>JASDFA010000014.1:1417500-2835000 GCA_035772735.1 Datura wrightii | reverse complement strand
CTACAGCTGTATCATGAAATGATACTGCATAAAAGTATGTTTCAGTACTTTGAATGTACTTAATATGTGAGAGGGATATACTGATAGATGTAAGTGACTGAACTGGAAAGACATGCAATTACCAACTAATTATCTAAACTAAAATAACCTGAAGTAATTAAGATGTTCAAAATGACCTTGTCTGGTGGTCAAGGACATGCCCTAGATCTGAAAGTTATGAGTTTGAGATACTGTACTGAACTGAGTTAAACTGATAGGTCTGAAACTGAGATTCTTATTCTGAACTGGACTGGACTGACTAGTGGGACAGTTTTTAATTGACATATAACCACGTGAGCTAAATGTGGAGTCTGATGTATACACCCCACAGGTAGGACCCAATATACCTTGCCAGAGTATAAGGCATGAACTAGATGATCACAACATACTGGGGCCATTCTGGCCAATAATTTGTAATTGTAAGTTAAGCCTGCAATGTAGTTTTGGGAACTGGGTGCACTAGAACCCTGATCTGCTCGGTGCTAAGTTCTACTCCTATTGGAAAACCTATACTGAACTACTAGGCTGATAGCTCGCAACTGGGTCCAAGACTAGTCAGGGACATATAACTATAAGTACCCTGAAAGTCCTATCTAACCAGATTCTGAAACTGGGTTCTAGACTAGTCAGAGCTGCTTATGTAGAAAAGTCTTAACCATCTAAGAACAAACTGAAATCTGAACTGCAGTCATGGGGCATGTCAGGTCTACATATCTGAAATGTCATGACTGCCTAGTGAACCAACGGTCCAATGTGGGGGTCTTCTGAGACAGAAAAATTTCTTGTTTCCTGTGGTTTCTCATGCAACGTTTGAATTTGATCTAGGAAAGTTTTGGGGTGTTACAATATCTCCCCCTTGGGATCATTCTTCCTCGAATGAAGAGCAAAACTAGGCAAAGAGCTGAGATTTCTAAAATTGAGGCTATGACTGTTTTCTGAAGGAGTAACTGACTCCGACCTTACTTAACCGTATAATCTGAGCTGATCCAACTAGAATGCACAGCGAAAATCTAAATAAGGTTTATGAGTACGAAACTGATTAAAGTACTAAGAAGGGATCTAGTACCTGATTCGGGAACTGAACTAGAAGATCAAAAGTGAGGGTATCTGTCCATCATGTTTGCTTCTACTTCCCATGTGGCTCCCTCAACTTGCAGGTATCTCCATAGGACCTTGACTGATGCTATCTCCTTATTCCTCAGCTTATGCACCTGACGGTCAAGGATCTCGGCTGGTACCTCCTCATATGCGAGACTATCCTTTATCCCCATACTGTCCAATGGCACTACTAAAGTTGGATCACCAATGCACTTTTTCAGTAGTGACACGTGGAAGACTGGGTGCATAGCTGCTATCTCTAAAGGTAACTCCAACTCATAAGCTACCTTACCAATCCACCTCAGAATCCTGTAGGGTCCCACATCTCTTAGAAGTAGTTTTCCCTTCTTTCCAAACCTTATCACCCCTATCATGGGTGAAATTTTCAAGTATACCCAGTCATCAACTACAAACTTCAATTCTCTTCTCCGAACATCGGCATAAGATTTATGACGGCTCTGAGTTGTTTTCAACCTCTCTCGGATGAGCTGAACTTTCTACATTGTCTCATGTACTGATTCTATCCCTATCAGGGTAGCTTCACAAACTTCAAACCACCCTATAGGAGATCTACACCTTCTATCATACAATGCTTCAAATGGGGCCATCTGGATGCTGGAATGGTAGTTGTTGTTGTACGCAAACTCGATAAGAGGAAAATTGTCATCCCAATTACCCTTAAAATCAATCATGCACGCTCTTAGAATATCTTCTAGGGTCTGAATGGTCTGCTCAGCTTGTCCATCGGTCTGCGGGTGAAAGGTTGTGCTGAGCTTGACCTGTGTACCTAGTCCTTTCTAAAAAGACTTCTAGAAGTGAGAGGTGAATTGGGTACCCCTGTCAGAGATAATGGATAAGGGCACCCCATAATGTCGTACTAGCTCCCGAATATAAAGTCTAGCATAGTCCTCAGTTTAGTCTGTGGTTTTAACTGGGAGGAAGTGAGCTGACTTAGTCATTCGATCTACTACCACCCAGATTGAGTCATGCTGCCGTCGAGTCCGGGGCAGACTAGTAATGAAGTCAATATTTACTTCTTCCCACTTCCATGTGGGTATAATGATATCTTGAGTCATGCCTCCGGGTCTCTGGTGTTCTACCTTAACTTGCTGGCAGTTAGGGCACTATGCTACAAATTCAGCGATATCCCTTTTCATGCTATTCCACAAGTAAATATCCTGCAAGTCGTGGTACATTTTGGAAGCACTAGGGTGAATAGAGTATCTCAAGCTGTGTGCCTCAGCCAGTATCTGCTGTCTTAACTTACCAACATCTAGTGCACACATCTTGCCCTGGTAATGGAGCACCCCATCTCCCCCTTGGGAGAAAGCTTCTATCTCTTTTCTGAGAACTGCTTCCTTAAGCTTAAGTAAAATGGGATTCTCATTCTGTCTGGATTTGACTTCAACTACTAAGGATGAATCTGACCCGCTTTGCATTACCACGCCACCTTCAACTGAATCCACCAACTACACCCCTAACTAGGCTAGCCTGTGAACTTCCTTCGCTAACTCCCTCTTGTCATCCTCAATGTGAGCCAAACTTCCCATAGACCGTCTGCTTAGGGCGTCAACCACCACATTAGCCTTACACGGGTGATACAACACACTCATGTCATAATCCTTTAGCATCTTCAACCACCGACTCTGATGCAGGTATAGGTCCTTCTAGCTGAACACATGCTGAAGGCTCTTTTGATCTGTGAACACATTTACGTGAACCCCATACAAGTAATGCCTCCATATTTTCAATGCGAATACCACCACTGCCAACTCCAAGTCATGAGTTGGATAATTCTTCTCATAAATTTTGAGTTGTCTGGAGGTGTAGGCTATCGTTTTGCCCCACTGCATCAGAAAGCAACCGAGTCCAACTCTGCATGCTCACAATAAACAACCAACCCATCTGATCCTTCTGGTAAGGTTAGCATTAGAGCGGTAGTGAGTTGAGTCTTCAACTCCTGGAAACTCTTCTTGCACTCGTTCGACCACTAGAATTTCACCTTCTTCTAGGTTAACTTGGTCAGAGGAGATGTTATGGAGGAGAAACCTTCCATAAACCGTCGGTAATAACCTGCTAAGCCCAGGAAACTCCTAATTTCAGTAGGAGAGGTAGGTCTGGGCCAATCCTTCACCGCAGCTATCTTATGAGGGTCTACTTGTATCCCCTCACGTGAGACCACATGACCCAAGAAAGACAAACTTCAACCAGAACTCACGCTTGCTGAACATGGCGAATAACTATCAATCTCTGAGGGTCTGTAATGCTAACCTTAGGTGATTGGCATGCTCTTCCTCATTTATGGAGTACACCAGAATGTCGTCAATAAATATAATGACGAACATATCCAGGTAATGATTAAATACCCTATTCATCAAATCAATGAAGGTTGTTTGGGGCGTTCGTTAACCCAAAGGAAATCACCACAAACTCGTAGTGACCATATCGAGTTCTGAATGCTATTTTCGGTATGTCACACTCCCTAAACCTTAGCTGATGGTACCCTGACCTGAGATCGATCTTGGAGAAATAGCTGGCTCCCTGAAGTTGGTTAAACAGATCATCAATTTTGGGGAGAGGGTACTTGTTCTAAATTGTGACCTTGTTCAGCTGATAATCTATGCACATTCTGAGGGTACCATCTTTTTTAAGCACGAATAGCACTGGAGCACCCCAGGGAGAGATGATGGGTCTGATAAAACCCTTATCAAGAAGATCCTTTAACTGCTCCTTCAGCTCCTTAAGCTCAACTGGAGCAATTCTGTAAGGAGGGATAGAGATGGGCTGAGTATCTTGGAGGAGATCTATTCCAAAGTCTATTTCCCGATTAGGGGAACTCCAGGAAGATCTTCAGGAAATACATCAGGCAACTCGTTGACAACTGGAACTGACTGAATGGCTGGAGTCTCAGAGTTGGAATCCTTGACCCAAACCAGATGATATAGACATCCTTTGGAAATGAGTTTCTGGGCCTTAAGGTAGGAAATAAACCTTACCTTAGGCGCTGAACTGTTTCCGGACCATTCTAACACTGGTTTATTCGGAAACTGAAACTTCACAACACTAGTTCTGTAGTCAATTAAGGCATAACAGAAGTGTAACCAATCCATGCCGAAAATAAGGTCGAAGTAGACCATGTATAGCTCTACAAGATCATTTGGAATGACTTTATTCCAGACAGACTGGGCAGTTTCTATACACTCGACTGGCTCTAATTAACTCGCCAACTGTAGTGGAGACTAAGAAGGGTTTTGATAAGACCTCTACACTGATGTTAAATTGGACAACTCCATATGGAGTCACAAAAAAAGAGTGGCTACTGGATCTAGGAGGGCATGCACGTCTAGGTGGAAGAGACGTAACATAGCAGTAACTACGTCAGGTGAGATTTCCTGATCCCAACAAGAAGATAGAGCATACAAATGATTCGGGCACTAACCGCCATCTATTCCTAATGAGTTGGCCTGCTGAGCTGGTCGGCCTATTGGAGCTGCTGAGGTAATGGATTGTGATTGTCTCCGTCCTACTGACGGACATTCTTTAATTTGATGCCCGAGTTGTCCACAATCAAAATAGCCCTCCCTGCCCTGTAGACACTCTCCAGGATAATTCTTGCCACACTTGGGGAAAACTGGATACCTGTTCCCTACACTGTGAGCCTGAGACTGAGTGCCAGATGACCCACCCCTTCGATCCTAGCGGGAGTGAAAGGTCGGGGCGCTGGTTGATAGTTTCTCAGGCTCTATGCTGTTGTTGTTGTGGGCGGATACCACCACTAGATCTTTGATGGCCAAAATCTGAGTATCCAGTTCTTGCCTGCTTGTTTTTACGTTCCATATCTTTCAACTTCTCGGCTTCAATCTGTTGGGAGTAAACAATTAGGCTAGAAAGGTCTATTTCCTTGATCAGCATTGCGGTCCTGCACTCCTTGAGGACCAAATTAGATACCCCATTAACGAACTTCAGCATGTGAGCCCTTGGCTCGGTTACCATCTCTGGATCATACTTTGATTTCCTGGTAAACTACAGAGCATACTCCTCCACTATCATGTTGCCCTATCACAAGTTCATAAACTCTGCCATCTTAGCCTCCCTCAGCTCCTGAAGAAAAAACCTATCCAGGAATGCTGTGTGGAACTCCTGCCACTACACTATTCCTTCTTCCACTGGCCTCCCCTCCTTCCGCTGCTCATACCAAACCTAGGCTACCCGTTGTCTTAGAGAAAGGGTTCGGTAAACCCTTGAATTGGGATTAAATGGGCGACAGGATGGACCATTGTTAGGATCAATGGGTCATCCTATGACTCATTGTTTCCCCTAGAAAAAATTCTGCTGTAATCCCACGATCCATTGCAACGGTTCTTTGGTTCCACCAATGGTCCATTGTGGGGGTCATCTGAGATAGAAAAATTTCTGGTTTCCTGTGGTTTTTCATGCAACGTCTGAATTTGGTCTAGGAATGTTTTGGGGTGTTACATTGCATGTCATTTCAGTTCGATTATTTATATCTAGTATCATTTTTACTCATACTTACTCAGTACATTCAAAGTATTGACGCGTACCTTTTATGTTGAATCATTTGATGATATAGCCGCAGATTCTCAGTCTTAGCGTTGTTAGTAGATCTCTTCGAGGATGACATTTCATTTACTTCAGTTAACTTCTTTTTAGTTAGATTTTAGAGTTAGCTGGGAGCTTGTCCCAGCAGCTCATCATTAGTAGATGGCTTGCAGACAAAATTTTAGATGTTTAGTGTTGTTGTTTCTTTCAGATGTATGAACTTATTATTAAATCAGTTTTCTTAAATTATTTTGTTATTTAAAGGTTCAGCTATGTTTTACTTAGAATAGCCAATGTTATGATAGACCATGGGTTGACTTGGGATTACTTCTGATCCTAAGTACCGTGTCTCGTCTAGCGTATAGCCTCGGGGTGTGACAAGCTCGAATATAAAGTGTTTTACAACTTGAAGATTTAGCTTGAATTTAATGAACTTGATAATTTATAGATTTATCTCAAATTTGAAGAGCTTTTTGACTGGAATATTTAGCTCAAATTTGAAGAGCTTCATACATACAATTTAGGCTAATGTGTTCAAGAGCATTATAACTTGGAGTTTAGGCTCGTGCATTTGAGGAGCTTAATAACTTGTAGTTTAGGCTCGTGCGATAAGGAGCATAATAACATGCATTTTATGATCATACAATGAGGAGCATTATAACTTGCAGTTTAAGCTCATGCAATCAGGACATCATAATATGTAGTGTAGGTTCATGCAATGAGGAGCATCATAACTTGCAGCTTAAGCTAGTGCATTGATGAGCTTTATAAATTGCAATTTAGGCTCATGTAATGAGGAGCATTACAATTTGCAGTTTAGGCTCGTGCTATGAGGAGCTTCATGACATACTTTTTCACACCCCCATCCTGCACTCTTGACATATTTGGTACTTGAACAACTAATAGCCCGAGTGAACCCTTTTCCTGGATTACTACTAACTTGGATAAAAACTATGGAAGCTATAACTGTAATGGGTCTACAAGCTCTTTAAGAAAGTAAATTCAATAATTGAAACTAGATAAATAAACATTAGTTAGTAACACCAGAAAACATCAACTCCCTGTATAGTCTATGAAGCCTCTAAATACTGAAGATAGCGTGCCAGAATAAGATTTCTCCGACCACCTTAATAAATTTCTAAAGATTACTACTACGCAAGAGATAAATTGGAGCCCTTCGATAAGTAGAAGGCCTCACAAAATCTGAGTGGAGAAGATACTACGAATATGTCTATTACCAATCTTGAGCAACTGAATCTCTATCATAATAAAATACAGCGCCAAATGGCGTTAGTACGTGTGAATATAAGGTATGTAATATAGCTGAATGAAACAACAGGATAAATTGAGATACTGAATTAAAAGAGTAAATTGAATAAAACTGAATACTCTAAATGATGCAAGTATAATTGTAACACCCCAAAATTCCCTAAGATCATACCCGAGGGGTGAATGAAAAAAGTAGAAAAACCCGCACCAGGTCATAGAACGAGTCATCAAGTGACCCATTAATTCACTTGATGGGTCATTAAGTGACTTGTTAGGTACATAAAGTTGGTGAAAAGTTGAGTTTCATAGAGTCTTAACGAATGGTGAAGTGATCCATTAAGTGTCATGCTGAATTATTAAGTGGACATATCAAGAAAAATCAGAAAATTGGACAAGTTCTCTAGTGGTAATGGGCCAAGGGTGGTGACCCATCAAGTGTCCTAACGGGTCGTTGGGTCACTCATTGGTCTGCCAGAGTGATTTTTCCAGTTGGGTTATTAAGGGTGTTTTCATAATTTCTAAGTTCCTAACTCCTAAACAAAGTCATTTTAAGCTTCTAAAAGGGTATTTTAAAGGGTTTTATTCATCCTAACCCCTCATTCTACTCCTAACACCTCTAAGTGAAGATCAAATCCCCTCAAGTGAAGCTAGGATTCTTCATCAACCATATCCTCAATTCCCTTTGGGTTTCCCATCAAGTTAAAGATTCTTCAAGCTCAGGTATATAGGGTTATGAATTGGGGAAATCATTCCACCCTCATGCTCAATTTCATCCCTATCTAATGATTTCAAGTATCCAAGAATGATTTTAAGAAATTCTATGGTTAGACCCCAACCGTGATGAAATATCTCATTATCTCTTGCGAATTCAAGTCTCTTATAATTAAACTAATGAATTATGATTAGAATGCATGTTCTTTATCATCATCTTTCATGAATTTATTCTTTCAAGGTTATGATGGTTTCAGTCGATTATGCATGTTTTTCATGAATTTCAAGTTTATGAACCTATATCTTCTAATCATGATGATCTATTCAAGTATGTATAAATTGCATGAATCTCGAGATTATGAATCTATGATTTTCAAGATATGATGATTTACTCAAATATGCATGAAGTTACGAATCCCATGTTTATGTATCATGGCCAATTCAGTGGCATTATTTCATGGCTAGTTCACGTATGTTAAGTACGATTATGATTTAATGATTTTAAACTAGCCCATGCAAGATCAAGTATATTTTTATGATGATGACTATGAGCCATGTGCATAATTCTGGGAGTAGTTTTTAGCACCGAGTAGGCCAAAGGTTCAAGAAAACCTCAGGTCTCAAAACTACGTGCCACCGTAGGTATATATTCATGTTTGGGGCCTCACCAGAGAGTGTTCCCCCAACTCGAGGGGGCTCACGAATGATATCAGGCCTTATCGTTCTTTGCCCTGGCAAGGCTTAGGACGTCACTACCCACTTGAGCGAGATAGTTGGGAAATCATGTAAGCTCTATCACGATGGTGTTGGTTATGAAAAATACTACAAGAGAAAGGTTCTTTAGCGAAGGGAAATCTGGTAGTAAAAATGTCAAATCCGGTCGCTATAACTCAATGACGTTCGGGTAAAAAATGGTCGTCACCGGTCACTAAAAGCTTTGACGTTAAAAGTTAATGGCAACAGTTAATACGATCATTACACTTACTTACAACAACCAAATTTTCCTTTGTTGATGGTCCTTTGGTCGTAAAAAATTCCAAATAAAATAACAAATTTCATCCGTTATAAAAACTTTTACCAACTGAAATTCCTTTCGTTGATTATAATACTTTTAACAACCAAATTTTTTTCGCAAATTTTGATTAAAATAGCAACATAATTTATATTTTTCTATGGTGCCAAAGTAGTATTATTTCATACGCTTTTCACATGCAACCGAGAGTTACCAAATAATTCATATTCATATAAAAATTCATTGTTAATTATGAGGAACTGACATATCAAATTAATTACTAAAAAAACATACATTTTCGACATAATATCTAGAAAACAGAACTGTTCGACATAATATCTATCAAATCCTAAAAATTGAGAAAATGAAATTGTAGCATATATACAAATAATATATTTTCACCACCACTAACAAAAGAATAAAAATATTTCTCTTCAACTTACTCAATGACCTATGGTCTTCAAACTTCAAATTCTTGATCTGTTAAAAGAACAAATTCATGTTAGTTTAGTATAAGAATGCCTACTAGCCAATTCCTTAGTTTAAATATACAAATGAATAATTAGTCACCAAATTAGATAAACAATTAGAGCAAATTAATCTTGCATTTAGCCAACAAATATACATCAAAGCCAGCCAAAGAATGGATAACTTATAGAATAAATAAATTTTAAAACAATGATTTTTTTAACTGAAATAATGCAGATCGAGCTACAATTTGTAGAAAAAATGTGCCAGACTTTCCCATGAAGAAGTTATAAGAGCAACATGTACCCAATAAGTATCTGTTCCAAGAAAAATAGTGGTGAGGATTTGTATTATAAATATTCATTTTCATAAACCTATGCAATATATAGACAACAACAATAGAAGTAATGCACAAAAGCAACCTAAATATTCACAGATCCAAATTTATATGACATGCATAAACAAGAATCTATATATCAAATATGCATGATAAAGGCTCAATCTTTACTCAAAACCATCACTCCTCAAGCAATATCAAACGTGAGTGCACACAACTCGTGGTGCTATATGATAACTCATGAGAGACGAATCCATATCTACACTCAATATCAAGCTCAACAGAACATGGACAACTCAAATGTATATCATAATCCACATAGACAGCTCACGTGCCAAAATCACAATTAGGTGCGAGACACATATGCAATTGATGATACATATGTTCAGTGCATGACTAACAAGTAAACCATGTAATCCTACATACATATGACCTCCAATGTTAAATGAGCAACAATGTCTGAGTATCTAACATTTTAAACAGAGCTACACGCCCCTTCACGTAATCTCAAGTGCTCGAGTATCTCACATTTTAATTAATTACCAATCCCAGACACGTATACTAAGCTTTGATCAACAAGAACCAGTGGTCTAGTGGTAGAATAGTACCCTGCCACGGTACAAACCCAGGTTCGATTCCCTGTGGACTATGAATACCTCACATCTATGAGATTTTTTGATCAATTCTTATCTCCATTATTGAGACGCAGAAAACCTGTACCGACTTCAGAATGGTTCAGAGACTTAGATATTGAAAGTTCCACAGTTATTCCTCCAAATCTAATAAACCAAGGATTTTCAAAACTCCTGTGGAAAACTAATTTACCAGACCACCAAGAAGAGAGCCAGTAGCCCTAAATGTTCAGTTACTAGGAAGAGAATCCAAGCGATTCCATACTTGAGACCTGCTGAATACAAGAGGTCCAGATTACTAAGAAACCGCAGGACTGTGAATCGTGCTTATGGAGGCATGCTGTTTGGAGGTGTTGTAAGGGAGAGAATGATTCGTGCTTTCTTAGTTGAAGAACAAAATATTGTGAAAAAGGTGTTGAAGATTCAAAATAAAAAGGAAAAACTAGCTTCAAAGAGTTGAGGGTAGAGCCATTGAAGTTATCTATCAATTCTATTATGTTTCTAGATAACTTAGCTTTAATGATGATGAATATGTGTCAAACAACATGTTGAAATGGAAGTACTCGATTTCCATTAGAATTTAAGCTCTAGTATGGTTTTGTAAACTTCTTTTTGGAACTATTGACTCTTGAATTTTTGATATTGTTTCCTCTTTCCAATTGGTTGGAAAAAAAAGTATACTGAGCTCTAATCACTTTTAGACTGAAGACTTGAAACTACTGAAAATCTAAGATATGCCTTCTGGATACTAATATAACAAATAATCCTGGAAATATATCATACCAGGAAAGAACTCCACGCCAGGATTAAAATTTGCTCAAGGATACCAACATGATCAAGAGAAATGGAAGAAAAATACAACGAATGCAAAAAGCCCTTAAACACGTTAGTTACAAGAAAATACCCAGCTAAGCTTTAGGAAATGATAAACTTCTGAATTCTCTCCAACTCTCCTCCTCACAACCACTAGTCAACAAAAAAGTTCATGTGCTTGGCCCAAGGAAAAGAATCAAGGTCTAAAGAGGCGTGTAGAAGACCTAAAATAAATTCAACGAATAACAATACCCTTCTACCAACTTAATTTTTTAGATAAGGCATCCACACACATCAATAATGAGAAACCAATAAAATGAGTTTTGCTCCCGAGACATTTGCAACTTCTACAATACAAGCACATCATTGAAAAACACAACAATTAAATACACTTTCATAAAGAGAGGATTGTATCACAATAGCACACCTAAACCGAAGAAGAAGAAGCAAAAATGTATCCTACTCAACTCATGGGATTCTATGACACCTAGAAGTGATAACATAACTTTCTTCCAAAAATAAGTGATCTCTTACTCGGTCATTTCATTTATTCTTTGACGAGCAAACCTATTATCCAAATAGACTAATGCTACCTGATGGAGGTGATGAAGGCTGACAAACCACTAGACTTTCAAGTCGTTCATATTTACTCTCTAGAATATCCATGCGCTCTTGTAATGATTCCTTTTCTATTCGAGCTGCTTTCAGCTCTTCCAATAATGCAAGCTTTGAGGTGGTACCACCTTTCAACTCCTTAGTGGTTATCCCACCCCCAAATACAACTGTGTTACTTTTGCATTCAGGTCGAAAGCACCTTTCCACTACCTCAATATTACTATGAGATGGTTCAGATTGTACCAACTCCTGAATTTCAGCCTATAAAATACAAGGATGTTCAAAATATTTCAATGCATTAAATAAGAGGAAGGATGTTAAATGAAATTTATCAATAGACATCCATATTTTTCATTGGTTTCAGGTTCGATGACTTTCTTGTCCTTCTTACAAGGTTCAGAGAAAATAGGTTCCATATCTGGTGGATTACCATCTTTGCCTCCCTTCATAATTAAAAAAATAAGTCACATAAATCTTTTATACAAAGAGGAGGTTTCTCATAGGATTCATAATTTATTTACCAGTTTGTATATAATCTCTCTAATTGGCTTGCTACCAGTACAATGAGGCATACTCAACTTATACCTATTGACTGAGTTTCTTGCACTTGCTTCCTGTATTAACAACACGACACTGAAATTATTACAAGCTAGTTTACTGATTTTATTTTAAATGTCAACTTAATAGCTATGAAGTAGTACCTTAAACTTATCAGATAAAAATTTCTACTTGATCAATCATTCCAAATCACTTTTGTCTACTCCCGACGGCACATATTTTAAATCCTCTTGCAATGACTTAGTTTCAACTTTCTTGTGCAATGATCCTCTGCAATTATTCCAAAGCTTTCTCATATGATTCAAAACATGATCTCTTTGATCATTCATGTTATCACTATCAAATATTTCCTGAAATATAAAAAAATATCAAGAGAAGTCTGAAGTCTCTTGAATAAGTGAATCCAACTAACAGAGGCATCAATTTACAGATCACCAAATAGTGTAACCTAGCAGTTTTAGGATCAAAAATAAATATTTCAAACCAATAACAACCACCAAGTATAATTTATCAACACATAATAGAGCTTATTGCTTACAAACTATAGCATATTCACACGCCGGTGATTTTGAGAGCGTGAAAGGGAAGAAAGTTATTGATTTGAATAAAGTGGCATAGACAGTATAGAAAAAAGAACAGAACTATATTTGCTTGGTAGCTAGTTAGGTATATACAACTTTACAAATTAAAACAGAAGTAATACATGGATAAGAGTATAGGGTCCGTGTTACCAATACTTTCATATTTAAATTCAATTTTTCTAGTAAAAAGATTAGAATAATAAAAATGAGCCTTGCTTCAAAGCTTCAATATGGAGTTTTCTTATCCTTCAAAGGCATAGAGACAAAAACAGATGGATTAGAACTGAGAATTTATCTAAATATTCAATTAGAGGAATTTGAGTTTCATTTCTAACCAATTCAAGAAAAAAAAATCTAAACTCCACTCAATATCAATTTCACCATGAATCTTACAACACTTACCAAGAAAACAAAGAGCAAGATTTAAGTCTCAATAAATCATACACAAATTAGTTGACATGTATCGTGCTCAAAAAATAAATCAAGAAAGTAATATTGTAAATCCTTATAGTAACAACTTTCCACATGTGCTCAAACTTACGTTCTTTGATGTCTGCCCATGAGTGTACCCGCAACGACCATATATTATGATCGCGAACTAGCAAACCCAAGTGTCTCAAAAATTAAGTGTGATTTCTCCGAACAGCTCGATATTTGAAGAAAGTAACTCTTAACTTTTCTCCAGGTTTCAGTCATAAAACTTTCTTACAAATGCTCAATCCTCTCAGTTTTTTCCGCATTTCAGATTCACATGGACCTGTCAGTTGTAATGTAAAACAAAACAAAAATTTTAAGCCCACTGATCAAAAAAGTATTCCACAGAAGAAAATAAAATACTAATTTCACCTATTAGAGCATTTCAAGTCACTTAAACAACTTTTTTCCCTTTCCAGATTCACATGGACCAGCAAAATTTACTATCATTCAAACAAAACATAAAGTTCAATCCCACCAACAATAAAAAGATATTTAAAAAAAAAGTAAAATACTAGCATTCACATGGACCTACAAATTAAATTTTTATTCAAGTCAAATAAAAAAAACCAAGCCCACTCACAAAGAAATATTGCACCGAAAAAAATAAAATCCAAATTTCACTTCTCTGAGCATCTGAAGTCACTTCGGCTTTCTAATAGAGAGTTTCATTGTCTTCCATTAGATGGAAATCAGGAGGCAGAAGAATACTTTTCTTTGCTGGCTTCTTCATATTAAAGGTTGTTGCAGTACAACTTCTATTTCGAAGTACTCTTTGCAGCATTGACTTTTAAAGAGCCTATAACTCCTAAGTTTTTCCCTCAACCCCTTGCGTCACTTCTCTGAGCATCTTGCATCACTTCAGATTCTTTATAGAAGGGGCCATTGTCTTCCATTGCATCAAAACGAGGATGCACAAGGATACTTTTCTCTGTTAGCTTATTTAACTTAGAAGTTGTTATATTATATCTATTACTTTTGGCAATCAAAGTCCTTTGCTCAGCATTAACTCTTAAAGAGCTCATAACTATTAAGCTTTGTCCTCGTCCCTTTGCTAAGGTACCTAGTTGAATAAATTCATGCTTAGCAATCTTCAAAGCTGGTCCCATTTCATTCTTCTAAAATTATGAGGGATTCATGTCAACCTAATACAAATAAGAGAAAAATAAGAGCAAACTCTTCAAAACAAAAGATCAATAGGTTAGCAAGTTTTCAATGCGAAAAAATATAAAATGAGAACGACATTCAGTATAAAGACATAAACCTTCATGAGTTCTTTTCCTTTTCATCTGTCTAGAGTTATGTAACTCCTCTAAGTCATCATCCTATTTTTTTAAAATATAAAAAGAATCACGAGGTTGAACCTTTCGTACAATATGTCAATCTTTATTGGACTGATCGGTGGCATAAAATACTTGTGATGCTTGGTTGGCTAATACAAAAGGCTCATTTGTCTTCAAATATCGCTGGCGGTTAACACTTACAAAGCCATATTCATCCATTTTAACTCCGCTCTCTTGTTCATACAAATCAAACCACGTACATCAAAATAAAATCACTCTTCTTCCCTCAATAAATTGTAATTCAAGAACTCTGTCAACTCATCATAGTAATCCATTGTTTTTTGTTCTTCATCAGTCTCACCAACTACAACCACCCCACAATTCTGAGTTCTCAAGCCTTAAACATACTCTTGCACATGAAACCTGTATCCATTAATAATGTGATCTTTGAATCTTTTCACATAGGGCATAGGACCACGTGACAATGAGAGAAAATCTTTCATTTTCTTACTATCATCGTGTTTGTGTAATTCTGAAACTAACAAAATCAAATTCATATTTTTGAAAATATTATTTAATTTATTTTATAAAAGTAATAATTAATTGATACTCACCTTTTCTTGTAACCAACTAATGAATTGCCTATTCCATTCTACATATGAAGTTTGTTGAGAAGTATCATCATGAATTTGTGAAAATTCTCTACAAATAAGTAAGAATGATAATACTTTTCATTTTAAATTTAAAACATGGAAAAAGTTAAATTATTTTATTGAATCATTACTTACTCGAGAAATGGTTGGATTTCATTACATTTCTTTAAAATACAAAAATGTGCCTGCTCCTTTTCATCTGAATCAAAATTTTCCAGCATGCTACCCTTTACAGGTTTTTCAGGATGACAAAAAATTTCCAAACCTCCCTCAGATTTAAAAACACCACCATCATAATTTCGTTCAAGAAAATTAAATTTTGTCTTCATTGTAGTCAAATACCTTGAACATAAAGTCATATATTCAGTTGCTAAATATCCCTCTGCAATTGAACCTTCTGGTTGAGCCATATTACCAATAAAAGCCTTCAAAAAGTGTAGGTAATGCGCTATTGGATACATCCATTGATATTAAATTGGTCTAGCAATCTTAGCTTCATTAGGTAACTGAATTGTCAAATGCACCACAATATCAAAAATGTAGGAGGGAAGACCCCTTCTATCTAGCATAAAGATATTGGTATTTCGGCTTCTATTTGTTTCAACTCATCCATGATCAAACATTTCTATCCAAGAACATTAAAAAATAAAGACAACTCAATAGGTGGTTCAGACACATATTTGTAGAGAATACCACGTAAGGAAAGTGGGAGTAAATATTATAAAATAATATGACAATCGTGGGTTTTTAATCATGAAACTTTGCGATATTTGAGGTTGACACATTGAGAAATGTTTTATGAAAATCCATGTGGGACTTAGCTTCTTTAAGAAATTGAAAAACTTTTGCTTTTTTTCTGGAGATAATGTGTAACATGCTGGCGGTAACTCATATTTATCCCTATTTTATAATGGATGAAATTCTTCTCATATGTTCATTTCTTGTAAATCCAACTGAGTATTAAAGGTGTCTTTGGTTTTTAATTTGACATTTATGATCGTACCCAAAATATTGTCACATATATTTTTCTCAATGTGTATCACATCTAGATTATATCACAACAACAAAGTTTTCCAATATGGAAGATTAAAGAATATACTCTTCTTAGTACAATTATCACCCCTACTATCATGTCATATTTTACTCTTCTTCTTTGGATCCTTTGTTAGTTGTAACCCATCTAAATCTGCAATTTGATCAAGTATATCATCAGTAGACAACATTTCTGGTGGTACTCTCCACTCCATAGTACCATCAAATGACTCTTTATCATTCCTCCATTTGTGATTACGAGGAAGATAGCGTCTGTGGCCCATATAACACTATTTTTACCATTTTTTAGCCTTGTAGAAACAATCCCTTTATTGCAACATAGGCAAGCCAATTTCCCTTTTGTACTCCATCCAGACAAATTTGCATATGCTGGAAAGTCATTGATGGTCCATAAAAAAGATACATGTAATGTAAAATTCTTTTTAGTTTATGCATCAAAAGTATCCACTCCAATTTCCCATAATTCTTTCAATTCCTCTATCAAAGCTTGGATATAGACATAAATTGCGTCCCTATGACTCTCAGGACCAGGTATAAGCATTGATAAAATAAAATTCTCTTGCTTCATGCAAAGCCAATGTGGTAAATTATAAGCAATAACTACCATAGGCCATATTCTGTATGGAGTTCTGGACATTCCAAATGATTGAAATCCATCCCTAGCAAGCCCAAGTCGTAGATTACGCAGCTCAACAACAAAAGATGGGTGAAGTTCATCAAATTTTTTCCATGCCATTAAATTAGACGGGTGCCTTATTATTCCATCATCAACTCTTTTGTCATTATACCATGACATTAGAGAAGACGTCTTTGAGCACATAAATAATCTTTGAAGTCTTGGCATTAGAGGAAAATAATGTAAAATCTTATTTGGTATCTTTTTTCCACTTTTAAATTTTGTTTCCCCACTATGTTTATCCTCCTTCCATTTGGATGCACCACAAACTTTACAAGATTCAAGACAATTGTCATCCTTCCAATACAACATGTAATCATTATTACACGCGTCAATCTTCTTATAAGAAAGCCCAAGATCCTGAATTACCTTCTTTTCCTCGTAAATGAATTTGGCAAGTTTGTCCCATCAAGCAATAAATCTTCTTTCAAAAACTTCAGTAACATCGTAAATGACTCATTACTTCAATGATCAATACTTTTAATGTGAAGCAATTTAACCAAAGTAGAAAGCTTAGTAATATTCACACTTTGATATAATGCTTTATCAAAATCCTTCAATAGACTATAAAATATTTTTTCTTTGGGATTTGGTTCCTTCTCTAAAAAATAATCACCACTATTATTCATATTATCTCTATCAAATTTGGGGAACAAATCTCAAAACATCTCATGTATTTCATCTTTACCATCACCCTCTTCAATGTCATTATCATTTACAAATTCAGAATTTGACTGTTCTTCACTTGACATCTCCCCGTAGTGATACCAAAGAATATAATTTGATATTATTCCATGTACTATCAAAAGTGACCTGACTATCACATGTGTCTAAAAATTGCATTACCACATTTGATGCATGGACAACATATCAATTGCGGTTCTCCAAATTCTATAAAAGCATAATCCAAAAAGTTCTCCACCCCATCTATGTAAGCTCACTATGTCGATCACTAATAAGTTCCATACATTTCTTATTTGGTTCCATAATTTAGGTGCATGAAAATATATGAAAATATATTAGTACAACAACCAAGGAGTAAAAATTAAATAATTAGTTTAGAGTTATGGATTCATGTGCATTTGATGTAGTTATATAAGTATTACAACAACAAAAACAAGAAGCAAAAACTTATTTAACAAAATAACAAAAAAAATTAGGGAAGACATCAAGAAAGAATTCTTTGTGGTTATATTTACTTATAATGCCCCTGAGAAACTAGTGGATCATACGTTATATCACTGGTGAAACATTCAACAAAATGATACTTTTTTGAAGTACCTATTTACTATCTTGAGATGAGCAATTTTTCTCCTATTAAGAATACACGTTCCATGCATGATCTTTTTCATATGCTGCTTGTATCTTTGCTTTTGTCCCTTGTTATGGTTGTTCGTATATTCTATTGAATCCTTTACATTAACATTGTATGGTATACAAATATGGTCATGGAATAACTTACAACTGAATAAATTACATTGTTATTTGTTTCAAAGCATGACTCAGATGATTTAGAATATTCTGAAGTTAAGTCTCTATAACACCCCAAAAGTTCCTTAGATCAGACACAAGGCTTACAGCAGAAAAAAGAAGGAAAACAATACCAAAATCAAACAACGAACCTCAGTATGGTTCATTGTAAAGTCCAACGGGTCGTTGGTGGTGCTCGTTGTTTGTTTTCTGAAGAACTGTAAGAAATTTTCCATAACCCACTAGGGGATTGTACGGACGGTTGTATGGTACCACGACCCATTGGATTGGGTCGTTGGTTCTGCCAGTGTGTGGAAAATTTCTGGCTAAGTTTAGAGTCGTTCTAGATATATAGCTAGACCAAAACCTAGTGAGATTATAGAGACATGGTTTTAATATCAATTCCCTAGTATGAAAAGTGCAATGGATGAATATTAAGTTCATAAGGAACTTCTAGTATAAAGTTGACTTGAGAGCTTTCTTATCGGTTGAGTTTTCGTATAAGTTCTTACAAGGGTAAACTTCAAATGAACTTAGAACCCATCTTATAAAGTGTTTTTAGGTGATTCAATATACCAAATTTAATTCCATTGAGTCTTCTTTCCAAAGCATCTGACGTTGCGTCAATCAAAGTTTAGAGTAAAAAGTTATGAGATGTTTAGTGAAACAACACCAGACTTTGGACGGACCTCAGTACAGGTCATTGGTTGGAAGGACGACCCATTCTTTCTGCCATGGAATCCAACTTCTGAGAAATGGTCCAAAATCAGTATAGAACCAATGAGGGGATTCAACGGTCCATTGGTTGATTCAATTGGCCGTTGTTTGAGTTCCAGACAGTGGTTCGAAGGCAATGGAAGAAGCAACGACTGGACCAACGGCCAGTTGTTTCTAACAATGGCCCGTTGGATTGGTCGTTGGTTCTCTCGGGAAATTTTTCAAGGTCGATAGTTATGGGGTGTTTTCGTAAAATTTTATACTTTTAACTCCTAATTGATGTCGTTTCGGGACTCCGAAAGATGAATTAAAGGAGTTTTCCTAGTCTAACCTCTCAGTCTTTCCTAATCAACTCAGAAACAGATCGTAAGCAGACTTAGGAACTCCAGACTATTTTCTCTCAAGGCTCAGGAACTAGGGTTCCTCTCCATGGTGCAAAAACTTCAAGATCATTAGAAAGATCCTTCAACAAGGTATGTGGGAATTCAACAATGGAATAGTTCTTCCCTTGTATACCAAAAATTTCTTCTTTACCTTCTCTATCATTCCTAGCCCTTAGACTTTCAAATGTGATGAAATTATATGTCAAACCTTGTTTAAATCATGTGGAATATCATTTATGCTAATTGTTGAATTTTTCCACCAATTTGTGACTATGTTGTTTCTTGTTCTAGTAAAGTAAATTCTAGCCCTAAGCTTTCGAATTTCTGGAAAAGTTTTCAGACAGGTTTCATTGTGGATTCAAAGGGGGTATTTTTCATGATTTTATATTTCTTAGTAATTCCTTATTTCTTGAAATATTTGAAAGATTACAGCTAGTAGCACAATTCAGCCCTAGTCACAGCTTAGATAAAATAAGGAACTTGTGGGTTAAACTAGCTTTCCTTGTGGCGTGACTCCATTAGTGTTGAGATGTTTGTATATTTAAATTTTTGTTAATGTCTCATTCAGAATCATGTCAGTCTAGTCTCAGTCAAATTTTTAGCAACCTCAGTGTTGTCCAAAAAATGTCAGCCGATCAGTTTGACTTCAGTCTTTTCCTGAGGTGTCAGTGCTACCTCCCAGTTATTAGATTCAGAATCTAGTTTATTGGTCCACTAGGAGGTCATGACATTTCAGATATATAGCTCTGACTAGTCTCATGACCCTAGTTTAGATTTTTATTTGTTCTTAAACAGTTACAACACTTCCAGATAAGCAGCTCTGACCAATCTTACAACCCAGTTTCCAAATTAGATCGTATAAGACGCTCAGGGTGCTCTTAGACAGTATCCCTGAGTCAATCATAGTCTTGGGCGCCAGTATCGAGCTATCCGCTTGCAGTAGTAGTCATGGTAGGATTATCCAATGGGAGTAGGAATTAGCACCGCGAGGGCCGGGGTTCCGACACATCCAAGTTCCAGACCTACGTTGCCATCATAGGTTATATTTATTAACCTCATGGCCCCAGACCGTGATCTCACAGTCCATGCCTTTATACCCTGGAAAGGTATATTGGGTCCTATCGATGGGGTGTGTACATCAGACTCCACGTCTAGCTCATGTGGTTATATGTCGGTTATAGCCTCTCCCACTAGTCAGTTCAGTTTATTCAGATCAGTTAGTGTAGTATCTTAGACTCAGTACTTCAGAATTAAGGCACGTCTTTGACCACCTGACAAGGTTATCTTGACCATCTCAGTTTACTTCAGTTGTTTCAATTCAATATACTAGTTGGTCATTACATGTCTTTTCAATTCAGTCGTGTATATCCAGTATTATTTTTTCTCCTACTTACTCAGTACATTCAAAGTATTGATGCTTACTTTTATGTTGTGTCATTTCATGATATAGCTGCAGGTTCTCAGTCTCCGCAGTTCAGATCCTCCTCAGCAGTAAAAGTGTGAATTCTCATTTTTTGAGGGTGTTATTTCATTCTTTTAGTAATTTCATTATTTTTAGTTAGACTTAGAGTTAGTTGGGGGCTTGTCCTAGCAACTCATCAGTTAGATGACTGTCAGACAAAGACTTGATTTCTGGCTTTCATATCATTCAGATGTTTTAAATTTTATGTTACAGTTTTAGCCTTCTAAAATGTTTTATGTTATTATTTCAAAGATTCCACTATGCATGTTTTACTCAGATTACAAATTTATGATAGACCAGGGGTTGACTTGGGGTCACTTGTGACTTCAAGTACTGTGCTACGTCAAGGGTGTAGGCTCGGGGCGTGAAAGTCTCTCATATTATTAACAGTCATTGGTGTTGGAGTCTCTGGGCTACTTAGCTTTGCAGGTGTATTATTTATTCTGATGAGACAGAACATGGATTAGAGTGTCCGAGCTAAGGCATTCATAGTTCTTACGACCATGTTTCGTGAGTATATGTTATATTCCACATGATTAGTAAAGTTCATTAGAGGCTATGGAATTACGTTTCAATCTTTTATTCATCCAAAACTAACTTTTATCTTGAGTCTTCAATGAAATGGATATCCCATGTAGTGTAATGCCTTCATTTACCAGACAGGATATGTCGAGGTCATCAGGTTTACCAGCAAATCTGTACATAATTCCACTCACGCTAATTTCATACACTAAAGAAGAAACTAAGATCATGGAAACAAAAATTGAGGGGGTTGATGGCCCAAATGAATAATGATAAGGGTGAGATGAGATGTTCACCCTCCTTGGGAAGCTGAGTGATCATTTTTCTAAAACTTATGCAAATGAAGCAACTGCGAGGTTTGCAAATGGTGGAGCTTATCCTCCTGATCTAAGTCTTATAACCAAGGTACTGTTTTAATTATAATAACTTCACTGGCTCAGAAACTTTTTATGCATAGATATTTTTGTGTTATGCACTGCCTTTCCGTGTTATGTATCCTTACTAGTTGTTGGACTAAAATAATTTTTTTCCTTTAGTTTTTATGGAAGAAAAATAGATCTTTTATGGAAATAATGCATTCAAAACAAATGATCTTTTAGGAAGCTAGCTAATATGCTGCTTTTTAGGTGCAAGTGATAAATAATTGGTTAACTGAAACATTTTTAGAACTAAATTAACTTCAGGATTTTGGAATATCATCAATATTTTTAGTATATTTCAAAATATTCTAAAGATGGGGTAGCTTTAAACATATGAAACTCTTACATTCTAGATCAACTTTAAATGCTCGATTTCAGATTTTAGCAGCATCTCCATTTTTTCTTTCCCTGCTACAAATCATCCAATATTTATAATAATTAGTAGTATAGATCTATTTATTTGATATTATGAACTGTTTGTTCAAAAACTTTTTGAAAAATTCATCTTTTAACCCTTTATATGAATTTTATTTAATTATTAAAGAATTGAATAAAGAAGAGAGAAAGGTTAGAACCTGTTAAAGAGTTCTTTAAAATTTTCATTTAATAAAGCTTTTATGATTGATTGGACATGTTAGTCGAAATGATATTCAATTTAAAAGGTCATCTATTTTGTGTCATTGTCCCTGGTTCTTTGTGATTGATGTTTCTAATAAGAACTAAATTAAGTTGGTGAAGGGGTGACTATTTTACATACCTGCGCTGCTTGTCCAATCTTATTGTTCTTTTAATAATCCATTGTAGAACTAGAGTGCGACTAAATAATTTTAAAACTGAAATCTCCAAAATTGAAGTTGCACCAGCTTTGCAAACAAAATCTGAAAGAGAAGAATAGTGTACAGAAACTACTAGAAAGTTCAGTTTTATCCAGATTTAGTTTTAAAAATCTACATTTTTTTAGCTCATTTTTGGGGAGATTTTGGTCAAAAAACTCAGGATTAATAGCAGGTTCTAAATTCTATAGTAGTTTTTATTTTTTACTTTATTCTGCAAAGTGAACAGTTGAGATTTTTTTGTAGTTGTTGTCTAGAAAGAGTTATCTTGATCTTTAAGCTAATCTTTAAATTCTGAATTTTACTAACAACACCTTTCACCTCCCAATACACTAACTCACACATAGTTGAAATAGAAATTGGAGTTGTAAAAGTAGAACTATATGTTTGTACCATGGTTATAGTCACTAAAGGAAATTCCAAGGTAAATCATAAACTTTTATCATCAACCAATGTTTATTACAATGGAATAGATGATCAACCATCTGCTTCTCACAAAAGGTTAAAAGAACACTGGAAAAGTGGTTGAAATGGAGGGAGCTAGAGAGATACATTGAACACTCATTGAACTTCTAATCCAGCAATACTAATAAAGATAGAATTTTGTACTCGTAAAGTTCTTTAGTGAGTTTTTGAAGTAGCTTCAGTGTTGAACAAGTCCAACTCATATCTTGAAGTCTTAACTAAAAATATGATGGTTAGATTTTCTCTATCTAATAGCATAATTTTAGTTCTTTTTCCTTAGTTAAGCTTAGAAGTTATTTATCTTTTTGTCGATTCTGATTCTGATTATTGGTATCTGTATATATGTATTGTCCTAAAGGCCATATCAATTTATGTGGGAAGACTCAAGGCTATTTTTCAATATTCTTATTTATCATGAAAGCATATCAAGAATCTCTAAAATTTGAGGAACAGAATATCAACAATTCTTCTTTATCATGCACAAATTTTTGATATATAGGAAAACATCTTCAAGAATAAAATATCACTAATTCTGAAAATATAAGAAAACATCTTCAAGAACAAAATATCACCAATTCATGTTTCATTGATTTAACAGTAAAAGATATCACTAAACCTTCACAGTTTTAAAAAATGAATAATTAACACAACTGAATAGAGAATTGTTGATATGAACAAGAAAGGAATGTCCAATTCCATATACTAATAACAATAGTAGGTATTTATTTAGAAAAAGACTTACCTCAATGATAAGGAGAAGAAGATGTTAAGAAGATGAGCTTTCTAATTAGACGCAAGTTCTATTAAGTGATTTTGCTCTTCAATCTGTTGGTGTAATCAAAATAGAGGGAAAAACATAGATTTTATATGGGTTGGAAGAGAAAAGTAAATAGCCAAACCAAAAACATTTGTTATCTAAACTGAATATTTAGCCCTGGAAAAAGGGGATTTCATTTTTCTCAGAAAAATCTCAACCAAATTTACCATCAACTGTTCCAGTGCTTTAGAATGACTAGGTCTTCTTGCTTATCCTGCACTTCAGAAACGAAGGTAGAAAATTGTTCCTAAAAAGCCTCTAAAATTTGTTGTTGCTGTGTTTTGCAGCAGATTGTTCTTGAAATTGAGCTGAATTTGTGGTGCAGTTGCAAAGTTTTCTGGTAGGGATAAGCAAATTGCATATATATTTCTTTAAAAAGTTAAATCATGTTACTGTAGGATTTTACTAAATGTTTCTGTGTAAGTGGGGTGGGGGGAGGGGGATTTGGGAGGTTTGGGGGCGAGAAAATAAGGAGGGAAACAAATTAATAAAGGAGCCTCTTTTTAATTAATGATTAACGACCAGATATAAAGTTTTTAACATCCGAAAATTATTTCCTTTGTTAATATTAAATTAAAATTGATTTTTAATGACCAGAAAAAAATAATGTCGCTATAAATACACTATTAAACAACTAAATTCATATCCCTTCGTTAAGAATTGGCCGTTAAAATCTGAATTTCTTGTAGTGAAAGTCTTCCGTTATTCCTTATGTTTTAAGTTACTCGCGTTTATGAAATATGATAATATGTTTCGTAGCATATTTTAACAATTGATCAGTCTATGAGTTTTCACTTATGATTTCAAGTATGGTACACCGATGAGTTGGTAATTTACCAACTCATTAGGATTTTAAGCATGAGCTTTTACTTTGTTTTCAACTCAACTAGGAAGGTTTTATGCCTTTTATCTTTAATTTTTCAGGTATTAAACGTAAACAAGGAAATCAAAGGAATTAAAGAAAAAGAAAAGTTGCTGGAAAGCAAGAGACATGACTGCCACACTTAAGAACCTACAAAGTACAGGTGCCATGCAGAGTTGTACCGCCCTAAAGCTAAAGAGCACCTGCGAAGTGCAGGTTGTCACCTGCGAAACATAGGTGAAACTGTTGAAGACATTCAAGCTTTTCTTACTAGACCTGGGGATGACCCACGTCTCACGGATGGGCACCTGCAAAACACAGGTGCTGCATAAGTGAGCTCCATGCTGATTGGGATAAAATGTCCAGCTCTAGCACACATTATTTTTAGGTGCTTGTAAGGGCAAGAATGGGAATCTGTGCCTAAGGAAAAGGAGAAGAATTTTCGTAATTTCAACAAACCTTTGAAAAGTGAAATGGGAATTACCTTTTGAAAGAAGAATATTGTAGAAAGAGAAAATATAGAGAGAAGTGAGACTTTTATTTCTTCTTCTCCAAGTTACTAGGGAAAAACCCTCCATTAAATCACATTTTGAAAGCTTTTGAGTTTTCTATTCAATGATGAATGTTGATGAATTATTTATGGGTATAATCTTCTTATCTTCATTCATGAGTAGCTAATTCTATTGCTAGGGATGTGTGCTTGATAGGGTCTTACGATGGATTGCGTGTTGTGGGTTTAGTCTAAGATTCACTTATCTTGCATGAATCTAATGTTTTGTATGAGTTTTAATTTATATATTTATGATTGCAAACATAAATTGTGTTTACTTATCTTGCTTTTGCTTGATAAAGAGAAGTAGGATTTGAGTGAAAAAGCAATTGTGTGGAATTGAATTTTGATTGTGTGGGGTTGGTCTTGAGATAGCCAATACCCATTTTCATAAATCATTCAAGAGTTGAGGCTATAAATAGCTCAACTCTTCTCCAAGTTAATGTGGCTATTTTGTTATGTGACCTTGGGGTTTGAGAAACCCAAGTAAAATGCATCCAAGTGATTGAAAAACATTTGGTGCAGCTTTATCCATGACTATTCATTCTTATAATCAGTTCTTTAGACTTATTAATTGACCCCAATCAAATCGACGCCCCATCAAGCACATCCCTTATTTGCTCTCCCTGTTTACTACAATCTACTTTCCATGTTTTGTTATTGCTTTTAGAATCATAGATTTGATCTTCCTTTCCCCCAAAAATTTACTTTAGAATTTGCTATACAATGACGCTAATTAGTTCCGACCCATTTACAACCTTAGTAAAAATCATTCCTCATTCCCTATGGATCTGACCTCGGCTCATAGCTGGGTAAACTATATTGCATACTACCGTGTACACTTTCTCACTTTGAGGAGTGGATTTTGACGTTATCAATTTTGGTGCCTTTGCCGAGGAGTGGGCATTGATAGCCTATAGTTGTTTGTTGGTTTGAACTAGTTAAGCACTTTGTGTTGTATTTGCATTAGTTGTTGTTTTTGTTGCTTGTTTAGGTTAAACTCCATGAGCCATGATTAACAAGTAGGTTTAGTGGATGGCCACATGGATCATGATGATGATGAGCCTATGATGTCCGACGTAGCTGGTGCTATTCTCCTAACTCTTATGGTAGGGAATGTCGTCTTCCATGTGAAAAGCACAATGCTACACTTGTTGCAAATGAAGGGATTATTCGGAGGGAAGCCAAGTGAGGATGCCAATCAGCACCTTTGAAGTTTTCTATAAATCTGCCAACCATTTAACATTACCAACATCAATCAGGAACCAAACCGGTTGAGGATTTTCCAATTCACATTAATGGGGGAAGCCACTATTTGGTTAGAGGAATTACCCCCGGGTCAATCACTTTATGGAAAGAGCTGACAGAGGCCTTTTTGGACACATTCTTCCCTCCCTCAAGGATGCTTCAATTGAGGGACAATATTACCAACATTATACAGCTTCCAGGAGAGCCACTCCATGAGGTTTGGCTCTACTTCAAAAAGAAGGTAGCGATATGCCCAAACCATGGTTTGCCGGATAGGGTCTTGCTCCAAAGTTTTTATCAATTCCTGCATTCGATCAACAAGTCGGTGGACAAAAACCTTGCTAGTGGGTCCATCATGGACCAAACATTCTGAATGATCAAAGCTCTTCTTGATCATATGACCCAAATTAATGGAGCATGGCATACTAGAGACACCAAGATGTCCGCAAGTGGTGTCGCTTCATACCTTGTAACCGCTGAGATGAGAACGCTGATAAGGAAAGAGATGAAACCTTGGTAGATGATGACTTACCTTGAGCTAATGACTAAGCATAATATAGGGGCCGAAGCCAAGAGTGTGAATGTTGTAAGGACCTAAGGGCATAGTCAATATGAGGGAGATGTTTCACCTCCTAGATATGATGAGGAATGCTAATATATAGTGGGTCAAATGGTGGGTTATCATCAAGGGTGCATGTGTCACGCCCCAAGTTTACACCCTGGACGAGACACGGTACTTGGAGTCACATGTTACCCCAAGTCAACCCCTTGTCTATTATACACTGGAATTCTGAGTAACATATAAACATATATAACGGGAGTTTAAAGTAAAAATATAAGCGTTCGAGAGATTAAAGCTGAATCAGAATATTTAATAAAATATTTTGATTATAACTACAAGTCTGAAAAGCCAACATGTGTCTAAAAGCTACTACAACTGATGAGTTGCTGGAACAAACCCTTAGCGAACTCCAAATCTAAATAGATGAAAAGAAAATGTAACTGAATGAAATAATCTCCGTCCTCGAAAGATGAGGACTCACCGATTAGAATTGAAGTCTTCGAAGAGCGATCTGCTAGTGACATTGAGACTAAGATTCTTCAGCTGTATCCTAAAATGATACAATATAAAAGTATGCGTCAGTACTTTGAATGTACTGAGTAAGTGGGAGAACACATAACACAATGGAATAAAAGTGTTGAATTAAAAAGACATGCAGTGACCAACCAAAGCTACTGAACTGAATAACTGAAATAATCGAGATGGTCTAAAAGACCCTGTCTGCTGGTCAAAAATATGCTCTAATTCAGAAGTAGTAACCTAAACTGATCTAAAACTGGGCTGAGCTGACTAGTAAGAGAGTCTATAACCGACATATAACCACGTTAGCGAGACGTGGAGTCCGATGTATACATCCCATCAGAAGGACCCAATATACCTTACTAGGGTATAAAGGAATAAACTAGGTGATCACAAGATTCTGGGGCCAATCAGGCCAATAAATACTGTAACCTTCTGCGGCAACGTAATTCTGGGAACCTAGGTGAAATGGAACCTCGGTCCACTCGGTGCTAAGTCCTACTCCTACTGGATAGTCCTAAACTGAATTCTAAGCTGATAGCTCGAAGATGGGGCCCAAGACTAGTCAGGGATACATATTTGAAAGCCCCCTGAGAGTCTTATCGGACCAGATTCTCTAAGACTGGTTAGAGCTACTTATTTGGAAGCGTCGTAACCGTTTAAAGAGTAAACTGTAATCTGAAGCTGGGTTCGTAAGGCTAGTCAGAGCTGCTAAAGTGTCATGACCTCCTAGTGCGACATGAAAAACTAAGTTCTGAATCTTATTCTGCTAACTAGGAGGTACTACTGACACCTCAGGAATTTCTGTAGTCAAGCTGATCAGCTGACATTTCTTACTGACACTTGATAATTCTAACATTCTTACTAAAACTGAGCTGATAATAATCTGATTATGTTTCAATGCTACTAACAACAGGGGAATCCCCAACACTAATAAAAATCAAGCAAAGAAATTTTGGTATGTAAGCACTACTGCAAGATTCTAGTTTCTCTCTATTCAATATTAGGGATAAATTTCACATTATTGGGATAGACATCAACATATTCGCAAACTAATGGAAAATCAACAACCATTAACATAAAAGATATTTCACATGATATAAGTGAGATCTTGACAGCTAATTTTATCACATTCGGATGTATTAGGGCTAGAACTATTTGAGAAAACAAAGAAGGATTTTGGGGTCACAAGGGAAGAACTATTCCCTTGATGAATTCCTACATACCTAGTGAAGAAGCCTGAATAATTTCCTTGAGAAACCTAGGAGAAAAGGTCCGCCCCAGTTGTTTCTCTGAAATGCTCTAAGAGAAAATTTTACGTTGTTTTCTCAAAGTCTTAATGGGGAGAATGAGGAAAGAAATCTATCAACCCCTATGATAAATTTAAAAATATGCTTAAAAAGACGTAGT
Source organism: Datura wrightii (assembly GCA_035772735.1). Taxonomy (NCBI): domain Eukaryota; kingdom Viridiplantae; phylum Streptophyta; class Magnoliopsida; order Solanales; family Solanaceae; genus Datura; species Datura wrightii. Next base: position 2,805,929 of record JASDFA010000014.1, on the reverse strand, counting down.
TTAGAGTCTAGGAGAGTAGGAAATTACTAGAAGACCCTTGAAAACTCACATGGGAAAACTCAGTCCCCATGGGTGACCTAACAAGTCATGGATAGTGACCACGTCTAGTGAGATACACTACTTGGAATCCCCTTTTGGTCACCATAAGGGACCCAAAGAGTTGTGGTTAGTGACCACGACTCGTGGTCACCTCTCGTGGACTGCACTGCCTAAATCCCTGGAGTCCCCATTGGTGACACCACGACTCATGGTGCCCGGAACGAGTTGTAGTGAGGACCCATTGAGTACATTGCCTGGGCCTCTTATAAATCTTAACCAAATCTTGACCATGGGTCACCTAACAGGTCGTGGCATGGACCACGACTCATGGTGACTAGCTGTTAGGTTCACTGCTTAACATTTTTCCCAGTCTAAAATTGTTCTTGACCACGGGTCATATCATGACTCGTGGTCAAGCCCATGGTCACCCATTTGTCCAAATTTCCCACTAAGTCCACAGGCCATACCATGAGTAACTTAATGACTCTTGGTCAGCCCTCACGGGTCACAGAACGACTCGTTCTGTGACCTAGTGCAGATTTTCCAGTTTTCTCTATTTTAAGTCCCATGTCTAGTCTTTGAGTTTCTGAGGCATTACAATATCTCCCCCTTGGGAACATTCATCCTCGAATTTTTGAAAATACACACAGGAAAGCACAGAATGGCAACTTTTATACACGGATACTAATCGTGAAAGCTGAAACTAGCAGAATGACTACCTCTGAACTGAATCACAAGTATAAACTGAATTCACTAATCATACACATATTCATTTACATGAAAGAATCAGAAGCACACAACTAAACATAGTTTGGGGAGGAAATTGATACCATAAACTAAAACAAAGCCGGAAGGGAACAAATGGGGGTATCTAGCAATCATATCCGCTTCGGCCTCCCACATAGCTCCCTCAACCTGCTGATTCCTCCACAAGACATTGACCAAAGACACCTCCTTTTTCCTCAGCATACATACTTGGCAGTCCAAAATTTTTTATTGGCACCTCCTCGTATGAGAGACTATCTTTCACTCCCACACTGTCTAATGGCATAATTTTAGTTGGATCACCGATGAACTTATTCAATAGTGACCCATGGAATCAGGGTGCACATATTCCAACTCTGAAGGTAATTCCAAGTGATAAGCCACCTTGCCAATTCGCCTTAGAATTTTGTAGGGTCCCACATATATCGGCTGAGCTTTCCCTTCTTCCCAAATCACATCACCCCTTTCATGGGTGAAATTTTCAGATAGACCCAGTCATCCATAGCAAACTCCAACTCTCTTCTCCTGACATCAGTATAAGAATTTCTGACGGCTCTGAGCTATTTTCAATCTTTATCTAATGAGTTGTACCTTCTACATAGCTTCATGAACTGAGTCTGGCCCAATTATAACAGCTTCACCAACCTCAAACCACTCAATAGGAGATCTGCACCTCCTACCATACAATGTCTTAAACAGGGCCATCTGGATACTAGAGTGGTAGCTGTTGTTGTACACAAACCCGATATGGGGAAAGTGGTCATCCCAACTGCCCTTGAAATCAATCATGCATTCTGTCAACATATCTTGTAGGGTATGAATTGTCCGCTCAGCATGCCTATTGGTCTACGGGTGAAAAGCTATGTTGAGTTTGACCTGTGTACCATGTACCTTTTGAAAAGACTTCCACAAATTTGAGGTGAACTAAGTACCTCTATTTGAAATAATGGATAGTGGCACCCTATTAAGTATGATCGACTCCCGGATATAAAGCCGAGCATAGTCCTCAACTGAATTTGTACTTTTAACTGGGAGAAAATATGCTGACTTAGTCATCCGATCTATTACTACCCAGATAGAATCATGCTGCCGACAAGTTTGAGATAGACCTATAATAAAGTCCATATTTACCTCTTCCCACTTCCATGTGGGTATGCTGATATCCTGGTGTTATACCTCGAAAACACAAGGATCACACCTGGGAGACAAAATGGAGAAAAACTAAAAGTTCACACCAGATCTCAAGACGACTTGTGAGGTAGGTTGTGAGGAGTGACCACCAGTTGTGAGGTGACTTGTGGTCAGAAAGGTTGGCAGGCTTAGGTTGAGGAGGCCACGAGCATGACCACGAGTCATGGCCAGACCTCGCAACTTGTGGGGTCCCCCGTGGTCTGCCTTGGAGGGTTGGTAAGGTTGGGAAAGGCAGCGAAGGCCAGGGATGGTGACCACGAGTCATGATCTGACCCCATGCTCATGAGGTCACCCGTGGGTTGGAATGTATTGTTGGTAAGGGTTTTGGGCAGTGGAGATCACAGCTGGTGACCACAAGTCATGGTAAGCCACCACGATTCGTGGGGTCCCCTGAGTGATTTTGGGAAGTGAGCATGATGGAGCCTAGCCACGAGTCGTTCCCCTTGGCAACGACTCGTGAAGTCCCTCATGGGGTCTGGCAACCAAAAATTTCTGCATTTTTAGTAAGGGTGTTTTCGTAATTCCTAAACTCCTAAGGCCTAACCTATGCTGTTTTAAGGTTTGAATGGGGTCTTTTAAGGGGGTTAAGTTCATGTTAAGCCTCATTCATGCATGCAAGAGTATAGAGAGGAGATTAGAAGGTTATTCAAGGTTTTCTTCCTCAATTCCTCTAAATTCCGTCTTTGGCTATTAAGGGAAGTTAAGAACCAAATAATCCCAGGTATGTAAGGTCATTAATGGGTGAATCCTTCCACACCCATGCTCCTACTCTATGATTTTACTTAAAATTTATCAAAAACTTATGGGGGTTTTGTATTTGATTTTTATAAAATCTAATGATTTAAATTATGGGTTTTGTGATTTTGAAATCTTATCATAATATACAAATTTTGATCATCTTTTGAGATTCAAGTTGATTATAATATTTTTTATTTGATTTCTAAACAATTAAGCTTAATTATGCATGCCCCATGATGAATCGATTTATGATCTATTTTCCCCATTGATGTTCCTTATAGACCCAGCATGAATTATGTTTTATATTATGAATTTATTATGTTACCAATTATGATTTTATGAAATTCAAGCTATATGTATAAACTAAAAGTATGTATGAATTCTATTAATCATTAATTATGTTTTTGGCCGACTCACGGGTCCCATGATATGGCTAGATTGCATATGTTCAAGAATGTTTATGATTATTATGATTTAACTAGCCCAGAGACTCATGTATGTATTATTATGAGCACTATATATGTTTTGGGAGTAGTATCGAACACCGAGTTGGTTCAAGGCTCAAGTTAGGCCCCAGATCTCATGAACTACTTGCCACTGTAGGTATGTTGGGACCCTTTCATGTTAGTCCCTGGCCCAAATGGCCCCTTTTCATGGTTATATCACACTTTCATGGTTCTACCATTGGCAAGGCATGAACACCCTCCCGACTAGGGTTACAATTCGAGCTTCATGTGTGCTTATATGTGGTATGTCGGTTAAGAGAATCTCCTACTGTTCCTCATGATTTATGCATGTTATGATTATGTATGTTGGCTAAAGTCATGTTAAGTAAAGCTTTTCTATCATGATTATGACTATGTTATGTTCCAAATGTTTTGAAAACCTTGAGTCATATGATATGTTGTTATGATTTACGAAACGAACATCACTTCCTACTCTTCTGATAATTTATGAAATTCATATATGTTAAGTGTCTGTTATACTTACCTTGCATATTCAGTACATTTCACATACTAATTGCATACTTTTTATGCTCTATAGTTTCAAGATACAGGTTCCAGTTCTCAGGCTAAACCTCACTTGTAGATATTTTCAGATTCACTCTCAGCGCACTTGGTGAGTCCTCATGTTTTGAGGGCTATATGTTCAATTTCTGTATGTTGGATTAGTTGGGGAGTTGTCCCATCAATTCACCCTTCATGTTTAGAGGCTTATCAGAATGCAAGTTGTATTCAACTGTATTGTATAAGTATTATACTGATATTTCCCTTGAGTCATGTTATGATTGCATTCTTATAAGTTAAGCCTTCCGCTCATGTGATTGGTTTAGAAGTATGCTCTTGCCATGGGTCTACAGGGGGTCTTTTGGCGCTCCTTGTCCCATGTGTATGATCTGGGTGTACATTTGGGTTGTGAAAAACTTGGCATCAGAGCAATAGGTTTGGGAGTGTCCTAGGGAGTCTGAAAGTCGCGTTAAGTAGAGTCTTTTTCATGGGTGTGAAGCGTGCCACACTCATGACAAAGGGGCTACTAGATGTTTAGGAAATGTTACCTTCTTTCATGATCTATGTCGTGCAATGGACGTCCTTTACTCTTCTAAATCATGCTATTCGCATTGCAGAATTATGCCTCCACTTCAAGTAAACGCCAGGAGAAACGGTGATGGTAATGACCATGAGGGTGCCCATGATGGTGAGCATCAACCAGCTCCACCCATTCATGAGAAGCACGTACCAGAGCCAGCTACCCATGCGGAGTTTAGGGTAGCAATTCAGATGCTAGCACAGGCCATGACAGCCCAGGTCCAGAATCAGACAGTGACGCATTTCCCTCAAAATGAGAATGCAGCAGCAGCTAAGGTGTGGGATTTCTTGAGGATGAGCCCTCCGGAGTTCACTGGGTCAAAGGTGGATGACGATCCACACGATTTTATAGAGGAGATTCTAAAAATCACCCAGGCTATAGGGTGAACAATAGGGAATGCATTGACTTGATCTCCTACCAGCTAAAGGGGTTAGCGCATATATGGTTTAAGAAATGTGGAGATTGCAGGGCGGCGGGTGTAGGACCGATAGGTTGGAAGGAGTTTGACACTGCATTCATGGATTGGTTCTTCCCTCGGGAGATAAGGGATCTCAAGGTGCAACTATGATAGAGAGCGGTTTGCTTGTTGCCAAACCCTTCGCCTTTCTTTTGAATAAAAGTACATTGTCACTGTTGTATTTTAGTCGTTGGGGGGAAGCGATAGCTTTGTGCTCCACTTCTCTCGCACTTGCTTGTGTGAAGGCTTAAAGCCCTTTTCGCTAGGTCCAAAAGATCTGATACAAAAGAAATCTCGCATTGAGCGTAGTTGATATGCAGCTACGGCTAGCCGATCATATCATTCCATTAAAAAAATCTATATGTATAGAGAGATCCCCTAGATATACAGATAGAATAAATGTTCATGGATAGACAAACATCCTATTGATTCTTAGTTTTTTGGCTGAAAAAGCTCGTCGATTCAAATTAATCATCGGCCGATTTTGTTAATCTAAAGCAAGGTAACATGTTTGTCCAGGAGTATGCATTGGATTTCACCCGGTTATCTAACTATGCTCCGGAGTTGGTGGTGGATCAGTGGGCTCAGGTGAGCCATTTTGTGCATGGGGTAGCAGATTACTTGGACAAGGATTACCAGATCTCCATGCTTCACCGGGTCATTGATTTTCCACTTATTGTATTGCATGCACAGAAAATGGAGTCGGTATACAAGAGGCAAAGAGATGCAAAGAGGGCCAGAACCGACAACTACGGGGTTACTCAGGCCAAGACATGTGGTGGGCCACGTCAGTAGTCCCAGCACAGGTCCATTGCCCCAGCTCCATCAACCAACACACCATCTAGGTTAAGGGGAGACCAGAGGGGTAGGGTTACAGGCTCGAGGATCATGGTAGCATGCAGGTGGAGCGCACCTTTCCAGTTTGTGCGAAGTGCAGCAAGAATCATCCTAGAAGGTGCCTGGTTGGTGCGGGTGCTTGTTTTGGGTGTGGAAAATCCGGACGCAGGATCAGAGATTGCCTTGCAACCATTTCTACTACTTCAGCAGCACGACCCCCTCAGCAAGGTGCCTGCCAGTGCCAAAACAGGTTTTATGCCCTAGTGCCTCACCAAGAGTAGGAGGCTTCACCGGATGTGGTCACGGGTATGTTGCAAGTCTTCTATATTGATGCTTACACTTTGTTAGATCTAGGAGCTACTTTGTCTTTTGTGACCCCTTATATTGCTAGTAGTTTTGGAGTTAGTCCTGAAAATCTGTCAGAATTGTTCTCTGTATCTACTCTAGTCGGTGAATCAGTGGTAGCTAGGCGGGTATAGAGAGGGTGTCCCATCAAAGTGTTGCATAAGGTTTCCTCCACAAACTTGGTAGAATTGGACATGAGGGACTTTGGTATCATCTTGGGTATGGATTTGTTGTTTACATGCTATGCTTCAATTAATTGTAGGACTCGTGCAGTGGAATTTTGATTACCGGGTGAGTTAGTTCTAGAATGGAAGGGTAATTCCGCTGTACCAGCAGATTGGTTTATTTCATACCTTAGGGCTAGGAAAATGATCTCTAAGGGTTGCATGTATCACCTAGTTAGGGTTAAGGATGTAGACTCTGAGACCCTGACTATTCAGTCAGTTCTAGTGGTGTGTGAGTATCCAGAGGTTTCCTCGATGATTTGCCAAGATTTCCTCCAGAGAGGGAGATTGATTTAGGTATTGATCTATTGCCCGATACGTAGCCTATCTCTATTCCTCTTAATAGGATGGCTTCAGTCGAGCTAAAAGAGTTAAAAGAACAGTTGAAGGACTTGTTGATAAAGGTTTCATTAGACCGAGCAAGTCTCCATGGAGTGCAGCAGTTCTCTTTGTTCGAAAGAAGGATGGATCCCTTCGAATGTGTATTGATTATCGGCAGCTGAATAAGGACATTATCAAGAACAAGTACCCCTTGCCCGGGATTGATGATTTATTCGACCAGCTCCACGGTACCTGGTGTTTCTCGAAGATAGATCTCAGGTCCGAGTATCATCCCAAAGACAGCCATTAGAACCCCGTATGGCTATTATAAGTTTGTAGTTACGTCATTTGGACTAACCAATGCTCCTGCAGCCTTTATGGACCTGATGAATAGGGTGTTCAAGCCGTATCTAGACATGTTCGTGATTGTGTTCATTGATTACATCCTTATATACTCTTGAAACAAGGAGGAGCATGCCGCTACTTTCAGAGTAGTGGTTCGGACCCTCAAGGATCGTCAGTTATATACCATGTTTAGCAAGTGCGAGTTCTAGTTGAGCTCAGTAGCATTTTTGGGCCATGTAGTATCAGGCGAGGGCATAAAAGTAGATTCTCAGAAAATCGAGGCGGTGAAGAATTGGCCTAGACCGGTGAGTCCTCTAGATATTCGGAGTTTCCTGGGCCTAGCAGGCTACTATCGAAGATTTGTTGAGGGCTTTTCATCAATTGCAGCCCTATTGACCAGGTTGACTCAGAAAAAGATAAAGTTCCAATAGTTAGAGGCTTGTAAACAAAGCTTCCTGGAACTGAAGACCCGACTCACTTCAGCATAGGAGTTTACTTTTCCCAAGGGTACGGATAGTTTTGTTGTGTATTATGATACTTCAAGGTCGAACTGGGATGTGTGTTGATACATCATAGGAAAGTAATAGCATATGCCTCTCGACAGTTAAAGGTTCACGAAAAGAATTACCTGACCTATGATCTCGAGTTGGCCGCGTTGGTGTTCGCATTGAAGATATGACTACATTACTTGTATGGGGTCCACGTGGACATGTTGACGGATCACAAGAGCTTGCAATATGTGTTCACGCAGAAGGATCTCAATCCTCGACAAAGGAGGTGGTTAGAATTATTAAAGGACTATGATATTAGTGTTCTTTACCACCGGGGCAAGGCTAATGTGGTGGAGGATGAACTTAGTAGGCTCTCTATGCAGAGTGTGTCCCACGTGGATGAGGGAAAGAAGGAGTTTGTGAGAGATGTCGAACGACTTGCAAGGTTGGGGTTTAGATTGATCGACTCGACCGATGGCAGCATTGTTGTGCAAAATGGGTCAGAATCATCCTTGGTGGTTGATGTCAAATCTAAGAAAGATGAGGATCCAATTTTGAGGAAGATGAAAGAAGCGGTGCGGACTCAAAAGGTGGAGATTTTCTCCCAAGGGGGAGATAGTGTGCTACGATACAAAGGTCGCCTATGTGTCCCAAATGTTGATGATTCGAGGTTTGGATATTGCATAAGGCACATGGTACCAGATATTCTATCCATCTGGGATCCACAAAGATGTATCGGGACTTGCGAGAGATCTATTGGTGGGATGGTATAAAGAAGGATATTGTGGAGTTCATAGCCAAATGTCCAAACTGTCAGCAAGTGAAAGTCGAGCATCAAAGGCCGGGTGGCGTACTTCAGGGTTTTAGCATTCCCCCATGGAAGTGGGTAGAGATTAACATGGATTTCATTAAAGGCCTACCTCATACTCAACGACACTATGATTCCATTTACATAGTGGTAGACAGGTTAAACAAGACTGCACACTTTCTGCCGATCAAGTCCACGGATTCAGCGGACCATTATGCCAAGTCGTATATGCGGGAGTTGGTTCAACTTCATAGAGTGCCCTGGTCTATTATTTCAGACCAAGGTACTCAGTTTACCTCCCAGTTCTGGCGGTCTTTCCAGAAGTGTCTTGGGACTCAAGTCACGACCATTATGGCCTTTCATCCGCAAACGGATGGCCAAGCCGAACGAACAATCCAGACTCTTGAGGATATGTTGAGATCATGTGTGATGGATTTCAAAGGTAGTTGGGATTATCATTTTCCCTTAGTCAAGTTTGTTTATAATAACAGCTATCACTCCAGTATCCAAATGGCACCGTTCGAGGCTCTCTATTGGCGGAGGTGTAGATATCCCATCAGATGGTTTGAGGCTGGTGACTGATGAAGGGCGTACTCACACACTTCATTGATATATTTTTGCCCGTACTTTACTATGTTTTGAGAATAAATTATGTGTTCTTGCATGCGATTATGTTATATATTTGTGAAAATAGCTAACACACGTGATGAGATGTGTTTAGGGTTTAAAATGATAAATTTGAAGGTATTTGAGGCTTATTGATCAAGTGTGAAGAAGTAAAGTGCAAGAAGAAGGATTGAATTAATCAAGATTTAAGGGCAAAAAATAGTGCAAAGGCACTTCCACACCCGCGCGGTCAGTAGTGCGAGGCGCCAGCACCTCAGCACAACCAGCCGCGCGAAGCAGCAGCATTGCAGTGCCCTGAGAGGCATAAGGCGCTAGAAGATCAGGCGCTAGGACAGGCATGAGGCACTTCCTTCTCAGTGCAGTGTCACACGCACCGAGGCACTGGTGACACGGTTTTGGAAGGGGCGACGCGGCAAAGGCTTCCAACGCCCAAAAATGGGTCTCCCACTTCAACTTGGAAAAGGAAATCTAAATCCCAAGTCAAATTCATCAAGGAATAAGCAAAGAATAAATCTACTACTATAAATACCCCTTTATTTTCATGTAATAGCTATCAAGTTTCATGTCATTTTTGTGTCTTCATGAGTTTAAGTTTCACAACAAGTTTTTAGAGTAAATTTTAAGACGTGTTAGAAGACATATTTGAGATACGATTGTAATGTTGTTCTTTCAAATTTTGCATTAATCAAGTGAGTTCTTCCTATCATCGTTGTAAGTATTAGTTTTTGTTTTTATTTATGAATTCTGTTAATTCACTTTTAAACATGATAGGATAAAACCACCACAACTAGGGTTGAGGGAACCATGACAAATTAACACACATAGGAAAAATACTTAGTGATTCTTGAACAGAGTTGATGCATGTATTGTTTCTTCCATCGTTTTAATTGATTTTTAACGGTTGCAAACGTTAGAACTTGCCTTATTCTTACTTACCAGACGAAGGAGGTAATGAATGGGAAAAGGGATTAAAATAGAGATTTTAGACTATCAATCCTCATCTAATAGCTTGACCTTGTCCGAGAATAGCTAATCTGATATCAAAGGTAAGGTTTAATCAAGAATACACCGGTAGACGGACCAAGTTGCATGGTAAAAATCATCTACATAGGGGACAAACCATTTAGGTGAATCTAACTTACAAATATTGCATGCTAAACACCAGAATAGATTACTAGTATAAAACGCCTTGTGGTCATGAAGTCATGGGGAACACTTACCCTAGTTAATTCAAATAATTTGGAAACAACCATCAATTACTCAACATCGTTATTTATTACTTGTACAAATTTCCCCCTCTTAGAAAATAGTTAACTAAAAAGCTTAAGCATTAGCGTTCTTCTATATCCTTCTATATTCTCTGTGGGATCGACCCCAACCTCTAGTTGGGTTCTTTATTGACAACGTCCCCTTCATACTTTATTAAGAAGTGTGAGTTTGAGTGTCATCAGTGAGGCAGCTATGATAGGGCCAGATATGGGTCATGAGGCCATGGTAAAGTTTCGGTTGATAAGGGATAGGCTAAAGACCGCTCAGAGTCGTCAGATATCATATGCTGACGTGAGGAGGAGAGATTTGGAGTTTGAGGTGGACGATTGGGTATTTCTAAAGGTATCTCCCATGAAGGGAGTCATGCAGTTCAGAAAGAAAGGGAAAATCAGTACTCACGATGTTGGTCCCCATTGGGTTCTGAGGAGAGTGGGTAAGGTGGTGTATGAGTTGGACTTTCCCTAGGAGTTATCTCCCATTCCTTCTGTGTTTCATGTGTCACTTTTGAAAAAGTGTTTGGGTGATCCAGCTTTAGTAGTCCTAGTGGACAGCATTGGTGTAAAACACAGCCTCAATTATGAAGAAGTACCCGTGGAATTATTAGATCATCGAATTTGTAAGCTAAGCAACAAAGAAGTAGCTTCAGTTCAAGTATTACAGAGAAATCAGCATGTTGAAGGAGCTACGTGGGAATCCAAAGCGGATATGATGGCTAGATTCCCACACCTATTCTCTACCGACTCAGTTTCAGTTTGAGGTATCAGTTTTTCACTAATTCTCTAATCAATTTCCATGTTCAGTTTATGTGCACAGGTTTGATTTATGTTATGATAGATGTATGTGATGTCTAAATTCAGTTCAGTTATGTAGTTCTTTTCGGAGGTTGTCAATCCGTCAATTTTCAGCTTAAATGATCAGTATTTGTATATGGTGATTGCTTGTTTCTGAGTTTTCTGCATGTTTCTAACATTCGAGAATGAACATTTCCATGGGGGAGATATTGTTATACCCCGGAAACCCAAGGATCAGACCCGAGAGTCAAAATGGAGAAGAACTAAAAATTTGCACCAGATCTCAAGATAACTCGTGAGGTAGGTCGTGGGGAATGACCATGAGTCGTAATGTGAATCGTGGTCAGCAAGGTTGGTAGGCTCAGGTTGTGGAGGGCACGGGCATGCGCACGAGTTATGGCCAGACCTCACGACTTGTGGGGTCCTCGTGGTCTGCCTTTAAGGGTTTGTAAGGTTAGGAAGGGCAGTGAAGGCCATGGACGGCGACCACGAGTCGTGTTCTGACCCCATGACTTGTGGGGTCAACCGTGGGTTGGAATGTATTGTTGGTAAAGGTTTTGGGTAGTGGGGATAACGGGTGGTGACCACAAGTCGTGGTTAGCCACCACAATTCGTGGGGTCCCTGGTGGGTTCCCCTGAGTGATTTTGGGCAGTGAGCATGAAGGAGCCTGGCCACGAGTCGTGCCCCTTGGCAACGACTCGTGAGGTCCCTCGTGGGGACTGCAACCTGAAATTTCTACATTATTAGTAAGGCTGTTTCGTAATTCCTAAACTCCTAAGGGATGAACTACGCCATTTTAAGGTCTGAATGGGGTCTTTTAAGGAGGTTAAGTTCATGTTAAGCCTCATCTATGCATTCAAGAGTGTAGAGAGGAGATTAGAAGGTTATTCAAGGTGTTCTTCCTCAATTCCTCTAAATTCCGTCTTGGCTATCAAGGGAAGTTAAGAACCAGATAATCCTAGGTATGTAAGGTCATCAATGGGTGAATCCTTCCACACCCATGCTACAACTCTAGAATGTGCCACTGTTCCTCATGATTTATGTACGTTATGATTATGTATGTTGGCTCAAATCATGTTAGGTAAAGCTTTTCTATCATGATTATTACTATGTTATGTTACGAACGTTTTGAAAACGTTGAGCCATACGATATGTTATTATGATTTACGATGCGAGCATGGCGTCCTACTATTATGATCATTTATGAACTTCATATATGTTTTTAAATGTCCATTTTACTTACCTTGCATACTCAATACATTTCACATACTAATCGCATACTTCCTATGTTATATTGTTTCATGATATAGGTCCCAGTTCTCAAGCTAATCTTCACCCGTAGATAGATTCAGATTTGCTCTCAGCGCACTTAGTGAGTCCTCATGTTTCGAGGACTTTATGTTCATCCTTTATGTTGTTTCTTTCAGTTTCTGGATGTTGGATTAGTTGGGGAGTTGTCCCATCAATCCACCCTTTATGTTTAGATGCTTATCAAACTGCAAGTTGTATTTAGCCGTATTGTATAAGTCTTGTACTGATATTTCTCTTGGGTTATGTTATGATTACGTTCTTATATTTTAAGTCTTCCGCTCTTGTGATTGGACTAGAAGTATGCTCATGCCATGGGTCGACATGGGGCCTCTCGGGGCTCCTTGTCCCGTGTCTATGATCCGTGTGTACATTTAGGTCGTGACACCTGGGTCATACTTCCCAGTCTCCGGTGCCCTACCTTGACTTGCTGGCAGTTCAGGCACTTAGCTACGAACTCGGTGATGTCTCTCTTCATGCTGTTCCACCAATAAATTTCCAGAAAATCGCAGTATATTTTAGTAGCACTAGGGTGGATGGAGTACCTCGAACTGTGATCTTCAGCTAGTATCTTTGTCTCAAATCACTGACATCCAGTACCCATAACCTGCCCTGGTAACAGAGCACACCATCTCCCTCTTTGGAGAAAGCCTCAACCTCTTTCCTGAGAACTGCTTCCATAGGTTTAAGTAGAATAGGATCTTCATCTTTTTTGGACTTAAATTCAACAATCAAAGAGGAATCTGACCCACTTTGCAATACCACTCCACCCTCAACTTAGCCAACCAACTGCCCCGTTAACGGAACTAGTCGGTGAATATCTTATGCCAATTCCTTTTTGCCTTCTTCAACATGTTTCATGCTACCTATAGACACTCTGCTCAGGGCATCGGCCACCACGTTGGCTTTTCCCGAGTGATATAACACGTTCATGTCATAGTCCTTCAGGAGCTGTAACCACCTCGTCTGGCAAAGATTTAGGTTTTTCTGATTGAATACATACTGAAGACTCTTATGATCACTCAAACATCCACGTGAGCCCCGTATAGATAGTGTCTCCATATTTTCAATGCAAACACCACTGCTACAAACTCAAAGCCATGAGTTGGATATTCTTCTTATGAGCTTTGAGCTGTCTGGAGGCGAAGGCGATGATCTTGCGTCGCTGCATCAGAACCCAATCGAGTCCAACTCTGGAAGCGTCTTAATATACTATAAACCCATCAAATCCTTCTGGTAGGGTCAACACTGGAGCGGTAGTGATTCGAGTTTTTATCTCCTGGAAACTATGCTCACACGCATCTAACCACTGAATTTCACCTTCTTCTGAGTCAGCCTAGTTAGAGGAGATGCTATAGAAGAAAAAACTTCCAGAAAATATCAGTAATACCCGGGTAGACCAAAGAAACATCTGATTTCGGTTGGGGATGTAGGTTTGGGCTAGTATTTTACTGCTCTTAACATTTGAGGATCAATCCGAGTACCCTCACCAGAGACCACATGACCCAGGAAAGTTGCGGACTTCAACCAGAATTCTCACTTGTTGAACTTGGCGAACAACTGGCGGTCTCTGTGTGTCAGAAGCACTATCCTCAGGTGATTAGCATGCTCTTCCTCATTTCTGGAGTATACTATAATATCGTTGATAAATACAATGACAAACATATGCAGATACTTCTTGAAGACTCTGTTCATCAGGTTCATAAAGGCTGCAACAACATTTGTTAGTCCGAAGGACATAACCACAAACTCGTAGTGACCATACTAAGTCCTGAAAGCTATTTTCTGTATGTCACACTCTCTGACTCTTAGTTGGTGATACCCCGACCTGAGATCTATTTTGGATAAATAGCTGGCACCCTGAAGTGGTCGAACAGGTCATCAATTCTGGGAAGGGGATACCTGTTCTTGACTCTGACCTTTCCCACCCTGTTGATAGGCATTCCTTAAGATGATGATCAAGCTATCCAAAACCAAAACAACCCTATTGACCCAGAAGACACTCTTGTGGGTGGTTCTTGCCGCACCTGGGGTAAGCTGGATACCTGTTACCAGCACAATAGCTCTAGGTCTGAGAGCCAGATGCTCCACCCCTCCGATCCTGGCGGGACAAAAAGGTAGGGTACTGGCTGAGCTGGCTGTTGGAGCCCTCTGCTGCTGCTACTGCTGCTATGGGAGGGTGCTATCGCCAGACCTCTGGTGGCCATAATCTGATTGGCCAGTCCTTGCCCGCTTGTTCTTTCACTCCATGTCCCTCAATTTTTCTGCCTCGATCTGGTGGGCATAGACATTCAGACTGGAGAGGTCGATGTCCTTAATCAGCATCACTGTCCTACACTCTTTGAGGACCAGGTTCGACACCCCATTAACAAACTTAAACATGTGAGCCCTTGGCTAGGCCACCATCTCTGGAGCGTATATGGACAACCTGGTGAACTCTAGAACATACTATTCTACTGTCCGGTTTCCCTGTCTTAAATTCATGAACTCTGCTACTTTCGCTTCCCTGAGCTCCCAAAGGAAGAATCTATCCAAAAAGGCTGTAGGGAACTCCTCCCATTCCTTCGGTCCTTCTTCCGCTGAACTCCCCTCCTACCACTGCTTGTACCAGACTTGAGCTATCCCTTTCAACTGGTAGGTAGCCAAGTCGGCACTCTCTGAGGGACTGACACCCATTTTTCTGGTGATCTTTTTTATCTAATCCATAAATCCTTATGGGTTCTCTCCCGCCTCAGATCCGTGAAAGTTCGGAGGGTTCATCCGAATGAAGTCCCGTACTCGGGCAACTACTGCAGACCCGTTGTTGTTGATTGGAACGACCTGTTGGTTCACCTAGTTGGTAACAGTTTAAGTGAGCAGCTGGATAGCCACCTTGAACTCTGCGGTAGACACTGAGTTGTCTTTAGGAGCTGTCGTGCTGGTAGGGAAGGTCGGTGAGTATTGCCAACCCTTCTTCCGTTACCACATCATGGAGGCATGATTCACTAAAGGAAACAGAGCATGAGATAGGAGAATGATTTTTGAACTGAATTTCGACGCACGATAAGTGGTATAAAACAAAGGAAATTTTCCTAATAACATCTCGTAGCCTCTCTGTCATAAGTGTGGCGTGCTTCACACACATGAAGAGGACTCTACTCGATGCGGCTTTTAGAAATCTGAGGATTCTCTAAGCCTAGTACTCTAATACCAAGTTTGTCACGCCCCAAGATTACACCCTTGACGGACACGGTATTTGGAGTCACAAGTAACCCCAAGTCAACCCCTGGTCTATCATGCACTGACATTCTGAGTAACATATAAACATAAATAGTAGAAGTTTAAAGTAAAAATATAAGAATTCGAGAGAATAAAGCTGAATCACAATATTTAAAAAAATATTTTGATCATAACTGCAAGTCTGAAAAGCCAATCTGCATCTGAAAGCCACTACAACTGATGAGTTCCTGGGAAAAACTCCCACCTAACTCCAAATCTAAATAGATGAAAAGAAAATGTAACTGAATGAAATAATCTCCATCCTCGAAAGATGAGGACTCACCAACTAGTTCTGCTGAAGTCTTTAGAGAGACATCGGCTAGCGGAGACTAAGATCCTATAGTAGTATCATAAACGATACAACATAAAAGTATGCGTCAGTACTTTTAATATAATGATTAAGTGGGAGAACACATTACATAACGTAATAAAAGTGCTGAACTAAAAAAACATGCAATGGCCAACCAAAGCTACTCAACTGAATAACTGAAATAACTGAGATGGTCTAAAAGACCCTATCTGGTGGTCAAAAACATATTCTAATTCTAAAGTAATGACCTAAACTGATTTGAAACTGGGCTGAGCTGACTAGTGGGACAGTCTATAACCGACATATAACCACGTGAGCTAGATGTGGAGTCCTATGTATGCACCCCATCGGTAGGACCAAATATACCTTTCTAGGGTATAAAGGCATGTACTGGGTGATCACAAGAGTCCGGGGACAATCAGGCCAACAAATACTGTAACCTACGGTGGCAACATAGTTCTAGGAACCTTGGTGCGCTGGAACCTCAGTCCTCTCAGTGCTAAGTCCTACTCCCACTAGATAGTCCTAAACTGAATTCTAAGCTGATAGGTTGAAACTAGGGCCCAAGACTAGTCAGGGATACTATCTGAAAGCCCCCTGAGAGTCTCACTGGACACGATTCTTGAACTGGGTTCTAAGACTAGTTAGAATTGGTTATCTGAAAGCGTCGCAACCATCTAAAGAGAAAATAGTAATCTGAAGCTTGGGTACTAAGGCTAGTCAGAGATGCTAGTCAAAAGTACCATAACAACCTAGTGGACCATGAAAAACTAAATTCTGAATCTGATCCTGCTAACTGGGAGGTGCTACTAACACCTTGGGACTTCTAAGTCAAACTGATCAGCTGACATTTCAGTTTGACACTTGAGAATTCTAACATTCTTACTAAAACTGATCTGACAATAATCTGATTAAGTTTAAATGCTTCTAACGACATGGGAATCCCCAGCACTAATAAAAATCAAGCAAAGAAATTTATGTAAGCACTACTGCAAGATTCTAGTTTATTTGCAATCAAGACTAGGGCTAAATTTCACATTACATGGATAGACATTAACATAGGCAAAAAATAATGGAAAATCAACAACCATTAATAGACACTTCACATGATTTAAGCAACATCTTGACAGCTAATTTCATCATACTCGAAAGTATTAGGTCTACAACTATTAGAGAAAACAAAGAAGAATTTCGGGGACAAAAGGGAAGAACTATTCCATTGTTGAATTCCCACATACCTGGTGAAGAATCCCAAAGAATTTCCTTGAGAAACCGAGGAGAAAAGGTCATCCCTAGTTCTTTCTATGAAATACTCTTGAGAGAAAATTTTACGTTGTTTTATGAGAGTCTAAATAGGGAAAATGAGGAAAGAAACTGTTGATTCCCTCTAATAAATATGAAAATATGCTTAAAACAACATAGTTTAGTGTTTTGGAGTGTAGGAAATTACTAAAAAACCCTTGAAAACTCACAGGGGAAAACTAATCGTGAGTCCCCACGGGTGACCTAAAAAGTCATGGTCAGTGACCACGACTTGTGGTCACACTTGTGAGGTAAACTTCTTGGAACCCTCTATTGGTCACCAAGATGGACCCAACGAGTCATAGCTAGTGACCACGACTCATGGTCACCTATCATGGAATACACTGCCTAAAATCCGTGGAGTCCCCACGGGTGACACCACGACTCGTGGTGTCTCAAATGAGTCGTGTAAGGACCTATTGAGTACACTACTTGGCCTCCTCTAAATCTTATCCAAATCCTAACCACGGGTCACCTGACAGGTCGTGGCATGGACCACGACTCATGGTGACTATTTGTTAGGTTCACTGCTTAACATTTTTCCTGGTTTAAAATTGTTCTTAACCACGGGTCATATCATGACTCGTGGGGTTGACCACGACTCGTAGGGCTGACCACGAAAAATGGTAACACCCTTGGTGTCCCATTTCTCCAAATTTCCCACTAAGTTCACATTCCTCACCACGAATGACTTAACGACTTGTGGTGACCCTTCACGGGTCACAGAATGACTCGTTCTGTGAACTAGTGTAGATTTTCCAGTTTTCTCTATTTTAAGTCCCAGGTCTAGTCTTTGAGTTTCAGGGGCATTACAACCAAGGTTCCAATAAAGTCCCTTGGTGTCCTCGTGATCATAATCAATGTTGGAAAGGTCATGAAAATCAAGGCTTGAATGATAGAAATGAGAGATGGGGAAACTAGGAGAAAAATCATTAGGGGGATAGGCATCATCGAAGCTCAAATATATATATACCTCCTCCCAAAGCGGATGAATCACCAATGCAAGTAGGGGTAAGCAATGTCGGTATTACAAAAATCGAGGAGATATTGGCTAAGGTGTTGACAAGAGTAGAGTCCACAAATAGTGGAGTGAAGGAACTCAAAGGGGAGGTGTCTAACCTTGCCGAAACTGTGAGCTCCCATTCGACCTCCATCAAGCATTTAGAGGCTGAAATGACTTATCTCTCAACCCAAATGAAACCTTAGATGAAAGGAACCCTTCCGAGTGACACTATTCCAAATCTGAAAAAGGATAATCATTCATGGTTATTGTAACTAGGAGTGGAAAAGTGGTATCTGATGCGGGCGTTAAGGCCAAGAAACTTGCTGATCCTAAAGCAAGTGATGAAGTGAGTGATAAGGTGCCAAGAGCACCCATTTGTGTTCACAATTAGGAAGATCTATAGGAGGATGATGTGGATGCTCCTCCTAAAAATGTTTGTTGATGATAAAGTGGGCAAGGAGCCCCTCAATACAAAAGGACAAGAGCCTAGAATTCAACCCCCTTACCCTCAACGGTTGGCTAAAAAGGAGGACAACCAATTTCAAAAATTCATTGACATGTTGAGTAAGTTGTCCATAAATATACCGCTTGTGGATGCATTGCTCTAGATGCCTGGCTATGCAAAATTCATGAAGCAGTTGTTGAAAAAGAAGAAGATTGTGAATGCAGGCATAGTGGAGATGTCACACCATTATATTGCTGTGATAGCTAGTAATCTTTCTCCTAAGAGAGAGGACCCAGGACCATTCACCATTCCATGCACTATTGGAGGGTGCATGTTACACAAAGCGCTTGTGATCTTGGAGCGAGTATCAACCTAATGCCTCTCATGATTTTTAAAAAGTTAGGTTTGGGGAATCCGAATCTTACAACAATGAGGCTATTAATGGCTGATCACTCTATAAAATGCCCCGTAAGAGTGCTTGAAGATGTGTTGTTCCATGTTGATAAATTCATCCTTCCAGCTAACTTTGTCATGCTGGATTTCAATATAGATGTTGAAGTTCCCATAATCTTTAGGCAAGCACTGTTGCCTATAAGGAGAGCACTAGTTTAGATAGAGTTGTGGGAGTTGAAGTTTAGAGTTGGTAGCGATGAAGACACATTTAATGTTTGCCAACCCATGAAACCCCATGATGAGTGCAAGGTGATTACGGTCCTTGAGGAAGAAGATGAGCAAGGGAGTGAATGTGAGAAGGAAGTTGATGCAGAGAATGACTCTTTGGATGATTGATGAGTAGGTGACAACTCTGTCGTGCCACGACGTTAAATAAGGCATTTCTTGGGAGACAACCCAAGTTTCTTTGATTTCTGTGGCACTTTATATTCTTGTTGTTTTTGATTTGTGGGATAGATTGGATAGAAAAGAAAGTGAAAGAAAAACAAGGGACAAGCTACGATAGACATGCGAAACATAGGTACCAAAGTGCAAATGTAGTTCAGGCACAAATGGGAACCAAAAAGTTTGAGAAAAATGATAGTTTCTGCGCCTCACCTGTGGAATGCAGGTGAAAGCACATGCAATGATGGACCAATGCAGAACTAACCCAAAATAGTTGGAATAATTGGAAAAAGAGGAGGAAACCAGCAAGACACTTGCGAAATGTAGGTGCAGACCCACGAAACACAGGTTTGGCGTAGGTTAGGGACAGTGAACGGGGCAGGAGTAAAGAAACCTATGCTTGGAACTGTAGTTCGCAGGTCTCCACCTACAGATGAAGGTCCGGTGCAGGTGTAGATATGAGGTGAATTTAAAATATTGACTGACCAATTGACCAAAATCGACCTGTGACCGACTCAGATCTTTTAAACTTCTTCCCACTTCTTTAAAACTCCTATTTTTCTACACCCTTTCCCCATTTTCTCCACTTTCCAACTACTACTACAATTTCCTAAATTCCACCATATATCTTCACCTCCTCCATTTCTATAAAATCCAACAAACATTTTCCACCATCACTTCTCACTTCAACCACCCATAAGGAAGAAATAGGACTAGGGTCGGCCACATTTGAAGAAAATTTTCAAGTTTCCACTTCTTTTCACCACTCACTCCATTTGGTATGTACTGTTATTTTGTATTTCCCCCAATTCCCATTACTTATTCCTCTTTTTCACAGTGAAATTGATGTTTGTAGGTATCATGGGTAAGCGTGTAATTACAATATTAATTGGGTAGGGAGTGTTGGTTTGAAATTTTAGTTGGGGTGTGAAATCTGAGTAACCCCACTTGCTTGAGATGCATGATTTTTTTCCAATGATAGATAGGGTGAAGATTTTTAAGGAAAAATCCTCATCTTTCCTTCTGCGGTTGATTATAGATGAACTTGTGATAAGATGGGTTCGTAGTGTGAATTGGGAAGCTGCCTTGTACATATGGTTTGAAGTGGTCAGTCGATGTTTCTGATGATAGATGAGGTAACATCCATCTTAAGGAAAACCATAGTGTGGTCCACATGTTTGAAATTGTGTTGTTATGGCGATAAACCTCTCGGGGAAGTCTGAGTACCCATTAGATAATGGTTCGGTTCACACTTGTGAAAAATAGGCATGTAATTCAATGTTTGCTACTGCTGAGCAACTGTGAATCGCGGAAGACAATCTGCAAAATGCAGGTTTCAACACAAGTTAAAGGTTCAGCTTCAGGTGCATTTCCTAATCTTATATTGCACCTACAAACCGTAGATCACCACCTGCAAAACACAGGTGCAACACAGGTGGGTAATATAATGTTGTAGTAATGTACCCACACATGCGACACACCTGCGAACCATGAGTCTCAGCCTGCAAAACGTAGGTCTGGTGCAAGTGTTGCCAATTTTTGAAAAATGTATTTCATCTTCGTTAGACATCCAATCTCTTTTTCTTTTCTTTCTTCACGGAACATAGTTTTTTTCTTTTATTTTCCTAATGCCATATGCAAAAAGATGTTAGTTTTTTGTGGTGCTCACACGGTGTTGCAGGAGAATGACATCACCCATACATTAGGGTAAAGAAAAAGCTCCTATGATGATTGCCATATTCGATAAAGTAGAGGTAGAGGAGGCCATGAGAATTGCTCAACTCTGCTTCGGGATAAATAAAATGGAAGCTTATTATATCTCCTTCTAGGAGAAATAGTCCATTATAGAGGAGACTCTATTTGAGGTCGACTCTTTCAAAGATGACTTCCCTGATATTTATGAACAAATCCGAATTCAAGATTAGGAACAATTCACTATGCCTTTGGACCCCTACTTCCCATAGTTGGTGAGGAGATTTATGCCTCCTGTAGGGCACTGTAGGACCTCTTAAAGCACATAGGCTTAGTGGACATAATGTCTTTTTTATAATCCAGGCTAGTATGAGACCATGAAGTTAACATCACCCCAAAGGACATCAATTCTATTTATTTGGCTTATATGATGCGTTAGTGTTTGGGGTTCACAAGGAAACAAGCGGATAAGGATAATCAGTTTGCATGGGTGGCTAGCATCATCGTTGAAGGTCGACTGTAGTGGACAGTGTTGAAAGGCGAAATTCATTGCTTTGATCTTAAATTTGAAACTTGAATGTGGCTTGAATTGGTGTGCGCTTGTATCATCCCGTCCAAAAACACAACACATGTTTCTATTGTGATGGCCATCCTTATATAGGTCATCATGTATCACAGACATATTAATTTAGGGGAAATCATCACAGAGAAATTCAAGCGGAAAGCTAAGTAAAAGGGCAGCTTAATGCCTTATCCTATCTTTAATAGTTTGCTCTACCTTGGGGCCAACTGCCCTCTACTCTGACCATTGGACAAGACAAAGAGAGCTGAGGGAGTGATCACTTTGGCTACAAAAAGGGATAAGGATGCTATAGCTTCTAAGAAGCCCAAGTTGACTTTGGGACCGAATACTCTTCCACCTTCCGTGTCATCTGGCGAGACCTCTGTTTCACCACAAGTCGACAGGAATAAGTCACCACTAGCAAGGGGTTTCCTGGAATGTCACAAATGGCCCGTGCTCATAATACTACTATTGAAGTTGGCCAAATCCATCCCTCTCATTATTCAGCAAGCCATCAAAAAGGCTATGAAACCTATGGTTGACGAATAGGGAGGCTTATATACTGGAGTAGATGTGTTAGAGAATGAAATTGCTGCCATAAGGGAGGAAGTGGACAGACGCAAAGAATTGATGCAACCTAGGGATAGTGATCTAAACATCCTAGCAGCCAAAAATGCACCACTTGTGTCCGCAGGATGATTGGTGTGTGGGGTATAATAGCCCATCCTAGGTGGTGTCAGATGAAGAGGTGTACTACAGCCAACCACCTCACACTAAGATGCTCACTGTCATGAGGTGGCTACCCTAGGTGATCCATATTGGCTGCCTCTGGTGTACTCTTATTATAAAATACAGACTCTGCCAGATCATTGGATAGTCTCTTCTCACAGCAAGCAACTTGTACTCTCACCAGATCCACTAATGCCTCTAGTGTGCAAGCCAGCTTTGGGGCACCTCGCATGATGGACCACTATTGCTACTCAGGGAGCCCTCTTTCTTTATTTTACTCTTAATATGCTTTAGGGACTATGCATGAACTTTTGTGTGGGAGGTGAATACCCACGCTGGGCTTGCTATGTAATGAACGTCCTTGTAAAACTTTCTTCAAAATGATTTTGTTGTTGCTTTTTTGGTTTGATAATGTGAGTTTCCATTAATGGATATGTTTTACCTTGAAAAAAGTTTCATGACTCATGTTTTATGAATCGTTTTTGTTCATAGAGATAACAAATAAATTACAAGAGTTTTCTTTATACGTTGTTCTTTCCGAAGGAGCCAAATTTCCTTCTTTTCTTTTGTTGGTGAATTGGGTGTCATTTTCCTAAGATATATTGAGAGATGACTTTCTTAAGGGAAAATGCCAAGTCTAGTGTCTTTTTAAATCTTTTATTGCATTTGTTTTAAGAGGTACCACAAATGTTTTTAATTGGCATTGCAAAAGAGTTTTGAGAAAAAGGGCCAGTTGATGTCGTAATTGAGCACTCTCTTGTCATGGGTTACATATTCCTTGATTGACTTTTTGATTCACACGCTAGCTTGACTAAAGTCATAGTCTTGATGTGATCTTGAAAATTTTCAAACTTCTTTGATTGTGATGCCTTGTGTGGTGAGGTCTTTAGCTTAATTCTCAAGTGTGTATAATTATCTAAAACTTGCGCTAAGTGTGACTCAAGGCGAAATTCTAGATGTTGTTGCACTTACAACATGCTCTTAGGCTTTCTTTGAGTAGTAAATTCACCAAAATGACCTTATTGAAATTTAATCTTTACTATCCAATGCTTGATTCTTTGATCCATTTCTTTGGAAACCTCATTACAAGCGTATCAGCCTTTTGTAGTCCCTCTCTTGGCACTCATCCGCCCTAGTTGCTATTTGTTAAATAATGAAAAATGGGGCTTGAAGCCCAAAATTTGGGGAGAGATAAGGAAATGACCTGATGATCTCGGGCAAAATAGCATGCCCGAGTGATGCTTTATACCTTAATTTAGTCTTGTTTATCTAATTTATTTTATACATTTTCATGTGATTTTATATAAATGGGAATATATGTGCTAACCAACATGATTAGTCCTTGTTTTGTAGGTTTCAATGATTTTGAGGAACGAAGACATAAGTTGGTGAAGTAGAGGAATGGAGTTGGGAGCAAATTATGACAGTCGGCGAAGAGCATGCCATGGCAAGGCTGCAGCGCGCCAGGTAGCGTGCCATGCCAGGGCAGCTGCATGACAGGAGATTGCCAACGCGCTGCATGAGCAGTGTGTCACATTGGCAGCGCGGTGACACTCGACAATTTTGGCATTCGGAGGCAATTTCCATAGAGCCTCCGCGTTACCTCCATGTCACGAAGGCAGTGCTCCGCGATACACTTCGTGACACGGAGCCATTCCACGACATGCTAAATTGTGCACGTTTCTCATTTATTATAAATCGGTCCCTTATCTCCTAAAACCACTTTGTCACGACTTTATTCTGGAAAACTACCTAGGAGTGAAGGGAGAAGTGGGAGAACTCATCTAGGGTTTGTCAAATTCCCTTCTCATCTACCAAATTCTTGTAAGTATGTTAATTTAGTTGTATTTTCTTGTAGTTTTAAGAGCATGAATGGCTAGAACCCTTCCTCTAGGGTTGAAGCCATGAATTATGATTGTGATTCTACGAAATTTTTTTGGAATTAAGTTATTGATTGTTGCTTCTGTCTTGCATTCTGGATTGTTGGTTCTCTTTATGATTGATCACCATGTAAACATATACGTTAGCTTGGGCATAGGCTTGAGAAAACAGTGACCTAGGTCAGAACATGAGAATGTGAGGAGCATGTTTATATCTCACCGATATAATTTCGTGTTAGGATAGAAATATACCTAACACCTTGCTTGGGTGATAAAACGGGGGTATATAAAGACCGACTTTGGATTATCACATCACCACTCGAAGAAGTAGTTGTGAGGCTAAGTTGAGTTAAATGATTAGATGCACGAAAGTCCCTAATCATTTCCACGTAAACCACAACATAATTGATTGCCCACGAACTAGAAGTAGCATCCTCGCTCACAATGATGCAGTGAGGCTATTTTGTCGTGTTTAGAGGCTCGAAAGACCATGAACATGCAATTCTAATTATGTGAAATGACAATCAATAGTTGCATACTTAACCCATTTCAAATCGTAGCATCGCATTATTATCTGGTTTTAACTCTATGTTGCTCCTAGAGTGCATTCAGAATATTTCGTTGACTAAATTTAGACTTAATTAAAAATCTCCCACAAAAACTTCTATAAGCAACATTTTCGGTAATTAGGATCACACTTGTAATGGATAGTTAGAAGAATGGGTCCAGTCCCTATGGGTTCGGCATTCCGGTTCTTAAAAAAATCCACTACATTACTTGCACAACTCGTACACTTGCGGATGCGCGAATAAGGGCACGTCATGTTTTTGGCGCCGTTTCTGGGGACTCGGCGAAGTTTTGATAATTTATCTGTTTTTGTGTGATTTTTAAATTTCCTTAAGTGTTGAGAAACTTGGTTTTAGTCTGATCATTTGCAGGTGACAGGTTGTCCTGCCGAGCTGGCTAAAAATAGAGAGCTTGTGGAACCGTTGCTTGAACCTGAATGTCAAATCCATTTGCGAAGGAGAGTAGCTCTAGCGCAAAAGATGAAGAGACTTCAAGAAAAGGTACAACAACATCCACCCACAGGACAAGCACAATTGTCATCGGAAGCAAAGGCAGCTAGGGTAGTTCGCGAAGTGGCAATCCCACAAGCGACTAATGTGAACTCTAGTATCCGGAAACCGGAGCCCTGGAGGGAACTTTGAGCTTAAATAGAACATGGTGCAGCTGTTACATTCTAGTGGTCAATTCACTGGGATGACACATGAGGACTCGCAGCAGCACTTACAGAGCTTTTTAGAGATTAGTGACATGTTTGTCCCCACCGGCGTGTCCACAAATTATGTCCAACTGACCCTCTTCCCATTTTCACTATTGGGAGAGGCGAAAAAGTTGTTGAAGGCTGAGCCACATAACTCCATAACTTCGTGGAATGACTTGGCTAAGAAGTTCCTCATCAGATTCTTTCCTTCAGGAAAAACTGCAAACCAAGAAATGAACCCATCCGCACACTACAGAAACCTTTGTCAGGTTAGTGTGTTTTCTGAGGATGAGTGTGGGGTGGAGGATTCCACAGGTGCACGGCCAAAGGCAATGTCAAGTGTTCAGCTCGAGTCTGATAGAGGACTTCAAATTGAGAAAAAGTTGGAGAAAGAGAGGAACATAGTGGAGGTTGTTTCCTCTAAACAGTAAAAGAAAAGGAGATGGTTCTCAAAAGAGAACCATGGTGTGAGGATGGCCAGAAAAGGACAGTCCACGTCGTGCCGCGACGTAAAATAAGGCGCTTCTTGGGAGGCAACCCAAGGGTACCTCAGGTACAAATTGTTTAATTTTGATTTTGTGTTGATTTTGTTGTTTTCATTTTGTTTGTGTTTTTGGTGGAAAGTTAAGCATAGATGGAGGGAAGTCTGAGTACCGAGAAGGTGGAAGATAAAGAGCAGGGAATAGAAGAAGTGTGGGGTCGAACACCCACCTCTGAAAACTTGAAAGGAAAGCATGCTTTTAGCTTGGCATAGAGGCTTAGGGAGTATTTCTCATCCTTTAAATGTTAATTTGATGCTATGAGGACATAGCATGATTTAAGTGTGGGGTGAGAAAAATTTCAAAATTTTTGTGCTTAACAAGTTTTTGGTGAATGGAATGCTTATGTGAAATTTGGGAGAAATTTGAAATTTTTTTTTTCAATTAAGCATGACTTCATCACCCGTTGGTTTTTCTTTTCGGTTGTTTTTCGACAAGGGGCCTTTGAACCGAAGAATAAAAATTTTCTTTTTCTTTCCTTTGTTTGTATATAGTGTTTTTAGTCATAGTTAGGGACTGTTTCCGACGATGGATGGATGACGACCGTCTTGAGGAAAATTAGTCATTAAGTTTTGGTTTTTGAAACCGTAGCTAATCGATGCTTGATGTTCTTGTTATGTGCTATAAATGATTGTAATATGCAAGTATATTCAGTGTGAAGCATGCAAGTGTATAACTTTGTTTGAGACACTTAGGCTATTGAATGTGACTCAATATGATGGACGCTTAATCTGAATTCTTGTGATTAGCTGAGTTAAGAGTCTGCTGAATGTGTCTCGAATTGAACATGTGCCATGAGTGTAAGGTTTTTGAGTATTTTGTGCTATTGTGGATTGTCTAGAACTTTCCTGGTGTGTTTATAAAATGAAATGAAGGATGTGAATTGTAGGAGATGATTTAGGCATTTCTTTGAATGAACCAAATTTTTATCCCTCATTTTACCTACCTTGAACAATTAATCCCAGTTAGCCCCATTGAGCCTTGAGCCTATTCTTTGACAGCTGCAACATAAGCTTAATCCTTTTTCTTTCATTAGCCTTGAATTTGATCCAAAACTCCTAAGCGCTTAAGGGAAAAATATGCAAGAGTAAAGGAGTGAGAAGAAGGAAAAGAAAGGAAATGTAGCAAGTTGTAGAAGTGGAGAAAAGTACAAAGGTGCAGTTGTGTGAAAATGGTTGATTATTATTAAGGAGTAAGAAAACAAATTAATGAATAATTATTTATAGAGCTCCTTACTAAATAGCTAAAAGTGCCTAAAGAAAGGGGGAACATAAGAGGAAAAAGAAAGCAAAAAGGAGAAAAAGGTGAAGTAAGGGTAGGGAAGTCGTAATGAGGGCGTAATGTATTAAAAGCGCTTGGGAAAGATAGTCACTATTATTGGCCAGAATAGTACCTACCCGTCCCTTAGCTTACATTACAACCCATTAATTCCTACTTGATCTTACATTCACACATCCTTAAATTAGTGGAATAAAACACTGAGGGCAAGCTTATGGGTCATTACATGATGCATGTGAATCCTTTGTGAGAGTGAGCATAATTCTATTCATGTACCCACACATGTAGTGATTTAAAAAGTTTTTGCTTGTGAAAATGGGTAACTCTCGTTCCGTGAGGGTACATGTTGAATGAAGGATATAATTCATGTGGGATTTCTTAATAAGTTGATTTGCATGAGTTTTCTAAGATTGAGAGTCGCTTCTTGAGGTTAAGAAGTCTTAGCGGAGTTGTATTTCATTTCAATGATTAAATCCTGCATGCTCTATTTGTAGCTTGTTATCTTACGTAATCATTGTAGTCGTAGCTTGAATTATCTTACTAAATTAGTTATGTGTGAGTCTCCATATGCATGAGATGTAAAAGGTTGTTCGAGGACGAACAAGACTTTAAGTGTGGGATTGTGATCTCGGGCAAAATAGCATGCCCACGTAAACCACAACATAATTGATTGCCCACAAACTAGAAGTAGCATCCTCGCTCACAATGATGCAATGAGGCTAGTTTGTCATGTTTAGAGGCTCGAAATACCATGAACATGCAATTCTAATTATGTGAAATGACAATCGATAGTTGCATACTTAACCCATTGTGAATCGTAGCATCGCATCATTATCTGGTTTTAACTCTATGTTGCTCCTAGAGTTATTCAGAATATTTCGTTGACCAAATTTAGACTTAATTAAAAATCTCCCTTGAAAACTTCTATGACCAGCATTTTCGGTAATTAAGATCACACTTGTAATGGATAGTTAGAGGAATGGGTCCATTCCTTGTGGGTTCGACATTCCGGTTCTTAAAAAGAGCCACTATATTACTTGCACGACTCGTACACTTGCGGACACGCGAATAAGGGCACGTCACCTGACATGAGGCAAAAGCCTAGGTTGTTGGGTTTACAAAAAAGGAAAAGATGTGAGCTTTAATGTGAGGTAGCACCAAATTGTGAATGAAATGAATGAAAAAAGGTTGGTCAAAACTTCTTATCATTAGAATAAAAAGAATAGTTGAAAGGTGCTATCTCTTTCTTAGATGAGGCTAATTGTGGAACATGAAGTGTTATAAAGGTGGTTCTTGATGAAAAATAAAGATGATGAACAAAGAGAGATAAGGTGGAGTGATCATAATAATAAAGAGGGATGCTTCATTATGTTCACAAAAGGGCTTTAGGGAGGTTTTAGTAAGTAGAACTAAAAAAATTATCCTATCCTTACCCCGAGCCTTCATGATAACCTGCAAGTCCTTAGTGATTTTGAGTGTAGCAACTCTACATTAGTGGAGAGTTACATGAAGGGAAAGATTATGGGTTAATTTGTATACACGTGAATTTCCTTGTGAGTGTGAGCTTATTTGTTTTGTTCTATAATCCCTATGCACGGGATGCATGAAAATGAATGGGATTCTCTCTTTGTGTGAGTGACATCACTTTCTTGGAGTATATGCTAGAGTTTTGTTTCCAATTAAGATGTGTGGATGAGACAAGTGTGCTTTGAACTTAAAGGAAAATTGTGAATGTGGATTGGCAATGCCTTGAGATACTATTTGAGCTTGTTTTTATTAGCTATGCCCCTTGTTTTGAATGAAAGGAACACATGGGAAATATGCCCACTATTCGTGGTCACCTCTTGCAGTATGTGCAACATGTTTGAGTCTTTTCTTTTTATTCAGTCGGAGTGTTATTTTGGGGTTGTCTTAAATTCTAGTGGTCCCTTGTGTGAAACTTTTGTGTTATGAAATGCTTAAGTCACTTTCTTAGTTGAGAGAAATTGTCTTACTTGAAGACAAGCAATGATTCAAGTTTGGGGGTTTGATGAATTGGTAATTTACTAACTCATTAGGCTTTTAAGCATGAACCTTTGTTTTGTTTTCAACTCAATTAGAAAAGTTTTATGCCTTTTCTCTTTGATTTTGCAGGTATTAAACATAAACAAGCAAACAAAGGAATTGAACAAAAAGCAAAGTTTCGAGAAGTAGAAGTCCCACGTCCCACACTTAAGCGCTTGCAAAACGCAGGTGCCACGCAGAGTTGTACTTGCCTGAAGCGGAAGAGCACACGCAAAGAATAGGTTGGCACCTGCAAAATGCATGTGCAACCGCAAAAGATATTCAAGCCTTTCTGACCATACCTGCGGAAGACCCGCATCTCGCGGATTCGCACGTGCCGTGCAAGTGAGCTCCATGCTTCCAGGGGTAAAAATATCCAGCTCTATCACATATGCTTTTTTGATGCTTCTAAGGGCAAGAATGGAAATCCTTGCAGAATGAGAAGGAGTAGAATTTCCCCAAATTCTACAAACCTTTGAAAATGGAAATGCGAATTGCCTTGTGAAAGAAGAATATTATATGTAGAGAGAAAACATAGAGAGAAGTGAGAGCTTTTCTTTCTTCTTCTCCAAGCTGCTAGGGAAAAACCCTCCATTGAAGCAAACTTTGAAATCTTGAGTTTTCTATTCAATGATGAATTTTGATGAATTATATATGGGTATAATCTTCTTATCTTAATTCATGAGTAGCTAATTCTATTGGTAGGAATGTGTGCTTGACAGGCGCTTAGAATGGATTGGTTGCTTTAGTCTTAGATTCACTTATCTTGCATGAATCTATTGCTTTCTCTAAGTTTTAATTGAAATATTTATGGGTGCAAACAAAAATTTGTGTTTGCTTATCCTACTTTTTTCTTGAGAAAGAGAAGTAGGATTTGTGTGAGAATACAACAGTGGGGAATTGAATTTTAAATGTGTGGGTTGGGCTAGGATAGCCAATACCCATTGATGTTGGGCATATTCTTATGCCTATTTTCCATGTTTTTACCCATCTTTTTGCCTTGTTTTGAGTTTAGAATCCTTATTAAATGCATGAATTCATGTTTATATATGTCTTGTGAGCTAACAAATATTTTAAAATATTTTGAGTAGGAAACCAAGGAAAAAGGACTCAAAAATCACCCAAGGTGTGAAGAAAGAAGAGTTCGCGAAAGTTGGTGATGTTGGGCATTTGCATATGCCAATTTGCCATGATTTTTCCCATATTTTACCTTGTTTGGAGTTCATAATCCCTATGAAATAAATCAATTCATACTTTCGTGTTTCTTATTTGCTAATGAATGTTTCTAGATGTTTTGAGAAGGAAACCAAGGAAAAAGGACCCAAAAATGACTCAAGGTGTGAAGAAGAGTTTGCGAAAGTCGGCCTAGGGAACGGCTGGCGTGGCATGCCCAACACTTGTGTTTCAAAGAAGATACACCAAATTTTGTACTATGGATGGCGTTGCACACCAGGTACCTCACCTTCGGAGACCCAAATTTTACTAACACCTTAGCAAGATGGATGGGCATTCCATTCTTAGGAAATTTTCCTAACTTTCTGGTGCTATGGTTAGAGTGGGGTGCCAGAAGGGTCTTGAAGCTCAAGAATTTGACTAACACTCTGGTGCTATGATAAGAGTGGGGTGCCAGAGGTGTTAGAAGTGCAGAAATTTAGCTAAGTCCTTGGTGCTATGGTCAGAGTGGGGCACCAGAAGCTATTATTCTGAGGAAATTTGACTAACTCTATGGTGCTATACATGGAGTGGTGCACCAGACCTCTACTGGACAAGATTTTGCTGATTTTTAATCCAAATACTTGAGGGAAAAAGCGTCATTTGGAGGTTCAACTATATATATAACATTTAGGTCATTTCTAGCATATTGATTATCATATACTTCATCATTTTTGAAGGTTGTAACCGTAGCTTTGGAGGAGAGACAAGTTCTACTTAGGTTTCTTTTCTTCATTCTTGTTTTTTTTAAGAATGATGATGTTATCTTTGTTTTTTCACTTGTCTATGAGTGGCTAAGCGCCCATTCTAGGGTTTTGGCCATAGTTGATGGTTGACGTTTGAAAAAATATTGATTATTAGTTTTCATTCTTTCATAAAGGTTGTTTATATTTACTTGTTATAATTGCTTATTCACTAGCCTTATCAACTTGTGAGTAAATCTGTTGGCTTTTGGTTGAACATAGGAAAGGGAACCAAAAGGGTTAAAAGTAAATAATAAAATAGGAATTTAAAGATCCTTTGGGCCATTTGTTTGAGGTTAGAAGTTGTTGATGGGGATAGGGATATACCCTTCAACCCTGTATAGTTGAAATACAAGTAGGCATAAACATCGTTTCATGTTTATCCTGCGACCATAGGGATATAGGCGTTAGGGTTCATGAGATAATTCTTGGATGCTCGGGAGAGTGCAAGAAATGGAATAGTAACGTGCAACTAGCAACCTTAGGAGGAATAGCGTAATCACGTCTTGACAACTCAACCTGATACGAAAGTGCCAATTCCCTAGATTTTCATCTTCATTTGAAGTACAAAAAAGTCTACAACAATCTTTAGTTAATTTTACATTTTAGAGTTTTTGTAGTTTAATTCTTCAAACATTTCTTCATTTTATTTGTTTTGTTAGAATAGCAAAATAAAGTAATAACGTTATAAGGATTGATGTGACAAGTCTTTGAGGTTTCAATAATCGGGACTTCAAGTCCTATATTACTTGAGGACCACGTGTGCTTGGGCGATATCATGTTTTTGGCGCCGTCACCGGGGACTTGAATATTGATTAATCATTCGTAGGTTAGGCTTTTTATACCCCTATTCTATATTTTATGTTTTTGCTTATTTGTTTGTGAAGTTGAAAAGTTTTGTGCACTTAGTGTATGCAAATTACGAGAAGTCAAGAACCACATTTGGATTTTCTTGATCCTAAAATTGAGAGAACCTTTCGAAGGTTAACCATGGAGAAATGAACAGGCACAGGGCAACAACCAGGAGAGAGTTCCAGTGTTAAATTTGGGGTAGGCCGAACTTGGAGAACGCTTCTAAAGCAATCATCAAGCCAGCAATCACTGGGTACTTTGAGTTGAAGGAAAGAACTGTGTGGTTGATCAAAAACCCTTAACAATATTAGGGAAAGTCGCACGAGGATCCTCACAAGCATCTGATGACGTTAGTGGAGATGAGTGACAACTTTCACTCTAAGAACGTGTAAGATGAGTATGTAAAGCTCATGTTGTTTCCATTCTTGTTGATTGGTGAGGCCAAGGACTGGCTTCATAATGAGCCAACAGGTTCCGTCACCATGTGTGAGGTTCTTTCCAACAAGTTCATCAACAGGTTCTTCTCTTCAAGGAGAACGAAAGAGTTGAGAGGGAAGATCTCTGGTTTTGTGTAGAGAGATGGTGAGACTTGGCTCAGGCTTGGGAATGATACAAGGGCTACTTGAGATATTTCTCATACCACATGCAGTCAAACGAGATTATCGGGAAGAACTTTATAGAAGGGTTGAAGCTGGAGTCAAAGATGTTGCTTGTCGCCACCACACAAGGACAAATTTTTTCAAAGAGCTATGATGAGATAGAAGCACTTTTGAACCTCATGTCAGCAGGAAGTTAAGTCTATTAGGATTCGGTTAGAGAATTCACAGGAGCCAAGGTGCTTGGAAAGCTTAAAGTAGATGGTGTGGCGGCAATCTGAGCAGATATAAGTTAGCTGGTGAATGTCATTAGCAAGCTTGTGACCACACCAATAGAAAGTCAGGTATAATAAGTCCATCAGGTCCAAACTCCACTACCATCATGTGAGGTACGTGGAGAAGGCCACACGTATTCAAGTTGTCCTCTAAACCCCGAATCTATTTTTATTTTGTGGAACAACAAGGTTGTGGCGGAGGTTTTGAAGGTAAAAGCTATAACTAATAGTACAGGAACTTAGCCAATCACTCATGGGGAGGGAACCAGAATTTCCAAAGGCTCAAAACACCTATCCAAAATCTTAGGCCAACAGCTGAGCAGTTTACTTGAAGAGACTATGAAGTAATGGATGGTGCAGTAGACTTAGGTAGTTAATGAGATGCATAGGTTCATCCATGATCTTGAGAGAAATATGGGGGAATTGGCCCTACAGCAGACTAACAGACCATAAGGGGCACTTTCGAGTAGCACCGAGAAGAACCCCAAGGAAAATGTGAGCACAATCTCTTTGCACAGTGGTAATGAGTTGGTTGTGGTGATCCCCAGAGATAAGAAAGTTGATGAGGAGTAGGTTGTGATGTCCAAACAAGAGGTTGGTGAGTCAAGCAACTCAATGCTAAAGTTGGTAGAAGGAGGACTCAGCCTGTTAGAAATTTCTTGAGGAGTTGAAGTAGGTACATGTTAACTTACTATTGGTGGAGCTTTAGCAGGAAATTCCAAAGTATTCCAAGTACCTAAATAACATTGTGGTAAATAAGAGGAGGTTGACCGACTTTTAAATTGCGTCTCTCACGGAAGAGTGCAGTTCTCAGGTTTAAAATAAAATTTCTAAAAAGCTTAAAGATCCCCGGAGCTTCACCATTCCAGTGGTGATTGGAAACAAGGAAGTAGGTTCTACACTTTGTAACTTGGGTGCAAGCATTAATTTGATGCCTATATCCTTATTCAGAACCTTGGGGTTAGGAGAACCACGTTCGACCACAGTAACTCTGCAGCTTGCCAAAAAGTCTCTTGCTTATCCTAATGAAATCATAGAGGATGTGTTAATTAAGGTGAGACCTTCATCTTACCAGTGAACTTCATAATCCTAGATTACGAAGCAGATATTGTAGTTCCCCTCATTCTAAGGAGAGGATTCTTAGCCACTGCAGATGTGGTTATAAGGGTGAAGTCGGGTACGATATTGATTACTGTGGATGGTCAGAAGGCATTCTTCGATGTTTTTAGAGTGGCAAGGTGGCCACCTCATTATGAGAACTTCATAGTGAAACTTGCGGTAGAGCCCGAAGGGTGTAAGCAGGAAGTGGAGTAGCATGTGATGCATGAGAATTTAGCAAGTGCAACAGAGGATATTATTCAGCTCATTCGATTGAAGGAGTGAGAGTGACTTTCATCA
The DNA here is from genome assembly GCA_035772735.1 of Datura wrightii. Classification (NCBI taxonomy): domain Eukaryota; kingdom Viridiplantae; phylum Streptophyta; class Magnoliopsida; order Solanales; family Solanaceae; genus Datura; species Datura wrightii. Next base: position 2,771,567 of record JASDFA010000014.1, on the reverse strand, counting down.
TTCCACGACATCAAATCAAACGTTTTTTGGTAGGCAGCCCAATTTGTAAAAATGTAATTGTCTTATTTCTGTATATTGTGTTGCTGTTAATTATTTTTTGTAGAGAAGGGAAAGTCTGAGTACCCCGAATCAAGGTTAAGGAGCATGGTCTGATCTTAAGTGTGGAGTCATGCGACTTGTAAATCAAAGAACCTTATACTAGCTAGGCCCTAGAGGACCTCAAGGAATAATTTCTCACTCTAATCTAATCTTTAATTTTATTGGCTCTGAGGAGAGAGAAAGGCTTTAAGTGTGGGGTGAGGGTATGTCTCCTTGAATTTTAAGGTTAAGGGTGAGTGTGCCATCAAGTTTTTGTTTGACATTATTTTTTAAAATGGCATCTCATCCACCCTTCGGTTTTTATACTGACCTCGATTCTTTTTTGAAGGGGAGACCTTTGAATTGGGTGAATGTAATTTTTAGAATCAAAATCTTCAAAAGAATTATTTTTTATGTCTTCATAGAATAGTGAAACTTCCATATAATAGATGGATGACGATTGTCTTAAGGGAATTTTAGTCACGTTTTTATTTTTGTTGGAGTCAAGCATAAGTCACTTGTGTGCTCTTTCACATTCCGCTCAGACGCTTAGCTAGAGGAAATGAAGTGGTCATTTTAAGTGAGAATCCTTGGGAGACACACAAAGTTCTTTAATTCGACTTAGTAGTCTTATAGGTCTTAATAATGGAAAAGTGTCATTCAATATGATTGTATGAATGTGTACCTATAGGAAACCAACTGGAATCTTAATGCCATATTAGGAGAGATTAATTGCTTCATTTTCTACATTTGTAGAATCTAGAATTTGCCTTAGTGTATGTTGGATGGCTATTTATTAGAGAGTTAAGAGATGATGAAGGCGTTTCTTTGAAAAAGCCATGTTTTCCCATGTTTGTTTTTAACTTCCTGAATATTTTCCCTAGTTAACTCCCTTGAGCCTTAATCCTTATTCTTTTCATAGAGACAAAAGTATCTCATTCCCTTTTGTTGTGTGACCTTAGAATTGTTGATCGAACATAGACACTTTGATACTTGAAAGTGAAGGTTCACCATGACATGAAAGATACGGGAAAGAAAGGAAAGAAAAGCGTGTGGAAAGTTAAGAAGAGTAAGTAGGAAGAATGGGTGCCCTCAAAAATGTATTGTTTGCTTGCTGCTAGGAAAATGAATGAAACAGAGTTAAGAGTTAAAATTCTTAGTGATTTTATAAGCAAAGACTAGAAGTCAAGTAGAGAATAGGGGCATAAAAAGAAAAGAAAAAAGGGTGAATAAACTGAAGGGTGAACAATGAGGAATAAGGGATGGATTTGAAAGATTGAACATGTCTTAAAAGTTCTTAGGATTGGTAGTCACTAAAAAAGAAAAATCATTCCTACCTATCCCTTAACAGACATTACAATCAAGAAAAGTCCTTATGATCTTAATCTCTTGAAATGACTAAGTAGTCTAAGTGTACATGAAGGGAAAGCTTATGTTATGTTGCATATGTATGATACATTTTTTCTGAGTGTGAGTGTGCCTTACTTATTATGACCCATGCTTTGAATTGAATATTAGGAGAGGAACATCACTAAAAGTGAGGGGCATAAGATCATAAGTCAGTGTACTATGTGTTGCATGTTTTGTATTTAATCATGTTGGCCCTGGTTTGAAAAGTGAGTAAGTTATAGAAGTTGAGTAGTCTTGAATGTGAAAACTCTGCATGTGCTTGACGTGAATTGCTTAAGTTGATGAGCCACTTAATCATGTTCTCTCTTGTAGTTGTTTGGGTGTGAATTGATAGAGGTGACAAGTGATGAGAAAATATAAGTTTATGTATGGAGTTGAGGACTGTTTAAGGATTACAATGGTTCAAGTATAGGATGGTGATGTTGGGCATATTCTTATGCCCATTTGCTATGTTTTTGCCCATATTTTGCTTTTTTTGAGTTTATAATCCTTATGAAATGGATGAATTCATGTTTTCATGTGTCTTGTTTGCTAATGAATGTTTTTATATGTTTTAAGTAGGAAACTAAGGAAAAAGGACCAAAAATGAATGAAGGTATGAAGAAGAAGAGTTTGCGAAAGTTCGCCTGGGTATGGCTTGTGTGGCGCGCCCAACACTTGTATTTCAGAGAAAATGCACTAAAGTTGCTGCTGCGAATGGCTTGGGGTTGTAATAGCCAAAACGTTTCTAATACTAGACCCAATATTTGAAATGTGATCAGCATAAAATGTTGGAAAATTTCTTAATTATGAGTGAACCTACGCGCCATAGGTTGGCAGGACGAGTCATAGGAAGACCAGTGGATCAGGTCAAAGATTCTTTTCCCCAGACCAAGAGTTCCCACTATGATACATAGTATGTAAGTATGATCCGTGATCCAGAGTCGTAGTAAGTCTTTGGAGTTATCTAGTAATTGATTATATGGGTGATGTTATGACTCATAGGATGGTGTTACGGATCATAGTAGGATTCGTGGAAATATTCATAGGATTGGAGATTTTGGACTTGGTTAGTATGGGAGGACACCATGAGTCTTAGAAGGATTGTACTACTTGTGGTATGAGTCATGATAGTTGACAGAACAATTATCCTGCGAATTTATTAAGGGTATTTTTGTAATTCCTAAACTTCTAACTTCTTAATGACGCCATTTTATGCTCTTAATTTAAGGGAGTTTAACCTATTCTGATTTATTCTACTCCCATGCATGAAAGTTTAGAGGTTTCTATTGAAGATCAAGCTTAAATCCTTCAATTTCTTCTCCAAATAACTTTGGTTTTCAAAGACAAGTATACATTCAACTCACCCAGGGATGTAGGGCTTTGAATGAGAGTTTCCTTTCACTCTCATGCCCATATCTCTCCTCAATCTCATAAATTGAAGTCTTATGCAAGTTGATGATCCTCTGGGATTTTAACCCAATTTAATGAAATTCTCTATGATTTATTTATCGGTCAATTCCCTTCATGTTTCAAAGTGTGTTTTAAGATTCATGGGCAGATATTTTACCTATTTGGATTATAAATTCATGATTTCAAATCATAGAAAATGATGCCCAAGTAAGAAAGTTTCATGAAACGTCAAGTTTATGAGTTATGATTTCAAGTATGATTATATATCTAGCATGATAGAATGTTTATAAATTTCCCATGTATGAATTTACAATTTTTACTTATGAATTCTATTTCAAGTACGCATGATTTTGAGATTCGAGAAAGCCCATATAAGTTATGTCTGTTTTCATGATTTGGCCAAGGAAAATAAGATCAGCTTATCAAATTTTTTGGAGTCAAGACTCCCACCACAACTTATGATGTATTTTGGAGTCAAGACTTCCTATGTTCAGATACTAGACTATGCATGTAATTATGATTTCAACGTCATAGAAAAATGATGGAAGCACTATGCATCTTTTCGGGAGTAATGTCTAGCACATAATAGGCTTGGGGTTCCAAGGTTCCCTAGTTTTAGAACTACATTCCAACATAGGATTATATATTTACATTAGGACCTCCTTTGTGAGCTTTCCCTGGATTCAAAGGGGCCTTTAGATTGATATTGATATCATGGTAGCGTCCTTATCCCTGGCAAGACTTTAGACTGCTCTGCCCACTTGAGTGTGATAGTTGGGGTATTATGCATTCTCTATCATGATGATATTGATTAAGACGAGTCTCCCATTATTCCTCATGATTTTCAGTTATGCATGTTTATAACTTATGATATTATGTTCTCAGCAGGTTTGACCCAACCATTAATTTGTAAGCTTTTTTAAGATTTCAGCTATGGCAAGCCATATGGTTCTATTTTAACTTTATTCCATTCTATTCATATATGAAATTTAGTTTATGACTATATATGTTTTTAGATATCAGCATGCAATCCTTACTCTCATATCTGATTATTAATGCTTATAAGCATGATTTCAATTTATTCTTACTCGACATGTTTTACTTATCTTGCATATTTATCATATTCGAAGTATTGAATGCATACTCTATGTTGTATAATTTCATGATACAGGTTCAGACAATCAGACTTAGTTTCGCTGCAGCCATTTGTTCCGCAGCTTAGTTCAGTTTCTCTCGTTGATGAGTCCTCATCATTTGAGGACCTTCAATTTGATGTTGAGTTCTGCTATTTTAGTTTTTACACTTTAGTGAGCTAGTTAAGGGTGTTGTCCCATCAGCTTTTCAGACATGTTAAAGGCTTATTGGACTATATGTAGAATTTCACCTTTCTAAGTGTTGACTTTGTATGATTGATAACTATTTAGATTCTTCTTATTCATGTTTTTAGTTATCATCTTTAGCTTGATGTATGTGCTTTAGTTATCATGTTCAAGCCATGGGTCGACCTGGAGCCATTCGTTGTTTTAGGTTATGTGTCTCGGTCCGAACCTATGTGGGGTCGTGGCAAACTTGGTATCAAAGCAAAAGTTTAGAGTGTCGCAGGGTGTCTGGAAGCCTTTTGAGTAGAGTCTTTTCCATGGGTGTGAAGCACTCCACAATTATGGGGGAGAGGCTACAAGACATTTTAGAAAATTTTCCTTCTTTCATGATGTATGTCGTGCGTTGAAGTATCTCTCTATCCTTGTAACTCGTGCTATACACAATTGCAGAATCATGCCTTCTCCCTGAGTAAATGATAGAAGGAACGGAAATGGAAATGGTCACAAAGATGGCAATGGAGATGGGCACCAACAAGCCTCGATATCACCAGCAGGTCCTTTGCCCGAGCAAGTTTCTCATGCCAAGTGTAGAGCGGCTTTTCAGATGTTGGTGCAAGCTATGACTGCTCAAGTAAACTAGCAGGTGGTGGCCCATGTCCCTCAGAATGGGAACCCAGCGGCGGTGCTCGAGTTCGAGTCTTTCTCAGGATGAATCCACCTGAGTTTCTGTGGTCAAAAGTGGATGTGTACCCGCATGAGTTTCTTCAGGAAATACAAAAGACCACCTAGATTATGGGGGTGATGAGAGAAGAGAGTGCAGGATGCCTCCTACCAACTGAAGGGGGTTGCTTACATTTTGTACAGTCAGTGGAAGGACGATAGAGCAGTGGGCGCCATTCTCATGAGTTGGGATGAGTTTATGATGGACTTCTTGGATAGATTCTTCCCTGGGGAGTTTAGGGAGGCAAGAGAAGTGGAGTTCATCAACTTGAGGCAGAACTATATGACTATCCAAGAGTACGCCATGGAGTTCACCCAGCTATCCAAGTATGCGGCGAAGATGGATGTAGATCAGAGAGTTCGTATGAATAGATTTATGTATGGAGTGTCAGATTCACTAGTCAAGGAGTGTAGGACCATAATGCTGAACAATGATCTAGATTTCTCTTGATTGGTTATATATTCATAGAAAATAGAGGATGGATTAGATGAAGGAAATGGGGAGTGAGGCCAAGAGGGCCAGGACAGGCAGCTTTGGGTTCTCCAAGTAGAGGTCCAGTGGCGGACATCGTCAGCAGTCCCACTAGAGACGATCAGCCCCAGCATCATCACCAGCAAGTGTGCCATCTAGATCTAGGCGTGATCAGAGGGAAAGGACATCAGGCTCCCAAGCTCAAGGAGCATATTAGTAGAGCCCAACATTCTAGTTTGTAACAGGTGTGGTAGGAGACACAACAACGAGTGCGTAGTAGGTTCAAGTGTATGTTTTGGGTGCAAAATCCCAAACACATGCTCAAAGACTATCCTTCAGCCAGACAGGGCCATAGTAGAGGCCATGGACTCACCACCAGGTTAACAACTCCACCTGCATGTTTAGCTCAGTAGGGTTCATCCACTAGCACAGGTGGTGGTCAGCGTCAGAACAAATTTTATACCCTCTCATCTTATCTGGAGTAGGAGGTCTCACCTGATGTGGTCACTAGTATGTTAAATGTATTTCATCTTGATGTGTATGCATTATTAGATCTAGGGGATACTTTATCTTTTTTGAATCCTTATATTGACATTAGTTTTAGACTCAGTCTCAAAATCCTATCGGAACCCTTCTCAGTTGCTACTCTATTTGGTGACTTAGTTATAGCTCGATGGTTACACAAAAACTGCCTTATCACAGTCCTTCAAAAAGTCACCTTAGCCAATCTAGTAGACTTATACATGACTAATTTCGATGTTATCTTTTGTATGGATTAGTTGTGTGCATGTTAGGCCTCAGTGAATTATAGAACCCGTACAGTAGAGTTTCAATTTCTGGGTGGCTAGTCCTAGAATTAAAGGGTAGTTCAGTTGTGTCCCAGAAAGATGATTTCAAAGGGTTGCATGTACCATCTACTTTGGGTTGCGGATGCTACTCCCGAGACCCCAACTCTTTAGTCTATCCTTGTTTTATGTGAGTATCCAAAGGTTTTCCTAGATGATCTACTAGGAGTCCCTCCCGAGTGAGAAATCTTGGTATTGACCTTCTTCCCAACACGTAGTCTATATCTATTTCTCCTTACAGAATGACTCCAGCTTAGCTAAATGAGTTGAAAGAGCAGTAGAAGGATCTTCTAGATAAGGGGTTCATTAGACCTAGCAAGTCCCTGTGGGTTGCATCAATTCTCTTTGTTCGAACGAAGAATGGGTCACTTTATCTGTGCATTGACCATCGGCATTTGAAAAAGGCCTCCTGAAAATTGATAAATTTTTTACCAACTTCAGGGTACTAAGTGCTTCTCTAAGATAGACCTCAGATCCGGTTGTCACCATCTCAGAGTTAGGGAGAGTGATATTCCGAAGACAGCTTTCCGGACTCGATATGCTCACTATGAGTTTGTAGTTATGTCTCTTGGACTAACGAATGCTCCTGCAGTTTTCATGGACTTGATGAATAGGGTGTTCAAGCAGTATTTAGATATGTTTGTGATTGTCTTCATAGACAATATTCTCATATACTCATGGAGCGAGGAGAAGCATGCCGCTCATTCAAGGATTGTTCTACAAACTCTCAAAGATCGCCAACTATTTGCTAAATTATGCAAATTTGAGTTTTGGTTGGACTTAGTAGCATTTTTGGGTTATGCGGTGTAGAGAGAGGGTATGTAGATGGACTCTCAAATGATACAGGTTGTGAAGAATTAGCCTACGCCAGTTAATCCTTTGGATATCAGGAGTTTCTTGGGCTTAGCTGGCTACTACCGGAGGTTTGCTGAAGGATTTTCATCCAATTCTAGAACTATTGACTAAGTTGACCCAGAGGCCAAATTCTAGTGGTCGAATGCCTGTGAGAAGAGCTTTCAGGTGCTAAAGGCTCGACCCACTTCAACCCCAGTATTGACCCTACCTTAGAGGACGAATGGATTTGTTGTGTATTGTGATGCCTCTAGAGTTGGTCTTGGTTGTGTGTATCAGTAGCATGGTAAGATCATTGTGTATGCCTCTAGACTACTTAAGACTAATGAGAAGAATTACCCAACATATGACATAGAGTTGGAAATAGTGGTGTTTGTATTGAAGATTTGGAGACACTACTTGTATAGGGTGCATTAGGATGTATTCACGGACCACAAGAGCCTTCATTATGTGTTCACTCAAAAGGACCTGAATTTTCTACAACGGAGTTGGTTAGAGCTTCTCAAGGATTATGATATGAGTTTCCTCTACCATCCAGACAAGGCAAATTTGGTGGAGGATTTCCTTAGTAGATTTCATGTGTAGAGTGTGTCCCACGTTGAGGATGGAGGAAAGAGCTGGTGAAGGATGTGCATCGTCTTGCTCATTTGGGGGTTCACCTTGTTGACTCAGCAGATGGTGGTGTCATTGTTCAAAATGGTTCAAAATCTTGTTTGGTGACTGCAGTCAAGGCTAGGCAATATCAGGATCCTATCTTTGTAAAATTGAAGGAAGCGATTCGAAATCAGAAGGTGGAGGTCTTCTCCCAAGGGGGAGATGGTGTGCTTCGATATGAGAGTCATTTATGTGTTTCAGGTGTTGATGACTTGAGGGAGCGCATGTTGCATGAGTCTCATACTTCTCAGTATTCCATCCAGCCAGGTGCCGCGAAGATGTATCGTGACCTACAGGAAGTCTATTGGTGGAATGACATGAAGAAGGACATAGCAGAGTTTGTGGCAAGTGACTGAACTGTCAAAGTGGAGCATCAGAGACCTGGAGGTATGCTACAAGCCATAAATATCCCTACTTGGAAGTGGGAAGAGATTAATATGGACTTCATCACAGGGTTGCCTCGCACTCGCTGACAGTATGACTTTATATAGGCAGTGGTTGATAGGTTGACCAAAGCAGCTTATTTCTTATTGGTCAAAAAAATCGATTCAGCTATAGATTATGCTAGATTGTACATTCAAAAGTTGTTTCAGTTTCACAGAATACCTTTGTCCATTATTTCAGACAGAGATAGTTTACCTCATAGTTTTGAAGGTCGTTTCAGAAGGGACTTGGTACTCAAGTCAAGCTTAGCTTAGCTTTTCACCCGCAAACAGATGGGCAGGGGAGCAGACCATTCAAACTCTTTAGGATATGTTGAGAGCATGTGTGATTGATGTCAAGGGTTATTGGGATGATCATTTAACTCTTATCAAGTTTTCTTATATTTACATTTACCATTCTAGCATTTAGATGGCCCCGTTTGAGGTTCTCTGTTTACAGAGGTATAGATCGCCGATTGGTTGGTTCGAGGTAGGTGAGGCTACATTGATAGGGCCACATTCTGTTCATGAGGCCATGGAGAAGGTTCAAATTATTATAGATAGGCTGAAAATAGCTTAGATTCATCAAAAGTCATATATGGATGCTAGGCGGAGAGAACTTGAGTTTGAAGTAGATGATAGGGTGTTCTTGAAGGTGTCTCCCATGAAGGGAGTGATGAGTGTCGGAAATAAAGGGAAGCTTAGTCCCTGATATATTTGTCCATACAGGATTGTGAGACGTGTTGGCAAAGCGGCCTATGAGTTGGATCTACTAGTAGAGTTAGCTTCGGTGCATCCAATTTTCCATATATCATTATTGAACAAGTGTATTGGTGACCCAGCTTTGGTTGTTCCGGTAAAGAGCATAGGTGTGAAGGATAGCCTTACATATGAGGAGGTACCCATTGAGATCCGTGATCGTCAGGTTCAGAAGTAGTTTCAGTGAAGGTCTTCTGGAGGAATCAACTTATTGAGGGAGCTACGTGGGTGGCCAAAGAAGATATGATAGCTAAATACCCACATTTATTCCCTTCCTATTCCGTTTTAGCTTGAGGTAATAGTTCCCTCCCTAATGCTCTATTCAATTTCATGTGAAGTTCATGTCTCTTAGTTCATTTCATGTTTTAGCATTCATGTATGATTTATGAATTCAGTTCAGTCATATGTATCAGCCCGGAATTAGTCACTCCATCAGATTTTAGCTTTAGAAGTGCAGTATGAGGGATTGTAGTATCTTTTCCTAGTTTTTCAGTATGTTTAACCCATATTAGAGGATGAATGTTCCCAACGGGCAGAAATTGTAATACCCCAAAAATTCCTAAGACTAGACCCAAGATTTGAAATTAGATCAGTAGAAAAAGTTGGAAAATTTCTTTAGTACGACTCAACCTACGAGTCATAGGTTGCTAGTACGGGTCGTAGGAAGACCCATGGATTAGGTCAAAGATTTTGTCCAGACCACGAGTCCCCACTACAAGTAGTAGTATGTGGGTATGAATCGTGATCAAGAGTTGTAGCAAGTGTTTCGAGTTATCTAGTGATTGCTTGTACATGTGATGGTATGACTCATAGGATGGTGTTATTGATCGTAGTAGGATTCATGGAAATATTCAAAGGATTGGAGGTTATGGACTTGGTCAGTACGGAAGGATACTACAAGTCGTAGGAGGATTGTACGACTCATGGTACGAGTCGTGACCGCTGATAAAATAGTCTTCCTGCGAATTCATTAAGGGTATTTTCATAAATTCTGAGCTCCTAACTTCCTAATGACGTCGTTTTAAGCTCTGAAAAGAGGGTTTTAAGGGAGTTTAACATATTATAATTCATTCTACTTCCATAGATGATAGTTTAGAGGTTTTCTATTGAAGATCAAGCTTAAACACTTCAATTTCTTCTCCAAATCTCTTGGGCTTTCAAAGAAAAGTGTAGATTCAGCTCACCCAGGTATATAGGGCTTCTAGTGAGAGTTTCCTTTCACTCTTATGACCATATCTCTCCTCAATCTCATGAACTAAAGTGTTAATGCAAGTTGATGATCCTATGGGGTTTTAACCCAATTTTATGAAATTCTCTATGATTTATTTATGGGTCAGTTCCCTTCATGTTTCAAAGTATGTTTTCAGATTCATGGGCAGATTTTATAACTATTTTGATTATAAATTCATGATTTCAAATCATAGAAAATTATGCCCAAGTAATCAAGTTTCATGAAAAGTCATGTTTATGATTTATGATATCAAGTATGATGAGATATCTAGCCTGATTGAATGCTTCCAAATTACACATGTATGAATTTATGAATTTTACTTATGAAGTCTATTTCAAGTGACTTCTAGAAGATAACATTTTCTCCAACTTGGCACAACTTAATGGTTCACACAACGGCCCACTAGGTCACTTGACGAGTCACTAACCGACTCGTTTTGTGATATGGTGCAGATTTTTCTATTTTCTCCATTTTAATCCTTGGGTCTGATATTAGGGACTTTTGGGTTGTTATAGTTTAATTGCATAAACCCAAATGTTTTGGGTTTCGTAAAGGTATTATTGAAGTATGCTTAAAGCCTAAATACCTAGTTATCCCATTACTATGTAGAATTCGAGGATCAAAGCTCTTAAATTTTCCAAGAAGCTAGGAAGTCTTCTTCTCCAAATTAAGGTTCTTCAAGCTTGAGTCTACAGTTTTATTTTTGCAGGTATGTAACGCTAACCTAAGTAAGGTTTCCTATTCATCCTTATTCCATACATCTATGAAAGAATTTATTGAGATTAATTTTTATCCAATTCTTGAATTGTCTTCTTCTCTATCTATATATGTTGAATTGCCATTATTGAATTTTTCATATTGAGTTATTTATTTATGCCTCTTGATTGTAATCCTACTCCATAGATTGTTGATTCTTTATTCTTAATTCTTGAGGTTGGTTCCTGTCTCTTCTTCCATGAAGGCTAGTTGCATGAAAGCATAATTTAAAGAAGTAATGATTTTAAAAGATGCATTTTGAAGTAAATGCATTGTTTTCATAAAGATTGAGAATATTTTCAAGAGAGCATGCATGATGATTTTTTGAGAATAAGGAGATGATTTCAACATGATTTTCTAAATCTTAAGTAAAGTATTATTTTAAAATTCATGAGATATTTGAGTCAAGGCTCACAAGTTTATAAAGAAAGGTTTTGGAGTCAAGACTCCTAAATAATATTTTTAGTGATGTTTTGAGCCAAGATTTGTAAGCAAAGTTTAATGAGATTTTTAGGCAAGGCTCAACAAAGATTGTAAAACATTTATTTCATTTATAACTAAAGCACTTTATAATGATATTTTCAATTTGCCTCATTAGGGGCCTAGTTATGTGAGCATATGTTTTGGGAGAATTATCTAACACCGAGTTCGATGAACGAGTTCAAATAATCCCTTAGCCCAGAACTACGTAGCCAGTATAGGATAGGATTGTACTGCTGGTTCGAGAGACTCCTCAAATAAGTTCTGGGTATGGAGTTTAGTTATGGATCCACAGTTCAGTTTAGTCCTACGCCCTGGCATGGCTTTGGATAGCCCTCCTCCACGTGGGCCGGACATGGGATCATCATGGGCTCATTCATGATGGTTGTCGGTTATGAGAAACTCCAATATACTATTGATATACTTCACTTGCATAAGTATTTACATAGATGTTTGGATGTATAAGTTTTATTGCATAAACTATTTTACACATTTTTGTATTATGTCCAATGCATCATACTAAGTTTTAGATTACTATTCTCTTTTATTATTTCATGTCAACTTTATTGTTTCAAGTTATGTCCTTCACTTAAGATATTCTTGCTAACGTTATTTCACTCAGCTATTTTACATATAGTACATTTCATATACTGACGTACTTCCTGGAACTGCATCATATTATGATGTAGACTAGGGTAGACAAGATCAGCAAATGAAGCTTCGTTACGACTTCATCTATATTCAGCTTTGGTGAGGCCTCCTAATTTGGAATGCCATAGTTTTGATTAAGTCTTTTTATTAGAGCTTGAGACAGCCATGGGAACTATGTCCCAGCAGTGCTTCTACAGTTATAGAGGCTTCATAGATATAGTTAGATGAGTCAATAATGTTACCTATTAACATTTATTTCACTTGTAGAATGAATTCTCTTTTGTTGTTGAGCTCACTTTGTTTCAGCTTCCACATTGTTTTTTGAGATCTAAACTGATAGTAAGCTAGGCCAAGGGTTCGCTTGAATCATGAAAGTGGTCTGACTGCTGATTGACCTCTTGAGTCTAGATTCGATGCATTACATATAATTCGTCTCTTCTTGCATGAAACTCCCCTAAGTATCTCCTACTACACTTTTCACCATGTGGGTGCCGAGTAGCCACCTTAGTTGTACTATCCATCATTGAAGAACTCTGGGCCCTGAAATTCTGACTACTTTGAAACCTCTGATTATTTCTATTTCTCGGCGTTGGTGCACTAGCAGCTGACGGTGCAGGTAAAGGACCTCTTCTGAAAGAAGGACCTGTTACCATTCCTATATCTCTTTTGAGTAGTCACATGACCTTCTGACTTTGCCTTCTTACTATGATCTACTTTCCTATCTCTCTTCTTATCCTTCTTTAGTTGTTGGGCGTACACTATCAATCGAGTGATATACCTATTGCTGATCAATAGTGTACCCTTACACTCCTTCCTCATATGCTTACACATACAAGACACAAACTGTCACACCCCACCTTGGGGGGTACGACTGGCACCTGGTGCCCTACTAGGACCTGACTTGCTGGACTGTTAAGCCTGGGCACATCTGGTGCCTGGCTGGCTCTAACTCACATTTCTGGAAACAACGGGCTATATAACGGTTGTAAATACAGCCCCCGGCCCATTGGTCTATAGCCTTCTGTACCTGTATTATAGCTGACCAGAAACATGTTAATTCAGGGGAACCTATGCGGGCCGACAAGGCCACCATGCTGTCTAGTTATCTGTTACTCAAACATAACATTCAAAAAAAACTACGTGACCGGCAAGGTCACCACTACTGGAAAATTATGGCCCCACACGGCCATTACAAAAGAAAGAAGGAGTAAAGGCAACTATACAACTGCACGGCCTCACACGACCGGCTCATCTGACCACAGGGGATATATACAGACTGCAAGCCTCTAGGAATAGTAATAGAACTGATCGGGACAGGGCCCCGACCTACCCATAATATACAACAAAAGAAACTGAACTACACCTCTGAAATTCAGCCTCCGAATGACTGGAGCTGAATACTCAACCGCTGACAGGGAGTCACGTAGAATCGCCTGCTCGTCTATGAGTACCTGCAGGCAAGTAATGCAGCGCCCCACCGGGCGTCAGTACAGCTGGTACTGAGTATGTAAAGCAATGACTGAAAAAGATATCTGAAATCAATAACATAGCTGACGAACTGAAACAGAAAGGACTAAATTATCTGTCTGATGATATAAGTCGTACCTGTTCTCAATCATACCGGGAGGAGTAGGTGTCATATCTGGAGACGTATCATTCTACTACTAACCTACTCATGTCTAATATAACATAGCATAACATACATATCATAACATAGCACACACAAACCTTACCCGGCCCCCATAAGCCGGGAGGTACAATCAACACAGAATCTATGCCCCTACCCCGGTCATCCCATCTCCTACAGTGGCTGTAAGCATCCTGCCGGTCCCTGGGTATGCACTTGGGCTCGCTGAGCCCCTGACTATAACTGTATCTGAGTCCGAAGGACTCCAAATCAACACCCCGGGCGTACCCGCTCGACGGGGTTGTATAAGGTCCGACCAAGGCACAATATGGGGAAACTGGCATCCCATCTTCGTCCCCTTGCGGGACGGCATATCACTCCGTAGAGTGACGTATCCTCGTCCTCTGGCGGACGAGTCGATACAGCTATTAACCCTGGGCGGTCAGGGATGGTAGGTAATCCAACCCCAATCAATACAACGGTCTCAACTAGTCATGCTGTCTGTGTATCTCATAAGCTAAGACTAACAGGTGTAAGGTATCATATTAATCACATACTGAGCTAATAATAGTAATCTATAAGTGTCTGATACATGCTGAGACAGGTAAGTATAAATATAAGTATAGCCTCCAGTCAGACTGTACTGGGGCAAAGGTTTTACAAGAAGGTGTTTCTGCTGAAAACTATATTGTTTACTGAGTTTCTGTATTAACATGATTTCCTACTTCTAACATGCTTCCTAACCCATATTTAGTTACTATTCTATGTCTGAAATGCTTCTCGAATACTGTACTACATCACGAGGTTTCAGCTAAACACAACAATATCTTAACATGGCATATTACATCACATACTGAATATACTGGGCAATCTTAACCACTTACGTCCGAATCTATATCATACGGATAGGTATCGTACACGTTACAACCCAAAACTTCTCATATTGCACCAATATTTAAAATAACACAATAATCGATTTCTGAACATTCTACTGGTCTGTAATTTACTATACTGCTTCAATGTTACTTAACTTGCCGAGGAAACTTAACTTTACATACCTTATCTTCGACTATTCGTCCGTCGGACGAGGCTCGGCGGGTACTTCAACTATTTTCTTCCAACTGCATTCATAAATACGTCAATTAGTACTAAATACAGCTTTATTGTAAAGAGCGACGTTACTTTCGATATAGTTTATAGCCTAAACTTAGGCTTATCGAAAGACGATCGAAAACTCGCTATTTTCTAGCGGCCCGGAAGGGAGAAGTATTCACTTCTCAGCTAGGAACACATAGACATTAATTTAGAGCAATTCTACTTACCTTAGTTCGGTGGCTCGCCGATTTGTCGGCCGTATTTCACGAAACTAAATCCGTAGAAATGCTCTCTGCTACTAAATACCTTGGTATCTAGGATTAATTTGAGTTTGGGCAGCGTTTGGCAGCGTAATCGGACGAAAATATTTAATTTTCCTTCGTTTTCCTCTGTTTACTGCGTATTCTGGAAATTTTTCTAAGTGATAAGTGATTTCAAACCGAAGTGGGGGCTTTATATACTTGGGCCTGAACTTGGGCAACGTGTCACGGAGCCATCGCGGAGGCCTCACCTCCGTGACACGCTGCCATCGCGGAGGGGCTCTGCCCCGGCTCCTCCCACGATGGTTCGACGGGTTTCTCGTCCGATCAATTTCTCGCACCTTTCCCTAGCACGTATGGCCTTCTAATATGCTTAACCAACGTGCGAATAGGTCATCTAAGTGCCGGGAATTCTACGGGGTATAACATTCTCCCCCCCTTAGGAACATTCGTCCTCGAATGTATACTGTTATCTGGAGGACTTGCTTACTTTACTTTTCTAGAAAAATTTTGGCAGAGTTTCCCCTGTAATATGGACTATCGCAAAAACCTGAAATGCAGAAAAGTCCAACACAGGCACTGCACACAATGTTCTAAGATTCACTGGATAACTAAATATCACTTCTTCTTTATCATTTACAAACATACAATCATAAGATACTGTATAAGTAATGATACGGACATACCTGTCGTCTGACTAGGCCTGAAATAGGTGAGGGTATCTGGTTTTCATATCTTCTTCAGCCTCCCACGTCATTTCCTCCCGATTTCTGTTACGCCATAATACTTTGACAGATGCAACATCTTTAGTCCTCAGCCTGCGAATCTGTCTGTCTAAGATAGCTACGGGAACCTCTTCGTAGGCTAACTCCTCTGTGACCTGAACATCCTGAACTGGAACTATTGTAGAAGGGTCCCCTACGAACTTCCTTAACATAGAAACATGGAATACTGGGTGAACTGACGCTAACTCTGGAGGCAAGTTTAACATATATGCCACGCGGCCTATTCTTCGCCGAATCTGATATGGCCCAATGAATCCTGGGCTAAGCTTGCCTTTCTTGCCAAACCTCATTACCCCTTTCATCGGGGACACTTTCAGATATACCCAGTCGTTTACTGAAAATTCTAGATTTCTGCGCCGCCTATCCGCATAAGACTTCTGGCGGCTCTGAGCGGTCAGTAAACGTTCTCGGATAAGCTTTATCTTTTCCTCGGACTGCCGAACAATGTCTGGGCCAACTAATACTGATTCTCCTATTTCAAACCAGCCCACCGACGATCTACATTTTCGCCTGTATAATGCCTCGAAAGGTGCCATCTGAATAGCTGAATGGTAGCTGTTATTATAAGCAAATTTGATTAACGAAAGATGTTCATCCCAGCTACCCCCAAAATCTAACACACACGCTCGTAGCATATCTTCGAGCGTCTGAATTGTACGTTCAGCCTGCCCGTCTGTCTGAGGATGGAATGCTGTGCTCAAATTAATCTGCGTCCCCAGACCTTTCTGAAATGACTGCCAGAACCTAGCTGTAAACTGTGCTCCCCTATCTGAAATGATAGATACCGGTAACCCATGCAATCTAACTATTTCTCTGATATACAATTCGGCATAATCCTCGGCTGAGAAGGTAGCCCTCACTGGCAGGAAATGAGCTGATTTTGTCAGCCTATCAACTATTACCCAAATGGAATCATTTCTGCGTCTAGTACGGGGTAACCCTGTTACAAAATCCATGTTTATTACTTCCTATTTCCACATAGGTATCATTATCTCTTGAGTCAAACCGCCCGGTTTCTGGTGCTCGGCTTTTACCTGCTAACAATTAGAACATCTAGATACAAATTCAGCTATTTCATCTTTCATACCTGGCCACCAGTAGATGTCTCTGATATCGTGGTACATTGTCGTCGCCCCTGGGTGAAGGGAATAGCGAGCGTAGTGTACCTCATGCATGATTTGGCCACGAAGTCCTGAAACATTCGGGACACAAAGGCGGCCCTTACGGCGTAGCACCCCATTATCGGTTATCTGAAAATCTGGCTCCTTACCCTTCTGAACTCTATCTCTGAGCTGGACTAAATTGGGATCCTCATACTGTCGTTCTTTTATCTCTGCAACTAATGAGGACACTGCAAAATTCTGAATTACCGCTCCATTATTTTCTGTTTCCATTACTCGAACGGCTAGAACAGCTAACTGATGAATTTCCTTGGCCAATTTCTGCTTCTCAGGTCGCAAATATGCCAGACTCCCCATTAACTTACGGCTCAGGGCATCTGCCACGACATTGGCTTTTCCCGGATGGTACAGGATGTTCACATCATAATCCTTCAACAATTCTAACCAGCGACGCTGCCGCAGATTCAACTCCCTCTGAGTAAAAATGTACTGTAAGCTCTTGTGATTGGTATAAATATCAACATGAACTCCATACAGGTAATGCCTCCACATCTTCAAGGCATGAATTACTGCGGCCAATTCTAAGTCATGGGTGGGGTAATTCTTTTCGTGCTTCTTCAGCTGTCTGGAAGCATATGCAATTACTCTACCATGCTGCATCAACACACAATCCAACCCGATACCTGACGCATCACAATAAACTGAATACCCTTCTGTGCCTTCCGGTAGTGCTAGTACTGGGGCGGAGGTTAATCTGTCTTTCAGTTCCTGGAAACTCTGCTCGCATGCCTCCGTCCACTGAAACTTTGTTGCTTTCTGTGTCAATTTCGTTAAAGGTGCTGCAATGGTTGAGAATCCTTCAACGAACCTCCGATAGTATCCTGCCAACCCCAGAAAGCTACGAACTTCAATCGGGGTGGTAGGCCTAGGCCATGACTTAACTGCTTCTATCTTCTACTTGTCTACCTGTATACCAGCTTCTGAGACAATATGCCCTAAAAAGGCCACTGAGTTAAGCCAAAATTCACATTTCGAAAACTTAGCATACAACTGGCGGTCCCTGATAATCTGGAGCACTGTCCGCAAATGAGTCCGGTGATCTGCTTCAGAGCGAGAATACACCAGGATATCATCAATAAATACTATCACGAACAAGTCCAGGAAAGGTCTGAAAATACTGTTCATCAGGTCCATAAAGACTGCTGGGGCATTCGTCAGTCCGAAGGACATAACCAGAAATTCAAAATGCCCATATCGGGTCCTGCTGTCTTAGGAATATCCCTCTCACGCACTCGGACCTGGTGATATCCGGACCGCAAGTCAATCTTAGAAAAGTATCTGGCTCCCTGTAGCTGATCAAATAAGTCATCAATTCTGGGAAGCGGATACTTGTTCTTTACTGTAACTTTGTTTAGCTGCCGATAATCTATACACATTCGGAGCGAGCCATCTTTCTTTCTCACAAACAAGACTGGCGCACCCCACGGGGAAGTACTCGGCCTGATAAAACCTTTATCTAACAAGTCTTTCAATTGCTCCTTCAATTCTCTGAGTTCTGCAGGAGCCATACGATAGGGAGGTATTGATATTGGCTGAGTGTGTGGTAGCAAGTCAATAGCAAAGTCTATTTCCCTTTCTGGGGGAATACCAGGTAACTCATCAGGAAATACATCTGGGAATTCATTTACCACTGGGACAGACTGGAGTGTCGGAGATTCTGCTTGGACATCCTGAACTCTGACCAGATGATAAATACATCCCTTAGATATCAACTTTCTCTCCTGAAGGTAGGAAATAAACCTACCTTTTGGCGTTGCGGTGCTGCCCTTCCACTCCCGTACTGCCTCCCCCGGGAAGTGGAATCGGACCGTTTTGGTCCAACATTCAACATTAGCAAAACATGGTACTAACCAATCCATACCCATTATGGCATCGAAGTCTATCATTTCCAACTCGACCAGATCTACTGTGGTCTGACGATCAGCAACCTCTACTGTACACCCGCGGTAAATTCGGCTAGCTGTGATAGAGTCACCGACGGGCGTAGATACTAGGAAGGGCTGCTGTAATGATTCTGGTACAATACTAAACTTCTGTGCCACAAATGGAGTAATATAGGACAAAGTAGACCCTGGATCAATTAGCACATAAGCAGGGTGTGAACAGATAGTTAGCATACCTGTCACAACATCAGGCGATGCTTCTGAATCTTGCCTCCCTGGTAAGGCATACGTGCGGCTTGGACCCGCACCTGTACTAGAGGCCCCTGATCTGCCTCGACCCCTGCCTGCTGAAACTGAGGGCCTGCGCCCAGTCGAGGATGCTGTAGCTCGTGATCCTGTTGATGCCCTATCCTGTCTGTCCCGGTCCTTACGACCTCTGGCTGGGCAATCTCTCATCAAATGGCCTTCTTGGCCACAAATATAGCATGCGGTGTAACCATACCTGCACGCTCCAGAATGACGTCGACTGCATATAGGGCAAAGTGGTAGGGTATACCTACTCTGCTCTGCCCTCCTCTGTAATGGTGAGTCTGCCGTCTGCGAGCCTCTACCAGCCTCTGACTGCCCCCTGCGGTTGTATTTACCCCCCTGTGACTGTGGCGGAGGTGGGGGCCTGGGCGGCCTGTCTGACAATCGTGGCCTGGGTCCTCCCCGGGCCTCTCCCTGTAACTCAGCTGGCCTATCCCGGCGACGCTGCTCCTGGTTGACCCTTCTGATCTCCCGATGCCGCTGTCTGATGCCCTCAATATTCTGGGCAAATGCCTGGATTCGGGAAATATCCATGTCCTCTCGCAGTGTGGCCGTGATACAAGTCTCGACATATTCTGGGTTCAACCCCATAATAAAACGGTGCACTCTAGATGCCATGGTGTCCACGAAGGCTGGTGCATATCGAGCCAAGGAGTCAAACCGCAAGGAATATTCCCGGACACTCATGGTCCCCTGCTCTAGATGTAGGAACTGGTCTACCCGGGCCTGTCGGATCTCCCACGGCAAATAGTGATCCAGAAAGGCTCCTGAAAAGCTGGACCAGGTGGGAGGGGAAACATCTCTCCCTCGGGACCTCTCCCAGCTTTCATACCATAATACCGCAATATCTCGTAACTGGAATGCGGCCAATTCAATTGACTCAGTAGGCGTAGCATGCATAACCCTGAAGATTCTCTGCATCTGATCCAGAAAATCCTGGGGGTCCTCTGTTCGGTCCGTGCCTGTGAACTGTGGGGGATTCAGGGCTAAAAACTCTCGGACCCTCGAACTACTGGGCCCTCCTGATGCTCCTGCAACTGTGGATGGCACTTGCTGACGCTGAGCAGCCATCATCTGTGCTATCATAACTACAACACTCCTAACCTCCTGGTCGGAAGGTGTCGGTATAGGAACTGCTGAAGATACTGTCGCTCCAAATGGCTCCTGACGTGGTGGAGACTGCTGAGGAGGCTGGGATGAAGCCTCTGTAGGGCCCTCTGATCGGGCTATCTCCAAATGAGGGGGAGGCATCCTGCTGGTGCCCTCCCCTGCTGCAATGTCTAAGCTCCGACCTGTGGTAGGATGTTGTTGGTCTGACATTATCTGTAACCAAAGAATATGGTAAGCTCTTAGGGACTCAACCCTATACTGTACCGCTCTATAGCACGACTGAATCAGAATAAAAGACAATATCCTATCATGCCTTGCAGCCTCCTACCCATAGTATGTGGTGCACAACACATCTATGGACAGGACTCTACTTAGCACGGCTTGCAGACTCCCTGGGATGCGACCTGCTCTGATACCAAGTTTGTCACACCCCACCTTGGGGGGTACGACTGGCACCTGGTGCCCTACTAGGACCTGACTTGCTGGACTGTTAAGCCTGGGCACGTCTGGTGCCTGGCTGACTCTAACTCACATTTCTGGAAACAATGGGCTATATAACGGCTGTAAATACAGCCCCCGGCCCATTGGCCTATAGCCTTCTATACCTGTATTACAGCTGACCAGAAACATGTTAATTTAGGGGAACCTATGCGGGCCGACAAGGCCACCATGCTGTCTAGTTATCTGTTACTCAAACATAACATACAAAAAAAGCTACGTGACCGGCAAGGTCACCACTACTGGCAAACTATGGCCCCACACGGCCATTACAAAAGAAAGAAGGAGTAAAGGCAACTATACAACTGCACGTCCTCACACGACCGGCTCATCTGACCATAGGGGATATATACAGACTGCAAGCCTCTAGGAATAGTAATAGAACTGATCGGGACAGGGCCCCGACCTACCCATAATATACAACAAAAGAAACTGAACTACACCTCCGAAATTCAGCCTCCGAATGACTGGAGCTGAATACTCAACCGCTGACAGGGAGTCACGTAGAATCGACTGCTCGTCTATGAGTACCTGCAGGAAAGTAATGCAGCGCCCCACCAGGCGTCAGTACTGCTGGTACTGAGTATGTAAAGCAATGACTGAAAAAGATATCTGAAATCAATAACATAGCTGACGAACTGAAACAGAAAGGACTAAATTATCTATCTGATGATATAAGTCGTACCTGTTCTCAATCATACCGGGAGGAGTAGGTGTCATATCTGGAGATGTATCATTCTACTACTAACCTACTCATGTCTAATATAACATAGCATAACATACATATCATAACATAGCACACACAAACCTTACCTGGCCCCCATAAGCCGGGAGGTACAATCAACACAGAATCTATGCCCCTACCCCGGTCATCCCATCTCCTACAGTGGCTGTAAGCATCCTGCCGGTCCCTGGGTATGCACTTGGGCTCGCTGAGCCCCTCACTATAACTGTATCTGAGTCCAAAGGACTCCAAATCAACACCCCGGCGTACCCGCTCGACGGGGGTGTATAAGGGCCGACCAAGGCACAATATGGGGAAACTGGCATCC
This sequence comes from Datura wrightii, assembly GCA_035772735.1. Taxonomy (NCBI): domain Eukaryota; kingdom Viridiplantae; phylum Streptophyta; class Magnoliopsida; order Solanales; family Solanaceae; genus Datura; species Datura wrightii. The sequence goes on along the minus strand of JASDFA010000014.1, from coordinate 2,749,726 downwards.
CATCTTCGTCCCCTTGCGGGACGGCATATCACTCCGTAGAGTGACGTATCCTCTTCCTCTGGCGGACGAGTCGATATATCTATTAACCCTGGGCGGTCAGGGATGCTAGGTAATCCAACCCCAATCAATACAACGGTCTCAACTAGTCATGCTGTCTGTGTATCTCATAAGCTAAGACTAACAGGTGTAAGGTATCATATTAATCACATACTGAGCTAATAATAGTAATCTGTAAGTGTCTGATACATGCTGAGACAGGTAAGTATAAATATAAGTATAGCCTCCTGTCAGACTGTACTGGGGCAAAGGTTATACAAGAAGGTGTTTCTGCTGAAAACTATACTGTTTACTGAGTTTCTGTATTAACATGATTTCCTACTTCTAACATGCTTCCTAACCCATATTTAGTTACTATTCTATGTCTGAAATGCTTCACGAATACTGTACTACTTCGCGAGGTTTCAGCTAAACACAACAATATCTTAACATGGCATATTACATCACATACTGAATATACTGGGCAATCTTAACCACTTACGTCCGAATCTATATCATATGGATAGGTATCGTACACGTTACAACCCAAAACTTCTCATATTGCACCAATATTTAAAATAACACAATAATCGATTTCTGAACATTCTACTGGTCTGTAATTTACTATACTGCTTCAATGTTACTTAACTTGCCGAGGAAACTTAACTTTACATACCTTATCTTCGACTATTCGTCCGTCGGACGAGGCTCGGCCGGTACTTCAACTATTTTCTTCCAACTGCATTCATAAATACGTCAATTAGTACTAAATACAGCTTTATTGTAAAGAGCGACGTTACTTTCGATATAGTTTATAGCCTAAACTTAGGCTTATCGAAAGACGATCGAAAACTCGCTATTTTCCAGCGGCCCAGAAGGGAGAAGTATTCACTTCTCAGCTAGGAACACATAGACATTAATTTAGAGCAATTCTACTTACCTTAGTTCGGTGGCTCGCCAATTTGTCGGCCGTATTTCACGAAACTAAATCCGTAGAAATGCTCTCTGCTGCTAAATACCTTGGTATCTAGGATTAATTTGAGTTTGGGCAGCGTTTGGCAGCGTAATCGGACGAAAATATTTAATTTTCCTTCATTTTCCTCTATTTACTGTGTATTCTGGAAATATTTCTAAGTGATAAGTGATTTCAAACCGAAGTGGGGGCTTTATATACTTGGGCCTGAACTTGGGCAACATGTCACGAAGCCATCGCGGAGGCCTCACCTCCGTGACACGCTGCCATCGCGGAGGGGCTCTGCCTCGGCTCCTCCCACGATGGTTCGACGGGTTTCTCGTCCGATCTTTTTCCTGGGCCTTTCCCTAGCACGTATGGCCTTCAAATATGCTTAACCAACGTGCGAATAGGTCATCTAAGTGCCGGTAATTCTACGGGGTATAACACAAACTTCCTTATCTTAGCTCATATTTCAGAAACCATTTTAAGAGCATACCTAGATAGTTAGGTGCGCTTGAGACCATATTCTTTCATGCTCATGGTGCCCTTCTTTAGGTTCACAAACTCTTCTGCCTTCGCCTCTCTGAATTCCCGAGGGAAGAAGTGGTCTAAGAACGTATCCTCGAAACTATCCGCTGGAGCTGCATTCTCACCAGACTTTTCTCCCACTAATTGTACCACATAGTGCAATATCCTTGAGCTGATAGGAAGAAAATTTAACTCATTCTATTTTTGTTGGTGCATCACTCTCAAGGTTTTCCAAATTGAATAGATAATGTTTTGGGGGTCCTCATCTACCTTACACCCCATAAACACCAGCGGGTTCATTCTAAGGAACTTTCTATTCTTGACGCTCCTGATGAGTCGTGAGAAGTAGAGTTGGTAGGTGTTGGGCCTTGACAGCCTGATTAAGAAGCAACTAACTATGTGAGAATCTGTATAGCCCCTCTAAACTCTGCCTCTAAAGTGCTAGCTCGGGAAGGCTGAGGAACATGTGCCTCTAAAATACTCACATTATCAAGAGGCTTCTTTTAATCTCCGACACTAGCATCCTGAACTATCAAGCAAGCTGCACTCCTAGCCTGCATCCTAGTCTGTGGAGGTAGATTGGTTGCATTGTTTCCAATGGAAACTTTGGCACTTGCAGTTTTCCTTTGACTGGAGGTATGCTCTGGAGGCATAATCTGAAATATGTGAATGCAAGAGTTAAACTTTTTATAGAGTTAAACTCTATCACACAAACTAAATATGAAAGAAAGGTTGTATTTCCTAATGTCATGTAGCCTGCCTATTATAAGTGTGGAACACTTCGCACCTATAAGGACTCTACTAGTGTCACGCCCCGAGTTTACACCTTGGACGAAACACATGACTTGATGTCACAAGTAACCCCAAGTCAACCCTTGGTCTTTAATACACTAGCATTCTGAGTAATATAAAAATACATACAACGTAATATTAAAATAATAATATAAATACTTGAAAATATTATATCAAGGGTACATGTCTAACAAAAACCAATCTGAGTCTGAAAAACAAATCTACATCTGAAAGCCACTATGACTGATGAGGTGCTGGGACAAGGCCCCAGCTAACTCCAAATCTAAATAAAAAGGAATGAAAGTATAACAGAAGCAATAAATCTCAATCCTCAAAGGATGAGGATTCACCAACTGGAATAGTTGAGATCTTCGGTGAGCGGTCGGCTAACAGGGATGAAATTGTGATCCTACAGCTGTATCATAAAATTATAAAGCATGAAAGTATGCATCAGTACTTTGAATGTACTGAGTAAGTGAGAGTAACATAACACAATGGAATAAATAAATGAAAATGCTAAACTAAAAAGACATGCAATGACCAAATAAACTACTAAACTAAATACTAAAATAACTTAGGTGATCTGATAGACCCTGTTTGATGGTCAAAGTATGATCTATGTCTTGAATACTGATCTAAACATAACTGGACTGAGACTAGACTGAACTGGCTAGTGGGAAAGTCTATAACCAAAATGTAACCACGTGAGATAGACGTGGAGTCCGATGTATACACCCCACCAATAGGACCCAATATACCTTGCCAGGATACCAAGGACTGGATTGGTTGATCACAAAAGTTTGGGGCCAATCAGGTCAATAAATACTGAAATGTACGCTGGCAACGTAGTTCTGGGAACCTGCGCTGGAACCCGGATCTGCTCGGTGCAAAGTCCTACTACCACTGGTTAAGCCTAGACTAAATACTAAGCTGATAGCTTGAAATTAGGGCCTAAGACTAGTCAAGGATACATATCTAAAAGTATCCTGAGAGTCTTATCGAACTAGATTCTGAAACTGGGTTCTAAAGTGGTCAGAGCTGCTTATCTGGAAACGTCGTATCGTCTAAGAATAAACTGTAAAATGAAATGGGGTCCTAAGGCTAGTCAGATATATATATATATATATATATATATATATATATATATATATATATATATATATATATATATATATATAAAGTGTCATGACCACCTAGTGGACCAAGAAACTGAATTCTGAATCTGATTCTGATAAATGGGAGGTAATACTGACACCTCGGGAAATTTTGTAGTCAAACTGATCAGCTGACATTTCTGACCGACACTGAGTATTCTCTGATTTTAACTAAACCTAGGAAACCGTGTATCTAACTAAGAATTTAGCATATAACACAATATAGGAATTCACCACACTGATACAATCAGGATAATTTTAAGGTTAATCACTTTAGTAAGATTCTAGACTTTTCTACTCTCAAGGACTAGGGCTAAACACAATGTACATGGATAAGCCTCAATACTATCACTAACTGGTGGAAAATATCCATAATTATTATAACATAATAATTCAACGTGGATTAAACTAAGCATTGCCCAGAATTTTTTAACATTCGAAAATCTGCAGGGCTAGAATTCACTTTTAAGGGAATAACATCAATTTAATCATGAACTGATGGAAATCATGTCTAAAATAATCTTGGATATCATTCTATGTGAATTCAAAGAAAACTGACATATATACTCTTCACATTCAAAAGGTTAGAGCCAGGATTTGTAAAGAAACAATAGAAGGTTTTTGGGGGACACAGGGAAAGAACTATCCCCTTACTGAATTCCCACATACATGAGTTAGGATTTCCTTAGAGAAGGAAGCTTGGACTCCTGCAATGGAGGAAAACCTTAGTCTTGATTAAGAGCTTCTTTAGAGGAAAGCTTATGGTATAATTTCTGAAGATGAGTTGGAATGAGGGGCAAAACCATTTTCCCCTCCAAATCCCCGCAAATAAACCATAACGACTTAGTTTAGGATCTAGGAGGTTAGGAAAATACTGAAGCACCCTTAGGAAATTCGCAGTAAATAACTGTCAGGTAGTCCCAATGACTGACCTAACGAATCGACTCCTCTGAAAATGAATCGTGGTTTGATCCATGAAGTACACTACCTCTCAAGTCTCCTGGGCTCATCACGGATGACTTAACGACTCGTTCAAGGTGACCATGACTCATGGTCACCATCCGCAATGTACATTCTTTAGCCTCAGATATATTTTTCCCTATTTGGTCATGATTCACCCCACGAATTATGGGGACTGACCACGACTAGTGGGGACCTCCCGCCAAGTACACTATCTCTCTCCCTTTCTTTTCTTACTTACCCACCCCACGACTGACCTAACGACTCGTGGGTCCTAACCACACGTGGTGGTCATGCCTATGGGGACCTCATTTGTCAAGTTTCGAAACTTCTCACCTGGTCTCCCCACGAGTCCCATCACGACTCTGGGCTTCTCTCATGTGTTACCTCACGACCCGTCCTGATACTTGTGCCATTTGGAGTTTTTTTTTTGTTTCAACTCCCAAGTCTGATCTTTGGGCTTCTGGGGTATAACAACTAGATGCATCTTCGTAGATATCCTAGGACTCTTCAACCTAAAGCTCTAATACCAAGTTTGTCACTCCCCGAGTTTACACACCTGGGTGTGGCTGACACTTGAATCACTAATAGCCCAAGCGAACCCTTGTCCGTGCTTACTACTACTGAGATAAATATTGCAGAAGCTATAATTGTTGTGGGTCTACAAGGCTCTTTAAGAAAAGTAAATTCAATAACTGAAATTAGATAAATAAATATTAATCAGTAAAATCACAAAATATCAACTATATGTATAGTCTATGAAGCCTCTAAAGACAGAAGATAGGGTGCTGAGACAAGATTTCCCCAACTACCTTAATGAACTACTAATGACTACTAATAAGAAAGAAATAAACTGGAGCACTCTGAATATTAGGAGGTCTCATCAAAGCGGAGTGGAGAAGATCCTACTAATGCATTTGTTGTCGATATTGAGCACCTAAATCTGCATCATAATAATATGAAGCACCAAATGGCTTTAGTACGTGCGAATGTACAATATATAATATAGCTAGTGAAACAATAGGATAAGCTGAGATACTGAACTAAATGAGAAATTGAATAAAACTGAATAGTTTGAATGATGTAGTAAAACAAATGTACAAATATTGTGTAAAAATTTATGCAACATAAAACATTATAGCAAAAATAATTTCTTAAAATACATTATCTTTAGTTGGGAGTTTCCCTTAACCGATATGCACCATGAATAAGCACATGACGTTCAACCTCTTAAGTTCTAAGAAATGCCAATTCAAGATTCAAGGTGTTACATACATGGACTCTTCGAATTCATCTTCAGATGAAAACTTGACCCCACTATGGAATTCTTCTATATCTTCATCCTTGCAAGGCTCATAAATAGATAGTCATTTGTCACCACTCATAGCCATGTTCAATCCCATATCATGCGCACAGGTCACCAACTCTTCGAATGTATTGGGATTTAATCCTTGCAAGATGTATTGAAGATCTCAATTCATGCCTTGGATGCATATTCTAATGCTAGAGGTTTCAGTAAAGAGATCTTTTTAGTTGAAGCTCAAATTCCTCTAACTATTGATGAAGTCAATAATTGTCTTACCTTTGAGTTGGCCTGCATTTGTAAGTTCAACATTACTAACTGCAGCCGTTGTGCTATAAAAACAATTGAGAAATTCTTGCTCTAGCTGCTCCAACTATATTTACTACCAGGTTCGAGATCTATGTACCAATCAAAATAATTTTCTTGGAGAGATTGAACAAATTGTTTGACAAGATAAACACCATAAGTTCTAGCAGCATTACAAGTCTCCATAAAATATGCTACATGTTGTTTAGGATTTCATTTGCCATAAAATTATTTGAATTTAGTGGATGATAGACAACATGCTGTGACGCCCCGAAATTAAGGTAGGCTCACCTAGCACTCTATTATATATTAATCAAGAAACTAGCTATATAACGTCTATAATGTTAACATAAAGGCCGCTCAGGCCACCTGCCACGTTCTATTAGAGTAAATACTGATAACAAAGCAATCGGAAAGCCGAGCGGCTAACAATAAAGCTAAACTGCACAATGGAAGGCCGACAAGGCCACACAACCTAAATAGCTATACAACCAGTCCATATAAGCCTCAAGAGAGTAATAAGATGAAATTCATGGACAGGGTGCCGCCCTATCCAAACTATACAAAAAACCCAAACATAGTCAAAACAGGAACATAGGACTTGGAAGAAAGGAGCATACAACACTCTGTTGATATCAAGCTCCTATTAACACTGTAGATTTGAGTCTCTACCTGTACCTGCAACATGATTGCAAGAAGGGGGTCCCTAGGGGAAGGGACAAAAGTATGAATGAAATGTACTGGTATGTAAGGCCGAAACTATAAAAATGAATACATCCATGATATGGGAAACCAGAATAGGGATAGAGACTATCTGAGACTCTAGAAGAAGATATGTGAAAAATATATGATACGTTGTTGAATACAACTAAGTAAGCACATATAAAAGTCATGTTATACCATTCATAAACTACACAGTCCCTAGTCAAATCAATAAGCTAGCCATTTCAATCAAAACTACTCTGCCGAGATGCTGTCTTAAAAGTCCCATAACTATAGGGACATCTATCCACTAAAAATAGCCATGTACGTTTTAAGGTCATACTCTCATATATAAAGGACAACTTTTCACCTGACATAACCACGTCGATGGTAAAGTCATAGTCTCACATTTGAAGAACAACTTTCCACTTAACATAATTACGTCGATGGTAAGGTCATAACTCTCATATATCAAATATGTCAAAGGACAATTGTCCACCGTACATACCAGGTTTTGTGGTAAGTTAACAGTCTCATATCTAGAGTCGGGGCTCATACCATATCTGTCTAACACATATGACACAAAAAAATGATAAATTCCGAGACTCCAACCTGAATAGGCCCCTTTCATAATACATACCTGCACATAATACATATATCGCATAAATCATTCAAATAACACTTATACGTATATACTCAATGGATTTCACAGTAATAAGAAGGTTCAGAATACATAAAGATTTCAACAAGCTCTACAGACAACACTAGGGCACATATGGGATTCGGGAACTCAATAACCTAATGTTTAGCTTAAGGAAGAGGAGTCACAGAATCTCCCCTTAGCCTCACATAATTAATAACATATACAAGAGATAAAGGAAAACCATGAAAAGGTATTTCCACTTTAACAAGCGCATTTACCCTTCCTAGATTGTTACATTGATTCTTAGCTTAATCTCGCTTACATGTCATCATCTTAACTGTTTTTTTGATTTCACTTGACACTAAAACCTTTAAACATATTTAACAGCAGATATACACATAATACAGTAAAGGAATTTCTCACGATACCCACAATAAGTGGACTTCATACTCGATCTATAACTACGATACAATTGAAAGTAACACGTATTTCGCTTCACATTTACTTTTTCCAAACATTTTTAACAATTAAAACTCAATGTAATGCACTTGTGGGCCTTTGGAAGAATTATACTTGCTTCAGTATGTTTATGAAGACGCAAGAATATTGTCCCTTTCGGCAGTATATTTTTGTGCTTGAAAGATGAGGCCTTAACATACCTTGTTCCAATGTGTTCTTTTAGCTAACTTCTTTCTTTAACAACCAGCCTTAAACATCCTATTCCTATTTAATTTATAGGAAAAGGACAAACATAATTTGTATAAAAATATGAAGCCAAAATAATTTCCCCAGTCGGCACTCAAAACAACAACAACAACCAATGATAACAATAACAACTTTAGTCATTTTTCTATACTTTATATTACCAACTTTTGAGGGGGCAAAGAAGAGGAAAATTACCTCATTTCTCCTGAAATTCATCCCCACAATATGAATTATATTCCCATGCAAAATCACTGCCCAAATACTTAGGAAAACGTACAAGAACTTCCGCCAATCAGAGTCCCAACGGCAGCTTCTCTAGCTGTCAATTGCAAACTTTATAGCTTGCAAGCTTGGTGAATTCAAAGGGGTAAAATCCTTACCTTATTTCTTGAATTCAATCCCTACAGAATATAAAAAATATAGGTAGTTCAAAACAGCATTGAAAACTCTGCAACTCACCCCAAACTAGCTGAAAAAACGAGCTCCAAATAGCCACCAACGCACCTTGCACACAAGGAACCAACTCCTTCTCCTAGTTTTGTATTTTAGCTGAGTTGTACTTGGTATTTTCTCCTTGCTCCTCCTTGAATTAGCTGCTTGAAACTAGAGAAAATCTATGTGTAAGCAAGCAGCGCACGTTCTTGAAAAGTTTAAAGTGATTTCATAACACAACACTTAAAATATAAAGGGGTGGGGTGGTGGCCATTTTTAAGGCGGTGGCCCGTTGCCTTCTTGATCATGCTTCGGTAAAATTCATATAACCTTTTAATTTGAAGTCCGATTAATGAACAGTTTGATGTTCTATAAATGACCCAAAGAATTTTAATTTCATAGGTCACTGGACTTCTAACTCGTTATAGATTGAGAGATATGTTTGTTTAAAGTTGACTCTTACTTGTGAACTTTCCAAACTCTTTGTTTTTCCCTTCGTACATGTTTCCCTCCTCACCTACGATATATATACAGCTCGTATTTCCCTTAACATAGCACATAAAATATCAATTAATCACCAAAAAATTTCCAAGGTGTAACATCATCTTCCGCTTAGAAACACTTATCCTCGAATGAGGGATAACTTCATTCAACACGTTCTAGGAACATATAACCAGAAACTTAAGGTAGCCATATAGAAAATACATACCTCTCTATCACTTCGACTTTGTAAATAAGTGAGGATACTTCCTCCTCATCTCCTCCTCCACTTCCCAAGTTACTTCTTCAACATTGTTGCTTCGCCATAATACTTTGATAGAGGTGACTTCCTTAGTTTGACGCTTCCTGACCTACCGATGAAGAATGGCGACTGAGACCTTTGTATAGGTCATCTCCATAGAAATCTGCACATCCTCAATAAGCATAATACAGGTTGGATACCCGATGTATTTCGGTAGCATCGAAATATGGAATACAGGATTGCTACTAGCTCTTCTGGTAACTTTAACTCATACGCCACTTTTCCTACCCTGTGGATGATCCTATAAGGCCTCACATACATAGGGGATAACTTTCCTTTCTTACCAAAATGCATAACGCCCTTCATAGGCGATACTTGATCTTGGGCAAATTTATATGCCCAAGTGATACTCAAATGTGTCATTTTGCCATGTTTATCTATCGATGTTTGTACATTCTCATGTGAATTGTAATAAAATGTGAATTTATACTAACCAACATGATTAGCGTTGTTTTGTAGGAAAAATATAATGTTATGGAGCTAAGATGCATGTTGGGAGAGATTGGGATTGGACTCGGAAGCTAGCAAGGGAAAAAGCACAAGGAAAGCACGAATTGAAGGGGCTCCACGATGGAGCCGTGCCACGCTGCCATCGCGGATGCATTCTGCCTGGATGCTGAAATTATGCCCAATTCCAGTGAAGGTGCGTGTTGGGGCCGTGGCACGTTGGCCTAGCCCCACGTTGCACGCCGTGCCACGTTGGGCCTTAATACCTGGACGACCGGATTCCAGTGAGGGTCGGCGTTGGTGGCGTGTCACGGAGGCAATGCTCCGCGATGCACTCCGTGACACGTTGCTTGTTATTCCGGGAAAAATTCCCACTAGTATAAATAGAACACTTAGGTTCATTTTTAATTATTCTGACTTGGTGGAGCAAGAACGTGGGTTACAGGCTGTTGAGGGGAAGAAAATCTCAGGGTTTTTCTCTATCTCCTTCTTCTTTATTTCAATTGCTTGTATGATTAACACTAACTTAACGATGTTTAATCCACAAATGAGTGGCTAAATTCCCTTCTTGCTGAGGTTAGGAACATTTGTATTGAAATGTAATTATTGATAAATTGGTTTTTCATCTTTTCTTCGAGGGTTGTTCTATTGATTCTTGTTCTTACTGCATTAATGTGTGGCCAACGTTAATGTATATCTAAAAAGTCTGATTTCACTCGAGAGAGCAAGAAATTGGAAAGTTGTGAATTGATAGGATATGATCTTTTCTTAGTTTGGGAAAATTAAGAATTGATTTACCTTCAGGATAGAGATATACCTGAAAGTCGTATTAGTCAATTAAGGAATCGGTTTTGTATGGCTAGAACATGAATTTCTTTTTATCACAGAGATGTAGGTGGAAGGTTCATGATTCTTAAGTTGGGTTAAATACGAGAGTTTTAATCCACAAGCAATAATTCCTGACTAGCAACCGGAGAAAAGATTAACCAAATTGTATCGATAATTTATTTCTCTACATGTTCATTTTAACCTCAACATGCTCATACTTATAGTTCAGACTCAAATTGTATATTCTTTTTAGACTTAGTACAAAATTAGGAAATAAAATATCAAACTCTTCTTCACACGGTTATCTGCAATTTAGAGTTAAAGTTTATTGACACTTGACTAGATTGTTACCTTAGTCCAGTCCCTGTGGGATCGATACTTGGCTTACTTGAGCCACTTTACTACTTGTTCGACCGCGTGCACTTGCGTGTAGTTATACCGAAACATCCGAACATGTTCTTGGCGCCGTTGCCGGGGACTGGCAATTGGTAAATTTTTCTTAAGTGTTAGTTTACTATTTCTTCTTAGTGTTGACAACTTGGTCTTAGCCTGTATTTTACAGATACTAATTTCTGTTGAACACTGGAAAGAGACAAGGAGCTGGTGGACTCATATTTAGAGCCGGAAAGACAATTTCATCATCAAAGGAGAGAAGCTCTAGAGAAAAAGCTGCAGTTGCTCAGACAAACAATCCTGGAGCAACAACAAAATCCACAAGTTGTAAGGGCAATGTTAATGCCTGAGGAAATGGCAGATAGGCCAGTTCGCGAGGTGGCAATCGCACATGCTAACAATGTCACATCTAGCATCCGCAAACCTGAGCCTGGAGGGATGTTCGAGCTTAAACAAAAACATGGTGAAATTGCTGCACACCAGCGGGCAATTCACAGGTCTCCCTCATGAGGATCCACAACAACATCCCCAAAATTTTTTTGAGATAAGTTACACTTACATCCCCTCTGGAGTGTCATAAGATTATGTGAGGCTTCCATTGTTCCCATTCTCACTTTTGGGAGAAGATAAGAGGTGGTTTAAAGCTGAGCCACCTAATTCCATCACCACGTGGGATGATCTTGCAAAGAAATTCTTGATACGGTTCTTTCCATCCGGTAAAACAGCAAGACTTAGAAGTCAAATTCTAAGTTTTAAAAAGAGAGAGGGAGAGAATCTGTATCAAGCCTGGGAGAGATTCCAATCTATGTTGCGGGATTGTCCTCATCATCACCAATCCAATGAAGTGCTGGTGCATACTTTCATAGAGGGGTTGGAACCCCACACAAAAATCTTGCTAGACTCAGCAGCTAGGGGGCAAGCATTGGAGAAAACTTATGAGGAGTTGTATACCTTGTTGAATCGTATTTCGCAGGGAAATCTGGAGTGGAATGCAGACTCGTCAAGAGGAGGAACGAGGAAAGCAACAGGAGTATTAGAAGTGGATGGTTTCACAGCTATTGCTGCACAGATAGCTGCTTTACAGAATCAACTCAACACCCACTTCAGTAACATGAGCATGAACCAGTCTCAAGCCCCAGTGAATGTAGTGCAGCAGATTTGGTGTGAAGTATGCGGGAGTAGTGAACACCCAGCTTAGTGTTATGGAGCAAATCCTGATTCGGTGAACTTTGTGGGAAATGTACAGAGAAACAAGCATCTACAGTATGGCAACAGCTACAATTCCAACTGGAGGAATCACCCAAATTTCTCTTGGGGTAGCAATAACCATCAAGGGCAAGGTTCGAATCAGGCGGTGCAGAGAAATCAAGGATGGCAGCAGAACTATCCGACACAATATAGAAGCAACAATGCACCTCCTCCACCACCATCACCCAGCATTGAGGAAATGTTCAAGACAATGATAGCTAACCAAGCTCAATTGGCAGCCGAGGTAAAGAATAATCAGTTAGCTACAAAGGCGCTGGAGTACCAGTTTGGGTAATTTGCCGGAGCTCAAAACACCAGGCCGGGAGGAGGACTTCCGAGTGACACGGATCCCAACCCCAAGCAAGTGAATGCAGTGACCACAAGGAGTGGTTTACAGCTTAAAGAGGTTGAACCAGAAAGACCACCTCAACAGTCGAGAGCAGCAGAAACTGAGAGGGAGCAAAGTGATGAGAGGGGGAAGAAAAAGGATGCTGAACCAGAAAGACCACCACCCCCGTTCCCTCAAAGATTAAAGAAAGACAAGGACGAGGCGTGTTTCAAAAAGTTCATGGAGGTGCTTAAACAGGTACACATTAACTTACCTCTTGTTGATGTTTTGCAGGGAGTGCCGAAGTACGCAAAGTATATTAAGAACATCGTGGCGAACAAAAGCAGGTTGACTGAGTGTGCTACGGTGGCTCTTACGGAGGAGTGCACTTCCCGGATACAAAATAGGTTGCCCACAAATCTCAAGGACCCTGGAGCTTTATGATATAAATTACAATTGGGCAGAGTATCTGAGCTCGCGGATTATGTGATTTGGGAGCGAGCATTAACTTGATCCCGACATCGGTATTCAAGAAGTTGGGGTTAGGGAGTCCTAAACCAACAACAGTGATCTTGCAATTAGCAGATCATTCCTTGGCAAGACCTGATGGCATTGTGGAGGACGTGCTGGTGCAAGTGGGCTCCCTCATCTTCCCGGTAGACTTCGTTGTGCTGGACTTCGAGCCAAACGCGGAAGTCCCATTTATTTTGGGACGTCCTCTCTTCGTAACCGGGAAAGCGCTGATTGATGTAGCTGCAGGGCAGCTTACCATGCAGGCACATGAAAATGTTGAGGTATTTGATGTATTTAAGGTCATGAAGCTACCGGCCATACATGAGGAGCTTTCAGCAATCAGTGTGTTTGATCAAGAAGAAATTCGTCAGATTGTTGAATATCAAGACCCACTGAAAAGAGTGTTGATGAACTCCGATCATTTTGGAGATAGAGACGCTTATGAGGTGGTACAAATGTTGAATGAGTCATAAAGGCATCCGAGGAAACAGGAATTTCAGTCTTTGATGAGGTCTCTGGAACCATTGCCGAAACCATCCATTGGGGAAGCACCAAAGTTGGAATTGAAAGAATTGCCTCCCCATTTAAAATATGTCTTTTTGGGGGAAGATGAGACGTTGCCAGTCATCATCTCCGCAGAATTGATGGAAGCACAGGAGAAGGAAGCATTGGGTGTCCTCAGAAAAAGGAAGAAAGCAATGGGTTGGCAAATGTCAGATATTCAGGGTGTCAATCTAGCTTTTTGCACACACAGGATTTTCATGGAGACAGGAGCAAAACCAACTGTTCAACCTCAGCAAAGGTTAAATCCAGCAATGAAGGATATGGTTAGGAGAGAAATAATTAAGTGGCTTGATGCAGGTGTGGTCTGCCCGATTTCGAACAGTGAATGGGTCAGCCCCGTTCAGTGCGTTCCAAAGGTAGGAGGCAAGAGATGCCGCTGTAGAATGTACTAGAAGTGGAGACCTTTGATATATGGGGCATAGATTTCATGGGCCCGTTCCCACCATCATTTGGTAATCGTTACATCTTGGTTGCCTTCGATTATGTATCAAAGTGGGTTGAAGCAATAACTTGCCCCAGGAATGACAACAAGGTGGTAACAAAATTTGTGAAAAAACACATTCTCACTAGGTTCGGGACACCCCGAGCCATTATCAGTGATAGAGGGGCTCATTTTGTCAATGCAAGTTTCAAGAAGCTACTAGCCAAGTATGGGGTGCGCCACAAGGTAGCAACAACATATCACCCCCAAACCAGTGGGCAAGTGGACGTGTCGAATAGAGAAGCGAAGAAGATTCTCCAGAAAATAATGAATGCACAACGTAATGATTGGTCAAGCAAACTTGATGATGCGTTGTGGGCATACAGAGCTGCTTACAAGACACCGATTGGAACTTCTCCATACCGATTGATTTATGGTAAAGTGTGTAATCTGCCAATGGAGTTAGAGCACTGAGCCTTCTGGGCCGTGAGGAAATTGAATATGCTCTTAGAGCTAGCGGGCAAGAAGAGACTAATGCAACTCAGTGAACTTGAAGAGTTCCGTTGGCATGCTTGTGAGAGTGCCAAGTACTACAAAGATAAAACGAAGAGGTGGCATGACAAGCATGTGGTGCATCGTATTTTTGAGCCGGGGCAGAAAGTCTTGCTCTTCAATTCAAGATTGAAGCTGTTTCCAGGAAAGTTGCGGTCCAAATGGTTAGGGCCATTTGAGGTAGTGAGAATGACCCCGCACGGGGCAGTAGAGTTGTGGCAAGAAGATCGTAGTGCCACGTTCTTGGTCAATGGGCAGCGGTGTAAGCATTAGTGGGGTGAGGACGGTGGTCGAGAGAAAACGTCCGTCACCCTAGAGGATGATTGAGCTTAATGACGTCTAGCCGCGACGGTAAACCAGGCGTTGAACGGGAGTCAACCCATGAAAATTTTTGTAATATTTTAATAGATTTCGTAGAAAGGAAAAAAAAGAAAAAAATATGATGAGAAAAATAAAAAAAATAAAAACAAAATGTGTATTTTATGTAAAACCTATAAATTCTAACCAATTTCTTGTTGTGAGATGAATTTCAGGTTGAATGGAGGATAAATATGCAAAGGATTGCAATGAAAAAATTAAGGTAAAAAAAATAATAAAAAGTGGCAAAACAGTGAGCCTACATGATGGCTCCGTTTCACGGAGGGCATGCTCCGCGTTACTCTCCGTGACACATTGAAGTGTAATCTGGAAATTTTGAAAAATTCCAGAGTACTGGCGTGATGGATCCGTGTCACGGAGGGCATGCTCCGCGTTACCCTCCGTGACACGTTGAAGGCAATTTCACGACGGGTCACACCGGGTCGCCGGGTGACCCGCGCGAAAAACCTCCTTTTAAACCCCGAAAACACCCATTTTCCCATTTTTTTCACTCCCCTCCGCGACAACAACCCAAAACCCCCCCTTCCCCAACGTGACATGGAGTAGGAGCTAAAATTTGTCAACTTTTCTTTGATATTATCGAATTGAAGGTATGTTTGTTAATTTCATCTCATTTCTTGTCTTATTTTTCTGATTTTGAGCATAGGAAGTGAGGAAAACTTGCCCTAAGTGTTAATTAAGCATGAATTCATGTAAATTATTGTTGATTGATGATCATAGTATCGTTGTGATGGTATGAACTCAATAAATACATGTTTGATTGAAATTCTTGCGAAATTGTAGCTAGGGTTAGAATTCAAATATGAAGAAGTTAAAATTGAGTTGAAATGTGAAATTCTACTTGGTTTATGCATGTTGGGTGAGGAACAGTATGTTGTGCTTAACGTAAGATGAATAAGGTGCGACGGATTGTCGGGTTAATGAAATTATTTAAATTGCATAGAAATTGGGGGAATTGTATCGGTTTTGTTGATAGAAATGTTTGCCAAGTTCTATGTGATGAAATGTGAGCGATGGTAATATTGTGGTTAGCTGTGCGAAGTCTGAGTAGTACAAAAGAATTTATACCGTCGAATTCTTTTAATGCACGAGGCATATTTGTTATGTTTTGTTTTTTTTTGCAAATTGGAAATAGGTATGATCTTGCTGTGATGTTGTGATTGTGGCTAAATACTAAGTGTGGGGTGGCCTATCTTAACCCAACCTTAGTCGAAGCTAATTTTAATTGAAAAACATTGGACCTGTGTGTTTGGTTTGACAGAAACAATGGCAAGCAGGCAAGATAAAGGGAAGGGCGCATCAACATCAGGCGCCGGAAGGAAAAGAATTAGACTGGGAACAGCAGTCCCAGCAGCACCAGGGATTCCGCGCGGCCAACACCATCAATACGGAACCCGATGGGTGACAGAGGAAGGGAAGAAATGGTACGCAAAGCATAAGGAAAGCAAATACTTCCCGAGGAACACATTGCTACGGAACCATTGGCACAGGAAATCCCCAGGATTGTCCACCGGATTGAGGCAGTCGGGCTGAATTTTATCTTTAACGAGCCCAAAGAGTGCAATCTGCACCTAATTCGGGAATTCTACGCCAACTGGAACCCGACACTCAGAAGTTACACCATAAATATAAAGGAGCAGATAGTAACTTTTGAGCCCCATCACCTTAATGCCATCTTGGGGGGGGCCGGACACAGACGCCATGTGCTTCGGCATCTGAATATCACTCCACCATACGCGGACATCAGGCGCATTTGTGTGGAGCCCGGTCTACAGCATGGTGGAGCAGGCATAAGGAGAGGGGCTACCATCAGACATTGCCCTACTCACAGATGAACAGGGAAGCCAGGATATGGCTTAATATTGTTTGTTCCTGCCTGATCCCGGGGGTGCATATGACAGATGTCACTCAGGATCGCGTGTGCTTGGTATACGTCCTGATGAAAGGGCTGGAGATCAATGTTGGGGCGGTGATTATCTCCGCCATGAAGAGAGCCCGTTTGCATCAAGGGCACAGGTACGGGTTTGGTGGATTACTGACCACGTTCCTGAGGGGCCTAGATGTTGAGGAGGAGGCCCTTGACTACATCTCGCAGATGGAGAGGCGGGCCTTAGATGTCACCAAAACTAAGGCACCCAACACCACTCGCGGGCCAGTTCTTACACTAGCCGAGCGACATGCTCAGGATGATCAGTACATGGCTCGCATGTTCGGGATGCAGATGCTCCAGCTGCGCATAGGTGGGAGGCTGGCAACAGAAGACGAGTTGTGGCAGCTCGAGCTAGACTACCCTTTTGGCGAAAATGGTAGGGCTCTATGCCGAGTGGGGCCAACTTTTATGGAGCCCACTGATGAAGATGTCCCCACAGATGAGGAGACACGTCGTGATGACTCCGATGTGGAGTCAGATGATGACGACGGGGGCGATTCAGACATGGGATACGAGGCAGCGGCACCTGACGAAGAAGTGGAATAATTTGATTGATCAGGGAGTTTCACCACCTACTTTCGTACTATGCTGAATTTTGTGAACACTGGGGATAGTGTTCGATTTAAGTGTGGGGTGGGAGTAGTTAGGTGTTGGTTGTTGTTGTTATTAATGTCTCTGTTCAGTTGTTGTACTTGGAAAAACTTATGACCCTGTGATTTTTTTTGTGTGTATGTCTATATTGTAATTAATGTGAAGCTGTTGTGTGTTGTTGAATGTTGTTAGCTGGTTGTGTAAATATGTTTTATCCAAATTAATGATATTTTTAAAATTTTCGTGAAATTTTTATTTTTGGGTTTCACAGCGTTTGTTTTCGGTTCTTTTACCGAGGATAGTCCCATTGAATCGAAGTCGTAGTTAGTGACCGTTCCCTATGATGGATGGATGATGACCGTCTTAAGGGAAATGTAGTTGATAGGAGTAGTTCTTTTCAATTTTGTTCTTTTGATTGTTTGTATCCCAAACGTGTTGTTACTTTATGGTTGCGACATTCTTGTGGTGCGTTGTACATGATATTTATAAGTCAACAAGGAATTCAACAAGCTCCACAGACAACACTAGGATATATTTTGGATTCAGGAACTCAATAACCTAATAATTAGCTTAAGGGAGAGGAGTCATGGAATATCCCCTTAGCCTCACATACCTAAAAACATATACATGAGATAAAGGACGACCAAGATAAGGCATTTTCACTTCGACTAGCACATTTACCCTTACTAGATTGTGACATCGATTTTTAGCTTAAACTCAATTGCACGTCATTGTGTTAACTCTTTTCTCAATTCCACTTGACCATAAAAACTTCAAACATACTTAACAACACATATATACATAATACAATAAAGGACCAACTCACAGTGTCCATGAGGGGACTTCAGACTCGATTTTTGAATACGACAACAATTGGAAGTAATATGTATTTTGCTTCATATTTACTTGTTCCTAACATGTTTAACAATTCAAAATCAATGTCATGCACTTTTGGACCTTTTTAAAGAATTATACTTGCTTCAATATGAGTGTAAATATATAAGAATATTGTCCCTATCGTCAGTATATTTTCATGCTTGAACAATGAGGATAGGATGCCTTAACATAGCTCGTTCCGACGTGTTCTTTTAGCCAACTTCCTTCTTCAAAAACCAGCCTTCAACATCCTAATTCTCTGGAATTTATAAGAATGGAACAACCTAATTTTTACCAAAATATTCAAGCAAAATAATTTCCCCAACTAGAAGTCTCACAACAACAACAACAACAACCAACGACAACAACAACAACAGTCATTTTTCTATACTTGATATTACCAACTTTTGTGAGGGGAAAAGAAGAGGAAATTACCTCACTTATCTTGAAATTCATCCCCAAAATATGAAGTATATCCCAAAAAAAATACTGCCCAAATCCTAAGGAAAACATACAAGAATTGCAGCCAGAAACAGTCTAAATGGAAGCGTGTCTAGCTGTAAATTTTCATCTTTTTTAGCTTTCGAGTTTGGTGAATTTAAAGGTATAAAATCCTCACCTTCCTTCTTGTCTTCATTCCCTTCAGAAAGGGGAACATATATCCAATTCAAACAGATTTACAAATGCAGCAACTCACCCAAAACTAGCTGTCAAAACGAGTTCATAATAGCCACCAATACACCTTACACACTTGGAACCAACCCCTCTCCTAGTCTGGTATTTTGATTGAGTTGTGCTTGGTGTTTTCTCCTTGCTCCTTGAATTAGCTGCTGGAAACTAGACAGAATCAATCTGTTAACAAGCAGCTCATGTTCTGGAAAAGTTAAAAGTGATTTCATGACACAACACTTAAAATATAAAGGGATGGGGCGGTGGCCCATCACCTACTTGACAGTACATCGGTAAAATATCTATAACATTTTACTTTAAATTCCGATTGATGAGCGGTTTGATGTTATGAAAACTAAATTGAAAGACCTTAAATTTGATAGGTTGTAGGACTTCCAACTAATAATAGACTGAGAGATATATTCGTTTAAAGTTGACCCTTACTTATGAACTTCACAGACTCTTCACTTTTTTCCTTTATACATGTTTCCTCCTCACCTACGATCAATATAAAGCCCGCACTTATCCTAACATAGCATATCAACATTAAATAATCACCAAAATTTTTTCAGGATGTAACACATGCATCATCAAGTTATCAATTTTTTGTGTATATGGCTTAACATATGTAATAGATAATTTAAAGGAGGACTTTGATTTATATGTGATGGCCTACTTCAATTGATGAACAAGAATCAAACCACGAGACTTTTCGAGTAAAAGAAGAACAGGAATCTGTTTGACTATTTTTGTTTGCTTTATGAAGAACTTTCCTTTCTCTTGAATTTCAGGAAGCATCACAAGTGCTTGAATTAATTCTCTCATAGTCATTCTCTCCATCTTATTTGTCTACATTGAAATTTTAGCATCTTGTTCTTGCACATGCTTTGTTAAGCCTTTAACTACTTTAGTTAAATTTGCAATTTTTTCTTCTGTAGTGAAAGTGTCAATGATCATTGTTTGTATGATCATTGTTGATGATGGAGAACAACTTAGATTATCACAAATGTTGATCTTTGAGTGAATCACATCATGCAGTATAAGCGGAGAGGATCTATCGCTTGAAGTCTCATTGGTATCCTTCATTTAAGAGATCTTTGATTCAACGAGGTCAAGTAGAGCTAGAGTCTTCTTAATCCTTTCAGCAACATTACTTCCTCCTTCTGATGGATTGGTACAGGATCTTAATCCTTTTGGGGATAAAGATTCAAATACTGGTGTTGATGCAGACAACACTCGGAGCATTTATTGTCCTAACATGCTTTCTTTTCTTCTCGTGATCGGTCTAAAACTTTCAAAGGTAACATCAAGGATGCTTTCCACATCAGTAGAGAACTTGAAGTCAGCATCCTTGGAAGAAGTTTATTTGGAGTTGAACTTCTTTGAAGCTAATTCGATATTCTTGATCTTTGAAGGTTGAAAAGATGAGATGAGAGGTATAAATCGTCTCACTAGACATGCTAGGATTTATAGACAATAAATTTTGTGCCCAAAAAAATAATCATAATGAAAACATATCATAATAACCGTTGTACTTTATTTCAAATATAACTGTTGCAATCTCTATGAATCCTCTTACTCTTCTTTTCGAGATATAAATGCAAAGACTTTTGAGCTTGATCTTGAACTTGATGGATTTGATCTTGATTTATACTTGAATTCAAGGGCTTTGGAGATTGATCTTGAATCTGGTGGGCTTGGTCATGATTTGCATTTACCTTCAAAGGTTTAAAGCTTGTTCTTGAATTTTCATCTTGATCTTGGCTTGTATTTGAATTTGAGGGTTTTTTAGCTTAATCTTGAATATTCAACTTTATCTTGATTTGTTTGAATTAAAGAGCTTTGAGCTTGATCTTGAACTTGATAACTTTTATCTTGGTTTGTATTTGAATTCAAGAGCTTTTGAGCTTGATCTTGACTTGTATTTGAATTCAAGGGCTTTTGATCTTGATCTTGAATCTTCATCTTGATCTCTAGAACTTGTAGATATTTACTTAGTGTGCTTGAATTCTTGTAGCTTGTAGAGAAATTTGCAGCATCTGGTCCACGAGCTCTCTTTGGCTTATTATTGGAATTCAGGTCCCTTTTTCTGAACAATTATATCCCTAGTTATAATTGTACGATGGAAGAGCTTTGATAAGGAAGAACTTCTTTCAACCTATCGAATTTAAGTTGACATGGCAATATTTAATTGGCTAGAACATGTCACTTGTACACGTGGCACATTTTTATTGGCGTTTCATTTGACTAGGCATGTGTCATTTTGACATGTAGCATGATCATATTGGTTCTTTTATTTGACTTGGCGCAACACATTATTTGTCAGGTGTCACCAATTTGTGCCTCTAGGATATGATGACATTTTGGGATCAATAAAATGGGCTCATCATTTGTAGCCCAATTCAATGGACTAACCCAAATGAAATTATACCAGTCATTGAATTTAAATTTATTGGACTTAAATAATTTGTTATACCCCGTAGAATTCCCGGCACCTAAATGACCTATTCGCACGTTGGTTAAGCATATTTGAAGGCCATACGTGCTGGAGAAAGGCCCGGGAAAAGATCGGACGAGAAACCTGTCAAACCATCGCGGAAGGAGCCGAGGCAGAGCCCCTCCGCGATGGCAGCATGTCACGGAGGTGAGGCATCCACGTTGGCTCCGTGACACGTTGGCCTTGTCCAGGGCCAAGTATATAAAGCCCCACTTCGGTTTTAAATGATCAAAACACTGGTAAATTTCCAGAAAACAGAGCAAATCGGCAGAGAAGGAAAAAGGAACGAAGTAGTAATATAATTTTCGTCCGATTAGGCTGCCAAACATTGTCCAAACTCAAATTAACCTCAGATACCGAGGTATTTAGCAGCAGAGAGCATTCCTACAGATTTAGTTTCGCGAAATACGGCCGACGAATCGTCGAGCCACCGAGCTAAGGTAAGTGGAATTGCTCTAAATTAGTGTCTATGTGTTCCTAGCTGTGTAGTGAATATTTCTCCCTTCTGGACCGCTGAAAAATAGCGAGTTTTTGACCGTCATTCGATAAGCCTAAGTTTAGGCTATAAACTATATCGAAGGTGACGTTGCTTTTTACAATAAAGCTGTATTTAGTATTGATTGGCATATTTATGAATGCAGTTGGGAGAAAATAGTTGAAGTACTGGCCGAGCCTCGTCCGACAGCCGGATAGTTCGAGGATAAGGTATGTAAAGCTAGTTTCCTCGGCAAGTTAGTAATCTTGGTACAGTACAGTAATTTAAAGGCCAATAGAATATTCAGAAGCCATGTATGATGTTTACTATGAATGATGGTACGATATTAGAAACGTCATGTTATGATCAGCGCGAGACTTGCTAGCACGATATAGATTCTAATATAAGTGTTAGGAACTGCACAGCATGCTCAGTATGTGATGTGACACAGAATGTTAGGATATCATTGTATTCAGTTAAAACCCAGTAAAGCAATGTAATATCTGTAAGACATCTCAGAAATAGAACGATAAGTTAAAGTGAAGTTAGAAAGCATATTGGGACTAGTAAATCATGTTACTATAGAAACCCAGTATACAACATAGTTTCAGCAGAAAGACTATATCTTGTTCAGCATTAGCCCCAGTACAGTCTGGCAGAAGACTATATTTGTACATATATACTATTACCAGCCTCAACATGTGTTAAGTACGTACATAATACTATCACTAGTCCAGCATATAGTGTATACAATACTTTACTACTATTAGCTTCAGTATGTGGGACATGCAGATAGTATTACTAGTTGAGACCGCTGTATTGTCTTGGGGTTGGATTACCTAGCATCCATGACCGCCCCAGGGTTGATAGCTGTATCAACTCGTCCACCAGAGGACGAGGATACGTCGCTCTATGGAGTGGCATGCCGTCCCACAGGGGACGAAGATGGGATGCCAGTTTTCCCCATATTGTGCCTTGGTCGACCCTTACACACCCCTGTCGAGCGGATACGCCCGGGTGTTGATTCAGGAGTCCTCCGGACTCAGATGCAGTTATAGTCAGGGGCTCAGCGAGCCCAAGTGCATACCCAGGGGACCGACAGGATGCTTACAGTGTTATAGGAGATAGGATGACCGGGGTAGGGGTATAGATTCTGTGCTGGTTGTACCTCCCGGCTTATGGGGGCCGGGTAAGGTTTGTGTGTGCTATGATATGTTATACCGTGTTACAGTAGATATGAGTAGATCGACAGTAGAACGATAAATCCTCAGGTATGATTCCTACTCCTTCCAGTATAATTGAGAGAAGGTATGAGTTACATTATCAGACAGTTAATCTATTTCTTCCTACTTCAGTTTCATTAGTTAAATTATTATTTTCAGATATTCCTTTCAGTTATTGCTTTACATACTCAGTACCAGCTGTACTGACGCCCGGTGGGGCGCTGCATTACTTGCCTGCAGGTACTCATAGACGAGCAGGCAATACCACGTGATTCCTGTCAGCGATCGAGTATTAAGCTCCTGTCATCCGGAGACTGAATTCCAGAGGTGTATTTCATTTTCTTTGTTGTATAATACGCGTAGGTCGGGGCCCTATCCCGATCATTTCTATTGCCATTCTTAGAGGCTTGCAGTCTGTATATGTTTCCCTGTGGTCAGATGAGCCAGTCGTGTGAGGCCGTGCAGTTGTTAGCTGTTAGTACTTCTGTTTCTTTCATGTTGGCCGTGTGGGGCCATAGCTTGACAGTAGTGGTGACCTTGCCGGTCACGTAGCTTTCTAATATTCTATGATTAAGTTACAGATAACTAGACAGCATGGTGGCCTTGTCGGCCCGCATAGGTTTCCCTATATCGACTTGTTTCTGGTCAGCTGTTAGTACAGGTACAGGAGGCTATAGGCCAATGGGCCGGGGGCTGTGTTTACAGCCATTATATAACCCTTTGTTTCCAGAAATGTGAAATAGAGTCAGCTAGGCACCAGATGTGCCCAGGCTTAGCAGTCCAGCAGTTCAGGTCCCAGTAGGGCACCAAGTGCCAGTCATACCCCCCAAGGCGGGGTGTGACATAATTAACCCACTTATACTAATCCATGATATTTATTTGAATTAATATATTTTGAATTTAATATAGTTCAAATTTTTTACGGATTTAACTTTGATAAAATTTAACTGTCCACGACACTTCCATGTAAGGTACAACAAACAACAACACAATTGATATATAATTTTATTTAACAATAATATTTGGAGATGCAATATTTATTTACATTATTGAAACAAGTATTACATTTATTTTGACATATGTTGTTATTTTCCAATAAATTTACTATATAAGTATATATATATATTAAATTAAATATTTTATATTATTGAAATACATTTCACATTTATTTTGACATAAATTGTTATTTTTTAATTAATTTATTATATATTAAATTTAATATGTTAATACAAGACAATGTATTACAATGTGTCTTCGTAATATATTAATAAATCAAGATACGATTTCAAAGTGCTAACTATTTAAACAACTAACTTATACTATATGTTTTATTCTACAATATAATTTTTTATTACAATGCGTCTTAGTAATGCTAAAATCTAAATTAAAAGTTAATTCGTTAATAGTGTAATACTATAAACTTTGTAATAATTAGCATGAAATATACATATAATACATGCATGAAGTGTTCATGTAAAAGTGGACGATTTCTTTACCTTTCAATCAAATGTTATTTCTATGATATTTTATTTGAAACAAGTATTAGAACAAACTGAAGGAAGAACTACTAAATTGAATCAAACTTTTAGACATAATCATTTACTAATTTGAAATTTATAAAAAAAATATTTCTAAATTTTTATATTGTTACCCAATACATATTTTAAATATCATTTATGTTATTTTTTAAAATTTCTTCTTATTAGGAGTGGAAAACAAACGGTCAAGTCGAATAAGGGTTGGTAAAAAATGAGTTAAACAAAAATGGATAAATTACCCGACTCACCCATATTTACGAATAAAAAGTATATTACCCAACATATAATATGGATAAATATGGGTATCCATATTATCCAAAGCTACTTAAGAGTGATGGCCTTTTGTCGCTAATTTTGCTTAGTGCTTAGAAGACACCATAACCTCGGACTATATACACGGTTATTGACAAACACAAGAGTTCCTTTGACTTCTTGACAATGTAACTATTACACAGAAGTTTGATTGCTCTTAAATACACACAAATAAATCACATCACCAATGGAATAACTGACCACTCTTTGTTTTATTTAATTTCTCTCCAAAGCACAATCATCCCCTTTTAAATGCTAAATAACAAAGATGCGAGAGTATACAAACAAACCGCAGCAAAGATACAATGTGTTGTTCATACTTCTTAAACAAACATATCAAAAGTTCAAGACAAAACATAAGGTAAAGATCAGATTGTATGCTCCCATTTGAGGAGTATTTTCACAATGGACTTAGCATTTAGCTTCGTCAAGTCTTGAAATTCTTTGCTTGAGGCCCATAAATAATGATAAGGAGCTGCAAGTAAAAGTTCTCCATCTGACAGTAATTGTGAATAAAAGTAAGACATATGTAAGGCCATTTGTTGTGAATATAACAACAGAAGGGGATATATAGATATATGGAACAAAAGAAAGGGATAAAACACCAATTTTTCCAGCCCTTGTTACATTATTATGTACTCTTGAAAGAGAAGTTAAAACTTGAAAATGAACCTAGCTAATTGCTGCTCCACTATATCCAAGAAGCATTAAAACAACAATGTTGTCTTTGTTGTATTTAACTCCAGCCTTTAAGAAGTACTGCAAGATATATAGTGGAATAATTAAATTTCAGATAGAAATTGTGTTTGTATGGGCATACCAAATACACATTAAGATGAAAGCATCAGTTTCGAACATGATTTTCAATTGGATAACTGCCTTGAAGAAGATAAGATTTCAAGCATACATCAGCAAGAATGTGAAGGAAAAAATGATTAACAGCAGCAATGCATAGATCCAGGTAAACTGAAGACCACGTACAGCCATTTGCACAACACGTATTACTAGGGGATGCATATACAGTAGAAAATAAAAGAAAAAAATAGGGCATCAATAGCTCCCCAAGAAAATTCATGGGCAATGACAGATTTGATACCTGTGCACTTGAAAAATATCGTTCTAGCTATTCATAGTAATATCACGACTAGCTTTCACACACTTTTAGCTTAAACGTCATCTAGTGTTCCTGGTAAGGCACATCAATTTGATGGTTCAAACAGATTTCTCTACTAAGAGTTGGAGGGGCTTGGGGACTACATTGAGCCTATCAAAGAAAGCTTAAAGTCTGAACCTTACCAGGACGGGTGAATCATCGAGGGACACAATCTTTTCTCTAGTTATCTAATTGTCTTCTGAGGTAAAAATACAAAAAACAATTCTTAAGAAAAGGTAATATGGAATAAAAAAACCTTGTGATTAAGAAAAGGAAGGCAGAACAAAGGTTATGTCAGTCTTACCTCTAAGTTTCTCAAGATGAGGTTGAAAGTCAACAACAATTTCATCTTCATCAAAATCATATCCGAATTCATCAAGATCTTAAATAATTTAAAAACAAAAAGATAAGCTATTATAGTTGATTAGTTATCAAAGAGAATACAATAAATCAAACTGAAGAAGACTAACTTATCCTCTTGTCCACAATCCAATCTCTAGTACAGAATTTCACCTCAGTATTTGCGGGAAGAATAGAACTTTGAAACTTTTCAATGGCAAGACCTCCCATGCTAAATTCATATTCAGAGGCTACAATGGTGATAGACACACTCAAGAAGTCCCGTGCCATTAATGAGAGTGTTGTATACTTTAGCCTGTTATCCTTCCAAAAGCCAAGTATATCTACAGTCGGATTCATTTTACGGTCCAGATTAACTTCCTCCAAATATAGGTCTAGTTTTGTTTTACATGCACTTGACTCCAACTGAATCTGAAGCATATCAAACTACTCAGATGCATCGTTCATTTCATTGCTACTACCACAATCATGTTCCCTTGGTAACAAAGCTAACAACGAGGTTATGATTGAAGGTATCAAGTACTCTTTGAACAACAATTGTAGATTATCTTCAATTAGCTTTACTTTTTCATCAGTAGTATCAGGATTAAGCTTCGTAAAGCAAAACTTAACAACTTTAAAATTTTATCTAGGGTCATGGATAATAGCTATAGATAGAATAACACTATATGATTCCCAATATTTTTAAAACTTCCTCATCATAGAAGTGGCCATCTCACTCATCACTGAATATCTGGTACTTTTTTGTTTTTCTAATAACATTTCAATTCTCTATATATTAGGAAGATACAAATTTGTTGTAGGGTACTTGCATCCAGAAAGCAAAGTTGTAATATCATAGAATGGCTTTGAAAATGTTGCTATAGTCTCAAACCTTTTCCATTCATCTTCAAAAAGGCTTTGTTTAAAATCAGGGTCAACCAAGTGATAATGAATATACGTTTGTTGATAAAAAGTGCACTCTCAAGCATCTGATAGGTGGAATTCCAATGAATAGGCTTATCTTGGTGTAGCGTTTAAGAACATTATAGGCCAAGATTACGCAAGCACTCTACAAGTTTCACAATTCTTGTTTCTGAATTCTTGATATGCTTAACACCTTCTCTTATTTTTCCAATAACTACCTCAGCCTTCTCTAAACCCGCCTTAACGATTAAGTTAAGAATGTGATTCCGACAATGGACATGGGGAAACTTTCCATCAAAAACTAGTGAACGCATCAAAGGCAAATGATTTATCAAATTATCTACCACACCGTTATTGTGTCACGCCCGAACATATGGCTTGATCTAGACAAAGAACCTAGAACTATGAATGGCTCCAATTCAACCCATGGCATGAACATGAAAACTAAAGCTCAACATAATTAATGTGGATAACTAACATTTGAAATGGCGGAAGCCTGAATATTTAATAACATCTGAATAATGGAATACACAACACAAATCTCAAGCTGAATACATACTATGTCTGGAAAGCCTCTAACATTCGGATGAGTTGATGGGACAAGACTCGAACTAGCTCACTAATAAAATGAAATTGAAAGATGTTGACAATAAATTGACTAAAGGTCCTCGAGGGATGAGGACTCACCAACAAGCTGGATGTGCTAACTCTTAGAGCTGACTGGTGGTGGGACTGAGCCTGAATGTTCGAGCCTATATCATGAAACAATACAGCACAAGTATGCGATCAGTACTTGGAATATACTGAGTATACGAAGTAAGAAAAACCCGCTAAGTAAGTAAAACTAAAATCATGTATATCATAAAACATTTCATCATAATATTTTCATAGTAAGGCTTGCAAGCTATTATCAGAAAACATGATTAAACAAAACTGAATCTCATAATTTTATCGAGAGACCCAAAGCCGAAACTGATGATCATAAGTAAAACTGAACAATGGGTCAAACCTGCAAAAAACATAATATCATAACTGATGAACATGCATAATTGAAATCATCAAGACTAATGGGAGACTCGTCATATAACCGACATTTCCACGATATAACATATTTGGCCCCGACTATTGCACTCAAGTAGGTAGAGCCGTCCAAAGCTTTGACAGGGCTAAGGGTTCTACCATGATATCGATATGAAGCTGAAGGCCCCTTGGGGGCAGGGGAAGCTCACAAAGGACGTCCCAATAATATAAACTACCTATGTTGGCCCGTAGTTCTGAGTCATGGGGTTATCTAAACCCCTAGCCTACTCGGTGCTAGACACTACTCCCAAAAACATGAATATGCTCTCCATCATTTACATTGCCTTTTAAAGAAGCTGAATCATAACATTATATTCATAGTTTGAAAAATATAAACATAAGGAGCCTTGACTTAGACCATACCACAAGCTGAAATGTGGGAGTCTAGACTGCAAAACCATATGTTAAGCTAATATCATGAAATTTAAGTAAATCACAAAAACATATTTGATCATATGGCCTTGCCCAAACTTAAACATTCTTTGAAATAGACTTGATAGCCCAAGACATGGATATAAATGTGCGTAATTCGAAATCATAACTTCATCATAGACCTCCCATCATACATGAAAACATATATGAATTGTAATTATAACTTGTAATTGAAATCATTATAAAATATGCCCATGAATCTTAAGACAACATTAGAAACATGAACAGAATTGACCCACGATAGATACATAGAAATTTTTCACAAATTGGGCTAAAACCCCATGAAATCATCAACATTTAATTTCATGAATTTAGAAGAGGATTTGGGTATGAGAGAGAAGGAATACTCCCATTCATAACCCTACATACCTAGGTCCTTCAATTTCACAATCTCCCTTTTCAAAACCCAAGTGAATTGAGGAAGAACCTAAGGAATCCTGTAGCTTGATCTCCACTAAACTCCTTAATCTTGCATTCATGGAATAGGTATGCTTTAGATAGTTTATGCACCCTTAAAACCCTCCCAACTAAGCTTAAAATGACGTAGTTTAGGACCTAGGGGCTTAGGAATTACAAAAACACCCTTACTGAAACACAGGAAAATTGCATACTACCAGTAACCACGAGGGACACCACGACTTGTGGTGAACCTAACGACTTATAGTGACCAAGTCGTGAAGCATACTAGCCAACCCTACATTCTCAACTCTGCTCTTGACCACGACCAAGTCGTGGAGTTAAATCATGACTCGTGGCAGCCTCTCGTGGTCACCACCAGACCAAGAATCATTGCCAACCTCCCTTCACTTTAGGAGTCACTTAACGACTCATGAAGTCCTCCCCACGGGTCACTGGATGACTCGTATTGTGGCCAAGGCTACATTTTCCTATTTTCTCTGCTTGAACCCTCAAGTCTGATCTTAGGGACTTTTGGAGTATTACAATATCTCCCCCATAGGAACATTCATCCTTTAATGTGAATAAAAATACTAAAAGGTTGGGGAAAAGAACTGTCATCCCAAATACTAGACATCTAGAGATGAAAACTGACGGAGTGACTGACTCCGAAGTAAACTACATGACTGAACTGAATTCATGAATCATATATGCATGCACTAACATGAAGGAAACTGGAACACATGAACTGGACATGAAACTTAATAGAGTACTAGGCAGGAAATTGATACCTCAAGCTGGAATTGTGCTGAATGGGAAAAGATGCGGGTATTTAGCCATTATATCTGCTTTGGCTTCCCATGTAGCTCCCCCAACATGTTGATTCCTCCAAAAGGCCTTTATTGAAGCTACCTCTTTGTTCCTAAGATTCTGAACTTGATGATCAAGGATCTCAATCGAAACCTCTTCATAGTTAAGGCTATCCTTCACACCTACGCTGTCCACTGGAACAACTAAAGCCGAGTCACCCATGCACATCTTCAAGAGCAATACATGGAAAACTAGATGTACTGAAGCTAATTATGAAGGAAACTCCAATTTGTAGGCCACCTTGCCAACACGCCTCACAATCTTGTACGGGCCAATATACAGGGAACTAAGCTTCCCATTCTTTCTGAATCGCATCACTCCCTTCATTTGAGAAACTTTCAGAAACACCCAATCGTCAACTTCAAATTCATGTTCTCTCCTCCTCACATTCGTATAGGACTTTTGATGACTCTGAGATGTCTTCAACCTTTCCCTCATAATTTGGACTTTCTCTATAGCCTCATGAACCAAATATGGTCCTATCAATGTAGCTTCACTGACTTCCAACAAAACCAATGGGCGATATATACCTCTGCCTATAAAGAGCCTCAAGTAGAGCAATCTGAATGATAGAATGGTAGTTTTTGTTACATTCAAACTCGATGAGAGATAAATGAAAATCCCAACTACATTTGAAACCAATCGCACATGTTCTCAACATATCCTCAAGAGTTTGAATGGTCCATTCAGCCTGACCATTTGTCTGTGGGTGAAAAGTTGTGCAAAGCTTGACTTGAGTACCGAGTCCCTTCTGAAACAACCTCCAAAACTGGGAGGTAAACTGAGTACCTCCATCTGATATGATGGACAAGGGCACTCCATGTAATCTAACTGACTCCCGAATATATAATTTGGCATAATCCTCCACTGAATCGGTATTTTTAACCAGTAGAAAAGTAGTTTTTTGAGTCAACCTATCTACAGCCACCCAAATAGAGTCGTACTACCGACGAGTATGAGGTTACCTAGTAATGAATTCCATATTGATTTCCTCTCACTTCAAAGTAGGGATACTAATCAGTTGGAGCACACTTCTAGGTCTTTGATGCTCAACTTTCACTTGTTGATAATTCAAACACTTAGCCACAAACTCTAATATGTCCTTTTTCATACCATTCCACCAATAGACTTCCCGTAGGTCATGGTACATCTTTGTGGAACTTGTGTGTATAGCATATCGAGAACCATGAGCCTCATGAAACATTCAATCTCTCAAGTTATCAACACCCAGAACACACAACAAACCCTGATATCGAAGCACATCATCTCCCCCTTGGGAGAAGACCTCAACCTTCTAAATCTAAGCTGCTTCCTTCAACTTTACCCAAATAGGATCTTCGTCTTGCCTAGCCTTGATATCAGTCACCAAAGACGATTTTGACATGTTCTAAATAATGACACCACCATCCTTTGAATCAACAAGGCAAACTCCTAGTTGTGCAAGCCGATGCACATCTTTCGCCAATTCTTTGAGCGTCTGCCACCACATTGGCCTTACCCGGATGGTAAAGGACACACATATCATAATATTTAAGAAGCTCCAACCACGTTATTTGATGTAGATTTATATCCTTCTGGGTAAACATGTACTATAGACCCTTGTGGTTCGTAAACACATCCACATGGACCCCGTACAGACAGTGTCTTCAAATCTTCAAGGTGAGTACTACCGCTTCCAAGTTGAGGTCATGAGTCAGATAGTTCTTTTCATGGCTCTTAAGATTCCTGGAAGCGTAGGCTATAACCTTTCCATCTTGCATCAGTACACAATCGATGTCGATCCTCGACACGTCACAATATACGACAAATCCATCGGTACCCTTAGGTAGAGTCAACACTGGTGCTGAGGTGAGTCGGGTCAACTCTTGCAAGCTCTTCTCATAGACCTCCAACCATTGAAATGTTACTTTCTTTTGGGTCAACTTAGTCAACGGTGCTGCAATGGATGAAAACCCTTCAACAAACCTCATCTAGTAACCAGCTAAACCCAAGAAACTCTTCATATCTGATGGACTAACTGGTCTTTGCCAATTCTTCACAGCTCCTATCTTTTGAGAGTCCACCTGTACACCTTCAGTTGACACCACATGACCTAAAAATACTACTGAGTTCAGCCAAAACTCACATTTGTTGAATTTGGAAAACAACTGGTGATCCTTAAGAGTTTGTAGTACCACTATCAAGTGAGCGGCATGATCCTTTACGCTCCGAGAGTATATGAGAATTTCATCAATGAACACAATCATGAACATGTCCCAATATGGCTTGAACACCCAGTTCATCAAATCCATAAAAGTTATAGGAGCACTCGTTAGTCCAAAAGACATAACTACAAATTCATAGTGACCATACCAAGTCTTGAAAGTTGTCTTCGGGATGTCACTCTCCCTAACCCTAAGTTGATGATATCCGGATCTAAGGTCTACCTTTGAAAAAAACTTAGTACCTTGAAGTTGGTCAAACAAGTCATCAAATCTGGGGAGAGGATACCTATTCTTAATTTGACCTTGTTCAACTACCGATAGTCAATCCACATTCGAAGAGAACCATCTTTCTTTCAGATAAATAGAAATGGTGCACCCCATAGGAATTTGCCAGGCTTGATGAATCCCTTGTCTAAGAGGTCCTTGAATTTCTCCGTCAACTCCTTTAACTTAGCTGGAGCCATTCTGTAAGGAGGAATAGATCTAGGCTACGTATTGGAAAGAATGTCAATACCAAAATCGATCTCCCTTTTAGGAGGAATTCATTGTAAATTTTCTGGAAACACCTCTGGATACACACATACTATAGGAACTGACTAAATAGTCGGGGTCTCAGATGTAGCATCCTTGACCCAAACTAGATGGTACATGAAACCCTTAGAGATCATATTTTTGGCCTTAAGATAAGAAATGAAATGACCTACAGGCACAACTGAACTACCCTTCCACTCTAGGACTGGCTCACCCAGAAACCAAAACTCTATTGCACGGGTTCTATAATTTACTAAAGCATAACATGTATGTAGCTAATCCATGCAAAATATAACTTCAAAATATGTCATGGATAACTTTACTAAATCTTCAAAGGTGACTTGAAGGACTGTGATAGAGAAATTTATGTATACCCGTTGAGGTATAACTGAATAACCAACTAGAGTAGAGACCGAGAAGTGTTCTAATAGAATTTTACGACTGACTCTAAAACTACTAGCAACATAGGGCATCGCAAAAGATAATGTATCCCCTGGATCTAACAATGCATATACATCAAGGTGAAATAGTCATAACATACCAGTGATCACATATGGAGAGACCTCTTACTCTTGACCAGATGCGAGGGCAGAGAACCCTTTCTGTCGCTGACCACCACCTGCTCTAGTGGATGCATCCTGATGAGTTGAGCATGCTGGTGGAGCTTCTAAACTAGTGGTTGGGTCTCAGCCTCTACCATGACCATGTCTAGTTGTTGGATAATATCTGAGCATATTTCTGGGCTTCCCACACTCGAAACAAACACCTGTACCTACTAAGCACTGACCAATATGCCTCCTGCCACACCTGTCACAACCCAGAATGTTGGGATCTATAGGTATACTCCCCTTACCTCGAGAGCCTGATGCCCATCCGCTCTGATCGCGCCTAGATTTGGATGGTGCACTCACTGCTGATGGTGCTGCGGCTGATGATCTCTGGTGGGACTGCTGACGATGTCCACCACCAGGCCTCTCCTAGGAGAATTTGAAACTATCGGTCTTAGCCCTCTTTGCCTCACTCTCTCTCTCACTCACTTGCACCTCTTTTATCTACTGAGCGTACCGGACCAATCGTGAAAAGTCAATATCTTAGTGAAGCATAATGGTGCTGCAATCCTTAACCAAGTAGTCTGCTACCCCATGCACAAACCTGCTCATCCGATCCCTTTAATCAGCCACCATCTCTGGTGCGTATTTGGACAAGTGGGTGAACTCTAAGGAGTACTCCTAGACTGTTATGTTGTTCTGCCTTAGGTTTACAAACTCTTCTTCCTTGATATGCCTTATCTCTCGGTGGAAAAATCAGTCTATGAACGCGATAAGAAACTCATCCCAACCAACGAGACCCACTCTAACTCCCCTTCTATCCTCCCACCATCTGAACCAGATATGAGCAACCTCTTTTAACTGATAAGAGGCTAGATTTGCACACTCCTCCCCCCTCACCTCCATAATCTGGGTAATCTTCTGAATCTCATCAATAAACTCATGTGGATCCTCGTCTACTCTCGATCCAAGGAACTCAGGGGGATTAATCCTGACAAAGTCCCTGAAAATAGCTGTTGTCGCGTTCCTATTTTGGAAAACATGAGCCAGTGCCTGCTGGTTGACGTGGGTGGTGAGTGCTTATCCCAGCATTTGGATGGCTACGCTAAAATCAGCATGGGCAACATGCTTAGGCATATGATCCTTAGGGACTAGTGGGGCCTGCTGGTGCCCATCTCTATTGCCATTCTCATGTCCATTTCCATTTCCATTCCTTTTACCATTAACTAAGTGAGGAGGCATAATTCTGCAAATGCGTATAGCACGGTTTTGTATTATCAAGAGGGAAGATATGACTCATGGGATGACCAGTTAAGAGAAACCACAAATCGTGGTAAGAACCCATTTGTTGGGGTCTAGGGCAGCAGAGTTGAATGGTAGGATAAAGGAACCACCCGTTGTAAGGGACCGAGTTGTTGCTTCCATCGTAGGAAGGAGCAAGGAGCTTTAGTTTTCATGTTCATTCCATGGGTCGACTTGGAGCCA
Source organism: Datura wrightii (assembly GCA_035772735.1). Taxonomy (NCBI): domain Eukaryota; kingdom Viridiplantae; phylum Streptophyta; class Magnoliopsida; order Solanales; family Solanaceae; genus Datura; species Datura wrightii. The sequence continues at coordinate 2,714,660 of JASDFA010000014.1, read as the reverse complement.
TTTATTGTTCTAGGTTCTGTGTCTAAATTCGGGCTTGTGTTCGAGTTGTGACAAACATGGTATAATAAAATTAGGTTTTGTAGTGTCCTACGATTTCTGAAAGCCGCATTAAGTAAAGTCTTTTTCATGGATGTGAAGCACACAACACTTATGATGAAGAGGCTATGAAACATTTTAGGAAATTTTCCTTCTTTCATGATCTAATTCGTGCGATGAAATGTCTCGCTATCCTTCCTACTTGTGTTAGATGCATTCACAAAATCATGCCTCCTTGTTGAATTAATGAAAGATGGAATGGGAACGGAAATTTCCACGAGAATGGCAATAGTGATAGGCACCAGCAGGCTTCACCAGCTCCCGAGGATCATGAGCCTGTGAAGGTTGCCCATGCTGAGTTTAGGGCAGCCATCTAGATGTTTGCACAGGTATTGACCTCCTAGGTCAACTAGAAGTCGGTGATTCATGTTCCTTAGAATGGTAATGCGGCAGCTGTAGGAGTCAAGGACTTTGTCAGGATGAACCCTCTGGTGTTTCGCGGATCAAAGGTAGACTAGGATCCACACGAGTTTATTGATGAAATCGTGAAGATCACCCATATTATGGGGATGATAGGGGGGAATACAAAGACCTAGCCTCTTATCAGTTGAAAGGGGTTGCCCATATCTGGTCCAGATAGTAGAACGATAGCAGGGAAGTTAAAGCGGGTCCCATTGGTTGGGATGAGTTTCTTACCGCGTTGTTGTATCAGTTCATTCTTCGTGAGATAAGCGAGATCAAGGCAGCTGAATTTGTGAACCTGAGGCAGAAAAACATGAAGGTCTAGGAGTATACTTTAGAGTTCACCCATTTGTCCAAATATGCAATAGAGATGGTGGCGGATCAGAGGGCTCGAGTGAGCAGGTTTGTACATGGGACAACAAACAATTTGGTCAAGGATTGCAGGATCGTTATGCTTCATCAGGATATTGACTTCTCGCGGTTGGTTTTGTATGCCCAACAAATAGAGGCGGTACAGGTGAGTAAGCGAGAGAGAGAGGCTAATAAGGCCAGGGCCGACACTTTTGGGTCCTCCCAGCAGAGGCCTAGTGGTGGACATCGTCAGGAGTCCCACCAGAGATCAATAGTAGCGAGTGTGCCATCCAGATCATGGCGCGACTTGAGAGGACGAGGGACAGGCTCTCGAGGTCAGGGGAGAAGACTGTAGAGCCCAGTATTCCAGGTTGTGATAGGTGTGGTAGGAGGCACACTGTTTAGTGCTTAGCAAGTACAGTTGCTTGTTTCAGGCGTGGGAAGCCTGGACATATGCTTAGAGAACGCCTAGTAGCTAGACAGGGACTGAGTAGAGGCCGTGTTACGCCCCAAAACTAGGGTAGGACGCAACTGGCACTCGATTCATGATTGATCGAGAAGCCGGCTATATGACATCTGTAACTGTAACTCTTAGCCCATCTAGGCCACAAGTCACAATCAACTGAAGAATAAACTGGACCCATAAGGTCTCAATAACACGAGGTAAAAAATCGATATGCAATCAAGGCAATTAGTGTGGTAACCAAGAAGAGGCCACAAACTGAAAAACACTGTACACGCTAAGTCCACAAAGCCTCTAAAGAATAAACTAACTGATGGTCGAAACAGGGCTCCGACCTACCCATACCTGCATCTCAAAACTCAAGCATAAATAACTAAGCCCTAGCTCATGGAAGAAAGAAGCATACCAACCATCTGTTGATCTCATGAACTGCTACTCAACTGGCCATCCTGACCTTTACCAGCACCTGCGGCACGAACGGAGGTCCCCAAGCAAGGGGACATCAGTATAAATGAAATGTACTGGTATGTAAGGCTGAAACTATAACCATGAGATAACAATCCTGTAATAACTGATTTAGTAGATAAACATATAGAGGAAAATATAACCTAGAACTCTGCAACATATAATTGATAACAACTTACTATAACATAACTGAACTCAAGATGACTACACCAGGAATAAGGAATGGTAACAACCTGGAATCCTGGAAACTGAAACCTGATAATAACTCTATAATGAGATGAAAATTCAATTAAGAAATGCACAAGAATGAAACTATAACTGTAAAGCCAGCAACTAGCCAATCGTAAATCCATGTATAAAATTCGTCCAGCTGGTGTACTACACCGGGGTAAAATAAAAGTACCTCCAGCCGGTGTACCACACGGGGATAAAATAAAATGATCTCCAGCCGGTGTACCACACGGGGGTAAAATAAAAATATCTCCAGCCGATGTACCACACCGGGGTAAAATAAAAATATCTCCAGCCGATGTACCACACTGGGGTAAAATAAATAGATCTTCAGCCGGTGTACCACAGTGGGGTAAAATAAAAATAAATCTTTATTACCATCATAAATGGAGCTGACAGAGCTCATACAAATTATCTTCATACTGGAAACCATAAAATATGTTGATTAGTAACTATAACATGTCTAGGATCTTACCACGACCCCTAATACTACAATTATTCCATACACATATAGGTCTTTCATTTAGCTTTTAAATACATACATATGCTGTGAATGGATTCTGGGGAAGTTCCTAGAACTTTAATATCATAAAGCCATGTGTTGACCCACATTCATGATTTTAAACATCTCCTAGCAATTCTAACATGAGGAGCAGAGAGGAATCACTTAACCCAACATTTTCTATTAACAATTTTAGCATTCATTTCGTGATTTTACTCGTTTGACTTTCATACTTTCATATAAAGAATTGTGCGCATACCTCATTCATTGCACATCATATCACATCTCGAGGTTACTTATGAAAAGGAAAACATAACTTGTGTATCTCAAACCTAGAGCTCTTTAATATACAAATTCTAGGCAACTACCTATGGGCTGCCTTAAAATAAATACAGACTTATAGTCGTGCTTCAAACAGCGTAGGTAAATCTCATGTAAAACATTTCAATATATGTGGAGCTTAGAAAAGCTTAGCAGCATTATAAACACTTTAGAAACTTCAAAGAAAAATAAAATCCTTTAAAACGTGAAAAAGTTAATCCAATTCTTACAACAAATAATCAAAGATAATTGATTAAAAGTACAATGAAGAACTTCTCTTTAACTTGAGTCACTATCTCAAAATATTCGATCCTAATTATTTATTAAGGAGTTAACACTTTACTGGCCTTTCATTAGCTTAACACAACTGAACATAAACAACTTTAGTTATAACTCTTTTGCTAAACGTCTTTAGAAAAGGGTAAATCCTGCTAGCTATTTGCCTAATTCATTAACAGTCGTAATACTTATCATCAAATTTAACAACCTTTAGCTCTACTTTTCGTATTCATCTTAAATTCTTTTCCAAACAGGATTCGTCATTCCTAGTTACTCTCGTTTTCACTATTCCAATAATTCTTGTACCCACTTACCTTCTTACCTAATTGAAAAACCTTGTCTCTTAAGCTCGTATCGCTCATATTTTAACGTCGCTCAAAGGTTCTTGAAATCAATTACGGACAGAAGGCATATACCTTACATATTACCTTAAAAGGTCTAACATTTACTCTTATCTCTCCTTTGCTACAAGCGCCTCAACTTTTACACTTAGGTTAATTTCCTTACACATCTACAACTTTCAAAGAACATGCGACGTGTCTACTTAAAGCCTTAATCAATTCTCAGGAGGTCTGGATAACTCAAGAGCTCTAATAAACATATAGCGACTTTCTAAAGCCAATCCTTGCCTCTTTAGCGCATAATTTGGATGTAAGCGTAAACTTATATATATATATATATTATGATTTTCGTCTAATATGTTAACATCAAGATATTGTGCATAACCTGCCAATAAAAATGGTCCCATAGAAATATCAATAGTTTACCCATTCGGCTTCTATCTTCCAAGTTTAACGTATCGGTTAATTACGAAACGTATTAATTAGTCTCTTAGCTTAAGGAAGAGGGATCGGGGAGTCACCTCATGGACCTAGGTAGCATAAAACATGAATATGAGAGGGTAGGTAACTTTCATAAGGAAATTCCATTTCGTTACCCTCGTTAGCCCTTATTGAGTTAAAACTCGATTTCAATTATTAAGTTTGTCTGCGCGTCGTCGTCTTGCCATGCTTAAAAAATTTCTTAGCAACCATAATGTGAAAAAACTTTGACACCATAAATACATATCATAATGTAAAGGACCAGCTCACAGTGCCCACGCCGAGGGGACTTCATACTCAATTTAAAACTATGACCATAATAGAAGGAAATTGCCCTCTCTGCTTCACATTCATGCGTTCCAACTCTTTTGCAAATACACACCTTAATACCAAGTAATCATAAAAATTGGGAGGAACCATAATATGCTACTACAGAAGCTCAAGTACAGGCGAATGCCGGATTAATCCTCAGCATGAATTCGTGCTTTAAAATCAAGAGACAAAGAACGCCTCACATACCTTTTTTCCGGCGAGCTTTCTTATGTCGTTTCTTTCTTTCAACAACCAGAACTTTAGCCACTTAAATTAATTGAGTTTATCACCCAGTGACAAGGCTTTTTAAAGCCAATTTATCTAGCCAAAATGTTACATCAATAGGTAGTCACAACACAAACAAATAAGGAAACACATAGCATTTCTTATTTCAACTTGTTTCTACAACTTTGGGGGAAAATAGAGGTAGGAAATTACCTCACTTTTCTCATGAAAAACTCCCACAAATATAGATTATATTCTCAGCAAAGAACATATATTCCAACCTTCAAAAACGAGCAGAACTTCAACAACAACGTACCAACAACGGCAGCCCAACATAACCTCCAACTTCTAGCTTTAGCTAGGATTGTTAGACAAGTTAAGAAATTAGAAACACTTACCCTTGGCATGAGAATATTGTTGTATATAATAGGAGTATTTTCCTCCAAATCACTTCCAAATAATGCAGAAATTTTTATTGCCCAAAACGCAGCAAAATAACAGCACAACAACTACAACAAGTCAACATACAAACCATAACTTTCTTCTAGTTTTCCTTCAAAAATTCATACACTTATTAGAGATTTCAAAAGAGGAAAGTGACTTACTATTTCTTAGGAACAATTCCTACTAAGATGGAGTATAACATTAGCTCAAAATAGTCCCAGAAACGCAGCAACAACACTGCAAAAACGAACCTTCAAGGCAGCAACAACTTCACCACAATATTGCCTTCACTTCCATCAACTTTTGCTTGAGTATTGATGGTGTTTTCTTGAGAGATTTCCAATTGGTTTCTACGGCTTTGCTACTGGAAAAGAGAGAGGATTTCAGAGGGTAAGGAAGAACCTCAAACCAAGAAAATTTTAAAATGATTTCATAACCAAAAACATAAAATATAAAGGTTTTTGGGCATTTGCCATTTTTAGGGTCGTGGCCATGCCACTACCTGATAGTGCTATAGTAAAACACCTATAACTATTTATTCTAAACTCTGATTGATGTGCAGTTTGATGTTCTGAAAACTAGACTCAAAGACCTTTAATTTGATAGGTCAAGGGGCTTTTAATTCATTATATATTGGGAGATGTGGTCATTTAAAGTTGATCCTAATTTATAAACTTTACATACTCTTTGTTTTTTCAATTCGTACGCATTTCCCTTGTCATCTTCAATCAATATACAACCTGTACTTCCCTTAAAATAGCATACGGACATCAAAGAATTTCCAAAAATATTTCGGGGTGTAACATGCCGAGACCTAGCCACTAGTTCAGCAGCCCCACTAGCACACTTAGCTCAGCAGGATGCATCCACTAGCGCAGGTGGTGGCCAATGCTAGAACAGGTTCTATGTCCTTGCATCTAGTTAGGAGCAGGAGGTCTCTCTGGATGTAGTCACTGATATGTTATGAGTATTACACCTTGATGTATATGTATTATAAGATCCAGGGACTACTTTATTTGTTGTGATGCCCTATATTGCATGTAGTTTCAGAGTCAGTCCTGAAATCCTATCAGAACCCTTCTCAGTTTCTACTCTAGTCCGTGACTCAATTATAGCTCGACGGGCATAAAAAAATTTCCCTATCAAGATCCTTTAGGAAGTCACCTTAACAAATTTAGTAGAGCTAGCCATGAAAGATTTTGATGTTATCTTTGGCACAGATTGGCTACATGCATGTTATGCCTCAGTGAATTGTAGAACCCGTGCTGTAGAGTTTCAATTTTCGGGTTAGCCCATCCTAGAGTGGAAGGGTAGTTCAGTTGTGCCTGTAGGTCATTTCATTTCCTACCTTAAGGCCAGAAAGATGATCTCTAAAAGGTGCATGTACCATCTAGTTCGAGTTAAAGATGCTACATCTAAAACCCCAACTATCCAGTCAGTTCCTATAGTGTGCGAATATCCAGAAGTGTTTCTAGATGATCTATGGGGAATTCCTCCTAAGAGGGAGATCGGCTTTGGCATCGACCTTCTTCCCGATATGCAGCCTATATCTATTCCTCCTTAAAATGGCTCCACCTAAGCTAATGGAGTTGAAGGAGCACTTAAAGGATCTCTTGGACAAGGGTTTCATCTGACCTAGTTGGTCCCCGTGGGGCGCACCAATACTCTTTTTCCGAACGAAGGATGGTTCCCCCTGGATGTGCATTGACTATCGGCAATTGAACAAGGTCACAGTCAAAAATAGGTATCTCTTCCCTAGAATTAATGACTTGTTTGACTAGCCTTAGGGTGCCAAGTGTTTTTAAAAGATAGACCTCAGATCTGGATATCATCCACTCAGGGTTAGAGAGAGTGACATCCCGAAGACAGTCTTCAGGACTCGATATGGTCACTATGACTTTGTGGTTATGTATTTTGGACTAACAAATGCTTCCGTAGCTTTTATGGATTTAATGAACCGGGTTTTCAAGCCATATTTTGACATGTTCATGATTGTGTTCATAGATGACATTCTCATATACTCTTGAAGCGAGGAGGAGCATGCCGCTTATTTGAGGGTGGTGTTAAAGACTTTTAAGGATTGACAGTTGTATGCTAAATTTAGCACGTGTGAGTTTTGGTTAATCTCAGTAACATTTTTGGGTCTTGTGGTTTCAAGTGAGGATATACAGCTGGACTCTGAAAAGAACGAAGCTGTGAAGAATTGGCCTAGACCATTTAGTCCTTCGGATATCAAGAGTTTCTTGGGCTTAGCTGGTCACTACCGGAGGTTTGTAGAAGGGTTTTAATCCATTGCTGAAAGGGCACTGTTGACCAAGTTGAACCAGAAAAAAGTGAAGTTTAAATGGTCAGAGGCGTATGAGAAGTGCTCCCAAGAGTTGAAGACTCGACTCACCTCAGCACCAGTGTTGACTTTACCTGAGGCTACCGATGGATTTGTGGTATATTGTGACACCTCTAGGATCGGCCTTGGTTGTGTATTAATGCAGCATGATAATGTTATAGCCTACTCTTCTAGGTAGCATGAGGTCCATTAAAAGAACTATCTGACTCATGACCTTGAGTTTGAAGCGGTACTATTTGCCTTGAATATTTGGAGACACTATTTGAACGTGGTTCATATGGATGTGTTTACGGACCACAAAAGCCTACTGTACGTGCTTACCCAGGAAGATCTAATTTACATCAAAAAAGGTGGCTAGAGCTTCTTAAGGATTATGGTATGAGTGTCCTTTATCATCTAAGCAAGGCTAATGTGGTTGCAGATGCTCTTACCAGGCTTTCAATAGAGAGTGTGCCCCATGTAGATGAGGGGAGGAAAGAGTTAGTGAAATATGTGCATCGGCTAGCACAACTAGGAGTTCGTCTAGTTGACTGGACAAATAGTGGTGTCATTTTTTAGAATGGATTAGAATCTTCCTTGGTGACTGAAGTCAACACTAGGAAAGACAAGGATCCTATTATGGTAAAGATGAAGAAGGCAGTTTAGAATAAAAAGGTTGAGGTTTTCTCCCAAGGGGGAGATAGTGTACTACGATATCAAGGTCGTTTGTGTGTTCTGGGTGTTGATGATTAGAGAGACCAGATGTTTCATGAGGCTTACGGTTCCAGATATTCTATATATCTAGGTGCCACCCAGATGTACCTTGACCTATGGGAAGTGTATTGGTGGAATGGCATGAAGGACGTAGCAGAGTTTGTGGCAAAGTGCCCAAATTGTGAAAGGTGAAAGTTAAGCACCAAAGACCTAGAGGTGTGCTTCAAGACATCAGTATCCCCACTTGGAAGTGGGAGGAAATCAATTTGGAATTCATTATAGGGTTTCCTCATACTCGTCAATAGCATGACTCCATATCGGTGATTGTGGATAGGTTGACAAAAGCAGCTCATCTCCTATCAGTCAAAACTATCAATTCATTGGAGGATTAATCTAAATTTTATATTCGGGAGTTAGTTCGTTGCATGGGGTGCCATTGTCCATCATATCATATAGAGGCACTCAATTTACCTACCTGTTTTGTAGATCGTTTTAGAAGGGACTCGATACTCTGGTCAAGCATAGTTCAACTTTTCACCCCTAAATAGATGGTTAGGCTGAACAGACCATTCAAACTCTTGAGGACATGTTGAGAGCATGTGTAATTGATTTTAAAGGTAGTTGGGATGACCATTTACATCTCGTCAAGTTTTTCATATAATAACAGTTACCATTCAAAACATTTAGATGGCTCCATTTGAGGATCTCTATGGGTGGAGGTGTAGATCGCCTATTGGTTGGTTTGAATCCAGTGAATCTACACTGACAGGGCCAGATTTAGACCATGAGGCTATGGAGAAAGTCCAGCTTGTAAGGAAAAGGTTGAAAACAACTCAAAGTTATCAAAAGTGCTATGCCAATGTGAGGAGGAGAGAACTTGATTTTGAAGTTGATCATTGGGTGTTTCTGAAGGTATCTCCAATGAAGGGACTGATGAGATTCAAAAATAAAGGGAAACATAGTCCCCGCTATGTTGGCCCATAAAGGATTGTGAGACGTGTTGGCAAGGTGGCTTATGAGTTGATGTTGCCTGCAAAATTAGCTTCAGTACATACACTTATCCATGTATCGCTCTTGAAGAAGTACATGGGTGACCCAGCCTTGGTTGTTCCGGTGGAGTGCGAAGAGGTTTGAAGGATAGCCTTAGCTATGAAGAGGTTCTAGTTGAGATACTTTATCATCAGGTTTGGAAGCTAATAAATAAAGAAGTATCTTCAGCAAATGTTTTGTGGAGAAATCAGCATGTTGAGGGAGTCACGTGGGAAGCGGAAGTAGATATGATAACTAAATACCCGCATCTTTTCCCTCCCAGCTCAGCTCCAGCTTGAGGTATCAGTTTCCTCCATAGTACTCTATTCAGTTTCATGTTCAGTTCATGTGTACCATTTCCTTTCATGTCAATACATGTATGTGTGATTCATGAATTCAGTTTAATAATGTATATTAGTTCGGAGCTAGTAAATCCATAATTTTTCAGCTTTAGATGTTCAGTATTTGGGATGACAGGTTTTCCCCAGTGACTCAGTATGTTTAACCTACATTCGAGTATGAATGTTCCCAAGAGAGAGGCATTGTAATACCCCTGAAGTGACTAAGACTAGAGTAGGGATTTGGGAATATGATCAGTAGAAAAATCTAAAATTTTGACTCAGGATGATGCGCGGTACGAGTCGTAGGAAGGACCAACAGACCGTAGGATCACCGTGGTCAGCAGTTGTTGTGGATAAGTTCGTAACAACAAGTCCTATAATTACTCGTGGGTCAAAGTAATTGTTTGGTTCTGGATTGTCATGAGGGAAGGTATAACTCATGGTACGTACGACTCATGGTGAGAAACCACGGATCGTGGTATGGACCCATTGGTTGGGGTCTAAAGTGGTAGATTTGAATGGTAGGGGTCAAGGTAAGACCTGTTGTGAGGGACAATGATTCGTTGCTTCCACCCATAGGAAGAAGTAGGGAATTTCTCCCATTCTTGGTAACAGATGGATCCCATGACTCATTTGATGAAGGTATGAGTCTTGGTACGACCCTTGGAAATGTTCGAACTCAGGTTTTGCCAAAGGCTGCAACGGGAGGAAACCACGACCAATAGGATTGAGGAATGATCTGTAGGATGAGTTGTGCCACCTGGCAGTGTGTAATTTTACTGCATTTTATTTATGGAAATTTCGTAATTCCTAATATCCTAAGCCCTAAACTACATTATTTTAAGCTCATATTAGGGGATTTTTTTGAGGGTGTAATCTATTCTAACCTATTCCCTCCCCACGCATGCACAACTAGAGGATTTCTAAGGAACAGCAAGCTTAGAACTCTGCAATTCTTCTCAAACCCTTTGGGCATCCAAGGAAGAGTGTGAGACCAGATTACCCAGGTATGTAGGTTGTGAATGGGAATATTACTTCACTCTCATGCCAAATCCTCTTCTAAATTCATGAAATTCAAGGTTGATAAATCTATGGGGTTTTAATACAATTTTTGAAATTCTTTAAGTCTCTATCATTGGTAGTTTCTACTCATGTTTTGTTTTATGATTCATGGGCATGTTTTATGATAGTTTCAATAACAAATTATGATTTTAAGGTTGTACCAATATGATGCCCATTTATGAAAGATCATGAAGTGTTGAGTTTATGATCTATATTTTCAAGTATGATGACATGTCAATGATAAAAGTATGATTTCGAATTACCCATATCTATATCCATGATTTTGACTATCAAGTCTATTTCAAAGCATGTTTAAATTTGTGAAAGCGCATATGTTTAAGTATCTTTCATGATTTACCTCAATTTTATGTTATTAGCATACCACATGGTTTTGGAGTCTAGACTCCTACTTTTCAGCTTGTGGTATGGTTTGTGCCAAGGCTCCTCATGTTATATTTTCAGATTATGCGTGTAATTTTATGATTCAGCCGCCAAAAGATGATGGTTCACCTTCATTGAAAAATGATGTGGACCATATGCATGTCTTTGGATGTAGTGTCTAGCACCGAGTAGTCTAAGGGTTCAGTTAACCCTAGGCCTCAAAACTACATGCCAACGTAGGTATGCTCAGATTCATTGGGACCTCCCTTGTGAGCTCTCCCTGCTCCCGAGGAGCCTTCAGCTTGATATCGGTATCATGGTAGTGCCCTTAGCCCTAAAAAGGCTTTGGACGGCTCTGCCCACTTTATTATAATAGTCAAGACCACGTAAGCTCAATTGTGGTAATGTCAGTTATATGATGCATCTCCTGTTGTTCCTCATAATTTCATTTATGCATGTTCATCAGTCCTGATATTATGTTTTCAGCAGGCTTGACCCAATGTTCACTTTTACTTATGATTATCAATTTAAGCTTTGGGTCATTCGAATCAGTTATGATACACAGTTATGTTTAAATAATGTTTTCAGATAATAGCATACAAGCCTTACTCTTAAAATCTTATGATAAAATGTGTATGATATGCATGATTTCAGTTTTACTTATTTAGTGGTTTTACATACCTTGCTTAGTCGGTACATTCAAAGTACTTATCGCATACTTTATGACGTATCATTTCATGATACAGACTCGGACGTTCAAGTTTAGTCCTGCCATTAGACAGATCCTCAGAGTTAGAATTTCTCAGCTTGTTGGTGAGTCCTCATACTTCAATGACCTTCTCATCAGTTTATTATCATATTCTCGATTTCAATTTATTAGTGAGATAGTTGGGGTTTTATCCCATCAACTCATCATGCTGCTTATCAGACACAATATATATTAAGTTTTGGATCAATGTTATCTATTCCGTTATTCAGATATTATAGTTATTCAGACTTCCGCTATTTTAAATATTAGATTTCTGCATTTATTATGTTGAGCTTTAGTTGTCATGTTCAAGCCATGGGTCGGCATGGAGCCATTTATAGTTCTATGTTCCGTGTGAAGATTTGTCCTATGTTCGGGTCGTGACATGAAGCCACTCCTTCGCTTCTCTAATCAATGAAAACAGGATTAAAGTGAGCTTAACATACTCATCAGAAACATTTTGATAATGGAAATTCTCACTGAGTTCCACGAATGTCATCTAATGCCTGTAGGGATCCTCATGCGGGTTGCCTTGATATTGACAAGTGTTTTGAACCAACCACATAGTTCCCTCCTTCAACCCAAAATTTCCAGTGATAACCGGTTTGATTATCGCATTAGAAGCATTCTCCAAGTTCGATGTTTCACCTCGCGTGATGTTAGCGACTAGTGTGCGTGTGTGTGGGCTTGTGGTGAGCAATAAGATCTTGACGCATGCGGGAAGAGCCTCGGAGGTAGGATGAGCTAGGTCATCATCGAGTGGATTGGTAGGGTCAGGCAATGAAAGGCCGCGAGGCCTACGCGACGTGCCAGCCTTACTTGAACGATAGGCAGCGCTGCGTGCCAGTCTGGCCTACGCACTAGGCAGCACAGCGTGCCAGCCCTGCCCATGCACTGGGTAGCACGGCGCATCGTGGCGTAGCACGCCCCTTGGCGCAATGGCCAACATGAGACGCCCCCTGCCACTGCCCTACTCCTATATAAAGCTTCATTTGATGATTTTAAATCATTTATCAATATCTTCCTTGACTTAAATGAGTGAGCAGCATGGGTTTTGATTAGTTTTCGTCAAATTACGCCGTCAAACTCTGTTCAAACACAAATTAACGTCGAACAACAAGTTCTAGGCATACGGGAAGCATCTCTATGGAGTTATTTCTTGAAAATTTGCTCGGTGTACCAGAACCTCGCCGAGTAAAGGTTGTCGACACTACTCTAGATTGAGTTTTAAACGTCCACGGGCAATAGGTAAGCACTTCCTCCTTCTAAACTCTCAAGAAATTGTGGGTTTTTGGCCGAGGTAAATAGAGTTGAATTATAGTTATTATTATTATCGAAAGTTATCGTTGTTTGCTGAATTTAGTACTAGAAATAGCCCTATTCTTTCAGCATAAGGGTTGTAATTGAGTGCAACTGCCGGTTACAGGTTGAAACTGATCAGTTAAACGAGAATCAACATTCAAGGTATGTGAAGGATAATTCATTCGGCAACTTATTCTTATCTTATAGTAATACGACCTACATCTTTGTAAGAAAGTCAGAATAATGTGTGTTGTGATTAATGTTGACGACTGCGCCCAAGCGCACACGCAAGCTTTTGCATAGGTTTACTTTCTCAAGCTTTTACCTAGGTGTAACGTGTGTGTTTCCATGGTGATCAATCATAAAAACAACCACAATTAAGAACCTAAGACAAAACAACAATTAATAACTTAAAACCAAAATAAATTCACATAGTCACAATCATATCTTGTGGCCTCAACCCTAGAGGAAGGGTTCTAGCCCTCAAGTTCGTACAATTACAAGAAAACATAATTAAAGTAACATACTTACAAGAATTTGTAGAAGAGAAGATGAAATTTGAGAACCCTAGGTGAGTTCTCCCACTTCTCCCTTCACTCCTTGATAGTTTTTCAAAAATATTACGTAAAAAAATGATTTTAGGAGCTAAGGGACCTATTTATAGTAAATTAGAAATATACAAAATTATGCCCGGCATGGAATAGCTCCGTGGCACGGAGGTGAACGCGCTAATTTACCTCCATGACACGGAGGAATCGCGGAAGCAATCTGGAATTTGCATAAAATATCAGCCAGGCAGCCCCTTGCCGCGATGGCAGCGTGTCACGCTGCTTGTGCAGCGCGTTTGGATCCGTGACATGCCCTTGTCATGCAAGTTGGCCTGTCATGGCATGTTTTTGTCGCACAGGTGGGCTGCTTTACGTGTCCTCCTTGCCGACTTTTGCATTTTGCTTCCGATTCCATTCCTCCACTTCACCAACTCATAGATTAGTTCCTCAAATTCATTTTAAACCTACAAAAACAAGACTAATCATGTCGGTTAGTATATATATATATATTCACATTTACATAAAATTACATGAGAATGTATATAAATAAGTAGATAAACAAGATGAAAACTAAGTTTTAAAGTATCACTTAGGCATCCTATTTTGCCCAAGATCACCCACCCCACACTTAAACCTTGTTCGTCCTCGAACAACCCTTTTACATCTCATGTAAATGAAGACTCACACATAACGAATTTAGAAAGACAATTCTAGCTACGGCTACAATGATTGTTTGAGATAGCAAGTTCAAAATAGAGCATGCACGATTTAATCAATGAAATGATATACAACTACGTTAAGACTTCCTAACCTCAAGAATCGACTCTCAATCTTAGGAAACTCATGCAAATCAACCGATCAGGGAATCCGACATGAATGTTATCTCTCGTTAAACATGTGCCCTCACAACAAGAGAGTTACCCATTTTTTCTCACAAATCAAATCACAACATGTATGGGTATATGAATAGAATTACGCTCTCTCTCTCAAGGAATTCACATGCATCATGTAGTGACCCATAAGCTTGCCTTTAGTGTTTTACTCCAATAATTTAAGGATGTATGAACGTAAGATCAAGTAGGATTTATCGGGTTGTACTGTAAGCTAAGGGATGGGTAAGTACTATTCTAGCCAGTAATAGTGGCTATCTTCCCCAAGCACTTTTAATACATCATACTTCCTTTAGGACATCTCTTTTATAACTTCCTCCTCATTCTTTTCACTCTTGAATTTTTTTCTTCTTGTTCCCATTTCTTTAAGAACACTTAGCTTATTAGTAAGGAGTACTTAAACAACTTTTTCATTCATTTATTTTCCTACTCCCTACCAATGCCCGAGCATTTTCTAACAAGTGCACCTTTGACCTTTTCTCAACTCTTACAATCGCTACTTTTCCTTCTTTTTCATGCTTCTCACTCCTTCACTCTTTTGTATTTTTCACTTAAGCGCTTAGGAGTTTTGGATCAAATTCAAGGCTAATGAAAGAAAAAGGATTAAGCTTATGTTGTAGCTATCAAAGAATAGGCTTAAGGCTTAATGGGGCTCACTAGGATTCAACATTCAAGGTAGGTAAAGTGAGGGATAAAAATTAGGTTCATTCAAAGAAATGCCTAAATCATCTCCTACAACCACATCCTTCATTTCGTTTTATATACAAACCAGGAAAGTTCTATACATTCCACAATAGCACGGAATATTTGAAAAACTTAAACCCACAGCACATGCTCAATTCAAGACACATTCAGCAGACTCTTACTCAGCTAATCACAAGAATTCAGAATTAAGCTTCAATCACATCGAGTCAAATTTAAGAGCCTAAGTGTCTCAAAAAAAGTTATACACTTCTAACATGCTTCAACACTAACCACACTTGTATCTTACAATCATGTATAGTACATAACAAGAACATCAAGCCATCAATTAGCTACCGGTTCAAAACCCAAAACCTATTGACTAATTTTTCCTCAAGATGGTAGTCGTCCATACATCATCGGAAATAGTCTCTAACTATTACTAAAAACATTATATACAGACAAAGAAAAAAAATTTATTATTCAGTTGGAAGACCCCCCATCGGAAAAGAACCGAAAAGAAAAACCAACGGGTGATGAAGTCAGGCTCAACTCAAAAATTTTTCCAATATGTATCAAGCACTAATTCACCAAAAATCATTAAGCACAAAATTTTTGAAATTTCCCTCACCCCACACTTGAATCATGCTATGTCCCCAAAGCATCTAATTAAAATTCAAAAGGGTGAGAAATACTCCTTGGGCCTCTATGCCTAGCTAACAACATGTTTTTCTTCATTTTTGCACAAGTGGGTGTTTGACCCCACACTTTTTCTCTTCCATGCCTGTTAGCTTTCTCCTCCATGGGTACTCAGACTTCCTCTCCATCTGTGCCTAACTTTCCACCAAAAACAACATAACTTGAAAGTAACCAAAATCACATAAACAAAAATCACAAATTGTACCTATGGTACCCTTGGGTTTCCTCCCAAGGAGCGCCTTATTTTACCTCGCGGCATGATGTGGACTATCCTTTTCAGGACATCCTCATACCTGGGTTCCCTTTCGAGAACCATCTTCTTTTATTTTGATTTTTAGAGAAAGCAACCTCCACTCTATTCCTCTGTTCCTCCAAATTCTTCACACTCTGAAGCCCTTTATCAGACTCAGGCTGAACACTTATCATTACCTTTGGCCGTGGACCTATGGAATGTACCACCCCACACTTATCCTCTTACACCACACTAACCTTACAAAGGTTTCTGTAGTGTGTGGGTGGGTTAATCTCTTAGTATACTCGGAAGAGTTCTTCTTCATCCCCGATCCTCATTTTCAGGGTCCCTGCTCTTAAGTCAATTACCGCTCCTCCGGTGGCCAAGAATGACCATCCCAAGATTGAGGGTACCTGGTAATCAACAAGAAAATCTAAGATAGTAAAATCAGCAGGTATAATAAACTTACCCACTTTGATAAGAAGGTCCTCTATGATTCCATCTAGTGCCACTTGCGACTTATCCGCCAGCTGTAGCATCAATCTTGTTGGCCGTAGTTTTCCCAATCCCAGGGTGTTAGTTAAAGATAGGGTATTTGATTAATTGCTGCCCCTAGATCACACAAAGCTCGTATCACCTCATCTTTACCAATTTGTATGGGGAGGGTAAAACTCCCTGGGTCTTTGAGCTTTTTTGGAATTTTGCTCAATACCCTGTGACTGCACTCCTCCGTCGGTGCTACTGTCTGGACATCCACTAATATAACTTTGTGGGCCATCACATCTTTCAAGTATTTAGCATACTTGGGCATTCCCTGCAAAACATCAAGCAAAGGTAAATTTATGTGAAGTTCTTTGAAAATCTCAAAGAACTTTTTGAAGCGTTCCTCCTCCTTGCTCTTTCTGAATCTCTGAGGGAATGGTGGTGGTGGTCTTTGTGTTGGCTGCAATGAAGATTGTGCATTTTGTTGCATAGCACTATGATTCTCTCCCTTGTCAGTGGATGGTCCTTGTCTAACCAACTCCGGCTGCACCTCATTTCTTTTCTCTTTTGGCACTGCATCAGCTAATTGGTTGGTGCTCCTCAGACTGATGGCGTTGACCTGACGGGGGTTAGGATCTGTGTCACTCGGTAGTCCTCCCTGCGGTCTCATGTTTTGAGCAGCTGCTATTTGACCCATCTGCTTTACTAGATTGCGGGTGGCCAACTGCTGATTCTTCATGTCTGATGCCATCCTCACTTGATTTTCAGCTAATTGAGTCTAGGTCTCCATGATTTTCTGCAAGGTTTCATCAATGTTGCTGCTAAACTGGCCATCATTCTGCCTATTCTGCTGATACTGTTGTTGTTGAGGTTGCTGATAACTTTGCATTTGATTTTCGCCCCAAGAAAAATTCGGGTGGCTCTGCCAATTTTTGTTGTAGTTGTTTCCAAAATTCTAAGTGTTCCTTTATACATTCCCAACAAAATTAACTGATTCTGGATTGGCTCCACAAGATTCTGTATTGTGGCCATTATTCCCACAAATTTCACACCAACTTAGAGCTTGCTGAACTAAATTAACCTGACCCTGTTGTTGGTTCATACTCAGTTTATTGAACTGAGTCATAATCTGATGCTGGAATGAAGCTAGTTGTGCCACCAAAGCATTCATACCATCTACCTCTATCATCCCTGCTCTCTTTCCTACCCCTCTCGATGATTCACTGTGCCATTCTGGATTTCCCTGTGCAATTCTATTAAACAGCGTGTATAGCTCATCATACGTCTTCTCTAAAGCTTGCCCACCCGATGCAGAGTCTAGCAAAATTTTTGTATGGGGATATAGACTTTCTACAAAGTTATGAGCCAGCATTTCATTGGATTGCTGGTGATGGGGACAGTCTCTCAGTAATGACTTGAATCTCTCCCAAGACAAATATAAGTTCTCATCAGGCCTCTGCTTGAAACTCAGTATTTCACTTCTCAATTTTGCAGTCTTTCCTAAAGGAAAGAATCTGATCAAGAAATTCTTCGCCAAATCATCCCAAGAAGTTATGGAGTTCGGTGGTTCAGCTTTCAGCCACCTCTTTGCCTCTCCCAACAGTCAAAATTGGAAGAGGGTAAGTCGGACATAATCTGTGGACACTACGGTGGGGACGAAAGTGTCACTAATCTCTAATAAGTTCTGTAAGTGCTGTTGCGGGTCCTCATGTGCCATCCTAGTGAACTGACCACTAGAATGTAACAGCTGCACCATGTTATGTTTCAATTAAAAGTTCCCCCCAGGTTCCAGTTTACGGATACTAGAGTTCACATTCGTCATTTGTGGGATTGCCCGCTTCGCGAACTGTTCTGGCTGCCATTGCTTTCGGTGACAACATTTCTTGTCCTGCGGGTGGTTGTTGTTGTACCTTTTCTTGAAGTCTTTTCAGCTTTTTCTCAAGATCAATTCTGCTTCACAAATGAATTTGATGTTCTGGTTCAAGCAACGGTTCCACAAGCTCTCTATTCCTAGCCAGCTCGGCAAGACAACCTGTCACCTGCAATAAGTTAGACTAAGACCAAGTTTCTCAACACTTAAGGAAATTTAAAAATCACACAAAAACAGATAAATTAACTAAACTTCGCTGAGTCCTTGGCAACGGCGCCAAAAACTTTCTGACGACTGCGCCCAAGTGCACACGCAAGCGTACGTGGTCTTACAAGTAATACAGTGGCCCTTTTTAAGAGCCGGATGTCGAATCCACAAGGACTGGACCAATTAAGCTAATTTCAAGTTCAAGTGTGATATTAACTTTCACCAGTGTTGATTATAGAAGTTTTCGATAAATTCTATTTAAATCTAGGGGTGGTCACAGAAATACTCAAAAATCATTCAAGAAGCAACTAGAGCTAAGGCCAGATAATCATGCGATACTATGCTTTGTAATGGTTTAAGTATGGAATTATCAATTTTCATCTCACATAATTATAATTGCATGTTCATGGACTTTCGAGCCTCTAAACACGAATAACTAGCCTCACAACTACATCGTTGAGCGGGGATGTGACATTCTAGTTCGTGGGCAATTCAATTATGGGAATGTGGTGTACGGGGTTTATGCTCTTGATTAGGGACTTTTGTACCTCTAATCATTTAACTCAACTTAGCTTCACAACTACTTCTACGAGTGGTGATGTGATAATTCTAAGTTGGTCTCTAACTCAGCCCGTTTTAGTAACCAAGCAAGGCAAATTAGGTATAATTTCTTATCCTAACCGCGAATCATATCGTAAGATACAAACTTGCTTCCTACATTCTTTGTTCTTGCCTAGGTTTACTTTCTCAAGCTTTTACCTAGGTGTCACGTGTGTGTTTTCATGGTGATCAATCATAAAAACAACCATAATTAAGAACGTAAGACAAAACAACAATTAATAACATAAAACCAAAACAAATTCACATAGTCAGAATCATATCTTGTGGCCTCAACCCTAGAGGAAGGGTTCTAGCCCTCAAGTTCGTATAATTACAAGAAAACATAATTAAAATAACGTACTTACAAGAATTGGTAGAAGAAAAGATGAAATTTAAGAAACCTAGGTGAGTTCTCCCACTTCTCCCTTAACTCCTTGGTAGTTTTTCAGAAATATTACGTGACAGAATGATTTTAGAAGCTAAGGGACCTATTTATAGTAAATGAGAAATATACAAAATTATGCCCGGCATGGAATAGCTCTGTGGCACGGAGGTGAACGCGCTAATTTACCTCCGTGACACGGAGAAATCGCGGAAGCAATCTGGAATTTGCATAAAACACCCGCCAGGCAGGCCCTTGTCACGATGGCAGCGTGTCACGCTGCTTGTGCAGCGCATTTGGGGTCGTGACATGCCCTTGTCGCGCAGCCTGGTCTACCGTGGCACGTTGTTGTTGCAGAGGTGGGCTGTACGTGTCCTCCTTGCGGACTTTCGCGTATCGCTTCCGATTCCATTCCTTCACTTTACCAACTCATAGATTAGTTCCTGAAATTCATTTTAAACCTACAAATAAAAAAGACTAATCATGTTGGTTTATATATATATATTCACATTTACATAAAATTACTTGAGAATGTACATAAATAAGTAGATAAACAAGACAAAAACTATGTTATAAAGTATCACTTGGGCATGCTATTTTGCCCAAGATCAATTACTTGTTACCGTTAGTTTGAGATTAGCATTTTCTATTTGTGTTGGGACTGACCCTACCCTATATAGCCTTCCGCCAATCAACCTCAGGGTTACTAGCTATGTCACCGCCTACGAGGCTATATGGATTGCTCTAAGGAGCTATATGTTATCCCAAGGGACTATAATCAGGACCAAGGGCCATATTACAGTCCATCCACGAATGGGAATCTACTTTTATGTCGTATCGACATCACTGGCCCTCCATCGAGTCTTGTGTGCCCAGGGTGCAGTTACAGGAGCCCACCGGGCTCAGACATAGCTACAGGAGCCCGGCGGGCTCAGTTTCAGACCTAGAGGCCAGGTAGGTTTGCTAATGCTTATCCGTTGAATCATATTTACTATGCAAGGTGTATATACATTGGAGTGTGCGCGCCACGGATTATGAGGACCTCGGGCGGGTAATCTGTGCCGATTGTACCTTCCAGGCTTATGGTGGCCAGGTAAGGTTCTTGTTTGCGTTACTTTTTGTTAGTTGTACAACAGGTTGTGAGGCTATTCAGGTCACACATCTTGTCCTTTCTATTGATCGTTTTCAGTTCTATTATCAGTGTTATGGAGTAATTTTCATTACTGCCTTACATATTCGGTATATATTGTTTTGACTCCCATTTTTGGGGCGCTGCATTACTTTCCTATAGTGCGGATAGACGCGGTTCAGGACCTTCTTAGTCACTATCTAGAGTCCACAGTCCCGTCAGCTCCTTTTCTTCGGAGTTGATAGTTAGAGAAGGTTTATTCTTTGTTGTAAAGCTTTTGGGTAGGTTGGGGCCCTGTCTCGACCATTGTTTCACGTTTAGAGGCTTGCAGACTATAGTTTCTCAATTGATGGTTGTTGTTATTTGCCGCATGGGGCCCATGTATGTTTTATCTTGCGTACCGGCCTTGTGTGGCCTATTTAGCTATTAATTAGCAGCCTTGTCGACTATAGCATATTTGTGAGTGCCCGTTTCCATTCTATTATAACTAGACAATTTGGTGGTCTTGTCCCACATAGGATCCCCTGGTTGCCTATTGTTGGTTAGCTGCTTTCTTTTACAAATGGCTATGTGGTCTTGTCGGCCGAAGACTGTGTTTACAACTCAGATATAGCTCGTTGTTTTCTAGATTTGAGTCGTGGGAAACCACCAGGGGTGGGTAAGCCCAACCAGGTCAGCTCGGATCTCAGTATGGCATCAGGTGTCAGTCATGCCTCCCAAGGTTAGGAGTGACTTTTTGCCGAGCAAATTTGAGCACTAGAATCCTATCTTGGTTGTTTCCCTGTGCTTGCTTAGTGTTCTCTGCTATTGCTAACCAACGAAAACTTCTTTCAATTTTCGAATCAAAGTGAGCCAAGGGTTGTCCCTAACTTCTGGTAGTTGGCATACACTGAACAAACAACACCTGAAATTTTCAACAACCAACAACTAACATATAATGCGGAATAATGGAATAAAAATTCCAACCACAATCAATTAGTCAATATTTAAGTCCCTAAAAATGGCGCTGAAAACTTGATGTTGCTAAGCGCACGCAAGTGTATGTAGTCATTAAGTAATATAGGATGGTGAAGTCTTGATATCGTACCTATAGAGGCTTATCAGATTAATTTCTTAAGTTTGAATCTTTATGTCACTATTCAAGAAAACACAAGAAAAATTGAGAAATGATTTGGAGATTACTTTCTACTAAACTTGGAATGTAAATTAAAGCTAATCAAATAAACTTGTTTGCAAAAGAGTTTGTAATACAAATGATGATAAAAATACAAGGTCTTGGCACTTTTTCTTTCACGTTAAGTTTTAGAATTGAAATACTATTACGATCCAAGCATGGACCCCGGATCGTAACACGGGACCTAGAACCGTGAAGGGTTCCAAGCTAACCCATGACACATACATAGAATGAAAGAGCATATTTAAAGCAAAAATGGATCCTAACATGAGATAAGCATAAGTCTAGAATATATCATACTGCATAATCGGAGACAACAAGTCTACAATGCTGAATCATCTAACATATTGTCTGAAAAGCCTCTCATCATAAAATGAGTTGATGGGAAAACACCCCCAACTAGCTAGCTAAGTTTGAAACTAAAACAAGAACATAACATCATCAACTTCTAAACCTCCTCGTAAGATGATGGCTCACCAAATCGGATGCTTAACTGGACTGCTACGGGAGCGAGACTAATAACGAGGTTGAGACTAGACGTCCGAACCTATATCATAAAACGTTTAAGCATAGAAGTATGCAGTCAGTAGTTTGAATGTACTGAGCATATGTGACATAGCCATGAAAATAGTGGCGATGAAAGGCCATGATACATAAACATGAATTTCATGAAAACATGCATAATGGGATAAAATCATCACATCTTGTAAATCATAGATTAGTGAAGATTTCTAATAGAAAACATGAACAAAAATCAT
Source organism: Datura wrightii (assembly GCA_035772735.1). Lineage (NCBI taxonomy): Eukaryota > Viridiplantae > Streptophyta > Magnoliopsida > Solanales > Solanaceae > Datura > Datura wrightii. The sequence goes on along the minus strand of JASDFA010000014.1, from coordinate 2,692,195 downwards.
AATTCATATCATGAATCTTAAAAGACTTGAAATCATAAGAGAATCATAGAATTTCATGCAATTTGGGTCAAACTCTAGAAGTTCATAAAGTCATATTTGAGACTTCAAATATATAGATTCATGAGGGATTGGATAAGGGAGATGTAATCATAATTGTAGAAACATAAATTAAATTACAAGGAGACTGATTTCATCGAAGAACATGAGAGAATTCATCACTAATAACTTTAGTGATGAAGCGCACCTCCAGGTCTTTGATGCTCCACCTTCACCTATTGGCATTTCAGACACTTAGCCACAAATTCCGCTATGTCCTTCTTCATGCCATTTCACCAATAGACTTCCCGTAGGTTATGGTTCATCTAGGTGGCACTTGGATGAATGGTGTACCAAGATCCATGAGCCTCGCGCAATATCTTCTCTCTCAAGTTATCTACAGCTGAAACATACTATCGACCCTGATATCAGAGTACACCATCTCCCCCTTAGGAGAAAACCTCCAGTTTTTAATTCCAGATTTACTTCCTTCAACTTCACTAGGATAGGATCCTCATCTTTCCTTGCTTTAACTTATGTCACCAATGAAAATTTTGACCCACTCTGAATAATAACAATGCCATCCGATGAATCTGTAAGGAGAACGCCTAAATGAGGAGGCCTATGGACATCCTTCACCAACTCCTTTCTCCCATTCTCGACATGGGACACACTCCCTATGGAGAGCCTACTAAGAGCGTCCACCACTATATTGTCCTTGCTTGGATGATAAAAGATACTCATGTCATAATCCTTGAGAAGCTCTAGCCATCTCCTTTGCCACAAGTTTAGGTCCTTCTGAGTAAACACACACTGAAGGCTCTTGTGTTATGTGAACACATCCAGATGCACCCCACATAAATAGTGCCACCAAATCTTCAAGGAAAACACCATTACTGCCAACTCTAGGTCATGCGTCGGGTAATTCTTTTTATGAGCCTTATGCTTTCTAGAGGCATAGGTAATGACCTTACCATGATACATCAACTCACAACCAAGACCACCCTAGATGCATCGCAATACACCATGAAGCCATCTATGCCCTCCGATAGGGCCAATACTAGTGCTGAAGTGAGTCGAGTATTTAATTCATGAAAAACTTCTCACAAGTATCCAACCACTACAATTTGACCTTCTTTTGGGTCAATATAGTCAACGGTGCTGCAATGGATGAAAATCCCTCTATGAACCTCCTGTAGTAGCAAGCTAAACCTAGAAGCTCCTAATATCAGTGGGACTGACAAGTCAAGGCCAATTCTTCACCGCATCTATCTTTTGTGAGTCCACCTGTACACTCTCATTAGAAACTAGGTGACCTAAGAATTCTACTGAGTTGTAATACCCCAGGAACGCCTAATAATTTATTCGGGAGTTGAATTTGAAAAGTGTAGAAAAACTGCAAAATACCACATGACGGACCATAGAACGACTCGTCGTAACAAACCACAAGTAATTATATGATGTCGTTGGTTCGGGAAAGGGTGGCGGCAGTGGAGATCACGGGAGATATGACGACCCGTTATGGGATACAATGGGCCGTCCTTTGCAGTCGTGGTTAGGGTCAGGCTGGACAACAGGGCAAGGGCCTATGAAAAGGGCCTATAATTCTTCGCTAAGCATGTTTTAAAAGGGTTCAATGATGATAAATATTATATTTTAGCCAATGATTCTTAATGCATGATGTTATTGATTTATTTATGAGCCTTTATGCATGATTATGGGAGCCATGTCTAGCACCGAGCAGCCTCGCGTTCACAAGACTATGCTGGTGTCTCATAACTACGTGCCACTGTGGGTTCGTAAATGATATGATGTATTGATAATGATCCCATCAAATGTGATATCACGCCTAATGCACGACCCTCGCCGGCAAGACAAGGTTGGCTCTGCCCACTTGAGCAAGATACTAGGGTATCACGAAAGGCTCCACCATGATGATGTCGGTTATGACGAGTCCTCTCATTGTTCCGCATGTCTTATGTAGGATTATATTTACGTTATTGGCTCAAGATATGTTTTGCTAATTTTTACATTCGATTATGATTATGAACACTTTATGAATGATTTGAAAGCCTTGAGCCTTATGTTTTCTTATGAAGTTTATGATATATGTATGATTTCCTTCTCCTACATTACTTATGTGTTTTGTTGTACTTTTAAATGTCCTTTTTACTTGCCTTGCATACTCAGTAAATTGCACGTACTGACCACATACCTTCTATGTTGTATCATTTCATGATATAGGGTCTGGATCTCAGGCTCATCCTCATCCTTAGCTCAGCTCAGCTTACATTTTCAGCTTATTAGTGAGTCGTCATGTTCTGAGGGCCGTTTGACAGACTTTTATGTTATCTTATATTTCAGTGTCATTCGGGTTAGTTGGGGATGTTTTCCCATCAACCCACCATATGTAGTAGAGGCTTTCAGACAATGTGTAGTATTCAGGTTACGTGTATGCTTAGTATTTCTAGTGTTATGTTATGTTTTATGCTAAATATTCCGCTTTACTTAAAGGAGATTATATGTATGCATGTGCCATGGGTAGACTTGGGGTCTTTCAGAGTCCCTTGTCCCGTGTCTACGATCCGGGTGTATGTTCGGGTCGTGACATGAGTTCAGCCAAAAGTCACGCTTGCTGAATTGTGGAAATAGTTGACAATCCTTTAGAGTCTGTAACACAATCCTCAAATGAGCGGTATGCTCTTCCTCACTCCCAGAGTATATGAGGATATCATCTGTGCAAATAATCACAAACTTATCCATTTACAACTTGAACACCTTGTTCATTAAGACCATAAAAGTTACAGGAGCATTCGTTATAGTCCAAAAGACATAACCACAAACTCATAGTGACTATACCGAGTCTTCAAAGATGTCTTCAGTATGTCACTCTCCCTATGTTTGAGCTAATGATAGCTGGATCTGAGGTCTATTTTTGAAAAGTACCTAGCACCCCGAAGATGGTCAAACGGGTTATCAATTCTGGGGAGGGGATACTTATTCTTGATTGTGTCTATGTTTAGCTATCGATAATCAATGCACATCTGGAGAGAGCCATCCTTTTTTCGCACAAAGAGAACTGGAGCATCCCATGGGGCTTACTAGGCCTAATGCAACTCTTATCTAAGAGATCCTTCACCTGCACATTCGACTCCTTTAGCCTGATTGGAGCCATTTTTTAAGGAAGAATGGATATGGTATTCATATCAGGGAGAATGTCAATACCAAGATCAATCTCTCACTCAAGAAGAACTCCTAGTTGATCATTTGGGAACACCTTTGGATACTCACATACAATCGGAATTAACTGAGGAGTTGGGCTTAGACGTAGAATCCTTAACCCGAGCTAGATGGTTCACACAACCCATGGAGATCATCTTTCCGGCCTTAAGATAGGAAACAAAGCAACCTACAGGCACAACTAAACTACCTTCCACTCAAGGACTAGTTCACACCCCCCCCCCCCCGCAAAAAAAAACTCTACTGTATGGGTTCTAGAATTAACCGAAGCATAACAAGCATGCAACCTATCCATATCAAATATAACATCAAAATGGTCATATCTAACTCCAATAAGTCAGTTGAGGTAACTTTCTGGAGAATCGTGATAGGGTAATTTATGTATACCTATTAAGCTAAATCTGACTCACCGACTAAACTAGAGACTGAGAAGGTTTTTGACAGGATTTCTAGATTGTCACCGAAACTAACAACAACATAAAGAGTAACGAAGGATAAAGTAGTCCTTGGGTCTAACAATGCATAAACATCAAGATGGAATACTCGTAACATATTGACCATATCGGCTGAGCACTCTTGCTCTTGCCGAGATGAAAGTGCATAGAACCTGTTCTAGTGTTGTCCGGCCACTACACTAGAAGAGGCGCCCTGCTTAGACGGGTGTGCAGCTTGAGTCGGTGAAGTGGTGGCTAGGGCACGACCTCTACTATGACCCTGTCTGACTGAAGGACAATCCTTGAACCTATGTCCGGGTTTTGCCACACCCAAAACAAGTATTTGATGTAACTAAGAATTGCTCAGGGTGGTTTTTACCGAATTTCTAGCAAGCTAAAAAAGTGTGCTCCTTGGAAACGCTCCCCTGAGTACTAGAACCTGGTGCTCCACCTCTCTAATCACCTCGAGATCTAGATGGAACATCGGATAATGATAGAGCTAGGGATGATGACCTCTGATGGGACTGAGGGCGATGTCCACTGTCGGGCCTCTGCTGACAGTACCTATAGTTCCCTGTACTGGCCTTCTTGACTGCTGGGCATATATCATCAGTCGGGAGATATCTATATCACTAATCAGCATGGTCGTCATGCATTCCCTTGCCAATGAGTCTACAACCTCATTCACGAACATTCTCACACGAGCCCTCGGATCAGCAACCATCTTCGGAGCACATTTTGACAACTGGGTAAACTTTAGGGTATACTTCCTAATAGTCATATCATCCTACTATTGATGAACTCGGCCGCCTTTTCTTCCCTCAACTCTCGGAGGAAGAATCTTTCCAACAAAGTTGTAACAAACTTATCCCGACCAATGGGGACTGCACCAAATCCCCTACTCTCCTTCCACTATTAGAACCATATATGAACAACCCCCTTCAGCTGATAGGAGGCTAAGTATGCACTTTCCTCTCCTAACACACCTATAACCTGGGTAATCTTCTAGACCTCCTCGATAAACTCTTGTAGGTCTTCCTCCACTTTTGACCCATGAAACATAGGTGGGTTCCTCCTAATAAAGTCTCACACCCTATCCACCGCTGGATTCTGTCATGACCCAAACTTAGGCCCAGATCGATATACGGGACAAAGAATACAAAGAGGCTCCAAGTCGATCTATGGCATGAGCATAACAACTAAAGCTCAACATAATAAATGCGGAAATCTAATATTTGAAATAGAATAAGCCTAAAAATCTAATAACATCTGAATAATAGAATATGTAACACCAATCCGAAGCTGAATACATACTATGTCAGATAAGCCTCCCAAATACGCTCCAGATATGGTGGCCAAGCCAAGGGCTTGCATGAAAAAGTTTTTAAATGGGGTGTCAAATTTGGTCCTCAAAGAGTGCAGAACAGTAATGCTAATCAAAGATATCGACCTCTCCAGTCTGATTATTTATGCCCAGCAGATTGAGGCCGAAAAACTGAGGGACATAGAGAGAAACAATAAGAGGGAAAGGACTGGCCAATCAGAACATTGGCCATTAGGGGTTTGGAGGTAGCAACCGCCACAGCAGTAGCAGAGGGCTCCAACACCCAGCTCAGCTAGGGGCCTAACCTTTCGATTCCACCAGGATTGGAGGGGTGGAGAATCTGGGTCTCATACTCAAAGTTATAGTGCCGATAACAGGTATCCAGCTTGCCCCAATTTTGGCAAGAATCACCTAGGAGAGTGTCCTCAAGGTCGACAGGGTTGTTTTGGTTGTGTACAGATAGGGCATCGGCTTAAGGAATACCTGTCAACAGGACGGGGAAGATCACAATCCACTACCTTAGTAGCTCCAGCAAGCCAACCGACTCAGCAGGATAACACATCAGGTATGGAGGGCGGTTAATGCCAAAACCATTTTTATGCATTATCATCTCGTCAGAATCAGGAGAAATCATTAGATGTGGTCATGGGTATGTTACGTCTTTTCCATCTAGATGTATATGTCCTTCTTGATTTGGGGTCCAGACTATCATTTGTGAATCCCTACGTAGCAGTTCAGTTCGATAATAGTCCAGAAGTCCTCTCACAACCCTTCTCAATCTCCACCCCAATTAGCGAGTCAATTAGAGACAACCGGGTCTATAGAAACTGCCAAAACTCAGTCTTCGATAAAGTAATTCCAGTTGACCTTGTAGAGTTAGATTCTTGGCATGGATTGGTTACACTCTAGTTATGCCTCAGTCGATTATAGAACTAGGGTCTTCAGGTTTCAATTCCCTAATGAGCCAGCTTTAGAATGGTCGGGCAGTAGTTCAACACCAAAGGGTAGGTTTATTTCCTACCTTAAGGCTAGGAAGCTTATTTCTAAGGGATGTATTTACCATCTAGTTCAGGTCAAGGATTCTAACTCTAAGACCCCAACTATCCAATCAGCCCCTATTGTCAGCGAGTTTCTAGATGTGTTCCCTAAAGATCTTCCCGCAGTTCCTCCTGAACGGGAATTTGACTTCGGCATAAACCTTATCCTAAGTACTCAGCCAATCTCCGTCCCTACTTATAGAATGGCTCCAGCTGAACTTAAGAGTTGAAGGAGCAGCTAAAAGATCTTCTTGATAAGGGCTTTATCAGACCCAGCATCTCTCCGTGGGGTGCTCCAGTGTTATTCATGCGAAAGAAAGACGGTACCCTCAGAATGTGTGTCGATTACAGTCAGTTCAATAAGTTCATAGTCAAGAACAAGTATCCCTAACCAAGTATTTGATGACCTTTTCAACCAACTTCAGGGAGCTAGCTGTTTCTCCAAAATAGATCTCAGGTCGGTGTATCAACAACTAAGAGTCCGAGAGTGTGACATACCAAAACATATTTTAGGACTCGGTATGGTCACTTTGAGTTTGTGATTATGTCCTTCTAACTAACAAATGCCCCTACAACTTTTATGGACCTGGTGAACAGAGTCTTCAAGCAGTATTTGGATATGTTCATCATCATATTGATCGACGACATTCTTGTATACTCTAGAAATGAGGAAGAGCATGCTAATCACCTAAGGATAGTACTTTAGACACTCGGAGACCACCAATTGTTCGTTAAATTCAACAAGTGCAAATTATGGTTAAAGTCCATGACTTAACTAAGTCAGGTGGTCTCGATTGAGGGTATTCAAGTCGATCCTCAAAAGATAGCTGTAGTGAATGACTGGCCCAAATCTACCTCTCCAACCAAAATCAGAATTTTCTTGGGTTTGGACAGTTATTACCGATGCTTTGTGGTAGGCTTTTCTTCTATACAATCTCTACTGACTAGGCTGACTTATAAGAAGGTGAAATTCCATTGGTCAGATGCGTGTAAGAAGAGATTCCAGGAGTTAAAAATTCGAATAACTACTTCTCCAGTGTTGACCCTACCAGAAGGATCAGATGGGTTTGTAGTATATTGCGACGCTTCCAAAGTTGGACCTACTTGCGTTCTGATGCAGCGGGGCAAAGTGATAACCTACGCCTCCATACAACTTAAGGTTCATGATAAAAATTATCCAACTCATGACTTGGAGTTAGCAGTGGTAGGGTTTGCGTTGAAAATATGGAGACATTACCTGTGAGAGGCTCACATTGATGTTTTCACCGATCACAAGAGCCTTAAGTATATATTCAGTCAGAAGGACCTGAATCTTCTCCAAAGAAGGTGGTTAGAGCTCCTAAAGGATTATGACATGAGGGTGTTGTATCACCCAGGCAAGGCCATTGTGGTTGCTAATGCCGTAAGCAGAGTGTCTATAGATAGTGTGGCTCATATTGAGGAGGGCAGAAAGGAATTGGCGAAGGATATTCACAGACTAGCTGGGTTAGGGGGGTAATTGGTTGACTCAGCTGAGGGTGGAGTGGTGATGCAAAGCGGGTCAGATTCCTCTTTAGTTGTTGAAGTTAAGTCCAAACAGGATGAAGATCCCATTTTACATAAACTCAAGGAAGCGGTTCTCAAAAAGAGCTTGAGGCTTTCTCCAAAGGGGGAGATGGTATGCTTTGTTATCAGGGAAGATTATGTGTACTAGACATCGGTAACCTAAGACAGCAAATATTGGCTAAAGCACATAGCTCAAGATATGTCATCCACCCTGGTGCTACTAAAATGTACCACGATTTGCAGAATATTTACTGGTGGAACGACATGAGGAGAAACATCACCGAATTCATAGCTAAGTGCCCGAACTACCAGCATGTCAAGGTTGAGCATTAACGACCTGGAGGTATGACCCAAGATATCAGTATACCCACGTAGAAGTGGGAAGAAGTAAATATGGACTTTATTACGGGTCTACCTCGAACTCGTTTGAAACATTATTCAATCTAGGTAGTAGTAGACCGGATGACTAAGTCAGCACATTTCCTCCCAGTTAAAATTACAGATTCAGTTCATGAAGTTATGCTGAAGGTACAACTCATCAGAGAAAGATTGAAAACAACTTAGAGCCATTAGAAATCCTCTACTGATGTGAGGAGAAGAGAATTGGAGTTTTCTATGGATGACTGGGTCTATATGAAAATTTCACCCATGAAAGGGGTGATGAGGTTTGGAAAGAAGGGAAAGCTCAGTCCGAGATAAGTGGGACCCTACAGAATTCTGAGGTGAATTGGCAAAGTAGCCTATGAGTTGGAATTGCCTGCAGAGTTGGCTTCTGTGCACCTAGTATTCCATGTGTCATTATTGAAGAAATGCATTGGTGATCCAACTTTAATTGTGCCCTTGGACAGCGTAGAAATAGAGGATAGTCTCTCATACGAGGAGGTCCCGGTCCAGATCCTTGACTGTCAGGTTCATAATTTGAGGAACAAGGAGGTAGAGTCAGTCAAGGAATTATGGACATATCAGCAAATTGAAGGAGCTTCGTGGGAGGCGGAAGCAGATATGATGGCCAGATACCCAAATTTGTTCTCTTTCGGCGCAGTTTCAGTTTAAGGTACCAATTTTTCTCCCTATAACTCCATTCAGTTCGTGTGTTTCGGTTTCTTTCATGTAAATGAACATGTGCATGATTAGTGAATTCAGTTCAGACTTGTGATTCAGTTCAGAGATAGTCATTTCGCTAGTTTTCAACTTTCGTCATAAGTATTCATGTATTAAAGTTGCCATTCTATGCTTTCTTGTGTGTTTTCCAATATTCGAGGATGAATGCTCCCAAGGGGGAGATATTGTAATGCCCTGAAAACATGAAGGCTAGACCTGGGAATTAAATTAGAGAAAATTGGAAAATTTGCACCAGGTCACAGAATGAGTCGTTCTATGACCCGTCGGGAGTGACCACCAATCGTTAAGTGACTCCTGGTAAGGCCCAGGTGATAAGTTGAAGTTTGTTAAATGGGAACCCCACAGATGTGACCACAAGTCGTGGTCATGCCCCACGACTCATTAGGTCAGTCGTGGGGAGGGATGAGTGAGAAAATAGAAGGAGGAGGCAGTGTACATAACAGATAGTGACCACGAGTCATGGTCACCAGTATAAAATTATGGTGCCACCCGTGGGGACTCCAGGGCTCGTCGACAGTACGGTCCACGAAAGTTGACCATGAGTTTTTGTCACTAACCACGACTTGTTAGGTCCCTCGTGGTGACCGTCAGTGTGCTCCAGGCAGTGTAATCCATGAGTGTGACCACGAATCGAGGTCACTAACCACGACCAGTTAGGTCACCCGTGAGAACTGACACTCAGTTTTTTCCAGCGAGCTTTTAAGGGCCTTTCAGTAATTTCCTACCCTCCTAAACTTTAAACTATGTTGTTTTACTCATAATTTCAAACTTATTGGTGGGGATCAGTGGTTTCTTTCCTCATCCCCACTCAGTCCTTCAGAAAACATATCGTAGTGTTCTGTCAGGGACCCTCAGAGCAAGAACTAGGGCAGTCTACTTTTCCTTAGATTCTCAAGGAAATTTTGTCGGATTTCTTTATCAGGTATGTGGGAATTCAACAAGGGGATAGTTCTTCACTTGTGTTCCCCATAACCTTCTCTAGTTTCTCTATAAAATCCTAGCCCTGAGCATTCGAATTTGAAGAAAATATAGGTCAGTTTTTTTTTGAATTCACATAGAATTATATCCATGATTATTTCAGATATGATTTCCATAAGTTTATGTTAAATTGATGTTATTTCCATAAAAGTGAACTCTAGTCCTGCAGACTTTCAAATGTTAAGAAATTCTTGGTATCGTTTAATTCATATGGAATTATTATGTTTCCATTAATTATGGGTATTTTCCATCAGTTGGTGATAGTATTGCTACTTATCCCAGTACATTTAATTTAGCCCTAGTCCTTAAGATTAGAAAACACTAGAATCTTGCTAAAGTATCTAAATCTTAAAATTTCCTTGATTATATCAGTGTGGTGAGTTCCCAGATTATTTTATATGCTAAAATCTCAGTTAGATACATGGTTGCCTAGATTTAGTTAAAAGTGTGAAAAATACTCAGTGTCTATCAGAAATGTCAGCTGATTAGTTTGACTACATAATTTTCCTAAGGTGTCAGTATTACCTCCCAGTTATTAGAATCAGATTAAGAATTTAGTTTATTGGTCCACTAGGCGGTCATGAAACTTTAGATATATAGTTCTTACAAGCCTTAGGACCCCACTTCAGATTACAGTTTGTTCTTAAATGGTTACGACGCTTCTAGATAAGCAGCTCTGACTAGTCTAGAACCTAGTTTCAGAATCTTGTCCGATAAGATTCTCAGGGTACTCTCATATATGTATCCCTGACTAGTCTTGGGTCCCAGTTTCAAACTATCAGCTTAGTATTCAGTCTAGAATTATCCAGTGGGAATAGGAACTAGCACCGAGCGTATCGGGGTTCCATTGCACCCAGGTTCCCATAACTATGTTGCCATCATAGGTTTCAGTATTTATTGTCCTGATTGGCCCCAGACTTTTGTGATCAACTAGTTCATGCCTTTATACCCTGGCAAGGTATATTGAGTCCTATCGGTGGGTGTATACATCAGACTCCACGTCTAGCTCACATGGTTATATGTCAGTTATAGACTCTCCCACTAGTCAGTTCAGTTTAGTCTTAGTAGAGTTCAATTTAATTCAGTATTCAAGACTTATATAATGCTTTGACCATCAGACAGGGTCTATCAGACCACCTTAGTTATTTCAGTTATTCAGTTCAGTAGTTTTATTTGGTTCTCGCATGTATTTTCAATTCAGAATTTTCTTTTAGTTATTCCATTATGTTACGTTCCTCTCACTTACTCGATATATTCAAAGTACTAATCCATACTTTTATGCTGTATCATTTTATGATACAGCTGCAGGATCTCAGTCTCAACTTTGTTAGTCGACCGCTCATCGAAGACCTCAGATTTACCAGTTGGTGAGTCCTCATCCTTCAAGGACGGAGATTTATTCATTTCAGTTATATTTCATTTCCTTATATTTAGATTTGGAGTTAGCTTGAGGCTTGTCCCAGTAACTCATCAGTCATAGTGGATTTCGAACTCGGATTGGTATTTCAGACTTGTAGTGTTGTTTTAAAATTTTCAAACATTATGAATCAACTTTATTTCTTTCATGTAATTACATCTTTACTTTAAAATTCCATTGTAGGTATTTTTATATTACATCATAATGCTGATGTATGATAGACCAGGGGTTGACTTGGGGTCACTGGTGACTTCAAGTACCATGTTTTGTCTAGGATGTAAACTCGGAGCGTGACACCCAAACTTGAACCATTGTTTGTCCTCAAGTAATGCAATTCTTTTAATTTGAGAAAATGCATAGAATGTCAAATATGAAGTTATGCATCATGGGCCGATAAGCCTATGACAAGCCCAAAACTCTCACCAACTTAGGGAAAAAGAAAAATGATTCCTCCTAAAACGTGAGAAACTTTCAAGAGGTAACCACAATTAATAGACATGATTCACAATTGCTTTCATTTTTCAAAACAAGGGCATGGTTTATCCAATCATACGCATATAGCATCTCAAATAATAATTATTTATCATCCAAAGCATGCCTTGAAGTTTACACTGCTCATGCCTCAATCACATCTTTACATCAATACAAGCATGTCCTCAAAGGGAGTGTTGTCTCTCACATCAAGAGAGAATCCCCTTTCTTTATCATAAAGTAATGCACACACAAGAAATTAGAGAATAAAACGATCACACTCACTCTCACAAAAGAAATCTCCATGCTCACAACTTGACCCATAGGTTTCCCTTCATGTAACTCTCCACTAATGAAGAGCAACTACACTATAAATCAATTAGGACTTGCGGGTCATGATGAAGGATAGGGGTAAGGGCAGGACAAATATTTAGCTCTGGTTACTAGAACCTTCCTAATTCCTTTTTGTGAACACTTTTGACCTCCCATCAAACTCTTTAGATCACTCCGCCTTATTCCTCCTTTTTCATTCATCTTCATCTTTTTTTTCTCAAAAGTCCTCCTTCTAGCTCCTTTTGCTCTCACATTAAGCCTCATCTGAGAAAGAGGTAACACTGTTTCAATATTCTTTTTATCTTTTGATGATTAAAGGTTTCTCAACCCATCATTTCATTTATTTTGACCACAATTCGGTGCTACCTCACATTTAAGCTCATCATGTTTCTCCCTTTCTCGTAAACCCCCAAATTTAGGCTTTTTGCCTCTTTTTTATTGATTTCCTTATCTCTCCCTTTGTCTTGGGCTTCAAGCCCCAATTATTTTAGTTCATTCATCACTAGAAATTAGGGAGGATGGGTGCCCAAGAAGATGATTACAAAGGGACTTTGGGCTTATAATGTGCTTCCAAGAATAAACAGTCCAAGGGCTCAACATTGGCTTCCAAGGGAAGATGTTTTCAGAGTTCATTATAGGTGAAGTGAATAGTCAATAGAAAGCCTAAAATAATGTTCTAAGTATAGCTACATCAAGGATTTCACCTTGAATAATGTTTAGAGCAAGTTCTAGACAAGCACATATGCATGAGACTCATTCAACTAACCTTACCACACAAGGAATCACACCCAAAGAGTTAACAGAAGTCGTTATTATCATAATATTTTTATTCAAGACACTAAAGCATGCGAATTCATAAGCAAAACAGGGAATATGCAATGTATGACAACAAAGTACTATATTTCCCATCTCAAATGCCTAAAAATTTTTCCAAATTCAGTTTTCATGCCACACAAAATGTTTGGTGGTACCTCTCAAAAATAGTTTCACAAAAGACTCAAGGAAAAACATGGAAGTTTCTCTTAAGAAAGTCACCTCACAATTTATCATTAGGAAATGTCTCCAGATTCGACAACAAAAAGAAAAGAAAATGAAATTTCTCCTTGGAAAAGAACCATGGCATGAAGAAAACTCTTCGAGTTTAATTAGTATCTACTATACATAAAGGAAAAATTAAAACTTGGGTCATGAACTATAGGCAATAAAAACAAACACCTATTCATTAGCACCAAAAACAAACACAGTTTTTCTACTCATCCATTTCGAGCCTAACAAAGGCTCAACAATCATTCACAAATCTAACAAAACAAATAGCCAGATAAGGGCAATCATTAAACATTGTTAAAATGTGCCTGACAAAGGCTCAAAAATACTCAGAACTCAAAAACAAAAGCCTGGGAAGAGCCACATAAAATCATCAACAAAACAAATGCCCACCACAAAAGGGACACTCATCCTACCCCCGACTCAAATACTACATTGTCCCCAATTTATGCATACAAAGAAAAGAGGGCGAGAACTCCCTGAATGGTAACTCGTCATTATCCTCATCAGCTTCTCCATCCTAGCCTTTGTTGCCCAGATCCTCCACCTCATCCTCCAAGCCCTAGAAAAAGTCATCAATAGGGCCTCGAACTACAGAAGGGGCAGCCATCGCTACGTCAAGGGCGCTCATGTTGGTCACCTCCATGGACGTCCGAATCTTCCATTACCTTACTTCAGTCCGAAGAGAGGTGAAGACCCCCGCCATGACATCCACCCGTAAGCACAATTTGGTCAGACTCTCATACATGGACTTCATCTTCTTTTTCACCATTTGGGCAATAAGGGTAGGGAGACTTTTAGCTAAGTTTTGAAGTTGGCTCTCATGAGAGTTAGTCATCTTCGTAAGTTTGTAGATACTGCATAGTTTGGAAGTTGTGGGAGGGATGAGGCTCTCCAAGGAGGGGGGCTTTGCTTGAAGTTTGTCCTGATGCCTCTGGATGATGCATATTATGATCAGGAATCAGTGGGGTTTTCTCACAACCATGAGAGAAAGATCGTTCTGGAACATTAAAAGCTTGTCGCCACTTTCTATTGCTCTTTGGGAGAATCCACATTCCTTTTGTGATCCATGATAATGACACCGATAGCGGAGCTTGGGGCTTCATCTGGGAACATTGGCACTCCAGTTTGCTGGCATAGCTGAGATATGACCACAACATAGGGCATTGAGGTGCCAGCTTGACTAGATTTTCTCTTAATCTAAATAGTCACAATTTTCCTGAAATTTACGGGGACCTCTATCATGATGCAGGTGATGAGGATAGCTGCTTCTAAACTGACCCACTGCTTATTCTTTGAAGGTATGATACAACCAGAAATAAATTCCAACCACAACTTAGCCTCAAACTTAACATCATGGCGAGAAATCTAGCTGCCATGGTTGCCCAGAAGGGTGTTTCTGCAGTAATAAATGGAACTATCCAATTGAACTGGTTCTCCTTATTAGTAATTCGGGCTACATACTCAGACTTGGTGTCAAGCTCGTCCTCCTAGAATATATAACTAATGTCCTCTAGAGTGATTTCAACCTCCACACCTCTTATCCTAACTGAAGGCATACAGGAAAATTCATCCACCTTGCCCCAGTTCTGCATACTCTCCTGCCTAGCTTGGTAAGAGGCATAAAATTTCGGGATGAGGTTGGGGTAGTAATCTGGGAGTGGAATGGCAAAAGCATGCCACTGGAGGTCATTGAACTGAGCATTGATGTTCAGGAGGGCACCCAACAGCCCCACCAAGTCAAACCACTTCTCAATAGTGACTGATCAGACCTTGCAAATAGCATAATGCCCCAACATGTTGGGTACATAGAATATTATGGCCTATCGGTAGTTGGTGGGTGTTGTGGATGGCTTTGATTTCCCTTATCCTTTTGTGGAATAGGAGGTTGGGGCCTTACCCTTTCTCGTGTTCCTGGATGAAAACATACTCTACAAAACCATGATAGTGCAATAACACTATACTTTCTTTTTTTATTTTTGTTCAAAAGAAAATAAAAATAAAAATAAAAATAACTGACATCTATCCTAAACTAAGGTAAGGAAATATATCAATTGAGATGTGAAGCACTGGCAGTGCCGGCGAGCCACCGGTAAAGCGCAGAAGAAGGTCCGTGAAACACCGATTAATCGCCAAACCATAACAGAACACTGGGAATACAAGGATTATCTGGCGACACACTAGCATTTTACCGGTCTCTCGCGGAATGCCAGTGTAATGTAGGTCTAGGGCAGTGGCCTGAAGTCCTGAACCCCAACCTTCGTTTCATCCGGTGTGTCGCCAGGCCTGACCGGTAGGTCACTGGTGGATGTATGGAAATTAAATTCCTTTCAAACCTAGTGAAAATATAAAAAAAAAATATTAAAAACTCACCTACTCAATATAGAAACAACCAAACAAGTACCTGTGACAATTTTCCCTTAAAAAAGACGTCACTCCATCTATCATTGGGAAAATTGTGTAATTTAAGCACACTGGGAGCTACTCGGACTTCACGGCCAAATAAAATCAAACATAATAAGAAGAAAGAATTTTGGCATAGAGAAGACCCGTATTATCATTCCATCATTATATCACTACCTCCACATATCAACTAAACGACTAATAGAGAAGTATCAACAAGCATAACCATGGGGGTAATGGGGATACATGGGTGGGGACATTTCAATTTGCACAAGCTCAAAATAATACCTATCTTCGAATCAATAATAAAAAACTATATTGAGAATTATATACCAAATAGATCTGAGAATAAAGAGAGGAGAACGATCAAAGCTTGAACAGTAGAGTGCCACAAAACTCTTCTTGCCTTGATGTATTTCAAAATATGAGTAGTAGTGATGAAAATAGGGAGGATGGAGTGTGGGTTTTATAGACGAGAAGGAGTGAAGGGGTTTGGTAGGTGAAAAGATGGTTTTAATGGTGGAAAGGTAGAAAGGTAGTGTAAGGGGAAGTTAAAAAGGTGTAATGGGGAAATGAGAAGGTGGAAGAAAGGATTTATGGGGATTTGGAGGGGTTTTGACTGTTATTTTTAAATACCTAGGTCAGGTTCGATGCATAGAGCAGTCAAAATTCTTAAAAGATGGACTTACCATCACCAGCGCATAACCGGCGGTTTTTGGTAGGGTCCAGCGGTATGCCAGATAGGAGGACGGTGCCCATTCTCTTCCAACTCATTGCTAATCTACTGATGATTGGTTGGCAGTTTGCGGATTGGCATCGACAATTCGCCAGTTTGATCGCCGCATACACCCTAACTTCTAAGTGTACTATTTGAAGTTGGAGATTCGCAAATTTGTATCGTCATTTCGCCGACAAGTCGCCAGTTACCTCTCTTCTCTTCCTTTATTTTGTTTATCACCTACGACAGGGCAACATTTTGCATATATGCACCAGTATTTCACCGGTCTAACACCGTGCCTTCCCTATTCTTCTTCTCCATTATTTGTGCATCCAAGCTACCTACAAAATCAAAAGCATCAAAACATCAAAATGCTCAAGATAAAAATTCTTTGGTTGCCTCCCAGGAAGCTCGTTAGTTAACATCGTGGAACGATGGATACCTTCTCAATTTTTAGCACTCCAGAGAGTCATCCTCCGATTAACTTTCAATATCAACAGATTCATAATGCTCGTCTTCACCATCGAGCAATGCCACAACCTTACATTCATCTAGGGGCTTGATAGGCTAACATATATTGAAGGTGACCTCGTCACCACCTACTCGAAACTTAATCTCCTCAAGCTCCATAACAATTAAAGCCCTTCCCATTGTTATAGAGGTCTCCCCAAGATAATTGGTACCTAGATGTCCATCTCATAATCAAGCACAATGAGATCAACTGGGAGTATAAATTTATCCACCTTTACAAGAACATCAACTAGCGGTCCAACGGGTCTTTTGCTTGAACTATCCGCCATCAATATCCTTATCGAGGTAGGTTTGGGACTTCCTAGCCCGAGTTTTTTGAATATCATGAGAGGCATGAGATTGATACTAGTATCGAGGTAACATAGAGCCTTAATGAACATGCACGAGCCAATTGTGCAAGGAATGGTGAATGCCCCTAGGATCTTCACGTTATGGAGCAAGGTTGCTAGTCATCATAGCACTACAAAGATGAGTCACCTCATCGATTCCCATATCCACCACCTTCTTCTTCTTCTTCAAGAGTTCATTCATAAATTTTGCGTATCTTGGCATTTACACCAAAGCATCCACAAGTGGAATATTGATGGATAATTTGTTGAACATATCTATAAATTTTCAGAATTGATTATCCTCCTTCTTTGTGGCCAACTGTTAAGGATATGGCGGGGGAACTCTTAGTGCAGGGTCCTTTTCATTAGGGGCCTTCATGGACAAATTCATATGAACATTATCTGAGGGAATCACATCAACACCTCCCTCATCTTTCCCTTTCTCATCATCTCCAATGCTTGGTTCTTTTGGCACCTCATCCAACACATCATCATCAATTGCCTTGGGGGCATCAATGTCCTTGGGCTTCATGCCCACATCTTTTAAAAGCTTACCACTTTGAGTCATGATTGTCATGTAATGGCCATCTTTCTTTGGGTTCAGGACAGTATCACTTCGAAGTGCACCCTTCATGCGGGGGTTCATTTGTGTAGACAAATGGTTCATTGATGCTTCGAGGTGTTTGATTGAAGCCGAGTAGGAGATCATTGTTTAGGCGAGGTTAGACACCTCCCCTTTCAACTGACTAACCCCAATGTCAGTGGATACTACTTTCTTCAACACACGATACATCGTATCTTCAATCTTTGAGCATCCTACATCACTCACCTCGGGCTATCGTTGAGGTTCTTCTGCTTCTGGAGGGGGTACATAGGGGTTAGATCTTCGGTGAATTGCTCTCCTTTTCTATTTTGCTCTCTATTCCCCCATCTATCATTGCTCTCCCCAATCCAGTATAATCATGATTTCTCCAACCTTGATTCTCCTCACTTGGGCGCCAAGGGCCTTGATTGGCACCTTGATACCCAGGGAGAGACCCCCCAATAGGCCTCACATGTATTGACACTCCTCTTCATATCTCAAGGGTGAAGTATAATCATCAAACTGAGCATGGGTTTGAGTAGCTACAACATTCACACTCTTTATACCAGCATCCATCCCATATTTTTCATAAACTCTAGTTGGGTCATCATTTTGGTAAGGGTTTCATCTCTAGCCTCACCTCTCTTCCTAAATTCCGCACTTAATATTTGGGGCAACACCACTAGAAGATACCTCCGCTTCTCTAGTATGCCATGCTCGATTAATCCTTGTCATTCTATCAAGTAATGCCTTGGCTACTCCATAGAGCTGATCCATGATTGATCCCCCAGCCAAATTATTTGCCATAGACTTATTGATAGAATCCAATGATTGGTAGAAGCTTAGAAGTAGAACCCCAACGGGTAAGCCATGGTTTAGAAAAATGGCTACCTTTTTCTTAAACCTCAACCATGCTTCATGGAGTTTTTCCCTGTAAGCAGTCGAAAATTAGTAAGGTCATCCCCAGCTACAAAATCCTCGAGGGAGGAAAGAAAATATCAAAATATTCCTCTTTGAGTTTATTCTAATAGGTTATAAATCCAGGAGGCAACTCCTCCAACCACATAGTTTTTTTCTTCTGTGTGTGAAAATGGAAGAGTCTTAATCTAATTGAGTCTTAATTGATATTTGTAATGTTGAAGGGTTGACAAATCTCAAAGAAGTTGCGGAGATGCATGTTTGCATCCTCATTGTGCAATCCTCCAAAGAGCCCATTCATTTGAAGTATGTGCAGCATTGTACTCGTCACATGGAAAATTGCATTCCCTACCATAGGAGGTAAGCAAATTGCACTTGCTATATCGAGCATCACGGGGTCATCATCTTCATGATCCATATTCCCATCCATGAAACTTCTCCTTCTAGTGAGTTCTAGCTTATATCAAATTCAACCTAGAAGGCACTAACCATGATTATAAAGTCAAATTAAGTAAGATACAAGATCAATTCAAAATAATAACAACTAGAGTCTATCAAACAACATTCCTCAGCAATGGAACCATTTTTGATGATGTCCTAAATACATTCTTCTTTACGAAGGAGCATAAACAGTCGTTGTATCAAAACAAATAACCCAACAGGTGTCAGGGTCGAATCCCTCAAGGAAGGTCAGCTGATCACATAATAGTCTTCTATTAAATTAAACTAATGTGTGTCAATGTTACAAGAAAAATAAGAAAAAATTAGGGGAATCACAATTTATAAAGTAAAACATGGAATTACACACTAAAAACAAGGGAAAAGTATAGAAAAGAACAATGGAGAGACTACTAGGGCTGTGATATTGATAAGGGCTTCAATGGGTTGGAATTGTTAATTGCTCCTATCTTTACACAAAAATATCATTAGCTATGGATTAGGAAACATCTTAAGTTTGTCATCCAATCAGAAGTCTTATACCTCGGGTTTTCTCAAATCTCAAGATTCCTCTTCACAACAACTACATCAAATTCGGTATGGATTCACTATTTCTAGATTCAATCCTTAATGGATGTGTAATAATGGGTTTTGGCTATATCTAGCCCAACCCCACATAATTACCACCCAAATACCCATTAGTGTATCATCACTCATACCTCAACTTCCTTTTTCAAGAAAAATTAAAGTAAGGAAATTCAACCAACGTTTGCAACTATGAGTTTTCAAATTTAAAATTCAGAGAAAACACTAAAATCATATGAATTGAGTAAAACTTAGATTAGATACCCAATTCAAATCAACCCCTAATTCTTGACACACCCCTAGGAAAGAATTTAGCTACTCATGTAAGTAAAGTAAGAAATTGCATTAAACAACAATTCAATATTCATTCACAAATTTGCGTAAGAGAAATTCAAGTAAGGTCTGAACTCCAATGGAGTTTTCTACCTTCACAATGAGGAAGATGACTCTTTCTCTTTCTACTTCTCTCTACATTCAATACAAGCCATAAGAAATAGAATAATCAATACTTTCTAGGATGAAATATTTAGTTCTTTTATGAGAGGTACTAAAATAGGGCACAAATCTGCTCCTCTTTTTCCATGTTTGATGTTTTTACCCCTAGCTGACGGACTTCACTTATGATTCACCAGTTGTTCGCCGGTACATGCTCGCGAAACTCCGATCAGTTCTTGTTGAAGGGTAGTAAGATTTTGGACATTTTGGTGCTGGCACAAGCAGTTCACCGGTGTTGATCCGCGGACCATTGGTTGGCTGTAGCTGATAGCCATAATTCTTCAGCACTTCGACATTAGAACCGGCGGTTCGCCAATGCTCATCTGTGGTCCACTGTCTCCAACCTTCTTCCTTATATGAAACTAAGGTCAGTCTAGCGTTTTGCTGGTGTCCTTCAGACGAGCACTGGTCACCAACTCTATTTTCATTCTTTTTCCTCAATTTCATGTCTTTCTCCATTCAAGTTAACTACCTGCAAAGATCAAGGAGAAAAGACATAAAATCCACCTCATTTACTTCAAAACTAATTAAAAACTCATGTCTAAGAACATGAGTTGGTAAATTACCAACTCATAAACTACCATGTAACACCCTAAAAGTTCCTAAGATCAGACCCCAGACTTAAAGAAATGAAACTAGTTTGAATGTGAATATTTTTGCCGCAATATGATCAGTGGCATGACTCGGCCAAGTGACTAGACGAGTTGTGGTCAGACTCGTGGGTTGAAGTAGTGGATTTTCATCTAAGAGCCCAAGGGTAGCGACCCACATAATGACTCATTGCGTCAAGTAATGAGTCATCATGAAGAGTGGTCGAATGGAAGCTCATAGAAATTGTTTCAGTGGCAATGACGGACACGATGAGTCATTAGGTCAAGCAATGACTCATTGTGTTGGTCAACAGAAGAATCCCTGTAAAACTTAACCCCGGGTTAGTGCTAACAATGAGAGGAGGAGAAGAGTCGTTATGTCAAGAAATGACTCATCGTGATCAGCCGTGGGGGTGAAAAGAGAAATTTTGGTTCGGTGACAACGGAATATGTCACCAGCCATTAGGTCTCCTTATGACTCGTGAAATGAGTCATTATCTAATTCGAGAGCATTTTAGGGATTTTCCAGACGTGGCCACAACTTGGCACCACAAGTTTTCCCCAACCCCATGACACATGGAGTGCCTCGTGGGGACTAGCAGTAGGGATTTTCCTACGTTGCTCCAAGGGTATTTTTGTAAAATCCTATACTTTTAATCCCTAAACTACATTATTTCGGGCACATTTAGGAGATAATTAAATGAGTTGATTGATGTATTCCTCTCATTCTTTTTCTCAACTCTCAGACTCAGTGCGAAGAAGTTCCAGACAAGAACATCATAGCTAAGCTAGGGCTTTCAATCTTCCTTCAGACTTCTTCAGACTTCTCTAAAGGATTCTTCTCTAGGTATGTTGTATTCAATAAGGGAATTGCTCTTCCCTTGTGCCTTGACACCCTTCTATAATTCCTTATCGGTCTTATCCCTGAAGGTCAAAAATAGGGTTAACTTCAATTAGATTATTAATATTATTGTGGATTGCAATTCTTATGTATTTTTTCAAAGTTCTCACTAATTAGCAAGAATTTTCGTTTTTCTTCATGAAATATTGTTTCGCCCTAGTTCTATGAAAGTAGTAACCTGGGTCATGCATAATTTTCTTGATACAAATGTTGCTTCACTCTGTTAGTTCTTGAATTTTCCCATGTATTATCATGATGTGAGTACTCACAACCAGTTTGAATGCTAGTTAAATCACAATTAGCAATTAGCCCTTTACAGTATATTTTAGTACATTAGTTGATCAGTTTGACGATAATTATTTTTTTTGAGGAGTTCAGTTTCATAGTACTCCCTAGCTTCAGTTATCAGTCAGTTCTCTAGACAGTTCCGACGCTTCTAGATAAGTAGCTCTGGCCAGTCTTAGAACACCAGTTTCAGTTATCCGATCCTACTGACTCTCCAGATACTTCCATATAAGTATTCCTGACTTAGTCAAGGACCCTATCTGTGAGCTATCAATTTAGTAATCAAGTTAGGAGAATCCAGTGGAGTAGTACTTAACATTGAGCGGATCGGGGTTCCAACACACCCAGGCTCCCAGAACTACATTTCCACTGTAGGTTTCTGCCCGAATAGGTCCTAGACTTGTTATCACCCAGCTCAGCTACTATACCAGGGCAAGGTACAGTGGGCTTTCTCCGATGGATTGTATGCATCGAACTCCATGTCTAGTTCACGTGGTTATATGTCAGTTATAAACTCTCCCACTTATCAATATAGTTCAGTTCAAGCTCAATCTCAATTTATTTTAGTTTAGTCACTCAGTTTCAGGACATGTTCATGACCGTCAGTCAGGGTCAATTATGAACCACATCATAGTTATAGCTTAGCTTCTATCAATACTCAATATTAGTTGGTCATATCATGTCATTTCAATTCAGTTGCTTATTTGCCATGCTTATTGTATATCTCACTTACTAATTACATTCAAAGTACTAATACATACTTTCTATGTTATATTGTATTATGATACAGGTGCAAGTTCTTAGTCCCAGCATCATCAGTAGTTCCTCCCTACGATTCTAGTAGCATCTCTATTGGTGAGTCCTCATCCTCCGAGGAAGATTATTTCTTTTTAGTTAGTTATTTATTTAGTAAGACTTTATAGTTAGCTGAGGCCTTGTCCCAACAACTCGCCAGTTTGTAGATGGCTTCTAGATTTTGTTTTATACTATTCTTTTTAAATATGTTTACTCTTTCCAAAATATTTTTTTTATATTTATTTTTACACAGCTTTCGCATATGCTTGCTTAGTTAGCACAATGATATTAGACCTTGGGTCACCTGTGGCTCCAAGTACCATGTCTCATCTAGGGTGCAGACTCGGGTTGTCACAAACTTGATAGAGCCCTAGGTTTAGAGTATCCTAGGATTTCTGAAAGTTGCGTGAAGTAGAGTCCTTTTCATGGGTGTGAAGCACGCCACACTTTTGACGGGGAGGCTACAAGATGTTAATAGGAAAATTTCCCTTTTGTTCATACTCCTTATCATGTGTTGATCTTAATCCTAGCAATGTCCTCCTAAGTCGTGCTCTATTTGTTTTAGTGAAATATGTCTCCAAAATAAGGAAATGGAAGGAGGGCTAGCAATGTCAACCGACAAACCCACCAGCCCTTCAAGACGATCAAGTATTCTCAGCAAAATTTCGAGCAGCAATTCATCTATTGGCTTAGATAGTGACCAACCAAGTGAACCAGTAACTAGTTCCAGTGAATGTAAATGGGTATACAGTAGCTGCCAAAGTTCGATACTTCACCCCAATAAACCTTCCATCTTTTCATGGATCCAAGGTGGGAGATGACTCGCAGGATTTTATGGATGAGGTGCAGAAGATCACCAAGATTATGGGTGTTTGTTCCATAGAGAGCGTTGATCTGGACACCTACCAGTTGAAAGGGTGGCTCAAATTTGGTACAAACAAGGAAAGGAAAGGAGGCCAGCGGAAGAAGGATCAGTAGAGTGGGATGAGTTCACTACGTCATTCCTCTACATATTCTTTCCTCGGGATTTGAGGGAGCTCAAGGTCGCTGAATTCATGAATCTGAGGCATGGTAACAAAACAGTGGAAGAGTATGCATTGTAGTTCACTCGGCTGTTGAGGTATGCTCAAGAGATGGTTGCTGAGCCAAGGGCTCACATGCTCAAATTCGTCAATTGAGTGTAATATTTAGTACTTAAGGAATGCAGAACTGAATGCTCATCAAGGACATCGACCTCTCTAGTCTCATCATTCATGCATAGCAAATTGAGGCAGAGAAATTGAAGGATATTGAGCGGGAGAACAAGTGGGCTGGAACAGATCAGTTGGATTATGGCAACCAGAGGTACGGTGACAGTAGTCGCCCACAGAAGTAGCAATAAAGAACTCCAGCACTCTCATCAGCCAGCGTCCCTTCTTTCCGATCCCACAAGGAATGAAAGGGTGGAGCATCTAGTTCTTAGTACTTGAGTTATAATTCCACCAACCATTACCTAGCTTGTCCTAAGTGTGGCAAGAACCATCCAGGTGAATTCTCCATGGGCAAAGATGGTTGCTTTGGATGTGGGTAGTTAGGTCACAAGTTAACGAATTGTCCATCAACACGATGATTGAGAACTCAATCTACTTCAGCAGTACCAGTAGGTCATCCATCTCAGCAGGTCGTCCAGCTTAGTAAGGGACTACTTCAGGTATGGATGGCGGTCAATGCCAAAACCTCTTTTATGCTTTATCCTCTCCTCAGAATCGAGAGATCTCACCTGACGTGGTGACATGTATGTTATGTCTTTTCCATCTAGATATATATGCCCTACTAGATCTAGGAGTCACACTATCATTCGTGACTCCTTATGTAGTTGTTCAGTCTGAATTCAGTCCAGAAGTTCTCTTAGAACCGTTATCAGTATATACCCTAGTTGGTGAATCAGTTAAAGCTAGACGGGTTTATAGAAACTGCCCAATCTCAGTGTTGAGTAAAGTTATTCCAGTTGATCTACTAGATCTAGACATAGTTGATTTTAACCTCATTCTTGGCATGGATTGGTTACATTTCGGTTATACCTTAGTTGGCTGCATAACTAGAGCCATCAGGTTCTAGTTTTCCAATGAGCTAGTCATAGAAGGGATGGGGAGTGTTTCAACACCTAAGGATCGGTTTATTTCCTACCATAAGGAACGGAAGCACATTTCAAAAGGGCGTATCTATCACCTAGTTCGGGTTAAAGTTTCTAGCTCCGAGACCCCCATAATTAAGTCAGTTCCAGTTGTTAGTGAATTCCCTGACGTGTTTCCCAAAGATCTTTCCGAAGTCCCTCCCGAGCGGATAATAGATTTCGACATAGACCTTCTTCCAAACACTCAGCCCATCTTTATTCCTCCTTACAGAATGGAACCAACTGAGTTTAAGGAGTTGAAGGAACAACTGAAGGACCTTCTAGATAAGGGTTTCTTCAGGCCCAACATCTCTCCATGGGGTGCTTCAGTGTTGTTACTCTCAAAACGTGTGTTGACTACTGTCAACTGAACAAAGTTACAGTTAAGAACACGCATCCCCTACCCAGGATTGATGACTTGTTCTATCATCTTTAGGGAACCAGTTGTTTTTTCAAGGTAGATCTCAGGTCGGGATATCATCAACTTAAAGTCAGGGATTGTGAAATACTGAAAAATAGCCTTCAGAACTCGGTATGGTTACTACAAATTTGTGGTTATGTCCTTTCGACTAACTAATGCCCCTACAACTTTCATGGACCTGATGAACAGGATATTCAAACAGTATCTAGACATGTTCGTCATTGTGTTCATAGAAGATATCTTGGTATACTCTAGAAATGAGGAGGATCATGCTAACTATCTGAGGATAGTGTTGCAGACTCTCAAAGACCGCATGTTATTCGCTAAATTCAGCAAATGTGAATTTTGGCTGAAGTCTGTGGCTTTCCTTAGTCATTGGTCTCAAGTGAGGGTATTCAAGTAGATCCTAAAAATATAGCAACGGTGAAAGACTGGACAAGACCCACTTCCCTAACAGATATAAGGAGCTTTTCTAGGTCCAGATGGTTATTATCGATGCTTTGTAGAAGGATTTTCTTCTATCGCGTCTCCTCTAACTAAACTAACTCAAAAAAAAGGTGAAGTTTCAGTGGTCAGATGCATGTGAGAAGAGTTTCCAAGAGTTGAACACTCGACTTATTACAGCTCCAGTTTTGACTTTACTAGAAGGAACATATCGGTTTGTAGTCTATTGTGATGCTTTCCGAGTTGGCCTCGGTTGTCTTCTTATGTAGCGGGGTAAGGTGATAGATTATACCTCTAGACAGGTCAAAGATCATGAGAAGAACTATCCAAATCATGATCTTGAATTGGCGGTAGGGGTTTTTGCTTTGAATATATTGAGGCATTACCGTTATGGGGTTCACATGGATGTTTTCACCGACCACAAGAGCCTTAAGTACGTGTTCAGTTAGAAGGATTTGAACCTTCATTAGAGAAGGTGGTGGAGTTATTGAAGGATTATGACATAAGTGTGTTGTACCACCCTGGCAAGGCAAATGTGGTGGCGGATGCCTTAAGCAGGATGTCCATGTCGAGCGTTGCTCATGTTGAAGGGGGCAGAAAAGAGCTAGCAAAGGATATTCACAGGTAAGCTCGATTGGGAGCATAGTTGCTGGATTCAGTTGAGGGTAGAGTAGGACTATAGAGTGGGTCAGAATACACGTTAGTTATTGGGGTTAAGTCAAAGCAGGATGAAGATCACATACTTCTTAAGTTGAAAGAAGCAGTTCTAAGAAAGGAAATGGAGGCTTTCTCCAAAGGGGGAGATGGTGTGCTTCATTACCAGGGCAGATTATGTGTTCCAACATAGATGACTTGAGACAGCGAATAATGGCAGAGACACACAGCTCTTGATATTCTATCCACCTAGATTCCACTAAGATGTACCGTAACCTACGGGAAATCTACTGGTGGAACGACATGAAGAGGGACATTGCAGAATTTATGCTAAGTGCCTAAACTGCTAGTAGGTTAAAGTTTATAATCAGATACCTAGGGGTATGATTAAGGATATCAGCATACCCACGTGGAAGTGGGAAGAAGTGAATATGGACTTCATGACAAGTCTACCTTGTACTCATAGATAGCATGATTAAATTTGGGTGATAGTAGATCGGATGACCAAGTCAGCACATTTCCTCCCAATTAAAACTACTGACTGAGCTGAGGATTATACTAGGTTGTTTATCTGGGAGTTGGTTAGACTACATGGGGTTCCCTTGTCCATCATTTCAAATAGAGGTACCAGTTCACCTCATATTCCTGGAAGTCATTTCAGAAAGTACTTGGTACTTAGGTCAAACTTAGCATAGCTTTTCACCCTCAGACAGATAGACAAGATGAACGGACTATTTAGACCATAGAAGACATGTTGAGAGCTTGTGTGATCGACTTCAAGAGCATGGCAGTTGGGATGATCACCTACCTGTCATCGAGTTTGCATACAACAACAGTTACCACTCCAGTATTCAGATGGCCCCGATTGAGGACTTATATGGTAGGAGGTGTAGGTCTCCTATATGGTGGTTCGAGGTTGGCGAAGCCAATTTGATAGGACCAAATTTAGTTCATGACGCTATGTAGAAAATGCAGCTTATCAGAGAAAGGTTCAGGATAGCTCATCATCCTCAGAAATCATATGCCAATGTGAGGAGAAGAAGAATAGAATTTGCTATAAATGATTGGGTTTACCTGAAAATTGCACCTATGAAAGGGGTGATGAGGTTTGGAAAGAAAGGGAAACTCAGTCTGAGGTATGTAGGACCCTACAAGATTTTGAGGAGAATTGGCAATGTGGCCTATGAGTTAGAATTACTTTCAGGGTTAGCATCTATGCACCCAGTTTTCTATGTGTCACTGTTGAAGAAGTGCATTGGTGATCCGACCTCAATTGTGCCACTAGACTGTGTGGGAGTGAAGGATTGTCTCTCTTATGAAGAAATCCTAGTTCAGATCCTAGACCGTCAGGTTCGTAAGCTGAAAAACAAAGAGGTCTCTTCATTAAAGGTCTTGTGGAGGAACCAGCTAGTTGAGAGGGCCACATGGGAATTAAAATAAAACATGATGGCTAAAAATCCTCATTTATTCCCTTCCAGTTTGGTTCAGCATCATGTATTAAATCCCTCCTTAGTAATCTACTCAGTTCTGAATTTATTAGGTCCATTCAAGTTGTTACTATGCATCTTAGTTGCATCAGCTCAGTTAAGATGCCTGTTCTAGTTCAGAGTCAGTCACTCCTTTAGAAAATCACTTTATAGTTTTAGTTTCGGAATTTCAGCTCTCTTCCCAGTTTTCCAAAAGTTTTAACCCTTATTCGGGATGAATGATCCCAAGGGGGAGATATTGTAACACCCCAAAAGTTTCTAAGATTTGACCCCAGATTTAAAGAAAAGAAAACAGTTGGAAAGTGAAATTTTTTGCCACAGAACGAGTCGTGGCACGACTAGAGAAGTCATGGTCAGACTCATGGCTTGAAGTAGTGGATTTTCACCCAAGAGCCTAGGGGTAACGACCCACTTGAGGACTCATTGGGTCAAGCAATGTGTCGTCATGAAGAGTCATCGTGTGGAAGCTTATAGAAATTGTTTTAGTGGCAATGACGGACGCGACTAGTCGTTAGGTTAAGCAACGACTCGTTGTGTTGGTCGACGGAAGAATCCCGGTAAAGCATAGCCCTGAGGCAGTGCTGACGAAAAGAGGAGGGGAGGAGTCATTAGGTCAAGTAACGACTCATTGGGACCACCATAGGCATGAAAGGAGAAATTTTGGTTCAGTGACAACGGAAGATGTCATGAGTCATTAGGTCTTTTGACGACTTGTGATGTCAGTCGTTGTCCAATTCAAGAGAATCTTGGGGATTTTCCATATGTGCCCTTGACTTGACTCCAAGAGTCGTCCCCAACCCACAACTCATGTAATGCCTTGTGGGGACTGGCAGTAGGGATTTTCCTATGATGCTCCAAGGGTATTTTCAGAATATCCTATACTTTTAATCCCTAAACTATGTCATTTTGGGCATGATTTGGAGAAAATTAAAGGTGTTGATTGATGTATTCCTCTAATTATTTCTCTCAACTCTCTGACTCAGTGCGAAGAAGTTCTAGACAAGCATCTCAGAGCTAAGCTAGGGCTTTCAATCTTCCTTCAGACTTCTTCAAACTTCTCTCAAGGATTCTTCTCCAGGTATGTGGGAAATCAACAAGGGAACTGCTCTTCCCTTATGCCCCAAAACCCTCCTATAATTCCTTATCAGTCTTAGCCCTGAATGTTAGAAATAGTGTTAACATTATTTAGATTATTAATATTATTGTGGAATGCAATTCTTATGGATTTTTGCAAATTTCTCACTATTTAGCAAGCATATATTTCTTTCTTCATGAAAATATTTTTAGCCCTAATTCACTATAAGCAGTAATCTAGGTCTTGCATAATATTCTAGATACAAATGTTGCCTGACTCTGTTAGTTCTTGAATTTTCCCATGTATTATCATGATGTGAGTACTCACAACTAGTTTGAATGCTAGTTCAATCATAGTTTGCAATTAGCCCTTTATAGTATCTTTCAGTAAGTCAGCTGATCCATTTAACTATCGTTAGTTTTTTTAAGGAGTTTAGTTCCATAATACTCCCTAGCTTCTTATCAAGTAGTTGTCTAGACGGTTACAACGCTTTCAGATAAGCAGCTCTCACTAGTCTTAGAGCACTATTTTAGTTATCTAGTCCTATTGACTCTCAGGTTACTTCCAAATAAGTATTCTTGAATTAGTCTAGGACCCCATCTACGAGCTATCAGTTTAGTAGTTAAGTTAGGACTATCCAGTGGGAGTAGTACTTAGTACCGAGCGAATCGGGGTTTCAGCATACCTAGGTTCCTAAATCTATGTTGCCACCATAGGTTTTAGCCTGAATGGGCCCCAGACTTGTGATCACCCAGCTCAACCACTATATATTGACAAGGTACAGTTGGCTTTCTCCAATGGGGTGTTTACATCGGACTCCACGTCTAGCTCACGTGGCTATATGTCTGTTATAGACTCTCCCACTTGTCAGTACAGTTTAGTTCAACTCAGACTCAGTTTAGTTCAGTTTAGTCACTCAGTTTTAGGAAATGTTCATGACAGTCAGTCAGAGTCATTATCGACCATATCACAGTTATAGCTCAGCTTCTATCAGTACTTAGTATCAGTTTGTCATTTCATGTTATTTCAGTTCAGTTTCTTATTTTCCATTCTTATTGTATATGTCACTAACTTAGTACATTCAAAGTACTGATGCATAATTTCTATGTTGTATAGTATTATGATACAAGATCTCAATCTTAGCATTGTCAGTAGTACCTCCCGACGATTCCAGCAGTATCCCTATTGGTGAGTCATCATCTTCTAAGGATGATGATTTATTTTCAATTAGTTCTTTATTTAGTCAGAATTTAGAGTTAGCTGGGGGCTTGTCCCAGTAACTTTCCCGTTAGTAGATGGCATCCAGACACAGTTGTTCAGTATTCTTTTGAGTTATGTTTACTCTTTCCAAAACAGTTTTATTTTGATATTTATTTTTACCCAGCTTTCACGTATTCTTACTTAGTTACCAGTGTGATGTTAGACCATGGGTTATCTTGGGTTACTTGTGGCTCCAAGTATCGTGTCCCGTCTAGGGTGTAGACTCGGGTCATGACATGCCAGAAGTTCTTCTACTTGTTGATTATTGAGCTTAGCTGAGATGACACAGATAATGTGTCGTTCGACCCAAGATATGCATATCTAAAACAGGAACATAGTGTTTTAAGCTACAGAATTAGTGATATGAGGATTGATGGTAGTGACGATGGAGTTGTTCTATTCTTTAGGTCAAGGTCAAGCTTCCTTGGTTGGAAGGAATAGGACCTTAGACTTTTTATAGCAAGACATGCCTCTTCTAGCCCTTCACTTCCTCTACCATGAATACTTGAGAGAATGCCTTCGAATGTCTCCTTGAAAAATGACTCCTCTACTTCCCATTCAGTATCTCCCTCATCATCATTTCTTGGGTAAAGTTAGTATCATGCTTACCCTTGATTCTATTTGAGATGCTAACAAATTCATTCTCTCCTTAAGATGTCTAATGGACAATGCATGGTCCTTCACTGTTTGAGTGAGGTCTAAGAGATCACTTTTTAGCTCTTTAATCCCCGAGTTAGTTGAAACAACTCGTTAAAAAACCACTTCAAGCATTTGTTCAATGCAGGAGTAGGATGACTGATCACTTCCCTGACTACTTGATCGGCTATACAATCATATTTCCAACCTTGATTTTCATCACGAGGATACCAATAACCTTGGGTGGCTTGTTGGTACCTCAAATGAAAACCTATCACGCAATTTGCTAACAACTCAATTTGTTACATTACTACTATCACCATAGCATCTTTTTTCTCCTCTATTCTCTACATTTCATCCATCAGTCAGAGAGATTCAGCATAAGAAGACACTTTGTGGTTTCAAATTAGCCTTTGAAAAAGGTTCATCTTCATGCCCCTAATCATTCAACAAAACTCATAACAAATGTAAAATTATACAAAATTCTTAATTAATTCAAATCAACAAAGAACTAAAGGTTATCAATCCATTCCCTGGCAACAGCGCTAAAATTAATGACATCCAAATCCACTCCTCGCAAGAAAATGTGTACACAATCGTCACAATATAATCACCTAACTCGTGAGCCGGGGTCGAATCCACAGGGAATGTAGATTGATAGAAATAAATGTCATCTATCAAATTGAATCAAATAGAATCATTGTATCAAAACTAGAAAAGTAAATATTGGGGGTTGTAAGATCACAGTATGAATTCAAATTCGATTAACAAAACAAGGCAACCAACTTCAAAGCAACAATATGAGAAAATACTAGGGGTGTGCTATTGATGAGAGATTAATAGTAAAGGGGTTAACTAGCAAATCAAAACATTACTTATGAACACAAATAGTAATTGACAAGGAGACATCGATGTTTCTAAACCACTTGGATGTATTTTGCCTCAAGTTTTGTTAAACCTCAAGGTCCCATACACATCAAAACTATAACTTGGATAACAATTAAACTATCTCTAGCCTTAATTCTTTAACGTGCAATGAAAATGGTTTTGTCTATCTCTAGCCCAACCCCACATAATCAGCACCCAATTACCCACCGTTGATTTCCCACCCATATTCTATTTCTCTCTTTCAAGAAACAATAGAATAATTAAATACACTCCATACTTGCAATTATAGACATTTTAGTTATAATTTAGAGAAAACATGGATTTATGCTAAATAAGTAATTCTAAGATTAAACCAGCAATAACTAATCCAACTTAACACCTATCATGCACACACCCCTAGTAAGGTGTTTAGCTATTCGTAAATGAAGAACATATAACCAATAATGGAATCACTAGCATTTATCATTAACAAGAAACTTTAAGCTCAAGTTATTCTTCAATGGAGGTTTTCACCTTAGAAAGATGAAGAAGTTGAAGGAAAAGCTCTCACTTCTCTCTATCTTTTTCTCTCTATAAAAATTCAAAAAGTAACTATGGAATGGAATGTTCTAATCTATACAAAAAGGTGCAAAAAAAAGGGTAAAGATGCTCCTTTTTTCTTATGTTTGACAATTTTACCCTTTTGATGACGGCCTCACTTGCGAGGCACCTGCATTTCGCAAGTGCTGGTCCGCGAGGCGCCAGTTGATTGCAGCTGGGGGTCAGTTTTCCAGGCATGGTTCTGCATTAGCACTTACATTTTGTAGGTGCGACCCGCATTCCGCTGGTGTTGCTTTAGTTTCAAGGAATTGATCTCCTTTGATTATCCTGCGTTTTGTAGGTGTCAACCTATGAATCATATGTTCTCTTCCTAATATACCATGCTTTTTTTTCAATTTCTTACTTTCTCTATTTAAATTGAATACCTTTAAAAACCACAGAGAAAGCGCATAGAATCTTCCTAAATAACTTGAAAACCAAGCAAAAGTTCATGTTTAAAAGCTTAATGAGTTGGTAAATCACCAACTCATCACTCATATACTTATACCACCAGTCATATTGAGGGAAATTTTTAGTCTTTATACTTGTTCATACTCCATATCTAGGGTCTAGTCTTAGTGACTTTTGGGGTGCTACAATTAGGGAGATAGATTAGAGGCTCGGAGTGAGTCTCCGACCCCAGGCATCACAGTTCCTCTAGCCCCGGCAAGGGATTCAACAAATAGATCTTCAGCTCCTCCTGCTTACATAATATGATAGAGCGGCTTCCCGTCTATTACCTATGGCACCCCTGATTGATCTTGAATGAAAAGGTTTTAAAGGAGCTGTTCAGTTTATGGCTCATATAGCAATAGACCAGGAGCTGTAGTTGGAGGGGATAGAGGGACACAATGGCTAGGTAATAGAGAGTTCCATGGCCCATGAGTTTTGAGTTTGAGCTCTTTCGTATTCATCGTATTAGACCCAAGCGAGGATCCTCAAGACTTCATTGATTAGACATATAGGGTGTTGAAAGAGTTGCGGGCTATAGTGACTGTGGGAATAGATTTGGTAGCCTTCAAACAACGTGATCAGGCTATATTATGCCATGAGTCTTGGGCTCAATCCAGAGGAGTCGATTCACCTCTAGTTAAGCAGGAAGAGTTCTCTGAGGCCTTTTTATACCACTATCTACCATTAGAACTTGGATAGGCTCGAGATGAGAAATTTATGACCTAGAGAAGGGCTAATGAGTGTGCGCGAGTATTTCCTTCAGTTTAATTCTTAGGCAACGGATGCCATGCACATGATTCAGATGATGGTGGATAGAGTTCATCGATTTGTGTTAGGGCTAGGGCCTGATAGAACTTGATATTGTTTGGGGATTTCTATCAGGAGCACAGGGACATCGCATGAATTCAGGCTTTCACCTAGACGGAGAAGGATTTGGTTCATCAGCTACAGGATGCTCGGAGACAATAGGAGTAGACAAAGAGAGCTAGGATTGTGGGTCCTTACAGAGGGCCATAGAGTAACCCAAGGGCTCGGTTATTGCGGCAGCCTATCAAACCAATAGGGAGTGCTCCACCTTAACTTAAGGGATAGATGAGAGACCATGACCCAACTCCGTCTAGCTTACAACATTAGGAGCTAGCGGGATAGGGGAGATCATCGATGCCACCTTTTACCCAGTGTGGGGGTCCCACTAAGTTCCATGCTGTTAGGGGAAAATTTATGCTAGCATTGTGGTTAGCCAGGTTATTTTATGAGAAATTATCCAGACAGGGTGGAGGCAGACCTGACATTGATAGATAGATCAATAATTGCTTCATCATCCTCAATTCGACCTCCCAGACCTGATCCTCAATTGGCAGCAGGCAATGGTTGAGGTAAAGGGAGAGAGGCTTCTAGTACCGGGGCAACCCAAAATCAATTTTATGCTTTGTGTGGTCGACAGGACTAGGAGGCTTCGCTTGATATTGTTAAAGGTACATTGATTATTCATTCTCGTGAAGTATATGCCTTGCTTGATCTTGGTTCTACACTCTCTTATATAACACCATTAGTTTCGTGTTAGTTTGAGACGGTCCCTAAATTATTATCTAGACCATTTGTTGTTTCTACACCAATTGGCGAATCTAAGCTAGCTAATTTATCAAAATTATGTAGTGATGGTATGTGATAAATTAAGTCGGTCTAATTTAATTGAGCTTGAGATGGTTGATTTATATGTCATTATGTGTATGGATTGGTAGGCAGAATGTTATGCTAATGTGGATTGCAGAACAGAAGTCATTAGATTCCACTTTCTAGGCGAGCCAGTAATCATCCTTTAGTTTGGGAGGTTGATAATACTAACACATCTTCTAGGACTTGGTACGGCCATTACGAGTTCCTGGTGATGTCATTTGGGCTTACAAACTCCACAGCGACTTTTACGGATTTGATGACTCAGGTGTTTAAGCCCTTTCTATATGTATTTATGATCATATTCATTCGACATTTTATTTATTCACGATCAAAGGAGGAGCACACAGATCATTTGAGAGTAGTGTTTCCATAACACCCCAGAAATCCC
The DNA here is from genome assembly GCA_035772735.1 of Datura wrightii. Taxonomy (NCBI): domain Eukaryota; kingdom Viridiplantae; phylum Streptophyta; class Magnoliopsida; order Solanales; family Solanaceae; genus Datura; species Datura wrightii. The sequence continues at coordinate 2,657,529 of JASDFA010000014.1, read as the reverse complement.
TGGGACTACCCTTCACACTTAAAATGTGATCATGCAAGAAATTGGGAAAAAGGCCTCAGTACGAGTCACAGTATGACTCGTAGGATAGTGGTATGAGTCGTACCAAGACTCATAACAGAATGGTCTAGGGTAACAGTATGGGTGGCTAGGAGAAACCACGACTGCATTTCACGATTCTAATAATGCTCAAACCACACATCTTACTTAAGTCAGAAGCGGACGTTGTCAATAAAGAACTGAACTAGAGGTTGGGGTCGAACCCACAGGGAATAAGGGAGAACTGGATTATAGCCGATAATTGAACTTGAGAGGTAATTACATCAAAATAGGGGGATTCTGAAGAAAAACAAATAATAAAAACAAATATTAAAATTCTGGTGTTGAGTCAATATCAAAGGACAACAAGAGTTTGTATCCCCCATGGGTTCATAATTGCTTTGAGTATACACTCGTGATTATCACCAATACTTACTTATAGAGCTGATAACGTAGGTTCATTTAAATGACCGATCATTCCCTATTGAATGACTATACTCAATCACTCGACCAAGTCTTGTGAACGGTTTCAAACTATCCATTATTACTTAACTTCCAGATTTCACTATCCTGCGACCACATCTCAAGTTAATAAAATGGTTATCACAATCAAGACTCTATTGTAATTCGCTTTTCCTAATCTCTACCTCTTCGACCAAAGCAAGTAAAGAATTCGGACAAGTGCTAACGTTGAACACCGTTAAGAAACAATTAAGCATGAAATACAATAAAATTATTTGTATTGGTTTTAAAATCACTTTGTGCAACCCAAGCTTGTTAATCCACCATGGTTCCCACAACCCTAGCTATGGAGGTTTTCAGCCTCTCATAGTTGTAATGTTTTAAATTGCATTCATGATTAAGAAGAAAAATCAATACTTACAATTATGAATGAGAAAAACACTTCCTTTAATTATTTAGCAAAATCTTCAACAACAAGTAGCAAAAACAAGACAAATTCAAGAAACGTTTGATCACAAGTTGAATAAACTCAATTCTCCTACAAATCTCTTCTCTCATTGTCTTTTCGTGTCTTTCGTGTCTCTCCTACTTTTCTACAATTGTCTCCAGAAAAATAAAACCTAAAACATATTTGTAATGACATAAGAATCATTTTCCTAGGCAAACAAGATGAATTTCCATATCTGGTGCTGCAGTCATCATGAGCCAAACTACGATCCGTAGCAGCATCCTATGACCTATAGCGTCCTGTCGTACCTTGCATTGTTCGCTAAATTTTAGCTGTGTTGGATCCTGGTATGATTCATACCTCCATCGTATGATTCGTACTAAGCTCCAGTGGTTTGATTCTGAAACTTTGGAATTTGTCTGAGGATCATCACGACCGTCATGGTATGACTCATACGTTCTTGACCCCGGTGGTACATTCTTTCTGTAGTAGGAGTCAGCACCTTATGCAAATTTTTTGGATCTTGTCACGATTTCATCACCACGACTCATACATTATATCTCTTCAACTTCACCTTATGCAGCTTTTCACGACCATCATTACGACTCATAGGTCCTTCCTACGGCTCGTACTATGGTCTGCAATCCGAGCATATTTTGCATCTTTCAAGCTTTCTTTTGCAATTTTTGGATCCAACACTAATTTATTCTGCAACCAAAGGAAAAGTGCCTTATATCCACATAAAAAAACCTAATTTCATGTTATTTCCTTAGTTTTTAGCATCAAAAGTGTTGTAAATCCACAACACATCAACACACTAAACTTAAGACTTTTGCATGTCCTCAGGCAAAAAAACTAAAACACGACGCTCAACTAGAAAATAGACTTAAGATACTACGCCAATATCCAAACAAAACTTGTACTTTCTATAAAAACTCTATTGACCCTTTCTAATTGAACAACATCAGCTAATGTATTACAAGAAACCTCAAAACATCATAAATAGCGATCGAAACATGTCATTCATCTGTCAATAGACAATAAAGTCATCACCAATGTTCTCCACACAGACCAATGGTAAAAGCAAACATCATTCATGTACCCTCACACAAATGAAGTCCCTACTAAGATATGAGATGTAAAATATAATATGGGACTAAACAAGTAAGGAACTCACTCTCACAAAGAAGTTACATGTATTATGTCTCAGATACCATAGGCTTGCCCTTATTTTCTCTTTAGTGGTTTATCAAATGGTCGGGTAAGGATCACTATAGGACTTGATATGGCTTGTAATATAGGCTCAAGGTTGGATATGGTAAAGATGGAAGATTTTATAAGTCTCTATTCCATCCTTGTCACTACATACATTGGCTACACCATTCACCTATTTCACCCTTTTATTCTTTCATTCCCTTTTCTTCCCTTTATCCCCTTTTTATACATATTTGCATGCGTGTGGTGAGTTTTCAACATTTTTCAGCATTTTCAAATTTCCTTTGGCTTTCTTTTTTAGGATTTTCAGCATTTTCATCTCTTCTTTTCATCATCTCAGCACGCCTCATTCTTCACCATTTATTTTTTTTCTTTTCTTTTCCTTTCTTCCGTTCCCACTATTTATGCACCCCTACTCTAGAAACCCTCAACTTAAGTATTTTGCTTATGAGGAGGTTCACAATATCCAAGGAAGGACCAGGGCAAAAATAGGTTCATTGCAAAAAAGATAGGACGGTTAATAGACAAATCAAAGAAATTATGGTCTATTAAGGCTCAAACTTGGGATCAAGTGAATCACGCAACTTTTGGTAGGGTAATATAGGCTAAAAGTGAGCTGAACAAAAATCACCTATAATCATATCCTAACCAACCATCCTTAGCCTATGCAAAGACCAACCAGGCAAGTTCTAGATCCGCAAGACAATACTGAACTGACTATTATACCTTACTCACACGTGGTACATGAACTATTTTCATCTTACCTGTTTGGTTTATACATGGCTGAACAAGACTACTCATGTTGAAAAACTAAATGACATCAAAAGATTCACAATAATCATGCGTGTTGTCACGAATACATAGATAATACATCAAAATAATTTTAAACAGGGTCAATTTTTTCAAAACCTAAAACTAGTGAATTTTTATTGGCTGAGTACTCCAAATCTACTTTCTAATTAAACAAAATTCACAAACTAAAAAAAATCCTACACATGTCGTTTCTACTAGATAGCATTCCTGAGGGAAAAGAAACACGACAAGAAAAATCCTCAAAAGAGCCAAAAATCCCAAAAATCAAAAGTACACCCCCTCCCCTCTTTGGAAAGTAAGCTTCGTCCCCGAATCATCATCTAGAAGAACATAGGGAAGAGAACATACCTGTGGCTACTCAGACTTCACCTTCTATGGGTTGCCTCCTATGCAGCGCCTGATTTAACGTCGCGGCATGATGTGATTTTTGTGACTTCTCAGGCATCATGAGGGTGTACTTCCTCTATTCTTTTTAACTCTTCCTCATCTCCCAAATATACTTTGATTCTTTGCCCATTCACTTTAAATCTTTTTCCTTCTTTCTTCTCAAGTTCCGCTGCACCATAAGGAGATAATTGCACTACTTTGTAAGGTCCCATCCATCAAGATTTCAACTTCCCAGGGTGCAATCGAAGTCTTTAGTTGAACAGTAGGACCAAGTCACCTAGGCTGAACTCCCTTCTTGCAATCTCTTTTTCATGGTAGATCTTTATTCATTCTTTATAGATGGTTGCACTCTCATAAGCCTTAAGTCGAAACTCATCCATCTCATTAAGCTGGTTGAGTCTTAGCTTGGCAGCTTTGTTCCAGTACATGTTCAGCCTTTTCAAATCCCATAATGCCTTATGTCTAGTTCAACTGGTAAGTGGCATGCCTTGCCATAGACCAGCTGGTACGGAGATGAACCAATGAGAGTCTTATAAGCTGTTATGTAAGCCCACAGTGCGTCATCGAGCTTCCTTGAACAATCTGTCTGGCTAGAATTCATTGTCTTGGCTAGGATGGTCTTAAGTTCCCTGCTAGAAACTTCCACTTATCCACTCGACTGTGGGTGGTAGGGTATGTCCACCTTATGCTTGACACCATATTTTTCCAACAAGGTTTTGAAAAGGCGATTGCAGAAGTGAGATCCACCATCACTGGTAATAGCTCTGGGAATGCCAAATGTGGCAAAGATATGTTTCCTAAGGAATGCTGTAATACTTTTGCCTTCATTGTTTGGTAGGGAAATTGCCTCCACCCATTTGGAGACATAATCTATAGCCACCAGAATATACGTCATTCCATATGAGCTAAGGAATGGTCCCATGAAGTCAATCCCCCACACATCAAACAACTCTACCTCCAATATGGGGGTTAGTGGCACCTTATGTCTACGGGTGATATTGCGTTTCCTTTGGCACTAATTACAAGACTTGGCGAAGTCATATGCATCTTGGTGAATAGATGGCCAGAAATATGCACATTGTAAAAGTTTATGTAATGTTCTGATACCACTGTGATGAACCCCAACTGGAGATGAGTGACATGCCTCCAGAATGCTCAGCATCTCTACATCAGGGACACACCTATGAATGATACCGTCTACACAAATGCAGAATAAATATGGCTCATCCTAGTAATATCTGTGGGCGTCAAGTAAGAACTTCTTCTTCTGCCGAGGTGTTAGGTCTGCAGGCATCACATCACTAACAAAGTAATTTGCAAAGTCGGCAAACCAAGGAATCAAATTCTGTGATGCAGCTAGTACCTGTTCGTCTGGGAAGGCATCATTGATATCAAACTCCATCCTCTCCTTTGCCTCGGACTCAAGTCTGGGTAGATGATTTGCCACCTGATTTTCTATTCCCTTTCTATCCTTCACCTCAAACTAAAATTCTTGGAGAAAGAGCACCCACCGAATTAATCCGGGATGGGCATCCTTCTTGGACATCAGGTACCTCAACTCAGCATGGTCTGTATGAATAATCACCCTGTTTCCAGTCAAATATGCTCGGAATTTTTCAAATGCAAAGACCACCGCCAGTAGTTCCTATTCTGTGACTATATAATTCTTCTAGGTTGTGTTGAGGGTTTTGCTTGCATAATATATTGGATGAAACATGTTTGCTCTCCTCTGTCCTAGGACAGCACCAAGAGCAACACCGTTAGCGTCACACATCACTTCGAAGGGAAGAGACCAGTTTGGAGCTATGATGATAGGAGCAGTGGTGAGATTTTCCTTTAAACACTCAAAGTCTGTCAGACATGCCTCATCGAACATGAACTTTACCTCTTTCTCCAGTAATTTGCACAATGGATGTACAATTTTTTAAAAATCCTTGATAAAGCGCCAGTAAAATCCTGCATGCCCCAAAAAGCTTCTGACCACTTTTACGAAAATACGGGGTGGCAATCCTACTATAACCTCAATTTTTGCCTTGTCCACCTCGATCCCATTTCCTGAGATTTTGTGGCCCAACACTATCCCCTCTTTAACTATTAAATGACAATTCTCCTAGTTTAAGACTGGATTTGTTTCTTCACATCTTTTCAGTACTCTGCCCTGATTAAGGAACGATTCAAATGAATCACCTACAACAGAAAAATCATCCATAAACACTTCAATAGTGACCTCCACCATGTCTGAGAATATGGACGTCACACAGCACTGGAAAGTGGCTGGTGCATTATACAATCCAAATGGCATTATTCTGAAGGAAAAGGTTCCATATGGACAGGTGAAGGTTGTCTTCTCCTGATCTTCTAGATCAATGGTGATTTGATTATACCCTAAATATCCATTAAGGAATCAGTACCATCCCCTACATGCGAGTCTATAAAGCATCTGATCCAAAAATGGCATCGGGAAATGGTCTTTATGGGTACAGTGATTGAGTTTCCTATAATCCATGCATACATGCAATCCTGTGACTAGTCGTGTCGGTATCAGCTCATTCTTTTCATTGGGCACCACTGTAATTCCTCCCTTCTTTGGCACGCACTAGACAGGACTTACCCACTAACTGTCTGCTATGGGTTATATCACCCCAGCATCCAACAACTTGATAGTCTCCTTTTTGGCGAATTCTTGCATTGGAGGGTTCAGGCGGCGCTGATGCTCCATACTCAGCTTACAATCTAGTTCAAGATGGATCTTGTGGGTGCATATGCCTGGTGGAATTCCAATGATGTCAGCTATGGTCCAGCCAATTGCCTTTTTGTATCTCTTTAAGAAGCTATCAAAAGCTTCCACCTGCTCATCGGACAGGTTTGCTACAATGATGACCGAGAAAGTGTTTTCCTCCCCAAGGAACGTATACTTGAGATATTGAGGTAATGCTTTCAGTTTAAGGATTGGTGGTACCTCCACAGATGGCCTGGCCGGCAATGTTGAATGGTCATTTAAGTCCAGGTCTAACTTTTTTGGGCTGAAGTTATAAGACCCTATCCCATTCAAAGCATTAATCGTATTTGTGTATTCTGGGTTTCAACCTTCTTCACAATTCATTATCATAGCTGCCATTGTATCATCAATCACAATTTCTTCCATAAGTGTTGGCAACTTGTTATGCTCCATTTGGATGTTTGAGTGAAAGCTTGTTCCTTTGATGTAGCTGAGAGTCATTAAAGAAAAACAAAGAAAAACAAAGAAAAAAATGTAAAAAGTAATGTAACTACCAAAAAGTCATATACAGGCTAATAACCTAGTTTCCACCATATTCCTCGGCAACGGCGCCACTATATGATAATGCTCAAACCACACCTCTTACTGAAGTGAGAAGTAGACGTTGTCAACAAAGAACACAACTAGAGGTTAGGGTCAAACGCACAGGGAATAGGGGAGAACTGGATTATAGCCGATAATTTAACTTGTGAGGTAGTTACTCCAGAATAGGGGGATTCTAAAGAAAAACAAATAATAAAAAAAAATATTAGAAGTTGAGTCAATATGAAAGGGCAACTAGGGTTTGTGTTCCCCACAGGTTCATAACTTCTTTGGATTTACACTCGTGATTATCACCAGTACTAACTTATAGAACTAATAACTTAGGTTCATTCAAATGACCGACCAATCCCTATTGAATGACTATACTCAATCACTCGACCAAGTCCCATGAGCGGTTTCAAACTATCTGTTATTACTAAGTTCAAGATTTAACTATCCTGCGACCACAACTCAACTTAATACAATTATTATAACCATCAAGGCCCTATTGTAATTCTCTTTTCCTAATCTCTACCTCTTTGACCAAAGCAAGTAAAGAATTCAGGCAAGTCCTAATGTTACGCACCGTTAAGAAATGTTTAAGCATGAAGAGAATACAATTTAAGTATTTTTATTGGTTATAAAATCACTTTGTGCAACCCTAGCTTGTTAATCCACCATGGTTACCACAACCCTAGCTATGGAGGTTTTAGCCTCTCATAGATGTAAGGTTGTGAATTGCATTCATGATTAAGAAGAAAATCAATACTTACAATTATGAAGCCAGAAAAACACTTCCTTTAATTATTCAGCAAAATCTACAAGAACAAGTAGCAAAAATAAGATAAATTCAAGAAAAGGTTGATCAAAAGTTTAATGAACCAATTCTCCCATAAATCTCTTCTATCCTTGTCATTTCGTGTCTTTTCGTGTCTTTCGTGTCTCTCCTACTTTTCTACGATAGTCTCCAGAAAAATAAAACCTAAAACACATTTACACAGACACAAGAATCCTTTTCCTAGGATAACAGGATGAAATTCCATATCTGGTGTCGTAGTCATCATGAGCCAACCTACGATCCGTAGCAGCATCCTACGACCCGTAACTTCCTGTCGTACCTTGCATTGTTGGATGAATTTTTGCTGTGTTGGATCCTGGTACGATTCGTACCTCCGTCATATGATTCGTACTGAGCTCCGGTGGTTTGATTATGAAACTTTGGAATTCTTCTAAGGTTCATCACAACCATCATGGTACGACTCATACGTTCTTCCCACTGGTCGTACATTCTTTTCGTAGTAGGAGTCAGCACCTTATGCAAATTTTCTCGATCCTGTCACAATTTCATCACCACAACTCATACCATCTTGATACGAATCTTACTGAGACTCATACATTATATCTCTTCAACTTCACCTCTTGCAGCTTTTCACGACCATCGGTACGACTCATAGGTCCTTCCTACAGCTCGTACTGTGGTCTGCAATCCGAGCATATTTTGCATCTTTCAGGCTTTCTTTTGCAATTTTTAGATCCAACACTTGTTTATCCTACAAGTAAAGAAAAAGTTCCTTATATCCACGTAAACATACCTAAGTTCATGCTTTTTTATTAGTTTTGAGCATCAAAAGTGCTGTAAATCCACATCGCATCAAATTCGCACTACCATGGTATGAATCGTACTGACTAGTCGTGGAAAAGTTTAGAGAAGAAGTTAGAAAATTCTGGGAAAACCACGAGCAAAGGTACAACTCATGTTAGGCTGGTGTGAACCATACCATCCAATCTTGATTTGAGTTTCAAAGAAATGTTCAAAAGGCTTTGAGGAAACTATGATTCATGGTAAGACCCGTAATAAGATTTTACGAATCGTGGAAGAATTTCGTGGAGAACTTTAGAGCATGGTGTTGACCATGGACCCTAACCATGCACTCCAGTACGGATCATATGATCCTAATCTTACTCGTAGGTTGAGTCGCACCACCTAATGGAGAAGTTGTAATAACAATTTCTAGGGGCATGTTTAAAGCCCTAAGATCCTAACTCCTAAACTACATCGTATTGGAAATATTTAGAAGGGGATTTGGGGGATTAGATGATCCTCTCTCCTCATTATTTTCAAAACATGCAGAAACTCACCATAAGAAACTCAGATAGACTCATTCAGGCAAGCGCTTGGGCTTATTCTCCTTCTCATAGTTCCAGGTGCTTTCTCAAGGATTTTTCTCTAGGAGTGTGGGACATCAAAAAGGGTTTCCTTTCACCCTTGTCTCCCAAAATCTTTAGTAACCCTTGTCTTAACAAATTCTAGAAATCAAGGCCTATATTACCAAGTAAGCCTAAGAATTTGTTAATCTTGATAATTATTTAATTGTACATGACTACTACTAGTTGATATCAACTCACTATAACAAATGTGAACTCAAGATAACTAAACAAGGAATAAGGAATAGTAACAACCTTGAATCATGGAAACCAAAACTTGATAATAACTCTATACTGAGTTGCAAATGCAATCATGTAATACACAAGAAAAAGATATAACTGTAATATCGGTGACCAGCCGACCATAAATCTACATATAAAATTCGTCCAGCCGGTGTTCCACACTAGCATAAAATTAAAATATCTCCAGTAGGTGTATCATTGATCACGGGCAAAAATATATGCCCGAGATACGCTTTACGACTTAAATTAGTCTTGTTTATCTAAGATTATTGTATACATTTTCATGTAATTTTAGATGAAGTAAAGATATGTGCTAACCAACATGATTAGCCTTTTTTTTGTAGGTTTTGATGACTTTTGAGCAACTAATCCATGAGTTGGTGAGGTAGAGGCTTGGAAACGGAATTAACACGCGAACGTCAGCGAAGAGGAGGCACAAAACAGCCCACCTGCGAGTTGGCAACGTGCCACGGCAGGCAGGCCGCTCACAACAGCCCACCTGCGCATTGGCAACGTGCCACGGCAGGTGGCCTCCGCGACCAAGGGCTTCCAACGCGCTGCCCAAGCAGCGTGACATGCTGCCACCGCGGCAGGGTGCTGCCCGGGCCAGTTTTGGGTGATTTTCCAGAGGGCTTCCGCGTCCGTAGCATGTCTCGGAGGCCGTGCTCCACGATGCACTCCGTGACACGTTTCTTGTTATTCCGGGAAAGAGTCCTACTACTATAAATAACACACTTAGGTTTATTTTTGAGAATGGAGACTTGGTGGAGCAAGGACGTGGGTTACAGGCAGTTGAGGGACAAAAAGTTCAGGGTTTTTTCTCTCCTTCTTTCTTCTCTAATTCAATTGTTTGTATGATTAACACTCGTTTTAGGATGATTAATCCCCAAATGAGTGGCTAATTCCCTTCCTTGCTGAGGTTATGAGCACTTGTGATGAATTTTGATTATTGAATTATATGGTTTTTCATCTTTTTCTTCCATGTTGTTCTTTTAATTCTTGTTTCTACTGCATTGGTGTGTGGCCGACATTAATGTATATCTAAAAAGTCCGATTTCACTCGAGAGAGCACGAAATTGGAAAGTTGTAAATTAATAGGATATTGTTCTTTACTTGATTTGGGAAAATTGAGTTTTGATGTGCTTTCCTGATAGAAATATACTTGAAAGTCGTATTAGTCAATTTAGGAACCGAAATTGTATTGCTGGGTCATGAATTGCCTTTGATCACAGAAATGTAGACGGATGGTTTATAATTCTTAAGTGAGATTAAATACGAGAGTTTTAATCTCTTGGCTAATGTTCTTGGCTAGCAACTGGAAGAAAAGATTAACCAATTTATGATTATAATCAGTTTCATTACATGTTCTTTAACCTCGGCATGCTTTTATCCATAGTCCAAATTCAAAGTAGATAATTGTTTGTAGTTTAGTATAAAATTTATAAAACAAATTATTCAATTTTTGGTTATTTAGTTGTCAGCATATTTAGAAGTAAAAATATAGTATAATTGAGCAAATTGCAGTTATCCCAAGTCTCTGAGGGATCGATACTTGGCTTACTAAAGCCACTTACTACTTGTTCGACCACGTGCACTTGCGTGTCGGTTTTATAATACCCATACTATGCACCGAACAAGTTTTTGGCGTCGTTGCCGAGGAGACTTGGCAATTGGTGAATTTGTTTTAAGTGTTAATTTACTATATTTTTTTTCTTAGTGCTGACAACATGGTCTTAGTGTTTGTTTTAATTATTTTTCATTTTATTTTTTTTCTTTTTCGGATACCCTTATTTACATGACATCGTGGAATACAAATGGTATAAATGGTGGATACTCATACTTTAGCGAATCTTGTCTGAATTGCGGAGGACACCACTCGTGGAAACACTGTAACATGCACAATATATGTGGTGGTCAAGATGGCCATTGGGATGGCTGTTCGAATGCATATTCCCCTCCCCCAAGCCCCTACTATGATACTTCTGTTGCTTTTGCTGAATATAGGCATGCTGGAAATGCGGACTTGGGACGCCAAGCTCAAATAGAAGACATGCTGAAACAACTCCTGGACCAATCAGAAGCAATGAAGGAGGCGATGGCAGTATTGAGAATTCAGCAAGAAGAGAATGCAGAGACTTTAGAAAGGATGAGCATCAAATTCACGGAGATGATTGCTGAGGCTGAAGCTTGTGATAAATTGCAGGTGACAGTTTTAGCCGATATTCAAGAGGAACTACAAAAGGAAGACAAGGGTGAATTTTTGGATGAAGCCCAACAATTAGAATCTCTTGAGTGTCCCCGTGATGGGCTCACACTTATGGAAAATCTATTCGTGGAAGAAGAGATAGAGTATCCCCTAGCTGACATTAATGGAGAGATAGATGTCGATGCTGAGAAGGTGTTTACAAGTAAGGAGGTCAAGCACACTGCAGTTTCAGAGTTGAGGTTTATTGGACCACACTCGAAGCATTTTTCGATATTAAGTTTGGTTGACAACATAGAAATAGAGTCTTCCAAGCTTATAGAGAAATGTCTAGAAGAGGACCAAGCCCTGTATATTTTGAAATTCGCTAACTCAGAGAGACAAAATGACTTCGCTTACTTAAGGGCCATTAGGTTCAAAACGCAACATCTACTGCTTGGTCCTTACAATTTTTCACCACCACCCCTGGAGCATAAGAGGAAATTAGAGAAGAAATTAGGGGTGAGATTCATATCCTCAAGGTGGAGGAAAAAGCGGTGAAACTGGATACGTCGTGCTGCGACGAAAAATTAGGCGCTGCTTGGGAGGCAACCCAAGGGTACCATGCGTACCATTTTAATTTCTTGCATTTAAGTTGATTTTATTTATTTTTCATCTTGTGTTGTTTTGGTGGAAAGTTAAGCACAGATGGAGGGGAAGTCTGAGTACCCGTGGAGGAGGAAGCTAACAAGAATGGAAGAGAAAAAGTGTGGGGTCGAACACCCACTTGTGCAAAGTTGAAGAAAGGCATGTTGTTAGCTAGGCCTAAAGGCCTCAGGGAGTATTTCTCATCCTTTAATTATTATTTTGATGCTATGAGGACATAGCATGATTTAAGTGTGGGGTGAGGGAAATTTCTGGAAAATTTCAAACTTTTTGTGCTTAACGAGTGTTTGGTGGATGTAATGCTTGTGTGCAATTTGTGAAAAAATTGAAAATTCGTTGGGAGTCAAGCATGAATTCATCACCTGTTGGTTTTTCTTTTCGGTTCTTTTCCGACGGGGGGTATTTGAACCGAAGAAGAAAATTTTTCTTTTTCTTTCCTTGGTCTGTATATAATGTTTTTAGTCATAGTTAGTGACTATTTCCGACGATGGATGGATGACGACCGTCTTGAGGAAAAATTAGTCGATAGGTTTTGGGTTTTTGAAACCATAACTAATTGGTGCTTGATGTTCTTGTTATGTGCTATACGTGATTGTAAGAGGTAAGTATGTTCAGTGTGAAGCATGCAAGTGTATAAATTTGTTTGAGACACTTAGGCTCTTGAATTTGACTCAATATGATGGAAGCTTAATTCTGAATTCTTGTGATTAGCTGAGTAAGAGTCTACTGATTGTGTCTTGATTTGAGCATGTGCCATGAGGGTAAGGTTTTTGAGTATTCTGTGCTATTATGAAATGTCTAGAACTTGCCTGGTGTGTATATAAAACTAAATGAAGGATGTGAATTGTAGGAGATGATTTAGGCATTTCTTTGAATGAACCAAATTTTTATCCCTCATTTTACCTACCTTGAAAAATTAATCCTAGTCAACCCCATTGAGCTGTGAGCCTATTCTTTGACAGCTGCAACATAAGCTTAATCCTTTTTCTTTCATTAGCCTTGAAATTGAACCAAAACTCCTAAGCGCTTAAAGGAAAAATCCAAAAGAGTAAAGGAGTGAGAAGAATGAAAAAGAAGGGAAAGTAGCAATTGTAAAAGTTGAGAAAGGGCTAGGGTGCACTTGTTTGAATATGGGTGAATATTAGTAGGGAGTAAGAAAATAAATAAATGAAAAGTTACTTATAGAACTCCTTACTAATAAGCTAAAAGTGCCTAAAGAAAGGGGGGAACAAAAGAGGAAAAAGAAAGATGAAAAGAGAAAAAGGTGAAGTGAGGGAAGGGAAGTTTGTAATGAAGGCGTGATATATTAAAAGCGCTTAGGAAAGATAGTCACTATTACTGGCAATAATAGTACTTACCCGCACCTGAGTTACATTACAACCTAAAAAGTCCTACTTGATCTTACATTCACACATCCTTAAATTAATGGAATAAAACACTAAGGGCAAGCTTATGGGTCATTACATGATGCATGTGAATTCTTTGTGAGAGTGAGTGTAATTCTATGCATGTACCCACACATGTTGAGATATAAAAATTGTTTTTGCGTGTGAAATTGGGTAAATCTCTTTCCGTGAGGGGCACATGTTGAATGAAGGATATAATTCATGTGGGATTTCTTAATCAGTTGATTTGCATGAGTTTGCTAAGATTGAGAGTCGATTCTTGAGGTTAAGAAGTCTTAACATAGTTGTACTTCATTTCAATGATCAAATCAGGCATGCTCTATTTTTAGCTTGTATCTTACATAATCATTATAGCCGTAACTTGAATTATCTTACTAAATTAGTTATGTGGGAGTCTCCATATGCATGATATGTAAAAGGTTGTTCGAGGACGAACAAGGCTTTAAGTGTGGGGTTGTGATCACGGGCAAAAATATATGCCCGAGATATGCTTTACGACTTTAATTAGTCTTGTTTATCTAAGATTATTGTATACATTTTCATGTAAATTTAGATGAAGTAAAGATATGTGCTAACCAACATGATTAGCCTTTGTTTTGTAGGTTTTGATGACTTTTGAGCAACTAATCCATGAGTTGGTGAGGTAGAGGCTTGGAAACGGAACTAACACGCGAACATCGGCGAAGAGGAGGCACAAAACAGCCCACCTGCGCGTTGGCAACGTGCCACGGTAGGCAGGCCGCTCACAACAGCCCACCTGCGCGTTGGCAACGTGCCATGGCAGGTGGCCTCCACGACCAAGGGCTTCCAACGCGCTACCCAAGCAGCGTGACACGCTGCCAACGCAGCAGGGTGCTGCCCGGGCAAGTTTCAGGTGATTTTCCAGAGGGCTTCCGCTTCCGTAGCGTGTCACGGAGGTCATGCTCCACGATGCACTCCGTGACACGTTTCTTGTTATTCCGGGAAAGAGTCCTACTACTATAAATAGCACACTTACGTTTATTTTTGAGAATGGAGACTTGGTGGAGCAAGGACGTGGGTTACAGGCAGTTGAGGGACGAAAAGTTCAGGGTTTTTTCTCTCCTTCTTTCTTCTCTAATTCAATTGTTTGTATGATTAACACTCGTTTTAGGATGATTAATCCCCAAATGAGTGGCTAATTCCCTTCCTTGCTGAGGTTATGAGCACTTGTGATGAATTTTGATTATTGAATTATATGGTTTTTCATCTTTTTCTTCCATGTTGTTCTATTAATTCTTGTTTCTACTGCATTGGTGTGTGGCCGACATTAATGTATATCTAAAAAGTCCGATTTCACTCGAGAGAGCACGAAATTGGAAAGTTGTGAATTAATAGGATATTGTTCTTTACTTGATTTGGGAAAATTGAGTTTTGATGTGCTTTCCTGATAGAAATATACTTGAAAGCCGTATTAGTCAATGTAGGAACCGGAATTGTATTGCTAGGTCATGAATTGCATTTGATCACAGAAATGTAGACGGATGGTTTATAATTCTTAAGTGAGATTAAATACGAGAGTTTTAATCTCTTGGCTAATGTTCTTGGCTAGCAACTGGAAGAAAAGATTAACCAATTTATGATTATGATCAGTTTCATTACATGTTCTTTAACCTCGACATGCTTTTATCCATAGTCCAAATTCAAAGTAGATAATTGTTTGTAGTTTAGTATAAAATTTATAAAACAAATTATTCTATTTTTGGTTATTTAGTTGTCAGCATATTTAGAAGTAAAAATATAGTATACTTGAGCAAATTGCACTTATCCCAAGTCTCTGAGGGATCGATACTTGGCTTACTAAAGCCACTTACTACTTGTTCGACCACGTGCACTTGTGTGTCGGTTTTATAATACCCATACTACGCACCGAACAATCATTACTAGGGTAAAGTAAAAATATCTCCAGCTGGTGTATCATACAGGTGTAAAATAAAAATATCTCCAACAAATGTACCATACCGGAGTAAAATAAAAATATCTCCAGCTGGTGCACTACACCGAGTGAAAATAAATAAATCTCAATTATCATCATAAATGGAGCCTAAACTGAATCAATTTAGCACATAGAACATAGAAATGCTAAATGCTAAATCTGTGGCTTGAATAGGCCTTTTTTGTAACACAAGACTACAAGTGAGCACACATAACATGTAAAGCTAGAAAATAGCAATTAAATGCATGCATTCCAGACTATTATAAATATAAGAAGGTGAGGATGACATAAGAGTTTCAATAAAACTTATGGACCACGTTCAAAGGAACATTAGAGCTCAAAAAACTCGGTAACTTATCATTCGGCTAAAGGGAAAGTGATTATGAGTCTCTCCTTGGATTTACATACCTCATAACACATACATGGAAAGGTAGACAACCATGTTATGGAAAAACTTCTTACTCTGATGACTCAATAATAACCCTCCTCGTGTAATCTACTGGAATGACTAAATAATGACTCGATTTAAGAGAGTTTTTAGCTCGATTCATAACAAGTCTTATCAGAGAGGCTAAAGTTGTACACATATCTGGGAATTTCACATAGAGTGTGTGATCTGTGTTCTCAACTTAATTAATTGCTAGCAAACTTGCATTTACACTTGTTTACACGTTAGGAACATGTATATGTTAGAAAAACGCTTTTCTAGACTTAACAAGCATAAATAATAACTCGACAAGAACTGAACATAAAGACGTGTGACTTGAGTATAACTGTGTGCTACAACACGAGAAATGTATACTTTAAGACTTCTCACCGAAGGGACTTATAAAGACTTGAGTTCGTATACATTTTGCAAATTCAAATACTTGGCTAAGTCATTAAGAAGGTTCTCGGAATATGAGTGTTTGAAACTTCATACATTAGCATCACATGTTTCAACGTAACTTATGAACGTCAAGACATATCTTACGAATCTGAGATCTTGAGTTGTTTAGCGCGACATAGAAGAAAATTAAATACTTAGGATAATTAACTTACTATAAACGTATAGAAGCATAGAGGAGAACTTTTTTTAACTAAAGGTACTACTTTACAGACGTTCAACTCTAATTGAATCATAGAAGGTCATCACTTAATATTTGTTATATCATTTTGACATATAACATATTTATACCATTTATTTTACTTAATGCCTTGGCGACTCTCAGGTGGTTTAGGTAGCACCAGAGTTCTATAAACTTATAGTAATATTCTAAAGACAATCCTTGTTGCCTTAGCGTGTAACTTGAACGTAAGTGTGAGCATATATATATTTTTATTTTTGTATAACCCGCTAACATTTAGATATTATGTATAACCTGCCCATAAAGATGGTTTTTAAGCATGAGCTTTTGCTTTATTTTCAATGCAATTAGGAAGGTTTTTTGCCTTTTTTCTTTGAATTTTGTAGGTATTAAACTTAGACAAGGAAATCAAAAGAATTGAACAAGAAGTAGTCTACAGAAACAAAGAACCTGTGTTCCATTCTTAGGCACCTGAGAAATGTAGGTGCCACGCTGATGAGCACTAATGTGAAGCTGAAGAGGACTTGTGAGACGCAGGTTGGCACCTGTAAAACACAGGTGCAAACACAAAAGGATGTCAAGACTAACTGCCTCGACCTGCAGAAGACCCCCGTTTCACGGATGGGAACCTGCCCACGCAAGTGACCAGAATGTTGATTAGGTAAAACTGTCCAACTCTGGAAAAAAATCAATGTGGAAGCTTCCAAGGGAATTTGAGGAATGCTGTACAAAACAAAATATGAAAAATTAACCTAAATGTACTCACAGTAGTCATAACTTGTACTTCACATCTTAGCTAAGAAGAATTGTACAGAGAAGTAGGGAGAAGTACAAAAATACATTGCTCTTCTTCTTCTTCTTTTCTGATCTTGAGCTAATAGCACCATTGTTGCAGATTTGTGAGCTTAAATTTCTATTAAAATACGATGCTTCAACTATGAGTAGCTAATTTAATTGCTATAGGTGTGTGCATGATTGACATTCAGAATGAATTGGGTGTTGTTGATTTAGTCATGATTTTAGTTATAAAGCGTGAATCTAATTGTTACACCCCGTAACTTTCTAGCGTTTAGTTGGCATATTCGTATGTAAGTCGAGAGTTTTAGAGTATGACGCATATGAGAAAGGGCCCAGGGAAAGGATGTCCAAGTGCGAATTCAATTTAGCGAGGGAGATGGCCGGAGCAAGTTGCGACAGGGGCAGTGAATCACGGACCCTCTCTCTGCGCATTGGGAGCCGTGACACGCCCATAAATCAGCACGTTGGTGTCCGTGTCATGGACCCCCTATCCACCGCCCCAAAGTTATATATATTAAGTTATTTCATTTGATTTCATTACATCAAATAAGACCCTCATCCAGTGTAGTAGGAGAACAACATTTTTCATGCAAATTTCTTCGATTACGCCGCTAAACGTTGTGTTAACTCAAATTAACTTCAGGTATCGAGTTCTAAGACTACAAGGAGAATTACTACGGAGATAGTTTCTTGAAATATGCCCGGCGTATCAAAACTCAACTGAGTAGAAGTGTTTAGAATTGCTCCAAATTAATTCCTATACAGTCGGAGGCTTCAAAGTAAGCATTTCTCCCTTCTGAATTCCCGGGAAATTATGGGTTTTCAGCCGTATTCTGCAAAGTTGAAGTATTATTGTTATTAGAATTAAAAGTTATCATTTTAAGCTGAATTTGGTATTGAAATTATTCTTTCTCCCAGTATTACGGTTACAGTTGGAAAGAGCTGTTGAATACAAATTGAAACTCACAAAATAATCGGGAATCAGCAGCTAAGGTACGTTAAGGCGAATTCCTTTGGCAAGTTAGTTTCTATAGAATTGTAACACCGTTTGAATCCCTGTAACGAAGGCAGAAGTATTGTTATAGTGATTAACTGTTGCTATTAGCTGAGACTAGTACACTATGTTTAGTTTGGAATTGACATTGCCTTGTATAGCCTTCCATGACCAATCCCAAGGTTACTAGCTGTGTTGTTGCCTACCAGGGGCTATATGACGCCACTCCAAGGAGCGCTATGATATCCCAAGGGACGATGACAATGCCCAAGGGCCTTATACAATCCATTCCATGGTTGGACTACCAATTCTATGTCGTATCGGCATCACAACCCCGTCAAGTCTAGTGCCTAGGGTCCAATAGACTCAGAGCAAGTTGCAGTTCAGGGGCTGAGTGGGCTTAGTTGCAGACTCAAGGATTCGGTAGGTTGGCTATAGTTACTAGTTGACTCATTTTGACCTTGTTAGGAGTATATAAATTGAAGTTTGCTCGCCAGGGCTTATGGGGGCCTCGAGTGGGTTATTTTGTGCTATTTCTTCCTTTTGACTTATGGGGGCCAGGAAAGGTTCTTGTTTGCACTATTTACTGATAGATTAGACCGTAGGAAGTTAAGCTATTCATCTTATATCCCTATCCCTTCTACTAATAAATTTTCAGTTTCATTTCAAGTTTGTTCAATTATTTTCTGTTACTGCCTTGCATATTCGGTACATATTATACTGACTCCCATCCTTGGGGTGCTATATTATTTGCCTACAGGTGCAGATAGACACGGATCAGGTACCTCCTTAGCGTTCTACTCGATTCAACAGTATAGTTAGCTCCCTTTCTCTAGGCTAATAGTTAGAAGGTTTTCTCTTTTGATTGTATAGTTTATGGGTAGGTCGGGGCCCTATCTCGACCATATTCCACTCCTACAGGCTTGTGGATTATAGATTTCTAGTTGTTTATTTTGTTGTTAGTCGTGTGGGGCCTATATGTTTTAGTTCATGTGATTGTCGTGCGGGGCCTTGTTTATCTATTAGATAGTGGCCTTGTCGGCTATAGTATAGTTATAGTTGCTTGATTTTCATTTCAATTATAACTAGACAACATGGTGGTCTTGTTGGTCTGCATAGGATCCCCTTTTATTGTTGTTGTTGGTTAGCTGTTTTTATTTGAAGGTGGCTACATGGCCTTGTAGACCGAAGGCTGTATTTACAGACCAGATATAACTCATTGTTTTCTTGAATTAAGTTGCAGGCATGCACCAGATCTACATAAGCCTAGCCAGGTCAGTCAGATTCCAGTGTGGCACTAGGTGCCAGTCATGCCTTCCAATGTGGGGCGTGAAAAACTTAGTATCAAAGCAGTTCATATGCCAAGGAGTCTACAAGCCGTGTCAAGTAGAGTCTTGTCTATGGATGTGTTGTGCACCAAATTCTATAGACAGGAGGTTGCGAGGCATGATAGGGTGGTTACTCTTCTTTCTCTTCCACTCGTTCTATAGAGTTGTATTGTATAGGGTTGAGTCCCTAAGCTTATTATATTCTAGTTGTCTATAGAGAAATGTCGGACACACGATAGACGATGACTGGAAGGAAGTTAGATGTCACAGCAATAGAAGGCAGTAGCAGGGTGCCCCAGTCAGAGCCAGCCTGATCTGAGGGCAACAGGGAGACTTCATCTCGGTCTCCGCAGCAGTCTCCGCCCCGTCAAGAGCCGTCCGGAGTGGCAGATGCGTCGGCACCACCTCCAGCAGTTCCTATACTGACACCATCAAATTAGGAGGTTAGGAAAGATGTCTTCATGTTAGCTCAGATGATGGCTATGGAGCGTCAGCCAGTTGCACCCGTGGTTGATGAATCTTCAAGAGGACCTAGTAATTCGAGGGTCCGAGAGTTTCTTAGGCTGAGTCCCCCGCAGTTCATATGGACAGACCGAGATGAGGACCCTCAGGACTTCTAGGATCAGTTACAACGAATCTTTTGGGTAATGCATGCCCCGCCAACGGAGTCGATTAAGTTAACTTTATTTTGGCTGCGGGATATAGTAGTGTTATGGTATGAGAGTTGGGAGAGGTGCCGACGTAGAGATGTTCCCCTCTAACCTCGTCCAGCTTTTCAGAGGCCTTCTTGGATCACTATTTGCCGCGAGAAATTCGACAGGCCCGGGTAGATCAGTTTCTACATCTAGAGCAGGGTTCGATGGGTGTTCGGGAGGATGCTATGAGATTTGACTTCTTGGACCAATATGCACCAGCTTTCATAGACACTATGCCATCCAGGGTGCACCGGTTCATTATGGGGCTGCTTCTATAGTACGTGGAGACTCGTGTTACAGCTACTCAGTGGGAGACCATGGATATCGCCAATATTAAAGCATTTTCTCAAAGTGTTGAGGGGATCAAGCAGCAATAGTGGGAGATAGAAAGGGCAAATCAGGAGCAGCGTCGCAGGGCTGGACCTAGTGACACCCAGGCAGAGCTTTACGGCAAACCTAGGTGCGACTATCAGGTAGACCACCCAGACCCCCACCTCCACAGCAGCAGTAGTGTGGTAGACCAGGCTGTCGGGGACAGTTAGGGCTCGGTAAGAGCTCACGACCATCGGGTTCGCAGTAGCAGAGTAGATTCATTGTGCCACCTTCCCCTATCTACAGTCGACATCATTTTGGGGCATGCAGGTATGGTTCTACTACGTGTTACACCGGTGGACAAGAGGGTCACATAATGAGAGAATGTCTAGCAAGGGGTTAGCGTTATTGGGACAGACAAGACAGATCTTCAGCAGGGTCACGCGCCCCAGCATCTCCAGCAGGGCGTAGGCCCTTAGCTCTAGCCGGTAGAGGCCAAGATAGGTTAGGGGCATTGAGTTCAAGCACCAGTCTGAATTGCACTTATGCTTTACTAGGGTGATAGGAGTCAGAGTCATCGCCATATATTATGACAGGTATGCTGCACATTTTTTCTCATTAGTTTATGTTTTGATAGACCCAGGTTCCACTTTGTCTTATCTTACACCACTAGTAGCCTAGAAGTTTGGTATAATACCAGAATTACTTCAACAGCCCTTTTTAGTGTCCACCCCCCTTAGTGATTTCATTATAGCTAAAAGGATTTACCGGGGTTCCATAGTAGAGGTTGTTGGTCGCCAAACTTTAGATGATTTAGTAGAGCTAGAAATGATTGATTTTGATGCAATTATGGGTATGGATTAGCTTGTACCATGTTATGCCAATGTAGAATATTGGACGAAGACTATCCGGTTTCACTTTCCAGGGGAAGTAGTGCGAGAGTGGAAAGGCAATGCAGCTACGCCAAAAGGTAGGTTTATATCCTATCTTCGGGCAAGAGAGTTAATAGTATAGGGTTGCATTTATCATATTGTCAGGGTTCATGATGCCCAAGAAAAATCCACGAGTCTCCAGTCTATTCCTGTGGTTAATGAATTTCCATACATGTTTCCAGATGAACACCCTGGCCTCCCTCCATAAAGGGAAGTTGATTTTTTTATTGACTTGTTGCATGGTACTTAAGCTTATATCCATCCCTCCATACCGAATGGCTCCTATTGAGCTTAGAGAGTTGAAAGAACAGTTGAAAGATCTGTTAGATAAGGGCTTTATCAGGTCAAGTAAATCACCATGAGGTGCGCCGGTTCTGTTTGTAAGAAAGAAAGATGGCTCCCTCCGCATGTGTATACATTACCGGCAGCTAAATAAAGTTACTATCAAGAACAAGTACCCACTTCCCAGAATAGATGACTTGTTTGATCAGCTTCAAGGGGTGAGGTACTTTTCAAATATTGACTTAAGGTCTAGGTATCTCCCAGTGTGGGTTCGCGAGAGAGATATCCCAAAAACGTCTTTCAATACCAGGTATGGCCATTTTGAATTCCTAGTCATGTCCTTCGGGTTGACGAACGCTCCTTTAGTGTTCATGGATCTGATGAATAGAATCTTCAAGAAGTATCTGGATTTGTTTGTGATAGTATTCATTGATGACATTCTAGTGTCTTCTTGTTCAGAAGCATAACATCGAATTCATTTACGAACGGTACTCTAGATTGTGAGGGATCGCCGGTTATAAGAAAAATTTCCTATGTGTGAGTTCTGGCTGAATTCTATAGCCTTTTTGAGTCATATTGTGTCAGATGCGTCCATTCAAGTAGACTTACAGAAGATCGAGGCAGTAAAAACATGGCCTAGACCTACAACTCCAACTTAAGTACACAGTTTCCTGGGATTAGCTGGGAATTAAAAATGATTTGTATAAGGGTTTTCTACCTTGTTAGCGTCTTTGACCAAGTTAACTCAGAAAGGGGCCAAGTTTCACTGGACTGAAGCATGTGAACAGAGCTTTCAGGAGTTGAAAAACAGGCTGAAATCAGCGCTAGTATTATCTTTGCTAGAAGGTTCAGAGAGTTACGCAGTATATTGTGATGCTTTATGCATTTGGTTAGGGTGTGTTCTGATGCAACATGGTAAGGTAATTGCTTAAGCTTTAAGGTAGCTGAGGATACATTAAAAGAAATAACCCACCCACAATTTGGAGTTAGCTGCAGTGGTTCATCCTTAAAAATATGGAGGCATTATTTCTATGGCGTCCATGTAGATAGTTTCACCGATCATAAGAGTCTCCAGTATATCTTCACTAAGAAAGAGTTGAATTTATGGCAGTGTCGTTGGTTAGAACTGTTGAAGGACTAAGATGTGAACATTCTATATCATCCAAGGAAGACCAATACTGTAGCATATGCCCTTATCCGTAGATCTATGGGATGTTTGGAATATTTGCGGCCCGAACAATGAATTTGGATTGAGAATTGCATCAGTTTGCTAGTTTAGTCATCCGAATTATAGACTCGAGAAACAGTGGGGCTGTGATTCAGAATACTACAGTATCATCCTTGGTTGTGGAGGTAAAAGAGCAGCAGTATTAAGATCCTCACTTAGCACGGCTCCAAGATAAGGTACAACAGGGAGAAGTATCAGGTTTTGAGGTAACTAAAGACGGGGTTCTGAGATTCAGCAGTTGCCTTTGCGTTCCAGATGTAGCAGGGCTCTGCTAGTAGATTATGGATGAGGTAAACTACTCTCATTACTCTCTTCATCCAGGTTCGATGAAAATGTACCATGATATAAAAGAGAGTTACTGGTGGCCAGGAATGAAAAAGAGTGTCGCAGAAATTTGTAGCACAATTCCCTAACTTCTAGTAAGTAAAGGCTGAACATCAAAAACCCAGTGGATTGACACAAGAGATAGTTGTGCCTATCTGGAAATGGGAGGTAATCAACATGGGTTTTGTGATAGGATTACCCCCTACTAGGCGCATATGTGATTCTATCTGGGTGATTGCTGATAGTTTGACGAAGTCAGCTCAATTTCTACCCGTCAGGACCACTTTTTAAATCGAGGACTATGCCGAGTTATACATCTGAGAGATAGTTAGACTACATGGTGTTCCAGCATCTATTATTTCTGACAGAGGGGCATAATTCATAGCTAGATTCTGGCAGTCATTTCAGAAAGGCTTGGGAACACAGGTTTATCTGAGTACAACCTTCCATCCTAAAATAGGCGGGAAGGTAGAATGTATAATTCATACGCTCAAGGATATATTGCGAGTGTGCATGTTAGAATTAGGGAGCAGTTGGGATGAGCATTTACCTCTTATTGAATTTTTTCTTACAACAATAGTTATCATACGGCATTTTAGATGGCGCCGTATGAGGCCTTGTATGGGCAAAAATGTAGGTCCCCAGTTGGTTGGTTCGAAGTTGGAGAATCATAGTTAATTGGACTAGACATAATCCACCAATCAGAGGACAAAGTAAAGCTTATCAGAGAGCGCTTGCTGACAACTTAGAGTCACCAGAAATCTTACTCTAATGTGCGGTATAGAGATCTGGAATTCAATGTTGATGACTGGGTATTTCTGAAAGTTTCTCCAATGAAGGGCGTAATGCAGTTTGGTAAAAAGGGAAAGCTTAGCCATAGGTTTGTTGGGCCATATTGTATCCTCCGGAGAATAGGCCGAGTAGCATATGAACTAGACTTGTCTCCAGAGTTAGAATCTTTAACCCGGTCTTTCATGTGTCAATGTTGCATAAGTGTATCAGGAATCTATCCCCAGTTGTTCCAGTTGAAAATGTTCACGTTACCAAGGATTTAGCCTAGAAAAGATCCCAGTTTCCATATTAGATCGGCAAGTTCATAGGTTAAGGACTAAAGATGTCACCTCTGTTAAGGTAATGTGGAGAAACAAGAATAGGGAAGAGATGACCTGGGAAGCCGAGGATGACATGAGATCCAGATATCCTCATTTTTTCCAGGATTAATCCAGATTATGCAGTTAAGGTAAGTTGTTGTTCCAACTGTTATTTTACGATTCATATTATCTATACTGTTTGGTTGACTACAATTTTGTTGTAAAATAGTTGCTATAGTGCCCTGTGAGATGCCTGTCTCAGACTTTTTTGCATTTCAAGTTTTTCAGATAGTCCATATTACAGGGGAGACTCTGTTGAAGTTTTTCTAGAGCATTAGTTAAAAGATTTAACTCCTGTAACTTGAAGTTGACATTTGAGGACGAATGTTTATAAGAGGGGAAGGATGTTACACCCCGTAAGTTTCTATTGTTTAGTCGGCATATTCGTACATAAGTCGAGAGTTTTTGAGTATGACGTATATGAGAAATGGCCCAGGGAAAGGATGTTTGAGCATGGAATCAAGGTAGCACGGGAGAAGGCTGGAGTAGGCCGTGACAGGGGTAGCGTGTCACGGACCCCCTCCCTGCGCATTGGATGCTGTGACACGCTGGTAAATCGGTGCATTGGGGTCCATGTAATAGATCCCCTATCCACCGCCCCAAAGTTATATATATTAAGTTGTTTAATTTGATTTCATTACATCATATAAGACCACCATCCTGTGTAGTAGGAGAATGACATTTTTCATGAAAATTGCTTCGATTATGCTTCTAGACATGGTCCAAACTCAACTTAACTTCAGGTATCGAGTTCTAAGCCTGCAGGTAGCATTACTACGGAGTTAGTTTCTTGAAAAATGGCCGGTGAATCAGAACTCTACCGAGTAGAAGTGATCATTATTGCTCCAAATTGATTCCTATGCAGTTGCAGGCTTTAAGTAAGCATTTCTCCCTTCTAAATTCCCGGGAAATTATGGGTTTTCAGTCGTATTCCGTTAAGTTGAAGTATTATTATAATTAGCATTAAAAGTTATCATTTTAAGCAGAATTTGGTATTGAAATTAGTCTCTTTCTCCCAGTATTATGGTTATAGTTAGAAAGAGCTGTTGAATACAAATTGAAACTCATCATATAATCGGGAATCAGCAGCTAAGGTATGTTAAGGCGAATTCCTTTGACAAGTTAGTTGCTATAGCATTGTAAAACAGTTTGAATCACTGTAAAGGAGCTAGAAGTATTGTTATTGTGATTGGTTGTTGCTATTAGCTGAGATCAATACTCTATGTTTAGTTTGGGATTGACTTTGCTCTGTATAACCTTCCATGACTAACCCTAGGGTTACTAGCAGTGTCGTTTCCCACAAGGGGCTATATGATGACACTGCAAGGAGTGATATGTCATCCCAAGGGACAATGATGAGGCCCAAGGGCCTTATTCAATCCATTCCATGGCTGGACTACCAATTCTATGTTGTATCGGCATCACACCACCATTGATCCTGGTGCCCGAGGTGCAGTTATCAAGGGGTCCACTGGACAAAGATACAGTAATAGTTCAAGGGTTGAGTGGGCTCAGTGTCTGACCTGGGGGACCGGTAGGTTGGCTATAGTTACTAGTTGACTTATTTTGACCTTGTTAGGGGTATATAGATTCAAGTGTGCTCGCCAGGGTTTATGGGGGCCTTGAGTGGGTTATTCTGTGTTTTTTGTACCTTTCGTCTTATGGGGGCTAGGTAAGGTTCTTGTTTGCACCATTTACTGATAGATTAGAATGCAAGAAGTTAATTTATTAGGCTTATGTCCCTATCCCTTCTACTCAGATATTTTTAGTTTCATTTCAAGTTTGTTCAGTTATTTTCCATTACTGCCTTGCTTATTCGGTATATATTGTACCGACGCCCATCCTTGAGGCGCTGCATTACTTACCTGCAGGTGCAGATAGACACGGATCAAGACCTCCTTAGTTTTCAGCCCGAGTCAACAGTATAGATAGCTCTCTTCTTCCGGGGCTAATAGTTAGAAGGTTTGCTCTTTTAATTGTATAGTTTATGGGTAGGTCAGGGCCCTGTCTCGACCATATTCCACTCCTAGAGGCTTGCAGATTACAGATTTCTAGTTGTTTGTTTTGTTATTGGACGTGTGGGTCCTATATATGTTTTATTTCGTGTGATAGTCGTGCGGGGTCTTTTAGCTGTTAGATAGTGGCCTTGTCGGCTATAGTATAGTTATAGTTACCTGATTTTCATTTCAGTTATAACTAGACAGCATCGTGGTCTTGTTTGCCCGCATATCATTCCTTTTTATTGTTATTCTTAGTTAGTTGTTTTCATTTGCAAGTGGCTATATGACCTTGTCGGCCGAAGGTTGTATTTACAGCTGAGATATAGCTCATTGTTTTCTTGAATTAAGTTGCACGCATGCACCAAATGTGCATAAGCCTAGCAAGGTCAGTGAGATTCCAATGTGGCACCAGGTGCCAGTCATGCTTTCCAAGGTGGAGCGTGACACTAATGTTTTCTCTAAGTTTGAATACTATAATTAATGGTTGGAAAAATTAATATACTTTTCTTATTTTGCTTTTGCTTGAGAAAAAGGCGTAATATATGGGTGAGGAAGCATTAGTGTGGATTTGGGTCATGGATATGTGGGCTTGACATAGAGATAGTCAAAACCCTTTTCCATCACCCATTAAAGGGCTAGAGCTAGAGATAGTTCAGCTCTCCCACAAGCATTTGGTGGATGATTGATATCATTGACCTTAGGGTTTGAAAAAACCCAAGGCAAATTCACCCAACTGGTTGAGAAACATCGGGTGTAGCCTCTACCACTAGTATTCATATTGTAGTTGATATTTGAGACTAGTTAAGTAACCTTAATCCAATCGACGCCTCTATCAAAATCATATCCCTAGTTCAATCTCATTGCTCGCAACGATCAACTTCCTTAGTTTTTACTTAGAGATTAGTATTATATAGATACTTTTTCCCCAAGTTTTTCCCTTTTGCAATATACACAATGATTCATGCCAAATTGATTTACTCTATGACTTCTAGTTGATCTGTTCCAATTTCCTATTGATTTGACACCGACTCATAGTTGGGTAAATTATATTGCATATGATCGTGTACACTCTCTAACTTTGAGGAGTGGATTTGAATGTAATCACATATACATATCTCTGGTTGACACATTTGAGTTCTATTTTTCAAGTCTAATATATTGATTGGTTATGAAACACGTTAATTAGTCGCCTTGATTAAGGGAGAGGGATCGGGGGACCTTCTCATGGCCCTACGTACCTTAAAACATGTATGTAAGAAGGTAGGCTACTATTATAAGGCAATTCCATTTTGTTACCCTCTGTAACCCAAAAACTAATTTCAAATGTTAGGTTCGTTTGCACGTCTTCGCCTTTCCATGTTACCGATTTCCTTAGCAATCAGAGTGTAAAACACCTTTGATGCCACACATACATAAAAATAATATAAAGGACCAGCTCACAGTGCCCACCTAGAGGAGACTTCAGAGTCAATTTACAACTATGACCATAATCGAAGATAATTGCCTTTTCCACTTTACATGCATGTGCTTCAACTCTTTAGCAATCCATGACTTAAGACCTAGTAATTCTAACACCTGGGAACAACCATAAAATGCTACAACATAAGCTTAAGTACAGGGGAATGCAGGATTCATCATCGACATGAATTCGTGCTTGAAAATCATGGGACAAAGAGCACCCTATATACCTTGTTCCAATGAGTTTTACTTAGTCGCTTCATTACTCCAACAACAAAATTTAACCTTCTTCTATTCCTTAAATTTATACCATCACCCCAACAGCAGCCATAACTACAACATGAAACAACATTTCAATACTTTGTTTTAACTTGTTTCTACAACCTTTAAGGGGAAAGAATGAAAGGCTGAAGTTACCTAGATTTTTTTTGTGATGAATCCCCACCATAAATGGGGTATATTCCCATAAAAACACATCTATATCAAACTACAAGAAGGGGAATAAACTTCACCCAAAAACACATCAAAAATGAGCTACAAAACCCACTTCAACTTCTAGATGTAGCCAAGGAAATTCTTGCAAGTTTAATAGCTAGAAATTATTACACTTTCCTTGTCTTCCACTCTACTAAGATGAAGTGTCTTGGAAGCTTAACATGGCTGAAATAACAGCAGATTCACTTCCCAAAACATGGCAGCAACTTCAGCCAAACACTCATAAAAAAATAACCTAGTCTATCTTCCAATTTTCAAGTTTTAGCTAAGATTATTTGTTAGTTTAAAGGATAGAATCCTTACCTTCTTTGTTGTATCCAACCTTTACCAAAAGGGAGTATATATGCAGCTTAATGCTTCTCAAAAACCGAGCAAATACATCATAAACATGCTTCCAAAAGACAGCAACAAGATTCACCGATGTCTCTCTTCATCTTTGAAATGATCTTCTTCTCTTGGATTGAATTTTGGTTGATGATTTTCCTACATTTATCTTAGTTCATAGATGTAAAATACAGAGAGAAGTGTCTCCTAAGCAGGAAGATCGAATTTGGATAGGACTGATATGATTTGGGCATCAAACAACTTAAATAAATAGGGGTAGGGTGGTGGAGGCGATGCTTACTACACTGCTTAATGGGGCCTTGGTAAAATACCCATTATATTTTACTCTAATATCCAATTTATGAGAAATTTGATGTTCTGAAATCTAGACTAAAATACCTTTAATTTGATAGGTTGTAGGTCTTCTAACTCAACACAGATAGGGAGATATAATCATTTAAAATTGACCCTTAATTATAAACTTCACATACTCTTCGCTCTTCCCTTTGTACAGGTTTCTCTGCTCACCTACGGCTAATATAGAACCTGTACATCATTTAATATGGCATATAAAGATCAAGTAATCATAAAAAAAATTGAAGTGTGACATACTCCCTCCTTTAAAATCATTCATACTTTTAGGAAATATAGAGGGAAAATGTGAAAATCACAACTTAGCCACTTAAGATATAGAACTAGTGCCAAAAATACCTCAAACATGAAGATTCTCTTTTACCCTTGCTTTTACCATGGCCTGTTATTGTCGGTTCTGATAATGGGAACTAAAGTCCAATCATATAGACAAGGAAGGGACTAAATCTCTATGAGAAACTGACTTTCTTGCTGGTGGGGGCCTTGAAACACTACGAGAGGCCTTAAATGATTATGTTCACCTGGTCTTTTTACTCTATTTTACTTCTCTGTCAGTACTTGGGAAATGGAAAATCAGATCCTCCTCCTCTTGAGCAAATGCTTACATCTAAGCAACAGTCATATATATCTGGGTAGACAATTCTAAGCACTCTCACACTAGATGGTGTCCTAACCCTAATACCATCAATGGACTCTATCCCTCATATTTCACACCATATCTACAACACCAACCTAATCCTACATTCATGACACTCTTGCTGCCCTACTCTAGCTGCCAAATCTAATAAACTCGAACCTGTTGAAGTTCCTGTGGCAAGTACTAATCTGTAAAGGCTAGGGGATTTCGGCTCAAAACTCATGAGCCCTAGTGCTCTTAGAAGTACTCTCCCTGGGCCCTTTTATTGACTACAACTGTTAGTTCTAAATCACCATCACTCGGGTTAACATCTGAAATGCTTTCTCAAAATCTCTTTCCTTTGATATACGTGAAGGTACTACAGGTGTTGGAGGGTGAATAACTCTAACTTCTCTTGCTCTACCGAAACTAGAACAATAGAAGGGCTGAATCCCTTCCCACAGTGGCTCCGACTGAAACTTGGAGGAACTATGCAGGGGAGTAGGGAACTAGCTTTGAGCCTCTAATCTATTTCTCATATCAACAAGAGAGCTACTAGGACATTTTCCAACTTCCGTGCTGATAAATCTCGTAGCCATCTGCCTTACTACAGATGAATTTTGAAATATAAGGACGATTTAGATTTCAAAAATCACATACAACTTAACTCTATAGCATGATTTATTGATGATAAAAATGAAACAACTCCTAAATTCCCTGTAGACTCCTAATTATAAGTATGGTGCACAACATACCTATAAGCAATACTCTACTGACACAGCTTGTGGGCTCCCTGGGATATGACTTCTCTTGGATACCAAGCTTGTCATGCCCCAAAACTGGGGGAGGACGCGACTCACTTCCAATACCTGATTGACCAGGAAGCCAACTATATAGCATCTATAACTATAGTACTTCGGAAATCCAAGCGACCTGTCATAATCAATTGGAGTACAAACTAGGCCCAAAAGGTCTCAACCATACATGATAACTAAATAATGGACACGATGAGTCATTTGGTCAAGCAACAACTCTTTGTGTTGGTCGACGGAAGAATCCTAGTAAAACTTAGCCCCAAGGTAGTGCTGAGATGAGAGGAGGGGATGCGTCATTAGGTTAAGTAATGACTCATCATGACAAACTATGGGGGTGAAAGGAGAAATTTTTGTTCAGTGACGACGAAAGACGTCACGAGTCGTTAGGTCTCCTGAAGACTCGTGAAGCCAGTCGTTGTCCAATGCGAGAGAATTTTGGGGATTCTCCAAACATGGCCACGACTTGGCACCACGAGTTTTCCCCAACCCCAAGACTCTTGGAGTTCCTCGTTGGGACTTGTAGTAGGGATTTTCCTATGATGCTCCAATAGTATTTTCGTAAAATGTTATACTTTTAATCCCTCAACTACGTCATTTTGGGCATGTTTAGGAGAGAATTAAAGGAGTTGATCAATGTATTCCTCTCATTCTTTCTCTCAACTCTCAAACTCAATGTAAAGAAGTTCCAGACAGGCATCTCAGAGCTAAGCTAGGGCTTTCAATCTTCCTTCAAACTTCTTCAAACTTCTCTTAAGGATTCTACTCCAGGTATGTGGGAATCCAACAAGGGAATTTCCCTTCTCTTATGCCCCAAAATCCTTATGAAATATCTTATTAGTTCTAACCCTGAAGATTGAGTTAGGGTAAATTTGTAAATTCTGATTTATTCTTGTGGATTGTTGTTCATATGAATTGTTGTTATGTTTCCACTACTTAGTAATCATGTTGCTATTTTCTTCATGTGAAATGGTTTTAGCCCTAATTCTATAAATGCAGTAAATTGGGTCTTGCATAGTGGACTAGATACTATTGTTGCTTGACTATATTACTTCTCGAATTTCCATGTCATTACCATCATGTAAGTTCACAGTCAGTTGGCAAGTTATTTTAGCCTCAGTTAGAAATTAGCCTTTTCAGTATCTCTCAGTAAGTCAGCTAATCAGTTTTACAATAGTCAGATATAGAGGAGTTTAGTTCAGTAATACTCCTTATTCCCAGTTATTACATTGCTCTTAGGGGGTTACAACGTTTCCAGATAAGCAGCTCTGGCAAGTCTTAGAAAATAGCTTTCAGTTATTAGGTTCTACGGACTCTTAGGTTACTTCTCGATAAGTATTCCTTTCTTAGTCAAGGGCATCAGTGTCGAGCTATCAGTTTAATAGTCAAGTTAGGACTATCTAGTGGGAGTAGGACTTAGCACCGAGTGGGCTATGGTTCAGCACACCCAAGTTCCCAGAACTATGTTGCCACCGTAGGTTTTAGCCTGAACAAGCCTTAGACTTATGGGTCACCTAACTCAACCACTATACCTTGGCAAGGTATAGTGGGCTCTCACCGATGGGGTGTATACATCAGACTTCATGTCTAGCTCAATGTGGTTATGTGTCGGTTATAGACTCTTTCACTTGTTAGTACAATTCGGTTCAACTCAATCTCAATTTAGCTCAATTTAGTCACTTAGTTCTAGGACATGTTTATCACTTTCATTCAAGGTCTATATCAAACTTATTACAGTTATAGCTCAACTTCTAGCAATACTCAGTATTAGTTGGTCTTTTCATATTATTTCAGTATAGTTGCTAAATTTAATGCCTCATGTATTTCTCACTTACTCAGTTGTCACGACCTGAGCAGAGGCCCGCATCGCAACACGGGACAAGTAGTTCCGAGATACTCCAAGTTGACCCATAGCATGAACATATATCTAACTCAACAAATAAGATTGAAGAATCACCATTATAATCTTAGCGGAAGTCTAAAATAAACCTTATATCATAATACACAATCTGAAGATGAATACATCCTTTTGTCTGAAAAGACTTTAAGCATGATGAGAGTATGTGATAAGATCCTAACTAACTCGATAAAAGCTGGAAACTGAAAATACATAGAGAAATCTATCTAAGCATGGTCCTAGAGGGATGAGGACTCACCAACAAGCGTAAGATGCTATCTTTGAAGACTGGCTATGAACGGGCCTGAGTCTGAGTATCGGGTCCTCTATCATGAAATGATACAACATAGAGTATGTGGTCGGTACGTGGAATGTACTGAGTATTCAAGGTAAGTAAAACCGCTTAGATAAGTAAAACCATTTAAAAGCATGCATAATGTAAAATATAAACAATAAGAGTCTAAGAGTAGGGCTTGCATGCATTCTTTCTGAAATCATATTCTCATCACAACATAACATAACATCATAACTGAATCGATTGACTCAAAGCTGAAATTTGATAATCATGAGTAAAACTGAACATTGAGTCAAACCTACTTTAGAACATATATAGATATAGAAATCTTGTGAATGGTAAACATGCATAACTGAAATCATGAGGAACAATGGGAAACTCATGTTATAACCGACATACAACGATAGAGCTTACGTGGTCCCAACTATCACACTCAAGTGGGAAGAGCCGCCCAAAGCCTTGCCAGGGCTAGAGACGATGCCATGATATTGATATCAAGCTCGTGGCTCATTAGGGCATGGGATAGCTCACAAGTGAGGTCCCCAAGTAATATATATATATATATATATATATATATATATATATATATATATATATATATATATAAGAATAAACCTACGTTGCCACGTAGTTCTGAGGTATAGGGTGATCGACCCTTAGCTTACTCGGTGCTAGTCACTACTCCCAAAAATGTGCATATGTTCTCCATCATTTTTCAATGAAGCTCAACATTGTCTATTGACAAAGCTCAATAATCAAATACATCTCAAATATGAAATCATGCATATAAGAAGATTTAACTCAAACCATATCACAAGCTAGTCACGATGAGTCATTAGGTCAAGCAACACTCATTGTGTTGGCCGATGGAAGAATCCTAATAAAACATAGCCCCGAGGTAGTGCTGATGTTAAGAGGAGGGACGAGTCATTAGGTCTGCTGATGACTAGTGAAGCCATTTGTTGTCCAATGCAAGAGAATTTTGGGGATTTTCCTGACGTGGCCACGACTTGGCACCACAAGTAATCCCCAACCCCATGACTCATAGGGTGCCTCGTGGGTACTGGCAGTAGGGATTTTCCTACGATGCTCCAAGGATATTTTCATAAAATCTTATACTTTTAATCCCTAAACTACGTTGTTTTAGGCACGTTTAGGAGAGAATTAAAGGAGTTGATCGACATATTCCTCTCATTCCTTCTCTCAACTCTCAGACTCAGTGCGAAGAAGTTCTAGACAAGAATCTCAGAGCTAAGCTATGGCTTTCAATCTTCCTTTAGACTTCTTTTGACTTCTCTCAAGGTTTCTTCTCCATGTATGTGGGAATTCAACAAGGGAATTTCTCTTCCCTTATGCCCCAAAACCCTTCTATAATTCCTTATCAGTCTTAACCCTGATTGTCAAAAATGGTGTTAACTTCAGTAAGATTATTCATATACTTATGGATTGTAATTCTTATGGATTCTTACAAAGTTCTCAATATTTAGCAAGCATGTTGTTCATTCTACATGAAATATTGTTTAGCCCTAATTCAATGAAAACAGTAATCTAGGTATTGCATAATTGTCTAGATACAAATGTTGCTTGACTCTGTTAGTTCTTGAATTTTCCCATGTATTGTCATTATGTGAGCACTCACAACCAGTTTGAATGCTAGTTCAATCGCAGTAAGCAATTTGCCCTTTAAAGTTTCTTTTAGTATTAGCTGATCAGTTTGATGATAGTTTTTTTTAAGAGATCAATTCAGTTATACTCCCTAGCTTAACTTATCAGTTAGTTCTCAAGACGGTTACGATGCATCCAGATAAGTAGCTCTAGCCAGGCTTAGAACACCAGTTTTAGTTATTCAATCCTACTGATATTGGGCATAATTACGTGCCCAAGTGCTATTTTATAACTTAATTAAGTCATGTTTGTCAATTAAATTCATTACATTCTCCTGTGATTTTGAATATTTTTGGGTATGCACTAACCAACATGATTAGTCCTTGTTTTCTAGGTGTAAAATGCATATGAAGGACTAAAAAATTATGGTTGAAGCAAAGGAAGGGAGTTCGGCTTGTATTGTAAAATATTGCAAAATGGCATGCCATAACAAGGCTAGTCGTGCCAGGTAACATGGCACTCTATGCGTGTGCCGTGCCCAGCGCCATGCCATGTCGTGCCATGCTGCGCAAGAAGAGGCATTCAAGTGCGCCTGCACATTGGCACCGTGCCACGCTAGGCACTGCTGCGCGCCAGCTCCCGTGTCACGCTGGGCAACGCGCGCGAGGAAGG
Source organism: Datura wrightii (assembly GCA_035772735.1). Lineage (NCBI taxonomy): Eukaryota > Viridiplantae > Streptophyta > Magnoliopsida > Solanales > Solanaceae > Datura > Datura wrightii. The sequence goes on along the minus strand of JASDFA010000014.1, from coordinate 2,622,554 downwards.
TCATGCCACGCCAGGCGTCACACAGAGCCTACACCAAAGACATGCGACTACCGAGAAAACCAGTAAAACTACGAGTTTGCTCCATGTCATAGAGGCAAATTGAGGCCTCCAGCTTCGTGACAAGGAGGCAGTTCATGCACGGCCAAAAAGTTTAATTTTCCACTTACTATAAATTAAAAATCATAGCTTCAAAAATCATTTATCACGAAATATCTTTGGGAAACATTAAAGGAGCGAAGAGAGAAAGGAAGAACTATACCTAGGGTTGATTATATTTCATTCTCTTTTAATTATTCTTTTAAGTACGTTGCTTGAATTATGTTTTTATGTAATTGTACGAACATGAGTGGCTAAAACCCTTCCTCTAGGGTTGAGGCTATGTAATATGATTGTAAATGCATGAATTCTTCATTGGTTAAACTTTTAGTGGTTATTTTTATGCTTGACCACCATGAAAACAAATGTGTTAAGCTTAGCTAAAAGCTCGAAAGATTAACGCTAGGCTAGAACATGAGAATGTAGGGAACAAGTTCTAACCTTTATGATAGGATTCGCGGTTAGGATAGATATTATACCTAATTTGCCTTGCTTGGTTATTAAAATGGGATGAGCTAGACATTGACTTGGAATTGTTACATCACCACTCATAGAAGTAATTGTAAACCACATCCATATATTTAAATTGCTCATGAATTAGGACGTCACATCTCCGCTCAACGATGTAGGAGTGAGACTAGTTTGTCGTGTTTAGAGGGTCGAAAGACCAGAACATAGCATTTTAATTATGTGAGAAAACAACTGAAGTTTTTAAACTTCAACCATTGGGAATTATAGCATTGCATGATTATTAGGCCTTAACTCTAGTTGCTTTGTATATAGTTTCTCAAGTATTTTGTGATCACTCCGAGACTTAATTAGATTTTACCGAAAATTTGTATAATCAACACTTGTGAAGGTTAATTTTACACTTGAACTTGATAATTCGCTGAATTGGTCCAGTCCCTGTGGGTTCTATATCCGGCTCTTTAAAAGGGCCACTGTATTACTTGTACAATCGTGTACGCTTGCGAGTGCGCTGGAGCGCAATACGTTTTTGGCGCCGTTGCTGGGGATTTGCGAGGTTGAGTGAATTTTTCTGTTTTTGTGTTATTTTGATTTCCTTAAGTGTTGAGAAACGTGGACTTAGTATGCTATATTGTACGTGACTGATTGTCTCTGCAGAGCTTGCAAGGAATAGAGAGCTAGTGGAATCATTATTGGAACCTAAATGCCAACTGCATTTGCTCAGGAGGGAAGCTCTAGAGTTAAAGTTGAAAAAATTACAAGAGCAGTTGGAACAACATCCACTAGTTAGGCAAGAAGAGTTGTTATCTGATCAAATGGCAGACCCAACTAGTTCGCGAAGTGGCAATTCCACTAGAAACGAATGTGACCTCCACTATCTGCAAATAGGAGCTCGAAGGAAACTTTGAGCTTAAACTAAACATGTTATAGTTGTTACATTCGAGTGGCCAGTTCAATGGGATGACTCATGAGGACCCACATCAACACTTATAGAACTTCTTGGAGATCAGTGACACCTTCGTCCCCACCGGAGTGTCAACTGATTATGTCCGACTCACACTCTTCCCATTTTCATTGTTGGGAAAGGCAAAGAGGTGGTTTAAGGATGAGCCGCCTAATTCCATTACTTCTTAGGATGACTTAGCAAAGAAGTTCCTCATCAGATTCTTCCCTTAAGGCAAAACAGCCGAACTCATAAGTGAAATATTAAGCTTCAAGTAGAGATCTAAGGAGAAATTTTATTTGGATTAGGACAGATTTAAGTCACTGTTTAGAGACTGCCCCCATCACCAGCAGTCTAGTGAAGTCTAGCCCATACCTTGTGGAATGTCTAGACCCATACACCAAAATTTTACTAGACTCTACATCGGGTGGGCAAGCATTGGAGAAGACTTATGATGAGTTGTACACTCTATTGCACAGGATTGCTCAAGGAAATCCAGAGTAGCATAGTGATTCATCGAGAGGGGCAGGTAAGAGAGCAGCAGGGCTGCTATTGGTGGACGGTGTCAATGCCTTGGCGGCACAACTAGCATCCTTTCAGCATCAGATGAAGACTCAGTTCAACAAACTGAGTATGCACCAATAGTAGGGATAGGTGAATGCAGTTCAGCAGGCTCCTAGTTGGTGTAAAATCTGCGGCAATAATGGGCACAATGCAGAATCTTGCGGGGCCAATCCTGAATCGGTCAATTTTGTTGGGAATGTTCAGAGAAAAAATGAGAAGTTTGGGAACAACTACAACAAGAATTGGTAGAGCCACCCAAATTTTTCTTGGGGTGGAAATCAGAGTCAAAGCTACCAGCAACCTCAGCAGCAGCAGTATCAATAGCAGGACAGATAGAATGGTGTCTAGTCGAGTAGCAGCAATGTTGAGGAGATGTTGTAAAAAATAATGACTGCTCATACCTAATTGGTAGAGAATCAGACGATCATGGAATCAGATTTGAAAAATCAGCAGTTGGCCACCAGCAATCTAGAGAAACAGATAGGTCAATTAGCAGCTCCTCAGCACACCAGTCCTTAGGGAGGGTTACCCAGTGAAAAAAATACAAACCCTCGACAGGTCAATGCCATTAGTATGGAGTGATAAGCAATTGGATGACGCACCAGCGAATGAAAAGAGATATGAGGTGCAGCCAGAGATGGTCAGAAAGGGACCACCTACTGAGAAGGGTGATAATCAGAGTGCTGTGAAACAAAATGCACAATCATCATTGTAGGCAACACAGAGACCACCACCACCATTCCCTCAAAGACTTAAGAAGAGAAAGAAGGAGGGATGCTTTAAAAAGTTCTTTGATATTTTCAAAGAACTTCACATAAATTTGATTTTGCTTGATGTTTTGTAGGGAATGCCCAAGTACGCTAAGTACTTGAAAGATGTGGTGGCCAACAAAGTCAGATTGGTGGATGTTCAAACTGTGTCACTAACTGAGAAGTGCAGCCATAGGGTAATGAGCAAGATACCGAAAAAGATCAATGACCCAGGGAGTTTTACCCTCCCCATACAAATTGGTAAAGCTTAAGTGATAAGAGCTCTATGTGATTTAGTGACAGAAGTTAACCTAATCCCTATCTTTATTTAACACCTTGGGGTTGGGTCAGCTGAGGCCAACACGAATGATGCTACAGCTGGCAGACAAGTCTCAAGTGGCACCAAATGGAATAATTGAGGACCTTCTAATCAAAGTGGGCAAGTTTATTATACCCACTAATTTCATCATACTTGATTTTAAAGTTGATAACAAGGTGCCCCTGATCTTGGGACGGACATTCTTGGCCATTGGAGGAGCAATTATAATTGTAAGAGTAGGGACCCTGAAAATGAGGGTCGATGATGAAGAAGAACTCTTCCGAGTCTACCAAAAGATCAACCCACCAATACACATTAGAGACCTTTATAAGGTCAGTGTGTTGTCAGAGGCTAAGTGTGGGGTGGTAGATTCCATAGGTCCACGGCCGCAGGAGATGATCACATTTCAGCCTAAGTCTGATGAAAGGATTCAAGAAAAGAAGAAGTTGGAACAAGAGATGGACAGAGTGGAGGTTGTTCCCTCGAAAAATAAAAAGAGAAAAAGATGGTTCTCGAAAGAGAACATTGACTTGAGGATGTTCTGAGAAGGATAGTCCACGTCATTCCATGATGTAAAATGAGGCGCTGCTTGGGAGGCAACTCAAGGGTGTCACAGGTACAATTTTATTTTCCTTTTGTTGTGGTTTTGTATTTTCACCTTTTGTTATTTTTGGTGGTGAATTAAGAACAGGTTGAGCGGAAGTCTAAGTACCCTTGGGAGAGGAAGCTAAGGAGCATGAAAGAGGATAAGTGTGGGGTGGATAACCCACTTTTGCAAAAACAAAAGAAAACATGCTGCTAGCTAGGCCTATAGGCTTCAGGGAGTATTTCTCACCCTGTTTATGTTTTAATTAGATGCTTTGGGGACAAAGCATATTTTAAATGTTGGGTGCGAAAATTTTCAAAATTTTGTGCTTAATGATTTCAGGTAGAATTAGGGCTTTGTATGGTATTATTGGATGAAAAAGTTTAGTTTAGCATGATTGACCCACCTGGTTGTTTTTCTTTTGGGTTCTTTTCTGAAGGAGGGTACTTTGAATCGAGAAATAAAATTTTCATGTGTCTGTACATAGTTGTTTTTAGTCATAGTCAGGGACTTTTCCTGACGATGGATGGATGACGACCGTCTTGAGGGAAAATTAGTCAATTGGTTTTTTTTGAACCCTTAACTGATTGATAGCTTGATGTTCTTGTTATGTGCTATATGTGATTGTGAGATGCAAGTGTTGTTAATTTTGAAGCACGTGAGCAGTTGTATAACTTTGTTTGAGACACCTAGGCTCTTGAATGTGACTCGATGTACTTAAAGCTGAATTTTACATTTTTGTGATTAGTTGAGTTAAGAATCTGCTGAATTTGTCTAGATTTGAGCATGTGCTGTGAGTGTAAGGTTTTGAATATTCCATGATATTGTGTAGTGTCTAGAACTTGCCTGGGTTGTATACAACACAAAATAAGGGATGTGGATTGTATGAGATGATTTAGGCATTTCATTGAATGAGCCTAATTTTTATCGCCTGCTTTACCTACCTTGGATGTCTGATCCTAGTGTTCCCATTGAGCCTTTAGCCTATTCTTTGCTAGCCACAAAATGAGCTTAATCCTTTCTTTTCATTAGCCTTGAATTTGATACAAAACTCCTAAGCGCTTATGTGAAATTGCAAAAGAAGTTAAGCAGTGAGAAGTGGAATAATAAGTAAAATAGTAGTTGTGGGAGTTGAAGAGAAGACTAAAGGCGCACTTGCTTAAAAATTAATAAGAGTTAGGAGGGAGCAAAAGAAGAAAACAGCGAAAAAGAAAATTTAAGAAAATTTCTCAAGTACTCCCTACTAATAGCTTAAGTGTGCCTAATGAGATGGAGAAACAAAAGAGGAAATTGGGAGAGAAAAGAATAAAGGTGAAGTAAGAGGATGGAAATTCCTAAGGAAAGTGTGATGTATTAAAAACGCTTAGGGAAGATAGTCATTATTACTAGCAATAATAGTACATCCCCCCCAGCTTACATTACAACCCATTAAATCCTACTTGATCTTACTTTTGAACATTATTAAATTAGTAGAATAAAACACTAAAGACAAGCTTATGGGTCAATACACATGGCATGTGAATTATTTGGGAGAGTGAGTGTATTTCTTATGTATAGACCCATACATGTTCTTAATTTGAAGAATCGTGAGTGAGAAATGGGTAACTCTCTCGTTGTGAGGGCACATGTTTAATGAAGGATAAATTTCATGTAGGATTTCTTTATCGGTTGATTTGCATGAGTTTGTTGAGATTGAGAGTCGATTTCTTGAGGCTAGGAAGTCTTTACGTAGTTATACATGATTTTAATGGTTAAATCTTGCATGCTCTATTTTAAACTTGATATCAAAAACAATCGTTGTAGCCTTAGCTTGAATTTTCTTGCTTAAATTAGCCATGTGTGAGTCTTCATGTGCATGAGATGTAAAAGGGAGTTGTGCGAGGACGAACAAGGCTTTAAGTGTGGGGTAGTGATCTTGGGCATAATTACGTGCCCAAGTAATATTTTATAACTTAATTATGTCATGTTTGTTAATTAAATTAATTACATTCTCATGTGATTTTGAATATTTTTGGGTATGCACTAACCAACATGATTAGTCCTTGTTTTGTTGGTGTAAAATGCATATGAAGGACTAAACAATTATGGTTGAAGCAAAGAAAGGGAGTTAGACTTGGATTGTAAAATATTGCAAGACGGCATGCCATAGAAAGGCTGGTCGCGCCAGGCCGCGTGCCACGTTGTGCATGTGCCTTGCCTAGCGTCATACCATGTCGTGCCATGCTGCGCAAGAAGAGGCATTCCAGTGCACCTACGTGTTGGCGTCGTGCCACGCTAGGCATTGTTGCGTGCCATCTCCCGTGTCACGCTGGGCAACACATGCGAGGAAGGTCGTGCCACGCTAGGCATCATGCACAGCCTGTGCCAAAGACATGCAACTGCCGAGAAAACTAGTAAGCCTCCACGTTTGCTCTGTGTCATGGAGGCAAATTAAGGTCGTCCAGCTCCATGACACGGAGGCAGTCCATGCACGGCCAAAAAGTGCAATTTTCCACTTACTATAAATTAAAAAACTTAGCTCCAAAAATCATTTATCACAAAATATATTTGGGAAACCGTGAAGGAGCAAAGGGAGAAAGGAACAACTCTACCTAGGGTTGATTATATTTCATTCATTTTTAATTATTCTTGTAAGTACGTTGCTTGAATTTATGTTTTTGTGTAATTGTACGAACATGAGTGGCAAAAACCCTTCCTCTAGGGTTGAGGCTACGTAATATGATTGTAAATGCATGAATTCATTAGTTTTAGTTTTAGCGGTTTTTTTGTCATGTATTCTTTCTTATTGTTGTTTTATGCTTGATCACCATGAAAACAAATCTGTTAAGTAGGGAAAAGTTTGAAAGTGTAACCCTAGGCTACAACATGAGAATGTAGGGAGCAAGTTCTTACCTTTACGATAGGATTCGCGGTTCATATAGATATTATACCTAAATTGCCTTGCTTGGAATTAAAACAGGATGAGCTAGACATCGACTTAGAATTGTTACATCACCACTCATAGAAGTAGTTGTCAAACTAAGTCCAGATAAATGATTAGAGGTACGAAAGTCCATAATTAAGGGTACAAACTCCGTTACCCACATCCAAGTATTTAAATTGCTCACGAATTAGGACGTCACATCCCCGCTCAACGATGTAGGTGTGAGAATAGTTTGTCGTGTTTAGAGGGTCTAAAGACCATGAACATAGCAATTTAATTATGTGAGACAACAATTGAAGTTTTTTATACTCGAACAATTGAGAATTGTAGCATTGCATGATTATTAGGCCTTAACTCTAGTTGCTTCATATATTGTTTCTCAAGTATTTTGTGATCACTCCTACACTTAATTAGAATTTACTGAAAATTTCTATAATCAACACTTGTGAAGGTTAATTTAACACTTGAACTTGATAATTCGCTGAATTGGTCCAGTCCCTGTGGGTTCGACATCTGACTCTTTCAAAGGGCCACTGTATTACTTGTATGATCGTGTGCGCTTGCGAGTGCACTGGAGAGAGACACCTACAGACATTGAGGTTACTTCTAGATAAGATTTCCTGACTTAGTCTAGGACCCCAGCTGTGAGCTATCAGTTTACTAGTCCATTTAGGAATATCCAGTGGGAGTAGTACTTAGCACCGAGTGGACTGGGGTTCCAGCATATCCAGGTTCTTGTAACTACATTGCCACCATGGGTTTTAACCCTGATGGGCCCCAAACTTGTGATCACCCAGCTCAGCCACTATACCCTGGCATAGTATAGTGGGCTTTCTTTGATAGGCTGCATATATCGGACTTCACATCTAGCTCACATGGTTATATATCGGTTATAGACTCTCCCTCTTATCAGTATAGTTCAGTTCAGCTCAGTCTCATTTTAGTTCAGTTCAGTCACTCAGTTTAAGGACATATTCATGATCTTCTGTTAGGGTAATTATCGACCATATCACAGTTATAGCTCAGCTTCTATCAGTACTCAGTATTAGTTGGTCATTTCATGTTATTTCAGTTCAGTTTCTTATTTTCCATGCTTATTATATATCTCACTTACTCAGTATATTCAAAGTACTAACGCATACTTTCTATGTTGTATTATATTATGATACAGGTGCAGGTTCTCAATTTCAGCATTGTCAGTAGTTTCTCTCGATGATTCCAGCAGTAGCTCTATTTGTGAATCCTCATCTTTCGACGACAATGATTTCTTTGCAGTCAGTTCTTTATTTAGTCATACTTTAGAGTTAGCTGGGGACTTGTCCCAGCAACTCACTAGTTAGTAGATGGCTTCCAAACACAGTTGTTCAGTATTCTTTTCAGTTATGTTTACTCTTTCCAAAACAGTTTTATTTGGATTACCCAAATGAAAACCTATCATGCAATTTGCTAGGAATTTAATTTGTTACATTACTACTATCAACACAACATCCTTTTTCTCCTCTAGTCTCCACATTTCATCCATTAGTCAGAGAGATTCAGCATAAGAAGACACCTCGGGGTTTTGAATTAGCCTTTCAAAAGGGCTCATCTTCAAGCCCCTAATAAGTCAACAAAACTCACAACAAATGTAAAATTCTACAAAATGATTAATTAATTCAAATCAAGAAAGAACTAAAGGTTATCAAATAACATTCCCTGGCAACGACACCAAAATTGATGACGTCTAAATCCACTCATCGCAAGAAAAAAGTGTACATGATCGTCGCAATACAATCTTAACTCGTGAGTCTAGGTCAAATCCACAGGGAATGTAGATTGATAGCAATAAAAGTCATCTATCAAATTGAATTAAATAGCGTCATTGTATCAAAGCTAGGAAAGTAAATATTGGTGGTTATAAGATCATACTATGAATTAAAATTTGATTAAAAAAAAGCAACTAACTTCGAAGACACAATATGAGAAAATACTGGGGGTGTGCTATTGATGAGACATTTATATGATTGGGGTTAACTAGAAAATCAAATCATTACTTACGAAAATAAATAGTTGTGGACAAGGAGACATCGATGTTTCTCAACCACTTGATGTCTTTTGCCTCGTATTTTCTTAAACCCCAAGGTCCCATACACATAAGCACTATAACTTGGGTAACAACTAAACTGTCTCTAGACTTAATTCTTTAATGTGTATATGAAAATGGTTTTGGCTATCTCTAGCCCACCCCATATAATAAACACACCAATTACCCACCATTGTTTTCCCACCATATTCTATTCCTCTCTTTCAAGATAAAATAGAATAATTAAATACAATCCATATTTTCAATTATAGAAATTTCAGTTATAAATTAGAGAAAACATTGGATTTATGCTAAATAAGTAATTCTAATTTTAAAATAGCAAAACCCAATCAAATTTAAAACCTATCATGCACACACCTCTAGCAAGGTGTTTAGCTACTCATAAATGAAGAACAAGAGATAACCATTAAAGGAATCACTGTCATTCATCATTGACAAGAAACTTTAAGCTTAAGTTGTTCTTCAATGGAGGTTTTTACCTAAGGAAAAGCTCTCACTTCTCTCTATCCTTTTCTCTCTCTAGGAATGGAATGTTCTATTCTATACAAGACGGAGCAAAAATAGGATAAAGTTGCTCCTCTTTTCTTAAGCTGGACAATTTACCCTTTTGATGACGGCCTCACTTGCGAGGCACCTACATTTCGCAGATCTTGGTACATGAGGCACCAGTTGATCGCAGCTCGGGGTTAGTAAGTCCAGGCTTGATCCTACATTGGCACCTACATTTCGCAGGTGCTGACTCGCTTTCCTTTGGTGTTGCTTTAGTTTCAAGGAACTAATCTCCTGCGATTAGCCTGCATTTTTCAGGTGTCAATTTGCAATTAGCCTGCGTTTTGTAGGTGTCAACCTGCGAATCACCGGTTCTCTTCCTCCTATACCATGCTTTTTGTTCAATTTCTTACTTTTTCTATTTTAATTGAATACATGCAAAAACCACAGAGAAAGGGCATAGAATATTCCTAAATAACTTGAAAACAAAGCAAAAGCTCATGTTTAAAAACCTAATGAGTTAGTAAATTACCAACTCATCACTCGTACTATCATACCACTAGTCGTAGTGAGAGTCTTACTGAGGGAAATTTTCAACATTTTACTGGTTTATACTCCATATCTAGGGTCTAGTCATAGTGACTTTTGGGGTGTTACAATTAGGGAGATAGATTATAGGCTCGGAGTGAGTCTCCTACCCGAGGTATCATAGTTCCTCCAACCCCAGCTAGGGTTTCAACAGATAGATCTCCAGCTCCTCTTGCTTTAATAATATGTGAGGGTGATAGAATGGCAGGCCTTCTAGCATCTATGGGACCCCCGATTGATCTGGATGGAAAAGGGTTTAAAGGAGCTATTTAGTTGATGGCTCATATAGTAATAGGCCAGGAGTAGCGGTTGGAGAGGATAGAGGGACACAGTGGCTAGGTAACAGAGAGTTCCAGGCCCCACGATATTTGAGTGTAAGCCCTTCCATATTCACCGAATCAGACCTGAGCGAGGATCCTCAGGTCTTCATTGATTAGACATATAGGGTGTTGAAGGAGATGCGGTTGTAGTGACTGTGGGAATAGAGTTGGCAGCCTTTAGACTACATGATGTGGCTATATTGTGGTATGAGGCTTGGTCTCGATCCAGAGGAGTCGACGCACTTCTAGCTAAGTGGGAAGAGTTCTATCAGGCATTTATGTACCACTATCTACCCCGGTAACTTTGACAAGCTCAAGCTGAGTGGTTTTTTCACCTAGAGAAGGGCCATATAAGTGTGCACGAGTATTGCCGTCAGTTTAATTTTTTGGCTAGAGATGTTGTGCACATGGTTTAGACGATGAAGGATAGAGTTCATCGATTGGTGTTAGGGCTAAGGCTTGATATAACTTGCAATTGTTTGGGGATATCTTCTCTGGAGCGTAGGGACATTGCTTGAATTTAGGATTTCACCTAGAGGGAGTAGGATTTGGTTCATCAGTTACGGGATGCATGGTGACAGTAGGAGTAGAGAAAGAGAGCAAGGACTGTGGGTCATTACAGAGGGCCATGGAGTAACCCAAGGGCTCGGTTATCTCAACAGTCCATCAAACCAATAGGGGTTCCCACCGTAACTTCAGGGACAAATGAGAGACCAGGGCCTTACTCCATCTAGCTTACGGTATCAAGAGCGAGTGGGATAGGGGAGATCATCAATGCTACCTTGTGCGCAGTATGGGAGGTCACACTCAGGTCCATGCCATCAAGGGCAAAAATTATGATAGCATTGTGGGAAGCCAGGGTACTTTATGAGAAATTGTCCAGACAGGGCGGAAGCATAATCGGCACGGCTAGATAGATCAGAAATTGCTTCGTCATCCTTAATTAGACCTCCCAGACCTGATCCTCAATTGGTAGCAGGTCATGGTAGAGGTAAAGGGAGAGAGACTTCTAGTTTCGGGGCAACCCCGAATAGATTTTATGTTTTGTGTGGTCAACAGGACTAGGAGGCGTCACCTGATATTATTATAGGTGCTTTGATTATTCATTCTCATTCAGTAGATGACTTGCTTGATCTTTTTTCTACACTATATTATGTTACACCATTAGTTTTGTGTTAGTTTGAGATGGTCCCTAAGTTATTGTCTAGACTATTTGCTGTTTCCATACAAATTGGTGAATCTATGCTGGCTAATTTACTTAAATTGTGTAGTGATGGTATGTGATTAATTTAGCCAATATGATTTAATTGAGCTTGAGATGGTTGATTTTGATGTCATTATGGGTATGGATTGGTTGGCAGCATGTTATGCTAATGTGGATTGCAGAACAAAAGTCGTTAGATTCCACTTTTCAAGTGAGACAATTTGGGAGTGGCAAGGCAATGTCGCTACACCTAAAGGTATGCCTGTTTCATACCTTATGTCTTAAATTATGATATCTAAAGGTTGTATGTCGCACTTGTTTGGGTAAGAAATTTGGAACGTGAACCTACGACTCTCTATTCAGTTCCTATTGTAAATGAGTTCCTGGAAATCTTTCCAGAGGATTTGCCTAGAATCCCCTACCCGTAAAAGGGAGATATATTTTACTATTGATTTACTTCCAGGTACTCAACCGATATCCATACCTCCATACAGAATTGTCCCAGCAGAACAAAAAGAATCAAAGGAATAGTTAAAAGATTCAGTCGAGCAGGGATTTATCTAGCCCAATGTGTCATTGAGTTATCCTGTCGAGCAGGGATTTATCCAGCCCAATGTGTCATTGAGTTATCCAGTCGAGCAGGGATTTTCCAGGGATTTGTTTGTGTAGAATAAATATGGGTTATTGAGAATATTCATTGATTATAGGTAGTTTAACAAGGTGTCCATTAAGAATAAATATCCACTTCCCTAGATTAATGATTTGTTTGATCTGTTTTAGGGTGCCAGATGCTTTTTGAAGATTTCTTTAAGGTATAGATACAATTAACTTTTAGTTTGGAAGGTTGATAACACTAACACATCTTCCAGGACCTGGTACGGCCATTACGAGTTCCTGGTGATGTCATTTGGGATTACTAACTCCCCAGTGACTTTTATGGATTTGATGAATTGGGTGTTTAAGCCCTTTCTGGATGTATTTATGTTGATATTCATTGACAACAGTTTAATTTATTCATGATCAAAGGTGGAGCACGCAGATCATTTGAGAGTAGTGTTGCTGTAACACCCCAGAAATTCTTGGGACTAGCCTTTAGACTTAAAATGCCATAATGCAGAAAACTACGAAAAAGGCCTCAATATGAGTCATAATACGACTCATAGGATAGTGGCTCGAGTCATACCAAGACTTGTAACAGAAGGGTCAGGGAAAATAGTATGGGTGGCTAGGAGAAACCACGACTGCATGTCATGATTCATACCACCATGGTTTGAATCGTATTGACCAATTGTGGAAAAGTTTAGAGAAGAGGTCAGGAAAATTTTGGAAAACCACAAGCCAAGGTACAACTCATGGTAAGCTGGTATGGATCGTACCATCTAGTCATGATTTGAGTTTCAAAGAAATGTTCAAAAGGCTTGGAGGAAACTACCAGTTGTGGTAAGACCCGTAGTAAAATTTCAAGGATCGTGGTAGACTTTCGTGGAAAACTTCAAGGAATGGTATTGAGTAAGGCCCCTAACCACGCACACTAGTACGGATCGTATGATCCTGGAATGACTCGTAAGTTAAGACATACCACATGACTTAGAAGTTTTAATAGCAGTTTCTAGGGGTATTTTTAAAACCCTGAGATCCGAACTCCTAAACTACATCGTATTGGGAATATTTAGAAGGGGATTTGGGGAATTAGATAATCCTCTCTCCCCATTCTTTCCAAACATGCAGGAACTCACCGTAAGAAACTCAGATGACTCCTTCAAGCAAGAGCTAGGGATTATTCTCCTTCTCGTAGTTCCAGGCACTTTCTCAAGGATTTCTCCCCAAGTATGTGGGACATCAACAAGGTTTTCCTTTCACCCTTGTGTCATAAATTCTTTAGTAGCCCTAGTCTTAACAAATTCTAGAAATCAAGACCTAGGTTTCCTAGTAAGCCTAAGAATTTCATAATCTTGATAATTCTTCAATTGCACATGACTACTACTAGCTGAACTTCATGTTTTGGTTCAATTATACAATATGTTTTTCCTAGTCTTAATCTTTAACATGTTCTCTCTTTTAATGAAACTTGCATGAGTTAGAACAGGGTATAAATATTGTATTTGCATGATTTTATAAATTGAATTATGAATGTTAGCACAGATACCTTTATGAAAAGTCAATGCTCTTGGCATGTTTAGTCTCAATGTTATTGTCACTATTTAGCATATTTAGTAGTATCCGTTTATCAGCATATTAGTCGTTCTTTAGATTGTCATGAAAATTTCAGATAAAGCAGCTCTGACAAGTCTTAGAACACAGTCTCTTTTGGGTCGTTAGACTCTCAAAACACTTCTAGATATGTAGTTCTTATTTAGTCTTAGGACATCAGTTTCGAGCTATCAGCATAATTAGATATAATTAGGTTCCAGTTGGAGTAGCACTTAGCACCAAGAGGACTGGGGTTCAGTGCACCCAGGTTCCTAGAACTACATGCCATCATAGGCTATTACCTTGAATGAGCCCCCAGATAGTGATCACACAGTTTAGACACGATACCCTAGCAAGATATAGTGGGCTCTCTTCAATGAAGTATATACATCGAACTCCACGTCTTGCTCACGAGGTTACATGTTGGTTATAGGCTGTCCACAGCATATTACAGTATGTTATAGTCTTTAGACTAGTCTTTCAATTTCAAGATATGCTTATGACCTTTAGTCAGATATTGGTTCTTACAACATTTTGAGATTTCAGATTTACTTTAGTACTTATGTTTTAAATTATGGTCATTTCATGTCTTGACAATATAGTTCATGTCTTTATAAGTTTATTTTACGTCTCCTATATTCAGTACATTAAAAGTACTAATCATATATTTCTATGTGCTATATCATTTTATGATATAGGCTCAGGTACCCAGCCTTAGTATTGCAATTAGTTTCTCCTGTGATATTCAATAGATCTCCAGTTGTGAGTCCTCCTCTTTCGAGGGACGGAGTCACTTATTCTAGTTATTTTACTTTTAGTTTTCAGACTTAGAGTTAGCTGGGGGATTGTCCCAATAGCTCATCAGTTCTTTTAGAAGGCGTTCAGACAATATTTGTAGATTTAGTTTGGGCTTTTCAATGACTATTTAGATTTGTATAAAAATCAGTATTTTCTTGTTTCTTTAATCAGCTTTTGCTTTCTATTATTCTCAATAGATCAATTATAATAGAATTATGCTTCGCCATAGGTGTGCGTGGGGTCACTTGTGATCCTAAGTATCGTGTCGAGTCCTGGATGTGAACTCGGATCATAACAAACTTTGTATAAGAGCATCACATTTAGAGTGTCCTAGGATGTCTGAAAACCACGTCAAGTAGAGAACTTTTCATGTGTGTGAAGCGTGCCACACTTATGAGGGGAAAGCTATAAGGCATTTTTTTAGGAAAATTTCCTTTATTCATGATTCTTATTGTGCGTGGAGTTTTACTCTAACACGTCCTCCTAACTCGTGCTTTATTTTTTTTAAGTCGACGATGCCTCCTAAGAGAAGAAAGGGAAGGATGACCGGCAATGCTAATCAGCCAGCCCAACCAGCTCCATCTGCCTATCAAGAATAGCAGGTGTAACATGTAGAGTTCCAGGCTGCTATTCAGATGCTGGCTCAAGCAATGACCAACCAGGTTACCTGCAGGTCATTGTACTGGTAAATACTAATGGGTCTACAACTGCTGCCAGAGTCTGAGATTTTACTCGGATGAATCCCCTAGCATTTCAAGGGTCTAAAGTAGATGAACACTCGCAGGAATTCATTGATGAGACTCATAAGATCACCAATATCATAGGTGTTAACCCAGTTGAAAGTGCAGATTTAGCTGCTTATCAGTTGAAGGGGGTGTCTCAAATTTGGTATAAGCAGTGGAAGGAGGAGAGACGGGTTGGTACAAGTCCAGTGGAATGGGATGAGTTTGTGACTACATTCCTAGATATGTTCTTTCCCTGGAAGTTAAGGGAAGCTAAGGTTGCTGAGTTTATGAACTTAAGGTAAAAGAACATGACAATATAGGACTACGCATTAAAGTTCTCTCAACTATCATGGTATGCTCCGAGAATGATTGTTGAGCCAAGGGCTCGCATGCTCATGTTCTTGAATGGGGTGTCAAACTTGGTGGTAAAGAATTGTAGAACTAAGCTCATCAAAGACATAGACATCTCCAGTCTCATCATCCATGCACAACAAATAGAGGCGGAGAAACTAAAGGAGATAGAAAGGGAAAGTAAACGGGCGAGGACAGGCCAGTCTGAGTATTCCTAGTGAAGGTCAGACAATGGTATTCACCTCTAGCAGCAGCAACACAGGCCTCCAACACCTTATTTAGCCAGTGCTCCATCTTTCAGGCCCCGTAAGGATAGGAGAGGTGGGACATAAGGCTCCCAGTCCCAAAGCCATATCTCCTGTAGCCACACTTTTCTAGCATGTCCTAACTGTTGAAAGAACCATTCTAGGGAGTTGCATCTGGGCAAGGATGGTTGTTTTCGGTGTGGCTAACTGGGTCACGGATTGAGGGATTGCCTATCAACAGAGCGGGGGAAGGCCCAATCCACCATATCAACAGCTCCGACAGGTTATCTAGCTCCACAAGGTATTACCTCAAGTATAGGTGGCGGTCAGCGCCAAAACCATTTCTAGGCTTTATCCTCCTGTTAGGACTAGGAGAACTCACCTGACGTAGTCACTGGTATGTTATGCCTCTTTTAGATAGATGTTTATTCTTTAATCGATCCAGGAACCACACTTTCTTTCGTGACTCCTTACAATGCTATCCAATTTTACATTAGTTTAAAAATTCTCTTAGAGCCGTTCTCAGTCTCTACTTGAGTTGGTGATTCAGTTAAAGCTAGCTGGGTGTATAGGGATTTTTCGATTATAGTGTTACATAAAGTTACCACAGTTGATCTAGTAGAGTTAGATATGGTCAACTTCAACCTCATCCTTTGCATGGACTGGTTACATTCTTTCTATGCCTCAGTTGACTGTAGAATGAGGGTCATTACATTCCAGTTTCCTAACGAACCAGTCCTAGAGTGGAAGGGTAGTACTTCAACACCTAAGGGTCAGTTTATTTTCGTACCTTAAGACTAGGAAAATGATCTCAAAGGGGTACATCTATCACTTGGTTAGGGTCAAGGATTCTAGTTCTAAAACCCCAACACTTCAGTTAGACCCTATCGTCAGTGAGTTTCTTGATGTGTTCCCCGAGGATCTTCCTAGAGTCCCTCCCGAGTGGGAGATCGATTTTAGAATAGACCTTCTACTTGATATTCAATCTATCTCTAATCCTCCTTACAAAATGGCTCCATCATAGATTAAGGAGTTGAAGGAACAATTGAAAAACCTTCTAGATAAGGGCTTCATCAGGCCTAATATCTCTCCATATGGTGCCCAGTCCTATTTGTGCGGAAGAAAGACGGTTCACTCAAAATGTGTATCGACTACCGTCAGCTGAACAAAGCTACAATCAAGGACATGTATCCTCTACCTAGGATTGTTGACTTTTTCAACCCACTTCAGGGAGCTGGTTTCTTTTCCAAGGTAGATTTCATATTAGGATACCACCAGCTCAAGGCCGGAGAATGTAAATCCCAAAAATAGCCTACAGAACTTGATATGGTCATTAAAAATTTATATTCATGTTTTCTAGACTAACCAATGCTCCTGCAGCTTTTATAGATCTAACGAAAAGGGTATTCAAGTCGTACCTGGACATGTTCATTATTGTCTTTATAGATGATATTGTAGTTTACCCCAAAATAGTGGAGGAGCATGCAGACCATCATAGAATAGCTTTGTAGACTCTCCAGGACCACCAGTAAATTTAGAAGTGTATATTCTAGTTAAAATCAGTGGCATTCCTCGGTCATGTGGTCTTTAGTGAGGGTATTCAGGTGGATCCTCAAAAGATAGCGGCATTCAAGGACTGGCCAAGACCCACTTCTCCGTCAAATATCAGGAGTTTCTTGGGCTTAGCTGATTATTACAGATGGTTCATAGAAGGATTCTCCTCCATTGCCTCTCCTTTGACCAGACTAACTCAAAAGAAGGTAAAGTTTCAATGGTCAGATGCTTGTGAGAAGAGTTTCTAGGAATTGAAGACCCAACTCACTATAGCCCTAGTTCTAACTCTTCCAGAATGTTTTGATGGGTTTGTGATCTATTATGATGCCTCCAGAGTTGTCTTTGGTTGTGTTTTGATGCAGCATGGCAAGGTGATAGCTTATTCTTCTAGAAAACTAAAGGTTTATGAGAAGAACTATCTGACTCATAATCATGAACTAGCAACAGTGGTATTCACCTTGAAGATTTGGAGGAATTACCTTTATGGAGTTCATGTGGATGTTTTTACTTACCACAAGAGTTTATAGTATGTGTTTAGTCAGAAAGATTTTATTCTTCATCAAAGCAGATGGCTAGAATTATTGAAGGGTTATGATATAAGTGTGTTGTATCACCCAGGCAAGGCTAATGTAGTGGTTGATGCCCTTAACCGGATGTCTATGGGATGTATTGCTCATGTCGAAGAGGGTAAAAAGAAACTACCAAAGAATATCCACAGACTGGCTCGGTTAGGGGTCTAGTTGGTTGATTTAACGAAAGGTGGAGTTGTAGTCCAAAACGGGTCAAAATCCTCCCTGGTGGTGGAGGGTAAGTCAAAGTAGGATGAAGACCCGATTTTACTGAAGTTGAAGGAAGCAGTCACAAGAAAAGAGGTAGAAGCATTCTCCAAAGGTGGAGACAGTGTGCTCCATTATCAGGAAAGGTTATGTGTTCCTGATGTAGCTGTTAAGGCAGCGGATACTAACAGAGCTCACAGCGCCAGGTAATCTATCCACCCAATTCCCACTAAGATGTACCATGATCTACGGGAAGTTTACTGGTGGAATAGCATGAAAAAGGACATTGCAGAATTTATGGCTAAGTGTCCAAACTGCCAACAGGTCAAGGTTGAACATCAGAGACCGGGGGTATGACTCAGGATATCAACATTCCTACTTGGATGTGGGAAGAGATAAACATGGACTTTATCACGGGTTTACCTCATACGCATCAACGACATGATTCAATTTGTGAGGTGGTAGACCGGATGACTAAGGCAGCACATTTCCTACTGGTCAATACCACGGATTCAGCAAACGACTATATTGGACTGTACATCCCGGAGTTATTTAGGTTTCATGGAGTCCCATTATCCATCAATTCAGATAGGGGTACTCAGTTCACCTCACACTTCTAGAAGTCATTTCAGAAAGGACTTGGTACTCAGGTTAAGCTCAGCACAATGTTTCATCCACAAAAAGATGGCCAGGCTGAACGAACTATTAAGACTTATAGGATATGTTGGAGGCTTGCGTGATCAATTTCAAGGGAATCTGGAATGATCAGATACCTCTCATCAAGTTTGCAAACAACAACAACTACCACTCTACTATTCTGATGGCTCCGTTCGAGGCATTACATGGTAGAAGGTGCAGATATCCCATAAGGTGGTTTGAGATTGGTGAAGCAACCTTAATAGGACCTGATTCAGTAGATGAGGCTCTGCAGAAGGTTCAGCTTATCAGGGAACAATGGAGAACAACTCAAATCCAATAGAAATCATATGTGGATGTAAGAAGGAGGGAGTTGGATTTTGATATAATTGGCATATTTACATGCCCAAGTGCTATCTTATAACTGAGTTTAGTCATGTTTGAAAATTTATTTAAGTAGACTCTCATGAAATTTTATATGTATGTGTGCATGAACTAACAAAAGTGATTAGCCCATGTTTTACAGGTGAAATATATCAAGGAGAGGCTGAAAATGATATTCAATGCACTAGAGGAAAGCATGGAGTGAATGCCAAGAAGGAAGCATGATGTAGCATGAGAAGAGGGCAGGCCCAGCAGCATGCCACGCCTAACACATGGAGTGCCAAGGTTGAGCGTGATGCGCACACGAGGGACGAGACATACAGTAGCCCTGCACATTGGTGTTGTGCCACCGCAGTTGATCTCCACATCCACAGGAGTGTCACGCCAGGAGAGATGCACAAGCCTCGTCCATGCCAATGCCAACTGCCGATTCCAATATCTTGCCACGTTGGCTCTATTTCATGCCAATGCCATGCCATGATGGGAAGCGTGGCACGGAGCAAGTTCATCATCGGCCAATTTTTGCAAATTTTCAATTAGTATAAATTAAACACTTAGGCTTTTAATTTTTTTGGGATCACATATTTTATTTTGGAAAACTAAAAGAAGTGAAGGAGGGAAGAAGGAAAGTCCACCTAGGGTTTGTAACTCTTTCATCTTTCACTGTTTATTTTACATGATTTGTAGTTAAATTATGAATTCTTGTATGAACATGAGTGGATATAACCCTTCTTCTAGGGTTGAGGCGACAAGACATGAATGTTAGTGCTTAATTTCTACTTTGGTTCAAGTTTCCTTGTTTGTTTGTCTTGAATTCTTGCTCGCTTACCATTTTGATGGTTGATCACCATTAGAATACATGTGTTCATCTTAGGAAAAAGATCAACAGAGTTACCCTAGGTTAGAACTAGGAATTAAAGAAGTGAGTTCAAAATATTCAAAACATGATTCGTGGTTAGGATAGAAATATACCTAATTCACCTTGCTTGGTTAATAAAACGGAAGATAGCTAGACACTTAGGATTAAATTGTCATATCACAACCCTTCGACATTGTTGTGAAGTTAATTCTAGGTTAAAGAGTTAGATATAAGAAAGTCCATAACCAAGGGCATATACCCTGTAAACCATATCCACAATGTTAATTGCTCACTATTTAGGACATCACACCCCTGCTCAACGATGTAGGTGTGACACTAAATTGTTGTGTTTAGAGGCTTAAAAGACCATGAACATTGCGATTAACTCTGTGAAACAAAAAATGATTTTTTGTATATTTGAATCATTGTGAATTGTAGTTTTGCATGATTGTTATGCCTTAACTCTAGATGCTTCTTATTACTGTTTTTCCAAATTATTTTTGATCACACTTAGATTTAGAATCAAAATAAAATCATTGAAACCAACACTTGTGAAATTTAATTTAGCACTTGAACTTGATTAGTCACTATAGAGTCCAGTCCCTAAGGATTCGATATCCGGCTCCTAAAGAGTTACTGTATTACTAGTACGACCACATGCGCTGGGGCTCAACAAAGATTGCCATGGATGATTGGGTATATCAGAAAATTTCACCTATGAAAAGGTTGAAGAGGCTTGGGAAGAAAGGAAAGCTAAGTCCCAAATATGTTGTGCCTTAGAGAATCTTGAAACGCATTGGAAATATGGCTCATGAGCTAGATTTGCCTGTAGAGTTAGCATCGCTGCACCTAGTCTTCCATGCGTCTTTGTTGAAGAAATGCATTGGTGACCCAACCTCAATAGTTCCTGTAGAAAGCATTGATGTAAAGGATAGCCTCTCTTACAAAGAAGTTTCAGTTCTGATTTTGGAATGTCAGGTTCATAAGTTGAGAAACAAAGAAGTTTCTTCAGTAAAGGTTCTTTGGATGAATAAGCTGGTACAGGGGGCTACATGGGAAGACGAAGCAGATATGTTGACTAGATACCCCCAGCTTTTCTCTTTTGGCCCAACTTTAGCATCAAGTAATAAATTACTCTTGTATACTCTGGTCAGTTCCTTGTCCGTTTCATGGTCATGCTTTAATCAAGTATGCATCTCTGATTTTTAGGCTCAGTTCAGTTGTGTGCTTCAGTTCAAAGTCAGTCACTCGACCAGTTTGCAGCTCGTAGTGTCAGTTTTGGGATTGCAGCTCTTTCCCTATATTTTCAACTTATTTAGTCTCTACTCGAGGATGAACTTTCTTAATGGGGAGATGTTGTAACACCCCAAAAATCCATGGGACTAGCCTTCAGACATAAAATATGATCATGTAGAAAACTAGATAAAAGGCCTCAACACGAGTCATAGTACGACTTGTAGGACAATGGTACAAGTCATAGCAGGACTCGTAATAGAAGGGTTAGGGAAAACAGTATAGGTTGCTAGGAGAAACCCGACTGCATGTCACATTTCTTACCATCATGGTGTGGATAATACTTACAAGTTATGGAAAAAGTTCAAAGAAGAGGCCAGGAATTTTGGAAAACCACGAGCTAAGGTATGACTCATGGTAGGCTGGTATAGATCGTACCATCCAGTCGTCATTTGACTTTCAGATATATGTTTAAAAGGCTTTGACGAAACTATGTATCGTGGTAAGACCCATAGTAAGATATCATGGATCATGGTAGAGTTCCATGGGAAATGCTAGAAAATGATGTTGAGCAGCGCCCCTAATCACGGATGTCAGTATGGATCATCTGATCCTTGTACAACTCGTAGGTTTAGTCATACCACCTGACGATAGAATTTTTATATAACAATTTCCAGGGGAATGTTTTGTAAAACCCTAAGATCCTAACTTCTAAACAACATCGTATTGGGAATATTTAGAAGGGGATTTAGGGTATTAGATGACTCTCCTCACCATTCTTTCTGAAACACATAGAAACAAACCATAAAAAACTCGGACACACTCCTTCAGGGATGAGCTAGACTTCTTCTCCTTCTCGGAGTTCCAGGTGTTTTCTCAAGGATTTTCCTCCTGGTATGTGGGACTTCAACAAGGATTTTCTTTCACCCTTATGTCCCAAAATCATTAGCAACCCTAGTCCTAACAAATTCTACAAATCTAGAACTAGGGTTTCCCAGTCAGCCTAAGAAATTCTTAATCTTGATAGTTCTTTAATTGTACATGACTATCTTGGTTCAATTATATAGTATGTTTTTCCTAGTCATAATATTTAATATGTTCTCTCTTTTAATGAAACTTTCATGAGTTAGAACTAGATATAAATATTGTATTACCATAATATTCTTAATTGAACTATGAATGTTAACACTGATACCTTGATTAAAAGTCCATGCTCTTTCCATGTTCAGTCTCAGTGTTATTGTTAGTATCAGCATATTCAGTAGTATCAGTTTATTAACATGTTAGTCATTCTTTAGACTGTCACGACACTTTCAGATAAAGCAGCTCCTACAACTTTTAGAACATAGTCTCTTTTGTGTCCTTAGACTCTTAGAAAACTTCCAGATAGGTAGTTCTGATTTAGTCTTAGGAGTTTAGTTTCAAGCTATCAACATTGTTAGATATAATTAGGATCCAGTGCGAGTAGCACTTAGCATCGAGCGGGCTGAAGGTCACAACACTTAGGATACTAGAACTACATTCCACATAGGCTATTAGCCAAAATGGGCCCTCAGATAGTGATCACACAGTTCGTCCATGATACCCTAGCAAGGTATAGTGGGCTCTCTTTGATGGGGTTTATACATTGAACTCCATGTCTAGCTCACGTGGTTACATGTAGGTTACAGGCTCTACCACAACAAATTATAGTATAGTTATAGTCTTTATACCAGTCTTTCAATTTTAGGATATGCTTATGACTTTCAGTCAGTTATTGATTCTTACAACATTGTCAGATTTCAAATTTACTTCAGTACTTATGTTTTCAGTTAGGTCATTTAATCTCTTGTCAATATAGTTCATGTATTTATATGTTTCTTTTATGTCTCACATATTCAATACATTCAAGGTACTGATCACATATTTCTATGTGCTATATCTTTTTATGAAATATGCTCAAGTGCCCAACCTCAACATCACATTTAGTTTCTCCAATGACAGTCCACAACTCTCAGTGGTGAATCCTCATCTTCTAAGGGTCGGAGTCACTTAATCAAGTTATTTTAGTTTCATTTGCCAGACTTAGAGTTAGTTGGGAGCTTGTCCCAGCAACTCATATGTTCTTTCAAAAGGCTTTCAGACAATGTTTGTAGATTCAGTTTGGCTTTTTAACGCATATTTATATTTGTGTTAGAATCAATATTTGCTTGTTTCTTTAATCAGCTTCTTCTTTCTATTATTTTCTGTAGATCAGTTTTAATAAAATTATGTTTTACCATGTGTTTGCTAGGGGTCACTTGTGATCCTATATACCATGTCACGTCAAGGGTGTGAACTCGTGTTGTCACAGTTGTAGACTCTCCGGGAGCACATGCTATATGCTAAATTTTCTAAATGTGAATTTTAGCTAATATCTGTAGCTTTTCTTCGCCATATGATCACACATGAGGGTATAAAAGTTAAGAGCCAAAAAGTAGAGGTTATTAAGGATTGGCCAAGACCCTTGAATCTAACAGAGGTTGATAGCTTCTTGGAATTGCCAGGTTATTACCGCAGATTTGCAGAAGGCTTCCCTACTATTTTTATGCCATTGACAAAGTTGACTCATAATGCAGTTAAATTTCAGTGGTCAAAGGTGTGTGAATGAATTTTCCAGGAGTTGAAGGATAGGTTGACTTTAGCGCCTGTCCTAACTCTTATAAAGGGTACGTAGGGCTATGTTGTCTATTGTGATGCTTCCAAAGTTGGGATAAGTTGTGCTCTGATAGAACATGAGAAAGTTATAAACTATGCTTCTAAACAGCTGAGGACACACGAGCAGAATTACCCTACTCACGACTTAGAGTTGGCAACGGTAGTGTTAACAATAAAGATTTGGTGTCACTACCTATATGGAGTACATGTTTACATATTCACAAACCATAAGAGCCTATAGTACTTATTCCAGCAGAAAGATCTGAATTTGAGGTAGAGGAGATGGCTAAAGCTGCTAAAAGATTATGATGTGACTATTTTGTACCATCCAGGTAAGGCAAACATTATAGCTTTACACTATGCTGCAAGTCCATAGGTTTCTTGATCCGTATCTAGGCTGATCGGATTAAATTGGCAAAAGCCCTACAATAATTGGCTGACTTACAGATTCGGTTGCTAAATACAAGAGATGGGGTGTTTTGGTCTACAACATAGCAGAATCATCCTAGGTAACTGAATTTAAGCAGCATCAGTATGATGACACAAAATTAGTCTGGTTGAGGAAAAATATATTGCAGTAAAAGTAGAACTTATTTGTCTATGGACCCAATGGAGTCCCTAGATACCAGGTACATTTATGTGTGCTTAATGTGGGTGTGCTATGGGAACAAATTATGAATGAGGCCCAATATTCCCAATATTTAGTAAACCCAGATGCTATTAAGATGCATCGTGACCGAAGGCAGCTGTATTAGTGGAATGGCATAAAGAAGGACATCACAAATTTTGTAACTTACTGTCCTAATTATCAGTAGGTGGAGGTGAATCATCAGAGACCTAGAGGCCTAACTCAGAACATAGATATCCCGGCTTGGAAATAGGAGGTAATAACTATGGATTTTATTGTTGTTTGCCTCCGACACACAGGAAGCATGATTCTATTTTTGTTATTGTTTAAAGGCTAATGAACACAGCTCACTTCCTGTCTATTAGAACTACTTATGTTGTTGAGGACTATGACATATTTTATATTCATGAGATAGTTCGCCTTCATGGTGTCTCCTTATCTATTATTTCTGATAAGGGTGTTCAGATTGTAGAAAACTTCTGAAAATCTTTCCAGAAAGGCCTAGGCACTCAGATAAGTCTTAGTACAACATTTCATCCTCAAACAGACAGACAGGTTTAGCGCACCATTCAGATGCTTGAAGATATGTCATGTGCCTTTATGTTGGATTTTGGAAGAAGTTAGGATGATCATGTATCCTTGATAGAGTTTTCTTATAATAACAGCTACTAGGCGAGTATTCTGATGGTCTTGTATAAAGCTTTATATAGGCGAAAATGCAGCTCACCAGTGGGTTGGTTCGAACATAGTGAGGGAGAACTATTAGGGCCGAAATTGGTGCCGCAAGCTATTGACAAGGTGAAACTTGTAATGATCGACTTCAGACAGCCCAAAGAAGAAAAAAGTCCCATGCGGATGTATGCCATCGAGCATTAGAGTGTGTTGTTGGGCACTCCTAAAGTTATTGCCTATGAAGGATGTTATGTGTTTCAGCAAAAAAGGAAAGTTAAGCCCTAGGTATATGGGGCCTTATAGAATCATCCGCAGGATAGGCAAAGTGGCCTATGAGTTAGAGTTACCATCGAAGCTAGCAGTAGTCTATCCTGTATTCAATGTTTCAATGCTGCAGAAATGCATTAGGGATCTAGCCAATATTATGCCTATTGAGGATATTCAGATTTCTTAGGAAATGATCTACACAGAGGTCCTAGTTTCCATTCTTAATCGGCAGATTAGGACGCTTTAAACGAAGGAAGTTGCCTCTATAAGAGTATTGTGGCGAAGTAACAATGTTGAAGAAGTAACATGAGAAGTGGAGAAGGAGATGAGCAGGGAGCATCCTCCCTTAATTATGACATCGACATGATAGAAAGGTATGTATTTGATATGTTGCTACCTTAAGTTTCTAGTTATAATTTCCTAGAACCTGTTGAGTAAAGTTAATACTCATTCAAGGACGAATGTTTCTAAAAGAGGAGGATATTACAACCCAAATTGTTTTTTATTATTCGATGTTTATATGCTATGTTATGGGAAGTATAGGTTGTATATTGGTTTTAGGTGAGGAGGGATACATGTATGAAGGGAAGAGCGAAGAGAATGTGAAGTTCATAAGTAAGGTTCAACTTTAAAAGATCATATCTCAAAATCTATAATTAGTTAGAAGTCCTGCAATCTATCAAATTAATGGTATTTGAGTTTAGTTTTCAGAATATTGAACTGCTCATCAATTGGAGTTCAACCTAAAATGTTTTAGGCATTTTATAGAGGCACTATTAAATAGTGGTGTGGCCCACTGCCCTAAAACACCTCCACCGTCCCAAATAGATATATATCAAATGTTTGGCTTATAATTCATTTTTCCACATTTTCCAGAATTGAGCAGCTTGTTATGCTCTGCATTGCCTCTATTTTCCATAACAATGTTTAAGAAAAACCTTAAGAAAACTTCACCAGAAATCACAAGTAATAGCAACTGGATTGAGAATGCAATGAGAGTTTTGTGGCGAAGTTGTTGTGTGTTGTTGTTGTGTTGTTGCTGCATTGCTGCTGCATTTGGAGATAGTAAAAAGCTAGGGATAACTCTCTTTTAGTAAGGATTGGATATATTTAAGGAGGTAAGAATTCTACCTTTCAAACCTTATATACACATCTTGTTGAAACACTTGAGCCATCTACATCCTCTTGTGATCTTTATGAATCTAGAATGCATATGTTTATATGGTAATTTTTAGCTTACATGTTATCTACACATACTTGTAGATATATGTTACGAAAGAGGCCTACTTAAGCCAGAGTTCGATGATTTCTTATTTGTCATGTTATGTATGTTATATTGGCTCAGTGCAAGCTTTACCTGCTTGATGATACATGAGACTTATGACCTCACCGCCCACCTGGTACGTCTGGTAGGAAGTTGTGTTTTGATATGTTTGATATATGATACTTATGACCTAACCACCGGTCTGGTACGTCTTGTGGGCAGTTGTCCCTTGATATATGAGACTCATGACATCACCACCGACCTAGCATGTCTGGTGGGCAGTTTCCCCTAGGCAGGGATTTAGTTTATTATTTTGGCTGGAGCATTAATTGATGAAAGATTGTATAACTTGTTCATGAGATGTTCTGATTTGTATGTACTCCTATTTTGTTGCATATATGTGATGCGTTACATTTGGCACGATGTCAGTTTTCAGATTCTTCACCTGTCGCTACTCTGGCTTCCAATATTTTAGATATGTAACTATTTTCAATTTCAGCCTTGCATAGCAGTATATTTCATTTGTACTAATGCCCCTTCATCTGGGAACCCTTTATCCTGCAATTATTGTCACGACCTGAAAATAGGCCTGGATCGAGACACGGAACAAAGAACCCCGAGAGGCTCCAAGTCAACTAATGGCATGGTCATGGCATATCACGTAATAATAGAAACAGCTAATAGAACATAACTAAGCGGAAGCTAACTAACACATAAACATAATCTAATAAAACTCTGATACATAAAACTGAATTTGTTTACACAAGTCTGAAAGCCTCTACTACATTGATGAGTTGCTGGGACAAGCCCCTAGCTAACTCCTAAAGCCTGAAATTGAAATATAAATGAAAATAGAAAGCAGAGATAGCGTCCTCGGGAGATGAGGACTCACCACAAGCAGTTGAGATGGGAATGAAACGTATCTAACCATGCAGCTGATTCTAGAAACCTGAATCTTTATCATGGGATGATATAGCATATAAATTATGCGGTCAGTACTTGGAATGTACTGAGTATGAGGGAAGCTTAAATAAACTAAACATGCAAGTACACAACAGGAAAGTAAACTGAATGCATCACTGAATATGTTATAGAGCTGGAATACGATGACCCTGTCTATGCTAAACATAATTATTAACATGAAGCCTTTATGTGAAAATATTTAGTGAAGTATAATCAACTGATGCTTAGGGGTCATGTTGTACATATCCTAAAAATTGAAGTTGTAACTGCTATCACACACTTTACTGTCCATCTGCTAATAACTGAGACTAAATTCTTCTAAATAAGATTTAAACTAAAATTTGAGTCTGTATAGAGCTGAACTGAACTGATAGCATGCGCTAAGCTAAAGGAGACATTCTCTATTGCGGAGTGTCCTAGACTAACTAAGGGAAACACTCTCGGATTTGGAGAGTATGTTAGGTGATTTAGTGGGCAAAGTTACCCGGTACTTGTGCTGGTGAGAGAGAGGAAGTACCTAGTGGAATAATCGAGATGAGAACAAATTCTGCCAAATACCTGACTGACTAAGGCAAACATTCTCAGCTATAGAGAGTCCCTGACTGACTAAGGGAAACATTCTCGGCAATGGAGAGTCCCTGACTAACTAAGGGAAACATTCTCTTTTATTGAGAATCCCTGACTAAGCTAAGGGATACATTCTCGGCTAATGAGAATCCCTGATTGACTGACCTAAGGGAGACATTCTCGGCTATGGAGAGTCCCAATAAAATAGAACATGGAGGTCAGTGGTTTGACATCATTCGTCTAGACTAAGTCATTTCGGCAAATTAGAGTCATAAGCATTCAACTATTTACATCATATTGAATATCATACTGTAGTCATTTAGAGTCGATTAAGGATGATTTCTACTAACAACAAGCCCAAAAGTTTGAAGGATCATTTTCATACTTGATTATCATAATTCATATCATCGTAGTCCTAAATCAACGTTTACATCATAAGTTCTATTTTCATTAAGCATTGATAGTATCAGAACATACTCTAAAAATGTCCGCAACATTTAACTATCAAATTCGCATTATATAACATATATTGTAGATTCATGGACACTCCCTAGATTCAACTCATACCTAACATATTTATATCGAAATCATAGCGAAAACATGTACATACTTCACGTTGATCAAAACTAATAAGTTCTAATCGTATCTCAACATAAATATTAAATCATACATTCTAGGTTTGAGAGAATTCATACGACCTTCATATACTTTAGTCAAGGATACAAGTTCATGATAGGAGCATGCGAATAATTAACGAAATCCATTCGAAGTTCTGGGATATCTCATGGTGAAAATTCTGTAATCATGCATTTCTCAAATTAAGTACGCAATTCACAATCTTGAAAGTAATCCCATAAGAATACATGACTGTTGATCATAGTGGGTCTTAAAATTCATAGAGGGCATAGAAGAAATCATCCATAAATCGAAACCCTAAAACATGCTTTCTAGAATCAAAGGATTTAGGGTTTTGAAAGAAATGTTTGGGTCACAAGGATGAAAGAATGTCCTTAATAAAAAACCACATACCTTATTCGAAGAAATCCGCACTTGAACTTAAACCTTGAAGCCCTGATGAAATCCTAGTTAATTCTTAGTGTTAAGAGAGAGGAGGAAGAAGGGTTTGAGGGGATAATTTGAGGGAATGAGGGATTAGACTAGTAGAAACCCTTAAAAACGTCCCTTCTAATACTCAAAACGACAGCATTTAGGAACTGGGAGTATAGGACTATACCAAAATACCCCTAGAATTAAGCTTTAAAATCTGCCCGTCAGAGACCACGACCTTCACCACGAGCCGTTGGTCCTTACTACGACTCATGGTGACCATCCATTGCCACTGAAAAAGAGATATCTCAGTTTCTGCTTCCTCAACCAACAACTAACATGATGATTCATTACTTCATCCAATGACTCATCATCACCTTACGTCGTCACCACTGGCAGAACCTTCAATTTCCTTCCAGCAACTGACATGATGGGTCATTGCTGCATCTAACGGCTCGTTGTCTCCACTCGTAGTTACTGACCCAAAAACTTGAACTTCAATTAACCACTCTTTATGACGACCCACTATAGCAACCCACGGGTCCTCACCTGACTCGTCGCCTCTGAGAGGCCTGGTCTACCTACTCACCACGGTTACAACTGATGAGTCATTTTTTCCCACAACGACTCATGCTATCCTCTCGTGGTATAAACTCCTCTTGCACTATTTTTGAAAACCCTTCCCACGGCTCCCTCTAACGGGTCTTTGGAGAGACCAACGATTTTTTGGATGAATCATTCTGAGGAAATTCCTATTGAACTCCACCTGATTATGGGTCTGATCATAGAAACTTTCGGGGTGTTACAATATCTCACCCTTGGGAACATTTGTCCTCAAAGGTTGGATAAACACATTAGAAATTGGGGAATAACGAATATCCCAGTATTGAACATTTACAACTGGAACTGATGGAGTATCTGACTCTAGGCTGATCTTGCATATCTGAACTAAATAATTGAATCATGCGTGCATGCTAAGACGTGAGAGGGGCTGAAAGACATGAAACTGACATGGAACTAGATAGAACACTTAGAAGGATTCTTTCCCTCCTAACTGGTACAGTGCTTTTATGGACCGAGCCATCATTCTCAAATCGTCTTCTAATACTGAGCTAGAATTCATGATATCTGGTCTACTGAAGGTAAGGAACTCATGAGCACGAATCATTCATGACATGTAAAACTATGCACATAGATAAGGTAACCTGACCTGTTGAGCTAGTGAAGCAACTTCTAAAGGCTGAGTTGGAGCTAAACATATTGGAAGACATGAGTTAGCACACATAGATGGTTCATAAAATGAAGATGAGGCTTAAGGATTTGCAGAGTTAGGCTGACATCGCTGTCTGAAGCAGTTATCTAGAAATTTTGCGAGTTTGAACAAAAGAATGTGTAGAGCATAACTTCAATTGAAATACAAGATGAGTTATCTGATCCTGAAGGGATTGACATTCCGCAACTATTAGGGTTGGAACTCCCTTACTAGCATATTTAAGATACGACTTGTCTCACATTCTTACCATCTCCCCCTTAGCTTAAAGCCATCTTTCCAAGGCTCTTGAATCCTTCTCAAGGTCAGGGCTAAATCACTAACTCCTAAATTCTCCTTCACTTCTAACATTCACTACAATCCTTATACTTACAATTATTCACCTCACACATCGACAATCTCTTCTGAACAACCATCACAAAGATTCTTATTCAATACTGGGGTTCTGGGGCTAGCAACATGCAAAGAATAACACAAGAAACTCCTAACATACCTGTGACTACTTCTAGCTACTTGCCCTCATCCTGATGTGCTGCCAAGGTGTAGGAGCAGTTTCAACGCTGTCCGCCACCTGCACTAGATGATGTACCCTATTGAAATGGACGGGCTATCAGAGTTACTGAAGAGGTGACCGAGGCTCTACTCTCTCCTCGCTTAGCTGTTGCGCGATTCCGGTGCTTATGACCCATCTTGCCATACCAAAAACAAACATTCGAGCCGGCCATGCATTCTCTCAAATGGTGTTTCCCACAACTCATACATAATGGGTACGTAATCTCTCTTACCCTGGGTTTATACAAAATACTGGCTGTCGAAGGTGTTGGAAGGTGTTGGGAGATACAAAATACAAAATCAGTCCAGTTTCAGTCTTTATTTAAGGATGAATAATTTGAAGAGGGAGATAATGCAACACCCCAAAAGTCCCTAAGATCAAATCCTAGGCATGAAGCAGAAACCAGTAGAAAATTTAGACTTTTCCCTCAGAACATCTCACTCCACGAGTCGTGAAGTGAGCCCATGAGTTGTAATAAGACTCGTGGTAGACTTTCCAGTGAGATCAAATAAGTTTCAGTCACCACGACCAAACTCATGAGTCATTGAACCAGTGTACAACTTGTTGTCAAGCTTGTCTTGAGCAACTTGAACGAGATCCCGCAACTTTGTACGTCCCTCCCTAGGATCACGAGCCCATCACACTACTCACTGGTTAGGAGCACGAGTCATGGGTGGCACTCATGGTTACCCTATCAGTAAAAGCCTAGGGAACCACAACTTAGGTCATTAGTCATTGTATATCAGATGACGACTTATCTTGATGGATTGTGATATGACTTCCCGCAACTGTTCAAATTGTCCAGTAACCCACAAGTCCACTCCATGAGTCATTGGTGGATAACACGACTCATGGAAGAATCTAAGGGACTGGAACGCCAGAATTCCAGTATGTTTTTCTAGAGGTAGTTCTGTAACTTTCTATATTTTTAACTCCTATATCAGGTTGTTTTGGGTTTTGTTAGAGGAAAGTTAAGGGGTTTTAGTCGACTAACATCCCATTCCCTCTCATAACATCGAAGAACTTCAAAAATAGTACACTCTTAGTCATTCATGAACAACTAGGGATCCTCTTCTCCAAACCATCCAATTCTCAAGCAATAGACAAGCATTCATCAGTTTGAGTATATGGGATTAATAGTAAGGGTTTCCTTCAACCCTTATGCCCAAAACTCAAGTCTTAAACTATGTTTTCAAAATGATTCTTTGAATTTATAATTTCAAGAACTAAAGACCTTTTATGTAAAATCTATAGATTTTTGTATGTCATGTTTTCCCACGTGATTTCTACATCTATTTTACTATTACGATTGAGTTGGACTCTTTGAAAAACCTCCATGTATATCTAAGTTCTGAACTTAGCGTGATTTTCCCAAACTAAGCATATTTTAGGAATGATTTACAGTATTTTGATATGATAACTGTAGAATCAGTAGAACTTACATGACTAGTTCAGTATTTTAAATATTTCAGTAAACATCATGATTTTATACTAGTTTATGCAAAACTTTTCTGACCTCAGCTATAATTATGAGCATGGATATAGTTTTGGGAGTAGTATTTAACACTGAGTGGATGTGGGTTCAAAAAATTCAAGTCCCAAAACTATGTGCCACGTAGAATAAGGGGTCCTTATCAGTTAAGAGTGTCTCCCTTGCCCGAATGGGGTCATGAGTGAATTCACGTTAGTCATGGTTCATACTATTGGCAAGGTATGAACATCCTCCAACTAGGGTTATAGGTTGGACTCCATCACGCTCACTTGAAGCATGTCGATTATTAGAATGCCCCACAGATATAGATTTCTTTACAAAGTTCTACACAACCTATAGTTTCACCATATAAACTTACTTTATGACCTATAAATATGTTCAGCTTTATATGAATGTTTTTCTTTTGGGTCATTGTGCGTCAACTTAAGTTTTTTCTAAACATGTTACTTTACTAATCACGATTTCAACTTTTAGCATGATTTCCTAATTTACTCATGCTTCATTGATCTCACATACTCATAACGTTCAAAGTACTAGTCGCATACTTCTTCTACTATATTTTCTCATGATATAGGCTGAGGTGCTCAGACTCAGCCTCGCCGTTATACATGCTTCAATGCATAAGCCCTACTATAGGTGAGTCCTCATTGTCCAAGGACGATAGTTCAATTATGTCTTTTACATTTCAGTTTTCAGTATTTAGACCTAGTTAGGGACCTATCATTTTCTCTTGTAAGTTTAGAGGCTTTCAGACATAACAAGACATTCAGCTTGGTCAATTCGCATATATGCTTTCATAATTAACATTTATTTGTGAGTAGACTATTCAGTTATATGATTAGATTTTTGTTTAGCTTCCGCTCAGCTAGGTCAGTTATTTTAATTTATGTTAGTGCCATGCTAGTGCCATGGGTTAGCTTGGAGCCACTTTTAGTTCTAAGTATCAGGTCGTGTCCAGGGTATAGACTCGAATTGTGACACCTAACCATCCCATAACAACTGGAGGACTCGTTATAGAAATACGCTGGCAAACTATATAGCAAATTTAGCTATAGATGGTGAAGGAATATAATAATACAGGAATTTTCAAGACCTTGCAACTATAGGATAAAAGATTCTAAATGTTAAAAAAGCACAAATTGTAGCGATAAGAATCCAGACAAAGAAAATACAACAGAATTGAGATATACAAGTACAAAGAGATAGAGAAGTAAAGCAGCAGGAAGACAAGGAAAAGTGACATAGAAATAATCTAGAAAATAAAGGAGCTGCACAGATTACATAATATATTAAAAAGAAAGAATAAAATTACACTCAAAGAGAGTTCAATATATCTCTTCTAAAATAAATCAGACCAGTGCAAGGAACAAATCAACTTTAGATCCAGATCAGGCTTGCACGCATAAAAAGAAAACAAAGAGAAAGACTATCAAAATAAAATTTAAAAGACAAACGAATCAGAAGTCATCAGTAGAACATTTGAAAGTAGAAGTATAGAAACTCAGCTGCTGAACAAAGAAATGGCAGAACTAGAGGATGAAAAGAAAATGGCGGAGGAAAGCTAAAAGGGAAAAAAAAAGTAGCAAGAGAACAGATAAGCTGTTAAAATAAATGAAGAAGATATAAGACAAGAGAAGCTTACCAATTACATAAATGCTTAAAACAATAAATTATGCAGAAATGAAGAACTAATAGAGGTAATAAGGTCACAGGCATCAAAGAAAGGTTATCATCGGCCATTTAATGGAGCTCACAAGCATCAGAGAAGGTCAACATCTACAAGACCAAGACAATAGGGAAGATAAATAGGGCATCAATGCACAAACCCTAAGAAAGTGAGAGAACTCCTTCTAAACTAAAATAGATAAGCCACACATTACACAAGATAAGAATCGAAAACATCGGATGAACAACCTTTACAAATAAATTGGAAAAGAGATACAAGATAGATTAGACAATTTATGGATCGGTGCTTAATGCTTTTAGCTTTAGTTTTTATTTTAAGATGGTTTGTTGAACAATTTAGTTAATTCATTTATTAAAGCAATATTTTAATTTAAAACATTAAAATAGTACAAACAAATTAAAATTCAAAAATAATAATTTTTTATTTAAGTAAATATTACATCTATTTTGATGTTAAATGTTATTTTACATAATTTATTTTTTATATAAAATTTTAAATTTATTGATTGGTTGGTTTAAGATCAAAATAAAGGCTCTTTAATAAAGTCATTGCGCTCAATGCAGGCTACCAATCACAACACTCTCCTCTTGTTTTTAATTCCAAATGCTAACTCTCCAGATTCTTCTCTTTTTGTACTCTAGTAATTTAACACGAACTTGTACTACAATCTTTGTTAGGAAATTGCTGGTTGATGGAATCAGGAAGATCGTCGAATTTGTTGGCACCGGGATTTAAGACACGTTTGGCCATGCGAGATAAAATTTAAAATCATCATTATTTGATATCATGATATGAAATCATATAAGATGGAATTAAAGTTTTGTTTGGACATGTAATTTGAAATTTTTTAAGTTGTATTTTTTCTCATGAACATAAAACCCCATAGGTTGGGAAAACTATCAAAATTTCTTCAATTCTTATACAATCTTACCAAATAAGTTAAAGTTCATAACAAAATATAATACAGTATGTCACAAAATATAATATTTAATGATTGAACTTTAGTTCAATCAAAAGTAAATTCGCCATGAGTTGTAGTATACTACTCTTCCCACATAATTGGCAAACTTATAACCGATATAAATGGTTAGCAAAGGTTTGTAAGAGTAATAAAACTGATGAATTATCAATGATACATTGATCATGTTGCACTCTGTTTAAACTCTTAGAGAGCATACTGGTTGGCTACTCCAATGTAGGAATGTAGTGAGTTTGATCTAGACCATGATGAATCGTTACCCTCACAAAATGACAATCTATTTCAATATGTTTGGTCCTCTCATGATAGACAGGATTGACATCAATTTGTAAAGTAGATTTACTGTCACTGTGAAGATTGATAGGTAACTGTAGTAGTATTACAAGGTCTTTGATCAGTCCAATTAGCTAGGTTAACTCAGCTACTAGAGTAGCAAGGCTTCTACACTTAGCTTCTGCTGAGCTTCTTGAGACTGTAGACTGTTTCTTTTATTTCCATTATATCAAAGGTTGTCTTA
Source organism: Datura wrightii (assembly GCA_035772735.1). NCBI lineage: Eukaryota > Viridiplantae > Streptophyta > Magnoliopsida > Solanales > Solanaceae > Datura > Datura wrightii. Next base: position 2,586,889 of record JASDFA010000014.1, on the reverse strand, counting down.
GTTTTATGGTAAATCCTATCATTGAATCTTTAAATACATCAAATGATGCCCAATCTACATCATAAAATGTTGACAAGACATCTTCTTTGCTGCTAGATAACAGTATGCCTTGACCTAGCTTATTCTTCACATATCTTACAATTCTTAATTCTGCCTCCATGTGTGACTTCTTTGCCCGATTCATGTACTGACTCAGTGTTTGAACAAACCAGGAGAAGTTAGGTCTGATGACAGTAAGGTAGACGAGCTTTCCAACAAGTCTATGATAGGCTCTTATGTCATTCAATACTTCATCACTTGTATCTGTTGTCTTCTTAGTGAGGTGATCATATTCTCTGGTTGTAAACTTGGTAGTGATGTGCATAGGTGTGCTAGATGTCTTAGCTATACTTAATCCTATTTTAGAGATCAATTCAAGAGCATGCTTCCTTTGATGCATCATAATGCCTTGTTTTGATCCTGCAAACTCAATGCCAAGAAAATACTTCAACTCCCCCAAGTCCTTCATTTTGACGAATATGTGCAGTATAGCTTCTGTTTCAAAAATCTATTCCAAACTATCACTAGTTATACGGATATCATCCACATAAACTAATATTACAACTATTCCAGATAATGTTTCTTAGTTAACAATGAATGATCATATTGACTTTGTTTAAAGTCATACACAATTAGAGCCTGACACAATTTTGCATTCCACTGCCTTGATGCTCGCTTGAGTCTATACAAGGATTTTGAAAGTCTGCACACTTGTTTATGCTCCTCCTAACTTCTAAATCCTTGTGGTAGGTCCATGTAGATTACATCATACAAATATCCTTGTAAGAAAGCATTGTAGACATCCATTTGATGGATGTGCCACTGTCTGGTAGATGCTATGGCTAAAATAGTTCTTAGTGTGGCCATTTTAACCACAGGACTAAAGGTTTCTTGATAATCAACTCCCTCAGTTTGGCTATAACATTTAGATACTAACTATCTTTGGACCTTTCAATAGCACCTGCCTTTATATTTGATCTCGTAAATCCATTTGCAACCAATAGGCTTCTTTCCATGTGGTAAAGGTACCACTATCCAAGTGTTGTTGTATTATAACCTTGTATTTCAGTTTGCATTGCCTCTACCCACCTTGGATCTTTAACTGCTTTTGTATAGGGGGAAGGTTCAACAATATTAGATAATGCAGCAAGATAAGACTGATATTTTAGAGTTAAAGAGTCATACGAAATGTAATTAGCAAGTGCAGATGGTACAAATCATGGATACTTAATGATACAAAGTCCTTCATCCATCCAGGTGGATGTTTTCCTCTAGCAGATCTTCTATGAGGTTATGTTGTAACAATATGCTATACATTATTAGTTGGCTCAAGTAGAGATTGAATAGGTTGTGTTGTGCTTGTAGTTGAGTTAATGTCAGTGGTTGATTCAGATAAGGAATGAACAGGTTCTGATATATCAGCATTTGAATCAACATCAATAATAATTGCTAATATCTTGAGAATAAGTCAATGGTGCATTGAGCTCAGAATATTTAACCCTCAAGTGATGATCAGGCATAGATATAAGGAATAAGGAGGATAGCACCTTGAGATTTTGAAAAGAAAATACATCTTCTCTAAAGGTAACATCTCTATTGACAAAGAATTTGTTTGTAGCTAGTTCATATAGTACATAGCCTTTCTGAATATCATAATACCCCATATGCACAACTTCTATGGTTCTACGCATCATTTTGTCTAATTTTTGAACTTCCTTAGCATGACACAAACACCCTAGCACCCTTAGATGAGTTAATGAAGGCTTCCTATCATATAATTTTTCATACAGAGTTTGTCCTCCTAATATAGTAGAGGGAGGTCTATTAAATAGATATACTGCTGCTTTTACACAGCAACCCCAAAACATCAGGAGAATAAAAACTTGAAATCTAACTACTCTAGTAAGTTCTAAGATATGTTTGTGCTTCCTTTCTATTATGTCATTCTGCTGAGGTGAATAGCCATAAGACATATGATGAATAATGCCTAAGGTTCTAAATAAATCACTTCACATTGCATTAATAAACTCAGTTCCATTATTTGTTCTAGCTGTTTTCACACAAGTACTAAATTGAGTAGTAACATATGCTAAGAAATGACTTAAGAACAACAAACACATCTAATTTCAACTTTAACAAAAATATCCATGTCAATTTAGAATAGTTATCAAAAATAGTCAAAAAAGATTTATAGTCATAATAAGTTGGATTCTTATAATGTCCCCATAGATCCATGTGAACTAAATCAAAAACTCACACTGCTCGAACTATTTGAAAGGAAACGCAATCTAGTTTGTCTAGCACAAGGACACGCTGTACATTGTTGACTGATTTCAGCTATATGCTTTGTTTGACCAGGAAATAGTTTTATTAGAGTATTGGATGACACATGTCCAAGTCTAAGATACTAGAGAGTTATGCTAGACTTAGGTCCATCTACTGAGTTCCTTATATGTTGCTTAGTACTGGTTGACAATCCTAAGTTAGTTGTCTTTAGCCCAGGTAAATTATGCCTAGCGAAGTACAATCCTTCCTTCTCTTTACCAATCTCCTTCACCTTCCCATTATAGATATCCTAAAAAAGACAAAATCAGGAAAGAAGGTAGCTGAACATTGCAACTGTCTAGTTGCTTTAGACACAAATAATAGGTTATATTTGAATTAAGGAACACACAGTTCTTATGACACTGTGTGTAACCTGTGATACATCACCATTTGGTAAATACACCTTTTTGTCTTATTAGTCTACACAATGGAATGTTTGTTTAATAATTCAATGTCTGATGCCATATGATTAGTAGCTCCTGTGTCAATGATCCATTTTTGTTAATCATTGAATGTCATAAAAGCTACATTGTTACCTGCCATGATGACTGAATTAGCTAAGGATGAGTGTTGATTTTGATCCAACATCCTACAGATCTGTTCATATTGCTCATTGGTGAATCTAGGGGGCATTGCAAAATTTCCTACTATATTTTGTTATGATATTGAACTAGATTTATACCTTTGTTGATATGCAAGACAAAGTGATTCTTGATGTGCCTGAGAGTGAATGTGTGCACGAGTTCCGGTCTGTCCAGGCTGAGTATTCCATTCATCAACCACAACATTATGTGCACTGAGTTCTGGCCTTCTTAGTCTGGCCAGTAGTCATTGCTTATTGTAATAATAATTTCTATTTTAATCTTGACCCTTGTTCTCATTATTTTGATCATTTTACTTTGGATGACTGGGTGGATAACCAACAAGTTTATAACAATCTCTCTTGTAATACCCTTTCATTTTGTAATGATCAGACACTGCATTTGGATTATAGGTTGAAGGGTAGCTTCTTTTCCCTTTTTGATTTCCTATTCTTGTATACATAGCAACTACATATGTTATTCCTGATGTCATTCCCAACAGACCAGCACTACTCCTAGATTGTGATACTGACTTTTGATTGTCATCACTCAAGATCATAGAATAAGCTTGATTTACCACAGTTAGAGGAGCCATAAGAAGTATTTGACTTCTTTCCTAAGCGTAAGTCTCATTTAAACCCATCAAAAATTTATACAACCTTTGCCTATGCAAGTATTCCATAAACTCACTAAATTTCTCATGAACCTAAAGGAGAAGGCACTACAGACTAAAGTTTATCCCATAATGCCTTTAATTTTTTGTAATAAACTTACATAGAATGCACCCCTTGAGTTAATGAGGCAATTTCTTGATGCATATTCTATGTTCTTGAGCCATCAATCTTGTGAAACGTTTCTCAAAGATCTTTCCAAACTTCACTAGCCTTTGAATCATACACTACTCCACTTATAAGATTTCTAGCTACAGAATTCATTAGACAAGATAACACTGTTGCACTTACCCTCTCCTATTGATTCCACAACTCAATTGGAAAGGACTCTTTATCCCAAGAACCATCAACTAATCCCAATATATTCCTGCCTAACAAGGCTATTCTCGTCGACTTACTCCACAACATATAGTTCTCACTTCTAGTTAATTGGAAAGAGATGACAGTTACACAACTTACATAAGATGGAGACAGATATAATGGATGATTATGATCCAGTGTTGCTTGAATAACTGTTCTTCCTTGTATTGATTATGCATTGACTGGTGCTATTGTGCCTCAGGCGCATGACCATTCTCATGCACATTCTCTGCCATGATTGAATATTCTTATGCTTGTTTCTTGAACAATATCACTACCTTCAACCTTGTATAGGAATAAGAGAAATAACTGGAATGAAAATAAGAACTATCAAGAACAATCAAGGACTTGAAATGTCAGATTTCAGAATCCAAAATCAGGATTGTTCTTAAGCCTATAGATCTGTTTGATCCTTCTATGATACCATGAATAATTATCAATCATACATTGATCATAATCTTGAACATAAGAAGTAATACAGTCAGTAGAAGAAGAAGAAGAAGAAGAAGAAGAAGAAGAAGAAGTTGTAGAAAGAAGAGTAGTCGAAGGATAAGAAGAAGTTAGATTCTAGAATATGTGTAGTTCAATTCTTAGAGCTTGTTTGGTTGAGCTTCTAGAATAAGCAGTTTTTAGCTTTTTTGAGTGTTTGGGTAACTCAAAAAGTGTTTAAAAAAAGTTAAAAGTTGCTTTTAATAAGCTCAAAAAAAAGGTGGTGAAACTCAACTTTTTATTTTTCTGCTTATAAGCCATTATGTTTGACCAACTAATTTACTTTTTATCCTCATATTATTTTCCTAATTTCAAAATTACCCTCAAACAATTAAAACCTAAGTTTCTCTTCTTCTTCTCAGTCTCAGCCGCAGCCTCTGCCGAAAATCTCTCTCCTTTCCTCTTGGCTTCTTTCTCTTCTTCTCCACTTCTTTCTCTTCTCCAGTCCGCCCAAAAATTCTCCTCTAGCAGCAGTTCTGTTCTTCTCCGGCGGCAGCTCTTCTTCTCCGGCAGAACAACAGCTCTCTTCTTGTTGGTTTTTTTCACCATTTTTCTTGTATTTTGCTCAAAAAACTTGTGGTGTTTTCGATCTTCAGGTAAATTTATCATTAAAATTATATTTTTATATGTATTTTCATCTTTAATTTTATTTGTGTATGACAATCCGGCGAAATAAAATATTTAACATGACAATATTTTTTTTTCTTGATTTATGATTATTGAAACTCAGATAGATAGAATGATTTTTTTTAGTAATAGCTATAGGCTGATTTTTTTTTTGGCTCAATTCAAAAAATATAGATTTCGTGATGTTAATAATTTTTTTAATTGTGGGAACTGCAATGGAATCTCTAACCAAAGCAATAAATGAGAATGAAGGGTGAACATGATAGTAGTAATTTTTTTTGATTTATCAGCCCACAGTTAATTCTTCATAGCTGCCATAGAGATGGACAATAATAGTAGTGATTTTTTTTTAATTTTATGAGGCAGATAGGTTGATTATTGTTGCCGAAACTAATAAGTGTTTGATTAATTGTATTGCTTTACTTTCTTCATATTATTTACATTCAATCATATCGGAAACTAATTTGGGACGAAGTATGCTAAGTGGGATGATGATGTCCATATTAAATTTGTAGAGTTGTGTGAAATAGAGATTAGAAAAGGAAATAGACCAAACACTTATTTGTCTAAAGATGGATGGAATAATATGGTTGATGAGTTTAATAGAGAGACGGGAAGAAACTATGATAAAAAATAAATGAAAAATATAACTATACTCATAATAAAAATTAAAAAGAGAGATTTGCCTAATCTTAATTAAATTATATATTTTAAACATTGAAAATAACTTAAATAATTAGTTTATATTAAAAATATATAAAAATATGTATTAATTTAATTTTAATTATTTTAAAAATAAAACTATCGTAGTAATTTATTTTTTATAGTGTTAACAACTTTAAGGGCATTTTAGTTATTTGACCCCAAATAAGTGCTTAACAACACTTTTATACCAAACACATCAATAACTTTTTTCCAGCTTCAACACTTTTATCCAAACACATAACTGCTTATTTATAAAATAAGTTTCAGCACTTAAAAAGTGTTTTAAACACTTACATTTAAAAATCACTTTTTTCAGGCAAACCAAACGGGCTCTTAGAATCTTCGACTTCATCTAGTATCTTAAGTGAGCTATACGTAAGAAGTAAATAAGTTGGTTAGTGATAGCTTAATCATAGACAGATTAAGTGATCACAGTTAGTTGGCTTTCTAACTTCAACTAACCTTTTAACCCACTGCTTAACTACCTATAACTACTTCTAACTAACATAACTAACTCATCTTAACAAATACCAATAATAGATCTTATTTATATCTAAAATAAATGATTGGTAAATATACAATTGTGAGTTTTTTTAAAAAAAAAATATAAACTTGCAGGTAAAATTTTATATTGGAAAAAACCATTATGATTTAAAATCCCAAATCAATCTTTTTTTGCAAATTTGAAATTTCATCTCAATATTTGAAATCACGAGATCAAATCGCTTGTCAAAATGCATACTTAGATTTCACCCGATGGACAAGGAGTTGGCCAGGTACTATCTTCGGCGTAAGGTATGTTGTAGTTCCTTGTGATTTCATGCCATATCTGACATTGACATCTATAACGTTGAGCCATGGGAACTTGCAGGTCACACCCAAGCTTCTATTCTTTTTCCCTACTTGCTGGAGAATTTTTTTGTTTAGGTCTTTTCGTTCTGAATCCCTCTTCTCCAATTGAGTCTGAGTCTGGTTTCTAATATGAAACTCTATATACATAATATAGTCAGAGGTGGATCTAGGATTTGAATGTTATCGATGTCATATTATTTTAAATATAGATATGTTGATCAAGTCAACTAAACATTTAATCTATTTTCGACCTTGTAAATAGCAACTTGAGACTTCGATTCGGTTATTCGTCTTTTCAATTTGAAAAAATATTAATCGAATAAAAAAGGGAATATTACTATTTCCATAAATATATGTACATCATTCATTTATAATTGCACTCAACGAGTTTTCATATTTTAAAAATACTAAATGACGACATAATTATTTATATTTATAAATACTTTATGCTATAATATATGTAAATGACAAAATATAAAGAGACCAAATATATATATATATATATATATATATATATATATATATATATATATATATATATATATATATACATATAAAGTATTGACACACAATAACAGAAAATTTTAAAAGGCCAAAGAAATCAAATAAGATTTCAGTATAAGATTCATATCGTCCTTTAGTGCAACATAAATTTTATTTTGTAAATTTAAATTTTTAATAATATAATATTTAAATTATTATAGTCTAAATTTTTTTTTAAATGCATCCAAATGACTTAGATAATACAATAAAGATTAACTTACTGTCGAGTTTATGAAATTTTGACAAAAAGATAGGAGAAAATTTTGAAGTAGAAAGAATAAGTTGGAGGAAGAAAATTATTACTCTCTCTGTCTTAATTTATATGAGACTACTTGACTAGGCATGAACTCTTAAAAAGAAAGGAAGACATTTGAAATTTGTGATCTAAAATAAATTTTAGGCATTTGTATGATTATAAATTATTTTATTAAGTGTAAAGAAAATTTTCAAATCAAGTTATTTCTAATTATAGAATAACTTTTTCTTGAGGCGGGGGGTGGTGAGGGGGGGTGGGATATACTAAAAAAGAAAGTGCGTCACATAACTTGAGAAGAAAATAATATTTTATGCTTAAATAAAAAGAAAGAAAAATAAACTCAGCAAAACTCAAAACAAAAAAATATCAGCAAAAATCAAGTGTGAAACTTTTAAAACTTGGCTTTAGATGAATGTGGTGTTAAATATAATATAATAGTGGCACCAAGACTATATGGTTCTAATTGCTCAATGGATAAGGTGTTGATTTCTTATCAATTGGGTTGTAAGTTCGAATCCCCTTGACGTGATCACTATTGTTGCAAAAGAAATGAAAAGCAGCGCAAAGAAAATTTGTTGGAAAACGTCTTCATAGGATTTGAACTGGTGTCCTTGAGGAGGAAAACTTGACCCACCATCACTAGCACCATGAGCTACATTGATACTCCAGGTGGCATGTTTAATATTTATAAAATATTATATATATACACACACAAAATTTTAATCGAAGCGTGAAGGTGCCATAGCACCCCCAACCATATATATAAATCCGTCCCTGAATATAATGTCCTGTAAGATAAGAAATTGGAATGATTACTCTATATTAATTCTTGACTTTAACACATAATCTCAACAAAAAAATCCATGTATCATTATTCATCAGACAACTATCCTTCTATGTATCACTGCATAATTTGTGAGTGATAGTTTGTGCAGGATCCAAATGACCCCTAAGTAAACAAGCTTTCATCTTCTACAACTTTGGATAGTGTTTCTCTCTCCCCCTTTTAGATATCGACGTATTATATCATTAAAGACTTATTGCCACATCAGCTTCCTCTCAATTAATATGGATATTTGGTTCGCATGCTGAACATTCTTTATTTAACATTGAATTTTTGCGTGCATAGCTTCTGTGTAGTTGATTTCGTCAATCTATATGACTTCACTCTTAATTGGCATCTTAATGTTGAGTGCAGTCGGAACATCTTCATAGCTTCATTATGGAGGCTTAAATTCTGCTCACAGGCATCTATCATGTGTATAGTGATGACATGGAATGTAAGCTTAATGAATAAGGTTTAACATAAATATTTTCACTTTGGCGGTAAACAAAGTTAATCTTGTTTTCACAACTTAATTAATGGAAAGGTCTCCTGATAGAAATAAAATACTGGAAACCTCTTGACTAAGGTTTAACGCATTAACTATTTTATGGAGTTTCAATTATGTTTTCTTCTCTCTTTAATGTTTTTGACATGTCGGGTCACATTAATTTTAATTTCCTTATGCATCACAACTTATTACCTATTTGGGTTCGTCTTAGGTTGACAGGCTGAGGTCTTGTATTTTGTTTTGATTGAAAATCTGTATTATAGTTTTCATGATTTGATTTTCACAATATTACGAATTCCACATAAAGCTTTGTCAACATGATGGTGCTTTAGGTTTGTCTAGGTTGAATACAAGAGATTTGGAACGGTAAGTTTTTAGTGTGCTTGATAAGAAGTATGGTAATGGAGTGGGAACCAACAGAGCAACAGAGCAAGGGTATTGGAAGACAACTCGAAAGGACGGGACTATCTATCATAAGTCTTAGGTTGTGGGGATGAAAAAATCTCTGGCTTACACAATGGTCCGACTCCAAAGTGTCACACCCCGAGCCTATACCCTGGGCGTAATACGGTACTTGAAGCCATAAGTGACCCCAAGTCAACACCTGGTCTATCAGTCACTAGTATTATGAGTAAACATGCACATCGGCACTTTAAAGTAATATCATAAAAAATTTATGATAGACAAGTCTGAAAACATAAAGTTCAAAACATTTGAATAATACAGGTAAACTTGAAAACCATGTCTGTCTGAAAGCCATCTAACTGAGAAGTTGGTGGGACAAGCCACAACTAACTCTAAGTCTAACTGAAATAATAATTCAACTGGAAGAAAGTAAAATAAGGCTCTCGAATGATGAGGACTCACACTTCGGCTGCAGTAGAGGAGTATCTAGATCGCAATGGCTAACGATGCTGAGTCTGGGAACCTGCAGCTGTATCATAAAATGATACAACATAAAAGTATGCGTCAGTACTTTGAATGTACTGAGTATGCAAGAGAAACATGAATGACATGAAAAACTAGTATCTGAACTGGCATGACATGAAATGACCAATTGAAATGCTGAAAACTAAATCAACTGATATAAAACTAATATGGTCGAATATGACCCTGGCTGATGGTCATGAACATGCCCTATTTCTGAAATACTGAATATGAGATACTGCACTGAACTTATTTGGGCTGAAGAATCTGCAAGTAAACTGTACTGACTAGTGGGAGAGGCTATAACCGACATATAACTATGTGAGCTAGACGTGGAGTCCAATGTACACACCCCGTCGGTAGGACCCAATATACCATGCCGGGGTATAAAGGCATGGACTATGAAAATCACTGTCAAAAGGGGGCCGTTAGGCAAAGTAAATAAAGACTATGGTGGCAACGTAGTTCTGGAACCTGGGTGCGCTGGAACCCCGGCCCTTTCGGTGCTATGTCCTACTCCCACTGGATAATCCTATTACTGCTCCTACTGACAAGCGGATAGCTCAATACTGGGGTCCAAGACTAAACTGACCCAGGGATACTGTCAGAGAGTTCCCTGAGTGTCTTGTAGGACCAGATTTAGAAATTGAGTTCTAAGACTGGTCAGAGTTGTTTATTTGGGAGCGTCGTAAACGTCTAGAGAACCAACTGATAACTGAACTGGGGTCCGGGGGCTGGTCAGAGCTATAAATGAATGTCATGACCGCCTAATGGACCAAATAATCTGGGTTCTGATTCTGAGTCTGATAACTGGGAGGCACCACTGACACCTCGAAAATAAACTGGAGTCAAATTGATCAGTTGACTTTTTCTAGATAACACGGAGGTTGCTAAAATCTGACTGAAGCTAGACTGATGTGATTCTGACCGAGACTAGACTAATAAAGTTTTGTGTTCTAACTGATTAAATTACTAAGCATCTAATAGAAAGCTCATTTATGTCGTCGACCCAGACAAATTCATAATATAAGGAAATTTCAAGAATTTAGAGAATTTCATGCAACAGAGCAAAAGTCATTCTTGTTAATGGGATATTTGCTCAACATATATATATATATATATATAGGAAATTCTAGAAAATTCATCCCAAATCATCCTTCATTCACTGGAGAGAACTGAACAATTAAAATCATTACTCGAAAGTTAGGGCTTAAATTCACCTTTGTAATAACATTGACAATCTGATAAGGAACTAATGGAAATTATATCAACAATAAATATGAACATCATTCTAAGTGAAAGTAGTGAAAATAAATATGAATTCTTCTCATACTAGAAAGCTCAAGGCTCAAAACTAATAGAAGAAATTGAGGAGGACTTTGGGGACGCAAGGAAAGGAAAACCCCCTTGCTAAAACCCCACATACCTGGTAAAGAAACCTGGAGAATCTGCCTAAAAATTGTAAAGAAAATTTTCGCCCTAGCCCTTGCTCTGAGATACTCTGAGAGAGAATTCTACGATGTTCTTCTGAGGATTAGCGTGAGAATGAGAGGAGGAACCATTTTACCCCACTAAAACGTCTAAAACTAAAGATAAAACGACATGGTTTAGGGTCTAAAAGCATAGGAAAGTCAAATTTGCCCTTAATGAAATTTCCCTGAAAAATAGTTCTGGCCCCGACCACGACTTGTACCACGAGTCGCACCATGAAGTTATGAGTCGTAAAAAAAAGTCACGACTCATGGTCACCTCTCATGGTCACCTCACCATTTTTTTTCCATCTTCTAAAACTGGCCACGACTCGCATACCACGACTTGTAGTACCATCGTACGGGTCGTACTATCACTCGTGGTATCATCCACCCATACTAACTATGACTTACCCACGACTCCTCATCACAACTCGTTGCTAGCCTACGAGTCTTACCATGACCCGTGACTACTCACTAGCACCACTGAGAATTTCATCACGACTCCTAACCATGAGTCATATCTACGCGTCACGATTAGTAGGACCACTCGCCGACAATATCTGTTGTCTGTTGTCTCAACTCGCCGACATCCGGTACGTATAATCTACCCTGGTAATGGAGCACCATCTCCCCCTTTGGAGAAAGCTTCTATCTTTTTTCTGAGCACTGCCTCCTTAAGCTTAAGAAAAATAGGATCTTCATCTTGCCTAGACATAACTTCTACAACTAAGGAAGAATCTGACCCGCTCTGCATAATTACTCCACCTTCAGCTGAATCCACCAACTGTACTCCTAACCGGGCTAGCTTGTGAATATATTTAGCCAGTTCCTTTTTTCCTTCTTCTACATGAGCCACGCTGGCCATAGACACTCTACATAGTGCATCAGCCACCACATTCTCCTTGCCCGGGTGATATAGCACACTCATGTCATAGTCTTTCAGTAGTTCTAACCACCTTCTCTGATAAAGATTTAGGTCCTTCTGACTGAACACATACTGTAGACTCTTATGATCTGTAAATAAATCTGCGTGAGCTCCATATAAGTAATGTCTCCATTTTTTGAACGCGAACACCACCAGCACTAGCTCCAAGTCATAAGTCAGATAATTCTTCTCATGGACTTTGAGCTGCCTAGAGGAATAGGCTATCACTTTGCCCCGCTGCATCAAAATGCAACCAAGTCCAACTCGGGAAGCGTAATAATATACAACAAACCCGTATGTTCGTTCTGGCAGGGTCAAAACTGGAGCAGTAGTGAGTCGAGTCTTCAACTCCTAAAAACTCTTCTCACACTCATCTTATCACTAAGATTTCACCTTCTTATGGGTTAACTTGGCCATAGGAGACTCTATGGAGGAGAAACCTTCCACAAACCGTCGGTAGTAGACTGCTAAACCCAAGAAACTCCTTATCTCGGTAGCAGAGGTAGGTCTAGACCAATCCTTCACTGCTGAAATTTGTGAGGGTCTACTTGTATTCCCTCACCTGATACCACATGACCCAGGAATGACACAGACTTCAACCAAAATTTACACTTGCTGATTTTGGCGAATAATTGCCGATCTGTGAGGGTCTGTAATGCTAACCTTAGGTGATTGACATGCCTTCCTCATTTCTGGAGTACATCAGAATGTCATCGATAAGTACAATGACGAACATATCTAGTTAAGACTTGAAAACCCTGTTCATTAGGTCCATGAAGGCTTCTGGGGCGTTTGTTAACCTAAAGGACATCACCACAAACTCATAGTGACCATACCGAGTTCTGAATGTTGTTTTTGGTATGTAACTCTTTCTAACCCTTAACTGATGGTACCCCGACCTAAGGTCGATCTTGGAAAAGCAACTGGCTCCCCAAAGTTAGTTGAATAGATCATCAATTCTAGGCAAAGGGTACCTGTTCTTAACAGTGATCTTGTTCAGCTGACGGTAATCTATGCGCATTTTGAGGGTACCGTCCTTTTTACACATTAATAGCACTGGAGCACCCCAGGGAGAGATGTTAGGTCTGATAAAACCCTTGTCAAAAAGATCTTTTAGCTGCTCCTTAAATTCCTTAAACTCAGTTGCAGTCATTCTGTAAGGAGGGATAGAGATGGGCTGAGTATCTGGGAGGGATCTATTCCAAAGTCTATTTCCCGCGTAGGGGGAACTCCGAGAAGATACTCAGCAAATACATCTGGGAACTCGTTGACAACTAGAAATGACTGAATGGTTGGGGTCTCAGAGTTGGAATCCTTGACCCGAACCAAATGATATAGACATCCTCTGGAAATGAGTTTCTGGGCCTTAAGGTAGGAAATAAACCTACTCTTAGGCGCTGAACTGCTGCCCGACCATTCTAAAACCGGTTCATTAGGAAATTGGAATTTGACAACTCTAGTTCTGTAATCAACTGAGGCATAGCAGGAGTGTAACAAATCCATATCGAGAATAAGGTCGAAGTCGACCATGTCTAGCTCTACAAGATCAGCTGGTATGCTCAAAACTGAGACTGGACAATTTCTATACACCTGGCTGGCTCTAACTGACTTACCAACTGGGGTGGAGACTGAGAAGGGTTATGATAGGACTTCTAGCTTGATTTTGAACTGAATTGCTACATATGGAGTTACGAACGAAAGCGTAGCTCCTGGATCTAAGAGGGCATATACGTTTAGATGGAAGAGGCGTAACATACCGGTAACTACGTCAGGTGAGCTTTCCTGATCCTGATGAGAAGATAGAGCATAGAAATGATTCTGGTGCTAACCACATTTGTACATGATAAGTTAGCCTACTGAGTTGGTCGACCTTCTGGAGCTACCGAAGTAGTGGATTGTGATCTCTCTCGCCCAGCTGATGGGCACTCTCTAAGTCGGTGCCCAAGCTGTCCACATCCAAAATAGCTCACTCTGTCCTGAAGACACTCTCCGATGATTCTTGCCGCACTTAGGACAAGCTGGTACTTGTTTCCTATACTGTGGGCCTGAGACTGAGTGCCAGAAGACCCAACTCTCCGATCCTAGCGGGACCGAAAGGTTGGGGTACTAGCTGACCTAGCTGCTGGGGCCCTCTGCTATTGCAACTGCTGTTGCTGCTGCTATTGCTGTTGTGGGCGACTAACACTGTCAGGTCTATGGTGGCCAAAATCTGTATGGCCAGTTCTTTCCCTCTTGTTCATACGTTCCATATCTTTCAGCTTCTCTGCCTCAATCTTCTGGGCATACACAATTAAGCTAGAAAGGTCTATGTCCTTGATTAGCATTGTTGTCCTGCACTCTTTGAGGACCATATTAGATACTCCATTTATGAACTTTAGCATGCGAGCCCTTGGCTTGGCCACCATCTCTGGAGCATACTTTGATAGTCTTAGTAAACTACAGAGCATACTCCTCCACTGTCTGGTTGCCCTGGCGTAGGTTCATAAAATCTACCATCTTAGCCTCCCTTAGCTCCCGGGGAAAGAACCTATCCAGAAAAGCTGTATAAAACTCCTCCCACTCAACCGGTCCTACTTTTATTAACCGCCCCTCCTTCCACTGCTCGTACCAAACCTGGGCTACCCTTTTTAGCTGGTAGGCAGTCAGGTCAGAACTCTTGGATGAGATGACATCCATGATCTGGGTGATCTTTCTGATCTCATCTACAAAGCCTTGTGGGTCCTCTCCCACCTTAGTTTTGTGAAAGTCTGGAGGGTTCATCTAGGTGAAATCTCGCACCGGGTAGCAGCTGCAGACCCATTTGTGGCTACTTGAACCACCTGTTGGTTCACTGGATTGGTGACGGTCTGAGCAAGCAACTGAATGGTCTCCTTGAATTCGACGGTAGACACAGAGTCGTCCTAAGGAACTATCGGAGCTGGTGGAGCGGGTCTGTTGGCATTTTCGGCTCTTCGTCCATTTCCAGGTTGAGGAGGCATTGTTCACTGAAAGGAAATATGACACAATTTAGAAAGACACATTTAGAATTGGACTTTAACGCACAATAAGTAGAATGAACAAAAAGGGGAATTTTTCTAATAATATCTCGTAGCCTCCTTGTCATAAGTGTGGCGTGTTTCACAGCCATGAAAAGGACTCTACCTGATGCGGCTTTCAGATATTACGAGGATACTCTAAACCTAAGGCTCTGATACCAAGTTTGTCATGCTCTGAGCCTACACCCTGGGCATAACACGGTACTTGAAGCCACAAGTGGCCCCAAGTCAACCCCTGGTCTATCAGTCACTAGCATTATGAGTAAACATGCACAATGAAACTTTAAAATAATATCATAAAACATTTATGATAGACAAGTATGAAAACATAAAGTTCAAAACATTTGAATAATACAGGTAAACTTGAAAACCATGTCTGTCTGAAAGCCATCTAACTGAGGAGTTGCTGGGCACGTCCCAGCTAACTTTAAGTCTAACAAAAATAATAGTTCAACTGAAAGAAAGTAAAATAAGGCTCTCAAATGATATGGACTCACACTTTGGCTGCAGTAGAGGAGTATCTGGATCGCAACGGCTAACGATGCTGAGTCTGGGAACCTGCAGCTATATTTCTGTGTAGATATAGACAACTATTATTTATGTGTAGATGTGAGTGGACAATTATTTTTTTGTTGTTATAAATAATCTAGCAAGATTTTCCGCCCTTCAAGACACCAAATAGAAATATTTATTCATGCAAGTTGGTTTTATCCTTCAAACTTAAATTCCCTTCCATTTTATTTTCCATATTTTTTCTTAATTTGTACTCCTCTTTTTTGGTGTAAAGGATGCATTCGCTCTATTCCATGTCTTTCAAAATATCAATGCTTGGTCAAAGAATGGAGAACAGTATGGGGCACCTTTTGCTGAGTAGGAATGGGAGCATGATGAGTTAACGGTTCCACGGGAGGAGAATGCTAATGAAGTTGAATATATGGAGGTGAAATCTATTTAGGTGGATATGACCTTGAGCAGGAATTTCATATTTTATGTGCGTGTTACTTTTATTTCCATTTTGTGTAGGCATGAATCTTCCGTACTATCAAAATTTTTGTGAAACATGCCAATTGAAAGTGGCATTCAGGATAATATAATTCACTAAATTTCCATTTTCCTTTCCTCTACATCCTAGTGCTATTTCTTTTATTAAAAAAAATTTAAGAAGTAATGATATTTATCTTTATCATAAAAAATTAGATAAATATTCTCTTGAACACTTGGCATGCAATTGCAACCAATAGGACATCTATTATGGAAGGGAAGAGCCACAAAATGCTTGGCACTAGAATTTTTTTTATTCTCCATTCGTTTCAACGTATGTGTCTTTCCGTTTTAGTTTGTTTCAAAATGGATATCGACATATTCAGTAAGTTTTTGATTCCAACTTTTCAATTTTACCCTTAATGACATACCTCGTATGAACATGTCATGTTTAAGATTGAAAGATTCAAGAGTACTTTTGATATGATATACACACCTTTAATTTATGACCACTAGGTTCAAAAGTCTTCTTGAGATTTTTAAACTTCATCCACAATCAAATTTAGATACATAAAACGAAATGAAGGTGCATTACTATTATTAAAAGGTGTAGATGCTCCAATTGGAGCTCAATTAGATGTTTGGCCATGAAAACCAAATATTTTTTAGTTTATTTGGAATTATTAAAGTTGGAGTTGTATTTGGTTATACTTTCTGTAAAGAAAATTTAGAATTTGAATGTACTTTTTTTAGATATGATATTTACCCCGATTTTTAAAACCTAGCAAAATTACTCAACATCACTAGTTAATCTAAAATATATAATTAAGTCTGCTTTAAAAGAGTAATATCTCCTTTATTTGCATTGTAGAATTTAAAATATAAGGATGAACTATCAATTGCACCAGCCAGATAAAAGTTGACACAAGCATAAAAGATATTTTCCAACTATTGAGCACAGAAAAAATTGAAGATGTAAGCATATAATTCGATTGTAATGAGAATAAATCGGTAGCTATAGTAGTTGGGTATTTACCCTTGTTGGTGGCTAAAATAGATGGGACGGTCTATATAAAACCAAAAAATAAGGGCAAAATTTGAAAATAAATAAAGGTCAAAAACTGAAATGGAAAAAGGAAAAACAGGTTTTGAAGGTGTTTTCAGATTCCAAATATAACTTGGAATTTTATTTTGAATTTTTATGGTGAAACACAATTTGAGTTATGTTTGATATTTTCATGGCCAAACACAACTTGAAGTTTTATTTGGAATTTTCAAGGGCAAATGTTGATTTTCAACAACAATAACAAGAAGATACTCTGTGTAATCCACTAAAAATGGTATATGAGGAGGTTAGAGTGTACATAGACGTTACTTTACCCCACCTCAAAGGCATAGAGACTGTTATCAATAAATCTTCGACTCAAGGATAAGTAAATTAAAGTAATCCAGAAAAAGAAGATGCATATAAAATAAAGCATATCAAACATTAACTAAGAAAATGAATACAAGAAATAATAGGTAATCAAGAATCTAAGGGAAAGATACTATACATAATAATTCTACGACTTCTAGTGTGGACAGCTTAGATAAAAAATGCTCTGCTCCCTACTAAGCTACTACTTTGATCTATGTTCTCCACAACCTCCTATCTTAATCCATGTACTCGGTAAGCTGAAATTGTGACATGTCCTGCCTAATAACCTCCCCCACCACTTTTTTGGCTTATGTCTACCTTTTAACACCCCAAAAGTTCCTAAGATCATACCCGAGGATTGAAACAGAGAAAACAGGAAAATTTGCACCAATCACAGAACGAGGCATCATGTGACCTGTTAAGCCACTTGACGAATCAATTGAGTGACCTATTAAGTGGTTCCAAGTTGGGAAAGATGTTGATTTCCAAAATACTTCATGGATTGTGGGACGAGTCGTTAAGCTACCTAACGACCCATTAAGTGACTCGTTGAGTGAGAAAAGTGGGTGAAAGGTCAGGATTCAGAGTGTCTTAATGAGTGGTGAAGTGATCTGTTAAGTGATACGATGATCGTTAAGTGGAGGTGTCAAGAAAATATCAGAGAGTGATTTTTGTCTCCAGTGGCAACGGATCAAACAAAAACTCATTAGGAGACTGAATGGATCGTCAAGTGGGTCGTTGTGTTTGCAGTATGATTTTTCCAGTTGGGTTTTTACAGCTGTTTTCACAATTCTTAAATTCCTAACTCCTAAACTAAATCGTTTTAAGCCTCCTAAGGGGTGTTTCTAAATGTTTTAATCATCCTGAATTCTCATCCTACTCCTAACACCCCTAAGTGAAGATCAAATCCCCTCAAGAGGAGCTAGGGTTTCATCATCCTCTTTATCTTAATTTCCTTTGGGTCTCCACTTAAGTTGAAGATTCTTTAAGCACAGGCATGTAAGGTTATGAATCATGGAAATCCTTCCACCCTCATGCCCTTTCCAAGTTCAATTTCATGATCTCTACTTCTAAAGTTCTAAATTGTGAAATTCTTGGGTTAGACCCAATTCGATGAAATTATCCATGATATCTCTATGAGTTCAATTCTCTCGTGTTCTATTTGAAAATATGGTTATTAGGGTAGATTTAACTCTCAAATTCCTCATGAATTGATGACTTCAAGCTTATGATAATTTTTCCCTATTGTGCATGATTTATGAATTTCAAGCTTCTGAGCCCATTATTTAAAGTATGATGAATTATCAAAGCCTCCATAAAATATTATGAATTCTTAAACTTATGATTCTATGATTTCTAATTTATGAACCCTTATTCAAGTATGTATGATTTCATGATTTGGGAAAGCCCATGTAAAGTCAAGTACGTTTCACCATGATTTTTAGCCAAGGCTTACAAGATCAGTTTTACAGAGAAGTTTGGAGTCAAGACTCCTAAGAAATCGATATTAGCTATGTTTTGAGAAGAGCAATATGCATATTTTGGGAGTATTGTCTAGCACCGAGTAGGCTTGGGATTCCGAGGACCTAAGTCTCATAACTACGTGGCACATCTGAAAATACCCCCTAGACGTGCCTGGCCCCCGCTAACACCATCACCGGGCGAAACTATTTTCCAAACACATAACCTTTTCTATAAGCATTGAAATAAAATATTCTACTACAAACATCAATAGTCATAAAAATAAAATGATTATCCAACCAAAATCATGTCTCAATTTATAAGAAAGCACACGTCCGTTTAACTAGTACATCTCTAGTCAAAATCCCACACTAAGACCATAGAGCATCTACTAGAGTTACACGAGTTTAGCTATCGGGCATGCAAATCCCAAGAAAAGAAAATATATATAAAGAATAGATAAAGATGAAACCATAGCCTCCACGAATCAATGCGAAGGCTAACCTCAGTAATAGAATCTACGGGAATGAACTAGTCAGCTACTAGTCTCACCTCCCGTAACAGAATCTTCATAGACATGAAAGTAAGGAGTGAGATATATATAAATATAACTTAGTAAAATCCTCGACCCGCCACTTTAATACCCCTGGAACAAGTGATAGAAAATGCAACCACAACCAACACAAAATTAATATGCACAACAATATATTTCCAAAATATATAACTCAGTAAAGTCCAAACAAATGTTCAACAAGATCACTATATATATAGATATATACCTCAACGCAACTCACACATAGGTCTTGTCAAACGACAGTGAAAGAGATCAACTTAACACCCCGACTAGCCCTCGGGAGCATATATAATGCCCCAACAGTATACTACGGCAACAAGCACAAGGCCCCTAACATGCTAAGGTAGCGCATGTATGCCTCTAGTAACTATATCATGACAGCGAAGGAAGGATATCCAATGCCCCAATTAATGGTACGTGACCACACAACACCACGGATCAATCATGAAATAATTTTCATTCAAAAATATTTTTCTCGAAGTAACATATATGCAGTTGGTTAAAGACCACCAATTCTGCCAAGTACATGCTTGTACCAAGACATGAACCAGGTAGACAAAACATAATTTTTAAAACTGGTTTAAAAAGCAAGCACCAAAGCTTAAAGTCTCACTTACCTCGAATTTACAACTCAAGCACAATTTTCAATATTTCATAATTATGATCTTGGGTCTCTGGAAAACCTTAAACTACACAAAAATGGTATTTAGAATGGTGAAAGACCCTTCGGTAGAAGTTTGCTTAAGTTTTAACAAAAGTCAAATTCGCGGTCAAAGGTTTGACTGAAAAAGTCAACTCTAGCCAACTGAGAAGATTTTTCGAACTATGACATCACAACAGATTCTCCTTTATGAGAGGATTCCAGAACATTAATCAAAATCGAATTTTTATAAAGTTTTCCCTTTCAAATTGATGATTTAGTTAGAAGAACCCTACGGTTAAACGTTCTCAATTCTTCAAAATTTCTCCATGTTCTATCCTATAGACTTTTCTATAATCGCGTAATAAATTGAAGCAAAAGATTAGGATGACTCTTTGGATCCAAAATTTGTATATTTCTCTCCTCTTTTCTCTTGCTTTCTTCTCTCCTCTTCTACGTTTTTTTTCTTTGTGCGTTATTTTTTCTCCTACTGCATTCTGCTTTTCCAGCGGAAATAGCGTCTTTTTTTAATTCAATTGGCTTTGACCCTTATTATTCTTATTATTAATTATTTTAAATTCTTTTTTTTTCTTTTATAGCTTGCTTACAAAATAACCCTTTATTAAATTAGGGTTATTACATTCTCCCTTTCTAAGCATAACGTTCGTCCTCAAACAGGTCTAGAATCATACCTATAGTGTCAAATAGGTGAGGATATCCGTCTCGCATGTCCGCCTCAAACTCCTAAGTAGCCTCCTCGGTTGGATGACTACTACATAACACTTTGTTGGAAGCCACCTTCTTGGACCTCAATTGTCGCACTTGCCTATTAATAATAGATATCGGACCTTCCTCATAAGTCAAATTCTCATCAAGTTCCACATCCTCTGGCTGGATCTTATGACTATCATCATGAACATATCGTCTAAGCATGGACATGTGAAACACAGGATGAACAACAAACAATCTCGAAGGTAAGGAAAGTCTATCGCCACCAAACCAATTCGGTCCAAAATCTCATAAGGACCAATGTATCTAGCTTACCTTTCCGGCCAAATCTCATAACTTCCTTCATAGGGGAAACTTTTTGAAAGACTTGCTAATCCCTTCATGAACTTCATATCATGGACTTTCTTATCTACATAGGACTTTTGTCTGCTTTATGCTGTCTTAATTTGTTCCCATATCAATGCAACTTTCTCCAAAGCTCACTGAACTAAATTTGGACCTAATAATTATGTTTCGTAGGGTTCAAACCATCCAACTGGTGAACGACACTTGCGACCATATAGATCCTCAAACGGCGGCATCTATATATTCAATTGGTAGCTATTATTATAAGCAAACTCTGCCTAAGGAAACTGATCATCCCAATGGATACCAAAATAAATAGCACTACTCTAAGCATGTCTTCCAAGATCTGAATAACCCGTTTAGACTGTCTGTCAGTTTGTGGATAAAAAGTTATACTCAACTTGATTTTCGAACCCAATGACTTCTGAAAAGCCTTCCAAAATTCAGCAGTGAATTGTGCACCTCGATAAGATTTTAATAAAATAGGCATGCAATGAAGTAGAACTATCTCACGAAGAAAAATATCTGCTAACTTCTTGGCGATAAGAGTAACCCCAACTGGTATGAAATGTCCTGACTTTGTGGGTCTGTCCATAATAACCCAAACGGAGTTGTGTTTCTTGAAAGTACTTGGCAACCCAACAAAAAAATCCATAGTAATTCTCTCCCACTTCCACTTTGGGATAATCAAGTTTTGCATTACTTCTCGAGGTTTTGATGTTCATACTAGACTTGTTGACAATTTAAGCAACTAGTCACATGCTTAAAAATATTAGCCTTCATACCCTTCCACCAGTACAATCCACACAAGTCTTGATACATTTTTGTAGCACCTGGGTGACTGGAGTATCGGGAACTCTGATCCTCTTCAAGAATCATCTATTTCACATCACCCACAATGGGAATACATAATCTACCATGTCAATGAAGCACGAATTTACCATCAATAGAAAATGACTTAACGCCTTCATCCTGCACTCGATCTCGTAGTCTAGCAAGGTAGGGGTTTTCATATTGGTGAGTCTTGACTTGTCCAACTAAGGACGATTGTACCACCATACCCGCTAGTAACTTGCCCGCCACTGTATGATCAATTCGAACTCCCTGATTGGCCGATGCCTGAATATCCATAACCATATATCTATTTTAAACAGTGAACCAGGCTGAACTACCCATAGAGTTTCTACTCAAGGCATCTGCCACCACATTCGCCTTCCCAAGGTGATACAAAATGGTAAGATCATAATCTTTAAGTAACAATAACCACCATCGTTGTGTCAGATTTGGATCTTTTTTCTTGAATATGTATTGGAGACTCTTATGATCAGTATAGATTTCACATGGCTCACCATAAAGATAGTGACGCCAGATCTTCAGTGCAAAAACGACTGCGACAAATTCTAGGTCGTGAGTCAGATAATTCTTCTCATGAATCTTTAGTTGTTGAGACACATATGCCATCACTTTACTATTCTTTATAAAGACACAAACCAATCCAACTCAAGATGCATCACATTAAATGGTGAAACTACCCTCCGCTGTAGGTAACGTCAAAATCAGAGCCGTATTCAATGCGGTCTTTAATTTCTAAAACCTTCATCATATCCATCAAACCATTGGAATACTACACCTTTCTGAGTTAAACGTGTCAATGAAGAGGCTATCTTGGAGAATCCCTCTACAAACCTTCTATAATATCTAGCTAGTCCAAAGAGGCTGCGTATCTATGTAAGAGTACTAGGTAGAGGCCAATCTCAAAGTGCTTCAATCTTACTTGGATCAACTTGGATTCCATCCTGTGAAACTACGAGTCCCAAAGAGTAAACTGTGCCCAACCAAAACTCACATTTTGAGAACTTGGCATAAAGCTTTTGTTCTCTAAGTGTTTGTAGCAAAACTCGCAGGTTTTGTTCATGTTCTGCCTCACTCGAGAGTACACCAGAATGTCATCAATGAACACAATAAAAAAATGGTCAATGTATGGCTTGAATACCTTATTCATGAGGTCCATAAATGATGCAGGTGCATTAGCCAACCCGAAAGACATCACCAAAAATTCAAAGTGCCCATATCTAGTTTGAAAGGCTGTCTTAGAGATATCCTCGGTCTTGATTCTAAGATGATGGTAACCTGATCTAAAGTCAATCTTGGAAATATGAGTAGCACCCTATAGCTGATTAAATAAACCATCAATACAAGGCAACAGATATTTATTCTTGATCGTCGCCTTATTCAATTGTCTGTAGTCAATGCACATCTCATTGTACCATCCTTGTTTTTCACAAATAACACAGATGCACCCCAAGGTGAAACACTAGGCTTGATGAACCCCTTATCAAGTAGCTCTTGGAGTCGAACCTTCAGTTCTATCAACTCAGTTGGAGCCATACGGTATGGAGGAAAAGAAATAGGTTGAGTTCCTGGTACTAAATGAATGTTGAACTCAATTTCTCTTATTCGGTGTTGCCCAGGCAAATCTTCTGGAAATACATCAACAAATTCTTGAAAAATAGGAACACTGTCAATAGTAACATCCTCCGCTCAAGTATCATGAACGGTAGCAATAAAACCAAAACACCCATAATTAATCATTCGACGTGCCTTTACATAAGATATTATCTTTCCTTGGGTCACAAGAGTCAAGCATTTCCACATTAAAGGTGATTCTCCAGGAAAATTAAAATGTATAAGCTTAGCATAGCAATCAACTAAAGCATAACATGATGACAACCAATCTATACCCATAATCACATCAAAGTCCGACATGGGTAACTCTAGTAGATCAACTACTGTGTCCCTATCTTAAACAGATATTACACAGTCTCTATAAACTCTATTCACTGCTAATGTCTCCCCCACTGGGGTCATACCCATATATAGAATAATAAGAGACTTAACTCTTTTTTCTAAGAATATAGCAAAAGATGGAGATACATACGAATACGTAGAACCAGGATCAATAAGAGATTGTGCCCCATGAGAATTAACAATGATAATACCTGTGACTACTGCATTAGATGCGTCGGTTTCTTGTCAGATGTAGCGAAGAATCTCGGTGGTCCACCTACTCCCTGAGAAACCTGTGAACCTTTTCAACCCTGTCCACGAGCACCTTGTTGAGCGACCCTAGCTGGATGAGCCTTAGCAGGTGTACCTATAGCAGTTCCCTACAGATATGTCATAGCCTGAGTAGTACCAGAGTTTCCCTTAGGACAATATTTAGCAATATGCCCCTTTCATCACAAGTAAAACAAGGACCAGAAACCCCGTAACAAAGACCACCATGATGCCTACCACAACTAGGACACTTCTAATATGGACTTCACTGATAGGAACTATTACCCTTTCTCTGCATCTGTTATTGACCCTGTCTAGATGGATTATCACCTCTCAAACACTGTACCACTGCTTCTTACACATCTATAGGCGTGGATTGCCCGTGATGATGGCTATTCTTGCCCCCAAATGGAGCACCACTGAACCCTCCTGTGTTGCATGCCCTTTCGCTTTCTCTCTTAGCTCTTTCCATTTTTAAATAGGTCTCATAACGGAGGGCAGTGTGAACTACGTTTGAATAGGTACCACTTTGCACATCTCATATCATAGAACCGTGGTAATGATGCTCAAGTCCATCCGCGACTCATCTCACCTTCTCCTTTAGGTCTTCAACTAAAAATGTAACATTTCTAGATAACTCAGTGAACTTAGCCTCATACACTAGAACTGTCATAGTACCCTGGCGCAGGTTATTGAACTGACGTCTCATGTCGTCTTGTTTTCTCAAGGCAATGAACCTCTTCTTAAACTTTGTTGAATTCCACCATGCCTCTGTAGACCCTACTTTTCTACCTCTCTGAATTGAAGTCCACCATGCCTCTGCAGACCCTAAGAACAGCAAAGAGGTAAATTCCACACCTCGAGTCTCCTTCAACCCAAATGTAGTCAGTATCTTTTCACAATGATCAATGAACTTTTGAGGATCAATAGAAGTTGGCATTACGTCGAACTCTTGTGGCTTAAGATCCCTGAAATTCTGAAGATCTTTGGATTGCTTAGAAGTTGCAACTGAATGAGTAGTCAACTGAGGGATCAACTGGGGTGTCTGTGTAGCTGCAATATTCAACTGAACTTGTGTTTGCGCTTGTGAAGTAGTTTGAGGAATTGGAAGTCCACTATGATTAGGCACCAATGCCTCTAACATATTCAACAATCTCATCACTATATCTGTAGGCAAGGCAACGGTAGGTACAACAATTGGCACTGTTGATGGAGCATCTGGAACAACTTGTTCCTGTACTCGCTCCAGAGCAACAACTTGGGGCTGACTCCCATTCATAATTTCAGGCTGAGGATTGGCCTATGCCCTAGTTTAAACCCTTTTTTGATGGGCCCCAGCTCGACTACCACCAGGGGTAGTACCATGTCCCCCACCTCGTCCAACTGGTGCCTTTGATCGACTAGCAGATGAAGACACACATTTCTTTGCCATTTGCAAAATAGATATTTCAAGATTAGACTTGAATCAATTAAACACATGAATAAAGAATAAAAGAAGGGAAAACATCCTAAATGTTCGGTACACTCGAGGTGACATGTATGGGTGCCTACATACTCATGAACAAGACTCTACTAAACACTGCTCCATGACCTGGGACGTAAATCCTAAGCTCTGATACAATATTTGTCACATCTGAAAATAGCCCTAGATGTGACTGACACCCACTAACACCACAGCCAGGCGAACCTATTTTCCAAACACATAACCTTTTTTATTAAGCATTGAAATACAATATCTGCAACTCCAAAAACATCAATTGTCATAAGAATTAAATGATTATCAAACCAAAATCTAAGAGTCAATTTATAATAAACCACACGACCATTTAAGTAGTGTATCTCTAGTCAAAATCTCACACTAAGACCATGTAGCATCTAATAGATTTACATGAGTTTAGCTGTCGGGAAAGAAAACCCCAAGAAAAGAAAATATACATAAAGAGTAGATAAATATGAAATGATAGCCTCCACGAATCAATGCAAAGGCTCACCTCAGTAACATAATCTACGCGAATGGACTCTTCAGCCACTAGTTTCACCTCCCGTAACAGAATCTGCATAGACATGCAAGTAAGGAGTGAGATATATATAAACATAACTTAGTAAGATCCTCGACCCGCCACTTTAATACCCTCAGAACAAGTGTTAGAAAATGCAACCACAACAAGCACAAACATAATATGCACAGCAATATATTTCCAACATATAAAACTCTGTAAAGTCCAAACAAATGTTCAACAAGATCACTATATATATATATATATATATATATATATATATATATATATATATATATATATATATATATAATATCAACACAACTCACACTCAGGACTTGTAAAATGGCAAGGAAAGAGATCAACCTAACACCCTGACTAGCCGTCGGTAGCATACATAATGCCCCAATAGTATACTACGACAGCAAGTACAAGGCACCTAACATGCTAAGGTAGCGCATGTATGCCCCTAGTAACTATATCACGGCTGCGAATGAAGGATATCCAACGCCCCAAAGTCATGGTACGAGACGATGCCACACCACAGACCAATTATGGTAATTTTCCTTCAAAAATATTTTTCCCAAAGTAACATATATGAAGTTGGTTAAAGAACACCGATTATGTCAAGTACACGCTTGTCCCAACACATGGACAAGGCAGACAAAACATAATTTTTAAAACAGGTTTAAAAATCAAGCACTAAAGCGTAAAATCTCACTTACCATGAATTTACAACTAAAGCACACTTTTCAATATTTTAGAACTATGCTCTCGGGTCTCCGAATCACCTTAAACTATACAAAATGGGTTTAGAATTGTCAAAGATTCTTTGGTAGAAGTTTGCATAATTTTTAACAAAAGTCAAATTCGCGGTCAAAGGTTTAATCAAAAAAGTCAACTCTGGTCAACGAGGTAGAATTTATAATCTATGAGCATCAAAAGATTCTCCTTGACGAGAGTATTCCAGAAAATTAATCAAAATCGAATTTTGGTAAAGTTTGTGTTATACCCTTGAAGCCCAAAAACCAGACCGGGAGTTAAAATGGAGAAAAACTTAAAATCTGGCATCAGGCACTGAACGAGTCATGAGGAGACCCATGAAAGCACCTATGAGTCATGATCTGACTCATGGGGAGGCTTAGGGGATGTGTTTCTAGTTGGGAAACAGGGTTCCTACAGGCATGACCACGACTCGTGGTCCGGCCCCATGAGTCGTTAGGTTAGTCGTGGGGTGGGTGAGTAAGAAAAGAGAAGAAGAGAGGCATTGTACATCACGAGTGGTGACCACGAGTCATAATCACTCAGTAACAAGTCGTGAAGTCTTCCTTTATGAGCCATGAGACCTGATGAGCAGTGTACTTCACAAATCAAAGAACAAGTCGCGACAATAGAGGACGAGTCGTTAGGTCCCTTGTTAGGACCATCTAACAGTTATTTTCTGTGAGTTTATAAGGAATTTTCCGTAATTCCTAAGATCCTAAGGCCTAAACTACGTCGTTTTGAGTTATGAAAGATGACTTTAAAGGGGGTTAAGTTCATTTGGGACATTTACATTCATGCATGCAAGGTAGAAGGGTTAGAGAGGGTGATCAAACTAGTGTTGTTCAATTCCTCTTTAATTTATTCTTGGGCTATTAAAAAATGTAAGAATCAGCTACCAACAGGTATGTAGCGTTATGAATAGGTGAATTCTTTCACACCCATGCACAATCCCTTTCTAAACCATGAATGTTCTATGCCTAATCTACGAGGTTTTAACCCAAATGCATGAACTTCCTAATTATTTATATGGGTATGATTTAAATACGTTTCTACCATTGAATTCTGAAGCATGGGCAAGTTTTATGATGTTTTCAATAAAAGATCATGTTTCTATCTTTATGAATTAAAAAGCCCATTGACGAAAAGTTCGAGAAAGATGAGATTTGTTATGAATATATGATGACGATGAGATATTATGATGAAAAACATGTTTTCAAACTACCCATGTTTATAATCATGTTTTCGATATGAATTGAGTATTCCCAAGCACAATAAAGTTTTGGCAATGCCCACATGTTCAAAGTATGATTTATGATTTCTCGAATTAAGCTTACCATATGGTATTGGAGCGAAGACTCCAAATTATATTTCAGCTTGTGGTATGATTTGAGTTAAAGCTTCTCATATGTATAATTTCATATTTAAGACGTATTTGATGATTGAGCTTCACCAATAGATGATATCGAGCTTCGTTGAATAACGATGTAAAGCATGTGCATGTTTTTGGAAGTAGTGTCTAGCACCAAGTAGGTTAAGGGTCGATCCACCTATGCCTCAAAACTACGCGCCAACGTAGGTTTATACTTATGTGTTATTTCAGGACCTTCCTTGTGAGCTATCCCCCGACCCTATTTGCCCATGAGCTTGATATCGATATCATGGTATCTCCCCTAGCCCTAGCAAGCTTTGGACGAATCTACCCACTTGAGTGTGATAGTTGGGACCACGTAAGCTCTATAGTGGTATGTCGGTTAAAAGAAGAGTCTCCCATTATTTCTCATGATTTTAGTTATGCATATCCATTAGTCATGAGATTTACACATCTGTGCATGTTCTAAAGCAGGTTTGACTCAATGTTCAGGTTTAATTTTAAACATCAAATTTCAGCTTTAAGTCAATTGATTTAGTTACGATGTTATGTTATGATATGATGAGATCATGATTTTAGAAAGAATGCATCCAAGCCCTACTCTCGGACTCTTAATGTTTATATTTTACATTATGCATTATCTTTAAATGATTTTACTTTAGAAGTTTTACTTACATTATATACTCGGTACATTCCACATACTGACCGTATACTCTCTGTTGTATCATTTCATGATACAGGATTCGGCTCCCAGGTTCAGCGCTGCTTGTAGTTCATCTTCTGTGATAGCATCATATGTCGTTTGTGAGTCCTCATCTACCGAGGACTAGACTATTCATATTTCCTATATGTATTTAAAATTTCAATTTTGTTGAGTTAGTTGGGGTCTTGTCCCATCAACTAATCATGTTTAGAGGCTTTTTAGATATATGGTTGTATTCAGCTTCAGATTTTTTATTCTGATGTTATGTTTAATCTAGACTTCCGCTAATATCATTTTGTTGAATTTTTATAATTTATTGATCGAGTTAGATGTATGCTTAGCCATGGGTTGACTTGGATCTCTCGGGGCTCCTTGTCCCGTGTTATGATCTGGGACTCTGTTCTTGTCGTGACAAATTTGGTATCAGAGAAATAGGTTTGAAGTGTCCTAGGGTGTCCAAAAGCCGCATTAAGTAGAGTCTTTTTCATGGTTGTGAAGCGCGGAACACTTATGACGAAGAGGCTATGAAACATTTAGGAAATGTTCCCTTCTTTCATGATCCATGTAGTGAGATGAAAAGTCTCCTTACCCTTCTAATTCATGCTATTTGTGATAGCAGAATAAGGGCTCCCCAAAGAGTATTGGTAGAAGGAATGGGAATGGTAAAGGCCGCGAGGATGGAAATGGACATCGGCACCGGTAGGCCCCAATAGTTCAGGAGCCTCAGGCACTAGAGCTAGTCGCCTATGCTGAGTTTCGAGAAGCTATTTAGATGCTCATACAGGCCTTGACTGCTCAAGTCAATCAGTAGGCGGTTGCGCATATTCCGCAAAATGGCGATGCAGTGGTGGCTCGAGTCTGAGATTTCTTGAGAATGAACCCCTTAGTGTTCCTCGGGTTAAAAGTAGATGAGGACCCGCATGAGTTGATAGATGAGATTATGAAGATCACCCAAGTCATGGGAGTGAATAAAGTTTAGTGTGTAGAGTTGGCCTCATACCAGTTGAAAGGGGTCGCGCACATCTGGTTCTGCTAATGGAAAGATAGTAGGGTCGCCGAAGTAGTCCCTGTCACTTGGGAAGTGTTCCATGTTTCATTCTTATATCGGTTCTTCCATCGTGAGATGAGGGAGCTTAATCTAGATGAGTTCGTAAATCTGAAGCAAGGGAGGATAACAGTGCAGGAGTATGCTCTTCAGTTCACTCGCCTATCGAAGTATGCCCCAGAGTTAGTGGCCAATCAGAGGGTGCAGGTGAGCAGGTTTGTTTATGGTGTAGCGGGCTATTTGGAAAAAGATTGTAGGACCTCTATGCTCCACCAGGACATGGATTTCCCTTGGATACTCTTGTACACCCAGCTGATGGAGGCGGCACATCTGAGAGAGAGGGAGGCCAAGAGGGCCAGGACCGATGACCACAGATTCTCACAATCGAGGTCAGGTGGTGGCCATCGACAGCAGACTCACCAGAGGTCATCAGCCCCAGCATCTTCAACATTCAGTATGCCATACAGACCTAGGCACGATTAGAGAGGGCGAGCAACAGGCTCTAGGGGTTAGAGCAGCATACCCGCAGATTCTAGGGTTCCAGCATGCCGTAGGTGTGGCCGTGGTCACACGGGTCAGTGTCTAGTAGGTACAAGTGCTTGTTTTGGGTGTGGGATGCCCGGATACATGCTCAGAGATTGCCCATAAGTGAGGCAGGATGATGATGGGGATCGAGGCCCAGCTTCTAGTTCCGCAGCCCCATCCATACGCTCAGCACATCAGGGAGCATCTACTAGCACAAGTAGCGGTCAGCGTCAAAACAAATTCTATGCTTTAGCATCCCTCCAGAAGCAAGAGGTCTCCCCAGATGTAGTCACTGGTATGTTGCGAGTTTCCCATCTTGATGCTTATGCTTTATTAGATTTGGGGTCTACTTTCTCTTTTGTGACACTTATGTGGCCAATAGCTTTGGAGTCAAGTCCCAAAGTCTTGTTAGAACCCTTCTCAGTCTCTACTCTAGTAAGTGATTCAGTTATAGCTAGATCGGTATATAGACGATGCCCGATCTCAGTCCTTCAAAAAGTTACCTCAATAGATTTGATAGAGTCATCCATGACTGATTTTGATGTTATCCTCAGCATGGATTGGCTACTTTCATGTTATGCTTTAGTTAATTATAAAACCCGAGCAGTAGAGTTCAAATTTCCGTGTGAGCCAGTCTTAGAATGGAAGTGTAGTTCAGGTGTGCCTATAGGTCGTTTCATTTCCTACCTTAAGGCCAGAAAGATGATCTCTAAAGGTTGTGTGTACCACCTAGTTAGCATTAAGGATTCGATGTTTGAGACCTCGATTATCCAGTCAATTCAAGTAGTACGTGAGTATCTAGAAGTCTTCCCAGATGATTTGTCGGGAATCCCTCCCGAGCTGGAGATTGTTTTTGGTATTGACCTTCTTCCTGACATGCAGCCTATATTTATTCCTCCCTATAGAATGGCTCCATCTGAGCTAAAGGAGTTGAAGGATCAATTGAAGGACCTGCTAGATAAGGGTTTCATTAGACCAAGAAGTCCCCATGGGGTGCACCAGTTCTCTTTGTTCGAAGAAAGATTGTTCTCTTCAAATGTGCATTGATTATCAGCAATTGAACAAAGCCACCATCAAGAATAGGTATCCTTTACCCAAGATTGATGATTCATTTTACCATCTTTAGGGTGCCGAGTGTTTCTCAAAGATAGATCTCAGATCCAAGTATAATCAGCTCAGAGTTCGGGAAAGTGACATCCCGAAGATAGCCTTCAGGACGCGGTATGGTCTTTATGAGTTCGTAGTTACGTATTTTGGACAAAAAAATGCTCCTACAACTTTTATGGACTTGATGAACTGGGTGTTCAAGCTGTACCTGGATGTGTTCGTAATTGTGTTTATTGATGACATCCTAATATATTCTCGGAGCGAGGAGGAACATGCTGCTCATTTGAGAATATTGCTTCAAACTCTCAAGGATCACAAATTATATGCCAAATTCAGCAAGTGCGAGTTTTGGTTACACTCTGTAGCGTTTTTGGGCCATGTGGTATCAAGTGACGGTATAAAGGTGGATTCTCAGAATATAGAAGCTGTGAAGAATTGGCCTAGAGCGGTGAGTCCTTCAGATATTCAGAGTTTCTTGTATTTAGCTGGCTATTATAGGAGATTTTTCAAAGGTTTCTCATTGATTGCATCACCCTTGACTAAGTTTACCCAAAAGAAGGTGAAGTTCCAATGATCGGAGGCTTGTTAGAAGAGCTTCCAAGAGTTGAAGATTCGACTTACCTCAGTACTAGTGTTGACCCTACCCGTGGGAACCGATGGGTTCGTGGTGTATTGCAATGCTTCAAGAATTGGAATTGGGTGTGTATTAACGAAGCAAGGAAAAGTTATAGCCTATGCCTCTAGAAAGCTAAAAGTTCATGAGAAGAGTTACCCAACCCACGTTCTTGAATTGGCCACGGTGGTATTCCCCTTGAAGATATGGCGACATGGGGTCCACATGGATGTGCTTACGGACGATAAAATCTTACAGTATGTGTTTAGGTAGAAGGATCTCAACCTTTGGCAAAAGAAGTGGTTGGAGCTACTCAAGGACTACAATATGAGTGTTCTATACCATCGGGGCAAGACTAATTTAGTAGCGTACGCACTTAGTGGACTCTCTATGGAGAGTGCGTCTCATGTGTATCAAGGAAAGAAGGAGCTGGTGAAGGATATGCATCAACTCACAAGCTTGGGAGTTAGGTTGGTTGACTCGATTGATGGCGGTGCTGTTGTCCAGAATGGATCAGAATCGTCCTTAGTGATTGATGTAAAAGCTAGACAAGATGAGGACCCAATTTTGGTAAAGTTAAAGGAATCCTTTTAGAATTAGAAGGTAGAGGTCTTCTCCAAAGCGGGAGAGGGAGTGCTTCGATACCAAGGTCGTCTATGTGTTCCAGATGTTGATGATTTGAGGAACCTGATGTTGAACGAGGCTCATGGATCCAGATCCAGTTATTCTATCCATATAGGTGCCACCAAGATGTACCGTGACTTACAGGAAGTCTATTGGTGAAACGGCATGAAGAAGGATATCGTAGAGTTTGTAGCAAATTGTCCAAACTGTCAGCAAGTAAAGGTTGAGCATCAGAGGTCGGGAGGCATGCTTCAGGATATCAGTATTCCTACTTGGAAGTGGGAAGATATCAACATGGACTTCATCAGAGGTCTACCTTGTACTCATCGACAATATGACTCCATTTGGGTTGTGGTAGACAGGTTAACCAAGGCCTCTCATTTTCTACCGATAAAAACCATGGATTCGGTGGAGGAATATGTTACACCTCATAAATTCTCGACATGTAGATGGCCTATTCGCATGTTGGTTAAGAGTTTTTGAATGCCATACATGCTAGGAAAAGGCCCGGGGGAAAGACCGGATAAGAAATCCGGCGAACCATCACGGAAGGAGCCGGGGCAGAACCCTTCTGCGATGGCAACGTGCCACGGAGGGAGGGCCTCCGTTGGCTTTCTGTCACAGAGGCCCTATCCAGGCCCGGGTATAAAAGCCTCCAAACATAAGTTTTTACTTCATTTAACTTATAATTTCCAGAGAACCTGACAGAGAACAGAGAGGAATGAAGGTTTACGATATATATTCATCTGAATACACCGTCAAACGCGGTCCAAACTCAAATTAACTCCAGATACCGAGGTATTAAGCAGTAAGGAGCATTCCTACGGATTTATTTTCGTGAAATTCGGCCGGCGAATCGTCGTGTTACCGAACTAAGGTAAGTGGAATTGCTCCAAATTAGTGTCAATATACTCCTATCCCTAAAGTGAGCATTTCTCCCTTCTGGACTTTCGAGAAATAGCAAGTTTTTGACCGTTTTTCGATAAGCCAAAGTTTGGGCTATATAATTATTGAAAGTGATATTTTCTTCCAGAATATTAGCGTCTTTAGTTCTAATTGACATATATATAAATATAGTTGGGAGAAATAGTAAAAGTACCGACCGAGCTACGCCAGTTAGTCGGGAAATCAGAAGCAAAGGTATGTAAAGCTAGTTTCCTCGGCAAGTTAGTAGTCTCGATATAGTAAAATAGTTCAAAGGACAGTAGAATGTTTCAGAAGTCGTGTGTTATGTTTAGTATGAATATTAATACGATATTGAAAGCATCATGTTATGTATAGCGTGAAACTTGCTAGCATGATATAAACCCTAATACAAAGTGTTAGGAACTGTACAGCATGCCCAGTATGTGATTTAGTAAAGTATGTTAGGAGATTATCGTGTTCAGTTGAAACTTAGTAAAGAAATATAAGTCTCTGTAAGGTATCTCAGAAATAGAATGCTAGACTAAAAATTGAAGTTTAGAAAGCATGTTAGAAATAGTAAATCATGTTACCATGAAATCCAGTCATACAACATGATTCCCAGTAGATAAACTATATATTGTTCAGTATTAGATTCAGCACAGTATGACAGAAGATTATACATACCATTATCAGTCTCAACATGTATTAAATACATACATATCACTATCATCAGTTCAGCACATAGTATATACAGAAACATTATCATCACTAGCTTCAGCATGTGGTTACGCAGTTAGTATTACTAGTTGAGACTGACTGTATTGTCTTGGGGTTGGATTACCTAGCATTCATGACCGCCCCAGGGTTAATAGCTGTATCGACTCGTCCGCTGGAGGGCGAGGATACGTCGCTCTACAGAGTGGCATGCCGTTCCACAGGGGACGAAGATGGGATGCCGGTTTTCCCCATATTGTGCCTTGGTCGGCCTTTATACACCCCTGTCGAGTGGGTACGCTTGGGGTGTTGATTCAGGAGTCCTCCTAACTCAGGTACAGTTATAGTCAGGGGCTCAGCGAGCCCAAGTGCATACCCAGAGGATTGGTAGGATGCTTATACTTATTATAGGGGATGGGATGACCGGGGTAAGGGTTTAGATTGTGTGTTGATTGTACCTCCCGGCTTATGTGGGCCGGGTAAGGTTTGTGTGTGCTATGCTATGTTACGTTATGTTATGTTATGATATGCCATGTTACACTAGACACGAATAAATCGACAGTACATCGATACATTTCCAGGTATGACTCTGACTCCTTCCAGCATAGTGAGAGTAGGCTTAGCTTTACATTTTCAGTCAGTTTAGTCTATTTCTTTCTATTTCAGTTCCATCAGTTGTATTGATGTTTTCAGATATTTTTTAGTTGTTGCTTTACATACTCAGTACTGGCGTGTACTGACGCCCGTTGGGGGCGCTGCATTACTTGCCTGTAGGTACTCATAGACGAGGAGCCGATACCTCGTGATTCAAGCCAACTCACAGGGTCATCAACTCCAGTCATCCGGAGCTAGATAGCTAGATGTTTATCCCTTTTATTTTGTTGTACAGTATGGGTAGGCTGGGGCCCTGTCCCAACCATCTTATCAGTATTCTTAGAGGCTTGCAGTCTGTATATATTTCCCTGTGGTTAGTTGTGCCTGTCATGTGGGGCCGTGCATATGTTTAGTTGTTTATGTTGGCCGCATGAGGCCTTATCCAGTCAGTAGTGGTGACCTTGTCGGTCACGTAGCTGTTCAACATTTGTCATATTGATTTAGAGTTAACTAGCCAGCATGGAGGCCTTGTCGGCCTGCTTAGGTTCCCCTATATGTGAATATGATTCTAGTTAGCTGATGTTATAGTACAGGTGGCTATAGGCCTAGTCAGCCGGAGGTTGTATTTACAGCCGTTATATAGCCCGTCGTTTCCTTGAGTCCAGAGTTAGAGCCAGCCAGGCAACAGAAGTGCTTAGGCTCAGCAGTCTAGCAGTTCAGGTCGCAGTAGGGCACTAGGTGCCAGTCATACCCCCCAAGGCGGGGCGTGACAGATTATGCCAAACTATATATTTGGGAGCCAGTTTGATTGCATGGAGTGCCCTTTTCCATCATATTAGAAAGAGGTACTAAATTTACCTCTCAATTTTAGAGGTCGTTTCAAAAAGGACAGCGTACTAAGGTTAAGCTCAACACAACATTTCACCCGCAAATGGATGGTCAAGTGGAAGGGATAATTTAGACTCTCAAGGACATATTGAGAGAATGTGTGATGAATTTTAAAGTTAGAGTTCAGATTTTCGGGTGAGCCAGTATTACAGTGGAAGGGTAGTTAAGTTGTGCCTATAGGTCATTTCATTTCCTACCTTAAGGCTAGAAAGATGATTTCTAAGGGTTGCGTGTACCATCTACTTAGGTTTAAGGATGCTACGTCCATGACCCTGACTATTTAGTCAGTTCTAGTAGTATGTGAGTATCCGAAAGTGTACCCAAATTATCTACCAGGAATTCCTCCCGAGCAGGAGATTAACATTGGTATTGACCTTCTTCCTGATATGCAGCCTATATCTATTCGTACTTACAAAATGGCTCCAACTGAGCTAAAGAAGTGTAAAGAGTAGTTGAAACACCTTTTAGACAAGGGTTTCATTAGACCTAGCAAATCCTCGTGGTGTGCACCAGTTCTCTTTGTCCAGAAGAAAGATGGTTCTCTTCATATCTGCATTGGTTATCGGCAATTGAACAAGGTCACCATCAAGAACAGGTATCCTCTCCCCAAGACTGATGATTTGTTTGACCAGCTTCAGGGTGCTATGTGCTTCTCAAAGATAGATCTTAGATTCAGGTACCATCAGCTCAGGGTTCAATAGAATGATATTCCAAACACAACCTTCACGACCTGGCATGCTCATTATGAGTTTGTAGTTATGTCTTTTGGACTAATGAATGCTCCTAAAACTTTTATGGATTTGAAGAATAGGGTGTTGAAGCCATATTTGGATATGTTCGTGATTGTGTTTATAGATTATATCCTTATATACACTGAGAGCGTGGAGGAGCATGCCGCTCATTTGAGGGTGGTGCTACAGACTCTTAAGGATCGTTAGTTATATGCTAAATTCAATAAATGTGAGTTTTGGTTGAACTCGGTGGCAATTTTGTGTCATGTGGTGTCAAGTGAGGGTGTTTAGGTAGATTCTCAAAAGATAGAGGCGGTGAAGAATTGGCCCAGACTGGTGAACCCTTCAGATGTCAGGAGTTTCATGGGTTTAGCTAGTTATTATCGGAGATTTTTTGAGGGTTTTCATATATTGCAACACCATTGACCAAATTGACCTAGAAAAAGGTAAAGTTCCAATGGTCGAAGGCTTTTGAGAAGAGCTTCCAAAAGTTGAAGACTCGACTCACATTAGCACCAGTGTTAACCCTACTCGAGGGTACCGATGGGTTTGTGGTATATTGTGATGCTTCGAGGAGCGACCTTGGTTGTGTATTGATACAGCATGGTAAGGTTATAGTATATGCTTCCAGGAAGATGAAGGTTCATAAAACGAATTACTCAACTCATGATCTCAAATTGGCGGCATAGTATTAGCTTTAAAAATTTGGAGACACTATTTGTACGGGGTCCATGTGGATGTGTTTATGGACCACAAGAGCCAACTGTACGTGTTTACCCAAAAGGATTTGAATCTACTCCAAAGAAGGTGGCTAGATTTACTCAAGGATTATGATATGAGTGTCATTTACCATCTAGGCTAGGCTAATATGGTAGCATATACTCTCAGTAGGCTCTCTATGGAGAGTGTTTCCAATGAAGATAAGAGAAGGAAGGAGCTGGTGAAGGATGTGTGTCAGCTTGCATAGTTGGAAGTTCACTTGGTTGACGTGACCGATGGTGGTATTATTGTTCACAACTAATTAGAATAATCCTTGGTAATAGATGTAAAATCTAGACAAGAAGAGGATCCTATCTTGGTGAAGTTAAAGGAAGCCGTTCAGAATCAGAAGGTAGAGGTCTTCTCCAAAGTTAGAGATGGTGTGCTCCGATATCAGGGTCGATTGTGTGTACCGAATGTTGATGATTTGAGAGATTGGATGTTGCACGAGGTTCCTGGTTCTAGGTATTCCATACATGCAGGTGCCACCAAGATGTTTCGTGACTTATGGAATGTCTATGGGTGGAATGGCATAAAGAAAGACATTGCAGAATTTGTGGCTAAGTGTCCAAATTGTGAGCAAGTGAAGGTTGAGCACCAGAGACCAGGAGGTGTACTTCAGGACATCAACGTTCCTACTTGGAAGTGGGAGGAGATTAATATGGACTTCATCATAGGGTTACCTCACACTCATCGATAGTATGACTCCATTTGGGTGGTTGTGGATAGGTTGACCAAAGCAGCTAACTTCTTACTGGTCAAAACTACCAATTCAGTAGAGGATTATGCTAAATTATACATTTGGGAGCTAGTTCGGTTGCATGGGGTGCCCTTGTCCATCATTCAGATAGAGGTACTTAGTTTACCTCCCATTTTTGGAGATTGTTTCAAAAGGGACTTGGTACTCAGGTAAAGCTTAGTACAATATTTCAACTGCAAATGGATGGTCAGGCGAAGCGGACTATTCAGACCCTCGAGGACATGTTAAGAGCGTGTATCATTGACTTCAAAGGTAGTTTGGATGACCATTTGCCTCTCATTGAGTTTTCATATAACAACTGCTACCATTCTAGCATTCAGATGGCTCTATTTGAGGCTCTCTATGGGCGGAGATGTAGATTGCCTATTTGTTGGCTTGAAGCTGGTGAAGCTGCGATGATAGGTCCAAATTTAGTCCATGAGGCTATAGAGAAAGTTCACATTATAAGGGTTAGGTTGGAAACAACTCAGAGTCGGCAAAAGTCCTATGCGGATGTGAGGAGGAGAGAACTTGACTTTGAAGTCGATGATTGGGTGTTTCTGAAGGTATCTCCCATAAAGAGAGTGATGAGGTTTGGAAAGAAAGGAAAACTCAATCCCCGTTACATTAGCCTGTACCGAATTATGAAATGGGTTGGCAAGGTAGCATATGAATTGGAGTTGCCCTCAGAATTAGCTACAGTACATCCAGTTTTCCATGTATCGCTCTTAAAGAAGTGTTTGGGTGATCCAGCTCTACTTGTCCCAATGGATAATGTTGGTGTGAAAGATAGCCTTAGTTATGAGGAGGTTCCGATGGAGATACTGGATCGTTAGGTTTGTAAGCTAAGAAACAAAGAAGTAGCGTCAGTTAAGGTTATATGGAGGAATCGGCATGTTGAGGAAGCTACGTGGGAAGCTGAAGCAGATATGATGGCTAATGATCTTGGGCAGAATTATATGCCCAAGTAATACTCAAATGCTTCATTTCGTCTTGTTTATCCATCGATATTTGTACATTCTCATTTGATTTGTAGTTAAAAGGTGAATTTATACTAACAAACATGATTAGTGTTGTTTTGCAGGAAAAATTTAATTTTAGGAAGCTAAGATACATGTTGAGAGAAATCGGGAATGGACTCGGAAGCGAGCAGTGGAAAAGGTCAAGGAAATGCAGCAAATTAAGGGGCTCCGCGATGGAGCCGTGTCACGCTGCCATCGCGGAGGTATTCTGCCCCGGATGATTAAAATAGGCCAAGTTCCAGTGGAGGTCCGCGTTGCCTCCGTGGCACGTTGGACAGAATTACCTGGAACATGTAATTCTAGTGAAGGTCCACGTTGGAGCCGTGGCACGTTGGCCAAGCCCAGCGTTGCACGCCGTGGCACGTTGAGGAGTAAAAGCTGGAGGACCGGATTCCAGTACGGGTCCGCATTTGTGGTGTGTCACAGAGGCAGTGCTCTGCGATGCACTCCGTGACACGTTGCTTGTTATTCCGGGAAAAATTCCCACTAGTATAAATAACACACTTAGGTTTATTTTTAAGAAGGCTGAATTAGTTGAGCAAGGACGCGGGTTACAGGCAGTTGAGGGGACGAAAATCTTAGGTTTCTTCTCTATCTCTTTCTTCTTTATTTCAATTGTTTGTATGACTTATACTCATTTGATGATGTTTAATCCACAAAATGAGTGGCTAAATTCACTTCTTGCTGAGGTTAAGAACATTTGTAGTGGAATGTAATTATTGATCATCTTGGTTTTTCATCTTTTCTTCCATGGTTGTTCTATCAATTCTTGTTCTTACTGCATTAATGTTTGGCCAATGTTAATGTACATCTAAAAAATCCGGTTTTCGCTTGAAAGAGAAAGAAATTGGAAATTTTTGAATTGGTAGGATATGATCACTTCTTGGTTTGGGAAAATTGAGAATTGATTTACCTTCAGAATAGAAATATATCTGAAAGTCGTATTAGTCAATTAAGGAATCAGTTTCGTATGGCTATAACATGAATTTCTTCATATCACAGAAATGTAGGTGGAAGGTTCATGATTCTTAAGTTGGGTTAAATACGAGAGTTTTAATACATAGGCAATAATTCTTGACTAGCAACCGAAGGAAAGATTAACCGGCTTATATCAATAAATTGCTTCCCTGCATGTTATTTTAGCCTCAGCATGCTCATTACTATAGTTCAGACTCAATTTGTACATTTTTTTTAGATTAGTATAAATTAGGAAACAAACTCCCAAAATCTTCTTGAAACTGTTGTCTGCATTATTAGAGTTAGAGTTTATTAACGCTTGATTCGATTATTACCTTGGTCCAGTCCCTGTGGGATCGATAATTGGCTTACTTTAGCCATTTTACTACATGTTCGACCACGTGCACTTGCGTGTAGGCATTTAAAAATACCCGAACAAGTTTTTGGTGCCGTTGTCGGGGACTGGCAATTGGTAAAATTGTTTTCTTAAGTTTTAGTTTACGATTTCTTATTAGTGCTGACAACTTGGTCTTAGCTTGTGTTTTACAGATATTGAATTCTGTTGAACACTGGCAAGAGACAAGGAGCTAGTGGATTCACACTTAGATTCGGAAAGACAATTCCATCGTCAAAGGAGAGAAGCTCTAGACAAAAAGCTGTAGTTGCTCAGACAGACAATCCTGGAGCAACAATAGAATCCACCAATTGTAAGGGCAGTGTTAGTGCCCGAGGAAATGGCAGCTAGGCCAGTTCGCGATGTAGCAATCCCACATGCTAACAACGTTACATCTAGCATTCGCAAACCTGAGCCAGGAGGGAGGTTCGAGCTTAAACAGAATATGGTGCAATTGCTGCACACCAGCGGGCAATTCACAGGTCTCCCTAACGAGGATCCACAACAACATCTCCAAAACTTTATGGAGATAAGTGACACTTACATCCCCGCTGGAGTGTCATCCGATTACGTCAGGCTTACATTGTTCCCATTTTCACTTTTGGGAGAAGCAAAGAGGTGGCTGAAAGATGAGCCACCTAATTCCATCACTACTTGGGATGATCTTGCAAAGAAATTCTTGATATGGTTCTTTCCATCCGTTAAAACAGCAAGATTTAGAAGTCAAATTCTAAGTTTTAAACAAAGAGAGGGGGAGAATCTGTATCAAGCTTGGGAAAGATTCAAATCTATGTTGCGGGATTGTCCTCATCATCACCAATCCAATGATGTGCTGGTGCATACTTTCATAGAGGGTTTGGTACCCCACACAAAAATTTTGCTAGACTCAGCAGCTGTGGGACAAGCATTTGAAAAAACTTATGAGGAGCTGTATTCTTTGTTACACCATATTTCGCAGGGAAATCCAGAGTGGAATGCGGACTCTTCTAGAGGAGGAACAAGGAAAGCGGCAGGAGTCTTGGAAGTGGATGGTTTTACAGCTATCGTTGCACAGATAGCTGCATTACAAAATCAACTCAACACCCACTTCACCAATATGAGCATGAATCAGTCTCAAGCCCCAGTGAATGTAGTGCAGCAGATTTGGTGTGAAGTGTGCGGCAGTAATGAACACTCAGCAGAGTGTTGTGGTGCAAATCCTGATTCAGTGAACTTTGTTGGTAATGTACAGAGAAATAATCACCAACAGTATGGCAGCAACTACAACTCTAATTGGAGGAGTCACCCAAATTTCTCTTGGGGTAGTAACAGCCATCAAGGACAGAGTTTGAGTTAGTGGGTGCAGAGAAATCAAGGAGGGCAGCAGAACTATTAGTCGCAATACAGAAGCAACAATGCACCTCATCTACCAGCATCACCCAACATTGAGAAAATGCTCAAAATGATGATAGCTAACCAAGCTCAATTGTAGGCTGACTATGTGAAATTGGCAGCCGATGTAAAGAATAATCAGTTAGCTACATAGGCATTGGAGTACCAGTTTGGGAAACTAGCTGGAGCTCAGAACACCA
Source organism: Datura wrightii (assembly GCA_035772735.1). Classification (NCBI taxonomy): domain Eukaryota; kingdom Viridiplantae; phylum Streptophyta; class Magnoliopsida; order Solanales; family Solanaceae; genus Datura; species Datura wrightii. Next base: position 2,544,521 of record JASDFA010000014.1, on the reverse strand, counting down.
AGCTGAGAGGAGGACTTCCGAGTGACACTGACCCCAACCCCGAGCAAGTGAATGCAGTGACCACAAGGAGTGGTTTACAACTCAAGGAGGTGGAACCAGAAAGACCACTGCAGCAGTCGGGAGCAGTGGAGAATGAGAGGGAACACAATGATGATAGGGGGAAGGATAAGGATGCTGAACCAGAAAGACCACCACCCCCGTTCCCTCAAAGATTAAAGAAACACAAGGAGGAAGCTTGTTTCAAAAAGATCATGGAGGTGCTTAAACAGGTACACATTAATTTACCTCTTGTTGATGTTTTGCAGGGAGTGCCGAAGTACGCAAAATATATCAAGGACATCATGGCGAACAAACAAAGGTTGACAAAGTACGCTACTGTGGCGCTTACGGAGGAGTGCACTTCCCGGATACAAAATAGGTTGCCCATAAAGCTCAATGACCCTGGGAGCTTTACAATTCAACTCACAATCGGGTAGAGTATCCGAGCTCGTGGATTATGGGATTTGAGAGCAAGCATTAACTTGATGCCGACATCGGTATTCAAGAAATTGGGGCTAGGCAGTCCTAGACCAACGACAGTGATCTTGCAACTAGCGGATCATTCTTTGGCCAGACCAGATGGCATTGTAGAGGACGTGCTGGTGAAAGTGGGCTCCCTTATCTTCATGGTAGACTTCGTTGTGCTGGATTTTGAGCCGGATGCAGAAGTCCCATTTATTTTGGGATGTCCTTTCTTGGCGACCGGGAAAGCGCTGATTGATGTAGCTGCAGGGCAGCTAACCATGCGGGCACACGACAAGGTGGAGGTATTTGATGTGTACAAGGCCACGAAGCTTCCGACTGTGTATGAGGAACTCTCAGTGATCAACGTGCTTGATCGAGCGAATATTGCTCAAAGTGTTGATTCGCGAGAGCCAGTGGGAAAACCACTCGTGAAGGACCCCCCAAAACTGGAATCGTTGCAAGAAGATCGAAATGCCACGATCGCAGTTAATGGTCATCGGTGTAAGCAGGATAGGGGTGAGGACGGTAGTTGAGAGAAAACGTTCGTCACCCTAGAGGATGACTAAGCTTCAATGACGTCGAGCCATGACGATAAACCAGGCACTGCACGGGAGGCAACCCGTGAAATTATTGTAATACTTGAGTAGAATTAGTAGAAAAGAAAGAAAAAAAAAGAAAAGAGAAAAATAGAAAAATAAAAATAAAAACAAAGATTGTGTTTTATGTTGAAACCTATGAATTCTAACCAATTTCTTGTTGTGAGATGAATTTTAGGTTGAATGGAGGGTAAAAATGCAAAGGATCGCAAAGGAAAAATCAAGGTGAGAAAAATAATAAAAAGTGGCAAACAGTGAGCCTGCGCGATGGCTTCGTGTCACGGAGGAGGGCCTCTGCGTTGCCCTCCGTGACACGTTGAGGTGTAATTCAGGAATTTTTAAAATCCAGAACACCTCCGCGTTGGATCCGTGTCACGGAGGGGGTGCTCCGCGTTACCCTCCGTGACACGTTGAGGTGTTAATTGCATCGGGTCACACCGGGTCGCCGGGTGACCCGCGCGAAAATCCTCCTTTTTAACCCCGATTTCCCTCATTTTTCCCCATTTCTCATCCTCTCCGCGACGAACACCCAAAAATCCCCCCTTCCTCAACGTGACACGGACCTAGGCACGAGTTTTCTTCAACTTTTCTTCGATTTCATCGAATTAAAGGTATGTTCTTTAACTTCATCTCAATTCTTGACTAAATTTTTTTGATTTTCAGCATGGGAGGTGAGTAAACCTTTCCCTAATTGTAAATTGACCTTGAATTCATTTAAGTTATTGTTGATTGATGTTCGTAGTGTCATTTTGATTGTATGAACTCGATAAATACATGCTTGATCGAATTTTGGTAAAATATGTAGCTAGGGTTAGAATTTGATTGCGAAGAAACTAAATGTGATTAAATATGTGAAAATTATGGGTTGGGCATGTTGGGTGAGGTTAATTGTGTTGTGCTTGATGTGAATATGCTAAATAAACGATGGATTTTCGGGAGAATGAAATTGTTGAATTGTATAGAAATTGGTGAATTGCATAGGTTGTGTTGAGAGAAGTTTTTGCTAAGTGCTATGTGATGAAATGGTATTGATGGTGATATTTTGATTAGCTGTACGAAGTCTGAGTAGTACGTAGAATTTATTCCATCGAATTCTCTGAATGCACGAGGCATGTTGTTGTTTTTTTGTAAATTGGAAAGTGAGAATTGTCTTGTCGTAATGTCGTAATTGTGGCTAAGGACTAACTGTGGGGTGGCCTAGCTTAACCCAACCTTAGTCGAAGGTAATTTTGATTTGAATAACATTGGGACTGTCTGTTTGATTCGACAGGAACAATGGCGAGCAGGCAAGACAAAGGAAAAGGCGCATCTACATCGGGCGCCGGGAGGAAAAGAATTAGACTGGGAACAGTAGTCCTAGCAGCACCAGCGGTTCCGCACGGCCAACGCCATCAATACGGAACCCGATGGGTGACGGACAAAGGGAAGAAATGGTACGCAAAGCACAAGGAGAATAAATACTTCCCCGAGGAGCACATTGCAAGGGAGCCGTCGGCACAGGAATTCCCCAGAATCGTTTATCGGATTGACGCTGTCGGGCTGAACTTCATCTTTGAAGAGCCCAAGGAGTGCAATCTCTACCTGATTCGGGAGTTCTACGCCAAGTATAACCCAACACTCCGCAGTCATACCGTCAAGATAAGGGGGCAGGTAGTCACCTTTGAGCCCCATCACCCTAATGTAATTTTGGGGGAGTGGGACACGGACGCCCATGTACTCCGGCAGCTGAACATCACCTCCACTATATGCGGATATCAGACGCACTCTGTGTGGAGCCCGTTCTACAGCACGGTGGAGCAGGCATAAGGAGAGGGGCTACCATCAGACGCTGCCCTACTCTCAAATAAACAGGGAAGCCAGAATTTGGCTTAAGATTGTGTGTTCTTGCCTGATCCCGGGGGTGCACATGACATATGTCACCTGGGATCTAGTGTGCTTGGTCTACGCCCTGATGAAAGGGCTAGAAATTAATGTTGGGGCGGTGATTATCTCCGCCATGAAGAGAGCCCGTTTGCATCAAGGGCAGAGGTACGGGTTTGGTGGCTTGTATACCACGTTCCTGAGGGGCCTGAATATTTAGGAAGAGGCCCTGGACTACATCCCACAGACGGATAGGCATGCCTTGGATGTCACCAAAACTAAGGCACCCGACACCACTCACGGGCCAGTTCTCACACTAGCTGAGCAACATTCTCGGGATGATCAGTATATGGCTCGCATGTTCGGGATGCAGATGCTGCAGTTGAGAATAGGCGGGAGGCCAGCAACAGAAGATGAGCTGTGGAAGCTCAAGCTAGATTACCCCTTCGGCCAAAATGCTAGGGCTCTATGCCGAGTGGGGCCAGCTTTTATGGAGCCCGTAGATGACCATGTCCCCACGGACGAGGAGACATGCCGTGAGGACTCAAATATTAAGTCGGATGAAGACGACAGGGTGATTCAGATATGGGGGACGAGGCAATGACACCTGACGAAGAAATTGAATATTTTGATTGATCAGGGAGTTTGACCACCTACTCTTGTGCTATGCTGAATGTTGTGAACACTGGGGACAGTGTTTGATTTAAGTGGGGGGTGGGAGTAGTTAGGTGCTGGTTGTTTTGTTGTTGTTTATGTTCATGTTTTGTTGTTGTGCCTGTAAACAAATTGTGACCCTGTGATTTCGGTGTTTATGTTTTGTATTATAATTCGGTGTTGTAATTAATGTGAAGCTGTTGTGTGCTGTGTGGAGTTGTTGTTAGCTGGTTGTGTAAATATTTTTGTTTTATCGAAATTATCAATATTTTTAAAATATTTCGTTGAAATATTTTTATGATTGGGTTTCTCGGCGTTTGTTTTCGGTGCTTTTACCGAGAATAGTCCCATTGAACCGAAGTCGTAAATAGTGATCGTTCCCTATGATGGATGGATGACGACCGTCTTAAGGGAAATGTAGTTGATAGGAGTAGATTTTTTTCATTCTCTTATTTTTATTTTGTTTGTGTGTATCCCAAATGTGTCGCTACTTTATGGTTCAGAATTCTTGTTGCATGTCGTACATGATATTTAGAATGCAAAGGTGATTCGTATGAAAGCATGCAACTTTGTAAACATGTTGAGATACCTAGACCATAGAGTTTGATTCGGTGTGATTGAGGCTTAATGTTTGAATTCTTGTAATTAGCTGATTGAAGAGTCTGTGAATATGTCTTGAGTTGAGCATGTCCAATGAGTGTGTGGTGAGGTTTCAATTATCCCATGCTATTGTGAAGTGTCTAGAACTTGCCTGGTATGTGTACGAAACGAAATGAAGGATGTGTAGTGTAGGAACAGATGTAGCCATTTCTTTGATTTAACCAAAAGTTTTTTTTCCATTATCGTACCTACCTTGAATGTACATCCTAGTTAGCCCATTAAGTCTTTAGCCTATTTTTTTTCTTTGGTCGAAAAGGTACAAACCGAGCACAACCCCTTCTTTTCATTATCCGTGAATTTGATCCAAAACTCTTAAGTGCTCAAGAAAAATAATTTTCCCACAGTGTCAAGGAGTGAAAAGTGTGAAAAAGAAACGAAAGCGGAAGTAGTGAAGGTAAAGAAAACGTCAAGGCTGCACTTGCCAAATTTAATAAAAGGAAGATGTATAACTAATCTTTGTTATTAAGTCGAGTGTGCTTAAAGATATGCCAATAAAAATAAAGAAAGACTTCAAGAATGGGAGGATGAAGGAAGAAACAATTCCCATAATGTGGTGAGATGCATTGAAAAGCGCTTAAGGATGCTAGTTGCTATTATTGGTTAGCCCAGTATTTACTAGTTCCTTAGCTTACATTACAACCCGTTAAGCCCTACGTGATCTTACATCATGCGTCCTTATATTAGTGGAGTAATACACTAGAGGCAAGCTTATGGGTCATGACATGATGTATGTGAATTCTTTGGGAGAGAGAGCGAAATCGTGTTCATATGCCCCTGCATGTAAAGTTCTTGAGATCATATGATTGAAAAGGGGGAAATTCTCTTGTGTTGTGAGGGCACATGCTTGACAAGAGACTGAATTTCGTGTCGGATGTCTTGATCAGCTGATTTGCATGAGTTTACCGAGATCGAGAGTCGACTCTTGAGTCTAGGAGGTCTTAAGGTGTTTAATGTCATTGTATTGATGAGACTATGCATGTTTTCTTGATGATTTGCTATGTTAAATAATCGGTATAACCGTTGCTTCAATTGTCGAGCCAAAGTAGCTATGATTGGGTGTCAATTGCATGAGATGTGAGATTCTTGTTCGAGGACGAACAAAGTTTTAAGTGTGGGGTAAGTGATCTTGGGCAGAATTATATGCCCAAGTGATACTCAAATGCTTTATTTCGTCTTGTTTATCCATCGATATTTGTACATTCTCATGTGATTTGTAGTTAAAAGGTGAATTTATACTAACCAACATGATTAGTGTTGTTTTGCAGGAAAAATGTAATTTTAGGAAGCTAAGATGCATGTTGGGAGAAATTGGGAATGGACTCGGAAGCAAGCAGTCGAAAAGGCCAAGGAAATGCAGCAAATTAAGGGGCTCCGCGATGGAGCCGTGTCATGCTGCCATCGCGGAGGAATTCTACCCCGGATGATTAAAATAGGCCAAGTTCCAGTGGAGGTCTGCGTTGCCTCCGTGGCACGTTGGATATAATTACCTGGAACATGTAAGTCCAGTGAAGGTCCGCGTCGGAGCCGTGGCATGTTGGCCAAGCCCCGCATTGCACGCCGTGGCACATTGAGGAGTAAGAGCTGGAGGACCAAATTCTATTACGGGTCTGCGTTTGTGGCGTGTCACGGAGGCAGTGCTCCGTGATGCACTCCGTGACACGTTGCTTGTTATTCCGGGAAAAATTCCCACAAGTATAAATAACACACTTAGGTTTATTTTTAAGAAGGCTGAATTAGTTGAGCAAGGACGTGAGTTACAAGCAGTTGAGGGGACGAAAATTTTAGGGTTCTTATCTATCTCTTTCTCCTTTATTTCGATTGTTTGTATGATTTATACACATTTGATGATGTTTAATCCACAAATGAGTGGCTAAATTCACTTCTTGCTGAGGTTAAGAACATTCGTAGTGGAATGTAATTATTGATCATCTTGGTTTTTCATCTTTTCTTCCATGGTTGTTCGATCAATTCTTGTTCTTACTGCATTAATGTTTGGCCAATGTTAATGTACATCTAAAAAATCAGGTTTTCGCTCGAAAGAGAAAGAAATTGGAAAGTTGTGAATTGGTAGGATATGATCTCTTCATAGTTTGGGAAAATTGAGAATTGATTTACCTTCAAAATAGAATTATATCTGAAATTCATATTAGTTAATTAAGGAATCAGTTTCCTATGGCTAGAACATGAATTTCTTCTTATCACAGAAATGTAGGTAGAAGGTTCATGATTCTTAAGTTGGGTTAAATACGAGAGTTTTAATCCATAGGCAATAATTCCTGACTAGAAACCAAAGGAAAGATTAACCGACTTGTATCAATAAGTTGCTTCCCTGCATGTCATATTAGCCTCAGCATGCTCGTTACTATAGTTCAGACTCAATTTGTACATTTTTTTTAGATTAGTATAAATTAGGAAACAAACTCCCAAAATCTTCTTGAAACGGTTGTCTGCATTATTAGAGTTAGAGTTTATTAACACTTGATTCGATTATTACCTTGGTCCAGTACCTGTGGGATCGATACTTGGCTTACTTTAGCCATTTTACTACTTGTTCGACCACGTGCACTTGCGTGTAGGCATTTAAAAATACCCGAACAGCTAAACCCCCATATTTTATTCCCTTCCGGCTCAGTTTCAGCTTTAGGTATCAGTTTCTTCTTTAATACTCTATTTAGTTTCATGTTCAGCTCATGTACCTCAGTTTCTTCCATATAAATTGATGTATGTGTTGTTCGAGGATTCAGTCATGTAGTTCAGTTTGCAGGTAGTCGTTTCATTCGTTTTTAGTATGTATGTTCAGTATTTGAATATGATGATTGCATTTCTCTGCTTTTCTGAATGATTTTCAACATTCGAGGATAAATGTTTCCAAGGGGGAGATATGGTTTTACCATGAGAGCCATAAGATTAGACCCGGGAGTTGTATTTCTGAGAAAATAGGAATTTCTGCACCAGGTCACAGGACGAGTTGTCCAGTAACCCGTGGGGAGAGGCTAGGACTTGTTGGAAATTTTTGGTTTTCAAGTGATCATGGATGTGACCACGAGTTGTGGTCAGCATCACAACCCGTCAGGTCAGCCGTGGCTAAGGGTTGTTGAAGAATGAAAGATATATTGGCAGTGCACCTACTGGGTCATCATCACAACTCGTTGGGTACACCAAGAGTCATGGTGTCACCCATGGTGACCCCAGGTGACTTTTAGGAAGTAAAGGCAACGGGAGGTAACCACGAGTCGTGGTCTCTAGCAATGATTCGTTAAGTGCCTCGTGGTAACCTTCAAAAGATTTTTGGTAGTGTTCATGATGAAGGCTAACCCCGAGTCGAAGCCAGTGACGACGACTCGTCCAATCCCTCGTTGGGACTGACAGTCTATTTTTTCTATATTCCTAAGGCCTAAACTACGTTGTTTTAGGGTTAGAACGGAGTATTTTTAAGAAGGGTTAAGTCATTCTAAGCCCATCCTAATTCAACATGCATTTAGAAGTTGGAGAGGTGATCAAAGCCTAGTTCTTCAAGGTTCTTCCTCTATTTTCTTTGGCAATCAAGGAAGTGGTAAAATTAGATTTCTTCAGGTATATAAGGCTATGAATGGGTACAATTATCTGCCCCCATGCCCAATTCCCTCTCAATTCATGATGTTCTAGTTGATGATTCCATGTGGTTTTCACCCAATGTATGAATTCGTAGGTTTCAATCATGGGTATGATCTAAGCATGTTCTAAATGATGAATTATGATTAATGGTCAGATTTTACAATGTTTTAATTATAAATTTATTTTTTCAAGTTTTCGAAACTATGAGGCCCATCCATGAATGTTTATGAAAGTTGAGATCCATAAGATATATGTTCAAGTATTACATGATATTTATGAAGAAAGTATGATTTCGAAATACCCATGTTTCTATTCATGTTTTCAAAGTGAATCAAGTTGATTTCAAGTATGTTTAGGTATTGGGGAAACCCATATGATCAAGTATATTTATGATTTCATGAATTAGCTTACCACATGGTTTTGGAGTCAAGACTCCCCTTTATTTTCAAGTTGTGGTATGGTTTGAGCCAAGGCTACTCATGTTATGATTTCAGATTATGCATATATGTTATTATTTAGCATCATCACTAGACGATGGTCAGCTTCATTGAGAAACGATGGAGAGCATATGCATGTTTTTGGGAGTAGTGTCTAGCACTAGTAGGCTAAGGGACAATCAATCCTATGGCTCAGAACTACGTGCTCATCTGTCATTCCAGTGAATTGACCACTAGAATATAACAGCTGCACCATATTCTACGTCAGCTCAAAGTTTCCTTCGGGCTCCGGTTTATGGATGCTGGAAGTCACATTTGTCGCGAGTGGGATTGCCACTTCGCGAACTGGTCAATCTACGATGCTTAGGAAACAACTCTTTTTGCCCAACTGGTGGATTCTATTTTATCTGCTCCTATAACCGCTTCAACTTACACTCTAGAGCCTCTCTCCGGAGCAAATGCAAGTGTCGTTTAGGCTCCAATATTTGGTTCCACCAACTCCTTATTCCTTGCCAGTTCTGCAAGTTAAACTTGCTACATGCAATAGAATAGACTAAGACCAAGTTTTTCAACACTTAAGAAAAAAAATATTATCACAAAAACTAAAACTTCACTAAACGCTGCCAGTTCCCGACAACGGCGCCAAAAACATGATCGTGCACCAGCGTACGCAGTTGTACAACTAGTAAAGTGACTTTGAAGAGCTGGATGTCAAACCTACAAGGACTAGAATATTTCAACGAATATTCAAGTTAAAGTGCTAAATTCAAATTTCACAAGTGTTGGTTGTAGAGATTTGATTTTAATTCTATATCTAAGTGTGATCAAAAATAATTTTGAAATACAATAATGAGAAGCATCTAGAGTTAAGGCTTAATAATCATGCAATGCTACAACTGACGATGGTTCAAGTATATGAAATTCAATTGTTTTCTCACAAAGTTAATATTTGATAACGTCCAAAATATATTCGTAAATCAAAGAATATAGATGGTCATTGTATCAAAACAAGTAACTCGACGAGTGCCGAGGTCGAATCCCATGAGGACTAGGGAATGATGAATTCAAGCGTCGATTGAGATGGTGATATTAGCTTGCACCATATAGATTTAACATGAAAAAAAGGAAATGGGGGGGAATAAACTTTGCATAAAATTACAAAAATTTCTTTAGTGAATTCAAAATAAAAGGATCAGCTAAGTTGTAGACAATATTGTGAAATACTAGAGGTGCGATGTAGATAAAATACTAATTTGATTGAGATGGGCCAAGTTATCTTCATAAGTTCAATAAGTGTAAATAATCTAAGAAAATAGGTAGCCTCAGCTTCCCAGCCTATTGACTACCCCTAGCTAGAGTTTTCTCCATCTCTAGCTACAATTTAGCACACCCGAATTGATTTGGATCAACAACTTTACTATTCCTAGCTATTAGTTGCTAATTACGAAGGAGGAAGTAATTTCAGCTATTACTAGCTTAATTTTACAACCTCTTATCCATACCCACTACTAGATTCCCTGCCAATACTTAATTAATCTCTCCCTAGCAACAATCAAGCAAGTATAGATAGACCCATATCATCATCAATGGATCTTCATTAATAGATTGAAAGGAATCCAATAGATTTACACTTAATTGAACATTATGAAGTTAACTCAAGCAATACCCAATCCAATAAAGTATTCATTATCACACACCTCTATTTAATAATTTTAGTTACTCATAGTTAAGAAATTCAAAAACACAATCATTAAAGGCATCGTTGAATTTAATAAGAAAAGTAGATAAATCAAAAGCACAATTATCCATCAACTACAACTGAAACTAAATAATACCAAAGAAGAAAAGGGAGCAGTATATCTTTTACAATTTTCAATCAAAATCCCTTTTCTCAGCTAAAAAATGGTCTTCAGCTAAAAAGGAAATATTATGTGATGTGTACTTGTCTTACCTCGCAATCTCTTTATCTTCTTTCTCTTTCTTGTCCTCCCCTTTTCTGCAGTGTACTTCTCTTTATATTTATACCCTAAAAATCAGGGTACTTTTCAATCCTTTTTCAACAATGGACAATATTATCCTTAATAGCATCGTTCTGGAACCGGCAAAAGAACCGGCGGTTCGCCGATGAAATCCGTGAACCGCCTAATACTTGCTCTTCTTCTTCAGTCATTTCCAGTGAACTTAGGTGGTTCACCCAGCGTTTCGCCGATGCCAATCCATGCAATGTCGGATCTTAAATGCCAATTCTAGATTTTTCTGAGTCTCATTCATCAACTGAATCGGCATCCTGCCACAGGTGACTCATGAACCGCCGGTGGCATTCCTCTGACAAGGCAGTGACCTTAATCTTTTTAACCGGCGTTTCGACGGTTAACACCTGTGTTTCTCCACTTCTGCTCATTTCCTCCATTTTACACCATTTTAGCACTTTTCTTCAAAATTAGGCATCTGCACAAAACAAAAGCAAAAAGGAGATAAAATCCAAATAATCAACTCAAGAACTAAGAAAAAACTCAAACTTTAGAGTATAATGAGTTGGTAAACTACCAACTCATCAAAATGCAGTGTTCATGGTCTTTCAAGCCTCTAAACACAAAAAACTAGTCTCACACCTACATCATTGAGCGGGAATGTGACGTCCTAATTCGTGAGCAAATTAACATGTGAATGTGGTTCACGAGGTTTGTGCCCTTGATTATGTACTTTTGTACCTCTAATCACTTAACCTAGAATTAACTTCACAACTACGTCTGAGAGTGGTGATGTGACAATTTAATCCTAAGTGTCTAGCTATCTTCTCATTTAATTAAGCAAGCAGGGCAAATTAGGTATAATTATTATCCTAACAATGAATCATATCTTGAAGACAAGAACTTGCTTCCTGCATTCTTTCATTCTAACCTAGGGTTGCTCTTTTGAGACTTTGCCTAAGCTTAACAATTTCATTTCCATGGTGATAATAATTAAGAATGCAAGACAAGACAACAACAAAAACTCAAACCAAAGATGAAATTAAGAATTTACAATCACGTCTTTTTACCTCAACCGTAGAAGAAGAGTTTTAGCCACTCATGTTTATACAAACAGTCAAAAACATGTTTAAAAGTGAAGTACTTACAAAAATGGTAAAAGAGAATGAAAGACTTTGAACCCTCGGTAGAGTTTCCTTCATTCTCCCTTTGCTCCTTTCCGTTCTTCCCAAAATATTTTGTCATAATGATTTTAGAAGCTAAGGGTGCTATTTATAATATGTGAGAAGATTGAAAAAATTGGTCGTCGGTGAAATTCCTCTGTGCCACGCTACCTATCCAGCAGCAGGCCCTCTGTTGCATGGGTCTGTCACACAAGGCTACTATAATGGGGCGTCTCAGCAGCGTGGCACGGCGTTGGTCGTGCAGCCCGCCTGGCGAGACATGATTCCAATGCGTAGGTTTCCTACCTACCTTGCCTTCACGCGCATGGCATTGGCATGGCATGGCGTTGGGCGCGACACAAGCCTAGCGTGGCACGACACTAACGCGGCCAGCCTTCTTCTTGCCATCTTCTTTCCATCTTCATTCTATGTATTTCCGAACTCCCTTCTTACTCTTGCATCATCAAATTAAGCCCCTCCTAAGCATAATTCACCTACAAAACATGGGCTAATCAATTTGGTTAGTTCATGCACAAAAACAAATAAATTCACATGAGAGTGCAATTAAATAAATTAACAAATATGACTAAACTAATTTATAAAATAGAACTTGGGCAAGGAAAGCACACAAGGGAGGTCCCAAATAATCTCATCCTGCCTATGTTGGCGCATAGTTCTAAGGCACAGGGTTGATTGACCCTTAGCCTACTCAGTTCTAGACACTATTCCTAAAAACATGCATATTCTCCCCATCGTTTTTCAATGAAACTGAACCATCATCTAGTGACGAAGCTGAATCATAACATGATATACAAAATCTGAAAAGATAACATGAGGAGCCATGTCTCAAACCATACCACAAGCTGAAAAGAGTGGGAGTATAGACTCCAAAATCCATGTGGTAAGCTAATAACATGAAATCGAATAAATCATGAAACATACTTGATCACATGGGGTAGCCCAAACTTAAACATACTTGAAATAGACTTTGATAGTAAAAACATGAATATAGACATCAGTAATTTGAAACCATCCTTTTATCATATACATCTCATCATCCTTGAAAACACAGATCATAATCTCATCTTTTCATATACTTTCGTAATTAGGCATCATAATTTGTAAGACTTGAAAACATGACTTGTAATTGAAAACATTGTAAAACATGCCCATGAATTATAATTCAACATTAGAAACATGATTAGAATATACCCATGATAGATACTTACAAAATTCACAAGTTGTGTTAAAACCCCATAGATTCATCAACTTATGATTTCCATGAATTTGAGAAGGGATTGGGCATGGGAGTGGATGAATACACCCATTCATAACCCTACATACTTGGGTCCTTCTGATTTCACAACCCTCTTGAATGCCCCAAAGGAAATTGAAGAAGATTTTATGAGCTTCTAATCTTGATCACCCTTAGAAACTTCTAGGATTGTAAGCATGGAAAAGGATAGGCTTAAAATGAGCTAAACCCTCTTAAAACACACTTATCTGAGCTTAAAACAATGTAGTTTAGGTCTTAGGAACTTAGGAATTATGGAAAAGCCCTTAATAAATTTGTAGGAAAAAACACACTGCCAGTCCCAACGAGGAACTGGACGACTCGTTGTCTAAGGGGACGACTCGTCGTCTGCATTCATCACCAACACTGGAAAACATACCTTTGTTGGTCAGCAAGAGGGAAACGATCACTTGTGGTGTACCTAATGACTCGTGGTGACTAACCATTGGGTACACCGCCAAACCCTTAAACATCCAAGTCGAACTCTAGACCACAACCAACCTTACGACTCGTGGTCCTAACCATCAATTGTGGCTTCACCCATGGTCAACCCCTAAACCAAAAATCCAACCAAATTCTCCCTTCACTACACAAGTAAACTAACGACTCGTGGTGCACCTCAAGGGTCACTAAAAGATTCTTCCTATGACCTGGTACAGAAATTCCTATATTTCTCTATTTCAACTCTCGGGTCTGATCTTAGGGGTTTCGGGGTATTATAGTGATTAGGGGTCGTGTTTGGGCTTGCTGAGAGAAAGTCGATGCAATGAATCATGGTACAACTCATTGTTGGAAAAAATGAGTCTTGGTAAGGCCCATGGTTGGAGAACCAGAGAACCAAAAAATTCAACTGGCAATCAACAGAAGGAGACCACAAGTTGTTTTTTGGTGGTTCGACTAGTGGTACCTGCCAATCAGCTTTTTAATTATATTTTTCCAAGGGAATTTTGTAACTTCCTAAGCTTCTAACCCCTAAGTGGCATCATTTTGGGTTTCTTAAAGAGTGTATTAAGGGGTTTAACCTAGCTTAAGTCCTTATGCTTTCATAACTATAGTATATTTGAAATCCTCTCTCAAAATCAAGGCTAGGGTTCGTCATCAAATCTCTTCCAATCTTCATAGGCTTTCAAAAAAAGTTTAGGAGTCAATTACCCAGGTATGTAGGGTCATTAATGGGGGAAATTCTTCCACCCTCAAGCCCAACTTCATCCCAATTCTATGAATTCAAGTCTTAAGCATGCCATTTTAAAATTCTAGGGGTTTACCCAATTCCATAAAATCTTCCTTACTATCTCTATGGGTTCAATTCTCTCATGTTTAAATTGATGTTTAATGGGTTTTAGGGAAGATTTGACCCTCCATTTACTTTCTGTTTTATGATTTCAAGTTTATGAAGATTATGCCCTATTATGCATGATTTATGAATTTCAAGGTTTTGAGTCCATGATTCTAGTATGATGAATTATCCAGGTATGCATGAACGTTTAAGAATTCTTAAACTTATGATCCCATGATTTTGAATTATGAAGATTATATCATGTATGTAGGATTTCATGTGTTGGGAAAGTGCATGCAAAGTCAAGTATGTTTTATCATGATTTTAGTCAAGTATTATATGATCAGTTTTTAAGAATTGTTTGGAGTCAGGAATCCCAATTAAATGATTCAATATATGTTTTGAGAATATAATTATGAGCTATACGCATGTATTGGGAGTAGTGTCTCACACTGAGTAGGCCAGGGATTTTGAGGATCCCGGTCACATAACAATTCGCCACTGTAGGTATATATTCTTATTTGGAAGCTCTTAAGCGAGTATTTCCCCCTCCTGATGTCATACCAGTGATATCACATCTCCACCGTTCTTTTCCCTAGCACGGCTTAGGACGGCTCTGCCCATTTGAGTGAGATAGTTGGGGCATCAACTAAGCTCTATCATGATTGTATTGGTTATGATGATGCTTCCCATTGTTCCTTATGTTTCTAGTTACTCATGTTCATGACTTATGATATTATGTTTTATAGTATATTTGACCTATTGGTCAGCTTATGAGTTTTCACGTATGTTTTCAAGTACAACACACTATATGATTTCTCTTTTTAAACCTTGCGCTATTTTGTTCAGCTTATGATGAAAATCTTATGATTATGTTTATTTCCAAAATATGTCCTTTAATATATCACTCTTACTCTCATGATCTATCTTGATTTATATTCATGATTTTATACTAACAATTTTCTAGAATGCTTTACTTTCTCTACATACCCAGTATATTCAAAGTACTGAGTCTATACTCTATGCTATATTATCTCATGATATAGGTTCGGGCAATCCTCAGCCCCGTCGTTAGCTAGCTCCCACTCAGTCTAGATTTATCCCAGTTTATGTGAGTCCTCATGACCTGATGACATTAGTTTAGATTAAGTCTCTTTTTTGCATTTTTTTAGTATTAGACCTAGCGAGCTAATTGGGGTTGTTGTCCCATTAGCTCATCAGATGTTTAGAGGCTTTCCAAATAGATTGTATAGATGTTTCAGCGATGTTGGTTCATGTTTACCTTTATGTTGATATTTTATGCAGCCTTCTGCTCATGTCATGATCATGCTTTATTTTCACTTAGTAATGCTCTTATTCATCCTATGTATGTGCCATGGGTTAGCTTGGATCCGTTTGTGATTCTAGGTCCCGTGTCTCGGTTAGTGGTTGTAGCTCGGGTCATGAAAATTTTTCCATGGGAGGATTACTGCAAGAATTATAGAGTTCCTAAATGAAGCAACACTTAAACAATTGGAAATTATAAGTGACGATTGCCAACCAACTAACCTAACAATAATGCAAGAAGCAAAAAATTGAAGAAGTGGCACTAGAGTTGTAAAGAAAAGTCCAAATTATTTTCAAGGAGTTTAGTGCATTTGAGAGGGAGGATGTCAAAAAGGAAACATGCTTGAAAATATAGAAGCTTAGACCGCATTTCACTTATTATTGTACTTGGTTGAAGATATGGAAACTGAGGTAACTGAGTCTATAGAGGATTTTGGAGAGGAAGGTCAAGGTTGTTTCATTCTAAAGTTTGTCATGACAACCTGGAAAAATCACATCCCTCCTTTAAGGTCCAAGAAGTGCAAGATGCAACATCTATTTCTTGGTGACTATGTTTTTACACCACCATCCCTCGAGTGGAGTAGAAAATTGGAAAAGAAATTTGAGGTGCAATTCTTAGGTTCAAGGTGAAATGAGAAGTGGTAACATTGATGATGTTGTGCTGCAATGTTAAATCAAGCGCTAATTGGGAGGCAACCTATGATAACATAGATTTTATTTTTTATTTAATATGTATGCTCAAGTTTGCGGAAACAAGTCACAAGTAATAATAGATTTGTAGGAACCAAAAAATGGCATGAGAGCTGCAACGACCAAACCCCGCATGGAGCCGCGTGATATATAGGCCAAGCTCCGCTTGGAGTGGCACGACGCGGTCTACCAGATTCCATAATATGTAGCACGATGCACTGCCTAGTGATAGACTTCGTTTTCCCCCACATACGATGAGGATTAGGCCCAAGGAGTTCTTATTTCACTCTTTTACTGTGCATTTTTGTTTTGGCACTAAGGATGTTGCTATTTATCACATGTGGGGTGGGAGAAGTAAACTTCCTTATACCATGTATGCTTTGATTGCTAAATTTTTTCCTGGTGGGCCTAAAATTTTGTTCTGTGATGCATGACTTATTCCTACTATCTTGTATTATTTTTGTGATGTTTTTGCTTTTTCTTTTATTTGCGTTCTCCTAATTTTTGTTTCTGGTACTTTTCTGTTGGATAGTCCCTTAGAACCGATTAGAGGGTCTAATATTTTTTAGAGTCATAGTCATGACTGTTCTCAAGGATGGATGGATGATGAATGTATTAAGAGAAAATTAGTCATTATTAGGAGAGCAAGAACTTGAGACCTTATCAATGTTAGGTGCTTCACTTAGGATATCATTTAGACTTTGTATAATTCACTCAAAAATGCATGAAAAGGTAGAAATGCTTAGACTTTTGAAACTTAACTCATGTGATTGAAAAATTTAGGCTTAATAATGTGAGACATTCAATATGGATATATATGTTTATGTAATCTTGATTGCCATTGTTGAACCATTTGTACCATTGTATGTGTGAGATATTTTTATTTTACTCCATAAGTGCAATTTGATTCCTAGAACTTTTCCGGTGTGTGTGCTAAGAGAAATGATAATGTTGAGTCTAGGAAGAGATATACGCATTTCTTTGGTAGCCTATTTATATCCCGATTTTGCTTACCTTATTTTAATTATCCTAGTTAGCCATTTTGAGCCTTAGCCTATTCTTTTGATATCCATACTACAAGACTAATCCATTTCTTTGTATTTACCTTGGTTTGATCCAAAAGACTCCTAGTATACTTTTATTGAGATGTTTGCATAAAAGGAGCACAAGCGAAGAGAAGAAGAGAAAAGATAAAGTATGGAAATTAGAAGGAAAAAAGGGTGAAAACACAAAACAAGGAGAGTTATGTAGTGGGGAAAGAATAAGAGAAAAAGTTTTTAAAATAAAAGAATGAAAAGAATGAGAAGAGAAAAGTGAATGAGCTTAAGGTTAAGAAATCCTCACTAGTCATCTAAGTTGCAAACTGAAAACAAAAGGGAGGTATAAGGAGAAAATAGGAGATTGAAGAATGTGCAAAGAAGTCAAAGAGGTGTGAAGTATAAAGTGCTTAGGGAGATTAGTCACTATCTTGGCCAAAGAGTTGTCCCTTAGCCTATATTACAACCATCTTATGTCCTAATTGATCTTAGATTTTATGTTCTACATTAGTGGAGTATTTACACTAAGGGCAAGCCTATGAGTCTTCTTTTGCATGCTTGTTGAGTTCTTTGTGAGAGTGAGTGATTTTGTTCTATCTATGCCACCTCCAAATTGTTATATATCATGTAAGTGAAAGGGAATCTCTCCAAATAGTGAGGGGCATATAATGGTGAGATTTTGGTGTATCTTGATTGCTACATTACATGTAATTCATGTTGTCCTAAATAGTTCTAGAAGCTAAGTGATTTCAATTTGTGACCTTTGAATGTTGATCTTATATGAATATTGAGTGGATTGTTGGAGATGATAAACTTGTCTAATGACCCTGAATGTAAGTGGACTTCTTTGTGAGGTGAATTTTGCAGTTGAACATGAGTGGGGAAGTAGTAGATTATTCGAGGACGACCAATTGTTTAAGTGTGGGTGGTGATGTTGGGCGTATTTACACACTTATTTGCCACATTTTGCCCATACCTAAATTATGTTTTGAGAAATAATTATGTGTGTTTTCATTGGTTTTATATAACATTTGTGAAAAAGAGCTAAAACATATGATTAGATATTTGTAGAGATTAAAGTAATGGATTTGGACTTATTTGAGGCTTAAAAGAGCAAGAGTTTCCAAGACAAACTCAAAAGGAGGAAGTGCCCCTACGTAATAGAACATGTCATCGTGCAGGCACATCTACCGAAGGGCCTGCGCATATCTATGCACCAAGAGGCATGATGAGGCGCCAGTGTGGTGTGATAAGGGCCGCGAAGCAAAGCTATGCCTGTCGACTCAAAACCTACAAAGTCCAGTCCCGATACAAGTAGGAATAGATGAAAATTAAATCTACTACTATATATACCCCTTCTATTACGACCCGAGCATGGAACTTGAATCAAGACACGAGACCTAGAATAATGAATGGCTCCAAGATAACCCATGGCACAAACATATCATTAATAAGAGAATCACTAAGAGAAAATAGAACCTAAACATAATATAAGCGGAAGTTTGTGCAACATAAAGACATAAGCGCAAACACAAGTCAATGACGCTAATCTATCTATATATAATTGTCTGAAAAGCCTCTAAACACATGATTAGATAATGGGACAATACCCTTAATTAGCCCACTAAGTCTGATACTAAAAGGCATAAACAAAAGAGACATGAATCAAATTGTCTTCTTCAGATCATAAGGACTCACCAAGAGTGGCAATGATGCTGGACTAAGCGAGAGCGAGCTAATGACTGGACCGAGATGGATTACCCGAACCTATATCATGAGACGATATAGCATAGAGTATGCGGTAAGTACCTAAAAAGTACTAAGTATGTAGATCAAGTAAAACATTCTAGTAAAATCAATAGTTTGAGATCATGAATTTAAAAGAAGGCAGAACATGAGAGTAAGGAAAATGTACTAAAAGCCATATTCCTAAAGTAATCATAATCATGAGATATTCATCATAAGATGAATACAATAACCCAAGCTTTAGAAATAGAAAACATATAGTGTACCGTAGTTGAAATTAGAAGTGAAAACTCATAAAGTGATTAATGGGTCAAATATATTATAAATCATATTATCATAAGACATGAATGTTAGTAACTTAAAAAATGAGGAACAATGGGAGACTCATCATAACCTACACCATCATGAGAGAGCTTACGTGATGCCCAACTATGTCTCTCAAGTTGGCAAAGTCGTTCCACGCTTGCAAAGCCAAGGAACGATTAAGGCATGATGTCACTTGTGAATCCCCATAGGGTTTTAGCATGAATATATACTATAATGGCACATAGTTCTGAGACTTGTGGTTTTCCTAAACCCCTAGACTACTCGGTGCTAGACACTACTCCGAAAAATATACACATGGCTCATAATCATCAATGTGAAAATAATACATAAACTTGCATGAGCTAGTCGAAACATGAAATCATAATTATACTTGATATATGTGAAATAACCATGAAAATGATGCCATAAAGTTGGCCATGATACTTGAACTTAAATTTCATGAAAATCATACATGCTTGAATAAATATTCATAACTTGAAATCATAAAATTCATAAACTTAACATTCTAAACTTTCGTACATATTTCGATAATACATCATGAATTGAAATCATGGGCTCATAAAATTGAAATTCATAAATCATGCATAATAGGGAAAGATAATCATAAGCTTGAAATCAAGAATTTGTAAGTAATTTGAGAGTCAAATCTGCCCTAATAAACATAAATGATCAATTGAAACATGAGAGAAGTAAACCCATAGAGAAAACATGGAAGATTCCATGACATTGGGTAGAAGCATAGAATTTCAACATAACATGCTTAGAGACATGAAGTCATAGAATAGGGATGAAATTGGGCATGAGGGTGTACTGAATAAGTCGCATTTAAATAAGTTAGGTGGGTTCAAAAGAGTCCGGGTCAAGTGGGGTCACGTGGGTCAGTTTAATTTTATTTCTCACCATGAGTCATACCACGAGTCACAGGATGAACCTATGGCTTGTCCCATGGACCATAGGTTGGACATTCTGAAACATAGAACTTAGGAGTTCATCAGGACGGTTTGTACCATCACTTGTACCGCATATGTATGATTCATGATATCCAACCGTGGTGTGGACTTCTAAACTTTGAGAAGGAAGTTCTTCAGTACAGCTAGGACTACGAGTCGTAACACCATGCCATGACTCGTACCATGGCTCGTAGTCCATGCCAACAAGTTTCTTTTCCATATTTTTGCCTTTAGTCTACCTAAACACTTTAAGAGACATGACTCCTGCAAAGCCAAAAGAGAAAATATAAAACAAAACACTTTGACTGCCTCCCATGAAGCACCTGATTTAACATCACGACATGATGTGGCTATTTTGGCTACTCAGACTTTACCAAAATACCCCATGGGTTACCTCCCACGCAACACCTAATTTAATGTCATGGCACGATATAGGTATATTGGCTACTCAGACTTTACAAAAATACTCCATGGGTAACCTCCCGTACAGTTTCTGATTTAACGTTGCCGAACAATGTGGGTATCTTGACCACTTAGACTTCATCAAGATATACCCACTCAATTACCTTTACCTCTTAAATGGTTCCAAGGTACTGCTTCACCCTTTGGCCATTCACTTTGAACCTCTTACCATCTCCATTCTCAAGCTCAATAGCCCCATAAGGGAACAGTTGCACCACCCTGTATAGTCCCATTAATCTGCACTTCATCTTCCCCGAAAGCAAGCGGAGTCTAGAATTAAACAATAGAACCAAGTCATCAGCGTTGAATTCTCTCTTCTAGATCTTCAGATCATCATACAACTTCATCCTTTCTTTGTAAATAGCTGCACTTTCACATGCTCTGAGTTGGAATTTGTCCAACTCATTCAACTGCTCCAGCCTCAACTTAGATGCCTCACTCCATTCCATATTTAACCTCGTGAGAGCCTATAATGCCTTGTGCTCAAGCTCCACAAGTAGATGATTTTTTGAAAGCAAGTTGATATGGAAAAGTACCAATGTGGGTTTTAAATGTTATTTGATATGCCCATAGTGCATTATTTAGCTTCCTAGAGTAGTCCATCTGATTAGTGTTCACCATTTTTGCCAAGATGGTCATGATCTCCTGGTTTGATACCTTTACTTGCACACTCAATTAAGGATGATAAGGTGTTGCCACATTATATTTTCACCATATTTTTCGAGTGGAGCCCTAAAGAGATAATTGTAGAAGTGAGAACCTCCAATATGGATAATGGCTTTGGGAGTATCGAATCTTGCAAAGATATTATTTCTCAGAAATGTTGTGACACTTTTGCTTTCATTGGTGGGGAGCGCCGCAGCCTCCACCCACTTCAAGACATAGTCTACAGCAACCAAGATATACTTCATCCCATATGAACTCATGAAAGCCCCATGAAATAAATGCCCAGACGTCAAACAACCCCACCTCCAGGATTGGGGTCAATGGTAGCTCATGCTTACGACCTTGTCTTTGGCACTGATTATAAGATTTTGCATAGTCTTCAGCATCCTAACGAATTGTGGCCTAGTAATACCCATACTACAATATCTTGTGTGCAGTCCGAAGACCACCATCATGAACCCCAACTGGGAATGAGTGGCATGCCTCCAATATATTCAGCATTTCAACTTCTGAGGCACATCTGTGAATTAGCCCGTCTGCACAAATACGGAACAAGTATTGCACATCCTAATAGAATTTCCTCACATTGTCTAACAACTTATTCTTCTTATGGAAGGTTAAATATGTAGGCAACACATCACTTACCAAATATTGGCATAATCAACAAACCATGGGATTAAATCTTTGGATGCAGCCAACACCTGTTTGTCTGGGAATGTATCCTCAATATCGTCCTCATCCTTCAACACGGCCTCTATCTCAACTCTGGATAAGTGATCAACCACCTTTTTTTCAGTCCCCTTATGGTCCTTAACATCAAATTCAAACTCTTGCAACAATAATACCCATTTGATCAGCCGCTGCTAAGAATATTTCTTTGACGTCAAGTACCTTAGAGTTGCATGGTTAGTATGGAAAATCACCTTGGTTCCAAACAAGTAAGCCTGAAACATTTCAAAAGCAAACATAATTCCAAGCAACTCTTGCACAGTCATAGTATAGTTTCTCTAAGCTGCATTCAATGCCTTGCTGGAAAAATAGATTCGGTGGAATATCTTTTCTCTCCCTTGGCGCAAGAGAGCACCAAGGGCTAGCTACTGTCATCACACATTACCTTAAATTGCAAGGACCAGTCCTGTATAGTTACACTAGGAGCAAAAATTAGCTTCTCTTTCAAGCATTCAAATGCCTTCAGACATGCCTCATCGAAAATAAATTTCACCTCCTTCCCAAGTAATTTTCACAAGGGATATGTAATTTTAGAAGTCCTTGATGAATCTTCTATAGAATCCTACATGCCCCAAAAAGCTCTGAATATCTTTGACTGAAATCACAGGTGGTAATTTGGTTGTAATCTCTATCTTTAATATGTCTACCTTGATACATTTACCTAAGATCTTGTGGCCTAACACAATACCCTCTTTGACCATAAAAAGGTAATTTTTCCAATAAAGTACCAAGTTGGTATCTTCACATCTTAGCATGACCTTGCTCAAATGCTCCAAAAAATCTTCAAAAGAGTCCCCCACAACTAAAAAGTCATCCATGAAGACCTTAATGGTGTCCTTCACCATGTATGAGAAGATCGACATCATATAATGTAGAAATATGGTGGGCAAATTAAACAACCCAAATGACATCCTTTTGAAGGAAAACATACCATAAGGGAAAGTAAAGGTGGTTTTATCTTGGTTTTGTAGGTCTATAAAAATTTGATTTTACCCCGAATAACCATCAAGAAAACAATACCGACCTCCACCTGCAAGACAATCAAGCATCTGGTCCATCAATGGGCATAAGGAAATGGTCTTTCTATATCCAATGATTCAACTTTATATAGTCCATGCACACTCTCCAACCTGTCACCGGCCTCAATGGAATGAGCTCATTAATAGCATGTGGAATAACAATGATCCTAGCCTTCTTTGGTACACATTGGACATGGCTTACTTATTTGCTATCTGCAAGAGGGTACACCACGCCTGCATGTATCCACTTGATAATCTCCTTGTTGAGAACCTCTTGCATAGGTGGATTCAAGCTATGCTGATGCTTAATGCTAGGAATATTGTCTGGCTCAAGATGGATTTTACAAGTGCAAATACCTGGTGGAATACCAATACTATCTACAATGTACTATCTAAAGGCCCTTTTGTATCTCTCTAAGACTAATACAAGTGCCTCAACCTGACACTCAATAAGATATGCAACAACAATAATCGATAAGGTATTGCTGTCTCCCAAAAATACATATCTCAGATTTGAAGGGGAGCCTTAAGTTCTACGACTTGAGGCTCCTCAATCAAAGGGTTTGTTGGAGGTGTTGCATGATTTTTCAAATTGAGGTCCAACTTCTTTGGCTTGAAACTAAAGGACCCCATTCCGGTAAGTGCAGTAACTATCTCCTCATACCCCTAGATATCATCCCCCTCAAAGTTCATAAGCACGACTACCAGTGCCTCTACACCAAGTCACTCTTCAAGGGGCACTAGTGGTCTCTCTTAATTAGTAGAGCTAATCACTGAGACCACTCTCATGCTATTAAGCTGCTTAGTTGATTAGCGCACATCAAACACTACCTCTTTATTATTTAATCGAAACATCAATTGTCCGGTCTCCATGTCAAGAAGTGCTCATCTGGTGGAAAGGAATTGTCATCCAGAATGATGGGGACCTGAAAATCCACCTTGCAGTGCAAGATCACAAATGTTTTAGGAAATCATAAAAGCTTTCACCTTCACCAACACATGAAATAAGAATCCCACAGGCTTTTTTAATGTGTAATCCTCCATAAGTAACTGCATTGACATCGATATGGGGGATCCCATGTTTAATTGCTTAAATACTGCTTGCAACATCAAGTTTATGCTGGCTCCTCGATCACGCAGTGCATTCGCAAAGTTGAAAGCTCTGATGGTACATGGAATAGTGAAAGCACCCAAATCTTCCCTTTTCTGCACAAGGGTCCAGGAAGATATTGCACTATAATGGTGCAAATTGTTAGCTGGCTCAAAACTCACATACCTTTTTCTAGTTAGCATGTCTTTCATAAACCTAGCCTTGCTGGGTATTTCTCAAGTTCCTTGACTAGTGGAATATTGACAGAAAGTTGCTTCAGTATGGAGATGAACTTGTGAAACTTTCCATCTTCCACTTTTTTTTTTCATTCTCCAAGGAAAAGGAGGAGAAGATCATGGAATGAGCTTCAAAATCTAAGGGACCTCCTTCTCCTTCCCTTTATTTGAAGCAGTCTCCCTTTCAGCACCTACAGACTTTTTCGCCATTTATCTCTCTTCAATCACCTGCTTTTCGGATTTAGTAGCTTCCTCTACTTGTACTCTTTCCCGCTCAACATCATTAACTACAACAGGCATAGGTGGGTTATTCGTTGCTTTTCCACTCCTAATCGATACAACCATGCAGTGACTGTTATTCTTTGAATTCTAGATTTTGTTACTAGGTAGTGTCACCTTCTGCCTCTAATTTACGGATGCATACATTTGGCCCAGCTGCTGCTTAATCTGCTTAATCACCTGGCATGGGACTAAACTCTCAGATTCTTTTTGATATATCTCCGTGAATGTTCTTCAGGTGATCCTCTAATTTTTAGGTCCAAGACTCTTGCTCATGGTCCTTTGGAGGATATATAAGCCATTTCGATAATTTTGGTTCCCATCTTTCTTCCACCAATCACCATCTCGGTCACCTCAGCTCCTATCCCTATATCTTGCATGGTTGTAGTTGTCCTTGTATTGGTTCTTACCTTTATTCCAAAGGCCTAGTCACCAAATGTCCTAATTAGATCTTTGGGTGTTATCCTGGAAATCTACCACTTAATTATCCAAGTAGTTTGCTTCTCCTTAGAGTTTGAGTTTTCATACCCCGTCTCCTTACCTTGAGCTCCAACTGTATTAACTTTTTTAGTTCCAACTCCCATGACATTCTTTGTGAGCAGGTCAATAGAAGTTTTCATGTGTGCTATATCCTGATCACACTCCTTGTCTTTTCTAGGCTACTTCATAATCATCCCAATAGCATATGTTCCCATAGATACCTCAGCTTCTATGGTATGCCAAGCTCTGTTTATTTTAATCACACAATCGAGTATTACCGTCGCTTTCTCCCATGTATGATTTATCAAAGCTCCTCCTGCTACCGTATCTAATACCACCTTGTTGTTGCTCAAGGATTATAGAACATTTCCAACAAGCTTTCATTTGGGTTTCTATATTTTGGCACTTAATTAGCTTCTTATTGGACCACAACCATGTCTCATAATGTGCCTTCGTATTGAGCTGTCGGAAATTATAGATCTGATCCTTGAGTTACAACATCCTTGATGGTGGGAAGAACCTTCCCAAAAAGGATGTTGAACTCTTTCCAGTTGGTGATGGAGTCATTAGGTGATTCCGACAACCGTAGGGTGGCATCACCAGTTAGAGAGAACGAAAAGGGTCACAGTCCGATGGCATCCTGGCTCACTCCTGGCAAGCTGTACGCCTTGCATATCCCAATAAAATTTATCAAGTGGGACTTGCATCATTAGCAACATTACCACTAAACATACCCTTCATATTCAGCAGCCAGATCATTGTGCTAGTGATGTCAAACTTAGCTCTAGCAGGTAGAGGTGGGGGAACTATGGCACCTGTTGACCTAGCTTCATCAATATTCAGATCATCATCATCATCAAACTGGGATGTATATCTATGGAACTGAGGCTGATCATGACTTCTATTTATCCTATTTTGCCCAACATTCTCATCTTCATCCTGAACATTTTCAGTAGCATAAAGAGCAGCTTAATGGGCTAACTCTGCCTAATAGGCTTCATTAGCACATCGAGCCTCATTAGCCACGCTGACATCAAGCTTATTTGGGGTCTCAACAATAACCATATTCCTCAATGTACACTGAAGTTCTTGATCAATTGAAATCAGGGGCTCACCACGACTCTGAGTACTTGGCATTCACCAAGAAGTCAACTATTTAAGACAAAAACAAATGAAAACGTAAATGAGGAAATAAAGAATAAATGTTAAATAATAGAAATTAATATAATCCTAAGCTGTATTCCTCGGTAACAACACTATTTTTTATAATGCCAAAACTACACCACAAATGGAGTATAAAGCGATCGTTTATCAAGTAAAGAACCTAACTAGGGTTGGGCCCATCGTATGAGGAATATGGTAAGATCCTGTGTAATGCAGTTATTTACGCTTCTAGTTTAGTTATTTCTAAAGGGGGGTTTTGAAAGAACAAGTAACTATGTTGTCAATTTGTGTTGTTTTTAAAGAATGCAAACTACTAGGGAAGTGTTCCCCATGATTTCATAACCACACAGGTTTATTATACTTGTGATCTATCCTAATGCTTATCCTGCAGAATCAATAAGTTAAATTCACCTGAACGGCTGATTTACCCCTATTAGATCACTATCCTCAGTTACCAGATTAGGTCTCATGAGTATTCAAATTTAAACCTTATCGCGCATTCTAGATTAACTTTCCTAGGAGCATGACGTAAGTTATTAAATGAAAGTTTATAGTTTCATGTCTCTGTTGTTAATTTCCTTTTTCTAATCTCTACTTCTGTAGGCTCAAGCAAGTAAATAATACGGGCAATTTCTAACAATATGCACCGTTAAAAAGTGACTATGAATGAAGGGAATAACAATACAAGCATTAGCATTTGTTTAGAATCACTTTGTATTAAATCCTACTTTGTTAATTTACCATGGTTCCCACAACTCTAGTTGTGAGATTTTTCTATTCATTCTTCCAAGAATAAAAGAAGAATTCAGATGAGAAAATGTAATTAAGAACTTACAAATTGAATAAATTAAATCCAAAGTAACAATTCCATTTAAGCTAACAAATTAAGAAAAAATGATTTAATCGTGTTTCTTCTCAATTCTCACATTGTATATCTCCAAGAATAGTTTGGAAACTCTAAATGTTCCATGATAATTGTTACACCCCGTCAGTTTCTAACGTTTAGTCAGCATATTCACATATTGGTTGAGAGTTTTAGAGTGCCATACGTATGAGAAAAGGGCCAGGGGAAAGGCCGAATGAGTGCTAAGTCGGGATTTCGCGAGAGGACGCCAAACCAAGCTGGCCAGAGGGGAAAAGTGGCATGGAGCTGTCTTCCGTGTTAAACAACGTGGCACGGAGCAAAATCAGTGCATTGGGCAATGTGCCACGCTGCCTTGTTTGCTGCCTCAAGTATGTATAGGCCTCACCCTTAGATTTCATGTTATTTACTTATATAATCACGATCAACAGAGGTGAGAACGAAGGGAAACATTTAATTTTCATCCGATTACACTGCTAAACGCTGTCCAAATCCAAATTAACTCCGAGTATCAAAGTATAAGGCTGCAAGGAGCATTTCTATGAAGTTAGTTTCGTGAAATTCACCCAGCGAATCGTCGTCCCGCCGAGCCAAAGTTGTTGGAATTGCTCCAAACTAGTTTCAATATGATCCCAAGATTAAAGTAAGTATTTCTTCCTTCTAGACTTTCGATAAATAACGAGGTTTTGACCGTGTTCCGTAAAGTTGGGAACATAGTTAATATTAATATATAAAGTTTTCCTTTTTGCCGAATTTAGTGTTAAAACTTGTCCTATCTTTCCAGTAACACAATTTTAGTTTGGAAGATCTATTGAGTACTAATTGGAACTCACCAGTTAATCGGTAAACAGCGAACGAGGTATGTTAAGGCATTTTCTTTCGGCAAGTTAGTTTCTTCAGCATAGTAATCCAGTATGAATCCCAGTAAAGCATGTCAGGAGTATGTTATCATGTTCAATTGTTGTTGTCAGTTGAGACTCGAAAATTGTATTGTTTTGGGCTGGATTATACCCGTATAGCTTCCATTATCACCCCATGGTTAATAGTTATGTTGCCGCCTGCTAGGGGCGAGGATACGTCGCTCTATGGAGCGGCATGCCGTCCGCAAGGGACGAAGATTGGGATTCAAATCCTCATATTTCCGTGGTTGGCCTTATACACACCCCCGCCGAGCATTTACGCCCGAGGTGTAAATATCAGGAGTCCTCAAGACTCAGATACAACTACAGTCAGGGGCCGCGCGGGCATAAATGCAGACCCAGGGGATCAGCAAGACACTTATAGCTGGTAGTTGACTCGATATGACCTGGATAGGGGTATATAGATTTAGGTGTACTCACTAGGGCTAATGGGGGCCCGGGTGGGTTATTCTGTGATGATTGTACCTTCCGGCTTATGGGAGCCAGGTAAGGTTTATGTTTGCTTAGTTACTGATAGTTAGACAGTAAGACGCCTAGTTTGTCAGGTATGATTCCTACCCTCCTTATTACAGTTATGTTTAGTCCTGATTTTACTTCTTTAGTCGTCTTCAGTTCATTTTCTTTACTTTAGTCATTGTTAGTTCTATTCCTTACTTTCAGTTATTTAAAGTTACTACTTTACATACTCAGCACCTGTGGTACTGACGCCCTCTTCTGGGGCGCTGCATTACTTGCCTGCAGGTACATATAGACGAGGAGTAGGTCCCTCGAAGTTCCAGTCAGCCATATAGAGCCATCATCTCCTTTGTTCTAGAGTTTGTGTGATAGAGGTTTACTTCTTTTGTTTGTACAACATGGGTAGGTCGGCGCTCTGTCCCGACCATCTTATTACTCCTAGAGGCTTGCAGATTACATTACTTCCCTGTGGTTAGATGATATCGGCCGTATGGGGCCCATATGTGTTTTAGACTATGTGTGTTGGCCGTGTGGGGCCTTTTTAGTTGTTAATTAGTGGCCTTGTCGGTCATAGCTCAGTTTAGCATCTGATTTCGCTTTTCTGTTATAACTAGATATCATGGTGTCCTTGTCGGCCCGCATAGGATCCCTATGTTTGTTTGTTTCTGGTTAGCTATTTATTTTCACAGGTGGCTATTGGCCTTGTTGGCCGGGGTTTGTATTTACAGCTGCTATTGTTACACCCCGTAAGTTTCTAGCACTTAGTTGGCCCATTCTCATGTTGGTTGAGAGTTTTAGAATGCCATACATGTGAGAAAAGGGCCCGGGGTAAGACCGAACGAGTGCCAAGTCAGATTTTCGTAAGAGGAGGCCAAACCACGCTGGGGCAACGTGGCATGGAGGCCCCTCCTCCGCGATGGCCAACGTGGCATAGAGCTAGATTGTCATGATTGCCAGTGTGCCACGTTGCCATGCTTCGGGCTCCAAGTATATAACGGCCTCACTCTTCATTTTCATAATATTTTATAAGTTAAACGACCAGAAAACAGAGAGGGCGAAGGGTTAACAAAAATTTCTGTTTGATTATGCTGTCAAACGCTATCCAAAGTCAAATTAACTTCGTGTATCGATGTATAAGGCTGTAGGGAGTATTTCTACGGAGTTAGTTTCGCGAAAATCGCCCGGCGAGTCGTCCTTCCAAGTAAAAGTGATTGGAATTTCTCCAAACTAGTGTTAATACACTCCGCAGGATTAAAATGAGTATTTCTCCCTTCTAGTCTCCTGAGAAATTATGAGTTTTCGACCGTTCTTCGATAAATCGAAGAATAGTTAGTATATAGACTTAAAGTATTGTCTTCTTCTAGTATAATAATGAAGTTAGTTATATTCTTTCGTGAATATGATTACAGTTGGGGAGAATAGCCGAATACTAGCTGAACCTCGCCAAATTATCGGTAAACCGGCAGTCGAGGTATGTAAAGCCTATCTCTTTCGGCAAGTAAGTTTCTCCAGTATAGTAAAACAGTATGAATCCCAATAAGATATTGGAGAAATAGTATATCATGCTCAGTATGAGACTTAGTACAACATGTTAGAGATTATATTATTATATTATTCAGTGTGTATTATATGTAGTTATTTCTATCATTTGAGACTTGATTGTATTGTTTGGGGCTGGATTACCTGTATAGCTTCCACGAATGCCCCAGGGTTAATAGTTGTATCGACTAGTCTGCCAGAGGGTGAGGATACGTCGCTCTACGGTGTGGCTTGCCGTCTGCTAGGGATGAAGACGGGATGCTAGTTTCCCCATATTTTGTCGTGGTTGGCCTTTATACACCCCCATCGAGCGTTTGCGCCTGGGGTGTTGATTTCAAGAGTCCTTCGGACTCAGGTACAACTATAGTAAGGGGCCCAGTGGGCCTTAACATACCCAGGGGACCGGCCGGATGCTTATTGCTACTAGGTGATGTGATATGACCTGGGTAGGGGTAAATAGATTGAGATGTACTCAATAGGCTAATGGGGCCAAAAGGTGGGTTGTTCTCTGATGATTACACCTTCCGGCTTATGGGGCCAGGTAAGGTTTATGTTATGTTGTTTTAGTTATTGATAGACAGATAGTAGAATGCCATGTTATCAAGTATGACTCCTACTCTTCTCAGTATAGCTATGTTAGCCCCGATTCCTCTATCTCAGTAAGTTTCAGTCCATTTCCTATTACTTCAGTTACTGTCAGCTTTACTATTTACTTTCAGATGTTTACAGTTATTGCTTTACATACTCAGTACCAGTGGTACTGATGCCCTTTTTGGGGTGTTGCATTACTTGCATGCAGGTGTACATAGACGAGGAGCAGATCCCTCTTAGTTCCGGTCAGTGATACAGAGCCTTCAGCTCCTTTCATCTGGAGCTTGGAAGATAGAGGTTTACTTTCTTTTTGTCTGTACGGTATGGGTAGGTCGGGGCCATGTCCCTACCATCTTATTATTCTTAGAGGCTTGTAGATTGTATCATATTCCCTGTGGTTAGATGTATCAGTCGTATGGGGCCATATATATGATTTAGACTATATGTGATGGTCGTGTGGGGCCTTGTTTAGCTGTTAGTTGATGACCTTGTCGGTCATAGATCAGTTTAGCGCCTGATTTCGTTTTCTTCAGCTATAACTAGATATCTTGGTGGCCTTGTCGGCCCGCATAGGACTCCTTCTATTTAGTTGTTTTTGGTTAGTTGTTTGCTTTTAAAAAGTTGCTATAGGCCTTGTCGGTCAGGGGCTGTATTTACAGCCGCTATATAGCCCGTCGTTTCTTGATTCCAGAGTGAGAGCGAGCCTTGCACCAGAAGTTCTTACGCGTAGTTAGTTCGGCAGTCCAGGTCCTTATAGGGCACCAGGTGCCAGTCATGCCTCCCAAGGCGGGGCGTGACAAACTTGGTATCAGAGCAGGTCGTATCCCCGGGAGTCCGCGCCGTGCTAAGTAGATTCTTGTCTATGGATGTGTTGTGCACCACATACTATAGGCAGGAGGCTGCAAGGCATGATAAGATGGTTACTCTTTCTTCTTATTCCGTCATGCTATAGAGCGGTACAGTATAGGGTTAAGTCCCTGAGCTTATCATACTCTTTGTTTACAGATAAAATGTCGGACCACTGACATCTTACGACAGGCAGGAGGTTGGATATAGCAGCAGGAGAGGGCACTAGTAGGATACCTCAGCTTCGATTAGAATCAGCCCGATCTGAGGTCGATACGGAGGCATCATCCCGACCTTCCCAACAGTCTCCATTACGTCAGGAGCCGCTTGGGACAGCCGTTGTGACGCACCACCTCCGGCAGTTCCTATACCTATACCATCTGACCAAGAGGTCAGGAATGCAGTAGTCATGTTAGCACAGATAATGGCTGCTCCGCAGCAGTCGATGCCATCTACAGCTGCAAAATCATCAGGAGGGCCCGGTAGTTCGAGGGTCTGAGAATTTTTGGCATTAAGTTCCCCGC
Source organism: Datura wrightii (assembly GCA_035772735.1). Taxonomy (NCBI): domain Eukaryota; kingdom Viridiplantae; phylum Streptophyta; class Magnoliopsida; order Solanales; family Solanaceae; genus Datura; species Datura wrightii. The sequence goes on along the minus strand of JASDFA010000014.1, from coordinate 2,512,574 downwards.
AGTTTACAGGGACGGATCGGACATAGGATCCCCAGGATTTCCAAGACTAGATGAAGAGGATCTTCAGGGTAATGCATGCCACACCACAGAGTCGGTTGAAGTGGCGGTATTCCGGCTACAGGACATCGCTGTAATGTGGTATGAGAGTTGAGAAAGATCCCTAGGGAGAGATGTTTCCCCTCAATCCTGGCCCAGCTTTTCAGAGGCTTTTCTAGATCATTATCTACAAGGGGAGATTCGACAGGCCCGGGTTGATCAGTTCCTACAGCAGGAGCAGGGGCCGATGAGTGCTCGAGAATATGCCCTGCAATTCGATTCCTTGACCCGATGTGCGCCAGCTTTCGTGGATACAATGCCATATAGAGTACACCGTTTCAATATGGGGCTGAACCCAGAATATGTTGAGACTTGTATCACAGCTACTCTGCGAGAGGATATGGATATTGCCTGAGTACAGGCATTTTCTTAGATATTGAGGGCATCAGACAGTGGCAACGGGAGATCAGGAGAACAAGTCAGGAACAACACCGCAGGGATAGGCCAGATGATTTACAGGAGGAGGCTCGGGGAGAATCTAGGCCACGACTATCAGATAGGCCGCCTAGACCCCCGCCACCATCACAGCAGCAGAGGAGCAGGTTCAATCGCCGAGGGCAGTCAGAGCTCGATGGAGGTTCGTGAGCAGTGGGTTCGCAACAGTAGAGGAGAGCGGAGCAGAGTAGGTATACAATACTACTTTGCCCTATTTGTAGCCGACACCACTCTGGAGCGTGCATATATGGCTCCACAGGATGTTATATTTGTGGAAAGGAGGGTCATCAAATGATAGATTGTCCAACTAGGGGTTAGGGTGACCGGGATCGACAGGATAGGTCATCAGTAGGGTCACGAGCTCCAGCATCCCCAATAGGGCGCAGGCCCTCAATTTCAGTCGGTAGAAGCCGAGGCAGATAAGGGGCCTCCAGTTTAGGTGCGGGTCTAGACTGTACCTATGCATTACCGGGGAGACAGGATTCAGAGTTGTCACCAGATATTGTGACAGGTATGCTGAATATTGGCTCTCGTCCTGCTTATGTGTTGATAGATCCAGGATCCAACTTGTCCTATGTTACACCATTAGTGGCTCGGAAGTTTAGTATTGTGCCGGAATTGCTTCAGTGACCTTTTCCAGTGTCCACACCTAGTTGTGACTCTATTATAGCCAGCAGGGTCTATAGGGGGTGTATGGTAGAGGTTGCCAGTCGTCAGACTACAGCAGATTTAATAGAGCTAGAGATGGTTGATTTTGATGCCACTATGGGTACGGACTGGCTAGCTCAATGTTATGCCAATGTTGAGTGCTGGACCAAAATTGTCCGATTCTACTTTCCAGGGGAGGCAGTACGGGAGTGGAAAGGTAGTACAGTTATGCCAAAATGTAGGTTTATTTCCTATCTTCGGCGAGAAAGATGATAGCAAAGGGGAGCATTTTTCACGTTATCAGAATCTAGGATGTTTGGGTAGAGCCTCCGACCCTTCAGTCTATTCCAGTTGTTAATGAGTTCCCCGATGTATTTCCAGATGAGCTTCCTGGTATTCCCCCAGAAAGGGAAATTGATTTTGCAATCGATCTATTACCAGGCATTCAGCCCATATCTATTCCCCCTTATCGGATGGCTCCTGCTGAGCTCAGAGAATTAAAGGAACAATTGAAAGATTTGATAGATAAGGGCTTTATCAGGCCGAGTACCTCACCATGGGGTGCGCCAGTTCTGTTCGTGAGAAAGAAGGACGACTCCCTCCGTATGTGTATAGACTATCGGCAACTGAATAAAGTTAGTATAAAGAATAAGTACCCGCTTCCTAGATAGACGATTTATTTGACCAGCTACAGGCAGCAAGGTATTTTTCAAAGATTGACTTAAGATCTGGAAATCATCAGGTTCTGGTTTGTGAAAGGGATATTCCAAAGATTTCCTTCAGGACCCGATACGGCCACTTTGAATTCTTAGTTATGTCCTTCGGGCCGACAAATGCCCCAACAATGTTTATGGACCAGATGAACAGTATCTTCAGATCACACCTGGACTTGTTCATGATAATATTTATCGATGATATTCTAGTTTATTCTCACTCAGAGGAAGACCACCAGGATCATCTACGGACAGTGCTCAGGATTCTCAGAGATCGCCAGCTATACGTGAAATTTTCTGAATGTGAGTTTTGGCTTAATTCAGTAGCCTTCTTGGGCCATATTGTGTTAGATGCTGGTATACAGGTAGATACACAAGATAGAGGCAGTGAAAACATGGCCTAGACCTACCACTCCGACCGAGGTACGTAGTTTCCTGGGATTACCCAGGTACTACAGAAGGTTTGTGGAAGGATTTTCCACTTTAGCAACACCTTTAACTAAACTGATGCAGAACGCAACAAAATTCCATTGGACTGAGGGGTGTGAGCAGAACTTTCAGGAACTGAAAGACAGACTGACATCAACACCAGTGTTAGCATTGCCAAAAGAAACAGAGGATTATGCAGTTTATTGTGATGCTTCGGGTGTTGGGTTAGGATGTGTTATTGCTTACGCTTCCAGGTAGCCGAGGATGCATGAGAAGAACTATCCTACCCATTACCTGGAATTAGCTGCGGTAATTCATGCCTTAAAGATATAGAGACACTACTTGTATGGCGTCCACGTGGATATTTTCACTGATCATAAAAGCCTATAGTATATCTTCACCAAGAAAGAATTGAATTTACGGCAGCGTCGCTGGTTAGAGCTGTTGAAAGATTATGATGTGAATATTCTATATCACCCAGGAAGGGCCAATATGGTAGCAGATTGTTAGAGCTGTTGAAAGATTATGATGTGAATATTCTGTATCACCCAGGAAGGGCCAATGTGGTAGAAGATTCCCTTAGCCGTAAATCTATGGGATGTTTGGCATACTTACAGCCCAAGCAGCGGGAGTTGGCCAGAGAATTGCATCAGTTAGCTAATTTAGACGTTCATCTAGCAGAAATAGGAGAGAATAGAACAGTAATCTAGAACACTGCAGAGTAGTCTTTAGTTGTGGAAGTGAAGGAACGATAGTATGAAGATCCTAGCCTGGTTTAGCTCAGAAATATGGTTTAGCGAGGGGAAGTGAAAGATTTTCAGGTAACTGAGGGTGGAGTTTTGAGATATAGGGATCGCCTCTGTGTTCCATATGTTACAAGGATTCGCCAGCAAATTATGGGCGAGGTACAATATGCCCGTTATCTCTCCATCCAGGTTCGACAAAGATGTACCATGATGTGAAAGAGATCTACTGGTGGCCAGGAATGAAAAAGGGGATAGCAGCATTTGTAGCTTAATATCCCAATTGCCAACAGGTAAAGGTTGAACATCAGAAACCAGGCGGACTGACTCAGGATATAGCCGTGCCTCTATGGAAATGGCAAGCAGTTAATATAGACTTTGTAGCAGGATTACCTCGCACCAGGCGTAGATATGATTCGATCTGGGTAATTGTTGATAGGTTGACAAAATCCACTCACTTTCTACCAGCAAGGGCAACCTTTTCAGCCAACGATAATGCTGAGTTGTATATTAAAGAAATAGTCAGATTGCATGGTGTTCCATTTTAAATAATCTCCGACAGAGGGGCACAATTTACAACTAAGTTTTGGCAATCATTTCAGAGAGGCTTGGGGACACAGGTTAGCTTGAGCACAGCTTTCCATCCTCAGACAAACGGGAAGGTAGAACGTACCATCCAGATCCTCGAGGATATGTTACAAGCATATGTGTTAGATATTGGAGGTAGCTGGGATGAACATCAACTGCTTATTGAGTTCGCCTATAATAACAGTTATCATTCAGTAATTCAAATGGCGCCTTATAAAGCGTTGTATGGGCGGAAGTGCAGATCTCCAACTGGTTGGTTTGAGGTAAGCGAATCAGCATTAATTGGGCCAGATATCATTCATCAGTCAGAAGAGAAAGTAAAGCTTTTCAGTGAACGTCCGCTGACTGCTCATAGCCGCCATAAATCTTATGCTGACGAGCGGCACAGAAACCTAGAATTTAATGTGGGTGACTGGGTGTTCCTGAAAGTTTCACCAATGAAGGTTGTAATGAGATTTGACAAGAAAAGCAAGCTCAGCCCGAGGTTTGTTAGGCCTTATCAGATTCGCCGAAGAATAGGCTAGGTGGCATATGAATTGGATTTACCTCTAGAGTTATAATTTGTTCACCTAGTTTTCCATGTATCAATGCTGAGGAAGTGCATAGGAGATCCCTCCCGAATTGTCCCAGTCCAAGATGTTCAGGTCACAAAAGAATTAGCTTATAAGGAAGTTCTAGTTGCCATACTAGACTGGCAGATCCGTAAGTTAAGAACTAAAGATGTTGCTTCTGTCAAGGTGTTGTGGCATAACGGGAACCGAGAGGAGTTGACCTGGGAAGCAGAAGATGATATAAATGTCAGATATCCTCAGTTATTCCATACATAGTCGGATTACGCAGCCAGAGGTATGTTGTTATTGTTGTTTCATGAGTAGCTTTATATTCATGTGTATGTGGAGTAGTTAACTCCAATTTATTGTGAAATGAATGCTATAGTATGGTGTGGAGTACCTGTATTGGACTTTTCTGCATTTTAGGATTTTGGGATAGTCCATATTACAAGGGAGACTCTGCTGAAATTTTTCCAGAATAAGTAATTACAAGTTAAGATTCTTGCAGGTAGAAGTTAACATTCGAGGAAGAATGTTCTTAAGGGGGGAGGATGTTACACCTCGTAAGTTTATAGAACTTAATTGGCCCATTTTCATGTTAGTTGAGAGTTTTAGAATGCCATACGTGCTAGAAAAGGGCTCGGGGAAAGGAGGAACGAGTGCCAAGTTGGATTTTCGTAAGAGAAGGACGAACCGTGCTGCCCAGAGGAGCAACGTGGCACGGAGGCCCCTCCACCGCGATGGCCAACATGGCACGGAACTAGATTGGCGCGATGGCCAGCGTGCCACGTTTCCATGCTTCGGGCTCCAAGTATATAAAGCCCTCACTCTTTATTTTCATGATATTTTATAAGTTAAACGACTAGAAAACAGAGAGGACGAAGGGTTAATATAAATTTCCATTTGATTACATAGTCAAACGCTGTCCAAAGTCAAATTAACTTTTGGTATCGAGGTATAAGGCTGCAAGGAGCATTTCTACGGAGTTAGTTTCGTGAAAATCGCCCGGCGAATCATCGTCCCACCGAGTCAAAGTGATTGAAATTTCTCCAAACTAGTGTTAATACACTCCCAGGCTTAAAGTGAGTATTTCTCCCTTATACACTCCCGAGAAATTTTGAGTTTTCGACCGTTCTTCAATAAATCGAAGAATGGTCAGTATATAGACTTAAAGTATTGTCTTCTTCCAGTATAATAATGAAGTTAGTTCTATTCTTTCATGAATATGATTACAATTGTGGAGAATAGCTGAATACTAGCGGAACCTCGCTAGATAATCGGTAAACCGGTAGTCGAGGTATGTAAAGCCAGTCTCTTTCGGCAAGTTAGTTTCTCCAGTATAGTAAAATAGTATGAATCCCAGTAAGATATTGCAGAAATAGTATATCATGCTCAGTATGAAATTTAATAAAGCACGTCAGAAGTTTTATATCATGTTCAGAATGAGACTCAGTACAACATGTTAGAGATTATATTATTATCTTATTCAGTGTGTAATATATGTAGTTATTTCTATCATTTGAGACTTGATTGTATTGTTTGGGGCTGGATTACCCGTATAGCTTCCATGACTGCCCCAAGGTTAATAGCTGTATCGACTCATCCGCCAGAGGGCGAGGATACGTCGCTCTACGGAGTGGCATGCCGTCTGCTAGGGACGATGATGGGATGCCAGTTTCCCCATATTTTCCACGGTTGGCCTTTATACACCCTCGTCGAGTGCTTGCGCCCAGGGTGTTGATTTCAGGAGTCCTTCGGACTCAGCTACAACTATAGTCAGGGGCCCAGCGGGCCCAAGCAGCATACCCAGTGGACCGGCCGGATGCTTATAGCTACTAGGTGATGTGGTATGACCTGGGTAGGGGTAAATAGATTGAGATGTACTCACTAGGGCTAATGGGGCCCAAGGTGGGTTGTTCAATGATGATTACACCTTCTGGCTTATGGGGGACAGGTAAGGTTTATGTTATGTTGTTTTAGTTATTGATGGATAGACAGTAGAATGCCGTGTTATTAGGTATGACTCCTACTTTTCTCAGTATAACTATGTTAGCCCTGATTCCTCTATCTTAGTAAGTTTCAATCAGTTTCCTATTACTTCAGTTACTGTCAACTTTACTATTTACTTTCAGATGTTTACAGTTATTGCTGCTTTACATACTCAGTACCAGTGGTACTGACGCCCTTTTTGGGGTGCTGCATTACTTGCCCGCAGGTGTACATAGACGAGGAGCAGATCCCTCGTAGTTCCAGTCAGCTATACAGAGCCTTCAACTCCTATCATCTGGAGCTTAGAAGATATAGGTTTACTTTCTTCTTGTCTGTACAGTATGGGTAGGCCGAGGCCTTGTCCCTACCATCTTATTATTCTTACAGGCTTGCAGATTGTATCATATTCCCTGTGGTTAGATGTATCAGTCGTGTGGGGCCATATATGTGATTTAGACTATATGTGATGTTTGTGTGGGGCCTTGTTTAGCTTTTAGTTGATGACCTTGTCGGTCGTAGATCAGTTTAGCGCCTGATTTCATTTTCCTCAACTATAACTAGATATCATGGTGGCCTTGTTGGCCCGCATAAGACTCCTTATATTTAGTTGTTTCTTGTTAGCAGTTTACTTTTAACAGGTGGCTATAGGCCTTTTCGGCCGGGGGCTGTATTTACTACCGCTATATAGCCTGTCGTTTTCTTGATTCAAGAGTAAGAGACAACCTTGAACTAGAAGTGCTTAGACTCAGTTAGTTCAGCAGTCCAGGTCCTAGTAGGGCTCCAGGTGCTAGTCATGCCTCCCAAGGCGGGGTGTGAAAGCTATATAGCCCGTTGTTTCCTTGATTTAAGAGTTAGAGTCAGCCCTGCACCAGAGGTGCTTAGGCTTAATCAGCTCAGTAGTTCAGGTCCTAGTAGGACAGTAGGTGGCAGTCATGCCTCCCAAGGTGAGACATGACAAAGTAAGTATCAAAGCAGGTCATATCCCAAGGAGTCTGCAAGCCGTGCTAAGTAGAGTCTTGTCTATGGATGTGTTGTGCACCACATACTATAGGAAGGAGGCTGCAAGGCATGATAGGATGGTTACTATTTCTTTTTATTCAGTCGTGCTATAGAGCGTTACAGTATAGGGTTGAGTTCCTAAGCTCATTATACTCTATTGTTTACAGAGAAATGTTGGACTAGCAACACCTTACGACCGGCAGGAGGTTAGATGTAGCAGCAGGAGAGGGCACCAGCAAGGTGCCTCAGCCTCCGTCAGAATTGAACTGATCTTAGGACGATACGGAGGTATCATCTCGACCTCCCCAGCAATCTCCACCACGTCAGGAGCCACTTGGGATGGTCGGTGTGACGGCACCGCCTCCGGCAGTTTCTATACATGTACCATCCGACCAGGAGGTTAGGAGCGCAGTGGTTATGCTAGCACAGATGATGGCTTCTCAGCGCTAGCCAGTGCCACCTATAGTTGCAGAATCCGTAGGAGGGCCTGATAGCTCAAGGGTCTGAGAGTTCCTAGCACTATGTCCTCCGCAATTCACAGGGACAGATCGGACTGAGGACCCTTATGACTTCTTAAGACCAAATGTAGAGGATTTTTAGGGTGATGCATGCTACACCTATAGAGTCAGTTGAGTTGGTGGTATTCCAGCTATGGGACATCACCGTACTGTGGTATGAAAGTTGGGAGAGGTCCCGAGGGAGAGATGTTTCCCCTTTGACCTGGCCCAGCTTCTCAGAGGCTTTCTTGGATCATTACCTACCGCGGGATATTCGACAGGCCCAGGTTGATCAGTTCCTACACTTGGAGTAGGGGTCGATGAGTGTTCGGGAATATGCCATACGGTTTGATTCCTTGGCTTGATATGCACCAGCTTTTGTGGATACAATGCCTGCCAGGTTACACCGCTTTATTATGGGGCTAAACCTGGAATATGTTGAGACCTGCATAATAGCCACACCGCGAGAGGATATGGATATCACCCTTGTGCAGGCTTTTGCTCAAAATATTGAGGGTATCAGACAGCGGCAACGGAAAATTAGGAGGACAAGACAGGAGAAGCGCCGCACGGACAGACCGAGTGAATTATAGGAGGAGTCCTGGGGAGGACATAGGACACGCTTGTTAGATAGGCCGCCTAGACCCCCGCCTCCACCATAGCGGCAGAGGAGTAGGTCTAGTCGCCGAGGGAAGCTAGAGCCCAGCGAAGGTTCGCGAGCAGTAGGTTCACAACAGCAGAGGGGAGTGGAGCAGAGTGGGTTTACAATACCACTTTGCCCTATTTGCAGTCAACGCCACTCTGGAGCATGCAAGTATGGTTCCACAGCATGCAACATTTGTGGACAGAAGAGTCATCAGATGAGGAATTGTCCAGCTCAGGGTGAGGGTGACCGGGATCGACAGGATAGGTCCTCAGCAAGATCACGAGCTCCAGCATATCAATATCAAACTCATCGTCAGAGGTAAGAACTCCGAGAGAGTCTTTTCGGCCGTGGTCAGGCCTCATCTCACTAGGGGACGGGCTGGAAAGACTATCTTCATAGTAAACCTTAGGAATAGTCTGGCCAAAATCAACACCATGAACCTTCATGGCTGGGTTATCGTCTTCTCCCTCCCGGGGGTTAAAAGAAGAAGGTCTAGCCGAAGACATTCTTCTACTTGAAGAAGCTTGGCTTTGCGAGTTGGATCGTAGAAACTTAAGATTAATCGATCCATCTGGAAATTGAATAACCCTTTCGATCTGGGATCTTTCGGGTTGGATAGGTAAAGGGTTGGTGATAGAGTCGAATTTCCACTCTTCATCCGTTAAGATATCGTTCCATTTAAGAAGACGAGGAACGAACGTTGTACTATGCTCTTGGTTTGCTTCCATGAGCATGGTAACACCTTTGACGGAGGATGCTATAGCCTTTGGGGCTATAGTGGTTTTCATTAGCTTGTAATATACCCGGTATATAACAGCTATTTCTCTGGTATCCAACTTACTGTTCATATTCTTGGTTTTGACGTTAAGGGTCAAAGTATCCATGATGTTTGGATCATGAATATCTACCGAGAAGTTGGGGTAACAGTTAAAGTATACCGGGCCATTGGCGAGGTTACTTTCAAGGACTCCTAGCAGAGAGTCATCAAAGTTCAGAAGTCTATCATCTCTAAGTAATAAACAAAGAGGAATATTAAGGCCTTTTCGGAAAAGAGGTTTAACAGCTACTTGTACAAGACCGATATGAAGAAATTTAAAATCTTTCTTATACCTATCAATGTCAACAGCAATCAATAATTTAATAATTTCTAAAGAATTATTAATAGCAATAGTAGACTCACAGGTCTTGATATTATACTTTTTAAACATGGAAAAATTACCTAACTGGTAAATCTTTTCAAAAGGTTCTTTTGGTATAGACCAATTTTGCAAATCATTTTCTACCTTAGAGATAGATAAATTCATGCTATTAGTAACATACTGATTACTATCCATTATGCAAAAAAGATCGTCTTTGAGGAGAGAAAGCTAAGTATAGATTTTGTTCACGTATAACTAATAATATAGAGCAATCAAGTTAAACAACTGTATTTAATGGATGACCAGAATTAGCTATCAATTCTGGACTAGTCTATCTAATGGGATGATGTTGTTCACGGAGTTATATGAATAGTAGTAATACTTTCTAAATGTTTAAATATTTAAACGTTTAAGATTTGACATGAGAATTCATCTGGATATTACAATAGTTTCTTATGTTCAGACACTACGAGTCCAAGAATCAAGCCTAACGCCTTCCCTTGGCTAAGCGGCAATTACGATTCCTCCAGGATGGTCTAAACTGAGAAACTATACACCGAATTCCCAACACTTAAACAAGTAAATATTCTAACATCCTAAGAGTATAACTGCACATCACATAAACAATAGTACAGTAATCATCTTCCTTAGATCTGCCAGAACCCCATCTGGTTCAAACATTATAACAGTATATTAACATGCTGTTCTAAGTCATTAGTTAGACCTAACAAGAATCTAACTTATGCTTCCTACCTCAGACGATAAAAACTTAGCCGAGAATGGCTAACATGGCTTTGATACCATTCAACAGGATCAAGTAATAGCATAAATAAGGAGTAAAGCAGGAAATTAAAGACTTACTTTAAACAGAGATTTTATTCATAACGTCGGAAGCGTAATACATGAGAGAGAGAGCTTTCAGAGAAATATCTTGAGTAAATTTTTTGATGTCTCTTAATGAATTACAAGCATCTATTTATAGATGAAATAAGTAAAGTAAGAGATAAAGCAAAGACTCGGTGGTCTCTTCTGATTGGTTGAAGACGATTGCCCTTATCCTCAGATTTGAGTGGGAATCTCCTTTTTGTGAGTGGGAAGATAATGGGTATCTGCTTTATCCTTTTCTTCCGAGTGGATGGTTGCTTTCCTTTAGTGGGAAACAGCTTTTGTCGGTGTGGCCCTTTGGTGGGGTCTTATGAAGACTTTTGGCTAAATTCCTTTAGCAAATGGCAATAATCTCGCGGATTAATTTTATTTGGTTTAGTCACTTTTCCAACTAATAATTCTGGTTCTTTGAACCTCTATTAGTGGAAGTGTAGTATTTTCGGATTTTAATATCCTCAACTGGGACTAATCCTCATAAAATGCTTCTGCATAGGCTTGTGCCAGTGCTTTGGGATTTAGTTCATCTCCATTGTCCTCAGTGGACGAGGCTCCTTCTAGGAGTGCTGAGACTGATTTTTCATCGGTGTCTTCATCTTCTAAATCTGACAAGGCCTTTTGTAACCTCTTCTTGAGGTCTTCTCTCTTTGATGAAGAAGCTTTAGCTTCCATTGCTTTAGGGATTTGAGCTCTGGGTTCCTAAGGAGCAGATCCCTCGTAGTTCCAGTCAGCAATACAGAGCCTTCAACTCCTATCATCTGGAGCTTAGAAGATAGAGGTTTACTTTCTTCTTGTCTGTACAGTATGGGTAGGCCGAGGCCTTGTCCCTACCATCTTATTATTCTTACAGGCTTGCAGATTGTATCATATTCCCTGTGGTTAGATGTATCAGTCGTGTGGGGCCATATATGTGATTTAGACTATATGTGATGTTCGTGTGGGGCCTTGTTTAGCTTTTAGTTGATGACCTTGTCGGTCGTAGATCAGTTTAGCGCCTGATTTCATTTTCCTCAACTATAACTAGATATCATGGTGGCCTTGTTGGCCCGCATAAGACTCCTTATATTTAGTTGTTTCTTGTTAGCAGTTTACTTTTAACAGGTGGCTATAGGCCTTTTCGGCCGGGGGCTGTATTTACTACCGCTATATAGCCTGTCGTTTTCTTGATTCAAGAGTAAGAGACAACCTTGAACTAGAAGTGCTTAGACTCAGTTAGTTCAGCAGTCCAGGTCCTAGTAGGGCTCCAGGTGCTAGTCATGCCTCCCAAGGCGGGGTGTCAAAACTATATAGCCCGTTGTTTCCTTGATTTAAGAGTTAGAGTCAGCCCTGCACCAGAGGTGCTTAGGCTTAATCAGCTCAGTAGTTCAGGTCCTAGTAGGACACTAGGTGCCAGTCATGCCTCCCAAGGTGGGACATGACAAAGTAAGTATCAGAGCAGGTCATATCCCAAGGAGTCTGCAAGCCGTGCTAAGTAGAGTCTTGTCTATGGATGTGTTGTGCACCACATACTATAGGAAGGAGGCTGCAAGGCATGATAGGATGGTTACTATTTCTTTTTATTCAGTCGTGCTATAGAGCGTTATAGTATAGGGTTGAGTTCCTAAGCTCATTATACTCTATTGTTTACAGAGAAATGTTGGACTAGCAACACCTTACGACCGGCAGGAGGTTAGATGTAGCAGCAGGAGAGGGCACCAGCAAGGTGCCTCAGCCTCCGTCAGAATTGAACTGATCTTAGGACGATACGGAGGTATCATCTCGACCTCCCCAGCAATCTCCACCACGTCAGGAGCCACTTGGGATGGTCGGTGTGACGGCACCGCCTCCGGCAGTTTCTATACATGTACCATCCGACCAGGAGGTTAGGAGCGCAGTGGTTATGCTAGCACAGATGATGGCTTCTCAGCGCTAGCCAGTGCCACCTATAGTTGCAGAATCCGTAGGAGGGCCTGATAGCTCAAGGGTCTGAGAGTTCCTAACACTATGTCCTCCGCAATTCACAGGGACAGATCGGACTGAGGACCCTTATGACTTCTTAAGACCAAATGTAGAGGATTTTTAGGGTGATGCATGCTACACCTATAGAGTCAGTTGAGTTGGTGGTATTCCAGCTATGGGACATCACCGTACTGTGGTATGAAAGTTGGGAGAGGTCCCGAGGGAGAGATGTTTCCCCTTTGACCTGGCCCAGCTTCTCAGAGGCTTTCTTGGATCATTACCTACCGCGGGATATTCGACAGGCCCAGGTTGATCAGTTCCTACACTTGGAGTAGGGGTCGATGAGTGTTCGGGAATATGCCATACGGTTTGATTCCTTGGCTTGATATGCACCAGCTTTTGTGGATACAATGCCTGCCAGGTTACACCGCTTTATTATGGGGCAAAACCTGGAATATGTTGAGACCTGCATAATAGCCACACCGCGAGAGGATATGGATATCACCCTTGTGCAGGCTTTTGCTCAAAATATTGAGGGTATCAGACAGCGGCAACGAAAAATTAGGAGGACAAGACAGGAGAAGCACCGCACGGACAGACCGAGTGAATTATAGGAGGAGTCCTGGGGAGGACATAGGACACGCTTGTTAGATAGGCCGCCTAGACCCCCGTCTCCACCATAGCGGCAGAGGAGTAGGTCTAGTCGCCAAGGGAAGCTAGAGCCCAGCGAAGGTTCGCGAGCAGTAGGTTCACAACAGCAGAGGGGAGTGGAGCAGAGTGGGTTTACAATACCACTTTGCCCTATTTGCAGTCAACGCCACTCTGGAGCATGCAAGTATGGTTCCACAGCATGCAACATTTGTGGACAGAAGAGTCATCAGATGAGGAATTGTCCAGCTCAGGGTGAGGGTGACCGGGATCGACAGGATAGGTCCTCAGCAAGATCACGAGCTCCAGCATCGCCGGTAGGGCGTAGGACCTCAGTTTAAGACGAAAGAGGCCGAGGCAGATCAGGGGCCTCCAGTTCAGGTGCCAGCCCGGACCGTACTTATGCACTACCGAGGTGACATGAGTCAGAGTCGTCACCAGATGCTGTGACAGTTATGCTGAACATTTGCTCTCATCCAGCTTATGTGTTGATAGATCCAGGATCTACCTTGTCCTATGTTACACTGTTAGTGGCTCGGAAGTTCAGTATTACACCAGAATTGCTTCGCCAACCTTTCTTAGTGTCTACACTCGTTGGTGACTCTATTATAACCAGGAGGGTCTATCAGGGGTGTACAGTAGAGGTTGCCAATCGTCAGACTATGACAGACTTGATAAAACTAGAAATGGTTAATTTTGATGCTATTATGGGTATGGATTGGTTAGCTCCATGCTATGCCAATGTCGAATGTTGGACCAAGATTGTCTGATTCCACTTTCTAGGGGAGGCAATGCAGGAGTGGAAAAGCAGTACAGCCATGCCAAAAGGTAGGTTTATTTCCAAACTTCGGGCGAGAAAATTTGTAGCAAAAGGGTGCATTTATCATATTGTCAGAGTTCAGGTTGTTCGGGCAGAGCCTCCGACCCTTCAGTCCATTCCAGTGGTTAATGAATTTCCTGACGTATTTCCAGATGAGCTTCCTGGTATTTCCCCAGAAAGGGAAATTGATTTTACAATCAATATATTACCAAGCACTCAGCCCATACGTATTCCTCCATATCGTATGGCTCCTATTGAACTCAAAGAACTAAAGGAACAATTGAAGGATTTTCTAGACAAAGGCTTTATCAGGCCGAGTACCTCACCATGGGGTGCGCCAGTTCTGTTTGTGAGGAAGAAGGACGGCTCCCTCCGTATGTGTGTAGATTATCAGCAGCTAAATAAAGTCACCATCAAAAATAAGTACCCGCTTCCCAGAATAGACGATTTGTTTGATCAACTACAGGGAGCGAGGTATTTTTCAAAGATTGACTTAAGATCATGATATCATCAGGTCCGGGTTCGTGAAAGAGATATTCCAAAGACTACCTTCAAGACCAGATATGACCACTTTGAATTTCTAGTCATGTCCTTTGTACTAACAAATGCGCCAGCAGTGTTCATGGACCTGATGAAAAACATTTTCAGACCATACCTAGACTTGTTCGTGATAGTATTTATCGATATATTCTAGTGTATTCTCGCTTAGAGGGAGATCACCAGGATCATCTATGGACGGTGCTCCAAATTCTCAAAGATCGCTAGCTATATGCAAAATTTTCTAAATGTGATTTTTGGCTGAATTCAGTAGCCTTCTTGGGCCATATTGTGTCAGATACTGGTATATAGGTAGATATACAGAAGATAGAGGCAGTGAAAACATGGCCTAGACCTACCGCTCCAACTGAAGTACGTAGTTTTGTGGGGTTAGCCGGGTATTACAGAAGATATGTGGAAGGATTTTCCACTTTAGCAGCACCTTTAACCTAACTGACGCAGAAAACAGCAAAATTCCGTTGGACTGAGGCATGTGAGCAGAGCTTTCAGGAACTTAAAGACAGATGGACATCGACACCGGTGCTAGTGTTGCCAGAAGGAACAGAGAGTTATGCAGTCTATTGTGACGCTTCGGGTGTTGGGTTAGGATTTTTTTTTATGCAGCATGTTAAGGTGATTGCATATGCTTTCAGGAAGTTGAGGAAGCATGAGATGAACTACCCTACCCATGACCTAGAGTTAGCCGTGGTAATTCATGCCTTGAAAATATGGAGACTGATCACGGGCAAAATAGCATGCCCGAGATACGCTTTATACCTTAATGTAGTCTTGTTTATCTAAGTTATTTTACATACTTTCATGTGATTTTATATAAATGTGAATATATGTGCTAACCAACATGATTAGTCCTTGTTTTGTAGGTTAATAATGCACTTGAGGAACTAATTCACAAGTTGATGAATAGCAAGGAATGGAGTGGAAGCAAGTGGCGAAAGTCGGCAAGGAGCATGCCTTGGCAAGGCTGGCCGCGCAAGGCAGCGTGCCACGCTGTGCGTGTGCCGCGCCCAGCGCCGTGCCACGCCCTTGCCAAGTGCACGAGAGAAGGCAGCAAACGGCAGCAGCAGGAAGTAAACTAGCGCGCCAGCGCCGTGCCACGCTAGGCCAGCTGCGCGACAGCAGCTTGCCAACGCGCTGCATGAGCAGCGTGCCACGTTGGCCAGCGCGGTGACCCTCGGCAGCTTGGGTTCCTGAGGCACTTTCCAGAGAGATTTCGTGTTGCCTCCGTGTCACGGAGGCAGTGCTCCGCGATACACTCCGTGACACAGAGCCGTTCCATTACAGGCTAAATTATGCACGTTTTCCATTTACTATAAATTGAACCCTTAGCTCCTAAAATCATTGTGTCACGATTTTATTCTGAAAAACCACGTAGGAGTGAAGGGAGAAGTGGGAGAACTCATCTAGGGTTTATCAAATTCCCTTCTCATCTACCAAATTCATGTAAGTATGTTAGTTTAGTATTAGTTAATTGTAGTTTTACGAACATGAATGGCAAGAACCCTTCCTCTAGGGTTGAAGCCATGAATTATGATTGTGCTTTTATGAATTTGTTTTGGAATTAAGTTATTGATTGTTGTTTTCGTCTTGCATTCTGGATTGTTGGTTGTTTTTATGATTGATCACCATGAAATCATATTTGTTAGCTTGAGTAATAGCTTGAGAAAGCATTACCTAGGTCAGGACATGAGAATGTAAGGAGCATGTTTGTCTCTAGGGAGAGATATTGTGTCAGGATAGAAATATACCTCACACCTTGCTTGGTTGACACACGGGGGTTATGAAAGACCAACTTGGGATGTCACATCACCACTCGAAGAAGTAGTTGTGAGGCTAAGTTGAGTTAAATAGTTAGACGTACGAAAGTCCCTAATCGTTTCCCCGTAAACCACAACATAATTGATTGCCCGCGACTAGAAAATTAAACTCCTCGCTCACAATGATACAGTGAGGCTAGATTGCCATGTTTAGAGGCTCGAAAGACCATGAACATGCAATTCTAATTATGTGAAATAACAATTGATAGTTCCATGCTTAACCCATTGCAAATCGTAGGATCGCATGATTAATTGGTTTTAACTCTATGTTGCTCCTAGAGTGATTTCAGAATATTTCGTTGACCCAACTTAGACTTAATTAATCTCAATCGAAAATGTCTATAACCAACACTTAAGGTATTTAAGATCACAATAGAAATGGATAGTTAGAGGAATGGGTCCAGTCCCTGTGGGTTCGACAATCCGGTTCTTAAAAAGAGCCACTATATTACTTCCACGACCCATACACTTGCGGATGCGCGAATCGGGCACGTCAAGTTTTTGGCGCCGTTGCCGAGGACTCGGCGAAGTTTTGATAATTTATCTATTTTTGTGTGATTTTTAAATTCTCTTAAGTGTTGAAAAACTTGGTCTTAGTTTGTTTATTTGCAGGTGACAGGTTGTCCTGCCGAGCTGGCTAGAAATAGAGAGCTTGTGGAACCGTTGCTTGAACCTGAACGTCAAATCCATTTGCAAAGGAGAGTAGCTCTAGAGCAAAAGCTGAAGAGACTTCAAGAAAAGGTACAACAACAACCACCCGCGGGACAAGCACAATTGTCATCAGCAGCAATGGCAGCCAGACCAGTTCGCGAAGTGGCAATCCCACTAGCGACGAATGTGACCTCTAGCATTCATAAACCGGAACCTGGAGGGCACTTTGAGCTTAAACAGAACATGGTGCAGCTGTTACATTCTAGTGGTCAATTCACTGGGATGGCACATGAGGACCCGCAGCAGCACTTACAGAACTTTTTAGAGATTAGTGACACATTCGTCCCCACCGGCGTGTCCACAGATTATGTCCGAATGACCCTCTTCCCATTTTCACTGTTGGGAGAGGCGAAAAAGTGGCTAAAGGCTGAGCCACCAAACTCCATAACTTCGTGGAATGACTTGGCTAAGAAGTTCCTTATCAGATTCTTCCCTTCAGGCAAAACTGCAAGGTTGAGAAGTGAAATACTCAGTTTCAAGCAGAGGCCTGATGAGAACTTATATATGGCTTGGGAAAGATTCAAGTTATTGTTGAGAGATTGCCTCCATCACCAGCAATCAAATGAAGTGCTGGCCCATACCTTTGTAGAAAGTCTAGAACCACACACAAAAATATTACTAGACTCTGCATCGGGTGGGCAAGCCTTGGATAAGACATATGATGAGTTGTACACTTTGTTGAATAGAATTGCACAAGGAAATCCAGAGTGGCACAGTGAGTCATCGAGAGGGGCAGGAAACAGATCAGGGTTGATAGAAGTAGATGGTTTGAATGCCTTGGCAGCACAGTTAGCTTCGTTCCAGCATCAAATGATGACTCAGTTCAATAAACTGAGTATGAACCAACGCCAGGGCCAGGTTAATGCAGTTCAGCAAGCTCCGAGTTGGTGTGAAATTTGTGGTAATAATGGGCACCATGCAGAATCTTGTGGAGCCAATCCGGATTCGGTCAATTTTGTTAGTAATGTGCAGCGCAACAATCAGAATTTTGAAACCAGTTACAACAGAAATTGGTAGGGCCACCCGAATTTTTCTTGGGGTGGAAACCAAAAGCAGAATTTTATGCAACCTCAACAACAGCAGTATAAGCAGAATAGGCAGAATGATGGGCAATTGAGTAGCAGCATTGAGGAAACACTGCAAAAATCATGGAGACCCAGACTCAATTAATGGAAAATCAGGCGAGGATGGCGACAGACTTAATGAATCAGCAAGTAGCCACCTGAAATCTTGAAAAACAAGTGGGTCAGATAGCAGCTGCTCAAAACATGAGATCGCAGGGGGGATTACCAAGTGACACAGATCCTAACCCCCGGCAGATCAGTGCCATCAGTCTGAGAAGCGGCAAGCAATTAGCTGATGCAGTGTCAGAAGGGCTGAGCAAGGAGGTGCAGCCGGAGTTGGTTAGACCAGGACCATCCATCAACAGGGGAGATAATCAGAGTGCTGGGCAACAAAATGCACAACTTCCATTGCAGCCAGCACAAAGACCACCACCACCATTCCCTCAGAAATTCAGAAAGAGCAAGGAGGAGGAATGCTTCAAAAAATTCTTTGAGAGCTTCAAAGAACTTCACATAAATTTGCCTCTTTTTGATGTTTTGCAGGGAATGCCCAAGTATGCTAAATACTTGAAGGACGTGATGGCGAACAAAGTGAGATTGGTGGATGTCCAGACTGTAGCACTGACTGAGGAGTGCAGTCACAGGGTATTGTGCAAAATGCCAAAGAAACTCAAAGACCCAGGGAGTTTTACCCTCCCCATACAAATTGGTAAAGCTGAGGTGCTACGAGCTTTGTGTGACTTAGGGGCAGCAGTCAATCTAATGCCCCTATCCTTATTCAACACCTTGGGGTTGGGACAACCGAGGCCAACAAGGTTGATGCTGCAGCTGGCTGACAAGTCGCGAGTGACACCTGATGGAATAATAGAGGACCTTCTCATCAAAGTAGGTAAGTTCATTATACCTGCTGATTTTATTGTCTTGGATTTTCAGGTTGATGACCAGGTACCCCTGATCTTGGGACGGCCATTCTTGGCTACTGGAGGAGCGGTGATTGATTTGAAAGCAGGGACCCTGAAAATGAGGGTTGAGGATGAAGAAGAAATCTTCCGCGTCTACCAAGAAATGAACCTATCTGCACACTACAAAAACCTTTGTCAGGTTAGTGTGTTGGTAGAGGATAAGTGTGGGGTGGAGGATTCCACAGGTGCAGGGCCAAAGGAAATTATAAGTGTTCAGCCCGAGTCTGATAAAGGGCTTCAAATTGAGAGGAAGTTGGAGAAAGAGAGGAACAGAGTGGAGGTTGTTCCCTCTAAACAGCAAAAGAAAAGGAGATGGTTCTCGAAAGAGAACCCAGGTATGAGGATGTCCTAAAAAGGATAGTCCACGTCGGGCCACGACGTAAAATAAGGCGCTACTTGGGAGGCAACCCAAGGGTACCACAGGTACCATTTTAATTTCTTGCATTTGTGTTGATTTTATTTATTTTTCATCTTGTGTTGTTTTTGGTGGAAAGTTAAGCACAGATGGAGGGGAAGTCTGAGTACCCGTGGAGGAGGAAGCTAAAAAGCATGGATGATAAAAAGTGTGGGGTCGACACACACTTCTGCAAAGTGAAGAAAATCATGCTATTAGCTAGGCCTAAAGGCCTCAGGGAGTATTTCTCACCCTTTCTAAATTTTTATTTGATGCTATGAGGACATAGCATTATTTAAGTGTGGGGTGAGGGAAATTTCAAGGAAATTCCAAAAATTTTTGTGCTTAACAAGTTTGTGGTGAATGTAATGCTAAAATTTGAAAAAATTGAAAAATTTGAAAATTTTTCGGAATTAAGCATGACTTCATCACCCGTTGGTTTTTCTTTTCGGTTCTTTTCCGATGGGGGGTCTTTGAACCGAAGACTAAAAATTTTATCTTTCCCTTTCCTTTGTCTGTATATAGTGTTTTAGTCATAGTTAGGGACTGTTTCCAACGATGGATGGATGACGACCGTCTTGAGGAAAAATTAGTCGGTAGGTGTTGGGTTTTGAAACCATAACTATTGATGGCTTGATGTTCTTTTTATGTGCTATGCATGATTGTAAGATGCAAGTATGTTCGGTGTGAAGTATGCAGGTGTATAACTTTGTGTGAGACGCTTAGGCTCTTGAATGTGACTCAATATGATTGAAGCTTAATTCTGAATTCTTGTGATTAGCTGAGTAAGAGTCTGATGAATGTGTCTTGAATTGAGCATGTTCCATGAGTGTAAGGTTTTTGAGTATTCTGTGCTATTGTGGATTGTCTAGAACTTGCCTGGTGTGTTTATAAAATGAAATGAAGGATGGGAATTGTAGGAGATGATTTAGGCATTTCTTTGAATGAACCAAATTGTTATCCCTCATTTTACCTACCTTGAAAAATTAATCCTAGTTAGCCCCGTTGAGCCTTGAGCCTATTCTTTGACAGCTGCAACATAAGCTTAATCCTTTTTCTTTCATTAGCCTTGTGTTTGATCCAAAACTCCTAAGCGTTTGAGTGAAAAAAAATCCGAAGGAGTAAAGGAGTGAGAAGAAGGAAAAGAAAGGAAAAGTAGCAAGTTGTAGAAGTGAGAAAAGGACAAGGGTGCACTTGAGTGAAAATGGTTGATTATTAGTAAGGAGCAAGAAAACAAATTAATGAAAAATTATTTATAGAGCTCCTTACTAATAAGTTAAAAGTGCCTAAAGAAATGGGGGAACATAAGAGGAACAAGAAAGATGAAAGGAGAAAAAGGTAAAGTAAGGGAAGGGAAGTTCGTAAGGAGGGCGTAATGTATTAAAAGCGCTTAGGAAAGATAGTCACTATTACTGGCCATAATAGTACCTACCTGTCCCTTAGCCTACAGTACAACCCATTAAGTCCTACCTGATCTTACATTCACACATCCTTAAATTAGTGGAATAAAACACTAAGGGCAAGCTTATGGGTCATTACATGATGCATGTGAATTCTTTGTGAGAGTGAGTGTAATTCTATTTATTTACCCACACATGTTGTGATGTAAAAATGATTTTTGCGTGTGATTGGGTAACTCTCCTGCCGTGAGGGCACAAGTTGAATGTAGGTTAATAATGCACTTGAGGAACTAATTCACAAGTTGATGAATAGCAAGGAATGGAGTGGAAGCAAGTGGCGAAAGTCGGCAAGGAGCATGCCTTGGCAAGGCTGGCCGCGCAAGGCAGCGTGCCACGCTGTGCGTGTGCCGCGGCCAGTGCCGTGCCACGCCCTTGCCAAGTGCACGAGAGAAGGCAGCAAACGGCAGCAGCAGGAAGTAAACTAGCGCGCCAGCGCCGTGCCACGCTAGGCCAGCTGCGCGACAGCAGCTTGCCAACGCGCTGCATGAGCAGCGTGCCACGTTGGCCAGCGCGGTGACCCTCGGCAGCTTGGGTTCCTGAGGCACTTTCCAGAGAGATTTCGTGTTGCCTCCGTGTCACGGAGGCAGTGCTCCGCGATACACTCCGTGACACGGAGCCGTTCCATTACAGGCTAAATTATGCACGTTTTCCATTTACTATAAATTGAACCCTTAGCTCCTAAAATCATTGGGTCACGATTTTATTCTGAAAAACCACCTAGGAGTGAAGGGAGAAGTGGGAGAACTCATCTAGGGTTTATCAAATTCCCTTCTCATCTACCAAATTCATGTAAGTATGTTAGTTTAGTATTAGTTAATTGTAGTTTTACGAACATGAATGGCAAGAACCCTTCCTCTAGGGTTGAAGCCATGAATTATGATTGTGCTTTTATGAATTTGTTTTGGAATTAAGTTATTGATTGTTGTTTTCGTCTTGCATTCTGGATTGTTCGTTGTTTTTATGATTGATCACCATGAAAGCATATTTGTTAGCTTGAGTAATAGCTTGAGAAAGCATTACCTAGGTCAGGACATGAGAATGTAAGGAGCATGTTTGTCTCTAGGGAGAGATATTGTGTCAGGATAGAAATATACCTCACACCTTGCTTGGTTGACACACGGAGGTTATGAAAGACCAACTTGGGATGTCACATCACCACTCGAAGAAGTAGTTGTGAGGCTAAGTTGAGTTAAATGGTTAGACGTACGAAAGTCCCTAATCGTTTCCCCGTAAACCACAATATAATTGATTGCCCGCGACTAGAAAATTAAACTCCTCGCTCACAATGATACAGTGAGGCTAGATTGCCATGTTTAGAGGCTCGAAAGACCATGAACATGCAATTCTAATTATGTGAAATAACAATTGATAATTCCATGCTTAACCCATTGCAAATCGTAGGATCGCATGATTAATTGGTTTTAACTCTATGTTGCTCCTATATTCCGCAATTGGAGCGGAGGGCCCTCGATGTGACAAAAACTAAGGCCCCCAACACCACACACGGGCCAGTGCTGACTTTGGGCGAGCGACATGCTCGTGACGATCAGTACATGGCACGTATGTTCAGCATGCAGATGCTTCAGCTACAGATTGGTGGGAGACCAGCCACCGAGGAAGAGTTATGGCAGTTGGAGCTGGATTAATCTTTTGGCGAGAACGCCAGAGCCTTATGCCGAGTGGGACCAGCCTTCGTGGAGCCGACAGATGACGATGTCCCTACTGACGAGGAGACACGTCGTGAGGACTCCGATGTGGAGTCCGATGACGATGATGGAGCTGACTCAGATATGGGCGATGAGGCAGCAGCACCAGATGAAGAAGTCGAATATTTCAACTGATCAGGGAGTTCCACCACCCGAAATTTTGCTTTGTAATTTTTGTGAACACTGGGGACAGTGTTCGATTTAAGTGTGGGGTGGGGAATAGCTAGGTGCTGGGACTTGGGCTCTAATTTGCTGTATGTTTTTCCTTGGTTTGTATGTATGTTTGTGTTTTCCCTGTGGTGAACTGATTTGTGTTGTATGCGTATATATTTGTTTGTGTGGTTAATGATGTGTGGTATGAAAAGTTATGGTTGCCAGTGTAAATATTTTTTTTTTCTATCGAGATGATCGATATTTTTCAAATGTTTCGCGAAAATATTTTGCACTTGTAAATATTTTCTTTCTATCGAAATGATCGATGTGTTGCAAAATTTTTCGGTTTTTATTTTGGGTTTCTCGGAGTTTGTTTTCGGTTCTTTTACCGAGAATAGTCCCATTGAACCGATGTCATAGTTAGTGACCATTCCCTATGATGGATGGATGACGACCGTCTTAAGGGAAATGTAGTTGGTAGGAGTAGGATTTTAATTTGTTTTTAATTTTTCTTTGGTGGATTGCATCAATGAACTGTAGTTGCTTTATGGTTGCTAAAATTTCATTGCGTGTGTAACTGATGTTCAAAATGTGAAAATGATTCATTTGAAAGCATGCAATTTTGGTAAATATGTTGAGTGACCTAGGCTATAGAATTTGATTCAGTATGATTGAGACTTAATTTTGAATTCATGTGATTGGCTAATTAGAGAGTCTGTGAATGCATCTTGAGTCGAGCATGAGCATGAAGTGTGAAGTGAGGTATTGTTATTCCATGCCATTGTGAATTGTCTAGAACTTGCCTGGTGTGTATACAAAATGAAATGAAGGAGGTGTAGTGTTGGAAAGGATGTAGGCATTTCTTTGTTTTTAACTGATAGTTTCCATTTTTTTCTTGTCAAACTCTACCTTTCTATATGTTGTATACCCTAGTCAGCCCGTTGAGCCTTTAGCCGATTTCTTTCTTTCTTTTGTCCAAAATTGTATAAACCAAGCTTTATTCCTTCTTTTCATTAGCTGTATAAGTCTATACAAAACTCTTAAGCGCTTACAAAGAAAAGAAAATGTTCCCAAAGTGTTAAAGAGTGAAAAGAGTGAAAAGAAAAAGAAAAGCAAAGTGAGGAAAGAAAAGATGATGTTGAAGAGGCACTTGTTATAATTAAATGATATTGAGGGTACATGAAAACCCTTTGTTTTGTGTCAAGTGTGTTTGATGAAATGGGCAGTACGAAAGTAAACCAGCATGAATGGGAGAAAAAGCGAAAAGAGAGGAACAATGTCCATGAGTCGATGGGAATGTGTTGAAAAGGCGCTAAAGGATGCTAGCGACTACTATTGGCTAATCCAATATATATACTAGATCCATAGCCCCGTTACAACCCATTAAAGTCCTACGTGATCCTATATTGCATTTCTTTATATTAGTGGAGTAATACACTAGGGGCAAGCCTATGGGTCACGACATGATGCATGTGAATTCTTCTGGGAGAGTGAGTGAAATTAATTTTTATATGGCCCTACTTGAATGTTTGTGTGTTGCATGAACAAAAAGGGGAAGATTCTCTTGAGTTGTGAGGGCACATGCTTGATGAAAGATTGATTTTCGTGTCGGATTTCTTGATTAGCTGATTTGCATGAGTTTGCCGATATCAAAAATCAATTCTTAAAGTCTAGGAAGCCTTGATGTATTAAAGGTCATTGTATTGTAAGACCAAGCATGTTTTCGTGATGATTTGCAAAAATTGAATAATCGGTATGACCGTAGCGTAAATGGTCGCACCATAGTGATGAAGGTTGGGATGTAATTTGCATGAGTTGTGTATGTGTTGTTCGAGGACGAACAAGGATTTAAGTGTAGGGTAAGTGATCTTGGGCAGATTTATATGCCCAAGTGATACTCAAACGTATTATTTTCGCCTTGTTTGTGTGCAATATGTATATATTCTCATGTAATTGGTAATAAAATGTAAATTTATACTAACCAACATGATTAGCATTTGTTTTGCAGGAAAATATGATTTTTAGGAGCTAAAATGCATGTTGGAACTATATCGGAGTTGGACTTGGATACGAGCGTGGAAAAGACATTGGAATGCACAAATTATAGGGGCTCCGCGATGGAGCCGTGCCACGCTACCATCGCGGAGGCACACTGCCTGGAGAGGAAAATAAATGGCAAATTCCAGTGAGGCCTCGCGACAGCTCTGTGGCACGGAGATAGGCCTCCGCGTTGGCCTCCGTGCCACGTTGAGGCTAATTTACCGGACCCTGGATTTCCAGTGAAGGTCTGCGTCCACGCCGTGTCATGGAGGAAGTGCTCCGCGTTGACCTCCGTGACACGTTGCTTGTTATTCCGGGAAAAATTTCCCTCTAGTATAAATAGCACACTTAGGTTTATTTTAATTAGTTCAGACTTGGTGGAGCTAGGACGTGGGTTAGCAGCAGTTGAGGGACGAAAAAGCTAAGGGATTTCTTCTCTTCTTTCTTCTTTCAATCAATTGTATGTATGATTTACACTTGTTTTAGGATGATCAATCCACAAATGAGTGGCTAATTCTATTCCTTGCTAAGGTTTTGAACATGTGTAGTGAATTCTGATTGTAAATGATATGGTTTTCTTATTCTTCTTTCATGTTGTTCTATTAATTCTTGTTCTTACTGCATTAGTGCTTGGCCGACATTAATGTACATCTAAAAAGTCCAATTTCACTCGAGAGAGCAAGAAATTGGAAAGTTGTGAATTAATAGGGTATTGTTCTTAACTTGATTTGGGAAAATTGGGTTTTGATGTGCTTTCCTGATAGAAATATACTTGAAAGCCGTATTAGTCAATTTAGGAACCGGAATTGTATTGCTAGTTCGTAAATTGCATTTGATCACATAAATGTAGACGAATGGTTTATGATTCTTAAGTGAAATTAAATACGAGAGTTTTAATTTCTAGGCTATTGTTCTTGGCTAGCAACATGAAGAAGAGATTAACCGAATTATTATTATAATCAAATTCATTACTTGTTCTTAACCTTGGCATGCTCATATCCATAGTTTAAATTCACAGTAAATAATTGTTAATAGTTTTAGTGTATATTTTATAAACAAAAACTCAATTAACTGTTGGTTACGTTGTTGTTAGCATAGTTAGAAGTAAGATAAGAATATAGTATACTTAGGCAAATTTTACATACCCTGAGCCTCCTTGGATCGATACTTGGCTTACTTAGCCACTTTATTACTTGTTTGACCACGTGCACTTGCGTGTCGGTTTATAATATATAATACCAACCGAAACAGCCGAACAGAGACATTACCTGTATGGCATCTATGTAGATATTTTCACTGATCACAAAAGCCTGCAGTATATTTTCACTCAAAAAGAGTTGAATTTGTGGCAGCATCGCTGGTTGGAGATGTTAAAGGATTATGATGTGAATAATTTATATCACCCACGAAGGGCCAATGTTGTAGCAGATGCACTTACCCGCAAATCCATGGGAAGCCTGGCATATTTACAGCCCGAGCGGTAGGAATTGGCCCGAGAATTGCATCAGCTAGCCAGTTTAGTCGTTCGTATAGTAGAATCAGGAGACAATGGAGCAGTAATCCAGAATGCCACATTGTCATCATTGGTTGTGGAAGTGAAAGAATGGTAGTATGAAGATCCTAGCCTGGTTCAGCTCAGAAATAGGGTCTAGCGAGGGGAAGTGACGGATTTTTAGGTAACTGAGGACAGAGTTTTGAGATATAGAGATCGCCTATGCATTCCAGACGTGGCAGGGCTTTGCCAGCAAATTATGGGCGATGTACACTATGCCTGTTACTCTCTCCATCTAGGTTAGACAAAAATGCACGTTGATGTAGAAGAGATTTACTGGTGGTCGGGAATGAAAAAGGGGATAGGAGAATTCGTAGCTCAATGTCCCAATTGCAAACAAGTGAAAGTTGAACATTAGAAACCATGTGGACTGACACAGGATATAGCTGTGCCTTTATAAAAATGGGAGGCTGTTAATATGGATTTCGTAGTAGGGTTACCTCGTACCAGGCGTAAACATGATTCTATCTGGTAATTGTAGATAGGTTGACAAAATTAGCTCACTTTCTGCAAGTAAAGGCTAACTTTTCAGCCAAAGATTATGATGGCTTGTATATTAGAGAAATAGTCCGATTGGATGGTGTTCCATTATTAATTATTTCTAACAGAGTGGCGCAGTTTACAACTAAATTTTGTCAATCCTTTCAGAGGGACCTGGGGATGAGGTTAACCTGAGCACAACCTTCCATCCTCAGACGGACGGGCAAGTAGAACGTACAATCCAGACACTCGAGGATATGTTACGGGCATGTGTGCTAGATTTTGGAGGCAACTGGGATGAACATCTACTGCTTATTGAATAAGCCTATAATAAAAATTTATCATTCAGCAATTCAGATGGCACCTTATGAAGATATGGGCAGAAGTGTAGGTCTCTAGATGGTTGGTTTGAGGGAGGAGAGTCGGCATTGATTGGACCAGATATTATTCATCAGTCAAAAGAGAAAGTAAAGCTTATTAGGGAACGTTTGCTGACAGCTCAGAGCCGCCAGAAATCTTATGCCGATGTGCAGCGAAGAAACCTAGAATTTAATGTGGGTCACTAGGTATTCCTGAAGGTTTCACCGATGAAGGGTGTGACGAGATTTGGTAAGAAAGGCAAGCTAAGCCCAAGGTATATTGGGCCTTATCAAATTCGCCGAAGGATAGGCTAGGTGGCTTATGAATTTGATTAACCCCTAGAATTAGAATTCGTTCACCTAGTTTTTCACGTATCAATGCTGAGGAAGTGTATAAGAGACCCCTCCCAGATTTTCCCAGTTAAAGACGTCCAAATCACTGAGGAGTTAGCTTATGAAGAAGCTCCAGTAGCCATATTAGATCAGCAGATTTGTAGACTGAGAACTAAAGATGTTGCTTCCGTTAAGGTATTATGGTGAAATAAGAACCGAGAGGAGATGAACTAGGAGGTAGAAGATGATATGAAAACCATATATTGTCAGTTATTTTAGACTTAGTTAGATTGTGCAGCTAGAGGTATGTTGTTGTTGTTTCATAAGTTGCATTATATACATGTATATGTGAGATAATTAATTTCAGTATATTGTGGAATGAATGCCATAGTATTGTGTGGAGTACCTGTATTGGATTTTACTGCATTATAGGGTTTTGGATAGTCCATATTGCAAGGGATACTCGGCCAAAATTTTTTCAGAATAAGTAATTGGAAGGTTAAGGTTCTTGCAAGTAGAAGTTAAAATTCGAGGATGAATGTTCTTAAGGGGGGAGTATGTTACACCCCATAAGTTTCTAACATTTAGTCGTTCTATTCATATGTTGGTTGAGAGTTTTAGAGTTCCATACGTACGAGGAAAGGGCCTGGGGAAAGGTCGAACGAGTGCCTAGTCGGGATTTTGCGAGAGGAGGCCGAACCAAGATAGCTAGAGGGGCAAAGTGGCATGGAGATGCTCCACCGCGTTAGCTAAACTGGCATAGAGCAGAATCAGCGTGTTGGGCAACATGCCACATTGCCTTGTCTACTGCCTCAAGTATATATAGGCCTCACCCTTAGATTTCATGTTATTTACTTATATAATCACGACCAGCAGAGGTGAGAATGAAGGGAAACATTTAATTTTTATTTGATTATGCCGCTAAACGCCGTCCAAACCCAAATTAACTTCAGGTATCGAAGTATAAGGTTGCAGGGAGCATTTCTACGGAGTTAGTTTCCCAGGATTAAAGTAAGGATTTCTTCCTTCTAGAATTTCAAGAAATAACGAGGTTTCGACCGTGTTCCGTAAAGTTGAGAATATAGTTAATATTTATATATAAAGTTTTCCTTTTTACCGAATTTAGTGTTAAAACTAGTCCTATCTTTCCAGTAACATGATTTCAGTTTGGAAGAGCTATTGAATACTAATTGGAATTGGCTAGTTAATTGGTAAACAGCGAACGAGGTATGTTAAGAATTTTCTTTCGGCAAGTTAGTTTCTTCAGCATAGTAATCCAGTATGAATCCCAGTAAAGCACGTCAGGAGTATGTTATTATGTTCAGTTGTTGTTGTTAGTTGAGACTTATAAATTATATTATTTTGGGATGGATTATACCCGTATAGCTTCCATGACCACCCCAGGGTTAATAGCTGTGTCGCCACCCTCCAGGGGCGAGGATACGTCGCTCTATGGAGCGGCATGCCGTCCGTAAGGGATGAAGATAGGGACCCAGATCCTCATATTGCCGTGGTTGGCCTTATACAAACCCCCGTCGAGCGTTTACACCCGGGGTGTAGATATCAGGAGTCCTCCAGACTCAGATACAGCTACAGTCAGGGGTTGAGCAGGCCCAGTTAAAGACCCAGGGGATCGGCAGGATGCTTATTGCTGGTAGTTGACTCGGTATGACCTGGATATGGGTATATAGATTGAGGTGTACTCACTAGGGCTAATGGGGGCCCAGGTGGGTTATTCTGTGCTAATTGTACTTTCCGGCTTATGGGACCAGGTAAGGTTTATGTTTGCTTAGTTACTGATAGTTAGACCGTAAGACGCCTAGTTTTTCATGTATGACCCCTACACTCCCTATTACAGTTATGTTTAGTCCTGATTTCACATCTTCGGTCGTCTTTTAGTCATTGTTAGTTCTATTCCTTACTTTCAGTTATTTAAAATTACTACTTTACATACTCAGTACTTGTGGTACTGATGCCCTCTTCTAGGGTGCTGCATTACTTGCCTGCAGGTACACATAGATGAGGAGTAGGTCCCTCATAGTTCCAGTCAGCCGTACAGAGCCATCAGCTCCTTTCTTCCGGAGCTTGTGTGATAGAGGTTTACTTCTTTTGTTTGTACAACATGGGTAGGTCGGGGCCCTGTCCCGACCATCTTATTACTCCTAGAGGCTTGAAGATTACATTACTTCCTTGTGGTTAGATGATATCGGTCGTATAGGGGCCATATGTGTTTTAGACTATGTGTGTTGGCCATGTGGGGCCTTGTTTAGATGTTAATTAGTGGCCTTATCGGTCATAGCTCAGTTTAGCATCTGATTACCTTTCAAGTTATAACTAGATATCATGGTGGCCTTGTCGGCCTGCATAGGACTCCCTATGTTTTTTTGTCTCTTGTTAGCTATTTATTTTCACAGGTGGCTATAGGCCTTGTTGGCTGGGGGTTGTATTTACAGCCGCTATATAGCCCATTTTTTCCTTGATTTCAGAGTTAGAGTTAGCCTTGCACCAGAGGTGCTTAGGCTTAATCAGCTTAGTAGTTCAGGTCCTAGTAGGGCACCAGGTGCAAGTCATGCCTCCCAAGGTGGGGAATGAAAATAATAAAATAAAACCTAAGGAAAGTATTTATACAACACTAAAACTCTTTCCTAATTTAATGGGGATTACATCATAGGGATGTCCTATGAATTGTGGTAAGATTCCATGATTCATCTGTTTTATTTGTGGTAGCAAATTAATCTTATAATCTCTTCAGTTATGAGTGCTCAATATAACTCACGGTAAAATACCATGAGCCTGACTTCTGGTCGTGGTCTGAGCTCATGAAATGTCCATTCTCTGATCATCATACCACGGGCCATCAATATGAGTCGTACTATGCTGGTACGATCTGTGGTATCTGTTCATGCCTTGAAGCTTTGATATTGACAACTCTCTAATCGCTCACCATGGATTCTTAGTACTTCCTGTACCATGGTGGTACAATTCGTACTGAAGCTGGAAGGAATCATTTTCTGTACTTTTTGATTCTTTTAAAAAATCCAACTCTCGGAACATATTTTCCCGCAAAATTAACAAAAGAACATCATACCAAACATAAATATACCTATGTACTAGCATATTTTCTATGTTTTAAGCATCAAAAGTTCCGCAAAAACACTACATATCAATCGCCAATACATCATTAATGAGATTTGGAAGATTATGAGGGCAATGCATGCAATGGAGATAGAGGGAGTTGAGTTTTCTTCTTACCAGCTTAAGGATGTTGCTAATGTGTGGTATGATTAATAGGAGGAAGGTATAGGTGAGAATGCATCTCCAGCAGCTTGGGATAGTTTGAGGAAGCTTTCTTGAACCACTTCTTCCCCAGGAGCTAAGAGAGGCCAAAGCAGAGGAGTTTGTGAAATTGAGGCAGGGAACTATGAGTGTCAAGGAATATAGTCTGAAGTCGACATAGTCGTCCAGATATGCTTTAGAGCTGGTACCATAGTGGGGGTGGCCAGAATGAGAATTCATGTTTCGATTGGGTAAGCACGTGAAGAGGAATGCAAGGGTGCACTAATGATTAATGAAATGGATATTTCTAGACTTATGGTGTATGCCCAACAGCTAGAGAAAGATAAGCAAAAGTATAAAGAAGAGCACTAGAGTAGGAGAGCCAAGTTAGCTAGTAGTGAGGCCACACAATAGGGGAGGGAAAATGGTTATAGGTCCTTCTTTCGAAAGAGATCCTCTAGACCTATATCGACAACTGCTAGTGCACCATCTTTGAGTCAAAGGAATGAGCAGAGGTCTTAGATACAAGATAGTCCAGTTAAGGGAACACCATGACACATACCTTGTGGAAAGTGTGGTGAGGTCCAATGGGTAAGTGCTATTTGGGCAAAGACGGAACTTACGGGTGCGACCAACAGGGCCACTATCTGAGAGATTGTCCATCATGATAAGGTAATGGGGGAAATAGTGCCCAGTCTACTTCACCTGCAGGCAGAGCTGCCCTAAGGATACTACTTTAGGTACAGGCGGAGGTCAAAACCATCTGTATGCTATTTCTAATCGTCACGATCAGGATACTCCCAAGATGTTGTCACTAGTACGTTAAAAGTCTTCTCTATTGATGTGTATGCTTATGTGATCCTAGTGCTACTTTATCTTTTGTGACTCTTTACGTAGCAAATAAATATGGGATCTCTTCAAAACAACTTGTAGAGACTTTCAAATATTTATACTCTGGTCAGTGAGTCAATTCTATCTAAGAGAATTTATAGAGATTATACAGTGTCAGTCCATCACAAAGACACCACAACAGACATTGTTGAGTTAGATAAAATGGATTTTGGTATCATTTTAGGCACGTATTGGTTAAATTCTTGTTAGCCACAGTTAATTGTAGGACCAGAGTAGTAAAGTTTCGGTTTCCAGATGATCAAGTTCTAGTGTGGGAAGGTTGTTCCGTTATGCCTAAGGGTTATTTAGTTTCATACCTTATGACCACTAAGTTAATCTCTAAGGGATGTTTCCACCATTTAGTAAAGTGGGAGACTCTAAAGCTGAGACACCACCCCTTCAGTTAGTTCCGGTTATTAACGAGTTTCATGAGGTCTTTCCAGATGATCTTCTAGGAATCCGTCCATAGAGGAAAATAGATTTCTAAATTGATGTTCTTCCTAATACTCAGACTATCTCGATTCTTCCATATAGAATCGCTCCACCCAAGTTAAAATAGTTTAAATAGCAGTTAAAGGATTTGCTTGATAAAGGTTTCATCCACCCCAGTATTTCACCTTGAGTGCTCCAGTCCCTTTTGTGCGTAAGAAAGATAGTACTCTCAAAATATGTATCAATTACTATTAGTTGAATAATGTCACCATCACGAATAAGTATCCCCTTCTTAAAATTGATGACTTGTTCGACCAACTACAGGGTGCTGATTATTTATCTAAGATAGATCTCAGATTAGGCTATCAGCAATAGAAAATTAGAGAAAGTAATATTCCTAAAACAGCCTTCAAGACCCGTTATAGTCATTTCAAGTTTGTTGTTATGTCCTTCGGTTTGACTAAAACTCCTGTAGCATTCATGGATCACATGAACAAAGTAGTTAAGAAGTATTTGTACATATTTGTTATTGTGCTCATTGAAGACATCTTGGTTTACTCTAGAGAAGGAGTATGTCAGCATCTCAGAATAGTCCTTCAAACACTTAAGGACCTAGAGTTACTCACCAAGTTTTCTAAGTGTTAATTCTGATTGAAGTCTCTAGCATTCTTAGGCCATATAGTTTCCAGTGAGTCTATTCAGGTTGATTCTAAAAAGATTGAGGCAGTCAAGATTTGTCCTAGACCCATAACTCCAACTGACATCAAAAGTTTCTTGGGTTTAGCTGGCTATTATAGAAGATTTGTAGAAGGATTTTCTACTATTTCTACTCCGTTGACTAAGTTGATGAAGAAAAAGGTCAAATTTCAATGGTCTGAAGCTTGTGACACAAGCTTTTTAGGAATTGAAGACCCTTTGACTACTGCTCCTCTCTTGACCCTACCGTAGGGTACAAATGCTTTTATGGTGTATTGTTGTAATGGCCCAAAATTTTATAAGACTAGCCTCAGGATTTGGAAAGGTGGTCAGTAGGAAAAGTTGGGAAAAGGTCTCGAATGACTCGTTGTACGAGTCATGGTAAGGAGTAACGGGCCGTAGGTTGAGTCATCGTGAGGTCTTTGGTTGTTAGGTTCTAGACCAATAAGTTAAGGTACAACCCGTTGGTTGAGGTAATAGCTCATGTTCACGAGTAGTGGTCTGTATTTGCAGATGAAGGCCTGCTAGCAATGAGTCATGGTACGACTCGTAGGTCCTTGTAATGGGTTATGGTATGAAGTCATTGGTGTTTTTGGAGCATCAGGGTTGGAAGGTATGGGTCTTGGTATGACTCGTTGTAGGGAATAAAGAGTCGTGGCTTGCACTCGATGGAAGGGGGAAAAGGAGATGGAAGTGGCAACGAATGTGTTCCACAACCTATTTTTGGAGGATACGTTTCATTGGTTGGCCCGTGGAAACTTCAATAGTTAGGAGAAAACAGTAGCGACGATGAGAGGAACCCACGAGTCATGGTACCAAGGTATGACTGGTGGTGTGAGTCATTACATCTGGTAGTAAGGTTTTCCCTACGAAATCAGTAAGAGCATTTTTGTAATTTCTAAGCTCCTATGTCCTAAACTATGTCGTTTTATGCTCTGAAAGAAGTGTATTAAGGGGGTCTAACCTATTCTAATTCATTCAACTCCCATGCATTCAAAGTTAGAAATTTCATTTGAGGATCAAGCTTGAATCCTATCAACCCTTCTCAAAGTCTCTTGGGCTTTCAAAGTCAAGTTGAGATTTAGCTTACCAAGATATTTAGGGTTATGAATGAGAGTTTCCTTTCACTTTCATGCCCAAATTTCTCCTCAAGTTGATGAATTCAGGTCTTAATTCAAGTTTATGATCTTATGGAGTTTTAATCCAATTTTATGAAATTCTCTATTATTTGTTTATGGGTCAGTTCCCTTCCTGTTTCAAAGCATGTTTTAAGATTCATGGGAGGATTTTATACCTATTTTGATTATAAATTCATGATTTCAGGTTTTAGAAAAGTTATGCCTTATTATGTAACTACTATGAAAGGTCAAGGTTATGATTCATAATTTCAAGTATGATGAGATATCTAGCATGAATAAATATTTACAAATTACACATGTATGAATTTATGATTTTTTGACTTATGAATTCTATTTCAAGTATGCGTGATTTTAAGATTTTGGAAAGCCCATAGATGTTAAGTAGGTTTTCTTTATTTAGCCAAGGCTAAAAAGATCAGCTTTTCATATGTTTTGGAGTCAAGACTCCCACTATATCTTATGATATGTTTTGAAGTCAAGACTCCCCATGTTCAGATTTCAAACTAAGCATATGATTATGTTTTTAACTTTGTTTAAAAATGATGGGAGCATTGTGCATGTTTTTGCGTGTAGTATTTAGCACTAAGTAGGCTTGGGGTTCCAAGGATCCCGAATTTCAAATCGACGCTTCAATGTAGGTTTATATATATTTATTTGGGGCCTCTAAAGAGAGTTTCCCCATTCAGCAAAAGGCCTTCATCTTGATATCGATATCATAGTATGGTCCTTTGCCCTGGCAAGGTTTTGGACAACTTTGCCCATTTGAGTACGATAGTTGGTTTATCATGTAATCTCTATTGTGATTGTATCAGTTATGACGAGTCTCCCATTTTTCCTCATGATTTATGTTATTCATATTTATCACTTATGATACTACGTTTTATAGGTGGTTTGACTCAATGATCAATTTATGAGTTTTTACTTATGATTTCAACTATGACAAGTCATACGATTTCTATTTTAGCTTTGGGGTCATCCAATTCAGATATGATATTTAGCTTATGATTATACATGTTTTATATTTCAATTTCAGCATGCAGTCCTTAAACTCACGATCTTATAATTTATGCAGCATGTTTTACTTACATTGTATACTAAGTACATTTCAAGTGCTGACCACATACTCTATGTTATATCATTTCATGATATAGGTCCAGATGATCAGACTCAGTTCCGTCGTTAGCCCAGCTCCCGCAGCTTAGTAAATTTCCCATCATTGTGAGTCCTCATCTTCTGAGGACCTTTAGCTAGTGTTGAGTTATGTTATATTCATTTTCAAAATTTAGAGCTAGAGTGTTGTCCCATCATCTCATCAAACCGTTTAGAGGATTTCCAAACAATACATAGATTTTTAGCTTTGTCGAGTGTCGACTCTATTTTATGATCATTATGCTATTCAGACTTCATCTTATTCATGTTTAAGTTATCAGTTTCTCCTTTAGCTTATTCTCTTGAGTTGCTATTCACATGCCATAGTTTTACTTGAAGACATTCGTGGTTCCAAGTCCCATGTCTCAATCCGGGGTCCCAGCTCTAGTCTTGACAAACATGGTATCAAATCAATGGTTTAGAGTGTCCTGGGGTGTTTGAAAGCCGCTATTGGTTAGAGTCTTTCTATGGGTGTGAAGTGCGCCACACTTATGGGGGAGAGGCTACAAGACGTTTAAGAAATTTCCCTTCTTTCATGATTTATTCCATGCGATAAAGTATATCTCTATTCCTTCTAACTCTTGCTATACACATTTGCAGAAACATGCCTCCAGACCGAGTGAATAGAAGAAGGAATGACAATGGAAATGACCACGACAATGGCAATGGAGATGGGCAACAGGAATCCCCACCAGCACCAACAGATTCTTTGCCCGAGTAGGTCACTCATGCCGAGTTTATAGCACATTTTAGAAGTTGGCATAAGCTATAAACGCTCAGGTAAATCAGCAAGTGGTGTCTCATGATCCTTAGAATGGGGGAACACAGTAGTGGCTAGAGTTCAAGACTTTCTCCAGATAAATTCACCTATGTTTCTAGGATCAAAGGTGGATGAGAACTCACATGGGTTTATTAAGGACGTGTAGAAGATCAACCATATTACATGGGTGACAGGAGAGGAGAGTGCGGATTTAGCCTCCTATCAGCTGAAGGGGGTTGCATACATATGGTACCGCTAGTGGAAGGATGGTAGGGCAGTAGGAGCAGTTCCCATGAGTTGTATGAGCTCGTGACTACCTTCTTGCATAGGTTCTTCTCTAGAAAATTGAGGGAGGCGAAGGTGGCGGAATTCGTCAACTTGAACTAGTACCACAAGACTGTCCAAGAGTATGCCTTGGAGTTTACTCTTTTGTGCAAATATGCACCAAAGATGATTATGGATCAGACAGCTCGTATGAGCAGATTTGTGAACGGATTATTGGACTTGCTGGTTAACGGTGCAGGATCTCTGTGTTAAATAGTGATCTAGACATCTCATGATTGGTTATATATGCCTAGAAGATAGATGCAGATTAGATGAAAAAGAAGGAGAAAGAGGCCAGGAGGGCCAGGACAGGGAGGTTTGGATAGTTTCAATAGAGGTCCGATGGAGGACACCGCTAGTAGTCCCACCGGAGCTCATCAGCCCCAACTCCATCATCAGCCAGTGTTTCGTCTAGACCAAGGCATGATTAGAGGTGTGGGACATCTGGCTACCGAGGTCATAGGAGCAGGTCAGGAGAGCCCAACATTCTAGTTTGTTGTAGGTTCGGTAAGAGACATACCAGAGAGTACCTAGTGGGTTTAGGCATGTGTTAAGGGTGTAGGAAGCCCGAACATCTGCTCAGAGACTACCTTTTAGCCATAGGGCCCTAGTATAGGTTGTAACCCAGCTAGCAGTTCAGCAGCTCTATTAGTAAGCTCAGCTCAGTAGGGTGCATCCACTAGTTCAGGTGGTGGTCAAAATCAAAATAGATTTTATCACCTCACATCTTATTAGGAACAGGAGGTCTCTCCAGATGTGTTCACTAGTATATTACAAGTATTTCATCTTGATGTGTATGCATTGTTAGATACAGGGGCTACCTTGTGACTCCCTATGTTGCTATTAGTTCAAAGTCAGTTCTGAAACCCTATTAGAACCCTTCTAAGTCCTTACACTAGTCGACGAGTCAATTATAACTCAATTGGTAAATAGAATTTGCCCTGTCACGATCTATCAGAAAGTTACCTCAGCCGACTTAGTAGAGTTAGACATGATAGTTTTTGATGTTATCTTCAATATGGATTGGTTAAATGCATGTTATGCCTCAGTAAATTGTAAAACACATACGGTAGAGTTCTAATTTTTGGGTGAACCAGTCCTAGAATGCAAAGGTAGTTCTTATGTTCCTGTAGGTCGCTTTATT
Source organism: Datura wrightii (assembly GCA_035772735.1). Taxonomy (NCBI): domain Eukaryota; kingdom Viridiplantae; phylum Streptophyta; class Magnoliopsida; order Solanales; family Solanaceae; genus Datura; species Datura wrightii. Next base: position 2,475,416 of record JASDFA010000014.1, on the reverse strand, counting down.
TCTTATGTCAAGGCCAAGAAGATGATTTCTAAAGGTTGTGTGTACCATCTAGTTTGGGTTAAGGATGCGACGCTCGAGACCCCGACACTTCAGTCAATCCTTATAGTGTGTGAGTATCCAGAGGTGTTCCCAGATAATCTGCCAAGAGTCCCTCCTGAGCGGGAGATTGACTTTGGTATCGACCTTCTCCATGATATTTAGCCCATATAAGTTCCTCCTTACAAAATGGCTCCAGCCGAGCTAAAAGAGTTGAAAGAGCAGTTGAAGAATCTCCTAGATAAGGGTTTCATCAGGCTTAATAAATCCCCATGGGGTGCACCAGCTCTCTTTGTTCGAAAGAAGGATGACTCCCTTAGAATGTGCATTTACTATCAGGAGTTGAACAAGGTCAAAATTAAGAACAACTATCCCCTCCCCAGAATTGATGACTTGTTTGACCAACTTGAAGGTGCTAAGTACTTCTCAAAGATAGACCTCAGATTCGGAAATCATCAACTCAGAGTTAGAGAGAGTGACATTCTGAAGACATCTTTGAAGACTTGGTATGGTCACTATGAGTTCGTAGTTATGTCTTTTGGACTAACGAATGCTCCTATGGATTTGATGAACGTGGTGTTCATGCTGTATTTCGATATATTCATGATTGTCTTCATAAATTATATTCTCATATACTCTCGGAGTGATGAGGAGCATGCCGCTCATTTGAGGATTGTGCTCCATACTCTAAAGGATAGCCAACTGTTTGATAAATTCATCAAGTGTGAGTTTTGGATAAACTCAGTAGAATTTTTGGGTCATGTGGTGTCAAGAGAAGGTGTGCAGGTGGACTCTCAAAAGATAGAGGAGGTGAAGAATTGGCCTATACTAGTTAGTCCTTCGGATATCAAGAGCTCCTTGGGTTTAGCTGGCTACTACAACATATTTGTTGAAGCATTTTCATCCATTGCAGCACCGTTGATTGAGTTGACCTAGAAGAAGGTCAAATTTCAGTTGTCGGATGCCTATGAGAAGAGTTTTCAAGAGTTAAAGACTCGACTCACTTCAACCACAGTATTGACTCTACTAGAGAACACAAATGGACTTGTGGTGTATTGTGATGCCTTAAGTGTTGATCTCGATTGTTTGTTAATGCAGCATGTTAAGGTCATTGCGTATGCCTCTAGATAGCTTAAGGCACGCGAGAAGAATTACCTGACACATGACCTAGAGTTGGCAGCGGTGTTGTTCACATTGAAGATTTGGAGACACTACTTGTATGTAGTGCATGTGGATGTGTTCATGGATCATAAGCACCTTCTATATGTGTTCATGGCAAAGGAGGTGGTTAGAGCTTCTCGAGGATTATGACATGAGTGTCCTTTATCATCCAAACAAGATCAATGTTGTGACGGATACCCTTAGCAGATTGTCCATGGAGAGTGTGTCTCATGTAGAGGATGGAAGGAAGATGTTAGCGACGGATGTCCATAGGATAGCTTGTTTAAGGGTTTGTCTTGTTGACTTCACAGACAGTGGTTTCATTGTCCAAAATGGTTCAGAATATTCATTGGTGACCGAGGTCAAGGTTAGCCAAGATGAGGATCCTATATCAGTAAAGCTAAAGGAAGTTGTCCAGAATTAGAAGGTGGAGGTCTTCTCCCATGAGGGAGATGGTGCACTTCATTATCAGGGTCATTTATATGTTTAAGGAGTTAATGACTTGAGAGAGCAGATGTTTGGCAAGGCTCATGGCTCTTGGTATTCAATCTACCTAGGTGCCACCAAGATGTACCATGACCTACGGGAGGTCTATTGGTGGAATGGAATAAAGAAGGACATAGAAAATCTTGTTGACATAATCTATGGATTAGAGGAGCAGGGCATCAGGTTCGAGGGGATAGAGGCACATACCGGTAGAGTGCACGTTTCCAGCCTACAAAAAATGTGGTAAGAACAACATAGGAGAGTGCCTAGCTGGATCAGATATTTTCTTCAGGCATGGGATACCGGGGCACATGTGAAGGGAGTGTCCTTTGGCTAGATAGGGTGATAGTAGAGGCGTGCCTAGACTACTAATTCATCGGCAGCTCCAGTAGCACATTTTTCTTAGCAAGGTGCATCCACTAGTGCAGGTGGTGGACATCGTTACAAAAGGTTTTATGACCTCTCATCACATCAGGAGTAGGAGTTTTCTCTATATGTAGTCACTGGTATGTTGCGAGTATTTCATCTTGATGTGTATACATTGTTAGATCAAGGAGCTACTTTATCTTTTGTGACTCCTTATATTGCTATTAGTTTCAGAGTTAATCCTGAAATCCTATCAGAATCCTTCTCAGTCTCTAGTCCAGTCGGTGACTCAGTTATAGCTTGACGAGCATACAGAAATTTCCCTGTCACGATCCTTTAGAAAGTCACCTCAGCCAATATAGTAGAGCTATACATGACTAATTTTGATGTTATCTTTTGTATTGATTGGTTGCATGTATGTTATGCGTTAGTGAACTATAGAAGCTGTGGTAGAGTTTCAATTTTCATGGATGCCATTCCTAGAACGGAAGGGTAGTTTGGTTGTGCCTTTAGGTTGCTTTGTTTCCCACCTTAAGGCTAGAAAGATGATTCCCAAGGGTTGTGTTTATCATCTTGTTTGGGTTAAGGATGCAACGTTCGAAACGTCGGCTCTCCAGTTTGTTACTATAGTGTGTGAGCATTCAGAGGTCTTCCTAGATGATCTACCAAGAGTCTCTCGTGAGCGGGAGATTGACGTTGGTACTGACCTTCTTCCCAAAATGCAGCCTATATCTATTCCTCCATATATAATGGCTTTAGCCGAGCTGAAGGAGTTGAAGGAGCAACTGAAGGATCTTCTAGACAAGAGATTCATTAGACCTAGCAAGTCTTTGTGGGGTGCACCAGTTCTCCTTGTTCAAAAGAAGGATGGTTCTCTTCGTATGTGCATTGACTATCAACATTGAACAAGGTCACCATTAAGAAAAAGTATCCCCTCCCAAGAAATGATGACTTGTTTGACCAACTTCAGGGTGCTAAGTGATTAATAGACCTCAGATCCGGGTATCATCAACTCAGAGTTTGGGAGAGTGACATTCCGAAGATAGCTTTTTGGATGGTCACTATGAGTTTGTAGTTATATCTTTTGGACTAGAGAATGCTCCTTCATCTTTTATGTATTTGATGAATAGGGTGCTCAAGCAATAAATGGACACGTTCATGATTGTCTTCATAGACGACATTTTTATATAATCTCGGAGCGAGGAGGAGCATGCAACTTATTTGAGGATTGTGCTATAGACTCTCAAGGATTGGCAGTTGTTTGCTAAATTCAGCAAATGTGAGTTTTTATTGGACTCCGTAGCATTTTTGGGCCATGTGGTGTCAAGTAAGTGTGTGTAGATGGACTCTCAAAAGATAGAAGTTGTAATGAATTGGCCTAGACCAGTTAGTTCTTCGGATATTAGGAATTTCTTGGGTTTAGATAGTTATTACAGGAGGTTTTATTGAAGGATTTTCATCCATTGGTGCATCATTAACTAAGCTGACCCAGAAGAAAGTCAAAATTTCAACGGTCGGATGCCCGTGAAAAGAGTTTTCAGGAGTTAAAGACTCGATTCACTTCAGCCCCGGTATTGACCCTACCTAAGGGTATAGAGGATTTCATTGTGTATTCTGATGCCTCTAGGGTTAGTCTAGGGTGTGTGTTGATGAATCATGGTAAGGTCAATGCCTATGCCTCTAGAAAGCTCAAGACTCATGAGAAGAATTACGCAATACATGACCTGGAATTGGCAGCGGTGGTGTTCGCATTGAAGATTTGGAGGCATTATTTGTATGGTGTCCATGTGGATGTATTTACAGAACACAAGAGCATACAGTATCTGTTCACCAAGAAGGATTTGAATTTGGGACAAAGGAGATGGTTAGAGCTGCTCAAGGACTACGCCATGAGTGTTCTTTATCATCCAGGCAAGGACAATGTAGTGGTGGATGCCCTTAGTAGGATTTCCATGGAGAGTGTTTCTCATGTAGAAGATGGAAGGAAAGAGATGGTGAAGAATGCGCATCTGCTTGCACGATTAAGGGTTCACCTTGTTGATTCAACGGATGGTGGTGTCATTGTTCAGAATGGTTCAGAATCTTCTTTGGTGACTGAGGTCAAGGCTAGGCAAAATGAGGACCCTATTTTGGTAAAATTGAAGGAGACAGTTTAGAATTAGAAGGTAGAGGTCTTCTCCCAAGGGGGAGATGGTGTACTTCGATATCAGGGTCATTTATGTTATCTTGATATCGATGATTTGAGAGAGTGAATATTGCATGAGTCTCATGGTTCACGGTATTCTATCCATCTAGGTGCCACCAAGATGTACCATGATCTACGAGAAGTTTATTGGTGGAATGGAATGAAGAATTATATAGTGGAGTTTATGGCTAAGTGTCTGAATTGTTAACAAGTTAAAATGGAGTGTCAAAGACACAGAGGTATGCGACAAGACATCAGTATGCCCACTTAGAAGTGGGAAGAGATCAATATGGATGTCATCATAGGGTTACCTCACACACTTTGGCAGTATGACTCTATTTGAGTGGTCATAGATAGATTGACGAAAGCAGCCCATTTTCTACCAATCAAAACTACTGACTCAGCATATTAATATGCTGAATTATACATTCGAGAGTTAGTTCGGGTGCATGGGGTTCCCTTGTCCATCATTTTGGATTGAGGTACTCAGTTCAGCTTACAATTTTGGAGATCATTTCTGAAGGGGCTTGGTACTTAGGTTATGCTTAGCACAACTTTTAACCCAAAAATAAATGGTCAGGCTGAACTGGCCATTCAGACTCTCGAGGATATGTTGAGACCATGTGTGATTGACTTCAAAGGTAGTTGGGATGATCATTTACCTCTAATCGAGTTTGCTTACAACAATAGCTACCATTCCAGCATTCAGATGGCTCCGTTTGAGGCTCTTTACAGGCGGAGATATAGATCGCCTATTGATTGGTTTTAGGTATGTGAGGATACTTTGATAGGGAAGAATTCAGTTCATGAGGCTATGGAGAATGCTTAGCTTAAAAGGGAAACGACGAAAATAGCTCAGTGTCGTTGACAGTCCTATGTTGATATGAGGAGGAGAGAACTAGAGTTTGAAGTTGATGATTGGGTGATTTTGAAGGCGTCTCCCATGAAAGGAGTGATGATGTTCGGAAAGAAAAGGAAACTTAGTCCCAGATATGTTGGTCCCTATAAGATTGTGAGACGTGTTGGCAAGGTCGCTTATGAGTTGGAGCTACCAGCGGAGTTGGCTTTGGTACATCTAGTTTTCTATGTATCATTGTAAAAGTAGTGTGTTGGTGATCCGACTTTGGTTGTCCCGGTGGAGAGCATAGGTGTGAAGGATAACCTTAGCTATGAGGTACCAGTTGAGATCCTTGATCGTTAGGTTTGGAAGTTGTGGAATAAAGAAGTAGCTTGGGTGAAAGTCTTGTGGAGGAATCATCTTGTTGAAGGAGCTAAGTGGGAGGCTGAAGTAGATATGATGGCTAGATACCTGCATTTACTCCCTTCCAACTCAGTTCCAACATGATGTATTAGTTTCCTCATCACTACATTATTTAGTTTCATGTCTAGTCCATGTCTCTCAGTTTCCTTTATGTCAGTGCATGAATGTGTGATTCATGAATTCAGTTCAGTAATGTATATCAATCCGGAGTTAGTCATTTTGTCGGTTTTTAGCTCTAGATGATCAGTATTTTAGATTTCAGTTCCCTTCCCTAGCTTTTCAATGTGTTTAGTCTACATTCGAGGATGAATGTTCCCAACGGGGAGATATTGTAATACCCCAAAAGTTCCTAAGACTAGATGAGAGCAATGGAAATAAGTTCACCAGAAAAATCTATATTTTTGCCTCAGAACGACTCGTAGTATGAGTTGCGGTGAGAAGTAACGGATCATGGGAGGAGTCGTAGTGAGATGTTGAAGTTAAATTCTCAAACCACTAGTCACACCATGATTCATGGTGTGTGGGTACGACTCATGGTCAGGAGTCGTGGTGAAGCACAGGGAATGCCAAGGTTGGAGGGACAGATCGTGGTACAACTCATTTTGGGAAACAATGAGTCGTGATAAGGTTCATGCTTTGGAAGTGCTGTGTATGGATGGGATGTCATGAATGGTGTTAGGACCCGTGGTAGGTAACCACGAGTCAAGGGTTGAAACCCATGGAAAGATTCAGAGAAGGTTAGATTTAAGGGTCAGTGATAGCGAAAGGTGTTATGACCCGTGATGAAATGTAACGACTCATAGTAGGTGTTCGTGACATGATCTATAGGAACCAGTCTTAGGAATAGTGGTGACAACGTAAGGTGACCACGAGTCATCACTTCATGGTACGACTTGTTGTGAGAGTCATGACGACTGCCAGTGCCTATTTTCTAGAATTTTCATTAAGGGTATTTTCATAAATCCTAAGCTCCTAGGTCCTAAACTACATCATTTGAAGCCCTAAAAAAAGTATATTAATGGAGTTTAACCTATTATAATTCATTCAACTCCCATGCATGCAAGTTTAGAGAGATCCATTGGACATCAAGCTTAGGATCCTCCAAATCTCTTGGGATTTCAAATTCAAGTTAAGAATCATTTCACGCAGGTATATAGGGCCATTAATGTGATTTTCCTTTCACTCTTATGCCCAAATTTCTCCTCAAGTTCATGAATTCTACTGTTGATTTAAGTGTATGATCCTATGGGGTTTTATCCCAAATTTCATGAAATTCTCTATGATTTATTTATGGGACAATTCCCTTCATGCTTCAAAGCATATTTTAAGACGTGTGGGTAGAATTTATACCTATTTTGATTATTAATTCCTGATTTTAAATTTTAAAAAATTATGCCCAATTATGCAAGCTTCATGAAAAGTCCATTTTATGATTCTATTATGATTTTGATTTTCCGAATCCCTAATTTATGATTTATGATTTGTGATATGATTTCCTATAAGTAGTAGTTCATGAATTTATGTATTTCAAGTATGGTGATTTTCTCAAGCATGTATGTTCTTCATGATTTATGAGTTTATGATTTCGGCCAACTCATGGGCCCTTATTTTGTGGCTAATCATGTATTTCAAGTCATATCAAGTATGTTATTAATTAACTACCCATGAACTTTATGTATGATTTCACGATAATTACATGAGCCCTCATGTGCATGTTTTTGGAAGTAGTGTCTAGCACTGATAGGCCCGGTGTTCCGGTGAACTCCGAGGTCTCAGAACTATGTGCCACCTAGGTATATATTCATTATTAACCCTATGGGTCCCTATTAGTGATATCATGCCACTTGCGTCTCTTGCCTTGGCAAGTTGGGACGGCTCTGCCACTTGAGTGGGATAGTTGGGGCATCATTTAAGCTTTATCATGATGGTGTCAGTTAAGACGAGTCCTCCCATTGCTCCTTATATTTTATCCATGATCATGAATACAATACTTTGGCTCAAGTTATGTTTGACAAGGTTTCTCTTATGATTAGAATTAAGATAATTTATGAATAGATTTGAAAACCTTGAGCACCCATGTTTATGTTGTAATTATCACATCATGTTTTGAACTATCCTACTCTTATGAAATTTTATGTATTTTATTAGTCCATTTTACTTACCTTGCATACTCAGTACATTCAAAATACTGACTGCATACTCTATGCTGTATCATTTCATGATACAGGTCCGAGAGGTCAGACTCAGCCGCGTCATTAGTCCTGCTTCTATATCAGTTTAGTTTAGCCAATGTTTGTGAGTCCTCATCTTTCGAGGAAAATCAGTTAAATTTTTTGTTGTTATTTCAGTTACAAAATTTTGGTGAGCTAGTTAGGGATGTCCCATCAGCTCATTAGTTATGTTAGAGGATTTTCAAATAGTATGTAGCATCTCAGTTTATCAGTGTTGACTCAATTTGCGATTATCATGTGTGTAGACTTCCGCTTATTCATGTTCAATTTTATCAATTTTCGCTAATTTATGCTCTTTAGCCACTTTGTTCATGCATGGGTCAACTTGGAGCTATTTGTGGTTCTAGGTCCCGTGTTTTAATCTGGGGTCTTAGCTTGGGTTGTGACAACTTGAGAATTGGCTTTAGCTTTCATTGCGGTTGATCAAGAAAAGGTAAATTGGCTCAAATAGGGAGACTAGGGATTCATGTATCATTGGCTAGGTCTTTTTAGGCATATATCGCTTGTGAAGCACAAGGAAGGCGTAAGTTCATCGCTACAACCCGTAGTAATTCCTAAATTCAGGTACAAGTAGCAAGGTATGTTCTAGAGTATTATCAAATCAAGTGAACAAACAATTTTCCTTTCCCACATATTGGCATATGGATATAGAAATGAATAGTACATTACTCTTAACTAGGAACACATTGCTAACAATTTCATGTCATAAATGGAGATATATAACTCAATATCAAACAACTACAACAACAATTTTCAACAATCAGAACAAGTATGCAAATAGCTAAATTTCCATCACCACCTAAGTCAAAAATAATTTGTTCATCCTAAGACTACTCTACAAAGTAGGTTGATTCCCTTAAGAATGTCACTTAGCAATCCATCATTGGGCCCATGCACTACAACAGTTAACTACTTTTAATGGGTAAGATTCAAAAAAAAAAGTAAGCCTCCCGAGAAAGAACCATGGCTAAGAAAACTAAGGAGGGCTCTACACTATAAAAACAAAAAAAAGTTAATCTAAGAAAGAAAAAGAAGAAGCTATACTAGGAAATCTATAAAAACATATGGACTAAAGTGTGTTGCCATAACACACATTCATAGGCTTAATCAGAACTCGTATATGCCAAATGATATCAAACCCCATCCTCAAATGGTGCAGTGCCCTCAGTGACAAACAATTATAGAGTACAATAAACAAGATTATATTAGCTCCCTGTAGTGTTGGAGCAGTGATGTTAATGGACTATTGGATAGGCGAACTGTCTCTGCAAAGAGCAGTCCCTCCATCGAACCATCTTTAGAGATAAAATTTGAGCCTTCTATTTTGATTGATTTCTTTCACCATGTGATGTACACCTACATCAAACAACATTCATTAGCTAACACGCTTGGGTTGCCTCCCAAGAAGTGCCTGGTTTAATATTGCGGCACGACATGGATACTAAACATGGTGTAGCATCCCTTTGGTTGCCTCCCAAGAGGTTGAGTGTTATTCCACTTTTCTTGCCACTTTAAGGATATGAACTGTCACCCGAGCTTTGAAGCAAGGCTTCAACGATGCTCATGGGGAGGTGGTATGAACATAAAGAGGCCTTCTCCCGAGTATTTCATTTTGCTCCTTTTGGCTTTTAAATGAGGAATGTCATTTTTCACTCTCAGTATGGTAGACGTTGAAATAAAATCACTTTGATCCTTCTATCAAAAATCCTCCATAGTCTCGGTTGCCTCATTTTCCTTATTGTGATGTCGACCAAGCACAATATTGAGAAATGGTTTGAATATGGTCTAAATCAATCCATTTTCAAATATGCTTCTTTCTAGATATTGTTACTCTCAAATGCACTAGAGTCCTCAAAATTGATTTGATGGACTTTTCGTTGCAACTCAAGTGTCATTTCTTAAATTTTGGTATCTTGTAGTATATTTGGATTGGATGGTTGGCAAATCACCCTTGGCTCTTCAAATCCCTCTTGACCTCTTCATCATTGGAATCCACTTCAATATTAGTACCCATGAAAATTTTTTCATGATAGGAGTTGTCCAAGGCTTTCAGAAGTCCATCAATGGAAAAATTCATGTCTTGAAAAGTTTCCTCATTTTCAAGGTGATCTTCTTCCCACAATTCAGTCAAGACTTGCCCATTATGTGCACTTTTCCCATTTTGCTCCTTGACATTTCTTCAGACTCTCTACTTTGATACTTAGAGAATTATACTTCAATCTTTAGCTCTTTTACTTCATTTCCACAACAGTAATTGTGGTCATAAAGGTTTTATGGCTCATCCATTGATGTGGAAATCTCTTCGTCAACCATTACTTCTTGATGAGTAGATACTTCCATGGGAATGAAAAGGGTATCATCAAATGAATCTTTTACTCTTTACCATCCCATGACATTTGCTGAGATGGACTTGTTGATCTCATCTAAGTTAGAATTTCGATCTAATAAAGTTTGGACAATTGTTTGGATATTCTCAAATCCTGTTGTCCTTCACACGCCTTGTCATTGGTAATGTCAAACTCAAAAGAACAACTAGCATTTTCATTAGAAATCTTGGGGAGAAGTCATAATAGTTAGGACAATCACCCCAATGTCCACCTGTGATAGGAAGAACACATTTCTCTCCTAAGAGCATGTTCACAATCTTCCCAAAAATGGGGTCCTCCATAATATGGGCATGGGTCATCAATATATGGGTTGCAACTGCAAAACCCGTTCTCATAACATGATGTCGTGATACTCCTGCTTCACATAATAAAGCAAAGGAAAAGTGATAGAATAGAACCAAACAAACAAACCAAATCCAAAATACTTCATAGGACCTATGGCAATGTCCATGGAAACGGTTCCAAATTAATGATATCGCCCTTAATCCACCCCTCATATTGGAGGTGCACGTGGATAGTATAGTCTAATTACCCAACTTCATAAGCAGGAGTGACCCTAATTATGGGTCGACCCCCTCAAAATTACCTAATATGAAAGAATTGATAGTGGTCTAGGCTAAACATGCAAGCAATTTAATTAGGCAACCCGTGAGTATCTTTCAATAGCACCAAAAGTGTCAATCTACCTAACTTTTGTCAAATTAAAGAGAACTCCCTTGTACCCAATTACTTGTTGCTAATTAAAATTCAATCTATGTCTAGGAGAATCCATTAAATCGGGTTATGCCTTGCGTTATTGTTGAATGATGCTAACCTAACCTAAATTTTCTCTTTGAAGCCTCGTAAAGGTAATTGGGAAGGATTGGATGACTCTCATCACCAATCACACAATACAAAATAAAAATCAATCAAATGTTCATAAGTCCAAAATCAATTTTAGAAAATTGAGATCATTAGGGTTCATAACCCTAGATCTGGGTTTAGCTACCCATAGCAAGAAGAGAAGAACAAAGCAAGTAATAAAACATTCTTATAAATGAAATTTCAATTTGGAGAAAAAAACTTGAATTAATAATTTGATCTTGAACTTTAATTACAAATCTTTGAAAATAAAATGGAAAACAAGCTCTAACTATCTAAAACTATGCTAAACTATGAAAACTCCCTTCAATAATATGAAAAAGAACTATTTATACTAAGCCAAGAACCCTAGCTAAAATTCATTTTCGGAGGGCCCAGGTCTGAAAGGACCATCTTTTGAACTGTCTTTTCAGAAGACGGACCATCTTTTGAACTATCTTTTGAAACAATGAACATCTTATGACCCATTTTTTCAAAAGACTGACCATCTTTTGAATCATCCTTTGACTATTTCTACAATTCATTCTGATTTTTGCTAGATTTAATGACTTTAATGCCTCCTTTCTTTAGTTTATTTAGGTTTCTGAAACATAGCATAAGGTTAGTTTCTACTTAACATAACTCCTAAATACATGTAAAATACTATGAAATGAAGTAAAGATGTGTCGCTAATTGCCAACACATCACTCCATTACCAACTAATCCGCTCAACAAGTTCAACACCTGAGCTAATACATCTACAAAAGTCGGAGTGAGTGCAACCCCCTCCCAAATTGGTACCATTGCCTCCGTTGCTACCTATTTTTGAACCTCTAGAAGTATGGAAGAAGAGCCTCTAGAGATGGACCAGCAGCCTGGCCCCTGCTTTCAGCCACAACTGCTCTCTGTCCACGACCTCGTCCTCTGTCCCTGGCCCTTCCTCTGTCGCGAGCTCCGGCCACAACAGTTGGCTCGGGTACCTTTTCTCTGGGTCCTCTTGATTGTGTCCTCATAGGTTGTAAGATAAAATAACAAAGAATATTAGGTACCAATTAGAATCAAGTAATAGCACAAATAGAAAAAACAATGGAGTTTCCCTAAAGTCCTGTGATGTAACACCTCAGACTTTCGAGCTAAGTTTGAAACCATCTAGGTGTGTAGATAATCCGAACACAACTAAATTTTTATGGAATCTAGGTTTTAGAATCAATTCGTATGTATGGAAAGTGCGTCAGATATGAATTAAGGTCATAAGGACAAGTTGGGAAGAAAATTTGAAATTTCCAATGGTGGTGATGAGGGGAGACAACGAGTCGTTAGACGACCTAACGACTTGTTAAGTCCCTAGTGGTGAATGGCAATGACTTTTTCCTACGAAATTATTAAGGGTGTTTTCATAAATTATAAGATTCTAAGCCCTAAATGATTTCATTTGAAGCTCTGTTAGGAGGGTTTTAAGAGGGTTTAACCTATTCTAAATTATTCCCCTCGAATGCATACAAGACTAAGACTTCTCTATTGAATATCAAGCCTAGAATTCTTCATGTTCTTCTCCAAATCTCTTGGGATTTCAAGTTTTAGAAAATTGTGCCCAATTTTGCAAGTTCTTGAAAAGTCATGTTTACTATTTATAATCTCAAGTATGATGAGATATCTAGTATGTATCAATGTTTACAAATTTTCCATGCATGAATCTATGATTTTGATGAATGAAGTCTATTTCAAGTATGCATAATCTCTAGATTTGGGCAAGCCCACACAAGACAAGTATGTTTTATGATCTACCAAGGCTAACAATATCAAATGTTAGATATATGTTTTGTAGTCAAGACTCCTCAAATCTATAGATTAAAGTTATGTTATAGAATATGATTATATGAGCATTATATATGTTTTTGGAGTAGGGTCTAGCACTGAGTAGGCTTGGGGTTCCAAGGTTCCTCGGTCTCATAAACTACACACCAACGTTGGTATATTTTGGGGCCTCTCAAGAAAGCATTACCACATGCCTAAGGGCATACCGTGATATCACACCTTACTTATTCTTTGCCCAGGCAAGGCTTAGAATGACCCTCCTCCATGTGGACAAGATGTGGGATCATCGTGCGCTCATACATGGTGGTTATCGGTTATGAGGAGTCTCCCAATATTTCTCATGATTTCAGTTATGTAAATATTTAACATATGATATTATGTTTTCACCAGGTTTGATCCAATGACAAGTTTATAAGCTTTTATTTATGATTTCAGATATGGCAAGCCATATGAATCTATTTTCAGCTTTGGGTCATTCTATTAGGATATGAAATACATTTTTTGACTATACATGAATTTAGATATCAATATGCAATCCTTACTCTCATGATCTGATGATTTATGTTACGTGCATGATTTCAGTTATACATACGTAGCCTGTTTTACTTACCTTACATATTTAGTACATTACAAGTACAGACAACATACTCTATGTTGTATTGTTTCATGATACAGATCTGAGCGATAAGACTAAGTTCCACCATTAACTCAGCTTCCCCTTAGTACAATTTAGTTCTCACTATTGGTGAGCCTTCATCTTCTGTGGATCTTCAACTTAGTGTTTGATTATGTTATTTTGATTTTGAACTTTAGCTAGCTAGTTGGGGGTGTTGTCCCATCAGCTCATCAAACAATTCAGAGGCTTATCAGATATTATGTAGACTTTCAACTTTGTCGAGTAACGACTTTGTGTTATATTGTTATGTTATTCAAACTTGTGCTTATTCATTTTAGTTTATCAGTTTCCATTTAATGTATGCTCTTTAGCCGCTATATTCATGCCATGAGTCGACTTGGAGCCATTTGTGGTTCTAGGTTACGTGTCTCGGTCCGGGCCTATGTTTAGGTCTTGACAAACTTGGTACCAAGAGAAAAGGTTTAGATTGTCCTATGGTGTCTGAAAGCCGCATTGATTAGAGTTTTTTCCACGGGAGTGAAGTGCGCCACACTTATGGGGAAGAGGCTACAAGACTTTTTAGGAAATTTCCCATCTTTCATGATATATGTCATGCAATGAAGTACCTCTCTATCCTTCTAAAACTTGTTCTATACGCATTTGCAGAATCATGCCTTCACACTGAGAAAATAGTAGAAGTAACAGAAATGGAAATTTCCATGAAGATGGCAATGGATGTGGGCACCAGCAAGCCTTGCCAACACCAGCAGGTCCTTTTCCTGAGCATGTCTCTCATGCTGAGTTTAGAGCGACATTCCATATGTTGGAATAGGCTTTGACCACTAAGGTCAACCAGCAGGTACTGGCCCATATCCCTCAGAAAGGGAGCATAATGGCGGCTCAAATTCGAGATTTCCTCAAGATGAATCCACATGAGTCCTTGGGTTAAGAGTGGATGAGGACCTGCATGAGTTTCCATAGGAGATATAGAAGATCACCCAAATTATGGGGGTAACAGGTGAGGAGAGCACAAACTTACCCTTATATCAGTTGAAGGGGGTTGTTTATATTTGCTATCATTAGTGGAGGGACGGTAGAGCAATAGGTGCAGTTCCTGTGAATTGGGATGAGTTTATGACTGGCTTTTAGAAAGAATTTTTCCTAGGGAGTTGCGGGAAGGAAAGGCGGGAGAGTTCGTCGACTTGAAGCAGAACAATATGACTATTCAAGAGTATGTTTTAGAGTATACTCATCTGTCCAAGTATGTGCCGGAGATGGTGGCGGATCGGAGAGCCCGTATGAACAAATTAGTGTATGGAGTGTTAGATTCTCTAGTCAAGGAGTGTAGCAAAACAATGCTAAATAGTGATATAACATCTATCAATTGGTTATATACGCCCAGCAATTAGAGGTTGATTAGATGAAGGAAAATGAGAAAGAGGCCAAGAAGTCCAGGACAAGAAGCTTCGGGTTTTCCCAATGGAGTTCTTGTGGAGGACATCATCAGCAGTCCCACCAGATATCATCAGTCCCAGCGCCATCATTAGCCAGTGTGCTATCTAAATCTAGGCATGATCAGAGGGGAAAGACAGTAGGCTCTAGAGGACAGGGGAGTAGGTCGGGGGAGCCAAACATGCTAGGTTGCGACAAATGTAGCAAGAAGCACCTCAATGAGTGCCTAGGGG
This sequence comes from Datura wrightii, assembly GCA_035772735.1. Classification (NCBI taxonomy): domain Eukaryota; kingdom Viridiplantae; phylum Streptophyta; class Magnoliopsida; order Solanales; family Solanaceae; genus Datura; species Datura wrightii. The sequence continues at coordinate 2,460,347 of JASDFA010000014.1, read as the reverse complement.
GGTCAGGTGCATGTTTCGGGTGTGGTAAGCCTTGACATCTTCTCAGAGACTACCCCACAGCTGGAAAGGGCCATGGTGGGGGCCATGACGCAACAATCAGTTCAACAGCTCCACCAACACGTTTAGCTTAGCAGGGTGCATCTACTAGTGCAGGTGTTGTTCAATGTTAGAACAAATTATATTCCGTCTCATCTTGTTAGAAGCAGGAGGTATCTCCAGATATGGTCACTGGTATATTGTGAGTATTTAATCTTGAAATATATGAATTGTTAGATTGAGGGGATACTTTATCTTTTGTGATGCCTTATGTTGCTATTAGTTTCAGGGTTAGTCCTGAAATCATATCAAAACCCTTCTCAGTCTCTACTCCAGTCATTGGCTCAGGTATAGCTCGATGGGTATACAGAAATTGCCCTATCACAGTCCTTCAGAAAGTCACCTCAATCGATTCAATAGAGTTTGACATGAATGGTTTCGATGTGCATGGATTGGTTGCATGCATATTATTCCTTACCAAATTGTAGAATCCGTACGGTAGAATTTTGATTTTGGGTGAGCCAGTCCTAGAATGAAAGGGTAGTTTAGCGGTGCCTGTAGGTTGCTTTGTTTCCTATCTTATGGCTAGAAAGATAATTTCTAAGGGTTGCGTGTACCATCTAGTTTGCATTAAAGATGCTATATCCGAGACCCTGGCTCTTTAGTCTATCCCAGTTGTATGTGATTATGCTGAGGTTTTCCCAGATGATCTACCTGGAGTCCCTCCCGAGTGGAAGCTTGACTTTGGTATTAACCTTCTTCTCGATACGCAGTCTAAATCCATTCCTCATTATAGAATGGGTCCAACTAAGCTAAATGAGTTGAAAGAATAGTTGAAGGTTCTCCTGGATAAGGGCTTCATCAGGCCTAACAAGTCCCCGTGGGGTGTACCAGTTCTCTTTGTTTGAAAGAAGGATGAGTCTCTTCATATTAACAATGTTATAATAAAAAACAAGTATCCCCTCCCTAGAATTGATGATTTGTTTGACCAACTTTATGCTTCTAAGTGCTTCTCAAAGATAGAACTCAGATCCGAGTACCATCAGCTCAGGGTTAGGGAGAGCGACATTCCAAAGATAGCCTTCAAAACTCGGTATGATCAGTATGAGTTTGTAGTTAAGTTGTTTGGACTTATGAATGATCCTACAACTTTCATGGATCTGATGAACAGGTTATTTAAGTCATGTTTGGATGTATTCATAATTATCTTCATAGATGATATTCTCATATACTCTCGAAGCGAGGAGGAGCATGTCACTCATTTGAGGTTTGTGCTACAGATTCTCCACAATCACCAACCATTTGCTAGATTCAGCAAGCGTGGGTTTTGGTTGGATTTGGTGGCATTTTTGGGCCATGCGGTGTCAAGTGAGGGTGTGTAGGTGGACTCTCAAAAGATAGAAGCGGTGAAGAATTGGCCTAGACTAGTTAGTTCTTTGGATATTAGGAGTTTCTCGGGTTTAGCTGACTATTACATGAGAGTCATTGAAGGATTTTCATCCACTGCAGCACCGTAGACTTAGTTGACCCAAAAGAAAGTCAAACTTCAGTAGTCATATGCCAGTGAGAAGAGTTTTCAGAAGTGAAAGACTTGACTCACTTCAAGCCTAGTAATGAACCTACCCAAGGGCACGAATGGGATTTGTTGTGTATTGTGATGCCTCTAGGGTTGGTCTTGGATGTGTGTTGATGCAGCATGGTAAAATAGTGATCTTGAATGGTGAATTGAGTGGATTGTTATTCTCTTTGTTTTAATTAGTTTTAGCAGTTGCAAACATTAAAACATGTCTGAATCATCAACTTTCTTGAGCAAAGAGGCTGAAGTTAGGAAAAGAGAATAACAATGAAAATTTGAGGAAACCAACCCTCAGCTAATTAACTTGATCTCTAACCGAGGATAGTTAGTCCAAGACTTATGGCGAGGGTAAAATATACCCATCTAAAGTCCGAGAGGATTTAGGTGAAATTCATCTATGTAGGTTGAGAGATGTTAGATGAATATATTCGTCAGTGTTACACAGAATTCACCAATATAGATCAGTACTAAAAATAAGCCTACTATGTTATGAAATTATAGGGAACACAATCCTAGATTTGTCTCATAAATTTGATAACAACTTAATCACTTTTTAGAATTATTTTTTCTTTTATTTGCAACCTCCCTTCTGAAATATTGGCTACTGGTTTATTTACTTATCATTAACATATTATTTCTTCACTAATCCCTGTAGGATCGACCCCAACCTAGTTTGGTTACTATATCCCAAAGCCTGATGAACATATTGAGACCCTATCATAGCTACCTCACCAACCTCAAACCATTTGATGGGCGATCTACATCTCTAACCTTATATATCCTTGAACAAAGCCATCTGAATGCTGGAGTGATAGCTGTTATTGTAAGCGAACTCGATTAGGGGCAAGTACTCATCCCAACTACCTTTGAAGTCCATCACACCTGCTCTCAACATTTCCTCGAGAGTCTGGATTGTACATTCCGCTTGGCCATCCGTTTGCGGATAAAAGGTTGTGCTGAGCTTAACCAGAGACCCAAGCCTTTTTTGAAAAGACCGCCAAAACTGGAAAGTAAATTAAGTACCTCAGTATGAAATAATGGACAAGGGCACCCCATGTAATTGAACAAACTCTTGGATATATAGTTTGGCATAATCGTCCGCTGAATTGGTGGTTTTCACCTGTAGAAAATGTGCACCCTTTGTCAACCTGTCTACCACAACCTAAATGGAATCATATTGTTGGCGAGTACGAGGTAATCCTATTATGAAATCTATGTTAATTTCTTCCCACTTCCAAGTAGGAATACTGATCTCCTAAAGTACTCCTCTCGACCTTTGAAGCTCAATGTTTACCTATTGATAGTTCGGCCACTTGGCTACGAATTCTGCGATATCCTTCTTCATGCCACCCTACCAATAAATTTCTTGTAACTCACGATAAAACTTAGTGGCACCCGAATTGATGGAATACCTCAATCCATGGGCCTCATGCAATATCCGGCTCCTCAAATCATCAACATTGGGAACACATAGGTGACCCTGGTACCAAAGAACACCATCTCCCCCTTGGGAGAAGTCCTCCACCTTCTAACTCCGAATGGCTTCCTTCAACTTTACCAAAATCAGGTCCTTATCTTGTCTAGATTTCACATCAGTCACTAAGGACGATTCAGATTTGCTTTAAACAACCACACTGCCATCGGTAGAGTAAACCAACCGCACTCCTAACCTTGCAAGATGGTGCATATCCCACACCATCTCTCTCTTTCCTTCCTCCACATGGGAAACGCTCTCCATCGAGAGCATACTAAGTCCGTCCGCCACGATATTAGCCTTACCCGAATGCTAAAGAACACTCATATCATATTCTTTAAGTAGCTCTAACCACCTCCTTTGATGTAGATGAGGTCTTTATGTGTGAACACATATTGTAAGTTTTTGTGATCTGTAAACACATCCACATGGGCCCCATACAAGTAATCTTGCCATATCTTCAATGCGAATACCACCGCGGTTAACTCTAGATCATGGGTCGGGTAATTCTTCTCGTTGATCTTAAACTGTCTAGAGACATATCCTATTACTTTCCCTCACTGCATCCATACATACCCGAGTCCGATCCTTGAAACATCACAATACACCACAAAACTGTCCGTACCCTCGGGTATGGTCAACACTAGTGCGGTAGTAAGTCGAGTCTTCACTACTCTTGGAAGCTCTTCTCACAAGCCTCCGACCATTGTAACTTTGCCTTCTTTTGACTCAACTTGGTCAACGGTTCTGAAATCGGTGAAATTCCCTAAAAAAATCTCCGGTAGTAGCCTTCTAGGCCCAAGAAGCTCTAAATATCTAAGGATTCACCGGTCTAGGCCAATCCTACAATGCCTCGATTTTCTAAGAATCCACCTTAATACCTTCACTTGATTCCGCATGACCCAAAAATGCTACCGAGACCAACCAAAACTCACACTTGTTGAACTTTGCATATAATTGGCGATCCTTGACCGTTTGAAGCACTACACTCAAATGAGCGGCATGTTCGTCCTTTCTATGAGAGTAATCACGAACATGTCTAGGTACAACTTAAACACCCTGTTCATCAGGTCCATAAAAGTTTGCAGGAGCATTTGTTAGTCCAAAAGACATAACTACAAACTCATAATGACCATACCGCATCCTAAAGGTTGTCTTCTGGATATCACACTCCCAAACCCTGAGCTGATGATACCCGGACCTAAGATCTATCTTTGAGAAAAACCTTGCACCTTGAAATTGGTCAAACAAATCACCTATCCTGGGTAGAGGATACCTGTTCTCAATGGTGACTTCGTTCAGTTGCCAATAGTCAATGTACATCCGAAGAATACCATCTTTCTTTCAAACAAATAAGACTGGTGCACCCCATGGAGACTTGCTAAGTCTAATGAAACCCTTATCCAACAGGTCCTTCAACTGATCCTTTAACTCCTTTAGCTCAGTTGGATCCATAAGGAGGAATAGAGATAGGTTGCGTATCCGATAGAAGATCAATACCAATATCAATTTCCCTCTCATGAGGAACACCTGGTACTCATACACCATCGGAACTGACTGGACGGTCGGGGTCTTGGACTCAACATCCTTAACCCTAAGTAAATGATACATGGAACCCTTATAAATCATCTTCCTGGCCTTAAGGTATGAAACAAAATGACCTGCTGGTACAACCAAACAACCCTTTCACTCCAAAACTAATTCACCCCGAAAGCAAAATTCCACCGTACAGGTTCTACAATTTACAAAAGCATAACACGCATACAACCAATCCATGACAAGAATAATGTCAAAGTCAGTCATGGATAACTCTACAAGGTCTTCGGAGGGGACTTTATGAAAAATAGTGACTGGGTATCCTCTATACACTCTCCTAGCTACAACCGAATCACCAAGGGGAGTAGAAACTGAAAATGGTTCTGACGGAGTCTCAGTACTAACTCCAAAGCTACTACGAATGTAAGGGGTCACAAAAGACAAAGTAACTTCCGGATTTATCAAAGCATGGACATCTATATGAAAAAAATGCAACATTCCAGTGACCATATCCGGGGACACCTCCTGCTCCTGTCGGGTTACTAAAGCATAAAACCTATTTTGGAAATAACCACCGGTTGAACTAGTAAATGCACCCTGATGAGGGGGATGTGCTATTGGAGCGGCTGAACTGGCTACTGGCATACGGGCTCCACCGTCCCCTGATCTAGCTGAAGGGCAATCCCTGAGTCTGTGTTAAGGTTTTCCACACCCGAAACAAGCATCCAAACCAACTAGGCACCTCCCTATGTGATTTGTGCCACACTTCGCACAAGTTTGGAAAGTACGCTCCACCTACATGCTACCAGAGCCTCTCGCGTCTAGGGCCCTACTCCTCTGATCCCCTCGGAAGCCAGATGGCGTAATAGCTCATGATAGTGCTGGAGCAATAGACCTATGATGGGACTGTTGGTGCTGTCCACCTCCTGTCCTGGCCAGAGAAGTCCTGTAACTGTCAGTCCTAGCCCTCTTGGCCTCTCTCTGCCTCTGATATACCAACTCCATCTGCCGAGAATGCAACACAATACGGTGAAACTCTATAACCTGATTCAACATGGAGATCCTATAGTCATTATCCAGTGAGTCCTCTACTCCATGTACAAAATGACTCTCCGAGCCCTCTGGTCTGCCACCAACTCAGGCGCATACTTGGCTAGATGGGTGAACTCCAATGCATATTCTTGAACTGACATGTCACCCTACTTAAAGTTAACAAACTCAGCCGCCTTAAGATCCCTCATATCTTGTGGGAAAAACCGATCCAAAAATGCTGCATGGAACTCTTCCCAACCTATAGGGCCTACACCAACCACCCTAACATCTTTCCACTACTTGAACCATATGTGAGCCACCCCCTTTAGCTGATAGGAGGCCAAATCAACACAATCTCAATTGTTCACGCCCATAACCTAGGTGATCTTTAGAATCTCCTTGATGAAATCATGTGGATCCTCATCCACCTTGGACCCAAGGTACTCCGGAGGGTTCATCCTCAAGAAATCTCTAATTCGGACTACTACTGCATTTCCATTCTGTGGGATATGCGCAACAACCTTCTGGTTGATTTGAGCGATCAAGGTTGCGCCAACATCTGCGTAGCCGCCCGAAACTCTGCCATGGGCAAATGGCTCCGGTGTATGGGGCTCCTAAACAGGTGGGGATTGTTGATGCTGATGATCATTGCCATCTCCATGCTCTTCACCGCTCCCATTTCTTCTCCCATTCATTCTTCTGGGAGCCAACATTTTGCAATCGCGAATAGCACAAATTAGAAGGATTGAAAGACATGCATGAATTCATGGGCTAGTTAAATCATAATAATCATGAACATACTTGTACATGCATGAACTAGCCATGACATAAGGCTCGTGAGTCGGCCAAAACATAATTCATGAACCATAGGTTTCATGCATACTCGTAGATCATACATATAGATTGTAAATCATTAAATCATAATAGGTAATTGAATAATTTCATATTTCAAATCATAAATCTTATTGGGCTTGTAAACATCATCAATTGAAGCGAAGATCATAAATCGGTTCATCGTAGATCATGCTTAATTAAGCTTAGTTTAGTAGAAATTGAAAACAATAATTTGATAAGTAAAATAGTTGTGAAATCTGATCAAAATTCATAAAATATGATGTAAGTCACAAATCATAATAACCCATTAGCAAATCGTTAAATTTTCACAAAAATTGAATTAAAACCTCATGAGAGTTTGATAGATTTTCATAAATTAATAAAGAATGGGCATGGGTGTGAACGGAAACACCCATTCGTAACCCTACATACCTGATGGAGGCTGAATCTTACTTTCCCTTCAATACGTAAAACAAGATTGAAAGAAATTGAAGATTTCTAGCTTGATCACCCTCTCAACTCTCTTCTACCTTGCATGCATGGATGGAAAATGAGTAATATGATCTGAACCCCCTAAATGGTCATTATTCATAGGCCTTGGGAACCTAGGAATTATGAAAAGGACCTTACTAAATTCGTAGAAAATAACTGCTAGGTTGCCCTAATGGACGTCCTGACGATTCGTGGCCATGGGCAATGACTCGTGGTGTCTACCGTCATGTGCACTGCTTTACCTACTCAACTGGGCTCGTCATGGGTCAACCAACAATTTGTCATGGGTGACCATGACTTATGGACACCACCCGTGAAGTACACTGCCTCAACATTTCTTTCCTTTCTTATTTCCTTTCCCTATGACTGACCCAACGACTTGTGGGGCCTGGCCATGAGTCGTGGTCTCGCCCGTGATGTCTCAGCTCATCCAGTACTCGTCACAAGACCCAAGGCAATCCCCATGAGTCACCTAATGACTCGTGGTCTATACTCACGAGTCGTCTCACGACTCATCCTGAGTCTGCAACAACAATCTTCACATTTTCCTGTTCCAAATCCCCAGTCTAACCTTCGGGCTTTCGGGGTATAACAAAGGATTTGATAAAGTTGGCCATGATACTTGAACTTAAATTTCAAAAATCATACATGCTTGAATAAATATAACTTGAAATCAAAAAATTCACAAGCTTAAGATTCTAAACTTTGATACATGTTTCGATAATACATCATGAATTGAAATCATGGGCACATAAACTAGAAATTCATAAATCATGCATATAGGGAAAGAAAATCATAAGCTTGAAATCATCAATTTATACATAATTTTAGAGTCAAATCTTCCCTAATAACCATAAATTATAAATTGAAACATGAGAGAATTAAACCCATAGAGATAACATGGAAGATTACATGGAATTGGGTAGGACCCTAGAATATCAACACAACATGCTTAGAGACTTAAAATCATAGAATAAGGATGAAATTGGGCATTTAGGTGTACTGTAGAAGTTGTATTTAAATAAGTTAGGGTGGGTTTAAAAGAGTTGGGTCAAGTCGTCTCACGTGGGTCAGTTTAATTTTATTTCTCACCACGACGCGTACCAGGAGTCGTAGGATGAACCTATGAATCATCCCTCATCAAGTTCCAAGGAACAACGCTACTTACCTGGGGACCTATGGACCATCAGTATGGGTCATGGTAAGATTCCACAATTCGTACCATTGACCATAGGTTGTACATTCTGAAATTTAGAATTTAGGAGTTCATCAGGACGGTTGTTACCATGACTTGTACAACATAGGTACAGTTCATGATATCCGACCGTGATGTGAACTCCTGAACTTTGAGAATGCAGTTCTTCAGTATGTCTAGGAATATGAGCCATAACACCATGCCATGATTCGTACCATGGCTCGTATCCATGCCTGCAAGTTTCTTTTCCATATTATTTCCTTTGGTCTACCCGCACACTTTAATACATATGAGTTCTATAAAGAAAAAAGAGAAAACATAAAACAAAACACTTGGGTTTCCTTCCAAGAAGCACCTGGTTTAACGTCGCGACATGATCTGGGTATTTTGGCTACTCAGACTTTACCCAAGTACCCCATAGGCTACCTCTAATGCAGCGCCTGATTTTATTTCACTACACGATGTAGGCACATTGGCTACTCAGTATTTACGAAAATACCCCATGGGTTACCTCCCATCCAGTGCCTAATTTAACGTCGTGGAATGATATAAGTATCTTGACCACTCAGACTTCATCAAGATATACCCACTCAATTACTTTTACCTCTTCAATGGTTCCAAGCTACTGCTTCACCCTTTGGCCGTTTAAGCGTCTTACCATCTCCATTATCAAGATCAATGGTTCCATAAGGGAACACTTGCACCACCCTATATAGTCCCATTCATTTGGACTTTAACATGCCCGAAGGCAAGCGGAATCTTGAATTAAACAACAGAACCAGGTCACCGGCATTGAATTCTCTCTTCTAGATCTTCCGATCATCATACCACTTCATCCTTTCTTTGTAAATAGATGCACTTTCATATGCTCTGAGTTAGAATTTGTCCAGCTCATCCATCTACTCTAGCCTCAACTTAGAGGCCACACTCCATTCCAGATTTAACCTCTTGAGCGCCCATAATTCCTTGTGCTCAATCTCCACAAGTAGATGGAATGATTTTTAGAACACAAGTTGATATGGAAAAGTACCAATGGGGGTTTAAAGTGTTATTCAGTATGCCCATAGTGCATAATCTAACTTGCTAGACTAGTCTATTTGATTAGTGTTCACCATTTTTGTCAAAATGGTGTTGATAGGTTTGATACCTCTACTTGCTCACTCAATTAAGGATGGTAAGGTGTCTCCACCTAATAGTTTTCACCATATTTTTCGAGCAGAGCCCTGAAGAGATGATTGCAAAAGTGAGAGCCTACAACATTTGCAATGGCTTTGGGAGTGCCAAATCTTGCAAAGATATTCTTTCTCAGAAATGTTGTGACACTCTTTCCTTCATTGTTGGAGAGCACCACAACCTCCACCCACTTCAAGACATAGTCTTTAGAAACCAAGATATACTTCATCCCATATGAACTCATGAAAGGCCCCCATTAAATCAATGCCCCAGACGTTAAACAACCCCATCTCCATGATAGGGGTCAATCGTAGCTCATGCTTACGAGTTATGCCACCTTGTCTTTGGCACTGATCATAAGATATTTCCTAGTCTTGAGCATCTTTAACGAATTGTGGCCCAGTACCCATAATACAAGATCTTGTGTGCAGTTCGAAGACCACCATGATGAACCTCAACTGGGGATGAGTGGCATGCCTCCAATATACTCATCATTTCAACTTTTGAGACATATCTGCGAATTAGTCCATCTACATAGATATGGAAAAAGTATTACTCATCCCAATAGAATTTCCTCACATCATCTAAGAACTTCTTCCTCTAATAGATGATTAAATCTATAGGCAACACATCACTTACCAAATAATTGGCATAATCAGCAAACCATGGGATTAAATCATGGGATGCAGCAAACACCTGTTCATCTGGAAATGTATCATCAATATAGTCCTCATCCTTCAACACTGCCTCTACCTCATGTTTGGATAAGTGATCAGCCACCTAGTTTTCAGTCCTCTTATTATCCCTAAGCTCGAATTCAAACTCTTGCAACAATAATACCCACTTGATCCGCTGCGGCTTAGCATATTTCTTTGACATCAGGTACCTTAGAGCTGCATTGTTAGTATGGACAATCACCTTAGATCCAAGAAAGTATTCCTGAAACTTTTCAAAAGCAAACACAATAGAAAGCAACTCTTGCTCAGTCATAGTATAGTTCCTTTGAGCTACATTCAATGCCTTGCTAGCATAATAGAACTGGTGGAACATCTTTGCTCTCCTTTGGCCTAATAGACCACCAAGGGTTATACCACTGGCATCACACTACCTTAAATGGCAAGGACTAGTCTAGTATAACTATATTAGGAACATTCGTCAGCATCTCTTTCAAGCATTCGAATGCCTTCAGACATGCCTCATCAAAAATGAATTTCACCTCCTTCTCAAGTAATTTGCATAAGGGGTATGTAATTTTTTAGAAGTCCTTGATGAATTTTTTATAGAGCCCTACGTGCCCCAAAATGCTCTAAATACCTTTGACTGAAATTAGAGGTCATAATTTTGCTATAATCTCTATCTCTTCTTTGTCTACCTCGATACCTTTCCCTGAGATCTTGTGGCCTAACATAGTACCCTCTTTGACCATAAAATGGCAATTAGTACCAAGTTGGTCTCTTCACATCTTTGCATGACCATGCTCAAATGCTCTAGAAAATCTTCAAACGAGTTCCCCACAACTAAAAAGTCATCCATGAAGACCTTAATGGTGTCCTTCACCATGTATGAGAAGATTGCTGAAATATGGCGGGTGCATTAACAACCCGAATGACATTTTTTTGAAGGCAGAAATACCATAAGGGAAAGTCAAGGTGGTTTTATCTTGGACTTCTAGGTCTATACAAATTTGATTTTACCTCGAATAACCATCATGAAAACAATACCAACCTCCACCTGCAAGACAATCAAGCATCTGATCCATCAATGGGCATAGGGAAGTGGTATTTCTATATCTAATGATTCAACTTTCTATAGACCATGCACATCTCCATCCTGTCACCGACCTCAATGGAATGAGCTCATTATTAGCATTTGGAGCAACAATGATTCCACCCTTCTTTGGTACACATTAGAGAAGGCTTACCTATTTGTTGTCTGTAATATGGTACACTATGCCTGCATCTAGCCACTTAGTAACCTCCTTCTTGGAAACCTTTTGCATAGGTGGATTCAACCTATGATGATGCTTAATGCTAGGAATATAGTCTCGCTCAAGCTGGATTTTATGAGTGCAAATACCCGGTGGAATACCAATAATAGCTTCAATGGACCATCCAATGGCCCTTTCGTATCTCCTTAAGACTAATACAAATGCCTCTGATGTCGCCCAAATTACACCTCGCAATTGAGATATAAGCGGTCGATTGTCAAATATAGAATCCAACAAAGGTTGAGGTCGATCCCACAGGGAATATGATAAGAACTTAGGTTAATGAAAATAACTATTACTATTGATTTACTTATTTCCAAAGGCGGAAAAATATAGAATAATAAACAAAAGTAAAATAACTGAATGCTTGTATCAAATTTGGTTTATATTAAATTTACGACTACACTAGGATTGGGTTCCCCAAGATTTCATCACCACAAGGCTTATACACTAGTGATCTATTATGGTGTTTAACATGCAATATTGATAAGTTAGGTTCACCTAAATGGTTGGTCTCCTATATAGATAATTTTCACCACGCACATGGTTTGTATACGGGTGTTCTTTAGTTTACCCTTACCCTTATTATCGGATTAGCTACACCTGAAAAGGTTCAAGCTATTAGATGAGGGTTAGTAACTTCAAATCTGTGTTATTAATCCCTTTTCCCATTCTTTAACTCCTTAATTCGGTAAGTAAGAATAAGGAAAGTCCTAACGTTTGCAATCGTCAAGAATCAATCAAAATGAAGGGAAAACATACTTGCATAAAACTCCGTTCAAGAATCACTAAGTATTTTTACCTAAGTTGTGCTAATTCATCTTGGTTCCAACAAACCTAGTGTTATACCCCGTAAGATTTTTGACACCTAGATGGCCTATTCGCATGGTGATTACGCATATTTGAAAGCCATACGTGCTAGAGAAAGGCCCGAAAAAGGATCGGACGGATAGCCTGTTGAACCATCGCGGAAGGAGCCGAGGCAGAGCCCCTCCGCGATGGAAATGTGTCACGGAGGTGGAGCCTCCACGTTGGCTCCATGACACGTTGGGCCTGTCCAGGCCCAAGTATATAAAGCCCCCACTTCGGTTTGTAAGGTCATATCTCTTATTAATTTCTAGAAAACACAGAGAAACAGAGTGAGGCGAAGAGAGGTAATATATTATCATCTGATTACGCTGTCAAACGTAGTCTAAACTCAAATTAACCTTAGATACCGAGGTATTTAGCAGCAGGGAGCATTCCTACTGATTTAGTTTCGCGAAATTCGGCTGACAAATCATCGGGAAACCGGACTAAGGTAAGTGGAATTGCTCCAAACTAGTGTCTATGTGTTCCTAGCTGTAAAGTGAGTACTTCTCTCTTCTGGACTTCTGGAAATAGCAAGTTTTCGACCGTCTTTCGATAAGCCTAAGTTTAGGCTATAATTATATCGAAAGTGATGTCGTCCTTCAGAATAAAGTTGTATTTAGTACTGATTGACATATATATGAACGCAGTTGGGAGAAATAGTTGAAAAACTGACCGAGCTGTGCCAGTTAGTCGGAAAATCAGAAGCGAAGGTATGTAAAGCTAGTTCCCTCGACAAGTTAGTAGTCTCGGTATAGTAAAATAGTTTAAAGGCCAATAGAGTGTTCAGAAGTCGTGTGTTATGTTTATTATGAATGTTGGTACGATATTGGAAGCATCATGTTATGTATAGCGTGAAACTTGCTAGCAGGATATAAATTCTAATACAAAGTGTTAGGAACTATACAGCATGCCCAGTACATGAATTAGTAAAGCATGTTGGGATATTATTGTATTCAGTTGAAACTTAGTGGAGCAATATAAGTATCTGTAAGGTATCTCAGAAGAAGAATGGTAGATTAAAAAGAAGTTTAGAAAGCATGTTAGAAATAGTAAATCATGTTACTATAGAAACTCAGTTATACAGCATGATTTCCAGTAGAAAAACTATATCTTGTTCAACATTAGACTCAATACAGTATGGCAGAAGATTATATTTATATATATACACCATTATCAGTCTCAGCATGTATTAGATACATACATACCACTATCGCTAGTTCAACATATAGCATGTACAGATACATTTTCGTCACTAGCTTGAGTATGTGGTATATGAAGATAGTATTACTAGTTGAGACCACTGTATTGTCTTGGGGTTGGATTACCTAGCATTCATGACTGCCCCAGGGCTAATAGCTGTATCGACTCGTCCGCCAGAGGGCGAGGATACGTCGCTCTACGGAGTGGCATGCCGTCCCTCAGGGGACGAAGATGGGATGCCGGTTTTCCCATATTGTGCCTTGGTCGGCCCTTATACACCCCCGTCGAGCGGGTACGCCTTGGGTGTTGATTCAGGAGTCCTCCGAACTCAGGTACAGTTATAGTCAGGGGCTCAACGAGCCCAAGTGCATACCCAGGGGATCGGCAGGATGCTTATAGTTATTATAGGAGATGGGACGACAGGGGTAGGGGTATAGATTGCGTGTTGATTGTACCTCCCGGCTTATGGGGGCCGGGTAAGGTTTTTGTGTGCTCTGCTATGTTATGTTGTGTTATGCCATGTTACACTAGATACGAGTAGATCGACATTAAAGTGATACATCTCCAGGTATGACTCCTACTCCTTCTAGCATGGTTAAGAGTAGGCTTAGCTTTACATTTTCAATCAGCATAGTCTATTCCTTTCTATTTCAATTTCATCAGTTGTATTGCTACTTTCAGATATTTTTTAGTTGCTGTTTTGCATACTCAGTACCAGCGGTACTGACGCCCAGTGGGGTGCTGCATTACTTGCCTGCTGGTACTCATAGACGAGGGGCTGATACCTCGTGATTCCAGCCAGCTCACAGGGTCATAAGCTTCAGTCATCCAGAGCTAGATAGCTAGAGGTTTATCCCTTTCTTTTGTTGTACAACATGGGTAGGCCGGGGCCCTGTCCCGACCATCTTATCAGTATTCTTAGAGGCTTGCAGTCTGTATGTATTTCCCTGTGGTCAGTTGAGCCGGTCGTGTGGGGCCGAGCAGTTTGTTATAGCATTTCAGTTATGTTGGTCGTGTGAGGCCTTATCCATTCAGTAGTGGTGACCTCGCCGGTCACGTAGTTATTCAGTATTTCATCGTCGAGTTGCAGATAACTAGACAACATGGTGTCCTTGTCGGCCCGCATAGGCTCCCCTATATTGATATATTTCTGGTTAGCTGTTAGTACAGTTACAGGTGGCTATAGGCCTAGTCGGCTGGAGGCTGTATTTACAGCCGTTATATAGCCCGTTGTTTCCCTGAATCTGAGTTAGAGCCAGCCAGGCACCAGATGTGCTTAAGCTCAGCAGTCTAGCAGTTCAGGTCCTGGTAGGGCACCAAGTGCCAGTCATACCCCCCAAGGCAGGGTGTAACAAACTTGGTATCAGAGCAGGTCGTGTCCCAGGGAGTCTGCAAGCCATGCTAAGTAGAGTCTTGTTTATGGATGTGTTGTGCACCACATACTATAGGCAGGAGGCTGCGAGGCATGATAGGATGGTTACTCTCCTTTTTTATTCAGTCGTGTTGCAGAGCGGTACAGTATAGGGTTGAGTCCCTAGAGCTTACCATATTCTTTGGTTATATATAATGTCAGACCAACGACATCCTATCACAGGCCGGAGCTTAGATATGGCAGCAGGGGAAGGCACCAGCAGGATGCCTCACCCTCATTTAGAAACAGCCCGATCAGAGGGCACTACAGAGGCATCATCCCAGCCTTCCCAGCAGTCTCCAGCACATCATGAGCCACTTGGGGAGACACTATCTCCAGCAGTCCCTATATCGATACCTTCCGACCAGGAGGTTAGGAGTGCGGTAGTTATGTTAGCACAGATGATTGGTCTGTAGTTGCGGAGTCATCAGGAGGGCCCGGTAGTTCAAGGGTCCGAGAGTTCTTGGCTCTGAATCCCCCGCAGTTTACAGGTACGGACTGGATAGAGGACCCTCAGGATTTTCTGGATCAAATGCAGAGAATTTTCAGGGTTATGCATGCCACGCCTTCAGAATCGGTTGAGTTGGCAGCATTCCGGTTACGGGACATCGCCGTATTGTGGTATGAATGCTGGGAAAGGTCCCGAGGGAGAGATGTTTCCCCTCCGACCTGGTCTAGCTTCTCAGGAGCTTTTTGGATCACTATTTACCACGGGAGATTCGATAGGCCCGGGTGGACCAGTTTCTACATCTAGAGCAGGGGGCCATGAGTGTTCGGGAATACGCCTTGCTGTTTGATTCTTTAGCCCGGTACGCACCGGCCTTTGTTGATACCATGGCATCCAGAGTACACCGCTTCATCATGGGGTTGAATTCAGAATATGTTGAGACTTGTATTATGGCCACACTGCGAGAGGACATGGATATTGCCCAAGTTCAGGCATTTGCCCAGAATATTGAGGGCATCAGGCAGCGGCATCGGGAGATCAGGAGGACCGATCAGGAACAGCGCTGCAGGGACAGACCAGTTGAGTTACAGAGGGAGGCTCGGGGAGGACCTAGGCCACGATTGTTAGACAGGCCACCCAAGCCCCCGCCTCCACAACAGCCACAGAGGTGTAGATTTAGCCGTAGGGGGTAGTCAGAGACCGGCAGAGGTTCGCAGATTGCAGATTCACCATTACAGAGGAGGGCAGAGCAGAGTAGGTATACCCTACCACTTTGCCCTATATGCAGCCGACGCCATTCGGGAGCATGCAGGTATGGCTCCACCGGATGTTATATTTGTGGCCAAGAGGGCCATTTGATGAGAGATTGCCCAGCCAGAGGTCAGGAGGACCGGGATAGATAGGACAGGGCATCCGCAGGGTCACGAGCTACAACATCCTCGGTAGGGCGCAGGCCCTCAGTTTCAGCAGGCAGGGGTCGGGGCAGATCAGGGGCCTCCAGTGTAGGTGCGGGTCCAAGCCGCACATATGCGTTACCAGGGAGGCAAGATTCAAAAGCGTCACTTGATGTTGTGATAGGTATGCTAATTATTGTTCGGTTGTTTTGTGGGTATATAAAACGACACACAACTGCACGTGGTCGAACTAGTAGTAAGTGGCTTTAGTAAGCCAAGTATCGATCCCACAGAGACTTGGATGAAGTGCAATTTGCTCAAGTGTACTATATTTTACTTCTAAAAATGCAAACGACATTGTAACCAAGAGTTTGATAGTTTGTTTTATATTTTTTTATACTAAAGCTAAAACAATTATCTACTTTGAGTCTGAACTATGAATGAGAGCATGCTGAGGTTAAACGAACATGTAATGAAATTAATTATCATTATAATTTGGTTAATCTTTTCCTCCGGTTGCTAGCCAAGAACATTTTCCAAGAGATTAAAACTCTCGTATTTAACCTCACTTAAGAATCATGAACCATCCACCTACATTTTTGTGATTAAATGCAATTCATGTTCCAGCCATACAAACCCGGTTCCTAAATTGACTAATACTACTTTCAGGTATATTTCTATCCTAAAAGTAAATCAATTCACAATTTTCCCAAATCAAGTAAAATCATATCCTATTAATTCACAACTTTCCAATTTCTTGCTCTCTCGAGTGAAACCAGACTTTTTAGATATACATTAACGTAGGCCACACATTAATGCAGTAAGAACAAGAATTAATAGAACAACCATGGAAGAAATGATGAAAAACCAAAGAATCAATGATCACATTTCATCACAATTGTTCATAACCTCAGCAAGAACAGGAATTAGCCACTCATTTGTGGGTTAAACATCTTTAAATGAGTGTGAATCATACAAGCAATTGAATACAAGAAGAAGGAAAGAGAGAAAAACCCTGAGAATTTCGTCCCCTCAACTGCCTGTAACCCACGTTCTTGCTCCACCAAGTCAGAATATTGAAAAATGAACCTAAGTGTTCTATTTATACTAGTGGGAATTGTTCTCGGAATAACAAGCAACGTGTCACGGAGTGCATCACGGAGCACTGCCTCCATGACACGCTACGGACGCGGACCTTCACTGGAACTGGGGGTCCAGGAATTAAATCCCAACGTGGCACGGCGTGCAACGTGGAGCCAAGCCACCGTGCCACGGACCGGACGCGGACCCTCTCTGGAATTTGGGCGAAATTTCCCTATCTAGGCAGAAGGCCTCCGCGATGGCAGCGTGACACGGCTCCATCGCGGAGCCCCTTTAATTCATGTTGTCCAATGTCTTGTCCCTTGCTCGCATCCAAGTCCAACCCCGATATCCTCCAACATGCATTTTAGCTTCCCGAAATTGCATTTTACCTGCAAAACAGTGCTAATCATGTTGGTTAGTATAAATTCACATTTTATTACCAATTACATGAGAATGTATACACATTAATAGATAAACAAGGCTAAAATGGTACTTTTGAGTATCACTTGGGCATATAAATTTGCCCAAGATCACTTACCCCACACTTAAATCCTTGTTAGTCCTCGAACAACAATCCTACACTTCATGCAATTTACATCCCAACCTCGCTACTTTGGTTCGACAATTTAGGCTACGGTCATACCGATTATTCAATACAGCAAATCATCAAGAAAACATGCATGGTCCTATCAATGCAATGACCTTCAATACCTCAAGACCTCCTAGACTTTAAGAATCGACCCTCGATATTGGCAAACTCATGCAAATCAGCTGGTCAAGATATCCGACACGAAAATTAATCTCTCATCAAGCATGTACCCTCACAACACAAGAGAATCTTCCCCTTTTTGCTCATATGACTCACAAATTTTAAGCAGGGGCATGTAAACACACTTTCGCTCTCTCCCAAAAGAATTCACGTGCATCATGTCATGACCCATAAGCTTGCCCTTAGTATATTACTCCACTAATATAAAAAAGTGCGATGTAAGATCACGTAGGACTTTAACTGGTTGTAATGGAAGCTACGGAACTAGTGAATATTGGGTTAGCCAATAATAGCCACTAGCATCCTTAAGCGCCTTTTCAACACATCCCATCAACTCATGGACATTGTTTCTTTTTTTTTTTCATCATCCCGTTCTTGATGTTTTTCTTTAGTATGGCCCATCGTATTAAGCACACTTGACACAACAACAAAGATTATTCGTGCACCTTCATTATAGTTTATTTATAGCAAGTGCACCTTCAACCTTTTCTTTTCTTCTATCACTCTGCTTTTCTTTTTCTTTTCACCATTCTCACTCTTGGACACTTCGGGAAAATTATTTTCTCTTCTTAAGCGCTTAAGAGTTTTGTATAGACTTTACGGCTAATGAAAAGAAGGGATTACGCTCGGTTTACACTTTTTTTTGGACCCAAGAAAAAAATAATAGGCCAAAGGCTCAACGGGCTGACTAGGGTATGCAATCAAGGTGGGTACAACAAGGAAAAATAGAAACTCTCGATTAAAACAAAGAAATGCCTACATCCTTTCCTACAATACGCCTCCTTCATTTCGTTTTGCACACACACCAGGAAAGTTCTAGACACTTCACAATAGCATGGAATAACAACACCTCACTTCACACTTTTTGCACATGCCCAATTCAAGATGTATTCACAGACTCTTCAATCAGCTAATTACAGGAATTCAAACATTAAGCCTCAATCACACTGAATCGAACTCTATGGCCTAGGTATCTCGACATATTTACAAAGTTGCATGCTTTCATACGAATCACCTTTGAATTTTAAATATCATGTACAACACGCAACCAGAATTTCGCAACCATACAGTAACTACAGGTTTTGGGATGCAACCCACCAAAGAAAAAAACTGAAAAATACTTGAGAGAAAAAACTACTCCTAACGACTACATTTCCCTTAAGACGGTCGTCATCCATCCATCATAGGGAATGGTCACTACTATGACTTCGATTCAATGGGATCATTCTCGGTAAAAGAACCAAAAACAAACGCCGAGAAACCCAAGAGTAAAAAAATGTCAAAAATATTGATCATTTCGATAGAAAAATTATGTACAAAATATTTTAAATTTTAAAAATATCGATCATTTCGATAACAAATAACAAAAATATATACAGAATCAGCTATCAACATTAACATTCAGCAACACACACCAATTTTACATAAATTTACAAATACAGAAGAACACTTTAACAATTCACAAATCACAAGGAACAACAAAATTTCACATGCACGACAACAGATTAGAGCATACATACAAAACAACACAGCCTAGCACCTAACTACTCCCACCCCAAACTTAGCTCGAAAACTGTCTCCAGTGTTCACAAAAATTAAAATAGCACAAAATCGGGTAGTGGAACTCCCTGATCAGTCAAAGTATTCTACTTCTTCATCGGGTGCTGCTGCTTCATCTCCCATGTCTGAATCACCCCCGCCGTCTTCATTGGACTCCACATCGGAGTCCTCCCGACGTGTCTCCTCGTCTGTGGGGACATCATCATCTGTGGGCTCTACAGATGCTGTCCGCACTCGGCATAGAGCCCTGGCGTTTTCGCCGAAGGGGTAGTCTAGCTCGAGGTGCCATAGCTCCTCCTCTGTCGCTAGCCTCTCGCCTATCCTCAGCTGGAGCTTCTGCATCCCATATATTCAAGCCATATACTGATCATCACGAGCATATCGCTCGCCAAGTGTAAGCACTAGCTCGTGGGTGGTGTCGGGAGCCTTAGTTTTAGTAACATCTAAGGCCCGCCGCTCCATCTGCGGGATATAGTCAAGGGCCTCCTCCTCGACATCTAGGCCTCTGAGGAAGGTGGTGAGTAGTCCACCGAAGCCATACCTGTGCCCCTGATGCAACCGGGCTCTCTTCATGGCGGAGATAATTACCGCCCCCACGTTGATCTCCAACCCTTTCATCAGGGCGTACACCAGGCATACACGATCCTGGGTTACATCTGTCACATGTACCCCTGGGATGAGGCAGGAACAGACTACCTTCAGCCATATTCTGGCTTCCCTGTTCATCTATGAATAGGGCAAAGTCTGGTGGTAGCCCCTCTCTTTGTGTCTGCTCCATCTAGCTGTTGATCGAGTCCCACACAATGTGCGTCTGATGTCCACATACGGTGGGGTAATGTTCACCTTTCTGAGTACGTGGGCGTCTGTGTCCCGCACTCCTACGATGGCATTGAGGTGGTGGGGCTCCAAAGTGACTATTTGCCCTCTGATTTTGATGGTGTGACTTCTTATAGTCGGGTTCCAGTTGGCATAAAATTCCCGAACCAGGTGCAAGTTACATTCCTTGGGCTCTTCAAAGATGAAATTAGCCTAGCTGCCTCGATTCAGTGTACCATCCTAGCGAACTCATGTGCCAATGGTTCCCGTGCTATATGCTCCTCGAGGAAATATTTGTTTTCTTTGTGCTTTGCGTACCACTTTTTCCCCTCATCAGTCACCCATCTTGTTCTGTATTGGCGGCGTTGGCTGCGTGGAACTGCTGGTGCTACTGGGACTGCTGTGCCCAGTCTGATTCGCTTCCTTCCGGCGCCCGAAGTTGATGCGCCTTTCCCTTTCTCTTGCCTGCTTGCCATTTTACCTGTCAAGCAGTGATAAACTTGCCTGCTTGCCATTTTACCCAGTGTGACCCGTCGCGATATACACGACAACGTGTCACGGAGTGCATCGCGGTGCACTGCCTCTGTGACACGGAGCAATCGCGAGCCCGTTCTGGAAATTTTATAAAAAATCCAGATTATACCTCAACGTGTCACGGAGGTAACGTGGAGGTCCACCTCCATGACACGGAGCTATCGCCCCAGCTCACTGTTTTGCCACTTTTTGTTAATTTTCATACCTCGACTTTTCCTTCACGATTCCGTGCATATTTTCCTCCGTTTGACCTGAAATTCTTCTCACTATACAAAATTGGTTAGAATTATAGGTGTCACTCTAAATACAAATAAAACAAAGACTAAAATGAAAAATTTTGTAGTAAATCAAGAAAAAGAAAAAGAAAAATCTATTTACACTTTACAAAAAGAAAGAAAAATTTTTCACGGGTTGCCTCCCGTGCAGCGCCTGGTTTACCGTCGCGGCTCGACGTCGTTAACCTCAGTTGTCCTCTAGGGTGATGGACGATTTCTCTCGATCACCGTCCTCCCCCAGTAGTGCTTACACCGATCCGGTGGTTTTCCCATTAACTCCCGTGAATCCTTAATTTGCTCATCATCACCTTGATCAATCACATTGATCACTGAGAGTTCTTCGTGCACCATCGGGAGCTTGGGTGCCTTGTACACATCGAACACCTCCACCTTGTCATGTGCTCGCATTGTTAGCTGCCCCGCAGCTACGTCAATTAGTGCTTTCCCGATTGCCAAGAAAGGACGTACCAAAATAAATGGGACTTCCGCATCTGGTTCAAAATCCAGCACGACAAAATCTACCGGGAAAATTAGGGAACCAACTTGCACCAGAACGTCCTCCACAATGCCATCAGGTCTAGCTAGGGATCGATCCGCCAATTGCAAGATTACTGTTGTGGGTCTAGGACTCCCTAGACCCAACTTTCTGAATACCGATGACGGCATCAAATTTATGCTCGCTCCCAAATCATATAATCCACGAGCTCGGATGCTCTGCCTAATAGTAATCTGGATAGTAAAGCTCCTAGGGTCTTTGAGCTTTATGGGCAATCTATTTTGAATCCGGGAAGTGCACTCCTTGACGTGCCCGATTCGCGCGTCCGCAAGTGTACTGGTCGTGCAAGTAATATAGTGGCTCTTTTTAAGAATCGGATTATCGAACCCACAGGGACTGGACCAATTCCTCTAACTATCCATTTCTATTGTAATCTTAAATACCTCACGTGTTGGTTATAGACATTTTCGATCGAGATTAATTAAGTCTAAGTTTGGGTCAACGAAATATTCTGAAATTACTCTAGGAGCAACATAGAGTTAAAACCAATTAATCATGTGATCCTACGATTTGCAATGGGTTAAGCATGGAACTATCAATTGTTATTTCACATAATTAGAATTGCATGTTTATGGTCTTTCGAGCCTCTAAACACGGCAATCTAGCCTCACTGCATCATTGTGAGCGAGGACTTTAATTTCTAGTCGCGTGCAATCAATTATGTTGTGGTTTACGGGGAAACGATTAGGGACTTTCGTATGTCTAACCATTTAACTCAACTTAGCCTCACAACTACTTCTTCGAGTGGTGATGTGACATCCCAAGTTGGTCTTTCATAACCCCCGTGTATCAACCAAGCACGGTGTTAGGTATATTTCTATCCTGACACAATATATCTCCCGAGATACAAACATGCTCCTTACATTCTCATGTCCTGACCTAGGTAATGCTTTCTCAAGCTATTACTCAAGCTAACAAATATGCTTTCATGGTGATCAATCATAAAAACAACCAACAATCCAGAATGCAAGACGAAAACAACAATCAATAACTTAATTCCAAAACAATTTCATAAAAGCACAATCATAATTTATGGCTTCAACCCTAGAGGAAGAGTTCTTGCCATTCATGTTTGTTAAACTACAATTAACTAATTCTAAACTAACATACTTACATGAATTTGGTAGATGAGAAGGGAATTTGATAAACCCTAGATGAGTTCTCCCACTTCTCCCTTCACTCCTAGGTGGTTTTTCTGAATAAAAGCGTGACCAAATGATTTTAGGAGCTAAGGGTCCTATTTATAGTAAATGGAAAACGTGCATAATTTAGCCTGGAATAGAACGACTCCGTGTCATAGAGTGTATCGCGGAGCACTGCCTCCGTGACATGGAGGCAACGCGAAAGCTCTCTGGAAAGTACCTCAGGAACCCAAGCTGCCGAGGGTCACCGCGCTGGCCAACGTGGCACGCTATTCATGCAGCGCGTTGGCATGCTGCTGTCGCGCAGCTGGCCTAGCGTGGCACGGCGCTGGCGCGCTGGTTCTCTGCCTACTGCTGCCTTTTGCTGCCTTCTCTCGTGCGCTTGGCAAGGGCGTGGCACAACGCTGGGTGCGGCACACGCACAGCGTGGCACGCTGCCTGGCCCGGCCAGCCTTGTCAAGGAATGCTCCTTGCCGACTTTCGCCACTTGCTTCCACTTCATTCCTTCCTTTCACCAACTTGTGAATTAGTTCCTCAAAATCCTTGAAACCTACAAAAAAAGGACTACTCATGTTGGTTAGCACATATATTCACATTTATATAAAATCACATGAAAGTATGTAAAATAACTTAGATAAACAAGACTACATTAAGGTATAAAGCGTATCTCGGGCATGCTATTTTGCCCGTGATCACTCCTCCGTTAGAGCCACCGTAGCATACTCAGTCAATGGACTTTTGTTTGCCACGATGTCCTTTATATCTTAACATATTTTGGCACTCCCTGCAAAACATCAACAAGAGGTAAGTTAATATGTACCTGTTTCAGCACCTCCATGAATTTCTTGAAACATGCCTCCTCCTTGTGTTTCTTTAATCTTTGAGGGAACGGGGGTGGAGGTCTTTCTGATTCAGCTTCCTTAGTCTTCCCCCTCTCAGTACTTTGCTCCCTCTCAACTTCTGCTGCTCCCGACTGTTGAGGTGGTGTTTCTGGTTCCACCTCTTTCAGCTGCAAACCACTCCTTGTGGTCACTGCATTTACCTGCTTGGGATTGGGATCCGTGTCACTCGGCAGTCCTCCTCTAGGCCTTGTGTTTTGGGCTCCAGCAAATTGCCCAAATTGATATTCAAGTGCCTTGGTAGCTAACTTGTTGTTTTTCACTTCGGCTGCCAATTTCACATAGTCAGCCTGCAATTGAGCTTGGTTAGCTATCATGGTCTTGAACATCTCCTCAGTGCTGGGTGATAGTGGTGGATGAGGTGCATTGTTGTTTCTGAATTGTGCTTGATAATTCTGCTGCCCTCCTTGGTTCGTTTGCACACTCTGACCCGAACTTTGCCCCAGATGGTTGTTGCTACCCCATGAGAAATTAGGGCGATTCCTCCAATTGGAATTGTAGCTATTACCATACTGTTGGTGGTTCCTTTGCGCATTACCCACAAAGTTTACCAAGTCAGGATTGGCTCCACAACACTCAGCTGAGTGCTCACTGCTTCCACACACTTCACACCACATTTGCTGTACTGCATTAACTGGGGCTTGAGGCTGGTTCATTGTCATGTTGCTGAAGTGGGTGTTAAGTTGATTTTGCAATGCAGCTATCTGTGCAGCGATAGCTGTAAACCCATCCACTTCAAGCACTCCAGCTGCATTCCTTGTGCCGCCTCTTGACGAATCAGCATTCCATTCTGGATTGCCCTGCGAAATACGGTTCAACAAGGTATACAGCTCCTCATATGTTTTCTCCAGCGCTTGCCCTCCAACTGCTGAGTCTAGCAATATTTTGGTGTGGGGTTCCAAACCCTCTATAAAGTGTGCACCAGCACATCATTGGACTGATGATGATGAGGACAATCTCGCAATATGGACTTAAATCTCTCCCAGGCATGATATAAATTCTCTCCCTCTCTCTGTTTGAAACTTAGAATTTGACTTCTATGTCTTGCTATTTTACCGGAGGGAAAAAACCGTATCAAGAATTTCCTTGCAAGATCATCCCACGTAGAAAGAGAATTCGGTGGCTCAGCTTTCCACCACCTCTTGGCTTCTCCCAATAGTGAGAATGGGAACAATGTAAGCCGGACATAATCTGATGACACTCCAGCGGGGATGTAAGTGTCACTTATCTCCAAAAAATTTTGGAGATGCTGCTGTGGATCTTCATGAGGGAGACCGGTAAACTGCCCGCTAGTGTGCAGCAATTGCACCATATTCTTTTTAAGTTCAAACCTCCCTCCTGGCTCAGGTTTGCAGATGCTAGATGTGACATTATTAGCATGTGGGATTGCCACCTTGCGAACCGGCCGAGCTGCTACTTCTCCGGGCACTAACACTGCCCGTACTACTGGTGGATTTTGTTGTTGCTCCATGATCGTCTGTCTGAGCAACTACAGCTTTCTTTGTAGAGCTTCTCTCTATTTATTGTGAAATATCCTTTCTGGCTCTATATACGATTCAACCAGCTCCCTGTCTCTTGCCAGTGTTCAACAGAAATTAAGTCTGTAAAATACAGGCTAAGACCAAGTTGTCAACACTAAGAAAATAAAAATACAGTAAATTAACACTTAAAACAAATTCATCAATTGCCAAGTCCCCGGCAACGATGCCAAAAACTTGTTCGGTTGTTTTGTGGGTATATAAAATGACATGCAGGTGCACGTGGTCGAACAAGTAGTAAGTGGCTTTAGTAAGCCAAGTATCGATCCCACAGAGACTTGGATGAAGTGCAATTTACTCAAGTGTACTATATTTTACTTCTAAAAATGCAGACAACAGTGTAACCAATAGTTTGATAGTTTGTTTTATATTTTTTTATACTAAAGCTAAAACAATTATCTATTTTGATTCTGAACTATGAATGAGAGCATGCTGAGGTTAAACGAACATGTAATGAAATTAATTATCATTATAATTTGGTTAATCTTTTCCTCCGGTTGCTAGCCAAGAACATTTGCCAAGAGATTAAAACTCTCGTATTTAACCTCACTTAAGAATCATGAACCATCCACCTACATTTCTGTGATTAAATGCAATTCATGTTCTATCCATACAAACCCGATTCCTAAATTGACTAATATGACTTTCAGGTATATTTCTATCCTAAAAGTAAATCAATTCCCAATTTTCCCAAATCAAGTAAAGATCATATCCTATTAATTCACAACTTTCCAATTTCTTGCTCTCTCGAGAGAAACCGGACTTTTTAGATATACATTAACGTAGGCCACACATTAATGCAGTAAGAACAAGAATTAATAGAACAACGATGGAAGAAAAGATGTAAAACCAAAGAATCAATGATCACATTTCATCACAATTGTTCATAACCTCAGCAAGAAAAGGAATTAACCACTCATTTGTGGATTAAACATCTTTAAATGAGTGTTAATCATACAAGAAATTGAATACAAGAAGAAGGAAAGAGAAAAAAACCCTGAGAATTTCGTCCCCTGAACTGCCTGTAACCCACGTTCTTGCTCCACCAAGTCAGAATATTGAAAAATGAACCTAAGTGTTCTATTTATACTAGTGGGAATTTTTCCCGGAATAACAAGCAACATGTCACGGAGTGCATCGCGGAGCACTGCCTCCGTGACACGCTACGGACGCGGACCTTCACTGGAACTGGGGGTCCAGGAATTAAATCCCAACGTGGCACGGTGTGCAACGCGGAGCCAAGCCACCGTGCCACGGACCCAACGCGGACCCTCTCTGGAATTTGGGCGAAATTTCCCTATCAAGGCAGAAGGCCTCCGTGATGGCAGCGTGACACGGCTCCATCGCGGAGCCCCTTTAATTCATGCTGTCCAATGTCTTGTCCCTTGCTCGCATCCAAGTCCAACCCCGATATCCTCCAACATGCATTTTAGCTTCCCGAAATTGCATTTTACCTACAAAACAATGCTAATCATGTTGGTTAGTATAAATTCACATTTTATTACCAATTACATGAGAATGTATACACATTAATAGATAAACAAGACTAAAATGGTACTTTTGAGTATCACTTGGGCATATAAATTTGCCCAAGATCAACTATCTGCTCACACCCTGCTTATGTATTGATTGATCCAGGATCTACCTTGTCCTACATTACTCCATTTATGGCACGAAAGTTTAGTATTGCACCAGAATTATTGCAGCAGCCCTTTTTAGTATCCACCCCCGTTGGTGACTCTAGTGTAGCTAGCAGAATTTACCGAGGGTGTACAGTAGAGGTTGTTGACCGTCAGACCACAGTAGATTTGGTCGAGTTAGAAATGATAGACTTCGATGCCATAATGGGTATGGATTGGCTAGTGCCGTGCTTTGCAAATGTTGGATGTTGGACCATGACGGTCTGATTCCACTTTCCAAGAGAATCAGTGCGGGAGTGGAAGGGCAGCACCGCTACGCCAAAAGGTAGGTTTATTTCCTACCTTCATGCGAGGAAATTGATATCTAAGGGATGTATTTACCACCTAGTCAGGGTTCAGGATGTCCGAGCAGAATCTCCGACACTCCAGTCCATTCCGGTGGTGAACGAGTTCCCTGATGTGTTTCCCGATGAGCTACCTGGTATTCCCCCAGAAAGGGAAATAGATTTTGCTATTGACTTGTTACCAGGCACTCAGCCGATATCAATTCCTCCTTATCGTTTGGCTACTGTAGAACTCAGAGAGTTGAAGGAACAGTTGAAAGATTTGTTAGATAAAGGTTTCATCAGACCTAGTACTTCACCATGGGGTGCGCCAGTTCTGTTTGTGAGAAAGAAAGATGGCTCACTCCGTATGTGCATAGATTATCGTCAATTGAACAAAGTCACAGTGAAGAACAAGTACCCGCTTCCCAGAATTGATGACTTATTTGATCAGTTATAGGGAGCCAAGTACTTTTCTAAGATTGACTTGCGGTCCGGATATCACCAGGTTCGAGTACGTGAAAGAGATATTCCTAAGACAGCGTTCAGGACCCGATATGGACATTTTGAATTTCTAGTCATGTCCTTTGGGTTAACGAATGCCCCGACAATATTCATGGACCTGATGAATAGTATTTTCAGACCTTTCCTGGAGTTGTTCGTAATAGTATTGATTGATGACATTCTGGTGTATTCTTGCTCTGAAGCAGATCACCGGACTCATTTGCGGACAGTGCTCCAGATCCTCAGGGACCACCAGTTATATGCTAAATTTTCTAAGTGTGAATTCTGGCTTAATTCAGTAGCCTTTTTAGGGCATATTGTGTCGGATGCGGGTATATAGGTTGACACGCAGAAGATAGAAGCAGTCAAATCATGGCCTAGGCCTACCACTCCGACCGAGGTCCGTAGTTTTGTAGGATTAGCATGTTATTACAGGAGGTTCGTTGAGGGATTCTCTACTATAGCAGCACCTCTGACTAAACTGACGCAGAAAGCAGCAAAGTTTCAATGGACAGAGGCATGTGAGCAGAGCTTCCAGGAGTTAAAAGACAGATTAACCTCCGCCCCAGTGCTAGCATTGCCAGAAGGCACAGAGGGTTATTCTGTGTATTGCGACGCATTAGGTGTTGGACTAGGTTGTGTGTTGATGCAGCATGGTAAAGTGATTGCGTATGCTTCCAGACAGCTGAGGAAACACGAAAAGAATCACCCTACCCACGACCTGGAGTTAGCCGCAGTGATCCACGCCTTGAAAATGTTGAGACATTACCTGTATGGCGTCCATATTGATATTTTCACATATCACAAGAGCCTACAGTATATCTTCACTCAGAGGGAGTTGAATCTGCGGCAATGTCGCTGGTTGGAGCTGTTAAAGGATTATGACGTGAATATTCTGTACCATCCGGGGAAAGACAATGTTGTAGCAGATGCTCTCAGTCATAAGTCCATGCGGAGTTTGGCATACTTGCAGCCCGAGCAGCGGGAATTGGTCAGGGAAATACATCAGCTAGGTAGCCTAGCCATTTGTGTAGCAGAAATAGAGGACGGTAGAACGGTAATTCAGAACACCGCCGTGCCCACATTAGTTGTGGAAGTGAAAGGATGGCAATATGAGGATCCTGACCTAGTCCAGCTCAAAGACAGAATCCAGCAGGGTAAAGCGCCAGATTTTCAGATAACTGAGGAGGAAGTGCTGTTATGTAAAGGTCGCCTATGTGTTCCAGATGTTTCGGGGCTCCGCCAGCAGATTATGAACGAGGTACATTATGCCCGTTATTCTCTTCACCCCGGTGCGACAAAAATCTACCACGATATCAAAGAAAACTTTTGGTTGCCAGGTATGAAAAGAGAAATTGCTGAATTTGTAGCTCAGTGTCCTAACTGCCAACAGGTGAAAGAAGAACATCAGAAACCAGGCGGGTTAACTCAGGATATAGCTGTGCCTCTTTGGAAATGGGAGGCAGTGAATATGGATTTTTTAGCAGGATTACCTCGTACCAGACACAGACATGACTCTATATGGGTGATAGTTGGTAGATTGACAAAATCAGCTCATTTCCTGCCAGTGAGAACTACCTTCTCGGCCGAAGATTATGCTGAGTTGTATATCCGAGAGATAGTTAGATTGCACGGAGTGCCAATATCCATTATTTCAGACAGAGGAGCACAGTTTACGGCTAGATTTTGGCAATTGTTTCAGAGGGGTCTAGGAACACAGATTAATCTGAGCACAGCATTCCACCCTCAGACAGATGGACAGGCTGAGCGCACTATTTAGACGCTCGAGGACATGCTACGAGCGTGTGTGCTAGATTTTGGAGGTAGCTGGGATGAGCATTTGCCCCTAATCGAGTTTGCTTATAATAACAGCTATCACTCAGCCATTCACATGGCGCCTTTCGAGGCATTATACCGGCGAAAATGCAAATCGCTGATTGGTTGGTTTGAAATAGGAGAATCAGCGTTGGTTGGGCTAGACATTATTCAGCAGTCAGAGAAAAAGGTAAAGCTTATCCGAGAACGCTTACTGACTGCACAGAGCCGCCAGAAATCATATGCAGATGTGCGGCGCAGAGACTTGGAATTCGAAGTAAATGATTGGGTATTTTTGAAAGTGTCCCCGATGAAAGGGGTGATGAGATTCGGCAAGAAAGGTAAGCTCAGCCCGAGGTTTGTTGGGCCTTATCAGATTCATCGAAGGATAGGCCGAGTAGAATATGAGTTGAACTTGCCGCCAGAATTAGAATCCGTTCACCCGGTCTTCCATGTATCTATGCTGAGGAAATGCATAGGAGACCCATCCAGAGCAGTCCCAGTCCAGGATATCCAGGTTACAGAAAAGCTGGCTTATGAAGAAGTTCCAGTAGCCATCTTAGACAGATAGATTCGTAGATTGAGAACTAAAGATATTGCGTCTGTCAAGGTATTGTGGCGTAACAGGAACCGAGAGGAGATGACTTGGGAGGCGGAGGAATATATGAAAGCTAGATATCCTCACTTATTCCAGGACTAGTCAGGCGACAGGTATGTCCGTATCGTTACTTATGCAATACCTTATAGTTGTGTATGAATAGATGAGAAAGATTGATGCTTAGCTATCCAGTGAATCCTAAAGTATTGTGTGAAGTACCTGTAGTGGACTTTTCTGCGTTTTAGGTTTTTGGTATAGTCCATATTACAGGGGAGACTATGCCAAAATTTCTCTAAACAAGTAAGTTGAGAAGTCCTCTAGATAGCAGTTTCCATTCGAGGACGAATGTTCTTAAGGGGGGAGAATGTTATACCCCATAAGATTTCCGACACATAGATGGACTATTCACACGGTGATTAAGCATATTTGAAAGCCATACGTGCTAGACAAAGGCCCGGAAAAGGATCGGACGGATAGCCTGTCGAACCATTACGGAAGGAGCTGAGGCGGAGCCCTTCCGTGATGGCAATGTGTCACGGAGGTGGAGCCTCCGCGTTGGCTTCGTCACACGTTGGGCCTGTCCAGGCCCAAGTATATAAAGCCCCCACTTCGGTTTGTGAGGTCATATCTCTTATTAATTTCTAGAAAACACAGAGAAACAGAGTGAGGCGAAGAGAGGTAATATATTATCATCCGATTATGCTATCAAACGTAGTCTAAACTCAAATTAACCTCAGATACCGAGGTATTTAGCAGCAGGGAGCATTCCTACGGATTTAGTTTCGCAAAATTCGG
Source organism: Datura wrightii (assembly GCA_035772735.1). Taxonomy (NCBI): domain Eukaryota; kingdom Viridiplantae; phylum Streptophyta; class Magnoliopsida; order Solanales; family Solanaceae; genus Datura; species Datura wrightii. Next base: position 2,429,361 of record JASDFA010000014.1, on the reverse strand, counting down.
CCGACAAATCATCGGGCTACCGGACCAAGGTAAGTGGAATTGCTCCAAACTAGTGTCTATATGTTCCTAGCTGTAAAGTGAGTACTTCTCTCTTCTGGACTTCTGGAAAATAGCAAGTTTTCGACCGTCTTTCGATAAGCCTAAGTTTAGGCTATAATTATATCGAAAGTGATGTCGTCCTTCAGAATAAAGTTGTATTTAGTACTGATTCACATATATATGAATGCAGTTGGGAGAAATAGCTGAAAAACTGACCGAGCTACGCCAGTTAGTAGGGAAATCAGAAGCTAAGGTATGTAAAGCTAGTTCCCTCGGCAAGTTAGTAGTCTCGGTATAGTAAAATAGTTTAAAGGCCAATAGAATGTTCAGAAGTCGTGTGTTATGTTTATTATGAATGTTGGTACGATATTGGAAGCATCATGTTATGTATAGCGTGAAACTTGCTAGCAGGATATAAATTCTAATACAAAGTGTTAGGAATTGTACATCATGCCCAGTACATGAATTAGTAAAGCATGTTGGGATATTATTGTATTTAGTTGAAACTTAGTGGAGCAACATAAGTATCTATAAGGTATCTCAAAAGTAGAATGGTAGATTAAAAATAAGTTTAGAAAGCATGTTAGAAATAGTAAATCATGTTACTATAGAAACTCAGTTATACAGCATGATTTCCAGTAGAAAAACTATATCTTGTTCAACATTAGACTCGGTACAGTATGGCAGAAGATTATATTTATATATATATATATACCATTATCAGTCTCAGAATGTATTAGATACATACATACCACTATCGCTAGTTCAACATATAGCATGTACAGATACATTATCATCACTAGCTTTAGTATGTGGTATATGCAGATAGTATTACTAGTTGAGACCACTGTATTGTCTTGGGGTTGGATTACCTAGCATTCATGACCGCCCCAGGGTTAATAGCTGTATCGACTCATCTGCCAGAGGGCAAGGATACGTCGCTCTACGGAGTGGCATGCCGTCCCACAGGGGACGAAGATGGGATGCCGGTTTTCCCGTATTGTGCCTTGGTCGGCCCTTATACACCCCCGTCGAGCGGGTACGCCCGGGGTGTTGATTCAGGAGTCCTCCAGACTCTGGTACAGTTATAGTCAGGGGATCAGCGAGCCCAAGTGCAAACCCAGGGGATCGACAGGATGCTTATAGTTATTATAGGAGATGGGACGACCGGGGTAGGCGTATAGATTGCATGTTGATTGTACCTCCCGGCCTATGGGGGCCGGGTAAGGTTTGTGTGTGCTATGCTATGTTATGTTGTGTGATTCCATGTTACACTAGATACGAGTAGATCAACAGTAAAGTGATACATCTCCAGGTACGACTCCTACTCCTTCCAGCATGGTTAAGAGTAGGCTTAGCTTTACATTTTCAATCAGCTTAGTCTATTCCTTTCTATTTAAATTCCATCAGTTGTATTACTACTTTCAGATATTTTTTAGTTGTTGTTTTGCATACTCAGTACCAGCGGTACTGACGCCCAGTGGGCCGCTGCATTACTTGCCTACAGGTACTCATAGACGAGAGGCCGATACCTTGTGATTCCAGCTAGCTCACAGGGTCATCAGCTCTAGTCATCCGGAGCTAGATAGCTAGAGTTTTATCCCTTTCTTTTGTTGTACAACATGGGTAGGTCGGGGCCCTGTCCCGACCATCTTATCAGTATTCTTAGAGGCTTGCAGTCTGTATGTATTTCCCTGTGGTCAGTTGAGCCGGTCGTGTGGGGCCGAGCAGTTTGTTATAGTTCTTAGTATTTCAGTTATGTTGGCCGTGTGAGGCCTTATCCAGTCAGTAGTGGTGACCTTGCCGGTCACGTAGTTATTCAGTATTCCATTGTCGAGTTGCATATAACTAGACAGCATGGTGGCCTTGTCGACCCGCATAGGCTCCCCTATATTGATATATTTCTAGTTATCTGTTAGTACAGGTACAGGTGGCTATAGGCCTAGTTGGCCAGAGGCTGTATTTACAGCCGTTATATAGCCCGTTGTTTCCCTGAATCTGAGTTAGAGCCAGCCAGGCACCAGATGTGTTTAGGCTCAGCAGTCTAGCAGTTTAGGTCCTGGTAGGGCACCAGGTGCCAGTCATAACCCCCAAGGCGGTGTGTGACACCTAGTTTATGGGTTTAGCTACTCATGTTTGTGTTATTGCAATCACAAAACATATAAGAAATAATAATTGCAACTTACAAAGTATTGTAGAATAAAGACCAAGTAGATTGAATAAAATTCCAATGTTGCTTTCATGTCTTGAATCAAGAACAATTTGTATGAAAATTCTCTCCAGAATATCGTTCAATATCCTCTCTCAATATCGTTTAAAAATCCTTGTAGATGTCATCTCTGAATTGTCCCTCAAAATAAATAAAAAACTTGGTATTTATAAAACAAAGAAATCCTTTTCCTAAATAAATTTTGAAACCAGGTCGGTAGTGGCAACGGGCTGGGTGATGAATCGTTAGGTCTTCTGACGAGTCATTCCTTGCTTAAATCAGTCATCCTCAACAACATACCCAGGCTTGGCAACGGGTCACCTAACTACTCGTCATGCCTCAGCATGAGTCGTTAGGTCCCTCGTGGTTTAATTCCTATGAAAATCCAGTGCACTTCACGGATAACTCCAGTAGCTTGCCAACGAGTCATTCCTTTATGTGACGACTCATGATGTCTCTCGTCAACTTCACTGGCCACTTGGTTGAAATTTTCTCTTAAAAGCCTAACGGTTGACCTCAAGACTCGTTACCAAGTGTAACGAGTCGTTCCTCCAACTCGTCAAGTGCACTGTTTTACTTCTTCAAAACTTCATTTTTTTTCCCACATCTCAAGTGATAGGTGGTTCCTCCTGCCAACAACTCATTAAGTGCCTGACAGTCATCTTTCAGTTGTTTTTAACATTAATTTGACCAAAATCACTTCCAGTCCTGCTTTCCTGCATATTAAGCACAAAATACCTTATACCCATATAAATTTATCTGAATGTGCATAATATCTTGGTTTTAAGTGTTGAAAGTGTCGTAAAATCACGGCACATAAACACCCTCAACTTAGAACTTTTGCATGTCCTCAGGAAAAAAAAATAAAACAAAACAAAATAATCTACTTTGATGCTTCAATCAGAAAAACTTTAGGAATCTTACAACAGTCATTTTTATACATCAAAATCAAATTTTATGACCCCTCCCTCATCGTATCAACTCAAAACACTATGCATATGAAAAATTTCCAACCATAACACAGAGGAATCGAAACATGGCAAAATACTGTCACTTGCAACCACGCACATAAATTTATAACACTACCCCAGATAACTTGCAGAAGATTTTGTTGACCAATTGCTCTCACCTCAAATAAGTCCCACACTCGCACATGTGTATATGATTAACTCGGTATGATTTTCTTGAGACTAGGTAAGATCCACTCATTCTCACAAAGAAATTTGAATTGTATGCATACAATACCATAAGCTTTCCTTTACCTTCAATACCTCGATTTTCAAACAAGTAGCTAGGATCACTATAGGACGTTCTCGGCTTGTAACATAGGGTCGAGCTTGGGTATGGTACATATGGATTTTAGTAGCTCAACCCTCCTTGGCACTACATCTTTTTACTCCACTTTTCACCTTTATTTCTATTTTCTCCCTTTTTTCCTTTTTTCTGCCTTTTCTTTTCTTTGATTTAGACATTAGTTACTTTTTATTCAACTAAAACTTATTGATGTCACACATTATTTTTCTTTTCTTTTCTTTCTTTTTGACAAAAACAATTTTTTATATATTTTTTTCTTTTCATCATGCTTAACTCACCCGCTCTTTTTTCTTCTTTTACATTACCAAACTTTACTTCCATCTGAATCTTCTTACTCACCCCTTTAATAGCCACCCTCAACTTAGGAGATTTGCCTGAGCTGAAGTTCAAGATGTCCAAGGAGGGACCAGGGCCAAAATAGGTTCATTCATAATAAAATTAGGAAGGTGAATTGGTGTGAACGAAAAGAAAAATCAATTTAAGCTCAAACATTTGGATCAAGGGATTTTTATATTCTTTGGTAAGTCATTTAAGGCTAAAGTGGACTTATAAATCCAAAACGGCCTATGATCCTTTTCTAGTTCCTTATCCTATATCTTGATACGACTGACCAGGAAAGTTGTAGATTGACACACAACCAAATTCAGCTATCAGACCTCACTTCACACAAAGCACATGTTAACATCATCAATTTTACTAATCGCTAATTCAGGTACAACTATACAATGGTAAACAAGTTCATAGTTCCAATGCCATGAAAGGATTCATAAAGGTCATAGTTTTAAACTCTCACATACACATATAAAAAGATTTTCTGGAGGGGTATCAAATCATCAAAAAAAAATTAAAATATCAAACAACTTCAATTTTCCTAACTTTCTTCCGGTTGACACACAAAAAACAAAAACACAAAATAAAATGCTAAACATGGCGGTTCTACTAGATATGGAACACCCAAAGGAAAAGATATCCAGCAAGAAAAACCCTCGGGTTATGTTCAGCAAAATAGAATGCACAGGTATCCCTCCCCACCCCCATCAAAAAAGCATGCATCGTTCTCGACGAGTATATATACATGACAAAACCCAAGTGAATAAGAAACATACATGTGCGGCCTAAGTGTCAGCTACCTGGTCGGTGGAGGGTGTAGATACACCTCCAACATCAACTCCAATATTTTCGAATTGACCCAACGCATTTTCAGATCCGACTGTGCTCATTCCTTCTCCAGGAGCACTCGCTGCCTCAGTCTCGGCTCTCAAACGAGCCTCCTCTCTTGATTTGTGCAACGCTCTTTCTATCTTACTCCGCTCTCATTTTTGCTGAAGGAGCAGAGATGCATTAACATCATCACTTGCCTCCTCACGAGGCCTCTTCCCCTTATCATGTGCCATCGGCTCCTCCGTGATGAAATCAAAAATAGGCGGTAGCTCCTCTTCAAAGTCATCATCGATCACGGGGAGTACCGATGGAGGTACGTAGCTGTCTGTTGTGCGGCCAAGCCCCGCACCTCGGATCGTAGTGCTCCTAACTCTGTGTACCATAAAGATAACTCCGACGCTTGTAACTGTGCAAGGCGCTCATCCATCCTTCTCTCAAAAGCGTTCAGTCGCCCATGAACTGAACTAGACAATGTCTCCAACTCCTTTTACACCCACGCCTTAACTTGCTCCATCAAGACTTTGACCTGTAGAGTTGTGTGTGTTTGTTGCTTCTTTGCTTTAGCTAGCCGCCTAGCCATGTCAACCAAGAACTCCTGTGATATCGTGACTAGAACAGCTATGGTGGATTGTGGAGGTGCGACTGATAGTCTAGATTCTTCTACCGTAGATAATGATTCAGGAACATCGGTAGGTATGGAGGCATCCGCTGCGTTTATAGCCTTAGCCTGGCTACCTATCTCTCTGCCCTTAGTAGGCTCGGCCGCTAACTCGGCGAACTGCGTTGCATCAGTCGGCATCCCACTGCCAAATGCCTCTACTATTATGGTCGCTCCAGCGGATGCAGATGTCTGAGTCCTTGCCCTCGATACTGGGTTTGTATCATCTCTAATTAGCCCGATATTGGTAATCTTCTGGACCACCACTCTTTGATAGACTGATGGAAATTATGTCACTCGGGACTCCCGATAAAGTCTATCAGTCAAGTAAGGGAAGGGAATCATCATACACTCATTTATAGCCCACTCTTGAATCTCCTTAACAATGAATCGCGGAAAATTGATTGCATACCCCTCCATGATGCTGGATACTAGTTCTTCTCTGTCAGGTGAGAGTATATTGTCATTACTTGTTGGGTAGCAGTCGGACCCTCACCAGTGACCACAAAAATTTTGCCTTAAAGTTTAATGTGGCCTTTTTATATGTGATTCAGTACCATGCATCCATTCAACTAACGAACCCTTTGTGGCAATGATATGGGAAAGCCAAGTGTACTGTTGTATCCGCTCCATGCTATTCAACTTCTTTGTTTTGACTTTCCGCAACATGGATACCCTGTGATCAAACTCTACCGTGTTCATTGGGGCGCGATAATCTGACCCATACAACATCCAGGAAATAGTCACCTCAGATATATCAACTGAGGTCTCACACACCATAACTTGATTCAATGCAGGATGCTTCTTCCAATCCTGGCCTCCTAGTGCCAACCACTACAACATGGCTGCATATGATGCATAAAACTCTCGAACTAGGCATGGGCTGTAATTACCTGATGGCTCGGTCAACCACAGGAACCTGTATTTTTCAAATACTGCCTATAGCTTTGCCAGGTCTTTCAACCCGTAGTGATCAGCCTTGGCTCCTCGTAAATGCTCCACTTCAGATTGCCTTTGTCATTGGGAGCAATATCCCGATTGTATATAGCTCGCATGCCATGGACACACCATCTCTTCATATTTCTCGGTTTCTAATTTGATGTGCCCAATGACTCACCCAGCTCATTGTCTAAGCCCCCTCGCTGGGCATGTGACTCATCAACTCTCTCTGTATTTTGCCCAGTTGTGGGAGCCTCAAGAACAAGTGCAGCAGTAGCCTTACTACTTTCATTAGTGCAGATAGGCGGATCTCTTTCTAGTGGAGTGGGAGTATCGACTAGGGATGTAGGATTTGAAACTTGTTGAGCCCTATCCTTGGTCGTCCTCCTTACTAGCTGCTCCTCCAATACCTCATATTTCTCTTTAGAGCCACTCGACTCTTCAAAGGAAGATGGATTATCAGCCTTTGGTATGATGGTTGACTGCGCTCAGATATCTGCTTTTTGATTTTGACCCTTCTTTGGTGTACCTCGTGTAGCCATTGTACCTATGGAAACAAGGCCAGTACACAAGAGGAGATTAAATAGAAAACCTTTTTAAGATGGTACCAGTAATCCTGACGGGTTACTAAATGAGTCCTTGCCTCTAGTGACAATTCATGAAGTCACTCGTTACCCCAAGTTGGATATTTTTCAAATAGGTCCAGTGTACATGACGATTGATCCCAATGAGTCGTTACTAGAGGCAACGAGTCGTTGGTCACTCTAAATTTCACTGCCTCAACAATTGAATTTTCCCACTCAACACGAGCTACATGACGAGTCATTTGGTGACCCAACGACTCGTAATGTGGCTCGTTCTCAAGAGTTCATGTTCATCTTCCTCCTCTTTCAATTTTTCAATTCCACAGACACAAAACTTAAATATAAAATCAACCCAGGTGACTACATGATCGAAAATCAAAGTTTTACACTTCCTAGGGTTTATTTACATCACAAGGCACGTACAACACACTATAAATCGAAATACATTCAAGCTCATTCATACATGGGTCTTTGAAATTTCATGATGGAATTGCAAAACACATTCAAAGATTTTCTGTGGGGAAGATCACTTACAATTTTGAGTTATCAGAGATGGAGTGCAATGTCAATTGTGAGTGTGCTCCAGTGACTGTGCGTACAGTGCTAAAGATTTATCAATGATGTTTTTGATGGGTTTGCGTGATAAGGGGAAGAAGAGAAGATGAAAACATGGAAGCTTTAATTTGTGTGTGGGTTTAACGGGATGTGTTAACTGAAGTTGGGTTCTTTGATTTTTAATTTTAAAATTTTTCACAATTTCAGTCGTGGGTCGAGTTAAGCTAACCTAACTGGGACCTAATGACGCACGTAACGAATCGTGGTGTTACCCAATGAGTCGTTCCCTGAATCGTGGTCCTTGGCCTACTGTATCTTCAGGACGGGTCCCTTAACGAGTCGTTTGGTTTCCCAACGATTCGTTGAATGAACCGTTATTACCCATTTGATTTTAAGTTCAACTTTCGATCTAGTGTACCTGATGGGATACTAAACGATTCGTTCCCTTGAGGAACGACTCATGAAATCACCCATTTCTCCGCTATTTTCAGCAGTTCAAGTCACTAATGGCTAAACGAGTTGTCAAGTCAGACGACGACTCGTTCTGTGATTTTTCTGCACCAGAGCTGAAGTTCCAGTTTTTGGTTCCAACTTCAGATTTTCCATGTTATTCACCTGCACCCATCAACAAACGTTAACACTAACTTTTTATTACATTTATAACTTGGGTTGCCTCCCACGCAATGCCTGATTTAACATCGTGGCACGATGCAAGTCTCTTGAGTTACTCAGACTTCACTCAAACTCCACAGGTCTACCAGTTTGAGTTCTTCGCTTCTCCCCAAATAAGCTTTGACCCGCAGACCATTTACCTTGAATCGCTTTCCTTCCTTGTTTTCCAATTCGATTACCCCATGAGAGAATACTTGAACCACTCGATAAGGTCCCACCCATTTAGACTTCAAATTTCCAAGAAACAACCGAAGTTTAGAATTAAACAAAAGTACCATATCGCTCGGAATGAATTATCTTTTCTCAATTTTTCGGTCATGCTGAATTTTCATTATTAGCTTGTAAATTTCAGAACTCTCATAGGCATTCAAATAAAATTCATCTAACTCATTCAACTGATCAAGCCTCAAATTTGCATCTTTGTTCCAATCCAGATTAAACTTCTTGAGCGCCCATATAGCTTTATGCTCATGTTCAACCGGGAGATGACATGCTTTACCATAAACAAGTTGATATGGAGAGATACCTATATGAGTCTTGAAGACGGTCCGATAGGCCCATAAAGCATCATCTAGCTTTCTTTCCTAATCTGTCCTGTTTGCATTCACAGTGTTTGCCAAAATAGTCTTTATCTCTCTGTTGGTGACTACAACCTGCCTACTAGACTGCGGATGATAAGGTGTGGCCACCCTGTGTTTGACCCCATATTTTTCCAGTAAAGAGAAAAACAACCGGTTACAGAAATGAGAACCCCCATCACTAATAAAAGCTTTGGGGGTCCTGAATCTTGCAAATTTATTCCGCTTCAATAACACCGTGACACTCTTCCCTTCATTGTTTGGAAGAGAAACTGCTTCTAGCACTTTTGAAACGTAGTCAACAGTGAAAAGTATATACTTCATCACGTTTGAGCTCATAAATGGGCCCATGAAATCAATGCCCCATACATCAAATAGCTCAATAACGAGGATGGGAGCGAGAGGAAGCTCATGCTTCCGTGATATGTCTCCTTGTCTTAGAAATACATCACATGCCTTTGCAAAATCGTGTGCATCCTAGTGAATGGTTGGCCAATATTACCCACATTGCATGACTTTGTGGCCTGTGCGGATCACGCTGTGGTGGCCTCCAACAAGGGATGAGTGGCATACCTCTAATATACTCAGCATCTCTACCTCAGGCACGCATCTCCGAATAACCCCATCAGCACATATGCGGAATAAGTAGGGCTCATCCCAAAAGAAATTTTGCACATCAGACATAAACTTTCTTCTCTGGTGAAAAGATAAGTGCTTTGGTACAACATCACTCACCAGATAATTAGCAAAGTCTGCGAACCATGGGATGAGATCTTGAGATGCCGCTAGAACCTGCTCGTCTGGAAATGGGTCATCCATATCATGCCTATTTTTAAGTGCTGCATCAGGCTCTAATCTGGATATGTGGTCTGCAACCTGATTTTCAGTCCCTTTCCGAACTTTTACCACAAACTCGAACTCTTGTAGCAGCAAAACCCATCTAATCAACCATGGCTTGGCATCTTTCTTTGCCATCAGATACCTCAAAGCTGCATGGTCTGTGTGGACTATCACCTTGGTTCCGATGAAGTATGCCTGAAACATCTCAAATGCAAAAACTACAGCCAACAATTCCTGTTCTGTCATGGTATAAGTTTTCTGAGCTGCATTTAGAGCCTTGCTAGCATAATAAATTGGATGAATAATCTTTTCATGCCTTTGTCCCAACACAGCTCCTAGGGCCACACCACTAGAATCACACATCACTTCGAAAGGCAAAGACCAGTCAGGTGCCACGATAATGGGTGTCGTGGTCAATCTCTCTTTCAAAAATTCGAACGCCTTCAGACATGCCTCGTCAAAAACAAACTTCACCTCCTTCTTGAGTATCTTACACAATGGATGTGCAATTTTGGAGAAGTCCTTGATGAATCTTCTGTAGAACCCTACATGGCCCAAAAAGCTTCAAACACCTTTCGTAGAAATTGGAGGTGGCAGACTAGAAATCACCTCAATCTTGGCTCGATCTACCTCCATACCCTTGCCCGAAATCTTGTGGCCCAGCACTATTCCTTCATTGACCATGAAATGGCACTTTTCACAGCTAAGCACCGAATTTGTCTCTTCGCATGTTTGAAGCACCTTGCCGAAATGGGCCAGACAATCCTCGAATGAGTCACCCACCACAGAAAAGTCATCCATAAAGACTTCAATGATGTCTTCCACCATGTCAGAAAATATGGACATCATGCAACGCTGAAAAGTGGCAGATGCATTGCATAATTTGAACGACATCCTCTTAAACGCAAATGTACCATATGGACAACTGAATGTGGTGTTCTCTTGGTCTTCAGGGGCTATAAAAATCTTATTGTAACCCAAATAACCATCAACAAAAGAATATCATCCTCTACCTGCAAGTCTGTCTAGCATTTGGTCCATAAATGGCATCAGAAAGTGATCTTTCTACGTCCACCAGTTCAGCTTTCTATAATCCATGCATACTCTCCAATCGGTGACTGGTCTTAGAGGAATGAGCTCATTGTTTACATTCGGGAGCACTGTGATTCCTCCCTTTTTAGGTACACACTAGATTGGGCTTACCCATTTGCTGTCTGCAATCGGATAAACCACACCTGCATCCAACCACTTCATAATTTCCTTCTTAACCACCTCATGCATAGGTGGATTCAACCTACGCTGATGTTCAATATTTGGAATGCAATCTAGTTCTAGCTGGATCTTATGAGTGCAAATACGGACTGGGATTCCAATAATATCTGCAATGGTCCACCCAATAGCCTTTTTGTATCTCTTCAAGACGGAGACCAAAGGCTCCACTTACCATTCCTCCAGATCAGCTACAATAATGACCGGTAAAGTGTGACCGGCTCCCAATAATACATACTGTAAATGGGATGGGAGTGTTTTGAGCTCCAACGTTGGAGGTTCCTCAATAGATGGCTTGGCTGGTAGGGTCACCCAATTTTTTAAATCAAGATCGATCTTCTTTGAAGCATAGTAATATGACCCCATGCCAGCAAGTGCATTTCCAATCTCCTCACTCCCATGGATCTCTTCATCCTTATTGCCCATCAGAACGGCTACTAAGTCATCAAGAAACAAAGACTCCTATATGGCTAGACCTGTTAAGTATAAAAACAAAAACAAAGAAGAAAAAATAAAAGGGAAACAAGAACCAACGGTAAATTTAACACAATTAACAAAAGCCTTAGCAGTATACCCCGGCAACGGCACCAAAATTTGATGTCGCCCAAATTACACCTCACAATTAAGATATAAGCGGTCCATTGTAAAATATAGAACCCAATAATGGTTGAGGTCGTTCCTACAGGAAATATGGTAAGAACTTAAGTTAATGCGAATAACTATTACTATTGATTTACCTATTTCCAAAGGGGGAAAAATATAGAATAATAAACAAAAGTAAAATCACTGAATGCTTGTATCAAATTTGGTTTATATTCAATTTACGACTAGACTAGGGTTGTATTCCCCAAGATTTCATAACCACAAGGCTTATACAATAGCGATCTATTCCGGTGTTTAACATGAAATATTGGTAAGTTAGGTTCACCTAAATGGCTGGTCTCCTCTCTAGATGATTTTTAGCACGCAACTTGGTCCGTATATGGGTGTTCATTAGTTGACCCTTACCCTTAATATCGGATTAGCTATCCTTGGATAGGTTCAAGCTATTAGATAAGGGTTAGTAGCCTTAAATCTCCGTTGTTAATCCATTTCCCCATTCTTTACCTCCTTGATCCGGTAAGTAAGAATAAGGCAAGTCGTAATGTTTGCAACCGTCAAGAATCAATCAAAATGAAGGAAATAACAATACATGCACAAAACCCCGTTCAAGAATCACTAGGTATTTTTACCTATGTCTATTAATTCTTCTTGGTTCCCACAAACCTAGTTTATGGGTTTAGCTACTCATATTTGTGTTATTGCAACCACAAAACATATAAGAAATCATAATTGGAACTTACTAAGTATTGTAGAACAAAAACAAAGTAGATTGAATAAAATCCCAATGTCACTTTTGTGTCTTGAATAAAGAAAAATTTTTATGAAAATTCTCTCAACAATATCGTTCAAGATCCTCTCTCAATATCGGCTAAAAATCCTTCTAGAAGTCGTTTTTGAATCGTCCCTCAAAATAAACCTAAAACTGGGTATTTATAATATAGAGAAATCCTTTTTCTAAATAAATTTGGAAACCAGGTAGGCGGGCAATGGGCTGGGTGACGAATCGTTAGGCATTCTGACGAGTCGTTCCTTGCTTAAATCAGTCGTCCTCAGTAACGTACCCAGGCTTGGAAATTGGTCACCTAACGACTCTTTGTGCCTTAACATGAGTCGTTAGGTCCCTCTTGGTTTAATCCCTAACGACTCTTCGTGCACTTCACGGATAGCTCTAGTAGCTTACCAACGAGTCGTTCCTTCATGTGACGACTCGTGATGTCTCTCGTCAACTTCAGTGGACACTTGGTTGAAATTTTCTCTTCAAAGACTAAGGGTTGACCTCACGACTCATTACCAAGTGTAGCGAGTCATTCCTCCAACTCATCTAGTGTATTATTTTACTTCTTCAAAACTTCATCTTCTTCCCCACGCCTCAAGTGATGGATCGTGCCTCCTGCCAACGACTCGTTAAGTGCCTGGCAGTAACCTTTTAGTTGTTTTTAAAATTAACTGAACCAAAATCACTTCCAGACCTATTTTTTTGCACATTAAGCACAAAATAACTTATACCCATATAAACATATCTGGATTGTGCATAATTTCTTGGTTTTAAGCGTCGAAAGTGCCATAAAATCACGGCACATCAGCCTCCACCTGACACTCAATATGATCGGCAGCAATAATAATCGATAAGGTGTTGTTGTCTCCCAAAAATACATATATCTTTGAAAGAGAGTGCCTTAAGTTCTAAGAGTAGAGGGTCCTCAATCGAAGGCATTGTTGGATGTGTTGCATGACTTTTCAAATCGAGGTCCAACTTCTTTGGCTAGAATTATAGGACCCCATTCCAGTAAGTACATTAACCATCACCTCATACCCCTGGATATCATAAAACTCGAAGTTCATAAGCACGAATACCAGTGCCTCTACACCAAGTCAATCTTCAAGGGGCACTAGTGGCCTCTCTTAATTAGTAGAGATAATCACTGAGACCACTCTCATGTCATTAGGATGCTTAGTTAATCAGCCCACATCAAACACTACCTTTTCATAATTTAACTGGAACTTCAGTTTTCCGATCTCCACGTCAAATAGTGCTCGTCTGGTGGAAAGGAATGGTCACCCAGAATGACGGGGAGTTGAAAATCCACCTTGCAGTCCAATATCACAAAATTTGCAGGAAATCATAAAAGCTTTCACCTTCACCAACACATCAAATAAGATACCGACAAGCTTCTTTAGTGTGTAATCCGCAATAAATAACTGCTTCACGTCGATATGGGGGCTCCCATGTTCAATTTCTTAAATACTGCTAGCACCATCAAGTTTCTGCTGGCTGCTAAATCACACAGAGCCTTCGCAAAGTTGAAAGCTCCGATGGTACGTGCAATAGTGAAAGCACCTAGATCTTTCCTTTTCCACACAAGGGTACGTGAAGCTATCGCACTATAATGGTACAAATCATTAGCTGGCTCAAAACTCATAGACCTTTTTCTTGTCACCAGGTCTTTCATATACCTAGCATTATTGGGCATTTGGTCAAGTTCCTTGACAAATGGAGTGTTAACAGAAACATGCTTCAACATGGAGAAGAACTTGTGAAACTTTCCATCTTCCACATTTTTTTCATTCTCCAAGGAAAAGGTGGAGGAGGTCGTGGAATGGGCTGCAAAATCTGAGGGACCTCCTTCTCCTTGTCTTTATTTGAAACAATCTCCCTTTTAGCACCTACAAACTTTTCCTCCACTGATCTCTCTTCAATCACCTGCTTTTTTAATTCAGTAGATTCCTCTACTTCAACCCTTTCCGGCTCAACATCATTAACTACAACAAGCATAGGTGGGTCATTCATTGCTTTTCTACTCCTAACCAATGCAACTATGCAGTTACTATCATTCTTCGAATTCGAGATTATGTGACTAGGAATTGTCCCCTTCTACCTCTAATTTAGGGATGCAGACATCTGGCCAAGTTGTTGCTCAGTCTACTTAATCGCCTGGCATGCAACTCAACTCTCTGATTCATTTTAGATATATCTTCTCGAATGTTCTTTAGGTGATCATCAGTCGAATTCACCTTTTTTAATACCTCAGCCATCATATCCTCTAATTTTTAGGTCCTAGACTCTTGCTCACGGCCCTTTGGAGGATATATAATCCATTTTGATCATTTCTGTACCTATCTTTCTTTCTCAAATCACCATCTCATTCTCACCTCAGCTCCTATCCCTATATCTTGTATGGTTTTAGATGTCCTTGTATTAGTTCTAACCTTGATTCATAAGGCCTTGTCACCAAATGTCCTAATTAGATCCTTGTTGTTCTCCTACAAACCCACCACTTAATTATCCAAGTAGTTTGCTTCTCCTTAGAGTCTGAGTTTTCATACCCCGTCTCCTTACCTTGAGCTCCGACTATATTAACTTTTTTAGTTCCAGCACCCATGACATGCTTTGTGAGTAGGTTAATAGAAGTTTTCATGTGTCCTATATCCTGATCATGCTCCTTTTCGTTTCTAGGCTGCTTCATAGTCATCCCAATAGCATATGTTCCTGTAGATACCTCAGCTTCACTGGTATGCCAATCCCTATTTGTTTTAGTCACATAATGGAGTATCACTGTCGCTTTCTCCCATGCATGACTCATCAAAGCCCCCCTGCTACCATATCTACTACCACCATGTTGTTTTTCAAGGATTATAGAACATTCCAACACGCATTCATTTGGAATTTTGTATTTTTGCACTTAATCAGCTTCTTATTGAACCGTATCCATGTCTCATAAAGTGCCTTCATATTTAGTTGTCAGAAATTATAGATCTCATCCTTGAGTTGCAGCATCCTTGATGGTGGGAAGAACCTTCCAGAAAAGGCATGTTCAACTCTTTCCAGTTGGTGATAGAGTCATTGAGTGACTCCAACAACCGTAGGATGGCATCACCGGTTAGAATGGAAATAGTCACAGTCTGATGGCATGCTGGCTCACTCTTGCCAACCTGTATGCATTGCATATCCCAAAAAAATTTATCAAGTGGAGACTTGCATCATCAACAACATTACCACTAAACATACCCTTCATACTCATCAACTAGATCATTTTGCTAGTGATGTCAAACTTAGCCCCAGCAGGTAGAGGTGTGGGAACTATGGCACCTGTTGACACAACTTTATCAATATTCAGATCATGATCATCATCAAACTGGGGAGCATATCTATGGAACTAAGGCTGCTAATGACTTCTATTTCCCCTTTCTTGCCCAATATTCTCATCTTCCTCCTGAACATTTTCAGTAGCATAAAGAGCAGTTTAAAAGGCAAACTACACCTAATAGGCTTCATTAGCCACTTTGGCATCAAATTTTTCTGAGGTCTCAACAACAACCATTTTCCTCAATGTACACTCACGTTCTTGATCAATTGAAATCAGGGGGACCCCACGAATTTGAGTACTTTGCATTCACCAAGAAGTCACCTATTAAAAAAAAATGAAAACATAAATGAGGAAATAAGAAATAAAAGTTAAATAATAGCAATTAATCTAATCATAAGTCGTATTCCAATGTAATGACACTATTTTTATAATGCCAAAACTACACCTCAAATGGATTATAAAGCGATCGTTTATCAAGTAAAGAACCCAACCAGGGTTGGGGTTGATCCCACGAGGAATATGGCTAAGAACCTGAGTAATGGAATTATTTACGCTTTTAATTCAGTTATTTCCAAAGGGGGGTTTTGAAAGAAGAGGTAACGATGTTATTAATTTGTGTTGTTATCAAAGAATGCAAACTACTAGGGAAGTGTTTCCCATGATTTCATAACTACATAGGTTTATTATAGTTGTGATCTATCCCATTTCTTAGCCTGCAGAATCAATAAGTTAAATTCACCTAAATGGCTGATTTGCCCCTATTAGATGAATATCCTCAGTTCACAGATTAGGTCTCATCAGTTCTACAATTTAAGCCTTATCGCTCATTCTAGATTAACTTTCCCAGGACCACGACATAAGTTATTAAATGAAAGTTTATAATTTCAAGTCTCTATTGTTATTTCCCTTTTCCTAGTCTGTACTTCTCTAGGCTCAAGCAAGTAAAGAATACGGGAAAGTTCTAATACTACGCACCGTTAAAATAAACATTATGAATGAAGGGAATAACAATACAAGCATTCGCATTTGCTTAGAATCACTTTATATTAAATCCTACTTTGTTAATTCACCTTGGTTCCCACAAACCCTAGTTGTGAAATTTAGCTATTCATGCTTGAAAGAATAAAAGAAGAATTCAGATGAGAAAACATAACTAAGAACTTACAAATTGAATAAATTAAACCCAAAGTAACAATTGCAATTAAGCTACAAAATCAAGAAAAAAATGATTCAATCGTGCTTCTTCTCAATTCTCACATTGTAATAGATCTCCAAGAATAGTTAGAAACTCAAAAAGTTTCGTGATAATAAAATAAAACCTAAGGAAAGTATTTATACAACACTAAAATTCTCTCCAAATTTAATAGGGTTTACATCGCAGGGATGTCCTATGGATCATGGTAAGATACCATGACTCATCTATTGTATTTGTGGTAGCAAATTCATCTTATAATCTTTTCAGTTATGAGTGCTCTAAATGACTCATGGTAAGACACAACGAGTTCTGACTTCTGGTCGTGGTTTGAGCTCTTGAAATTTCCATTCTCTGGTCACCATACCACGGGTCATCATTACGAGCCGTACTATTCTGGTACGACCTGTAGTATCTGTTCATGCCTTGAAGCTCTAATATGCAAAACTCTCTAATCCCTCACCACGGATGCTTAGTACTTCTTGTACCATGGTGGTACAATTCGTACTAAAGCTCGTAGGAAGCGTTTTCTGTTACTTTTTCATTCTTTTAAAAAATCCAAACTCCCGGAACCTGTTTTCCCTGCAAAATTAACAAAAGAACATCATACCCACATAAATGTACCCATATACTAGCATATTTTCTATATTTTAAGCATTGAAAGTGCCGCAAAACCACTTAACATCATTCCCCAGAACTTTATTGATGAGATTTGGAAGATTATGAGGGAAATGCTTGCAACTGAGATAGAGGGAGTTGAGTTTTCTTCCTACCAGTTTAAGGATGTTTCTAATGTATGGTATGATCAATAGGAGAAAGGTAGAGGTGAGAATACATCTACAATAGCTTTGGACAGTTTTGAGGAAGGTTTCCTAAACTACTTCTTCCCAGGAGATAAGAGAGGCCAAAGCGTAGGAGTTTGTAAACTTGAGGTAGAGAACTATGTGTGTCAAGGAATGTAGTCTTAAGTCCACACAATTATCCAGATATGCTTTAGAGATGGTACCGTACATGAAGGCCAGAATGAGGAAATTCGTTTTTGGGTTGGGTAAGCACGTGAAGAAGGAATGCAAGGGTGCACTATTAATTAATGAAATGGATATTTATAGACTTATGTTGTATGCCCAACAGCTAGGGAAAGATAAACAGAAGTACAAAGAAGAGCATTAGAGCAGGTGAGCAAATTTAGTCAGTAGTAAGGCCAAACAATAGGGGAGGGAAAACTGTAATAGGTCTTTCTTTCAAAAGAGATCCTCTAGACCTATACCGATAGCCACTAGTGCACCAGCTTAGAGTCAAAAGAATGAGTAGAGGTCTCAGATACAAGATAGTATAGTTCAGGGAACTCTACGACACCTACCTTGTGGCAAGTATGGTAAACTCCACTTAGGTAAGTGTTATTTGGGAAAGGACAGAAGTGATGGGTGCGGCCAACAAGGACACTATTTGAAAGATTGTCCATCATGATAGGGTAATGGGGGCAACATTGCCCAACCTACTCCACAAGATGGTAGAGATGCCCAAAGGATACTATTTTAGGGAAAAAAAAGAGATCAAAACCTTCTGTATTCTATTTCTAGTTGTGACAATCGGGAGAACTCCCCAGATGTTGTCATTGGTATGTTAAAAGTCTTCTCTATTGATGGTATGCTTACCTGATCTTACTCATTATGTATCCATAAGTTTGGGATATCCCCGAAACAACTCTTAGACCTTTCAATGTTTCTACTCCGGTAATGAAGTCAATTCAAGCTAAGAGAATTTATAGAGATTGTGTGGTTTTAGTCCATCATAATACACCACAATAGACTTAGTTGAGTTAGATAAAGTGCATTTTGATATCATTTTAGGAATGGATTGGTTATACTCTTGTTATGCCACATTTAATTGTAGGACCAGAGTAGTAAAGTTTCAGTTTCCAAATGAGCCAGTTCTAGTGTGGGAAGGTAGTTCTATTATGCCTAAGGGTCATTTCGTTTCATACCTTAAGGACAGAAAGTTAATCTCTAAGGGATGTTTCTACCATTTTGTAAGAGTGAGAGACTCTAATCCTAAGACACCACCCCTTTAGTCATTTCTAGTTGTTAACGAGTTTCATGAGGTCTTTCCAGATGATCTTCTAGGAATCCCTCCAAAGAGGAAAATAGATTTCAAATTTGATGTTCTTCTTAATACTCAGCCTATCCCTATTCTGCCATATAGAATGGCTCAACCCCAGTTAAAATACTTAAAAGAGCAGTTAAAGGATCTGCTAGATAACAATTTCATCTACCCCAGTATTTCACCTTGGGGTGCTCCAGTCCCTTTCATGCGTAAGAAAGATGGTACTCTCAGAATATGTTCCAATTATTGTCAGTTGAATAAAGTCACCATCACGAATAAGTATCCCCTTCCTAAATTGACGACTTGTTTGATCAACTCTAGGTTTCCACTTTTTTATCTAAGGTAGACCTCAGATTAGGCTATTAGCCGTTAAAAGTTAGAGAAAGTAATATTCCTAAAACTAACTTTAGGACTCGTTATAGTCATTTTGATATTGTTGTTATGTCCTTTGGTTTGACTACAACTCCTACAACATTCATGGATCTCATGAATGAAGTAGTTAAGCAGTATTTGGACATGTTTGTTATTGTGTTCATTGATGAAATCTTGGTTTACTCTAGAGGAGGAGCATGCCAGTATCTCAGAATAGTCCTTCGGACACTTAAGGACCTAGAGTTATTCATGAAGTTTTCTAAGTGTTAATTCTTGTTGAAGTATGTGTTAGTCTTAGATCATATAGTTTGCAGTGAGGGTATTTATAAGGGTATTTATGTTGATTCTCAAAAGAATGAGGAAGTCAAGAGTTGTCCTAGATCCACAACATCAATTGACATCAAAGTTTCTTGGGTTTAGCTTGCTATTATAGAAGATTTGTAGAAGTATTTTCTACCATTGCAACTCCTTTAACTAAGTTGATGTAGAAGAAGGTCAAATTTCAATGGTTTGAAGCTTGTGAGACAAGATTTAAAGAATTGAAGACCCATTTGACTACTGCTCCTCTGTTGACCCTACTAGAGGGTATAAATGGTTTTATGGTGTATTGTTGTAACCCCCCAAAAGTCCCTAGGACTAGCCTCGGGATTTGGAAATGTGATCTGCAGGAAATGTTGGGAAAAAGTCTCATAACTACTCATTGTACGAGTTGTGGTGAGGAGTAACGGGTCGTAGGTTGAGTCATCGTGAGTCTTTGATTGCCAGGTTCTAGACCAATGAGTCAAGGTATGACCCATTGGTTGAGGTAACGACTCATGGTTATGAGTAGTGGTAAGTACTTGCAGAAGAATGTCCCTGTAACGAGTCATGGTATGAAGTTGATGGTTGTTTCTAGAGCATCAGGGTTGAAAAGTATGGGTCATGGTACGACTCGTTGTAGGGAACAACGAGTCGTGGCTTGCACTCATTGGAAGGGGGAAGAGGAGATGGAAGTAGTGTCAATAGATGTTTTCCACGACCCATCGTTGGAGGATACGATTCGTTGGTTAGGCCATGGAAATGTCAGGAGTTAGGTGAAAAATAATAGCGACGATGAGAGGAACCCACGAATCGTGGTACCAAGGTATGACTCATGATATAAGTCGTTACATCTGGCAGTAAGGTTTACCCTACGTCATCAGTAAGGGAATTTTTGTAATTCCTAAGCTCTTAAGTCCTAAACTATGTCATTTTATGCTCTGAAAGAAGTGTATTAAGGGGGTTTAACCTATTCTATTTCATTCAACTCCTATGCATGCAAAGTTAGAAATTTCATTTGACGATCAAGCTTTAATCCCATCATCCCTTCTTCAATTCACTTGGGCTTTCAAAGTCATGTAGATATTTAGATTACCCAGGTATGTAGGGATATGAATGAGAATTTCCTTACACTCTCATGCCTAAATTTCTCCTCAAGTTTATTAATTCAAGTCTTAATCCATGTTTATGATGTTATGGGTTTTAACACAATTTCGTGAAATTCTATATGATTTGTTTATGGGTAAGTTCCCTTCATGTTTCAAAGAATGTTTTAAGATTCGTAGGAAGATTTTATACCTATTTTGATTATAAATTCATGATTTCAAATTTTAGAAAAATTCTGGCCAATTATGCAAGTTTCATGAAAGGTCAAGGTTATGATTCATGATTTCAAGTATGATGATATATCTAGCATGAATGAATGTTCACAAATTAGCCATGTATAAATTTAGAATTTTGACTTATGAAGTGTATTACAAGTATTCATGATTTTAAGATTTTGGAAAGCCCACACATGTTAAGTATGTTTTCATAATTTAGCTAAGGCTAAAAACATCAGCTTTTCATATATTTTGGAGTCAAGACTCCCCATGTTGAGATCTCAAACTATGTATATGATTATGTTTCTTGCTTCATTGAAAAATGATGGGAGCACTGTGGATGCTATTGGGAGTAGTTTCTAGCACCAAATAGGTTTGTGTTCCCAAGGTTCCCCGATCTCAGATCTACGCACCAATTTAGGTTTATATATATATATATATATATATATATATATATATATATTTGGGGACTCTCAAGAGAGTTTCCCCATTCTACAAGCAGTCTTTAGCTTGATATCGATATTATAGTATCATCCTTTGCCCCGACAAGGTTTTGGACGGCTCTGCCCTCTTCAGTGTAATAGTTTGTTCATTATGTAAGCTCTATCATGATGGCATCATTTATAATGAGTCTCCCATTTTTCCTCATCATATCAGTTATTCATGTTTATGACTTATGATATTATGTTTTATAGCTGGTTTGACTTAATGATCAGTTTATGAGTTTTTACTTATGATTTAAGCTATGACAAGTCATATGATTTTTATTTTAGCTTTGGGGTCATCCCATTAAGATATGATATTCAGCTTATGACTATACATGTTTTAGATTTTCATTTTAGCATGCAGTCCTTACTCTCATGATCTTATGATTTATGTTTATATGCATGAATTTTAGTTCAGTGATGCAACATGTTTTACTTACATTGCATGCTAAGTGCATTCCAAGTGCTGACCACATACTCTATGTTGTATCGTTTCATGATACATGACCAGATGATCAGACTCAGTTCCCTCGTTAGTCCAGATCCCGCAGCTTAGCTCAATTTCTCATTGTTGGTGTGTCCTTATCTTCTAAGGACCTTCAATTATTGTTGACTTATGTTATATTCAGTTTCAAACTTTAGATCTCGTTGCGGTGTTGTCCCATCGGCTCATCAAACAGTTTAAAGGCTTTCCAAACAATATGCAGATTTTCAGCTTTGTCGACTGTTGACTCTATTATATGATTATTATTCTATTCAGACTTCCACTTATTAATCTTTAAGTTATCAGTTTGTACTTTAGTTTATGCTCTTGAGTTGGTATTCACATTTCATGGGTTTACTTGGGCTATTCGTGGTTCTAGGTCTCATGTCTCTCTATCCAAGGTCCTAGCTCTGGACGTGACAAACTTGGTATCAGAGCAAAGGTTTAGAATGTCCTAGGATGTCTGAAAGCCATGTCGGGTAGATTATTTTCCATGGGTGTGATGACCACCACACTTACAGGGGAGAGGTTACATCATATTTTAGGAAATTTCCCTTCTTTCAAGATCTATTCCATATAATGAAGTATCTCTCTGTTCCTT
This sequence comes from Datura wrightii, assembly GCA_035772735.1. NCBI lineage: Eukaryota > Viridiplantae > Streptophyta > Magnoliopsida > Solanales > Solanaceae > Datura > Datura wrightii. The sequence goes on along the minus strand of JASDFA010000014.1, from coordinate 2,406,999 downwards.
CTAACTCATGCTATAAACGTTTTTAGAAACATGCCTCCACGTCGAGTGAATGGAAAAAGGAATGGGAATGGAAATGGCCACGACTGTTATACCCTGGAAGCCTTAAGATTAAACTCCAGGAGTTGAAAATGAGAAAATAGAATTTTCTACACTAGGTAATAGAACGGGTCATCATGTGACCCATCAGGTTGACCACGAGTCGATAAGTGAGTCGTGGTGAGGGGTGTTAACTTATCTGGAAAATTCAGAGTTGGGGTGACCACGGGTGTGACCATGAGTCATGGTCAGCCCCACGAGTTGTCAGGTCACCCATGGTCAAGAGCAATTGGAAAATGAAGGAGGAGTGGCAGTGTGCCCTACGATTGGACACCACGAATCGTGGTCAGTCACCATGACTCGTCAGATGAGTCGTGGTCAGCAGGTTGCTAATGATTTAAGGTTTTGGTAGTGGAAACAATGAGTGGTAACCACTAGTCGTGGTCACCAGTAAAAGGTTGTTAGGTCCATTGTGGAGACCCTCCAAGCAAAAGTGGCAGCGGAATTCATGATAGCAGACGATGATTCGTTCCCCTGGTATCGACTTGTCTAGTCCATTGTGGGGACTTGCTGTTAGTTATTTTCTGCGAATTTAGTAAGGGCTTATCTGTAATTCCTATGATCCTAAAGCCTAAACTATGTCGTTTTAAGCTATGAATAGTGAGTATTAAGAGGGTCAAGTTCATTCTAGACTATTCCTATGCATGCATGCAAACCTAGAGAACTAGAGAGGTGATCAAGCTTAATCCCTTCATGTTTTTCTTCAATTCTTCCTTGATCAATCAGAGAAATTATAGAATTAAATTCTCTCAGGTATGTAGGGTTATGAATGGGTGTATTTTTTCACACATATGCCCAACCCCTCTCAAATTCATGAAAATCTCTATGTTGATCCTATGGGGTCTTAACCTAATGCATGAATTTCCTATGTTTTTATAATGGGTATGATCTAAGCATGTTTCTATTATTGAATTATGATTCATGGGAATGTTTTACATTGTTTTCAACTATAATCATGTTTTCAAGCTTTATAAATTAGAATGGCCATCCAAAGAAGTTCATGAAAGTTGAGATTTATGATGAACGTTCAAATATGATGAGAAGTATGTTTTCAAGTTACCCATGTCTATGATTATGTTTTAAAGTGAATCAAGTATTTTCAATCATGTTTAAGTATTGGGCAAGCCCTTGTGTTCAAGTATGATTTATGATTTCAAGTTAATTGGCTTACCACATGGTTTTGGAGTCAAGGCTCCCAATTATCTTCAGCTTGTGATATGGTTTGAGCCAAGGCTCCACGTGATTCAGATTTATATATATTTATGATTATTCAACTTCGTCAATAGACGATGGTCAGCTTCATTGAAAAACGATGGAGAGCATATGCATGTTTTTAGGAGTAATGTCCTACATCGAGTAGGCTAAGGGTCAGTCAACCCTATGCCTCAGAACTACGTGCCAACGCCGGTATGATTAGATTATTTGGAACCTCTTATGTGAGCTTTCCCGTGCCCCAAGGGTCCTTCAGCTTGATATCGATGTCATGGTAGAGTCTTTATCCCTGGAAAGGCTTTAGACGACTCTTCCAACTTGAGTGTGACAGGCGGGACCACGTAAGCCCTATCATTGTAATGTCGGTTATATGACGAGTCTCCCATTATACTCATGATTTTAGTTATGCATCTTATCATTCGTGATATAATATATTTGTTCTAAAGAAGGTTTGACCCAACATACAGTTTTACTTATGATTATAAAATTTCAGCTTTGGGTCATTCAACTCAGTTATGATGTTCAGTTATGTCCAGATCATGATTTTAGAAAATAGCATGTAAGCTCAGCTCTCAGATTCTTATCTTGATGTTGTTTTATATTATGCATGTTTTAAACGGTTTTACTTATTTAAGCGGTTTTACTTACCTTGCATACTTGGTACATTCCACGTATTGACTGCACTCTATGCTGCATCATTCTATGATATAGGCTCCGATCTTCAGATTCAACCCCGTCAGTAGCAAACTTTTGGAGTTAGCATCCAAACTCTATTGGTGAGTCCTCATCTCCCGAGGACCATTCATTATCAGATATCTTTGTATTTTTTGTTTTCAGACTTAGAGAGTTAGTTGGGGTCTTTTCCCATCAACTCATCAGACTTAGAGGCTTTTCAGACAATTGATTATATGCTTCAGACTTGGGTAGTATATTTAGATTGTTATGTTATGTTCGGATTTCCTCCATGTTTACTATGTTAAGTCTTATACTTTACTTTATTGATTTAGATGTATGTTCATGCCATGGGTTGACTTGGAGTCACTCGGGGTTTCCTTGTCCCGTGTCTCGATTCGGGCCTATGTTTGGGTCGTGACAAACTTGGTATCAGATCCATAGGTTTTGAAGTGCTCTAGGGTGTCTTAAAGCCTCGTTATGTAGAGTGTTTTTCATAGGTTGAAAGTGTGCCACACTTATGAAGAAGAGGCTATGATATATTTAGGAAATGTTCCCTTCTTTCATGATCTATGTCGTGCGGTGAAATGTCTCTCTAACCTTCTAATTCAATGTATTTGTGATTGAAGAATCGAGCCTACTCAAAGAGTTAACGATAGAAGAAAAGGAAATGGAAATGTCCACGAGGATGGCAATTAGGACAGGCACCAACAAGCCCCACCAACCCATGAGCATTATAAACTAGAGCAGGTTAACCACGCTGAATTCAAGGAAGCCATTTAGATGCTAGCACAAGCCTTAACTTCCCAGGACAACCAGTAGGCAATGGCGCATGTACCGTAGAACGGTAATGCAGCGGCAGTACGAGTCACATATTTCCTAAGGATGACCCTGCCAGAGTTACTTGGGTCATAAGTGGACGAGGATCCACATGAGTTTGTTGATGAGATTCTAAAGATCACCCAGGTCATAGGGGTGAATCATACCAGTTGAAGAGGGTTGCACACATTAGGTTTAAATAGTGGAAAGATAGTAGAGCGGCTGGAGCAGGCCCTATCAATTGGGAGGAGTTTCACATCGCTTTTCTAGATCGAGTCTTCCCTTGTGAGATAAGGGACTTGTAGGTGGCCAACTTCATTAACCCAAAAGAGGGGAAGATGATAATGAAGGAATATGCCCTTGAGTTCACTCATCTGTCAAAGTACACCCAAGAGTTAGTGGATGACAGAGGGCGTAAGTAAGCACATTTGTTCATGGGGTGACGAACTATCTATACAAGGATTATAGAATCGCCATGCTCCATCGGGATATGGATTTCCCTTAGATAGTTTCGTACGCCCAGCAGATGGAGGTGGCCCATTAGAGGGAGAGAGAGGCCAAGAGGGCTAGGACCAACAACTATAGGTTCTCTCAGTTGAGACTAGGTGGTGGGCACCGATAGCAGTCCCACAAGAGACTTTCAGCTCCACCTTCTTCATCGATGAGTGTGCCATCCAGATCTAGGCACAATCAGAGAGGACGAGTACTAGGCTCTAGAGGTCAGAGCAGCAGACCCGCAGATTCTAGTATGCCAGTTTGTGACAAGTGTGGTCGGAGGCACATGGGTCAGTGTTTGGCAAGTACAGGTGCTTGCTTCGAGTGTGGAAAGCCAGGACATATGCTTAGAGATCGCCCAGAAGCTAGATAGATCCATGATAGGGGCCAAGGCCCAGCTACTAGTTCAGTAGCTCCACCCACACACCCAGCCCAGAAAGGATCATTTACTAGAACAAGCAACGGTCAGTGCTAAAACGGATTCTATGCCATAGCATCCCACTAGGAGCAGGAGGTCTCCCTGGATGTAGTCATTGGTATGTTACGAGTTTTTCACCTTGATATATATGCTTTGTTAGATCCAGGTGATACCTTATCTTTTGCGACACCTTATGTGGCTAGTAGTTTCTGAGTCAATACCGAAATCTGATCGAACCCTTTTTAGTCTCTACTCCAGTGGGTGATTCAGTTGTAGCTAGATGGATGTATAGGAGTTGACCGGTCGTAGTCTGTTATAAAGTCACCTCAACAGATCTAGTAGAGTTAGCCACGACCAATTTTGATATTATCCTTAACATGGATTGGCTATTTGCATGATATGCCTCAGTTAATTGTAGAACTCGGGCAGTAGGGTTCAAATTTCAGGGTGAGCCAGTAATAGAGTGCGAGGGTAGTTTAGCAGTGCCTATTGGTCATTTCATTTCCTATATTAAGGTCAGAAAGATGATCTCCAAGAGTTGCGTGTATTATTTAGTTAGGGTTAAGGATTCCATGTTCGAGACCCCGACTATCCAGTCAGTCGCAGTAGTATGTGGGTATCCAGAAGTGTTCCCAGATGAATTACTAGGAATCCCTCCCGAGTAGGAGATTGATTTTGGTATAGACCTTCTTCCCGATACACAACCTATATCTATTCCTCCATACATAATGGCTCCAGTGGAGTTAAAGTAGTAGTTGAAGACCTTTCAGATAAGGAATTCATCAGATCGAGCAAATACCCATGAGGTGCGCCATTTCTTTTTTTTTCTGAAAGAAGGATGGTTCTGTTCGTATGTGTATTGATTATCAAAAATTTAACAAGGTAACCATAAAAAACAAGTATCCTCTATTGAGTATTGAAGATTTGGTTGACCAGCTTAAGGGTGCTAAATGCTTTTCGAAAATAGACCTCAGGTTCAGTATACCATCAGGGTTCGGGAGAGTGACTCCCGAAAATAGCCTTCAGGACGCGTTATAGTCATTATGAGTTTGTAGTTATGTCTTTTGGACAAACTATTGCTCCTGGAGCTTTTATGGACTTGATGAACAGAGTGATCAAGCTATACTTGGATATGTTCATGATCGTGTTTATTGATGACATCCTGATGTACATTTGGAGCGAGGAGGAACATGCCACTCATTTTAGGGTGGTACTACAGACACTCAAGGATTGCCAACTATATGCTAAATTCAGTAAGTGGGAGTTTTCAAACAGCTCAGCGGCAATTTTTGTTCATGTGGTGTCGAGTGAGGTCATAAAGATGGACTTTCAAAAAATAGAAGCGGTGAAAAATTGGCCTAGACCGGTGAATCCTTCTGATATCAAGAGCTTCTTACATTTAGCTGGGTACTATCTGAGATTTTTTGAGGGTTTTCATTTAATGTTGTGCCATTAACCAAATTGACCCAGAAAAAAGTGAAGTTCCAATGGTCGGAGGCTTGTGAGAGGACCTTTCAGGAGTTGAAGACTGGACTTACCTCAGCACTGGTGTTAACCCTACCGGAGGGTACCGATGGGTTTGTGGTGTATTGGGATGCTTCGAGAACCAGCCTTGGTTGTGTATTGATCCAACATGGTAAAGTGATATCATACGCTTCCAGACACCTGAAAGTTCATGAAAAGAATTACCCAACCTATGATCTTGAATTGGCAGTGGTGGTATTTGTATTGAAGATTTGGAGACACTATTTTGTGTGGGTCCATGTAGATGTGTTGACAAACCACAAAAGCCTACAATATGTGTTTGCATAGAAAGATCTAAATCTACGCCAAAGGAGGTGGTTGGAGCTACTCAAGGATTATGACATGAGTGTCCTTTACCATACGGGTAAGGCTAATGTAGTAGCATATGCACTTAGTAGACTCTCTATGGAGAGTGTGTCCTATGTGGATTAGGGGATAAATGAGCTGGTGAAGGATGTGCATCGACTTTCAAGGTTAGGAGTTCGATTGGTTTACTCGATCGATAGCGGTGTTATTGTTCAGAACGGATTAGAATCGTCCTTGGTGACTTATGCAAAAGCTCGGCAAGACGAGGACACTATTTTGGTAAAGTTAAAGGAGGCCATTCAGAATCAGAAGGTAGAGGTCTTCTCCAAAGGGGGAGATGGTCTACTTCAATATCAAGGTCACTTGTGTGTTTCGAATGTTGGTGATTTGAGAAGTCAAATGTTGCATGAGGCTCATGGTTCTAGGTATTCGATACATCGAGGTGCCATAGAGATATTCCATGACCTACGGAAAGTCTATTGGTGGAATGACATGAAGAAGCACATAGCAGAATTTGCAGCTAAGTGTTCCAAACGGCCAGCAAGTGAAGTTTGAGCACTAGATACTTGGAGGTACGCTTCAGGATATCAGTATCCCTACTTGGAAGTGGGAGAAAATTAAAATAGACTTCATAACAACGCTGTCTCACATATTGCAATACCCCGGAAGTGCCTAAGACTAGACCCAGGATTTAAAAATAGAAGTAGGTAGAAATCTAGAAAATCATCACAGAAAATGGATCCTTGGTTCCACCAACCATTTATAGGAACGGTCCATGGTGAGGTGTATTAGGGTCGAATTTGGGGGTAATGGGTCAAGGAACGACTGGTGGCTTGATGTCACGAGTTGTTGTTTGTGGTCGTGGTGAGATTGATCCTTAGTCTAGAAGGAGGTAACAGGTCGTAGGATGATTCATGGAGAGCAGAAACGGATAATGGTGAGCAACCATGGGAAAGAGTAGGAAAATCTCCAATCGAGGTGACAGATGGAAACCATGACTCATTGGAAGGAGGCAAGAGTTGCGGTGTGGCTCGTGGGAAGGCCCAGGTGCAGGTCATTAGGGGGAAACAACGAAAGATACAATGGACCGTCATCTGATGTAACAACTTGTCCTGTCAAGCCGTGGTGTTTGAATTCGAGAAGTTAAGATTTAGAAATGGGAGTAATGGACGGATAACACGAGTCGGGGTATCCCTGTACGACTCGTAGGATCGTCACTGGTCACTAGCATTGCTGAATTTTTAGGAAATTCATTAAAGGTGTTTTTATTATTCTTAAGTCCTAGGGTCCTAATGTACATTGTTTAAGGCTCGAAATGCAGTGTTTTAGGAGGGAGAAAGTTATCCTAGGCTTATTCACATCAATGTATGCATATTGAAGGGGTTTAGAAGGTGATCAAGTTAGAGTTCAAGTTTTCCTTCAATCTTTCATTGGGCTTTTAGGGGTTGGTAAAATTAGATCTTCCCCTATTATGTAGGGTTATGAATGGGTGAATCTGTTCACACCAATGCCCAATCTCTCTTTAAATTCCTATGTTGATTCTATGGGGTTTTTAACCCAATGCATGAAATTCCTAATTCACTACGTGGGTATAACCTAAATGAGTTTTTATTATTAAATTTTGAATCATGGGCAAGTTTTATGTTGTTTTTCATTAAAATCATGTGTCAAACTTTATAAATTCAAATACCCATTTATGAGAAGCTCATGAAAGTTGAGATTTATGAAGAATGTTCATGTATGATAAGGTATAGATGATGAAAAGCATGTTTTCAAGTTACCCATGTTTATAATCATGTTTTCAAGTGAATTGAGTATTTTAAAGTATGTTAAAGTATTGGGCAATGACCCATGTTCAAGTACGATTTATGATTTATAATATGGATTTCATGATTGATTGGTTTATGATGTTGGTCATTTTACGAGCACTTGATTCATGGATAAACATGCATGTATATGGGGATCAATGATGTTAAATGTTTATTTGGCCATGAATCTCATGAATGATGTTTATGACTTATATACAAGCCTAATGTGCATGTATTTGGGAGTAGTGTCTAGGACCGAGTAGCCCGACATTGAAAGGACTACATCTGTGTATCATAACTATATGCCACCGTAGGTTCATATTGATACATTGCAATGTTAATGGATCACCTCTTTTGGGATATCACATATTACACGTCCCTTGCCTGGCAAGCCGGGACGACTCTACCCACTTGAGTGAGATAGTTGGGGCATCATCTAAGGCTCTACCATGATGGTGTCGGTTATGACAGGTCCTCCAATTGTTCCACATATTTTTATGCATCGATTTGTTTATGTTACTTTGGCTCAAGTTATGATTTATAAAGTTTTCCCTTATGACTATAATGATGAATGGATTACGAATGTTTTGAAAACCTTGAGCCTTATTTTATATTGCGATATTTATGTTATGACCATGTTGTCCTACTCTTATGATCTTTTATGTATTTTAAATGTCCGCTTTATTTATCTTGCATACTCGGTAGATTCCACGTACTAACTGCATACTCTATGCTATATCATTTAATGAGATAGGCTCTGATCTTCAGACCCCGCACTGTCATTAGCTCATTCCCGGAGTTAGCATCCAGTTCATTGGTGAGTCCTCATATCCTGAGGACTACTTGATATCAATTGTCCTTTATGTTTAGTTTTCCAAACTTGTCGGGTTAGTTGGGATGTTTTCTCGTCAACCCATCAGATATGTTAGAGGCTTTTAGACTATGTGTAGTATTCAACTGTCATGTATGAAGTGCGTTTCATTTTCTATGTTATGTCATGATTATGCTTCCGCTATGTTATTATGTTGTGCATTCCTCTTTATTTGATTGAGTTAGATGTATGTTCATGCCATGGGTTTACTTGGAGTCTCTGGGATCCTTGTCCCGTTTCTCGATTCGGGCCTATGTTGGGGTCATGACGAACTTGGTATCAGAGCCATAGGTTTTGAAGTGTCCTAGGGTATCTCAAAGCCTCGTTAAGTAGAGTCTTTTTCATAAGTGTGCCATACTTATGATGAAGAGGCTACGAGACATTTAGGAAATGTTCACATCTTTCATGATCTATGTTGTGCGGTGAAACGTCTCTCTATCCTTAACTCATTCTATTCGTGATTGAAGAATCATGTCTCCCCATAGAGTTAACAGTTGGAAGAATGGGAATGGAAACAACCATGAGGATGGCAAGGAGACGGGCACCAACAAGCCCCACCAGTCCAAAAGCACCATGCACCGGAGCCGGTTGCTCATGCTGAATTCCGGGCAGCTATTCAAATGCTAGCATAGGCCTTGACTGCTCAGGTCAACAAGCAGCCAGTGACGTATATTCCACAAAATAAAAATTGGGCGAAAACTCGAGTTAGAGATTTCTTGAGGATGAAGCCGCCAGAGTTTCTTGGTTCCAAGGTGGACGAGGATCCACATGAGTTTATTGATGAGATTGTGAAGATCACCTAGGTCATGGGGGTGAACAAAGTTTAGTGTGTTGTGTTGGCCTCATATCAGTTGGAAGGGGTTGCACACATCTTTCTTCGATAGCGGAAAGATAGTAGGGCTGTTGGAGCAGGCCCTGTCACTTGGGAGGAGTTCCATGTTTCTTTCCTAGATCGGTTCTTCCCTCCTGAGATGAGGAAGTTGAAGGCAGCCAATTTTGTGAATCTTTAGCAGGGGAAAATGATGGTACAAGAGTATGCCCTTGAGTTCACTCACTTATCAAAGTACACCCCAGAGTTAATGGTGGATCAGAGGGCATGAGTGAGCAGGTTTGTTCATGGGGTGGCGAACTATTTTGAAAAAGATTATAGGACCGCTATGCTCCACTAGGATATGGATTTCCCTCGGATTGTCTTGCATTCCCAGAAGATGGAGGCGGCGCATATGTGGGAGAGAAAGGCCAAAAGGGGCTGGACAGACAACTCTGGGTTCAGTCAGCAAAAACTCCGGCGGTGGTGACTGCCCTCAGATTAAGTAGAGGTCACTATTTCCAGCACCCTCATCAGCTAATGTTCCATCCAAACCCAAAGGTGATCATAGGAGAAGGGCCTCAGGTTCGAGAGACTAGAGAGGCATGATTGTAGAGCGTACCTTTCCAGCTTGCAGGAAGTGTGGCAAGAGTCATGCCGGGGAGTGCTTGCTTAGCTTAGATATCTATTATGGGTGCGGTAGATCCAACCACATACACCGAGCATGTCCATTAGATAGACAGGATGATGGTAGAGGCCGTGCACTAACTACCAGGTTAGCAGCATCTTCAGCACGCTCAGCTCGGCAAGGGGCATCCACTAGTAGGGATCGCGGCAGTGCCAAAATAGATTATATGCCCTCGCCCCCCGTCAGGAGAAGGAGACTTCACAGGATATTATTTCTGGTATGTTATGAGTGTTCCACCATGATGCTTATGCTTTGTTAGATCCAAGGGCTACCTTGTCTTTTGTGACACCTTACATTGCTAGTAGCTTTAGAGTCAGTGCCAAATTTCTGTCAGAACCATTCTCAGTCTCTACTCCATTTGGTGATTTAGTTGTAGCTAGGCGGGTGTATAGAAGTTGCCCTATCACAGTATTGCAGAAAGTCACCTCCGCAGACCTAGTATAGTGAACCATGAATGACATTGATATGATTCTCTGCATTGATTAGTTGTATGCATGTTATGCTTCGGTTAATTGTAGGACCCGTGAGGTGGAGTTTTGCTTTTCAGGCGAGTCAGTCTTAAAGTGGAAGGGTAGTTCGGCCATGCCTGTAGGTCGTTTTATTTCCTATCTTTAAGCCAGGAAATTGATTTCTAAGGGTTGCGTATACTATCTAGTTAGGGTTAAGGATGTTAAGTCCGAGACCCGACTATTCAGTCAGTTCTAGTGGTATGTGAATATCCGGAAGTGTTCCCTGATGATTTACCGGGTAGTCCTCCAGAGAAGGAAATCAATTTTTGTATTGACCTCCTTACCGACACGCAGCCAATATCTATTCTTCCCTACAGAATGACTCCAGCTGATCTAAAAGAGTTGAAGGAGCAGTAGAAGGATCTTTTGGATAAGGGTTTCATTAGACCAAGAAAATCCCTACGAGGTGCACCAGTTCTATTTGTCTGAAAGAACAGGTATCCTCTACCCAGTACTGATGATTTATTTGACCAACTTCAGGGTGAAAAGTATTTTTTGAAGATAGATCTCAGATCTGGGTACGATTAGCTTAGAGTCCAGGAGATCGACATCCCAAAGAAAGCCTTCATGATACGGTATGGTCATTATGAGTTTGTAGTTATGTATTTTGGACTATCCAATGCTCCTGCAACTTTTATGGACTTGATGAACAGGGTGTTCAAGCCATACCTAGATATGTTCCTTATTGTGTTTATTGATGACATCCTGATATACTCTCGGAGCGAGGAGGAGCATGCCGCTTATTTGATAGTGGTGCTACAGACTCTCAAGGATCACCAGCTATATGCTAAATTCAGCAAGTGCGAGTTTTGGTTGAACTCATTGGCATTTTTAGGCCTTGTGGTATTGCGTGAGGGAATAAAGATGACTGTCAGAAAATAGAAACGGTGAAGAATTGGCCTAGACCAGTGAATCCTTCAGATATCCGAAACGTTTTGGGCTTAGATGGTTACTATCAGAGATTTGTTGAAGGTTTCTCATCCGTTGCAGCACCCTTGACCAAATTGACCCAAAAGAAGCTGAAATTCCAATGGTCGGAGGCTTATCAAAAGAGCTTCCAAGAGTTGAAGGCTCAACTTACCACAACACCAGTGTTATCTCTACCTAAGGGTACCGATGGATTCGTTGTGTATTGTGATTCTTAAAGGATCAGACTTTGGTGTGTATTGATGCAGCACGGAAAAGGTATAGCATATGCCTCCAGACAGCTAAAAGTTCATGAAAAAAATTATCCGACCCATGATCTTGAATTGGCCGCGGTGATATTCGCCTTGAAGATATGGAGATACTATTTATACAGGGTCCACGTGGATGTGTTTACGGACCATAAGAGTTTACAATATGTGTTTACCCAGAAGGATATCAATCTTTGTCAAAAGACGGGGTTGAAGCTACTCAAGGACTATGAAATGAGTGTCCTTTACCTTCTAGGCAAGGTTAATGTAGTAGTGGATGCACTTAGTAGACTCTCTATGGTGAATATGTCCCATGTGGACGAGGGAAGGAAGGAGCTAGTGAAGGATGTGCATCGAGTTGCAAGGATAGGAGTTTGGCTGGCTGACTTAACCGATAGCGGTGTTATTTTTCAGACCCAATCAAAATCGTCCTTGGTGACTAATGTAAAAGCTAGACAAGAAAAGGACCCGATTTTGGTAAAGTTAAAGGAAGCTGTTCGAAATCAGAAGGTAGAGGTCTTCTCCAAAGGGGGAGATGGTGTGCTTCAATATCAGGGTCGTTTATGTGTTCCAGATGTTGCACGAGGCTTATGGATCAAGGTATTCAATCCATCCAAGTGCCACCAAGATGTACCGTGACTTAAGGGAATTCTATTGGTGGAATGGCATGAAGAAAGACATCACAAAATTTGTAGCTAAGTGCCTAATGTGTGAGCAAGTGAAGGTTGAGCATTAGAGACACGGAGGTGTACAACAAGATATTAGCATTCCTACTTAGAAGTGGGAAGAGATCAATATGGACTTCATAATAGGTTTTCCTTACACTTAACGATAATATGACTCCATTTGTGTTGTTGTAGATAGGTTGACCAAAGCTGCTCATTTTCTCCCGGTCAAAACCACAGATTTGGTGGAGGATTATGCCAAACTATACATTCGAGGGCTAGTTCAGTTTCATGGAGTTCCCTTGTCCATCATATCATACAGAGGTACCTAATTTATGTCTTAGTTTTGGAGGTCATTTCAAAAAAGATTTGGTACTCAGGTTAAGCTCAGCACAACATTTCACCCGCAAATGAATGGTCAAGCGGAGCGGACAAGTTAGACTCTCGAAGAGATATTGAGGGAAAGCATGATTGACTTCAAGGCTAGTTTAGATTATCATTGGTCATGACTTGAATGGAGGCCTGGATTGCAACACGGGACAAGGAGTCCCGAGAGATTCCAAGTCGACCCACTACATGAACATACATCTAACTTAATTACTAAAACTGAAGAGTCAACATAAAATCTTAGCAGAAGTCTGAAATAAACATAACATCAAAATACACAATGTAAAGCTGAATACATCCTTTTTGTCTAAAAAGCCACTAAACATGATGAGTTGATGGGATAAGACCATAACTAACTCGAATAAGTAGGAAACTAAATATATATAGAGAAATCTAAACAAGCATGGTCCTTGGGAGATGAGGACTCACCACAGTGTAAGATGCTAACTCTGAAAACTGACTATGAATGGACTGAGCCTAAGTGTAGTGTCCTGTACCATGAAATGATACAACATAGAGTAAGCGGTCAGTATGCGGAACGTACCAAGTATGCAATGTAAGTAAAACCTCTTAAATAAGCAAAATCATTTAAAGACATGCATAATGTAAAACATAAACAATAAGAATTCGAGAGTAGGGATTGCATGCATTCTTTCTGAAATCAGAATGTCATCATAGCATAACATAATATCATAACTGAATAGATTAACTCAAAGCTTAAATCTAATAGTCATGAGTAAATTCTGAACATTGAGTCAAACTTTCTTTAGGACATATACAGATATATAAATCTCATCAATGATAGACATGCATAACGAAAATCAGGAGGAACAATGGGAGACTCGTCTTCTAACCGACATACCACGATAGATCTTATGGGTCCCAACTATCACACTAAAGTGGGTAGAGCCATCAAAAGCCTTACTAGGGCTACAGACGATACCATGATATCGATATCAAGGTTGTGGCCCAATAAGGAAGGGGATAGCTCACAAGGGAGGTCCCGAAGTGATATATATAAGTATAAACCTACGTTGGCGCATAGTTTTAAGGCATAGGGTGATAAACCCTTAGCCTACTCGGTGCTAGACACTACTCCCAAAAACATGCATATGCTATCCATCATTTTTCAACAAAGCTCAACATCATCTGCTGACAAAGCTCAATAATCAAATATATCTCAAATCTGAAATTCATGCATACGAGAAGCTTTAACTCAAACCATACCACAAGATGAAAAATAATTGGGAGTCTTCCCTCCAAAACAATGTGGTAAGCTTGATTCCGGAAATCATAAATCATACTTGAACATGTGGGCATTTTCCAATACTTTAACATGCTTAAAAAATACTCAATTCACATCAAAAATATGATTATGAACATGGGTAGCTAATAAACATGCTTTTTATCATAATATTTCCTCATAATCATACATTCATCACAAATCTCAATTTTCAAGAACTTCTCATCAATGGGTTTTTTAATTCATAAATTTTGAAATATGATTTTATTTGAAAATATTATAAAACTTACCCATGATTCATAATTCAATAATAGAAACATATTTAAATCATACCCATGTAGAGAATTAGAAATTTCATGCATTGGTTTAAAACCCCATAGATTTGGCATAGGAAATACACGATTTAGAGAGATTGGACATGGATGTGTAAGGATTCACCCATTCATAATCCTACATACCTGATTATAGCTGATTCTTACACTTCCTTGAATGCCCAAGAAGAAATTGAAGAGAAACTTGCAGGAATTGCCTTTATCACCTCTCTAGACTATCACTCTTTCTTGCATGAATGAGAAATAGCCTATAATGAACTTAACCCTCTGAAAAGACATCATTCATAACTTAAAACGGCATAGTTTAGGCCTTAGAATCTTAGGAATTATGGTAAAGCCCTTACTAAATTTGCAGAAAATAACTGCCAGTCAGTCCCCATGAGGGCTCGTCACCCTTGGCCATGACTTTTGGCATGATCCATCGAGTACACATCTTATCAGGTCATCTGGGCTCGTCACGGGTGAGCTTACAATTCGTTAGTCGTGGTCACCACTCATCACGAACACTACCTCAATCTAAATTAACCTTTACTCTGCTGGACATGACCCATCCCCCGATTCGTGGTGGCTGACCACGGCTCATGGGGTTCTTCATTATGCACACTGCCTTCTTCTTTCTATTTTCTTACTCACCACTCCTCACGACTGACCTAACGAGTTGTGGGGCCTGACCACGACTCATGATCATGTTTGCTGGGAGTCAAATTTCAAAATTCCAAACTCATCACCTAAGCCTCACCATGAGTAACATCATGACTCATAGGCTACTCTCACGGGTCTCCTCACATCCCGTTCTATGCCTGATGACAGTTTTAAACTTTTCCCCGTTTCAATTCCTAGCTCTGATCTTTGGGCTTCCAGGGTATAAAAATATCCCCCCCTTCGGAGCATTCATCCTAGAATATTGGAAAACATATAGAAAAGCAAAGAAATGCAATCCTCATATTCAAATATTGATCATTTATACCGAAAACTGATGGAATGACTATCTTCGATTCAAACTACATAGCTGAATTTAATTCATGAATCATACATACATCCATATACATAAAAGAAACTTTGGTACATGAACTGAACATGAAAACTAAATAGAGTTTGAGAGAAAAATTGATACCTCAAGCTGGAACTGAGCTGGTAGAGAATAAATGTGTGTATCTAGCCATCATATTGGCTTCGGCTTCCCACGTAGCTCCCTCAACATGCTGATTCCTCCACAAAAACATTAATTGAAGCTATTTCCTTATTCCTTAGCCTTCGAACTCGATGATCCAGTATTTATACCAGAACCTCGTCATAACTAAGGTTGTCTTTCACACAAACACTATGCATCGGGACAACTAGAGCTGGATCACCCAAACACTTCTTTAGGAGAGATATATGGAAAATATGATGCACAGAAGCTAATTCTGAGGGTAACTCCAATTCATATGCCACCTTGCCAACCCGTTTTGCAATCCGATAGGGGCAAACATAACGAGGGAGGAGTTGTCCTTTATTTCCAAACCGCATCACTCCCTTCATGGAAGATTTCTTTAGAAACAACCAATCATCCACCTCGAATTCTAATTCCCTCTTTCTCACATCGGCATAGGACTTTTGGCGACTTTGAGTTATTTTCAACCTATTCCGTATGAGCTGAACCTTCTCCATAGCCTCATGGACCGAATCTGGTCCTATCATCACCGCTTCACCAACTTCGAACCAACTAATGGGTGATCTACATCTCTGCTGATAGAGAGCCTCAAACGGAGCCATCTGTATACTGGAATGGTAGTTGTTATTGTATGCAAACTCGATAAGAGGCAAATGATCATCCCAACTTCCTTTGAAGTCAATCACGCATGCTCTCAACATGTCCTCGAGAGTCTGAATTGTCCACTCTGCTTGACCATCCGTTTGTGGGTGAAATGCTGTGCTGAGCTTAACCTGAGTACCAAGTCCTTTTTGGAATGACTTCCAAAACTGAGAGGTAAACTGGGTACCTCTGTCTGAAATTATGGAAAAGGGCACTCCATGCAATCGACTAGCTCCCAGATATATAGTTTGGCATAATCCTCCTTTGAATTCCTGGTTTTGACCAGTAGAAAATGAGCGGCCTTGGTCAACCTGTCTACCATATCCTAAATGGAGTCATATTATCGATGAGTGAGAGTAAACCTTGTGATGAAGTCCATGTTGATTACTTCCCACTTCCAAATAGGAATATTGATATCCTGAAGCACACCTCCCAGTCTCTGATGCACGATCTTTACTTGCTGACAGTTTGGGCACTTAGCTACGAATTCTTTGATGTCCTTCATGCCATTCCACCAATAGACTTCCCGTAAGTCAAGGTACATCTTTGTGTCACTTGAATGGATAGAATACCTAGATCAGTAAGCCTCGTGCAACAGTTGGCTCCATTAATCATCAACATCCGGAACACATAAGCGACCCTGGTACCGAAGCACACCATCTCCCCCTTTGGAGAAGACCTATACCTTCTAATTTTGAATGGATTCCTTCAACTATACTAAAATAAGGTCTTCTTCTTGTCTATCTTTTAAATCCATCACAAAGGATGATTATAATCTGTTCTGCACTATATCACCGCCTTTGGTCGAGTCAACCAACCTAACTCCCACCCTTACGAGTTGACGCACATCCTTCACCAACTATTTCTTCCCCTCATCCACATGAGACACACTCTCCATAAAGAGTCTACCAAGTGCATCTGCTACTACATTGGCCTTACCTGGATGGTAAAGCACATTCATATTGTAGTCCTTTAGTAGCTCAAACCCCATTCTCTGCTGAAGATTGAGATCCTTCTGTGTAAACACATATTGTAAACTCTTATGCTCCATAAAAACATCCACGTGGACCTCGTATGATAATGTCGCCATATTTTCAAGGCAAATACCACCACAACCAATTTAAGATCATGGGTCGAGTAATTCTTCTCATGAACTTTTAGATGCCTGGAGGCATGATCTTGGGGAGAAATGCATGCCCAGTGATACTCAAACGCTTCATTTAATCTTGTTTATTGATTGTTTTGTGTACATTGTTATGTGATTTTTAGTAAAAATGTGAATTTATACTAACCAACATGATTAGTGTGTTTTGCAGGTAAAAGGAAATTTTTAAAGATAATATACATGTTGGCGAAGACCCAAAATGAATTTGGAGACAAGGAGTGAAAAATTACAAAGGAGAGCAGCCAAAATAAGGGCTCCGCGATGGAGCCGTGTCACGCTTCCACCGCGGAGGTACTTTGCCTTAGATGAAATAATTTGGTCAATTTCCAGTGAAGGTGCGCGATAGCACCGTGTCACGTTGGCCAGGCTCTGCGACGTAGGCCGTGGCACAATGAGGTGAAATTGCCTGGGAGCTGACTTGCAGTGGGTCCGCGATACCTCCGTGGCGCAGAGGGAGTGCTCCGCGATACACTTCGTGCCACATTGCTTGTTATTCCGGGAAAAATTCTCAATAGTATAAATAGCATACTTAGGTTTTATTTTAAGCATTATGACTTGGTTGAGCAAGAACGTGGGTTACAGGCTGTTGAGGGGACGAAAATTCTAGGGTCCTTCTCTATCTCTTTCTCTATTAACTCAATTGTTTGTATGAATTCTACTTATTTGATGATGTTTAATCCACAAATCAGTGGCTAATTCACTTCCTGCTGAGGTTAAGAACAATTGTTGTGGAATGTAATTGTTAATCATTTCAGTTTTCATCTTTTCTTCAATGGTTGTTCTTAATCATTTCAGTTTTCATCTTTTCTTCAATGGTTGTTCTATCAATTCTTGTTTTTACTGCATTAATGTTTGCCCAATGTTGATGTATATCTAAAAAATCCAATTTTGATTTTGAAAGGGAAAGAAATTGGAAAGATGTGAATTGGTAGGATATGATCTCTTCTTAGTTTAGAAAATTGAGAATTGATTAACTTTCAGAATAGAAATATATCTAAATGTCTTATTAGTCAATTAAGGAATCTGTTATGTATGGATAGAGCATGAAATTCTTTTATCACAGTAATGTAGATTAAGGTTCATGATTCTTAAATTGGATAGGAGCGAAAGATCCAATCCATGGTCAATAATTCTTGATTAGCAACCGAAGAAAAGATTAGCTAAATTGTATTGATAAATTACTTCCCTGCATGTTCGTTTTAACCTTAGCTTGCTCATTACTATTGTTCAGACTCAAATTATAATCTTAACTTAGATTTTTTTAAATTAGTAAATTTAAACTCCCAAAATAATATTTATTTGGTTGTTTGCATTCTTAAAGGTATAGTTCACTGACACTTAAGTTAATTAGTACCGTAGCTCAGTCCCTGTGGGATCGATACTTGGCTTTAATTAAGCCACTTTACTACTTGTTCGACCACGTGAACTTGCGTGTATCACCACCACAAGCTGAACAAGTTTTTGGCGCCGTTGCCAAGGACTGGCAATTGGTAAATTTATTTTCTTAGTGTTAGTTTACAAATTCTATATAAGTGCTGACAACTTTATCTTTGCCTTTCTCTTTTAGATATTGAATTCTTCTGAACGCTAGCAAGAGACAAGGAGTGGTGGATTCATATATAGAGCCGGAAAGACAATTTCATCGTCAAAGAAGGGAAGCTCTAGAGAAGAAGCTATAGTTGCTAAGACAGGAAATTCTGGAGCAACAACAGAATCCACCACTTGTGAGGGCAGTTTTAGTGCCCGAGGAAATGGCAGCAAGGCCGATTCACGAAGTGGCAATCCCACATGCTAACAATGTTACATCTAGTATTCGCAGACCAGATCCTGGAGGAAGGTTTGAGCTTAAACAGAACATGGTGCAATTGTTGCACACCAGTGGGCAATTCATAGGTCTCCCTCATGAAGATCCACAACATCTCCAAAACTTTTTGGAGATAAGTGATCTTACATTCCCGTTGGAGTATCATCTGACTACGTGACGCTTACATTATTCCCATTTTCACTATTGGGGGAAGCAAAAAGGTGGTTGAAAGATGAACCACCTTACTCTATCACCACTTGGGATGATCTTGCAAGAAATGTTTTGATAACATTCTTTCCATCAGGGAAAACAGCAAGACTTAGAATTCAGATTCTAAGTTTTGAACAAAGAGAGGGGGAGAATCTATATCAAGCTTGGGAAAGGTTCAAATCATTGTTAAGAGATTGTCCTCACCTTCACCAGTCCAACGATGTGTTGGTGCATACTTTCATACAGGGTTTGGAGCCACATACAAAGATTTTGCTAGACTCAGCAGCTGGGGGACAGGCATTAGAAAAGACTTATGAGGAGCTCTATACTTTGTTAAATCGTATTTCACAGGGAAATCAAGAGTGGAATGCAGACTCATCACGAGGAGGAGCAAGGAAAGCGGCAGGAGTCTTTGAGGTGGATGGTTTTACAGCTATCACTGCACAGATAGCTGCATTGCAAAATTAACTCAACACCCACTTCAGCAATATGAGCTTGAATCAAGCAGAAGGCCCAGTCAATGTAGTGCAGCAGGTTTGGTGTGAAGTATGTGGGAGTAATGAACACTCAGTTGAGTGTTGTGGTGCAAATCAAGATTCAGTAAACTTTGTTGGGAATGTCCAGAGGAATAATAACCAACAGTATGGCAACAATTACAACTCAAATTGGAGGAATCATTTGAATTTCTCTTGGGGTAGTAAGAGCCATCAAGGGCAAAGATCGAATCAGGGTGTGCAGAGAAATCAAGGGGGGCATCAGAATTATCAGTCTCAATACAAAGGAAACAATGCACCTCCTCCACCAACCAACAACATTGAGGAAATGTTCAAAAAAATGATAGCTAACCAAGCACAAATGCAGGCTGACTATGTGAAATTAGCGGCAGACATGAAAAATCAGCAGTTAGCTACAAAGGCGTTGGAGTACCAGTTTGAACAACTAGATGGAGCTCAAAACACTAGGCCAAGAGGAGGACTACCGAGTGACACTGACCCGAATCCCAAGCAGGTCAATACAATGACCACAAGGAGTGGATTACAACTCAAGGAGGTGGAGCCAGAAAGACCACCTCAACAATCAGGAGCAGTGGAAAAAGAGAGGGAGCATGATGATGAGAGGGGGAAGGAGAAGACAGCCGAGGCAGAAAGACCACCACCCCCGTTCCCTCAAAGATTAAAGAAACACAAGGAGGAAGCTTGCTTTAAAAAGTTCATGGAGGTGCTTAAACAGGTATACATTAATTTACCTTTGGTTGATGTTTTGCAGGGAGTGGCAAAATATGCAAAGTATATCAAGGACATCATAGCAAACAAAAGCAGATTGACGAAGTATGCTATGGTGGCGCTTACTGAGGAGTGGACTTCTCGGATATAGAACAGGTTGCCAACAAAGCTCAAGGACCCTGGGAGCTTTACAATTCAGATCACAATCGGGCAAAGTATCCGAGCTCACGGAATATGTGATTTCGGAGCGAGCATAAACTTGATGCCGACATTGGTGTTCAAGAAGTTGGGGCTGGGCAGTCCTAGACCAACTACAGTGATCTTGCAGTTAGCAGACCGTTCGTTGGCCAGACCAGATGGCATTTTCGAGGACGTGCTAGTGTAAGTGGGCTCCTTCATATTCTCGATAGATTTTATTATTTTGGATTTTGAGCCCGATGCGGAAGTCCCATTTATTTTGGGAAATCCTTTCTTGGCAACTGGGAGAGCTTTGATTGATGTAGTTTCGGGGCAGTTAACCATGCGAGCGCATGACAAAGTGGAGGTATTTGATGTGTATAAGGCCATGAAGCTTCCGGCCATCTATAAGGAGCTTTCAGCAATCAATGTGCTAAACAAGGAAGGAATTCTTCAGATTGTTGATTCTCGAGATCCATTGGAGAGAGCGTTGATATGATCCGATCATTTCGGAGATAAAGATACTTATGAGATGGTGCAAATGTTAAACGAATCAAAATGGTATCTCAGGAAGCAAGACTTTCAGCCATTGATGAGGTCCCTGGAACTATTGCCAAAACCATCTATTAAGGAAGCACCAAAACTGGAGTTGGACATTGTCTCCACATCTGAAATACATCTTTTTGGGGGAAGATGACACCTTGCCAGTCATCATCTCCGCAAAATTGACGGAGGCACAGGTAAAGGATGCATTGGTGGTTCTCTAGAGGAGGAAGAAAGTAATGGGCTGGAAAATGTCAGATATTAGGTGAATCAATCCAGCTTTTTGCACACACAGAATTTTTATAGAGGAAGAAGCAAAGCCAACTATACAACATCAGCGGAGTTTGAGTCCGATGATGAAGGATGTGGTTAGGAAGGAAGTGATTAAGTACCTTGATGCAGGTGTGGTCTATCCCATTTCAGACAGCGAATGGTTCAGTCCCGTTCAATGTCTTCCAAAGAAATGAGGGATGACTTTGGTTACCAATGAGAAGAATGAGATGATCCCTACACGCACAGTCACAGGCTGGCGAATTTGCATGGACTACAGAAAGCACAATGAGGCCACAAGGAAAGATCATTATCATATCCTATTTATTGATCAGATATTGGATAGGTTGGCTGGTCAAGAATATTATTGTTTCCTTGATGGATATTTTGGCTATAACCAAATAGCCATAGCACCGGAGGACCAGGAGAAGACTACTTTCACATGTCCTTATGGGACATATGCTTTCCGATGGATGCCATTTGGGTTAGGCAATGCACCCGCCACATTCTAGAGATGCATGATAGCGATCTTTCATGATATGGTGGAAGATTTCTTCGAGGTAGTTATGGATGATTTTTCTGTTTTCGATAATTCATTTGCTACTTGTTTGGAGAATCTTGACAGGGTGGTAGCTCGATGTGAAGACTCCAACCTCGTACTCAACTGGGAGAAATGTCATTTTTTAGTCAAGGAGGGTATCATCCTTGACCATAAGGTGTCTTGCAAGGGGTTGGAAGTCGATCATGCAAAGATCGAAGTGATTGAAAAGCTACCACCACCTGTGTCAGTGAAGGGTGTCCGCATTTTTCTCAGACATGCAGGGTTCTACAGACGGTTCATCAAGAACTTCTCTAAAATTTCTAGACCAATTTGCAGGTTGCTAGAAAAAGAGGTGAATTTTGAGTTTGATGATGATTGTGTTAAAGAATTCGAGGAGTTGAAACAGAAGTTGATACAAGCACCTATTCTCATTTCTCCGGATTGGGAGCAACCGTTTGAATTAATGTGTGATTCAAGTGATGTGGTTGTAGGAGCTGTATTGGGGCAGCGGAGGAATAGAATTTTTCATTCTATTTATTAAGCAAGCAAAACACTGGACGCAGCCCAAGTCAATTATGCAGTCACAGAAAAGGAGATGCTAGCATTGGTGTTCGCATTTGATAAATTCAGGTCCTACTTGGCGGGTTCTAGAGTAGTGTTGTATATCGATCATGCAGCGATTCGATATCTATTTAACAAGAAGGATGCAAAGCCTAGGCTGATTAGATTGATCTTGTTGTTACAAGAGTTTGACCTAGAGATTCGGGATAGAAAGGGGAGCGAGAATCAAGTGGCAGATCACCTATCGCTATTGGAAAGCCGGTCGCATGTGAAGGAAGGTGATAGCATCAAAGAAGAGTTCCCGAATGAGCAGCTCTTGGCAATAAGGGAAGCTGAATCCCTTGGTATGCAGACATTGTGAATTTGCTAGTGAGTGGAGTCTATCCACCGGAGGCCACGACTCAGCAACGAAAGAAGTTGAGACATGATTGCAGGTATTACATTTGGGATGAGTCATACTTGTTTAAGCAGGGACCGGATCAGGTGATGAGAAGATGCATTCCGGGAGCCAGATTACAGAAGTTTTGAGGAGTTGTCATTCATCATTGTATGGAGGGCACCACGGAGGCGAGTGGACAGCGCACAAAGTGCTACAGTCAGGTTTCTTTTGGCCTACACTGTTTATAGACTCTATAACATACGTAAAAATGTGTGATAGATGTCAAAGAACAAGCACAATTGGTAGAAGGCAGGAGATGCCGCTTCAGCAGATATTAGAAGTGGAGATCTTTGATGTATGGGGTATAGATTTCATGGGCCCGTTCCCACCGTCATTTGGTAATTGTTACATATTTGTAGCCGTTGATTATATATCAAAGTGGGTCGAAGCAACAGCTTGCCCCAGGAATGACAACAAGGTGGTAACAAAATTCGTGAAAAAGCATATTTTCACCAGGTTTGGGACACCCCGAGCCATTATCAGTGATGGAGGGGCTCATTTTGTAAATGCAAGTTTCAAGAATTTGCTAGCTAAGTATGGGGTGCACCACAAGGTAGCAACATAATATCATACCCAAACTAGTGGGCAAGTGGAGGTGTCGAATAGAGAAATCAAGCAGATTCTACAGAAGACAGTGAATGCACAACTAGCTGATTGGTCAAGCAAACTCGATGATGCGTTGTGGGCTTATAGAACTACGTAGAAGAAACCAATTGGGACTTCTACGTACAGATTGGTCTATGGAAAGGCATGTCATCTGCCTGTGGAGCTAGAACACTGAGCTTTTTGGGTTGTGAGAAAATTGAACATGGACCCAGAGCTAGCAGGGAAGAAGAGGCTGATGCAACTCAGCGAACTTGATGAGTTTCGTTGGCATGCTTATGAAAGTTCCAAGTGCTACAAAGAGAAAACAAAGAGGTGGAACGATAAGCATATGGTGAATCGGATCTTTGAGCGGGGGTAGAAAGTATTGCTATTCAATTCAAGATTGAGGCTGTTTCCAGGAAAATTGCGGTCCAAATGGTCAGGGCAGTTTGAAATGGTGAGAATGACCCCAAATGGGGCTGTGGAGTTGTGGCAAGAAGATAAAAGTGCCACGTTATAGTAAATGGGCAGCGATGTAGCATTATTGGGGTGAGGACGTTATTCAAGAAAAGATGTCCATCACTCTAGAGGATGATTGAGCAATAAATGACGTCGAGCCGCGACGGTAAATCAGGCGTTGCACGGGAGGCAACCTGTGAAATTGTTGTAATAGATGAGTAGAACGATTTGAAAAAAAAATGAAGAAAAACATAATTTGTTTGTGTTGAAACCTATGAATTCTAACCAATTTCTTGTGGTGAAGTGATTTTCAGGTGGAACGGAGGGTAAGAATGCAAAGAAACGCATAGGAAAAAAGTCGAGGAGAGAAAAATAAAAATTGACACATTACAGTGAGCCTATGCGATGGCTCTGTGTCACGGAGGAGGTGCTCCGCGTTACCCTCCATGACACGTTGAAGAGTGTTTCGGATTTTTTAAAAATCCAGAACACTGGCGCGATGGCTCCTTGTCACAGAGGGGGTGCTCCGCGTTACCCTCCGTGACACGTTGAGTGTTATTTCGCGTCGGGTCACACCGGGTCGCCGGGTAACCCTCTCGAAAAACACTTTTAATACCCCAAATCCCCTCAATTTCTTCCTTATTTTCCATTCCATCTGCGACCAACACCCCAAATTCCCTTCTCCCCCAACGTGACACAGACCGAAGGATCAATTTTATTCGAGTTTTCTTCAATTTCAGCAAATCAAAGGTATGTTCTTGAACTCTACCTCATTTTTGCTTAAATTTTTGATTTTTGAACATGTGTAGTGATTGAACCTTTCCATAAGTGATAATTAAGCTTGAATTCATTTATGTTATGATTGATTGATGTTCATAGTATTGTTGTGAGTGTATGAACTCGATGAATGCATGTTTTATTGAAATTTTGCGAAATTAGTAGCTAGTGTTGGAATTCGAATAGGAAGAAGACTAAATTTGTTTGAAATGTGAAAAAAATTGGGTTGTGCATGTTGGGTAAAGTGAATTATGTTGTGATTAATATTGAATATGCTAAGTAGACAAGGGATTTTCGGGAGAATGAAATTGGTGAATTGCATAGGTTGTTGAGAACAAAAATTTGGCTAAGTGCTATGATATTGAAAGTGAATCGATGGCAAAAATTTTATTCATTGTACGAAGTTTGAGTAGTACATAGTAATTTTTTCATCGAATTATATGAATGCACTAAGTCGGTTGAATGTTAAGAATGAGGAAAATCATGAATGTCTTGTCGAATTGTTTTGATTGTGGCTAAAGACTAAGTGTGGGGTGACCTAATTAAACCCAACCTTAGTTGTAGTTAGTTATGACTTGAATAACATTGGAATTGTATGTTAAATGTGTAGGAACATTGTCAGGCAGACAAGACAAAGGAAAGGGCGCATCCACATCCGGCGCCGGTAGGAAAAGGATAAGATTGGGAACAACAGTTCTAGCAACACCAGCGGTTCTGAGAGGCCAACGCTGACAATACGGAACCCGATGGGTGACTCATGAAGGGAAGAAGTGGTATGCAAAACGCAAAGGATCCAAACACTTCCCGGAGGAGAAAATAGCACGGGAGCCACTGGCACAAGAATTCCCGCGGATTTTACACCGGATTAACATCGTTGGGCTGAAATTCATCTTCGAAGAGCCCAGGGAGTGCAATCTCCATCTCATCCGGGAGTTCTATGCAAACTGGAACCCGACTCTACGCAGTCACACTGTCAAGATCAGGGGGCAGGTTTTCACTTTTGAGCCCCATCACCTGAATGCTATCTTAGGGGCGCGGGACACAGACGCCCATGTCCTTCAGAAGCTGAACATCACTCCACCTTATGCATACATCAGATGCACTCTATGTGGAGCCCGTTCGACAGCACGGTGGAGTAGGCACAAGGAGAGGGTCTACCATCAGACACTGCCCTACTCTCAGATGAATAGGGAAGCCAGGATTTGGCTGAAAATTGTGTGTTCCTTCCTGATCCCGGGGGTGCACATGACAGATGTCACCCGGGATCGAGTGTGCTTGGTGTATTCCCTAATGAAGGGGCTGGAGATCAATGTTGGGGCGGTGATCATCTCCACCATGAAGAGAGCCCGACTACATCAGGGGCATAAATACGGGTTTGGTGGTCTGCTTACCACATTCTTGAGGGGCCATGATATCGAGGAGGAGGCCCTGGATTACATCCCTCAAATTGACAGGCGTGCCTTTGATGTCACCAAAACCAAGTAACCTGACACTACTCATGGTCCGGTGCTCACACTAGCGGAGCGACTTGCTCAGGATGACTAGTATATGGCCCGCATGTACGGGATGCAGATGTTGCAGCTGCGCATTGGCGGGAGGCCTGGAACGGAGGATGAGCTGTTGCAGCTCGAGCTAGATTGCCCATTTGGCGAGAATGCCTGAGCTCTATGCATAGTAGGGCCAGCGTTTTTTGAGCCCGTAGATGATGATGTCCCCACCGATGAGGAGACACGCCGGGAGGACTCAGATGTTGAGTCAGATTAGGACAATGGGGGTGATTCGGATATGGGAGATGAACCAATGGAACCTGACAAAGAAGTTGAATACTTCGATTGATCATGGAGTTCACCACCCACCTTTGTGATATGTTGAAATTTTATGAACACTGGGGACAATGTTCGGTTTAAGTGTGGGGTGGGAGTAGTTAGGTGCCAGCTGCTTTGTTTATGTTTATGTTTATGTTTTGTTGTTGTGCCTGTGAAAAATGTGACCTTGTGACTATGTGTTGTGTGTTGTGTAATTAAGTTGGTGTTGTAATGAATGTTGAGCTGCTGTGTGTTCTGTTGAGCTGTTGTTGGTTGTGTTGTGTGGTGTAAATATTTTTCAAATTAAAACTTTTATCTTTTTCTATCGAATTTTTCTATCGAATTTTTTTTCAAAATTTTTTTTATGTTGGGTTTCTCGGCCTTTATTTTCAGTGCTTTTACCGAGAATAGTCCCATTGAACCAAAATCGTAGATAGTGACCGTTCCCTATGATGGATGGATGACGACCGTCTTAAGGGAAATGCAGTCGATAGGAGTAGTTTTTTTCTTTACTTCTTTTCTTTCTTTTGTTTGTATCCCAAACGTGTCGCTACTTCATGGTTCAGAATACTTGTTACATGTTGTACATGATATTAAGATGCAAAAGTGATTCGTATGAAAGCATGCAAATGTGTAAACATGTTAAGATAACTAGGCCATAGAGTTTGATTCGGTGTGATCGAGGCTTAATAGTGAATTCTTGTGATTAGCTGGTTGAAGAGTCTATGAATATGTCTTGAGTTGAGCATGTGCAATGAGTGTGAGGTGAGGTTTCAATTATTCCATGCTATTGTGAAGTGACTAGAACTTTCCTGGTGTGTGTAGTAAATGAAATGAAGGATGTGTAGTGTAGGAAAGGATGTAGGCATTTCTTTGAATAAACCAAAAGTTTCTCCATTATCATACCTACCTTGAATGTGCATCCTAGATAGCCCCATTGAGCCTTTAGCCTATTTTTTCTTTATTTGAAGAGGTACAAACCGAGCTTAATCCCTTCTTTTTATTAGCCGTGAATTTGATCAAATACTCTTAAGCGCTCAAGAAAAACAATTTTCTCACAGTGTAAAGGAGTACAAAGTGTGAAACGGAAGGAAAAGCAGAAGTTGTGAAAGTTAAAGAAAGGTCAAAGGTGCACTTGCTGGAATTAAATAAAATAAAGATGTATAACTAATCTTTGCTAGTAAGTCGAGTGTGCTTAAAGAAATGGGAACAAAAACAAAGAAAAATTTCAAGAATGAGAGGATGAAGGAAGAAACAATGGCCGTAATGATGGTGGGATGTATTGAGAAGCGCTTGAGGAAGCTAGTTGCTATTATCTGTTAGCCCAGTATTTGCTAGTTCCTTAGCTTACATTACAACCCGTTAAGCCCTACGTGATCTTACATTATGCGTCCTTATATTAGTGGAGTAATACACTAGAGGCAAGCCTATGGTTCATGACATGATGCATGTGAATTCTTTGGGAGAGAGAACGAAATCGTATTCATATACCCCTACATGTAGTGCTTTGGAAATCATATGATGGCAATGGGGTAATTCTCTGGTGTTGTGAGAGCACATGCTTGACGAGAAATTAAATTTTGTGTCGGATGTCTTGATTAGTTGATTTGCACAAGTTTGCCAAGATCGAGAATTGATTCTTGAGCTTAGGAGATCTTAATGTTGTGTACTTCATTGTATTGATGAGGCCATGCATGTTTTCTTGATGATTTGCTATATTAAATAATCGGTATAGCAGTAGCTTGAATTGTCGAGCCAAAGCAGCTATGCGTGAGTGTCAATTGCATGAGATGTGAGAATATTGTTTGAGGACGAACAAGAGTTTAAGTGTGGGGTAAGTGATATTGGGAAAAATTTCATGCCCAAGTGATACTCAAACGCTTCATTTCGTCTTGTTTATTGATTGTTATGTGTACATTCTTATGTGATTTTTAGTAAAAATGTGAATTTATACTAACCAACATGATTAGTGTGTTTTGTAGGTAAAAGGAAATTTTTGAAGCTAATATACATGTTGGTGAAGACAGGGAATGACCTTCGAGACAAGGAGTAGAAAATTACAAAGGAGAGCAGCAAAAATAGGGGCTCCGCGATGGAGCCGTGTCACGCTGCCATCGCGGAGGTACTCTGCCTCAGATGAAATAATTTGGTAAATTTCCAGTGAAGGTGCGCGATAGCACCGTGTCACATTGGCCAGGCTCTGCGACGCAGGCCGTGGCACGTTGAGGTGAAATTGCCTAGGTGCTGACTTCCAGTGAGGGTTTGCGATACCTCCGTGGCACGGAGGGAGTGCTCCGCGATACACTCCATGCCACGTTGCTTGTTATTTCAGGAAAATTCTCAATAGTAATAGCACACTTAGGTTTTATTTTAAGCATTCTGACTTGGTTGAGCAAGAACGTGGGTTACAGGCAGTTGAGGGGACGAAAATTCTAGGGTTCTTCTCTATCTCTTTCTCTTTTAACTCAATTGTTTGTATGAATTCTACTTATTTGATGATGTTTAATTCACAAATCAGTGGCTAATTCACTTCTTGCTGAGGTTAAGAACAATTGTAGTGGAATGTAATTGTTAATCATTTCAGTTTTCATCTTTTCTTCAATGGTTGTTCTATCAATTCTTGTTTTTACTGCATTAATGTTTGGCCAATGTTAATGTATATCTAAAAAATCCAATTTTCCTTTTGAAAAGGAAAGAAATTGGAAAGATGTGAATTGGTAGTATATGATCTCTTCTTAGTTTAGAAAATTGACAATTGATTTACATTCAGATTAGAAATATATCTGAAAGTCTTATTAGTCAATTAAGGAATCAGTTATGTATGTATATAGCATGAAATTCTTTTATCACAGAAATGACTTGGCTTTAATTAAACCACTTTACTACTTGTTCGACCACGTGCACTTGCGTGTAGCATCATCACAAACCTAACAAGACATATGCTATAACTTTCCCGTGCTACATCAATAGACAGCCAAGGACGATCCGAAAGCATCACAATACACCATGAACCCATCGATACCCTCCGATAGAGTTAACACCGTTACTGAAGTAAGTTGAGTCTTCAACTCTTGGAAGCTCTTCTCACAAGCCTCCGACTATTGGAATTTCACCTTCTTATAAGTCAATTTGGCCAATGGTGCTGCAATCGATGAGAAACCACCCACGAACCTTCTTTAGTAGCCAGCTAAACCCAACAAGCTCTGAATATTCGAAGGATTCACCGATCTAGGCCAATTCTTCACCGCTTCAATTTTCTGAAAGTCCACCTTTATGTCTTCGCTTGATACCAAAAGGCCCAGAAATGCTAGGAAGTTCAACCAAAACTCGTACTTGAAGAATTTAGCATATAATTGGTGATCCTTGAAAATCTGAAGCACTATTCTGCAAATGCGCGGCATGCTCCTCCTCGCTCCGAGAATATATCCAAGTGTCAGCTGATCTTGGGCAGATTTATATGCCCAAGTGATACTCAAACGTATCATTTTCGCCTTGTTTATTGTGCAATGTGTATACATTTTCATGTAATCGGTAATAAAATGTGAATTTATACTAATCAACATGATTAGCATTGTTTTGTAGGTAAAACATGATTTTGAGGAGCTAAAATGCATGTTGGAACAATATCGGAGTTGGACTTGGATGCGATCACGAAAAAGACATTGGACTGCACAATGTAAAGGGGCTCCGCGATGGAGCCGTGCCACGCTACCATCACGGAGGCACACTGCCTGGAGGGTGATTAATTTGTCAATTTCCAGTTAAGCCTCGCGACAGATCCGTGGCACGGAGGCAAGCCACCGCGTTGCATGCCGTGCCACGTTGAGGCTTTATTCCCGGACCCCAGATTTCCAGTGAGGGTCCGCGTCCACGCCGTGTCATGGAGGCAGTGCTCCGTGTTGGCCTCCGTGATACGTTGCTTTATATTCCGGGAAAAATTCCCACTAGTATAAATAGAACACTTAGGATTATTTTTAATTAATTCAGACTTGGTGGAGCAAGGACGTGGGTTACAGGCAATTGAGGGACGAAAAAGCTAAGGGTTTTTCTCTCTTTCTTTCTTCTTTCAGTCAATTGTTTGTATGATTAACACTTGTTTTAGGATGATTAATCCACAAATGAGTGGCTAATTCTCTTCCTTGCTAAGGTTATGAACAATGGTGATGAATTTTGATTATTGAATTATATGGTTTTTCATCTTCTTCTTCTATGTTGTTCTATTAATTCTTGTTTCTACTGCATTGGTGTGTGGCCGACATTAATGTACATCTAAAAAGTCCGATTTCACTCGAGAGAGCACGAAATTGGAAAGTTGTGAATTAATAGGGTATTGTTCTTAACTTGATTTGGGAAAATTGAGTTTTGATGTGCTTTCCTGATAGAAATATACTTGAAAGCCGTATTAGTCAATTTAGGAACAGGAATTGTATTGCTAGGTCATAAATTGCATTTGATCACAGAAATGTAGACGGATGGTTTATGATTCTTAAGTGAGATTAAATACGAGAGTTTTAATCTCTGGGCTAATGTTCTTGGCTAGCAACTGGAAGAGAAGAATAATAGAATTATGATTATAATCAAGTTCATTACTTGTTCTTAACCTTGGCATGCTCATATCCATAGTTTCAATTCAAAGTAGATATTTGTTAATAGTTTTAGTACATAATTTATAAACAAAAATTATTTAACTTTTGGTTACGTTGTTGTTAGCATATATATAGAAGTAAGATAAAATGTAGTATACTTGAGCAATTTTTACTTATCCAGAGTCTCCTTGGTTCGATACTTGGCTTACTTAGCCACTTTATTACTTGTTTGACCACGTGCACTTGCGTGTCGGTTTTTAACCCCTATAGCAAACACCCGAACAAGTTTTTGGCACCGTTGCCGGGGAGACTAGGCAATTGGTGAAATTGTGTTATGTGTAAATTTAGTGTATTTTTATTTTATTTTCTTAAGTGTTGACGACTTGGTCTTAGCCTGTATTTTGCAGACTTGATTTCTGTGAGCACTGGCAAAGGACAAGGAGCTGGTGGAATCTTATATAGAGCCTGAACGTGAATTTCATAGTAAACGCAGAGAAGCTCTACAAAAGAAGTTGCAGTTGCTCAGACACACTATTATGGAGGAACAAAATCCACCGGTTGTGAGGGCATTGTTAGTGCCCGACGAAGCAGCAGCAAGGCCGGTTCGCGAGGTGGCAATCCCACATGCCAACAATGTACATTCAAGCATCCGCAAACCCGAGCCTGGAGGGAGATTTGAACTTAAGCAGAACATGGTGCAACTATTGCACACAAGCGGGCAATTTACCGGTCTCCCTCATGAAGACCCACAAAAACATCTCCAAAACTTTTTGGAGATAAGTGACACTTACATACCCGCTGGAGTGTCACCTGATTATGTTTGGCTCACACTATTTCCGTTCTCATTGCTTGGTTAAACCAAGAGGTGATTAAAAGCTGAGCCACCAAATTCTATCTCAACGTGGGATGATCTAGCACGGAAGTTCTTGATAATATTTTTTCCCTCTGGTAAAACAGCCAGACTTAGAAGTCAAATTCTAAGTTTCAAACAGAGGGAGGGAGAAAATTTATATCAAGCCTGGGAAAGATTTAAATCCATGTTGCGGAACTGTCCTCATCATCATCAGTCCAATGAGGTGTTGGTACACACATTTATTGAGGGTTTGGAACCCCATACTAAAATTTTGCTAGACTCAGCAGCTGGAGGGCAAGCGCTAGAAAAGACTTATCAGGAGCTGTACACTTTGCTCAACCGGATTTCACAGGGCAATCCAGAATGGAATGCTGATTCATCTCGAGGTGGAGCAAGGAAAGCAGCAGGAGTGCTTGAAGTGGATGGATTTACAGCTATCGCTGCACAGATAGCTGCCTTGCAGAATCAGTTGAACAACCACTTCAGCAACATGAATTTGAACCAGCCTTCAGCTTCAATCAATGCGGTCCAGCAAATGTGGTGTGAAGTGTGTGGAAGCAGTGAGCACTCAGCTGAGTGCTGTGGAGCAAACCCAGATTCGGTTAACTTTGTGGGCAATGCACAAATAAATCAGCAGCAGTTTGGTAGCGGCTACAACTCAAATTGGAGGAACCATCCAAATTTTTCGTGGGGTAGCAACAACCAACAAGGCCAAAGTTCGGGTCAGGGTACGCACAGGAATCAAGGAGGGCAACAAAACTACCAATCTCAATTCAGAAATCACAATGCCCCTCCTCCACCACCATCACCTACCATTGAGGAAATGTTCAAGACCATGATCGCTAATCAGGCGCAATTGCAGGCTGACTATGTTAAATTGGCAGCCAAAGTGAAAAACAATCAATTAGCGACCAAGGCTCTTGAGTATCAATTTGGGCAATTTGAAGGACTGCCTAGCAGAGGACTGCCTAGCGACACGGATTTAAATCCGAAGCAGGTAAATGCAGTAACCACAAGGAGTGGTTTGCAGGTGAAGGAGGTGGAACCGGAGAGACCACCTCAAAAGTCAGGAGCAGCAGATGTTGAGGAAGAACAAAGTTTGGATAGGGGGAAAATCAAAGAAGCAGAATCAGAAAGACCTCCACCCCCGTTCCCTCAACGACTCATGAAACACAAAGAAGAGGCGTGTTTCAAGAAATTTCTGGAGGTGCTTAAATAGGTACATGTTAATTTACCTCTTGTTGATGTCTTGCAGGGAGTGCCAAAATATGCCAAATATATTAAAGACATCGTGGCCAACAAAAGCCGTTTGACTGAGTATGCCACGGTAGCTTTGACGGAGGAATGCACTTCCCGAATTCAAAATAGACTGCCTACGAAGTTAAAAGACCCTGGAAGTTTTACTATCCAGCTTACTATTGGGCAGAGTATCCGAGCTCGTGGATTGTGTGACTTGGGGGCGAGCATAAATCTGATGCCATCTTCGGTATTCAGAAAGTTGGGTCTAGGGAGTCCTAGACCTACAACCATAATCTTGCAGTTAGCAGACAGATCCTTAGCTAGGCTGGATGGCGTTGTTGAGGATGTGCTTGTGCAAGTGGGATCCCTCATTTTTTCGGTTGATTTTATTATTCTGGATTTTGAACCAGACGCTGAAGTCCCATTTATTTTGGGACGACCCTTCTTGGCAACCAGGAAAGCATTAATCGACGTGGCTGCGGGTCAACTTACAATGCGAGCACATGACAAGGTAGAGGTGTTCGATGTGTACAAAGCACCCAAGCTCCCGATGGTGAATGAAGAACTCTCGGTGATCAATGTAATTGATCATGGGAATGCTAATCAAATGAATGATTCCCGAGAGTTGATGGGAAGACCACCAGATAAGGGTGAGCACTACTGGGGGGAGGACAATGATCGTGAAAATCGTCCATCACCCTAGTGGACAATTAAGCATAAAGGACGTCGAGCCACGACGGTAAACCAGGCGCTGCACTGGAGGCAACCCATGAAAAATATTTGTTTCTTTTATTTTGTAAAGTGTAAATAGATTTTATTTTCTTTTTCTTTTTCTTGATTTAGTACAAAATTTTTGTTTGAGTTAGTATTTTTCATCTTAGTTAGTGAAATCTATTAATCTAACCAATTTTGTTTAGTGAGGTGATTGGCAGGTCAAACGGAGAAAAATGTGCACGGAATCGTGAAGGAAAAGGCAAGGTATGAAAAAATGAATAAAATGAAGAGACAGTGAGCTGGGGCGATGGCTCCGTGTCACGGAGGAGGACCTCCGCGTCACCCTCCGTGACACGTTGAGGTTTAATCTGGAATTT
Organism: Datura wrightii; assembly: GCA_035772735.1. Classification (NCBI taxonomy): domain Eukaryota; kingdom Viridiplantae; phylum Streptophyta; class Magnoliopsida; order Solanales; family Solanaceae; genus Datura; species Datura wrightii. Next base: position 2,372,848 of record JASDFA010000014.1, on the reverse strand, counting down.
TTGAAAATTCCAGAGGACTGTCGCGATGTCTCCGTGTCACGGAGGCAGTGCACCGCGATGCACTCCGTGACACGTTGCCCTATATTTTGTGACGGGTCACACCGGGTTGCCGGGTGACCCGAGTGTTTCCCTTCGTTATAAACCCTGATTTTATTCCCTTTTCCCTCATTTTGCTCACTTCTCCGCGAACAAACATATTTCCCTCTCCCATCAACGTGTTGTTCGCGATTAGTTGCTACGGATAAAAACCGACACGCAAGTGCACTGGTCAAACAAGTAATAAAGTGGCTAAGTAGCCAAGTATCGATCCAAGGAGGCTCAAGATATGTAAAATTGCCTAATTTACTATATTTCTATTTAACTTCTGATTATGCTAACAACAATGTAACCAATAGTTAATTGAGTTTTTGTTTCTAAGCTATATACTACAATTAATAACAACTATTTACTTTTGAATTCAGACAATGGATGTGAACATGCCAAGGTTAAGAACAAGTAATGAACTTGATAATCATGATAATATTTGGTTAATTCTCTTCTTCATGTTGCTAGACAAGAACATTCGCCTAGAAATTAAAACTCTCGTATTTAATTTCACTTTAGAATCATAAACCATCCGTCTACATTTCTGTGATCAAATGCAATTTATGACCTAGCACTACAATTCCGGTTCCTAAATTGACTAATACGGCTTTCAAGTATATTTCTATCAGGAAAGCACATCAAAACCCAATTTTCCCAAATCAAGTTAAGAACAATACCCTATTAATTCACAACTTTCCAATTTCTTGCTCTTTCGAGTGAAATAGAACTTTTTAGATGTACATTAATGTTGGCCAATCACTAATGCAGTAAAAACAAGAATTAATAGAACAACATTAAAGAAGAAGAATAAAACCATATCAATTAAAATTAGAATTCATTACACATGTTCAAAACCTCAGCTAGGAAGAGAATTAGCCACTCATTCTTGGATTGATCATCCTCAAATGAGTGTAAATCATACGTACAATTGATAGAAAGAAGAAAGGAAGAGAAGAAATCCCTTAGCTTTTCCAATCTTCAATTGCTGCTAACCCACGTTCCTGCTCTCCACTTCTGAACTCAGTCTAAAAACTAAAAACTCCTTAAAATAAACCTAAGTGTGCTATTTATAGTAGTGGGAAATTTTTCCAGGAATAACAAGCAACGTGTCACGGAGGCCAACACGGAGCACTGCCTCCATGACACGGCATGGACGCGGACCCTCACTGGAATTTCCAGGGTCCAGAAAATTAACCTCAACGTGGCACGGAGGCCATCGCGGAGGCCTATCTCCGTGCCACGGAGCTGACACGCAGGCACACTGGAAATTGCAAATTTAATTCCTGCTCAGGCAGTGTGCTACCGCGATGGTAGCGTGGCACGGCGCCATCGCGGAGCCCCTATAAAATATGCCTTCCAAGGTCTTTTCCATGCTCGCATCCAAGTCCAACTCCGACATAGTTCCAACATGCATTTTAGCTCCTGAAAATCACAATTACCTGCAAAACAAATGTTAATCATGTTGGTTAGTATAAATTTGCATTTTATTACCAATTACATGATATTATATACACATTGCACAACAAACAAGGTAAAAATGATACGTTTGAGTATCACTTGGGCATATAAATCTGCCCAAGATCATGTGCCACGGTATTAAGCAAAGAAATTATCGAGTTTTCTTCGGTTTTTCAACTACGAGGTATGTTTTCATATTCTCTTTCAAGTTTTTGTCGAATTTATTCGAAATTAAGCATTGGAGGGGAGATAAATCACCCTAAGTCGAAATTTAGCATGAAATTGAGTTATTCCTTGATTGATATATGTTCGGAATGTTGTAATACGCGTTTGAACTTGTCGATTGCATGAATGATTCGAATGTGATTGTGAAATTCAATTCTAGGGATTTGGTTGTTGAATTCGAAGTGGGTAACTTGGTAAATTTGTGAATTATATGCCGGGGTGTGCTTGTGAATTGAGATAAGTCGTTGTAAATATTGTTTGAATGTAATAGACAACGAATTCTCGGGATTTTGGGAAAAAGTTGAAAATTGTTCGAATTGGTTGATTATATAGGTTCATGTGTATATAGAATTTGTGTTGTTGTTTTTGTTAGTTGTTTTCCTTGCTAAGTGCGATGGTTGAATTGCTAGCGATGGTAGGATTGGGATTAGCTGTATGAAGTCTGAGTAGTACGCTAAAAGTTATACCGTCGAAATTTTCTTTGTGAACGCACTACGCATAAATGGTATAGTTGTTTGTTTATGGGTGAAAATAAAGTGATCCTTGCCATAGTATCGTAACCGTAGCTAAGGACTAAGTGTGGGGTAAACTTAGCTTAACCCGACCTTAGCCGAAGTTAACATGGATTTAGCTTGACATTTTGCTTGTTCATTTGTGTTGACAGGTACAATGGCAAGTAGGCAGGATAAGCGTAAGGGTGCATCTACTTCAGGCACCGGGAGAAAATGACTTAGACTGGGCACAGCAGTCCCAGCTGCACCAGCAGTTCCGCGTGGCCAACACCGCCAATACGGAACGAGATGGGTAACCGATGAAGGGAAGAAGTGGTACGCTAAACACAAGGAAAATAAATACTTCCCCGAGGAGCATATTGCACGGGAACCACTAGCACAGGAGTTCCCCCGCATAGTGCAAAGGATCGAGGTAGCTGGGCTCAGCTTCATATTTTAGGAGCCCAAGGAATGCAACCTACATCTAGTCTGGGAGTTCTATGCAAATTGGAACCCGGCAATCAGAAGCCACACAATAAAAATCAGAGGGCAGATTGTCACTCTGGAACCCGAGCAATTGAATGCCATCATTGGAGCGCGGGACACAGACGCCCATGTTCTCCGCCAGCTGAACATCACCCCACCATATGCGGATATCAGACGCACATTGTGTGGGGCTCGATCCACAGCCAGATGGAGCAGACATAAGGAGAGGGGTTACCACCAGACTCTGCCATATTCTCAAATGAACAGGGAGGCCAGAATATGGCTGAAGATAGTCTGTTCGTGCTTAATCCCGGGGGTGCACATGACTGATGTGACCCGAGACCGTGTCTGCCTGGTGTATGCTCTGATGAAAGGGCTAGAGATTAATGTTGGGGCGGTCATCATATCCGCCATGAAGAGAGCCCGATTACACCAGGGCCACAGGTATGGGTTTGGAGGACTTATCACCACCTTCCTCCGGGGCATCGACGTCGAGGAAGAGGCTTTGGACTATATCCCGCAGTTGGAGCGGAGGGCCCTTGATGTGACCAAAACTAAGGCCCCCGACACCACACACGGGCCAGTGCTGACACTTGGCAAGTGACATGACCGCGACGATCAGTACATGGCACGAATGTTTGGTATGCAAATGCTTCAGCTTCGGATTGGTGGGAGACCAGCCACGGAGGAGGAGCTATGGCTGCTGGAGCTGGATTACCCATTTGGCGAAAACACCATGGGCTTTATGCAGAGTGGGGCCAGCCTTTATAGACCCCACTGACGATGATGTCCCCACGGACGAGGAGACACGTCGGGAGGACTCCGATGTGGAGTCCGATGATGATGACGGAGGTGACTCGGACATGGGCGATGAGGCAGCATTACCGGATGAAGAAGTCGAATATTTTGACTGATCAGGGAGTGCCACCACCCAATTTTGTGATTTTTAAGTTTTGTGAACACTGGGGACAGTGTTCGATTTAAGTGTGGGGTGGGGAGTAATTAGGTGCTGGGGCTAGGCTGGTTTGCTTGTATGTTCTTTCCTCTGTTTTGTATGTATGCATATGTTTCCCTGTGTTTGTGAAGTGCAAACTAGTTTGTATCTGTATATATTTGTGGTAATTGATGATGTGTGTTGTGAAATGTTGTGGTTTGGCAGCTAAGTCTGCAGAAAAAAAATTTTTGTAAATATTTTCCTAATTTATTTTTTTCTCTATCGAAATGATCGATATTTTTTTAAAATTTTGCGAAAATATTTTGTACATATTAAAAATTTTGTAAATATTTGTCCATCGAAATGATCGATGTTTGAAATTTTTTTTTTCAATTTTTATTTTTGGGTTTCTCGGAGTTTGTTTTCGGTTCTTTTACTGAGAATAGTCCCATTGAACCGACGTCATAGTTAGTGACCGTTCCCTATGATGGATGGATGACGACCGTCTTAAAGGAAATGTAGTCGGTAGGAGTAGTGATTTTAATTTATTTTCAGTTTTTTTCTTTGGTGGATTGCATCACGAAACCTGTAGTTACTATATGGTTGTGAAATGTTTGTTGCGTGTTGTAACTGATATTCAAAATGTAAAAGTGATTCGTATGAAAGCATGCAATTTTGTAAATATGTTGAGTTACCTAGGCTGTAGAATTCGATTCGGTGTGATTGAGGCTTAAATTTTGAATTCATGTAATTGGCTAATTAAAGAGTCTGTGGCATCTTGAATCGAGCATGTGCATGAAGTGTGAAGTGAGCTGTTGTTATTCCATGCTATGGTGAAGTGTCTAGAACTTGCCTGGTGTGTGTACAAAACGAAATGAAGGAGGTGTAGTGTTGGAAAGGATGTAGGCATTTCTTTGTTTTAACCGAGAGTTTCTATTTTTTTCTTGTCTTACACTACCTTTTTATGTGATTGTATACCCTAGTCAGCCCATTGAGCCTTTAGCCGATTCTTTCTTTCTTTTGTCCAAAATTGTATAAACTAAGCTTACTTCTTTCTTTTCATTAGTCGTAAAGTCTATACAAAACTCTTAAGCGCTTAAGAAGAACAGAAAAAATTTTCCCAAAGTGTCAAAGAGTGAGAATAGTGGAAAGAAAAAGAAAAGCAGAGTGAGGAAAGAAAAGAAAAAGGTGGAGGGTGCACTTGCTATAATTAAATGATAATGAAGGTTCATGAAAAACCTTTGTTGTTGTGTCAAGTGTGTTTGGTGAAAATGGCCATACGAAAGTAAACCAGCATGAATGGGATGATGAAAAAAGAAAATAGAGAAACAATGTCCATGAGTTGATGGGAAAGTCTTGAAAAGGCGCTTAAGGATGCTAGTGACTATTATTGGCTAATCCAATATATACTAGTTCCATAGCTTCCATTACAACCCATTAAAGTCCTACGTGATCTTACATTGCATTTCTTTATATTAGTGGAGTAATACACTAAGGGCAAGCCTATGGGTCATGACATGATGCATGTGAATTCTTTTGGGAGACAGAGTGAAATTAATTTTTACATGCCCCTACTTGAATGTTTGTGTGTCACATGAACAAAAAGGGGAAAATTCTCTTGAGTTGTGAGGGCACATGCTTGATGAAAGATTGATGTTCGTGTCGGGTATCTTGATTAGCTGATTTGCATGAGTTTGCCGATATCTAGGGTCGATTCTTAAAGTCTAGGAAGTCTTGATGTATTAAAGGTCGTTGCATTGTAAGACCATGCATGTTTTCTTGATGATTTACAATATTGAATGATCGGTATGACCGTAGCTCAAATTGTCGCACCATAGTGGCAAAGGTTGGGATGTAATTTGCATGAGTTGTGTATGTGTTGTTCGAGGATGAACAAGGATTTAAGTGTGGGGTAAGTGATCTTGGGCAGATTTATATGCCCAAGTGATACTCAAACGTATCATTTTCGCCTTGTTTATTGTGCAATGTGTATACATTTTCATGTAATTGGTAATAAAATGTGAATTTATACTAACCAACATGATTAGCATTGTTTTGTAGGTAAAACATGATTTTGAGGAGCTAAAATGCATGTTGGAACAATATCGGAGTTGGACTTGGATGCGAGCACGAAAAAGACATTGGACTGCACAATGTAAAGGGGCTCCGCGATGGAGCCGTGCCACGCTACCATCACGGAGGCACACTGCCTGGAGGGTGATTAATTTGTCAATTTCCAGTGAAGCCTCGCGACAGCTCCGTGGCACGGAGGCAAGCCACCGCGTTGCATGCCGTGCCACATTGAGGCGTTATTCCCGGACCCCAGATTTCCAGTGAGGGTCCACGTCCACGTCGTGTCACGGAGGCAGTGCTCCGCGTTGGCCTCCGTGACATGTTGCTTGTTATTCCGGAAAAAATTCCCACTAGTATAAATAGAACACTTAGGCTTATTTTTAATTAATTCAGACTTGGTGGAGCAAGGACGTGGGTTACAGGCAGTTGAGGGACGAAAAAGCTAAGGTTTTTTCTCTCTTTCTTTCTTCTTTCAATCAATTGTTTGTATGATTAACACTTGTTTTAGGATGATTAATCCACAAATGAGTGGCTAATTCTCTTATTGCTGAGGTTATGAACAATGGTGATGAATTTTGATTATTGAATTATATGGTTTTTCATATTCTTCTTCTATGTTGTTCTATTAATTCTTGTTTCTACTGCATTGGTGTGTGGCCGACATTAATGTACATCTAAAAAGTACGATTTCACTCGAGAGAGCACGATATTGGAAAGTTGTGAATTAATAGGGTATTGTTCTTAACTTGATTTGGGAAAATTGAGTTTTGATGTGCTTTCCTGATAGAAATATACTTGAAAGCCGTATTAGTCAATTTAGGAACTGGAATTGTATTGGTAGGTCATAAATTGCATTTGATCACAGAAATGTAGACGGATGGTTTATGATACTTAAGTGAGATTAAATACAAGAGTTTTAATCTCTAGGCTAATGTTCTTGGCTAGCAACTGGAAGAGAAGAATAATCGAATTATGATGATAATCAAGTTCATTACTTGTTCTTAACCTTGGCATGCTCATATCCATAGTTTCAATTCAAAGTAGATATTTGTTAATAGTTTTAGTACATAATTTATAAACAAAAATTATTTAACTTTTGGTTACGTTGTTGTCAGTATATATAGAAGTAAGATAGAATATAGTATACTCGAGCAATTTTTACTTATCCAGAGTCTCCTTGGTTCGATACTTGGCTTACTTAGCCACTTTATTACTTGTTTGACCACATGCACTTGCGTGTCGGTTTTTAACCCCTATAGCAAACACCCAAACATCAGCAATAAACACAATCACGAACATATCCAAATATGGCTTGAACACCCTATTCATCAAGTCAATAAATGCTGCAGGAGTATTCATTAGTCCAAAAGACATAACTAACTCATAATGACCACACCGCATCCTGAAGGCTATCTTTGGGATGTCGCTCTCCCGAACTTTGAGCTGATGGTACCCTCACCTGAGACTTATCTTCGAGAAACACTTGGAACCCTGAAGCTTGTCAAATAAATCATTAATCCATGGTGGAGGATATCTGTTCTTAATGGTGAATTTGTTCAATTGCCGATAATCAATGCACATGCGGAGAGAACCATCCTTCTTTTGGACAAAGAGAACTGGTACACCCTATAGGGACTTACTTGGTATAATGAAACCCTTATTTAACAGTTCCTTCAATTTCTCCTTCAACTCCTTTAGCTCGGATGGATCCACTTTGTAGGGAGGAATAGATGTAGGTTGCGCATCGGGAAGAAGGTTAATACCAAAATCAATCTCCCGCTCGGGAAGGATTCCCGATAGATCATCCGGGAAGACTTCTGGGTACTCACATACTACTGGAACATACTGGGTAGTATGGGTCTCGAACTCAACATCCTTAACCCTAACTAGATGGTACACACAACCTTTGGAGATCATCTTTCTAGCCTTAAGTTAGGAAATGAATCGACCTACAGGAACAACTGAACTACCCTTCCACTCTAAGACTGGCTCTCCCGAAAATCTGAACTCTACAGCCCGGGTCCTACAATTAACTGAGGCATAACATGCAAATAGCCAATCCATGTCAAGGATAACATCCAAATCATCATGGATAACTCTAAAAAATCTGTTGAGGTAACTTTCTAAAGGATTAAGATCGGGCTACTTCTATACACCCATCTAGCTACAACTGAATCACCTACTCGAGTAGAAACTGAGAAGGGTTTTGGCAAGACTTCGGGACTAACTCTGATGATACTGGCCATATAAGGTGTCACAAAAGACAAGGTTGCCCCCGTATATAACAAAGCATAAACATCAAGATAGAAAAATCATAACACACCAGTGACTACATCCTGGGAGACCTCCTACTCCTAGCGAGGTGCTAAGGCATAGAATCTATTTTGGCGCTGACCGCCACCTATGCTGGTAGATGTCCCCTGATGTGCTAAGTGTGTAGGAGGGGCTGCTAAACTCGAAGCTGGTCCTCGGCCCCCATCATGATCCTACCTCACTGTTGGGCAATCTCTGAGCATGTGTTTGGGCTTCCCACACTCGAAACAAGCACCTTTACCTGCTAAGCACTGGCCGGTGTATCCCCGACCATATTGTCAACAAGCTAGGATACTAGAATTTATGGGTCTACTTCTCTGACCCCTAGATCCTGATGCTCGCCGCCTCTAATCGTGCCTGGGCCTGGATGGCACACTCAACACTGAAGATGCTAGGGCTGAATATCTCTAGTGGGTCTGCTGTTGGTGCTCACTACCTGACCTCGGCTGAGAGAATCTGTAGTTCTCAGTCCTGGCCCTCTTGGCCTCCCTCTCTCTCATATGGGACGCCTCCTTTTGCTAGGCGTACAAGACTATCTGAGGGAAATCCATATCCTGGTGGAGCAAGGAGGTCCTACAATCCTTTTCCAAATATCCCTCCACTCCATGAATGAAATTGCTCGCCCGTGCCCTTTGATTAGCCACTAACTTCGTGGTGTACTTTGATAGTCTAGTAAACTAGAGGGCATACTCCTGCACTGTCATTCTCCCATGCTTAAGATTCACAAACTTGACTACCTTCATCTCCCTCATCTTACGAGGGAAGAACTGATCTAAAAATGCAACATGGAACTCCTCCCAAGTGACAAGGCCTACCCCGATGGGCCTACTATCTTTCCATTGACGAAACCAAATGTGTGTGACCCCTTCAGCTGATATGAGGAAAAATCCGCAAAGTGAACTACATTCACCTCCATGACTTGGGTGATCTTCACAATCTCGTCTATGAACTCATACGGGTCCTCATTTACTTTTGACCCGGGGAACTCTGGCGGGTTCATTCTCAAGAAGTCCCTAACTCGAGTTGTTGCTGCATTACCATTTTTTGGAACATATGCAACTACCTGCTTATTGACCTAAGCGGTTAAGGCCTGCGTGAGCAACTGAATAGCTGCCCTAAATTCAGCACTGACTCCGGTGCATGATGCTCTTGGACTGGTGGGGCCTGCTGGTGCCTATTTCTGTTGCCACCCTCATTGCCTTCTCTATTTCCATTCCTCCTATCATTTACTCTATTGGGAGTTAGTTATGTCTTTTGGATTGTGAATTGTGAATTGAATGAGAAAGCAACCTCTTTAAAATAGCACGATTTGTACATTGTGAATTGAATGAGAAAGCAACCTCTTTAAAATTATTGAGGCAGTATGTTAAGCTTCACTTAAGCATTCAATGTTTCATGTTTGATTGAGGTTAAATGTTGAGATTATGTCTAGCCCGAGTGAGGCATTTAATGTGTGATATCGTGTTGATTGTTGTCGTAGTTCTACATCCAGTTGGCGACCCATTAGCCTGGGCATTGTTAGCTGGTCCTTACTGTTTGTTATATATATATGGGTGATGTTAAATTTGTGTAATGTTCTGGTTGCTAATTGAAATTGGTGAAAGAGGAAAGATGAAAACATGTAAATGATTTTAAGCCAAGTAAAGACGTGGCAAGCTATTAAAGGTAAATGAGCTTATTGAATTAGGGTTGCCTTGTAATGGTTGTCCTTTAACTTATGTGTATGTTATGAAATATTCCAGGACAAAGGGAGATTCCATAATCCCCTTCCTTTAAGCTGAACAACAAGCTAGCAAGTCTTCAAGTTCTAATGTCCTTTTGAACACGATTTATAAATCTTGTTGAAACTCTTAGGTTATTCTCAGTTCCTTATAATTTATACAAGTTTTGAATACATGCATTTAAGTGTTATTTTATAGCTTTACGTGTTATACATATTCACTCGCAGATATGCATTACGAAGGAGGCCTATGCAGGCCACAAATTTAGTATTTTTCATTTCTATGCTATACATGTTAAATTTTACCCAGTATAAGCCATATTGTCTCCATTTATAATTTTGATGTCACGCCCAACCTTTGGAGGCATGACTGACACCTAATACCACATTGGGATCTGGACTGACCCGACTGACCTGGTGCACTTCTGGTGCATGCTTGTATCTTAATTCAGGAAAACGACAGGCTATATCTTGACTGTAAATACAGTCTCTGGCCGATAAAGGCCGCTTATAAAGAAAGACAGCTAACCAATAACAATGCAATATCAGGGATTCTATGGGGGCCGAAAAGACCATAAAGTCGTCTAGTTATAATAGGAATTAAAACAGGCAGCTATACTAGGTCCCACACTACCAACATGCAAAATAAGACATACATAGGCCCCACACGACCAACAATAATTAACTGACTAAGGATTGTAGTCTGCTAGCCTCTAAGAATAGGAATAATTGTCGGGACAGGGCCCCGACCTACCCAAATGCCATATAAATAAAAAATTATACTCTCTACAACCTGGCAGCTCTGAATGAAAGGAACTGGCCGACTTGCTGACTCTAAACAACTGCTAATGGAGATCCTGAACTCTGTCTGTCTGAATTTGTAGGAAAGTAAGCAGCAACCCATAGTTGGGCGTCAGTACATTATGTACTGAATATGTAAAGCAATAACAGAAACTGATTAAGACTGATAAAGAGCTGAAAGTGAATAATAATAAGATCCAGAAGTTAACCTGTGAGTTTTCCTTTCAATAACCTGTATCTAGTAAGTCACTACATGTCTACGAGCTGAAACTGTATGACTATTCATTCATAACCTATAGTTAGCCGACAAATTTTCAAACAAGAACCTAACCTGGTCCCCATAACCCGATGAGGTACAAGCATCACAGAATAACCCACCTGGGCCCCCATAAGCCTCAACAGGTGAAAATCAGTCTATATACCCCTATTGGTATCCCGTAGCCTCTACAAATAGCTGTAACTGTATCCAAGCCATCTGGGCTCTTGTAACTGTATCGGTATCTGAGCCATCTAGGCTCCTGTGACTGTATATGTATCTGAGCCATCAGGGGTCCTATAATTTATTTGTATCTAAGCAATTTGAACTATGTAGCTGGACCCCGAGCCTTGGCTCGAGTATGGGTCATAATGTAATCTCTGATTTCTTGAATATGGGTAATAATGTGACTATTGTATCCGGATCCCGAGCCTTGGCTCGACTATGGATCATACTATAACTGTTGTAACTATATCCTGAGCCTTGGCTCGACTATGGGCCATAATATAACTACGGTACCTGGATAAAGCCCTCACAACCTCAATCAGGTGTAACTCAATACGACTCTCACGGCCTCGATTTGCTGGAACTCAATATGGCCCTCACAGCCTCTATCTGGTCTTTTGGACATCATACTGCCTCTATAAGCATGGCACTATAGGCAATAACATATAACAACCCACATTATAAGGAAAAATCCAATCTAGCTGGGGCTAACTCTGGCGAGGATTACTATGGCATCACTGTCATCTCAACTCTATTCGTAATAGCTTACCATAATAGGCTATCTGTGGAACACTATTCCTCTACGTAGAACAATTGTGGCGCTTCTACTAATTGGATATGCTCTTGAGAAGTCAGCCCTAACCTCCCATAGGCAGCTTATTATGACTCTTGGCCTGGGGGTAATACTGTAATACTATGGTTCTAGTCCCTAAGACACTAACTGAGTCTGTTAATATTTTGTATGCCTTCTCTAGGTGATTCCTAACCTCATAGGTGTGTTTATTTGGACTTAGCCAATCCCGGCAACCTGTATTTGAATATCGAATAAGAGTAGGCCGGGGCTGTTGGATCCGCATCTATATACTAACAAAACTTCCCCCCTTAGGGTAACTACTGCTCTATCATGCTGGTATAACTGATGTGGTGCCCTAAGTGACCTGTACAAAAAGCACAACGTTAATTGAAACTAACTATCATTGGCGATAGCCACTTTGTGGCGGACTGACCCTCAACTCTCTAGGCAACTCTGGTGCCACTGACTCTGGGGTAAGGACATACTAATATAATTCTAGCCCTACAGGCGTCAAGGTACGCCAATGGTCTCTGGACAATTATTCGGTGAAAACCCGCAGTTTCTCGAGAATTCAGAAGGGAGAAATACTCACCTAACGTTTATGGTCATTTAGGAATATGTTTGAAACAATTCTGAAGAATTTTATCCGGTGGAGCTCCGGTTTACCCAGCGAATTTTTGAGAAATAACTTTGTATTAATTCTCTCCGCAGCCTAGAACTCGTTACCCTAAGTTAATTTATGTTTGGACGGCATTTGGTAGCGTAATCGGACAAAAACTAATAGAAAATTATGTTTTCTCTTATCTCTGGCCGAGGGAGTATGTCACAATGGGTTATAAAAAGCTAAGGGAGTATATTTATATTACATGGGCGGTGGCAGCGGTGGCGCCCCACGCCACCCATCATGCCAAACCCACTGTCGCACTACGCCTCTCTAGGCGCCAGCAGGCCTGGCGGGCCGCGCTGGGCCCGTCCGACCCTACTTCTAAGGGTTTTCGTACGCGCGTCAAGCTCTCTTTATTCATCACAAATCCACGCGTACGACAACTAGCCACTAATATCATAGGGGGTGTAACATCCTCCCCCCTTAGGAACATTCATCCTCCAATGCAAATCTTCAGGCTTACAAGACTCAACTCTTTTTATGTAATGCCAAAAAAATTTTGATAGTGTCTCCTCTGTAATATGGACTATCCGAAAACCTGAAATCTAGAAAAGTCCAATACAGGCGCCTCATGGGACGCTATTTGCAGCTAAATAGTACTACATGTATGTACCCAACTATTAACAATAGCAACAAAGGTCATTTATATAGAATTTGAAACTACTATACTTTAAGTGAATTCTGCTAGGTCTGTATATTTTTGTCATATGGCCTGGAACAACTGAAACTATCCAAAAATTGCATCATTCATATTTTTTTTTCAATTAATTTCTGCTATATTTCCATTCCCTTACAATACTCTAATAAGTTAATACTTTGGTTGTAAAATTAGCTCCCTCTAATCTGACCATCTAATATACTATTGAAGTCTCTTAGTGAAATATCGTCTTTGTATGTTAAGTATCTCCAGCTGGGTCAATATGCGAAAAGGTCTTCTACGCGCTTGCTTAGTGTTGATAAATAGATCCTAGCCCCGAAGGCAACTTTATCTCATAGGCCACCTGGCCAGTTTCCCGGAGGACCCGATAAAGTTTAATTAATCTAGGGCTGGACTTTCCCTATTTGCCAAATCTCATAACGATCTTCATTGGTGAGTTTTAGAAAAATTCAATCACCGCTTCCATTTCTAACTTCTCCATATGCTAGGATAAGACTCTAGGCGACCCCGAGCTGCTGGTACAAATCTCCAAATTAGTTTAACTATTTCCATCGTATTGATACAGTATGCTCAATTCAATTATCCCTGACTTAATTGCTTTGGGACATTATATAGGAAACCTATATTCCTAATTTTAAGATAACTCCGGGTGTCTGAGTCATGTGCTCTGCTTGGCTATTTATTTGGGGAGTGGGGAAGTACTTAAACTAACGTGCATCCCAATCTGTCCGGATAACTCTTCCTAAACTTAGTTGTGGGTTGTTCTCCTTTACCAGAAGTTAATCAACACTGAGATACCATATAGCCGGAATGTTTCTTTTGTATTCAATTCTGTGTAGCCTTTAGCTGAAACGTCATTCTGTGATGCAATAAATTAGTTAAACTTATTAGATTCTCAACAACAATACATTAGGATCACATTTACGCCCGGTAAGAGTTAACCTTATAGATATATTCATATTTTCTACTTCTTACTTTCACGTATGCAAGACTATTCTCTGAGTTAGCCCACCCAGCTTCTGCTGCCCAGCCTGCTCTTGCTGGTCATTAGGGCTATGTGTCACAACTCAACAATATTCCTATTCTTCCTGTGCTAGAATTAAATCTCTTTTATAATCTAGTACGCTTTTGTCAAACCCGAGTGGGGGAAATGACGGGCATGGTATGCCCTGCTATAATCTACTGACGAAACTCGGCAATATTTAGAACATAGAGTCGGCCTCCAGGTCTCAAAACTCTATCCCTTACTATTTCAAGGGTCGTTGGCTCCTTCTGTTGGGCCTTATCTCTAACTATACCAGGCTAGGATCTCCGTGCCGTCATTCATCTACCTCCACAACTAGGGGTACAAAGTTAGATACTCATGTCTTCCCCTTACTTCTAGGGGTTGAGATCTGGGGCTCATGCCTCCTGCATCTTACTACCCAGGATACTACTCGCCAAGCCTACTGATCTGTATCATTTTGACCCACTCGAGCCAATTTCATTCATATAATTTCTTTGTCCTTTAACATAACAAACTAGGGCCATTGCCATTATTCTACAGGTACGTCTTACCGTCATCCACACACCGCGATTGGGTTAGTCTACTTCCAGTTTAAACTTTACTATTGTTGGGGTTTTACTGCTTATAGACTCCCACCCGCACTTAGGTGTTACTAACAATCTTACCTACCCTCCTGATTTGCTGTTGTGACAGTCTAGCTGACTTACTTGATCATTAGGAGTCCTAATCACTTTCTAACCTTTTTTTGGAATAAACAATTCTAGCCCCTCTTTACTATTTATATTTGGAAGCATCATATTTACGCTTCCTGTCATACTGAGAAAAGTCTAAAAGCCAGGAAGTAGCCATATCTTACCACTGTAGGGATGAAGTATGGAACTTTACTACCTTCGAAGAGTTGGGGGGGGGGAAGGACCCAACCATTTCCCCCTTCTTTTATACCCTTTCAAGTAACCCAACATTTACTATCGCTCTTGTGTAATTCTAAATATCTATTAAGTAAATCAACTTATACATATACCATCTTACTGACCTCTTACCCTTAGGCTGTAAACAGAGTTGGGAACGGTGCTGGCATATCCATTACCTTATGAGGTTACTAGTGCCCCGGAAGGATGCTGGGGTAATTAAAAGACTTCTGCCTTTGTTGTTAAGTTAACTGTCCCTCACCCAATTGTGCCATGGTACCTGTCCTGCTGTTGTAGCCGACTTGCGGCTGACTGAAGTCTGTCCCATATCAAACATTATTTCAAAAAGACATAACAATGAAAGCTTAGGGACTCATCCCTATAACACTTGGCTCTATAGCACGATCTGAGTAGAAAGAGGGGTAACTATACTATCATTCCTTGTAGCCTCCTGCTTATAAAATGTTATGCACAACACATTTACAAACAATAATCTACCAGACACGACTTGCAGACTCCCTGGGATACGACCTGATTTGAGACAAGTTTGTCACGCCCCACCTTGGGAGGCACGACTGACACCTAATGCCACACTGGGATCTGGACTGACCTAACTGACTGGGTGCACTTCTGGTGCACGCTTGTAACTTAATTCAAAAAAACAATGAGCTCTCTCTCGGCTATAAATACAACCTCTGGCCGACAAGTCCACCTGTAAAGGAAAATAGCTAACCAACAACAATACAATAATAGGGATCCTATGGGGTCAACAAGACCACTATGCTGTCTAGTTATAATAGGAATGAAAACATGCAGCTATGTTGGGCCCCACACGACCAACACACAAAATAAGACATACATGGTCCCCATAGAGCCAACAACAACCAACTAACTAAGGACTGTAGTATGCAAGCCTCTAAGAATAGGAAAAATGGTTGGGACAAAGCCCCGGCCGACCTAAATGCCACATAAATAAAAAATATTGTACTCACTACAACCTAGCAGCTCTAAATAAAAGGAACTAGCCGACTTGCTAACTTAGAATAGCTTCTAATGGATATCATGAACTCTATCTGTCTAAACCTGCATGCAATTATGCAGTTCTTATACCCCAAAAGCTCAAAGATCAGACCCCGAAGATTAAACGAAGAAAAAGTTAAATTTCACAGCAGACTCAAAACGAGTGTGAGGAGACTTGTGAGGACAACCCACGAGTCATGATGCGAATCATAGGGAAGGACAAAGTATTTATTGAGAAGGATAGAAGAAACGAGACCCCACAGGTGAGACCACGACTCGTGGTCAGGCCCCACGAGTCGTTGGGTCAGCCGTGGGGGAGAGGAATTAGGAAAAGGATGGATTAAGGGCAGTAGACTTAACGGGAGGCCCCCATGAGTCATGGTCAGTCACCATGATTTATGGGGTGAGACATTAGCAAGCTAGGAGTGAAATTTGATGAGGAAAGACAGTGTACGTAACTGATGACATCACGAGTCGTACCCCGAGCGATTAGTTGTTAGGTCACCCGTTAGGGTCACCTGGAATTATTTTTCTACGAATTTAGCGAGGGATTTTCCATAATTTTTAAGTTTCTAAGACCTAAATTACGATGTTTTGGATTATCAATAGTGTCTTTTAAAGGGTTTAAGTTCATTTTAGGCCTCCCTCTTTCATGCATGCAAGATAGGATACTTGAGAGGGTGATCAAACGTAGCATTCACCAATTTCTTTTCAATTTCCTATTGGGCTTCTAAAGAAGTGTTAGAATCAGCTACCAACAGGTATGTAAGGTTATGAATGGGTGATTTTTTTCACACCCTGTTCGGGGTGATTTGTGGGTATATAAAACGACACGCAAGTGCACGTGGTCGAACAAGTAGTAAGTGGCTTTAGTAAGCGAAGTATCGATCCCACAGAGACTTGGATGAAGTGCAATTTGCTCAAGTGTACTATATTTTACTTCTAAAAATGCAAACAACAGTGTAACCAAAAGTTTGATATTTTGTTTTATAATTTTTATACTAAAGCTAAAACAATTATCTACTTTGAGTCTGAACTATGAATGAGAGCATGCTGAGGTTAAACGAACATGTAATGAAATTGATTATCATCATAATTTGGTTAATCTTTTCCTCCAGTTGCTAGCCAAGAACTATTACCAAGAGATTAATACTCTCGTATTTAACCTCACTTAAGAATCATGAACCATCCACCTACATTTCTGTGATTAAATGCAATTCATGTTCTAGCCATACAATTCCGGTTCCTAAATTGACTAATACGACTTTCAGGTATATTTCTATCCTGAAAGCAAATCAAGACTCAATTTTCCCAAACCAAGTAAAGAACATATCCTATTAATTCACAACTTTCCAATTTCTTGCTCTCTCGAGTGAAACCGAACTTTTTAGATGTACATTAACGTAGGCCACACATTAATGCTGTAAGAACAAGAATTAATAGAACAACATGGAAGAAAAGATGAAAAACCAAAGAATCAATGATCACAATTCATCACAATTGTTCATAACCTCAGCAAGAAGAGGAATTAGCCACTCATTTGTGGATTAAACATCTTAAAATGAGTGTTAATCATACAAGAAATTGAATTAAAGAAGAAAGAAAGAGAGAGAAAACCCTGATATTTTCGTCCCTCAACTGCCTGTAACCCACGTCCTTGGTCCACCAAGTTAGAATATTGAAAAATGAACCTAAGTGTTCTATTTATACTGCTAGGAATTTTTCCCGAAATAATGAGCAACGTGTCACGGAGTGCATCGCGGAGCACTGCCTCCGTGACACGCTACGGACGCGGACCCTCACTGGAACTGGGGGTCCAGGAATTAAGGCCCAACGTGGAACGGCGTGCAACGCAGAGCCAAGCCACCGTGCCACGGACCAGACGCAGACCCCATCTGGAATTTGGGCGAATTTTCCCTATCCAGGCAGAAGGCCTCCACGATGGAAGCGTGACATCGCTCCATCACGGAGCCCCTTTAATTCATGCTGTCCAATGCTTTATCCCTTGCTCGCATCCAAGTCCAACCCCGATATCCTCCAACATGCATTTTAGCTTCCCGAAATTACATTTTACCTGCAAAACAATGCTAATCATGTTGGTTAGTATAAATTCACATTTTATTACCAATTACATGAGAATGTATACACATTGGTAAATAAACAAGGTGAAAATGGTTCTTTTGAGTATCACTTGGGCATATAAATTTGCCCAAGATCACTTACCCCACACTTAAATCCTTGTTCGTCCTCGAACAACAATCCTACACTTCATGCAATTTACATCCCAACTTCGCTACTTTGGTTCAACAATATAGGCTACGGTCATACCGATTATTCAATACAACAAATCATCAAGAAAACATGCATGGTCTTATCAATGCAATGACCTTCAATACATTAAGACCCCCTAGACTTTAAGAATCGACTCTCGATATTGGCAAACTCATGCAAATCAACTGATCAAGATATCCGACACGAAAATTAATCTTTCATCAAGCATGTGCCCTCACAACACAAGAGAATCTTCCCTTTTTTGCTCATATGACTCAAAAACATTCAAGCAGGGGCATGTAAAAACAATTTCGCTCTCTCTCCCAAAAGAATTCAGATGCATCATGTCATGACCCATAAGCTTGCCCTTAGTGTATTACTCCACTAATATAAAGAAATGCGATGTAAGATCACGTATGTCTTGAACGGGTTGTAATGGAAGCTATGGAACTAGTAAATATTGGATTAGCAAATAATAGCCACTAGCATCCTTAAGCGCCTTTTCAACACATCCCATCAACTCATGGACATTGTTTCTTTTTTTTTCATCATCCCATTCTTGATTATTTTCTTTAGTATGACCCATCGTATTAAGCAAACTTGACACAACAACAAAGATTATTCATGCACCTTCATTATCGGTTATTTATAGCAAGTGCACCTTCAACCTTTTCTTTTCTTCCCTCACTCTGCTTTTCTTTTTCTTTTCACCATTCTCACTCTTTGACACTTCGGGAAAATGATTTTCTCTTCTTAAGCGCTTTAGAGTTTTGTATAGACTTTACGGCTAATGAAAAGAAGGAATTAAGCTCGGTTTACACTTTATGACAAAAGAAAAAAATAATAGGCTAAAGGCTCAACGGGCTGACTAGGGTATACAATCAAGGTGTGTACGACAAGGAAAAATAGAAACTCTCGGTTAAAACAAAGAAATGCCTACATCCTTTCCTACAATACACCTCCTTCATTTCGTTTTGTACACACACCAGGCAAGTTCTAGACACTTCACAATAGTATGGAATATCAACACCTCACTTCACACTTTTTGCACATGCTCAATTCAAGATGTATTGACAGACTCTTCAATCAGCTAATTACAGGAATTCAAACATTAAGCCTCAATCACACTGAATCGAACTCTATGGCCTAGGTATCTCAACATATTTACAAAGTTGCATGTTTTCATACGAATCACCTTTGCATTTTAAATATCATGTACAACACACAACCAGAATTTCGCAACCATACAGTAACTACAGGTTTTGGGATGCAACCCACCAAAGAAAAAAACTGAAAAATAATTGAAAAAAATCAACTCCTAACGACTACATTTCCCTTAAGATGGTCGTCATCCATCCATCATAGGGAACGGTCACCACTATGACTTCGGTTCAATGGGACCATTCTCGATAAAAGAACTGAAAACAAACGCCGAGAAACCCAAGAATTAAAAAAATGTTGAAAATATCGATCATTTCGATAGAAAACATATGTACAAAATATTTTAAAATTTTAAAAAAAAATTTATCGATCATTTCGATAACAAAAATATGTACAGAATCAGAATTAGCTAGCAAAATTTAGCAACAAACATCAATTTCACATAAATTTACCAACAGAACAACTAATTCACAACTCACAGGGACAAACAAATTTTCACAAACACGACAACAGAATAGAGCATACATACAAAACAGCCCAGCCCAGCACCTAACTACTCCCACCCCACACTTAGCTTGAACACTGTCCCCAGTGTTCACAAAAATTAAAATAGCACAAAATCGGGTGGTGGAACTCCCTGATCAGTCAAAGTATTCCACTTCTTCGTTGGGTGCTGCTGCTTCATCTCCCATGACCGAGTTGCCTCCGTCGTCATCATCGGACTCCACATCGGAGTCCTCCCGACGTGTCTCCTCATTTGTGGGGACATCATCATCTGTGGGCTCTACAAATATTGGCCCCACTCGGCATAGAGCCCTGTTCGCCGAAGGGGTAGTCTAGCTCGAGCTGCCATAGCTCCTCCTCAGTCGCCGGCCTTCCTCCTATCCTCAGCTGGAGCATCTGCATCCCATACATCCGAGCCATATACTGGTCGTCACGAGCATGTCGCTCGCCAAGTGTAAGCACTGGCCCGTGGGTGGTGTCGGGTGTCACACCCCGCCTTGGGGGTTATGACTGGCACCTGGTGCCCTACTAGGACCTAAACTGCTAGATTACTGAGCCTGAGCATATCTGGTGCCTGGCTGTGTCTAACTCAGATTCAGGGAAACAACGGGCTATATAATGGCTGTAAATACAGCCTCCGGCCGACTAGGCCTATAGCCACCTGTACCTGTACTGACAGCTAACCAGAACATATCAATATAGGGGAGCCTATGCGGGCCGACAAGGCCACCATGCTGTCTAGTTATCTGTAAATCAGCAATGAAATATTGGAAAGCTACGTGACCGGCAAGGTCACCACTACTGTCAAGCTATGGACCCACACGGCCAACATAAAAGAAACAGAAGTACTAACAGCTATACAACTGCACGACCTCACACGACCGGCTCATCTGACCACAGAGAATTACAGACAGACTACAAGCCTCTGAGAATACTAATAAGATGGTCGGGAAAGGGCCCCGGCCTACCCATGTTGTACAACAAAAGAAAAGGGATAAACCTCTAGCTATCTAGCTCCGGATGACTGGAGCTAATGACCCTGTGAATTGATTGGAATCACGAGGTATCGGCCCCTCGTCAATGAGTACCTGCAGGCAAGTAATGCAGCACCCCACTGGGCGTCGGTACCACTGGCACTGAGTATGTAAAACAACAACTGAAAAATATCTGAAAGTAACAATACAACTGATGGAATTGAAATTGGAAGGAATAGACTAACTGACTGAAAATATAAAGCTATGCCCACTCTTAACTTATACTGGAAGGAGTAGGAGTCATACCTGGAGATGTAACGTTCTACTGTCGATCTACTCGTATCTAGTGTAACATGGCATAACATAACATAACATAACATAGCACACACAAACCTTACCCGGCCCCCATAAGCTGGGTGGTACAAACAACACGCAATCTATACCCCTACCCCGGTCGTCCCATCTCCTATAATAACTATAAGCATCCTGCCGGTCCCCTGGGTATGCACTTGGGCTCTCTGAGCCCCTGACTATAACTGTACCTGAGTCCGGAGGGCTCCTGAATCAACACCCGGGCGTATCCGCTCGACAGGGGTGTATAAGGGCCGCACAATATGGGGAAAACTGGCATCCCATCTTCGTCCCTTGTGGGACAGCATGCCACTCCGTAGAGCGACGTATCCTCGTCCTCTGGCGGACGAGTCGATACAGCTATCAACCCTGGCGCGGTCATGGATTCTAGGTAAATTAACCCTAAGACAATGCAATGGTCTCAACTAGTAATACTATCTGCATATATCACATGCTGAAGCTAATAATTATAATGTATCTCTGTCTACTGTATGCTGAACTAGTGATAGTGATATGTTTGTACTTAGTTCATGCTGAGACTGATAATAGTGTATATATACAAATATAATCTTCTGCCATACTGTACTGAGTCTAACGCTGAACAAGATGTAGTTTTTCTGCTGAAAACCATGCTATATACTGAGTTTCTATAGTAACATGATTTACTATCTCTAACATGCTTCCTAAACTTTATTTTAACCAATCATTCTACTTCTGAGATGCCTTACAGATATTACATTGTTTTACTGGGTTTCAACTGAATACGATAATATCCTAACATTCTGTACTACATCACATACTGAGCATGCTGTGCAGTTCCTAACACTTATATTAGAATCTATAACGTGCTATCAAGTTTCATGCTAATTATAACCTGATGCTTCTAATATCGTACCAACATTTGTAACAAACATAATACATGACTTCTGAACATTCTACTGGCCTTTAAATTACTTTACTATACCGAGATTACTAACTTGCCGAGGAAACTAGCTTTACATACCTTCACTTCTGATATCCCGACTAACCGGTGTAGCTTGGTCAGTATTTCAGCTATTCCTCCCAACTGCATTCATATATATATCAATCAGTACTAAATACAACTTTATTCTGAAGGACGACATCACTTTCAATATAATTATAGCCTAAACTTAGGCTTATCGAATGACGGTCGAAAACTCGCTATTTTTCAGAAGTCCAAAAGGGAGAAATACTCACTTCACAGCTAGAAACACATAGACACTAGTTTGGAGCAATTCCACTTACCTTAGTCCGGTAGCTCGATGATTCGTCGGCCGTATTTCACGAAACTAAATCCGTAGGGATGCTCTCTGCTGCTAAATACCTCGGTATCTGAGATTAATTTGAGTTTGGACAACGTTTGGCAGCGTAATCAAACGATTATATGTTTACCCTCTTCGTTCTCCTCTGTTCCTCTGCATTTTCTGGAAATTTTATAAGTTTTAAATGAATTAAAACCGAAGTGGGCTTTATATACTTGAGCCTGAACAGGGCCAATGTGTCACGGAGCGAACGCGGAGGCTCCACCTCCGTGACACGTTGCCATCGCAGAGGGGCTCTGCCTCGGCTCCTTCTGCGATGGTTCGACAGGCTATCCGTCCGATCCTTTCCCGGGCCTTTCTCTAGCACGTATGGCTTTCAAATATGCCTAACCACCGTGCGAATAAGCCATCTGTTGGACCTTGTCTCTGGGCCACACTAGATTGGAGTCTCTGGTTCGGTACCCTCTTACCTTCTCCTTGGGCGTACATACCGCAACATTCTAAACTACAACCTTACTGTCTCTTAGTTGTTCGTCTAAGGTTTAGTCCTTAATACATGATGTTCTATCAATCTAGATGTGATTCTGATTTCCCCTCAAAATCTAATATTCATGCTCTTCACCTTCATCTTCCTTACTCTGGGCTATGGGGTTCAAGGTACCTGCCTTACACTCTCAATAAGGTTTCCAGTCAAGTTCCAACCTACACTTCTTCTGACTTGAAGTCGGACCCATCTTATTCATATAATCTCCCTGTCTTTTGATACCACAAATAAGATTATAACCATTATCTTACTGATGTATCCTTCTGTCGTTAGCATGCTACGGCGGATTCAACCTTTTTCTGACTTGAACTTGACTCTTGCTGGGAATCCATCATTGACGGATCTCCTACACCCACTTTGAGTAAGCTAGTAGTCTTACTTGCTCTTCTGACTTATTACCGTGAGGGTCTGCACAACCTACATAATCATAAGGGCTCCTTACTCTTTGTAACACTTTCTGGAATCAACCAATCCACCTTTCACTTACTGCCTGCTTTGGGCAACATCGTCTCAATCCTTATGCCATTTGCTACACTGGGATCAAAACTAAGGGGTAGGAATGACTTTTTCTTACTGCAACGAAACGAAGACATGGAACTGTACCACACCTGAAAGAATGGAGGTGGGAATCCTACATTTCCCTCTCTTTCTCACACTTATTTAATAATCTAATATTGTCTACTATCTTAATCAGGTCTTATATATATATATCTAACAAATAAATTGACTCATTTATATATTATGCTTATGACTTCCTATTCTGAAGTTATTGACATATACTGTGGATGGTACCAATAAAAAGATAACATTGGGAGGTCCCTATTACCTCCTCCTGCCGCTGTAGTTACCTTGTAACTGGCTGATGTTCTCTCCTGTTGCTATATCTGATCTTCTGCCTGGGATAGGATTTCGCTGGTCTAACTTGTATCTGTATTCAAAGAATATGATAAGCTTTAAAAGGACCAACCCTGTACGGTACTGTGCTATGGCACGACTGAGTATGAAAGAAGAGTAACCATCCTATTATGCCTCGCAGCCTCCTACCTATAGTATGTGGTGCACAACACATCCATAGACAAGACTCTACTTAGCACGACTTGTAGAATCCCTTGGACACGACCTGCTCTGATACCAAGTTTGTCACACCCCACCTTGGGGGGTATGACTGGCACCTGGTGCCCTACTAGGACCTGAACTGCTAGATTACTGAGCCTGAGCATATCTGGTGCCTGGCTGGCTCTAACTCAGAATCAGGGAAACAACGGGCTATATAATGGCTGTAAATACAGCCTTCGGCCTACTAGGCCTATAGCCACCTGTACCTGAACTGACAGCTAACCAGAACATATCAATATAGGGGAGCCTATGCGGGCCGACAAGGCCACCATACTGTCTAGTTATCTGTAAATCAGCAATGAAATATTGGAAAGCTATGTGACCGGCAAGGTCACCACTACTGTCAAGCTATGGCCACACACGGCCAACATAAAAGAAACAGAAGTACTAACAGCTATACAACTGCACGACCTCACACGACCGGCTCATCTGACCACAGAGAATTACAGACAGACTGCAAGCCTTTGAGAATACTGATAAGCTGGTCGGGAAAGGGCCCCGGCCTACCCATGTTGTACAACAAAGAAAAGGGATAAACCACTAGCTATCTAGCTCCAGATGACTGGAGCTGATGACCCTGTGAGCTGATTGGAATCACGAGGTATCGGCCCCTCGTCAATGAGTACCTGCAGGCAAGTAATGCAGCGCCCCACTGGGCGTCGGTACCACTGGTACTGAGTATGTAAAACAACTGAAAAATATCTGAAAGTAACAATACAACTGATGGAATTGAAATAGGAAGGAATAGACTAACTGACTGAAAATATAAAGCTATGCCACTCTTAATTTATACTGGAAGAAGTAGGAGTCATACTTGGAGATGTAACGTTCTACTGTCGATCTACTCGTATCTAGTGTAACATGGCATAACATAACATAACATAACATAGCACACACAAACCTTACCCGGCCGCCATAAGCCGGGTGGTACAAACAACACGCATTCTATACCCCTACCCCGGTCGTCCCATCTCCTATAATAACTATAAGCATCCTGTCTGTCCCCTGGGTATGCACTTGGGCTCGCTGAGCCCCTGACTATAACTGTACCTGAGTCCGGAGGACTCTTGAATCAACACCCGGGCGTATCTGCTCGACAGGGGTGTATAAGGGCCGACCAAGGCACAATATGGGGAAAACTGGCATCCCATCTTCGTCCCTTGTGGGACGACAGGCCACTCCATAGAGCAACGTATCCTCGTCCTCTGGAGGACGAGTCGATACAGCTATCAACCCTGGGGCGGTCATGGATGCTAGGTAAATTAACCCTAAGACAATGCAATGGTCTCAACTAGTAATACTATCTGCACATATCACATGCTGAAGCTAATAATTATAATGTATCTGTGTCTACTGTATGCTGAACTAGTGATAGTGATATGTATGTACTTAATTCATGCTGAGACTGAGAATAGTGTATATGTACAAATATAATCTTCTGCCATACTGTACTGAGTCTAACACTGAACAAGATGTAGTTTTTTTGCTGAAAACCATGTTGTATATTGAGTTTCTATAGTAACATGATTTACTATCTCTAACATGCTTCCTAAACTTTATTTTAACCTATCATTCTACTTCTGAGATGCCTTACAGATATTACATTATTTTACTGGGTTTCAACTGAATACGATAATATCCAAACATTATGTACTACATCACATACTGAGCATGCTGTGTAGTTCCTAACACTTGTATTAGAAGATTATAACCTGATGCTTCTAATATCGTACCAACATTTGTAACAAACATAATACATGACTTCTGAACATTCTTCTGGCCTTTAAATTACTTTACTATACCGAGAATACTAACTTGCCGAGGAAACTAGCTTTACATACCTTCACTTCTGATTTCCCGACTAACCGGTGTAGCTTGGTCAGTATTTCAGCTATTCCTCCCAACTGCATTCATATATATATCAATCAGTACTAAATACAACTTTATTCTGAAGGACGACATCACTTTCGATATAATTATAGCCTAAACTTAGGCTTATCGAAAGACGGTCGAAAACTCGCTATTTTTCAGAAGTCCAGAAGGGAGAAATACTCACTTCACAGATAGAAACACATAGACACTAGTTTGGAGCAATTCCACTTACCTTAGTCTGGTAGCTCGACGATTCGTCGGCCGTATTTCGCGAAACTAAATCTGTAGGGATGCTCTCTGCTGCTAAATACCTCGATATCTGAGATTAATTTGAGTTTTGACAATGTTTGGCAGCGTAATCAAACGATTATATGTTTACCCTCTTCGTTCTCCTCTGTTCCTCTGCATTTTCTGGAAATTTTATAAGTTTTAAATGAATTAAAACTGAAGTGGGCTTTATATACTTGAGCCTGGATAGGACCAATGTGTCACGGAGCCAACGCGGAGGCTCCACCTCCGTGACACGTTGCCATCGCGGAGGGGCTCTGCCTCGGCTCCTTCCGTGATGGTTCGACAGGCTATCCGTCTGATCCTTTTCTGGGACTTTCTCTAGCAGGTATGGCTTCCAAATATGCCTAACCACCATGTGAATAAGCCATCTAGGTGTCGTAAATCTTACGGGGTATAACATCGGGAGCCTTAGTTTTAGTAACATCTAAGGCCCACCGCTCCATCTGCGGGATATAATCAAGGGCCTCCTCCTCAACATCTAGGCCCCTGAGGAAGGTGGTGAGTAGTCCACCAAAGCCATACCTGTGCCCCTGGTGCAACCGGGCTCTCTTCATGGCAGAGATAATTACCGCCCCCACGTTGATCTCCAGCCCTTTCATCAGAGCGTACACCAGGCATACACGATCCCGAGTTACATCTGTCATATGTACCCCTGGGATTAGGCATGAGCAGACTATCTTCAGCCAGATTCGGGCTTCCTTGTTCATTTGTGAATATGGTAGAGTCTGATGGTAGCCCCTCTCTTTATGTCTACTCCATCTAGCTACCGATCGAGTCCCACACAATGTGCGTCTGATGTCCACATACGGTGGGGTAATGTTCAGCTGTCAGAGTACGCGGGCGTCTGTGTCCCACGCTCCTATGATGGCATTGAGGTGGTGGGGCTCCAAGGTGACTATTTGCCCTCTGATCTTGATGGTGTGACTTCTGATAGTCGGGTTCCAATTGGCATAGAACTCCCGAACCAGGTGCAAATTGCATTCCTTGGGCTCCTCAAATATGAAATTGAGCCCAGCTGCCTCGATCCGGTGGATCATCTTAGGGAACTCCTGTGCCAATGGTTCCCGTGCTATATGCTCCTCGGGGAAATATTTGTTTTCTTTGTGCTTTGCGTACCACTTTTTCCCCTTATCAGTCACCCATCTCGTTCCGTATTGGGGGCGTTGGCCGCGTGGAACTGCTGGTGCTGCTGGGACTGCTGTGCCCAGTCTAATTCGCTTCCTTCCGGCGCCCAAAGTTGATGCGCCTTTTCCTTTCTGTTGCCTGCTTGCCATTTTACCAGTCAACCCAAGTAAACAAGATCCATGTTAAGCTAACGGATATTAACTTCGGCTAAGGTCGGGTTACGCTAGGTTACCCCACACTTAGTCCTTAGCTACAGTTACAACAATACGGCAAGATTATCTTTATTTACACACAATAACCAACTATACAATCATGCTTAGTGCGTTCGAAAAATTCGACGGTATATCTTCTGCGTACTACTCAGACTTCGTACAGCTAATCACAATCACTACCATCACTAACATTTTAACCATCACACTTAGCAAAGAAAAACAAAGAAACAAAAACAACAACAAAAATTTATCTACACGAACCTATACAACCAACCAAATTCTTACAAATTTCAACATTCCCTTAACCCGAGAATCTGTCGTTCTATTAACATCCTAACAATTTGTACATCGACTAATCTCATTCAACACATACATCCCGGCATGAAATTCACAAGTTCACTACATTTTCAACTCCAATTTCAAAAGACAAGCCCTAGAATCGATATTGTCAGGCAAATTCAATTAATTTATGCAATTGACGAGTTCAAGCAATCATAACGACATTCCGAACATTCATCACCAACAATTAACTCGAATTCATGATTAATTTCTACTTAGGGCAATTTAGCTCACCTCACATGCTCAATATCGAAGAAAATCAACAAGAATTTGAGAGGAAATTGAAAAACATACCTTGACTTTGAAGAATCGAAGAAAACTTGTTGAATTTCTTGCCTTACTCCGTGATGTTGATGGGGGATGGGTTTTGGGGGGTTTGGTCGCAGAGAGATTAAAAAATGAGGGAAAAGGGAGGGTTTTCGGGGTTAGAAAGTAAGGAAATCGCGCGGGTCACCCGGCGACCCGGTGTGACCCATCGCGATATACAAGGCAACGTGTCACAGAGTGCATCGCGGTGCACTGCCTCCGTGACATGGAGCCATCATGAGACTGTTCTGGAAATTTTTAAAAATTTCTAGATTATACCTCAGTGTGTCACGGAGGTAACGCGGAGGTCCCCCTCCGTGACACGGAGCTGTCGCCTCAGCTCACTGTTTGCCACTTTTTATTAATTATCATACCTCGACTTTTCCTTCGCGATTCCGTGCATATTTTTCTCCGTTTGACCTGAAATTGATTTCACTATACAAAATTGGTTAGAATTATAGGTTTCACTCTAAATACAAATAAAACAAAAAATAAAATGAAAATTTTTTGTTGTAAATCAAGAAAAAGAAAAAGAAAAAGAAAAGAAAAATCTATTTACACTTTACAAAAAGAAAGAAAACTTTTTCACGGGTTGCCTCCTGCGCAGCGCCTGGTTTACCGTCGCGGCTCGACGTCGGTAAGCTCAGTTGTCCGCTAGGGTGACGGACGATTTCTCTCGATCACTGTCCTCCCCCCAGTAGTGCTTACACCTTTCCGGTGGTTTTCCCATTAACTCCGGTGAATCCTTAATCTGCTTATCATCGCCTTGATCAATCACATTGATCACCGAGAGTTCTTCTTGCACCATCGGGAGCTTGGGTGCCTTGTACACATCAAACACCTCAATCTTGTCATGTGCTCGCATTGTTAGCTGCCCCGCAGCTACGTCAATTAGTGCTTTCCCGGTTGCCAAGAAAGGACGTCCCAAAATAAATGGGACTTCCGCGTCTGGTTCAAAATCCAGCACGACAAAATCTACCGGGAAAATTAGGCAGCCAACTTGCACCAGAACGTCCTCCACAATGCCATCAGGTCTTGCTAAGGACCGATCCACCAACTACAAGATTACTGTCTTTCTGAATACCGAAGACGACATCAAATTTATGCTCGCTCCCAAATCACACAATCCACAAGCTCGGACGCTCTGCCCAATAGTAATCTGGATAGTAAAACTCCCAGGGTCTTTTAGCTTTGTGGGCAGTCTATTTTGAATCCGGGAAGTGCTTTCCTCCGTTAGAGCCACCGTAGCATACTCAGTCAACCGACTTTTGTTTGCCACGATGTCCTTTATATACTTAGCATATTTCGGCACTCCCTGCAAGTCATCAACAAGAGGTAATTTAATAAGTACCTGTTTTAGCACCTCCATTAATTTCTTGAAACACGCCTCCTCCTTGTGTTTCTTTAGTCGTTGAGGGAACGGGGGTGGAGGTCTTTCTGATTCAGCTTCCTTAATCTTCCCCCTCTCAGTACTTTGCTCCCTCTCAACTTCTGCTGCTCCCGACTGCTGAGGTGGTCTTTCTGGTTCCACCTCTTTCAGCTGCAAACCACTCCTTGTGGTTACTGCATTTACCTTCTTTGGATTGGGATCCGTGTCGCTCGGCAGTCCTCCTCTAGGCCTTGTGTTTTGGGCACTAGCAAATTTCCCAAATTGATATTCAAGTGCCTTGGTAGCTAACTGGTTGTTTTTCACTTCGGCTGCCAATTTCACATAGTCAGCCTGCAATTGAGCTTGGTTAGCTATCATAGTCTTGAACATCTCCTCAATGCAGGGTGATGGTGGTGGAGGAGGTGCATTGTTGTTTCTGAATTGTGCTTGATAATTCTGCTGCCCTCCTTGGTTCCTTTGCACACCCTGACCCGAACTTTGGCCCTGATTGTTGTTGCTACCCCATGAGAAATTAGGGTGATTCCTCCAATTTGTATTGTAGCTACTACCATACTGTTGGTGGTTCCTTTGCGCATTACCCACAAAGTTTACCGAGTCCGGATTGGCTCCACAACACTCAGCTGAGTGCTCACTGCTTCCACACACTTCGCACCACATCTGCTGTACTGCATTAACTGGGGCTTGAGGCTGGTTCAATGTAATGTTGCCGAAGTGGGTGTTAAGTTGATTTTGCAATGCAGCTATCTGTGCAGCGATAGCTGTAAACCCATCCACTTCAAGCACTCCTGCTGCATTCCTTGTCCCACCTCTTGATGAATCAGCATTCCATTCTGGATTGCCCTGCGAAATACGGTTCAACAAGGTATACAGCTCCTCTTAAGTTTTTTCCAGTGCTTGCCCTCCAGCTGCTGAGTCTAGCAATGTTTTGGTGTGGGGTTCCAAACCCTCTATAAAAGTGTGCACCAGCACATCATTGGACTGATGATGATGAGGAAGATCCCGCAACATAGATTTGAATCTCTCCCAGGCCTGATATAAATTTTCTCCCTCTCTCTGTTTGAAACTTAGAATTTGACTTCTAAGTCTTCCTGTTTTACCGGAGGGAAAAAACCGTATCAAAAACTTTCGTGCAAGATCATCCCACGTAGAAATAGAATTCGGTGGCTCAGCTTTCAACCACCTCTTGGCTTCTCCCAATAATGAAAATGGGAACAATGTAAGCCGGACATAGTTTGATGACACACCAGCGGGGATGTAAGTGTCACTTATCTCCAAAAAATTTTGGAGATGCTGCTGTGGATCTTCATGAGGGAGACCGGTAAACTGCCCGCTAGTGTGCAGCAACTGCACCATATTCTGCTTAAGTTCAAATCTCCCTCCTGGCTCAGGTTTGCGGATACTAGATGTAACATTATTGGCATGTGGGATTGCCACCTCGCGAACCGGTCGAGATGCTACTTCTTCGGGCACTAACACTGCCCGTACTACCGGTGGATTCTGTTGTTGCTCCATGATCGTCTGTCTGAGCAACTGCAGCTTTCTTTGTAGAGCTTCTCTCTGTTTACTGTGAAATATCCTTTCTGTCTCTATATACGATTCCACCAGCTCCTTGTCTCTTGCCAGTGTTCAACAGAAATTAAGTTTGCAAAATACAGGCTAAGACCAAGTTGTCAACACTAAGAAAATAAAAAGACAGTAAATTAACACTTAAAACAAATTCACCAATTGCCAAGTCCCCGGCAACGGCGCCAAAAACTTGTTCGGGGTGATTTGTGGGTATATAAAACGACACGCAAGTGCACGTGGTCGAAAAAGTAGTAAGTGGCTTTAGTAAGCCAAGTATCGATCCCACAGAGACTTGGATGAAGTGTAATCTGCTCAAGTGTACTATATTTTACTTCTAAAAATGCAGACAACAGTCAAACCAAAAGTTTGATATTTTGTTTTATAATTTTTATACTAAAGCTAAAACAATTATCTACTTTGAGTCTGAACTATGAATGAGAGCATGCTGAGGTTAAACGAACATGTAATGAAATTGATTATCATCATAATTTGGTTAATCTTTTCCTCCAGTTGCTAGCCAAGAACTATTTCCAAGAGATTAAAACTCTCGTATTTAAACTCACTTAAGAATAATGACCCATCCACCTACATTTCTGTGATTAAATGCAATTCATGTTCTAGCCATACAATTCTGGTTCCTAAATTGACTAATACGACTTTCAGGTATATTTCTATCCTGAAAGCAAATAAAGACTCAATTTTCCCAAACCAAGTAAAGAACATATCCTATTAATTCACAACTTTCCAATTTCTTGCTCTCTCGAGTGAAACCGGACTTTTTAGATGTACACTAACGTAGGCCACACATTAATGCAGTAAGAACAAGAATTAATAGAACAACATGGAAGAAAAGATGAAAAACCAAAGAATCAATGATCACAATTCATCACAATTGTTCATAACCTCAGCAAGAAGAGGAATTAGCCACTCATTTGTGAATTAAACTTCTTAAAATGAGTGTTAATTATACAAGAAATTGAACTAAAGAAGAAAGAAAGAGAGAAAAAACCCTGATATTTTCGTCCCTCAACTTCCTGTAACCCACGTCCTTGCTCCACCAAGTCAGAATATTGAAAAATGAACCTAAGTGTTCTATTTATACTGCTGGGAATTTTTCCCGGAATAACGAGCAACGTGTCACGGAGTGCATCGCGGAGCACTGCCTCCGTGACACGCTACGGACGCGGACCCTCACTGGAATCGGGGGTCCAGGAATTAAGGCCCAATGTGGCACGGCGTGCAATGCGGAGCCAAGCCACCGTGCCACGGACCAGACGCGGACCCCCTCTGGAATTTGGGCGAATTTTCCCTATCCAGTTAGAAGGCCTCCGTGATGGCAGCGTGACACGGCTCCATCGCGGAGCCCCTTTAATTCATGCTGTCCAATGCTTTATCCCTTGCTCGTATCCAAGTCCAGCCCAGATATCCTCCAACATGCATTTTAGCTTCACGAAATTACATTTTACCTGCAAAACAATGCTAATCATGTTGGTTAGTATAAATTCACATTTTATTACCAATTACATGAGAATGTATACACATTGGTAGATAGACAAGGCGAAAATGGTACTTTTGAGTATCACTTGGGCATATAAATTTGCCCAAGATCACACCCATGCCCCATCCATATCTAAAGTATGAAATTCCATGCCTAGTCTATGGGGTTTTAATCTAATGCATGAATCTTCTATTTCTATACATGGGTATGATTTGATTATGATCCTTCTATTGAAATATGAAGCATGTGCAAATTTTATAATGTTTTCAATTTAAAATCATGATTTTAGTCTTATGAATTAAAAGGCCATGGATGAGATGTTCATAAGAGATGAGATTTGTGATGAATATATGATGATGAGGAGATATTATGATGAAAATCATGATTTGAATCTACCCATGTTTATAATTGCGATTTCGATGAGAATTGAGTATTTCTATGTATAATAAAGCTTTGGACTATGCCCATATGTTAAGTATGAATGATGATTTTTCCCGAACAAAGCTTACCACATTATTTTGGAGTGAAGATTCCCAATTATATCTTCAACTTATGGAATGTTTTGAGTTAAAGTTTTCCTATGTATGGCTTACCACATAGTTTTGGAGCGAAGGCTCCCAATTATGTTTTCATCTTGTGGTACGTCTTGAGCTAAAGCTTCTCATATCCATGATTCCATATTTAACATGTATTTAATCATCAAGCTTCATCAATAGACGATGTTGAGCTTTATTATAAAATAATGTAGAGAATATGCATGTTTTGGGAGTAGTTTCTAGCACCAAGTTGGCAAAGGGTCGATCACCCTATGCCTCAGAACTACGCGCCAATGTAGGTTTATACATTATGACTTTGGGACCTCTTTTGTGAGCTTCCCTTACCCGGATGGGCCTTCAGCTTGATATCGATATCATGGTATCGTCCCTAGCCCTGGCAAGGCGTTGGACGGCTCTACCCACTTGAGTGTGATAGTTGGGACCATGTAAGCTCTATAGTGGTATGTCGGTTATAAGATGAGTCTCCCACTGATTCTCATGATTTCAGATATGCATGTGTTATTACTCATGAGATTTATGTAAATGGATGTTTTAAAGCTGAATTATAAATGTAAAAATTCAGCTTTGAGTTAATCGATTAAGTTATGATGATATGATGTTATGTTATGTTATGTTATGAAGAGATCATGATTTTATAAAGAATTCATGCAAGCCCTACTCTCATATTCTTATGTTTATGTCTACATTATGCATTGTCTTTAAATGATTTTATTTGCTTTAGCGGCTTTACTTACCGTGCATACTAAGTATAGTCCATGTACTGACCGCATACACTATGTTATATCATTTCGTGATATAGGACCCAGCACGCAGGTTCATCCCCTCTCATAGTAATCTTATTAGAGTTAGCACTCTTATTGTGGGTGAGTCTTCATTTTCTGAGGATTGGACTATTCAACATTCCTTTATGTATTTCAGTTTCACTTTTGTTGAGTTAGTTAGGGTCTCTTCCCATCAACTCGTCATGTTTAGAGGATTTTCTAACATATGTATGTATTCAGCTTCGGATTTTGTATTCTGATGTTATGCTCAATTTAGACTTCTACTATGATTACTTTATCGTTTATTCAGTTTCTTAATTGAGATTAGATGTATGCTTATGCCATGGGTTGACTTGGGGCCTCTCAGGGGTCCTTGTCCTGTGTTACAATCCGTGCCCCTATTCGGGTCGTGAAAAACTTGGTATCTGAGCCATAGGTTTGTAGTGTCCCAGGGTGTCTAAAAGCCGCATTAAGTAGAGTCTTTTGCATGGGTGTGAAGCACGCCACACTTATGATGAAGAGGCTACGAGACGTTTAGGAAATGTTTCCTTCTTTCATGATCTATATCGTGCGATGAAAAGTTTTTCTAACCTTCTAATTTGTGTTATTCACGATTGTAGAATAATGGATCCTCAAAGAATGAATGGTAGGAGAAATGGAAATGGAGAAGGCCATGAGGATGGCAACGGTAATGGGCACCAGCAAGCCCCACTTATTCCGGAGCACCAGGCACCAAAGCCAGTTGCTCATGCTGATTTCGGGCCGCTATTCAAATGTTTGCATAGGCCTTGGCTTCTCATGTCAATCAGCAGGCCGTTGCACATGTTCCATAAAAAGGCAATGCAACGGCGGCTCGAGTCATAGTCTTCTTGACGATGAACCCGCTGAAGTTCCTTGGATCCAAGGTAGATAAGGACCCGTATGAGTTCATAGATGAAATAGTGAAGATCACCCAAGTCATGTGGGTGAGTGTAGTTGAGTGGATAGAGTTGGCCTTTTACCAGTTGAAAGGGGTCGCGCATATCTAGTTTCTCTAGTGGAAGGATAGCATGGTTGTCGGAGCATGTCCTATTACTTAGGAAGAGTTCCATGTTGAACTCCTAGACCAAATCTTCCCTTATGTGATAAGGTAGATGAAGGCAGCAGAGTTCGTGAATTTGAAGCAAGGGAGAATGACTATACAAGAGTATGCCCTTGAGTTCACTCGCCTATTAAAATATGACCTAGAGTTAGTAGCTGATTAGAAGGCGTGGGTGAGAATGTTCTTGCAACGTGTAATAGTCTATTTGGACAAGGATCGTAGGCCTGCTATGCTCCACCAGGACATGGATTCTCCACGGATAGTGTTGTACGCCCAACAGATGGAGGCAACACATCTACGGGAGAGGTAGACCAAGAAGGCCAAGACTGAGGACCACAAATTCTCCTAGCCAAGGTAAACTGGTGGGCACCGACAACAGACTTACTAGACAACATCGGCTCCAGCATCTTCGACATTTACTGTGCCATCCAGGCCTAGACATGATTAGAGAGAGCTAACATCAGGATCGAGGGTTCAGAGCAGCAGACCCATAGATTCTAATATCCCACTTTATCACAGATATGGTCGGGGGCACACAGGCCAGTGGTAGGTTCAGGTGCTTGATTCGAGTGAGGGAATCTTGGACACATACTTAGAGTGCCCAGCAGTGAGACAGGACAAGGTTGGGGGCCGGAGTCCAACTTTTAGTTCAGTAGCCCTTCTCACACACTCAGCCCATTTGGGGGCATCTACTAGCATAGCTGGCGGTCAGCGCCAGAACAGATTTTATGCTTTAGCATATCGCTAGGAGCAGGAGGTCTCCCCGGATGTGGTCACTGGTATGTTATGATTTTTTCATATTAATGTTTATGCTTTGTTAGATCCGGGGCTACCTTGCCCTTGGTGACACCATATGTGGCCAGTACCTTCAAAGTCAGTCCCAAAGTCTTGTCAGAACCCTTATCAGTTTCTACTCCAGCAGGTGACTCAGTTATAGCTAGACGACTGTATAGAAGTTTCCCAGTCTCAGACCTTCAGAATGTCACCTCCACAGATTTGATAGAGTTATCCATGACCGTTTTCGATATTATTATTGGCATGGATTAGCTATTTGCATGCTATGCTTCAGTTAATTATAGAACCTGGGCAGTAGAGTTCAGATTTTCGGGTGAACCAATTTTAGAATGGAAGGGTAGTTCAGTTGTTCCTGTAGGTTGATTCATTTCCTACCTTAAGGCCATAAAGATGATATCTAAGGGTTATGTGTATGATTTAGTTAGGGTTAAGGATGTTGAGTCTGAGACCCTGACTATCCAGTCAGTTCTAGTAGTACGTGAGTATCCAGAGGTCTTTCCTAATGATTTGTCGGGTGTTCTTATCGAGCGGGAGATTGACTTTGGTATTGACGTTCTTCCCCACATGCAACCTATATCTATTTCTCCCTATAGGACAGCTCTAGTCGAGCTAAAAGAGTTGAAGAGCATTGACTTTTTACAAAAGGGTTTCATTAGACCAAGCAAGTCTCCTTTGGGTGCACCAGTATGATTTGTTCGAAAGAAGGATGATTCCCTTTGCATGAGCATTGATTATCAACAATTTAACAAAGTCATTGTCAAGAATACGTATCGTCTACCCAGGATTGATGGTTTATTTGACCAGCTTTAGGGTGCCAAGTGTTTCTCAAAGATAGATCTCAGATCTGGATATCATCATCTTAGAGTGCGGGAGAGTGATATCCCGAAGACAGCCTTCAGGATGCAGTATGGTCAATATGAGTTTGTAGTTAGGTCTTTTGGACTAACAAATCCTCCTGTAGCTTATATGGATTTGAAGAACAGGGTGTTCAAGCCATATCTTGAAATTTTTATGATAGTATTCATTGATTACATCCTTATATACACTTGGAGCGAGGAGGAGCATGCCGCTCATATGAGAGTAGTTCTTCAGTCTCTCAAGGATCGTCAATTATATGCCAAGTTCAGCAAGTGGGAGTTTTGGATGAACTGTGTAGCATTTTTGGGCCATGTGGTATCAAGTGAGGGCATAAAGGTAGATTCTCAGAAAATTGAGGTGGTGAAGAATTGTCCAAGACTGGTGAATCCTTCAAATATTATGAGTTTCTTGGGTTTAGCCGGCTAGTATCAAAGCTTTGTGGAGGGTTTCTCATCTATTGCAACACCTTTGACCAAATTGACTGAGAAGAAGGTGAAGTTCCAATGGTCGGCAACTTGTGAGAAGAGTTTCCAAGAGTTGAAGACCTGACTTACCTCAACACGGGTGTTGACCCTACCCTAGGGTACTAATGTATTTGTGGTATATTGTGATGCCTCGAGAATCGAACTTGGGTTTGCATTGATGTTGCATGGGAAAGTGATAGCATATGCCTCTAGATAGTTGAAAGTCCACAAAAAAATTACCCGGCCCATGATCTTGAGTTGGCTGCTGTGGTATTCGCCTTGAAGATGTGGCGACATTTCTTGTATGGGTTCCACGTAGATGTGTTTATGGACCATAAGAGTTTACAATTTTTGTTCACATAGAAAGAGCTCAATCTTAGATAAAGGAGGTGGTTGGAACTACTCAATGACCACAATACGAGTGTTCTTTATCATCCGGGTAAGGCTAATATGGTAGCGTATGCACTTAGTAGACTCTCTATGGAGAGTGTATCTCGTGTGGATGAAGGGAAGAAGGAGTTGGTGAGGGATGTGCATCGACACGCAAGGTTGGGAGTTAGGTTTGTTGACTCGGCCGTTGGCGGCGTGGTGGTTCAGAACGGATTAGAATCGTCCTTGGTGACTGATGTGAAAGCTAGACAGGATGACGACTCGATTTTGGTAAAGTTGATGGATGTCGTTAAAAGTCAGAAGGTGGAGGTCTTCTCCCAAGGGGGAGATGGTGTGCTTCGGTACCAGGGTTGCTTATGTGTACTAGACGTGGACAATTTAAGGAGCCGTATGTTGCATGAGGCTCATGGATCCAGTTATACTATCCATCCAGGTGCCACCAAGATGTACCGTGAATTATGAGAAATCTATTGGTGGAATGGAATGAAGAAGGATATTGCAGAATTCGTAGCCAAGTGTTTGAAGTATCAACAAGTAAAGGTTGAGCATCAAAGACCGGGAGGTGTGCTTCAGGATATCAACATTTCTACTTGGAAGTGGGAAGAAATAAATATGGATTTCATCACAGGTATGCCTCGTACTCATCGACAATATGATTCCATTTGGGTTGTGGTAGAAAGGTTGACCAAGGTTGCATATTTTCTAACAGTTAAAACCACAGATTCAGCGAAGGATTATGCCGAGCTATATATTAGGGAGTTGGTTCGATTGCATGGAGTACCCTTATCCATCATTTCAGCTTGAGGTACTCAATTTATCTCTCAGTTTTGGAAATTGTTTGAAAAAGGACTGGGTACACAGATTAAGTTCAGCACATTATTTCACCTGCAAACGGATGGACAAGCAGAGCGGACAATTCAAACCTTCGAAGGCATGTTGAGAGCATTTATGGTGGACTTCAAGGGTGTTGGGATGATCACTTGCCTCTGATCGAGTTCGCCTACAGTAACAACTATTACTCAAGTATCCAGATGGCACCATTCGAGGATCTCTACTTGCTGGGATGTAGGTCACCCATCGGATGATTTGAGGTTAGTGAGGCGGTAACAATAGGGCCAGATTCGGTTCATGAAGAAATGGAGAAGGTTCAGTTGATAAGAAATAGGTTGAAAACTTTCTAGAGTCGCCAAAAGACTTATGCGAATTTGAGAAGAAGAGAATTAGAATTTGAAGTTGATGACTGGGGATATCTGAGGGTGTCTCCCATAAAGGGAGTGATGCGATTTGGAAAGAAAGGGAAACTTAGTCCCCGTTATATTGGCCGGTATCGAATAGTGAGACGTGTTGGCATAGTGGCTTATGAGTTGGAGTTGCCATAAGAATTAGCTTCTATGCATCCTGTGTTTCATGTATCACTTTTGAAGAAGTATTTGGGTGATCCAACCTTAGTTGTCCCGATGGATAGTGTTGGTGTGAGAGAAAGCCTTAGTTTTGAAGATGTTCCGGTGGAATTATTGGATCATTAGGTTCGAAGGCTAAGGAATAAGGAAGTAGCTTCAGTTAAAGTGTTATGAAGAAATCAACATGTTGAAGGAGCTTTGTGGGAAGCCGAAGCGGATATGATGGCTAGATACCCACATTTGTTCTCTACCTGCTCTATTTTAGCTTGAGGT
Source organism: Datura wrightii (assembly GCA_035772735.1). Taxonomy (NCBI): domain Eukaryota; kingdom Viridiplantae; phylum Streptophyta; class Magnoliopsida; order Solanales; family Solanaceae; genus Datura; species Datura wrightii. The sequence continues at coordinate 2,333,570 of JASDFA010000014.1, read as the reverse complement.
ATCAGTTTTGCCCTCATACTTTAATTAGTTTCATGTTTACTTCTTGTGCGGAACATTCTTTTATGTATATGGATGTGTATGATTCATTAAATCAGTTCAGTTATGTGATTCGAATCGGAGGTAATCAATGTGTCAGTTTTCAATTTAAATTATCAGTATTAGAATATGATAATTGCATATTCTCTGCTTTTCTGAGTGTTGCCAATATTCAGGGATGAATATTACCAAGGGGGAGATATTGTTATACCCAGAAGCCCAAAGATCAGACTGGGAATTTAAACGGAGAAGAAGTGAAATCTTGCAGCAGCCTCAGAACGAGTCATGAGGAGACTCGTGAGGACAACCTATGAGTCGTGATGTGACTCGTGGGGAAGGCTCAGGTATTTATTGAGAAGGTTGGAATCAATGAGACCCCACGGGCGAGACCACGACTCTTGGCCAGGCCCGACGAGTCGTTGGGTCATCCGTGGGGGAAGGGAATTAGGAAAAGGAAAGATTAAGGGCAATAGACTTGACAAGAGGTCCCCAAAAGTAGTGGTCAGTCTCCAGGATTCATGGGTGATTCGTTAGCAAGCTAGAGTGAAATTTGACGAGGCAATATAGTGTACGTAATGGACGAAATAATGATTCGTGCCCCGAGCGACGAGTCATTAGGTCACCAATTAGGGTCACCTAGCAGTTATTTTTTTGCAAATTTAGTGAGGGCTTTTCCGTAATTTCTATGTTCCTAAGACCTAAACTACGATGTTTTCAGTTATGAATAGTGACTTTTAAAGGGGTTAAGTTCATTTTAGGCCTCAGTCATTCATGCATGCAAGAATAGAAGACTTGAGAGGGTCATCAAACTTAGCATTCATCTTTGGGGTTTTAACCCAAATGCATGAATCTTTTATTTCTATACATGTGATTTGATTATGATCTTTCTATTGAAATTTGAAGCATGTGCAAATTTATAATGTTTTCAATTTATAATCACGATTTTAGTCTTATGAATTAAAAGGCCATGGATGAGATGTTCATGAGAGATGATATTTATGATGAATATATGATGATGATGAGATATTATGATGAAAAGCATGATTTGAAGCTACCCATGTGTACAATTGCGATTTCGATGAGAATTCAGTATTTCTATGTATAATAAAGCTTTGGGCTATGCCCACCTACTAAGTATAAATAATGATTTTTCCCAATCTAAGCTTACCAAATTGTTTTGGAGTGAATATTCCCAATTATATTTTCAGCTTATCCTACGTTTTGTGTTGATGTTTTCCTATGTATAGCTTACCACATGGTTTCTGAGCGAAGGCTCCCAATTATGTTTTCAGCTTTTTGTATGTCTTAAGCTAAAGCTTCTCATATGCATGATTATGTATTTGAGATGTATTTGATCATTGATATTCATTAATAGATGATGTTAAGCTTTTTTATAAAATGATGTAGAGCATATGCATGTTTTGGGAGTTGTGTCTAGCACCGAGCAGGCTAAGGGCCGATTACCCTATGCCTCAAAAAAACACTCCAACGTAGATGTATACATTATGACTTTGGGACCTCCCTTGTGAGCTTCCCTTGTCCAGATGGGCCTATAGCTTGATATCGATATCATGGCATCGTCCATAGACCTGGCAAGGCTTTGGACGGCTCTACCCACTTGAGGGTGATAGTTGGGGCCACGTAAGCTCTATCATGGTATGTCGATTAAAAGAAGAGTCTCGCACTGTTCCTCTTGATTTCAGATATGCATGTTTCATTACTCATGAGATTTATTTAAATGCATGTTCTAAAGAAGGTTTGACTCAATGTTCAGCTTTTCTTATAAATGTCAGAATTCAACTCTGTGTCAATCGATTCAGTTATGCTGATATTAATTTATGTTATCTTATGTTATGAAGAGATTATGATTTTAGAAAGAATGCATGCAAGCCCTACTCTCAGATTCTTATGTTTATGTTTACATTATGCATTGTCTTTAAATGAGTTTATTTGCTTTAGCAATTTTACATACCTTGCATACTTGTTACATTCCACGTATTGACCGCACACTTTATGTTGTATCATTTCATGATATAGGTCCTAGATCCCAGGTTTAGCCCTGCTCGTAGTCAACTTATCAAAGTTAACACTCTTATTGTGAGTGAGTCCTCATTTCCTGGGGACTAGACTATTCAGCTTTCCTTTATGTATTTAAATTTTAGTTTTGTTGAGTTAGTTGGGGTCTTGTCCCATCAACTTGTCATGTTTAGAGGCTTTTCAGACATATGTATATATTCAGCTTCGAATTTTGTATTCTGATGTTATGTTCAAGTTAGACTTCCGCTATGATTATTTTATAAATTATTCAGTTTCTTGATAGAGATTAGATGTATGCTTATGCCATGGGTCGAATTGGGGTCTCTCGGGGATCCTTATCCCGTGGTATGATCCCGACCCCTATTTAGGTAATGACAACAACGCCCTATAGTTGGGCGTCAGTACAATATGTACCGAATATGTAAGGCAATAATATAAACAGCTTAAGATTGATAAAGAGCTGAAAGTGAATAATAACAAGGGCCAGAAGTTAATCTGTGAGCGTTCCTTTCTAGAACCTGCATCTAGTAAGTCACTATATGCGTATGAGCTGAAACTGTACAATTATTCATTCATAAGCTATAGCTGAAAGAAAAATTCATAGCCAAGAACCTAACCTGGCCCCCATAAGACGGGAAGGTACAAACAACACGAAATAACCCACCTAGGCCCCCTTAAGACTCGGTAGGTGCCAATCAGTCTATATACCCCTCTTGGTATCCCGTAGACTCTGCAAATAACTGTAATTGTAACTGAGCCATCTTAGCTCCTGTAACTGTATCTGTATTTGAGCCATTTGGGCTCGTGTAACTGTATCTATATCTGAGCCATATGGGGTCTTGTAACTGTATCTGTATTTGAGCCATCTAAACTGTGTAGATGGACCCCAAGCCTTGGCTCGACTATTGGTCATAGTGTAATCTCTGATATCTGGACCCCGTGCCTTGGCCCGACCTTAGGTCATAATGTGACTACTAAATCTGGTTCTCGAGCCTTGGCTCGACTATGGATCATACTGTATCTAGGCCTTGAGACTTTGTTTGACTATGGGCAATAATATAACTGCGATAGCTGGATACGACCCTTACGGCCTCTATCTGGTGTAACTCAATACGTCCCTCACGACCTCAATTTATTGGAACTCAATATGGCCCTAACTACCTTAATCTGCTGGAACTAAATATGGCCCTCATTGCTTCAATCTGTTGGAACTCAAAATTGCCCTCACGACGTCTATCTGATGGAACTCAATATGGCCCTCACGATCTCTATCTGGTCCTTTCGGACATCATACTACCCCTACAAGCATGGAACTATAGGCGATAACATCTATCAACCCACGTTATAATGAGAAACCAATCTAGTTGGGGCTAACTCTAGTGAGGGTTACTATGTCATCACTGTCGTCTCAACTCTATTTGTAGCAGCTAACCATAACAGGCTTACACTGGAATACTTGTTCTCTATGTAGAAAAATTGTGGGGCTTCTACTAATCAGATATGCTCCTGAGTAGTCAACCCTAACCTCCCATAGGCAGCTTATTATGACTCTTGGCCTGGGGGTAATACTGTAATACTGTGGTTTTAGTCCCTAAGACGCTAACTGAGTCTGTTCAGATTTTGTATGCCTTCTCTAGGAGATTCCTAACCACTTAGGTGTGTTTATTTGGACTTAGCCGTTCCCAACAACCTATACCTGAATATCTGATGAGAGTATAGCTATTAACAAATTAGGCAGGTATAACTGATGTGGTGCCCTGAGTGACCAGTACCAAAAGCACCACGTTGACTGAAACTAACTATCACTAGCGATAGCCACTATGTGGCGGACTGACCCTCAACTCTCTAGGCAACTCTTTTGCTACTGACTCTGCAGTAAAGACATACTATCATAGTTCTAGCCCTGCAGGCGTCAAGGTACGCCAATGGTCTCTGGACGAGCTCTACTGACAATACAGGCGCCAAACTAATAGTTATATTGCTTGGTTGCGCCTATGCTGTTCAACTTACTAACTCAGGCCCAACTATTACCCACAAACATCTTAATCCTAGGCATGGCAGCAAAACATTGTTTCTACTAACTCAGTGAATAGAAGGGGCAGTGAAATTTCTATGATGCTTCTAGCGTGAGTCACCCTTAACCTCTTTTTTCTCGACAAGGGATACTGTAATATACTCTTAAAACATATGTAATCATAATCTATTGATAGTAGCTAACCACGACATACATGGATCTTATATACTAGCAATAGCTAATTACAACAAGTAGATTGTTGTCCATGCTCAGAAACATAAGTCATATCATTGTACGATGAGAATATCTTGCCAAAAGAATAAGCCTTAACATACCTTGAGTGTCGACTTCCATTTAACTGGCGAGTTTCAACTTGTAACCGACAGTTCTGTCCAATTGCAACACTTATAGAAAACATGGCTAACTTCAATACTAAACTTGGCATAATCGATAACTTTCAATAATAATAGTAACTACAATTCAAATATGAATAATTCAGTTAGAATTCACAATTTCTCGAGAGTTCAGAAGGGAGAAATACTCATCCAAGGTTTGTGGCCATTTAGGAATCAATTTGAAACAATTTTGACAACTTTTATCCGGTGGAGCTCTGGTTTTCCGTGCAAAGTTTTGAGAAATAACTTTGTAGTAATGCTCCTCGTAGGCCTAGAACTCGTTACTCGAAGTTAATTTGTGCTTAGACGGCCTATGGTGGCGTAATCGGATGAAAATTAATTGAAAATTGCATTTGCTCTTATCTCTGGCCGAGGGAATATGTCATAATGGGTTAAAATAATCTAAGGGAGTATATTTATATCACATGAGCAGTGGTAGGGTTGGCGCCCCATGCCGCCAACCGCGCCAAACCCACTGCCACTCCGCGCTGGTCAATGCACTGTTGGCTGGTGCGTAATGCTGGCCCTGTCCATGCTGGTCCCGTCCGACCCTACTTCTGAGTGTTTTCCTACATATATCAAGCTCTCTTTATTCATCACAAATTCATGCATACAGCTATTAGCCGCTAATATCTTATGAGGTATAACATTTGATTTATTTGATTTTACCTCGGTGTCGTACACCGGCTGGAGGCATTTTTTATTTTTACCCCGATGTGGTACACTGGCTGGATGAATCTTATGATCAGCTGGCCTCCTGTATTTCAATTATAGTTTTTATTGTGCATTAGATCATTGCACTTACACTTCCATATTGAGTTATTATCAGGTTTCGGTTTTCAAGATTCCGGGTTGTTACTATTCCTTATTTCGGTCTCATTTATCATTGTTATCCTATATGTTTATAGTTTTTAGCCTTACATACCAGTACATTTTATTTGTATTGACATCCCTTCATCTGGCGATCCCTCCTGCAATCGTGTTGTAGGTACAGGCCGAGGGTCAGATCTTCAGACGTAGTAGGAGCCAAATTTCAGCAAAATAGTTGTATGCTCCTCTCAACCAGGAGCCATTTCCTAGTTTTGACTATTTTGAATTTTTTGTACAGCATGAGTAGATCGGGGCCCTGTCCCGTGCATTTCAGTTTGTTTACTCTATAGAGGCTTATGTGAACTAGATTGTATAGTAGTTTTGGATGTGTAGTTGTGTAGGTTTTCCATTTCTCTGTTTAGCTTTATTGTAGCCATGTTAGCTTTCCAAGTTGCATATTCATTATTATCCAAATATTATCGGTCCAATATTTATCTTGGTTTGTTGTGACAGGTGGCTTGGTCAGCCTTAGTGTTACATTTATATATGCTATATAGCCGGCTTCTCGATCAAGGATGAATCGAGTGCTAGTTGCGCCCTACCCCAGTTTTGGGGCATGACAGACTTGGTATCAGAGAGATGTTGTGTCCAAGGGAGTTGACAAAGCCATGTCTATTAGAGTCTTGCTTATGTGTATGTTGTGCATCATACTTATAATCATGAGGCTACAGTATATCTAGGAAATGTTTCACTTCTTTCACTAATAGTTCGTGCTATAGGGAAAGGTCATAAGTTTTGCGATATCTAAATTGTGTTATTTTCTCAGAGCCTATGACGAGGAAGATGACTACGAGATTGATTAGCACAGCCCCTTCATAGGGTAATACTCGCCCTCCATTGGAAAAGGGAGACAGGTCAGAGGCTTAGAGTGAGTCTCCTACCCCAGGTATTACAGTTCCTCTATTATCGGTTTGAGCAATGGAAGATAGACCTCTAGCTCCTCCCACACCAGCAGTACCTGAGGGTAGAAGAGTGGCAGACCATCCCGCGCCTGTGGTACCTCTGATTATTCCGGAAGGACAGGGTCTTGAGGGAGCTGTTCAGCTGATGGCTTGTATAGCCGCAGGTCAGGAGTGGCGATTGGAGGCGATAGAGAGACATAGAGGCCAGGAAGCTAAGAGTTCCAGGGCCCACGAGTTCATGAGTTTGAGCCCTCCTATATTCACTGGATCAGACTCGAGCGAGGATCCTCAGGACTTTATTGATTAGACTAATAGGGTGTTGAAGGTGATGTGAGCTACAATGACTGAGGAAGTAGAGTTGGTGGCCTTCAGACTATGTGATGTGGCTATATTGTGGTATAAGGCTTGGGCTCGATCTAGAGGAGCTAATTCACCGTTAGTTGAGTGGGAAGACTTCTCCAAGGCCTTTATGCACCACTATCTATCCCAGGAGCTTCAACAGGCTCGAGCTGAGCAGTTTTTTCACCTAGAGTAGGGAAGTATGAGTGCGCGTGAGTATGGCATTCGGTTTAATCTCTTGCTAGGTATGCTCCGCACATGGTTTAGATGATGTAGTATAGAGTTCATCAGTTCATGTTAGGGTTCGGGCTTCATATATCTCGAGATTGTTTGGGGGTATCTACTCAGGAACACATGGACATTGCATGAATTCAGGTTTTCGCCCAGAGGGCGGAGGATTTGGTTCATCAATTATGGGATAGTCGGAGACATCAGGAACAATGAAAGAAAGATAGGAGTTTAGGTCCTTATAGAGGGATGCAGGGTGACCCAGTGGCACAGTCATCCAGGCAGTCAGTTAAGCCTGTAAGGATTGGCCCACCTCAGTGTCATGCCCCATAATTGGGGGGAGGGTGCAACTGGCTCCCCATACTAGACTAACTGGGAAGCCGGCTATATGACATCTGTAACTGTAATACTTAGGCTGTCCAGGAGACCTTTCACAATCAACTAGAGCACAAACTGGACCTATAATGTCTCAACAATATAGGGTAAACAACTGAAATGCAAAGTAGGCTATGAGTATGTCCTAAACAACAAAAAGCCGACAAGGACACAAACTAAATACCATTGTATACACTAAGTCCACAAAGCCTCTAGAGAGTAAACTGACTGATAGTCAGGACAGGGCTCCGACCTACCCATAACTACATCTCAAAACTCTAATTGAAACAAAACCAATCTTAGCTCCAGAAAGAAAGGAGTATACCAACACATCCGCTAATCTCATGAACTGCTACTGCAACTGGCAATCCCGACCTCTACCTGCACATACGGCACGAACGCAGGTCCCCAGGCGAAGGGATGTCAGTACGAATGAAATGTACTGGTATGTATGGCAGAAAACTGTAAACATGTAAGATAGGAATGATAGTTAAGCCAGAAATAAGGAATAACAACAACCTGGAATCCTAGAAACTGAAGCCTGGCAATAAGTCAATACTGAAGTGCAAATGCAACCAAGTAATGCACAAGAAAAACTATAACTGTAATGCCAACAACCAACGAGCCATAAATCTATATATAAAATTTGTCCAGCCGGTGTACCATACCAAGGAAAAATAAAAGTATCTTCAGCTGATGTATCACACCGGGGTAAAATAAAAATATCTCCAGTCGATGTACCACACCGGGGTAAAATAAAAATATCTCCAGCCGATGTACCATACCAGGGTAAAATAAAAATATCTCCAACTGATGTACCACACCGGGGTAAAATAAAAATATCTCCAGTCGATGTCCGAACCGGGGTAACATAAAAATATCTCCAGCCGATTTATCACATCGGGGTAAAATAAAAAAATCTCCAGCCAATGTACCACACCGGGGTAAAATATAGATATCTCCAGTCGATGTACCAAACCGGGGTAAAATAAAAATAATTCTCAATAATAATCATAAATTGTGTCGATTTGGCTTGTATTGAGTCAATTTAATACGTATGGCATATAAATTACAAATGTTAAATCTTCTGCCGGAGTAGGCCTCTTTCGTAACCCATAACTGTAAGTGAGCACCCATATCATGTAAAGCTAGAAAAATATGTATATATATATCACATAAAGTTGCAAATTATTCATGAACATGTCGACTCAGTTACTTGAAGGACCTTCAAGAGGTTTAGACAACATAAGAACATTTGTGGGCTTACAAACAATGTCCTACAAATAATCCCACCAAATGAAAATATTACTTGTATAGAAAAACATAGAGATCATTTCGACACAATTCTTTAACATTTCGTAACTGCAAATATATACTGCCTACCAAGTGGTTCTTTTACCTGTATCGACAACTATACATTGGAATTTCATTGCAAAATTTATCATGTATATAAGCACATATAGTTCTTTATTCATTTGACTTATTCGTAGGAAAACATGGAAATTATAACTACGAACTTGGAGTTATTTGTCATATACATAGAGCTGAGAATTGAACTACAGACATACAATGTATGAGACTTCTATATGTATAACTTGTATTTAGTTAACTGGGTGACCTCCAGGAGACTTCCTGGTATTCAAAGTTGTGGGCTTAACTGATCATTACCATAGCCTGCACTTATACTTTCTTAGACATTAGGAACATTGGTACATGGGAGAATCTCTCCTCTGAATTTAGGAAATTCAACTGATAACTCAACAAGAGCTAAACATAAAGATACATGACTTGAATATAACTAAAAGAATTCAATTGTATGTTATAACATGAAAATCATATACATTAAGACTTCTTACTGGAAAGACATATAAAGACTTGAGTTTTTAAATACTTGACCGAGACATTATCATAATTCTCAAAATATTATCTCTCAAAAACTTCTTAGTTCAGGTAGCACATTTCAACATAAATTAGGGACGTAAAGAAATAACTTAAGGATCCGAGACTTGGAGCTCTATAACTTAGGAACTCGTGAGTAACTCTCTAAGTGATTCCTTATAGGCAAATAAAGATATATAGCCGTAATTCGGGTGATGCTGGATTGTCTTACATAACTTTGCAATAATTTGCGGAGCTTAAGAAAGCATACATAATCATAAGTGACTTAGAATATCCTAGGATTACCCTTTTCAGACATGGTAGAAAATTTCAACACGTAGAATAGATAACTTAACATAATACTTTAGGGGTATAGAAGAGAGCTTCTCAACTTAAGTTACTATTTTCCAGACGTTCAACTCTAATTATTTCGTAGAAGGTTAACACTGTAGTGGTTATTCATCAACGTAATACATATTGAACATAAACAACTTAATTTATAACTCTTTTGCTAAACGTCTTTAGAACAGGGTTAATCTTCCTAGCTTTTGCCTACCTCGTTCACCATCGTAACCCGTATCGTCTAATTTAACAATATTTAGCTCTACTTTCCTTATTAATCCTAACTTCTTTGCCAATCATTATTCACTCTACACGCAAGTTTTTACCCTCATGTTCACTATTCCATCCATTCTTATACGCACTTACCTCTTTGCCTAATTTACAACTTCGCCACGCTTTCCCCGTTAACATGTATCGATTTAGCTTATTCGCTATGTGCCGCTTGCTTAGCTTTAAAGAGGAAAAATATAAAATCTACTTTTCACATTAAGCAATTTAAAACATAAATATATAGGAGAGATTAACAATATTGTTAAAACGTCATTTCAATAAGCTCATTTACCCTCAATCGGCTTAGCATCATCTTCTTAGCTTAAGTTCAATTACATGTCGTCGTCTTAGCATTTCGTACCAATTTCACTAAGTGACCAGATCTTAAAATATATTCAACATCACATGTAAAATATACTTCATACTCAATTTAGAACTAAATGACAAGATCTTAGCATTTCGTACCAATCTTCATACTCAATTTAGAACTACGGCAACAATCGTATAAAAATTATGCCTTCCGCTTCACGTTTGTTCGCTTCAACCATTCTTAACGATTCAAGCTTTATGCCAAGTAGTTCAAACCCTTTGGAAAGGATCATACATGCCTCAAAATGATTTTAAAAACATAGGAATATTGATCCTTTCAATAACTTAGTTTCGTTCTTGAAAAACAAGAAAAGGGACGCCTTTACATACCTCACTTCGTCGCGTCTTTTTAGCCAATTTCTTCCTCTTGCTAGAAACTACGACACCTTTAACTTACTTAATTACATTAAATGGAAGGGGTACTGTTTATACCAAGTTCCCAGTCACAATTCATGTCCCAAAACTTACAACCAAACAGCCACATCATAATATAATTCTCAGCAATCCTACATACCTTAGGCGTCTTAAACTTGAGGCAATTCAAGAGAGTTTCGCTTACGTGCTTTTGGTGTTTAACCTCCCCAAAGGTTTGGTGTATTCCTTCCATCTTTTGGATAAATTTCAGCATCTATACAGCTGTAACAACCTCCCAAAAACGGGCAGAAACCTCAGTCAAATATCACATAAAACACATATTGACTTTATGTCATTTCCTTACTTTATCTTGCGAATTTGAGGGGATAAACCAAGTAGGAACACTTATCTTTCACTTGTGTATAACCCCTGCCCATATGGGGTTCCGCTTTAGCTAAATTCCATTCCAAAAATGTAGCAACCATACTGCGAAACCTCAGCAACAACACACACCCAAGCAACACATAAGTTCCAACTTCACTTCCACCTTAACTTGTTAATTCATGATAATTTAAAGAGTAAAAACACCACCTCCTTTTGTACTCAACTCTCACCAATATGGAGGTAGAACTTCACCTACCTACTGCCCAAAAATGCAGCATCTTGGCAGCCCAAAACGCAGTAACTCGACGATTAGAAGCTCACGACATAAGAAACCCTTTCCAAGCATGGACTATAAGGAAATTTGACCTATCCATACAATTTATTACCTGGAATTTGTTTTCACAATGGGATAGAGCTCTTAATTCTGCAAATTTTGAACTGAGCTTTTTTGCTCAAAATTACTTCATATAGGCAGGTTGGGCAGTGCCCGCGTGCGGCGCCCGTGCGACGTGCTCTCGCGCGTGCGCACGCCTTCTGCCTGCCTGTCTCGGTGCCCGCGCGCATGGGCGCTTTTCCAGCCGACAGTGCTGTCTTCAAATGAGCATAACTTTTTACTCCGAACTCCGATTAATGAGCGGTTTTTTTCAATGTAAACTAGACTCAAATATATTTTATGTGATAGGTTATAGGACCTGTAAATCATTATATATTTTGAGATATGTCCATTTAAATTTGACTCTTGTTTACAAACTTCACATACTCTTCGCTTTTCCCTTTGCACATGTTTCCCTCCTCACCTACGGACAATATATGACCCACAATTCCCTTAAAATGACATATAACCATTAAATAATAATCAAAAAAAATTCCGGGGTGTAACACTCAGTTTCAGGGACAAAGAAAAGACCAAGGCCCTGTTTCGTCTAGCTCTCAATGACAGGAGCAGGCATGGCAGAATCGACCACCATTGCTGCCTTATCCTCAGTGTTGGAAATCTCATTCAAATTAGTGCCATCATGGGCAGAATGTATGCTATTGTTGTGGGCAGCCAGGGGACTTTAAGAGGGATTTTTTAGATAGGGTCGAGGTGGATCAGCAGCGATCAATGGTTGCTTCGTCATCCGCCGATCGACCTCCCATGCCTGATCCTCAATTGGCAGTAGGCCATGGCTGAGGTAGAGGGAGAGAGGCTTCTAGTTCATGAGTAACCCAGAATCGATTTTATGCTTCGGGCGGTCAACAAGACTAGGAGGCCTCATCTGATGTTGTTTTAGGTACTTTGATTGTTTATTCTCATGCAGTATATGTCTTACTTGATCCCGGTTCTACGCTCTCTTATGTTACCATTGATTACGAGTCCATTTGAGATGGTCCGTGAGTTATTATCTATACCATTTGTTGCTTCTACGCCAATTGGCGAATCTGTGTTCGCTAGATGAGTTTACCGAAACTATGTAGTTTTCACGATACGAACATAGGCCTGGATCGAAACACGGGACAAGGAGCCCCGAGAGACCCCAAGTCAACCCATGGAATGAACATATATCTAACAAAATGAAATAAAGTGGAAGACTTAACATAATAAACATAACAGATATCTAAACATAACATAGAAAACTGAATATACAACATGAGTCTGAAGTCTATTTTCTAAAAAGCCTCTAATTCTGATGAGTTGATGGGATAAGACCCCAACTAACTCTCTATGTTTGAAAACTAAAAGTACAAGGATAACTGATAACAAACGGTCCTTGGGAGATGAGGACTCACCAATAGAGACTGAATGCTAACTCCAGATGCTGGCTAGTGACAAGGATGAGTTTGAAGATCAAATCCTATATCATAAAATGATACAACGTAGGGTATGCAGACAGTATGTGGAATGTATCGAGTATGCAAGGTAAGTAAAACTGCTTAAATAAGTAAAATCATTTAAAACATGCATAATATAAAACACAATTAAGATAAGAATCTGAGAGTAGGGCTTGCATGCTATTTATTGAAATAATGATCTGAACATAACTGAACATCATAACTGAATCGAATAACCCAAAGATGAAATCTGATAATCATAAGTAAATGTGAACATTAGGTAAAACCTTCTTTAGAACGTGTGTGTATATATATATATATCATGAATGATAAACATGAACAACTGAAATAATGAGGAATAATGGGAGAATCGTCATATAACCGACATTATCATGATAGAGCTCACGTGGTCCCGACTATCACACTCAAGTGGACAGAGTCGTCTAAAGCCTTGCCAAGCTAAAAATGCTACCATGATATCGATATCAAGTTGAAGCCCCCCTTTGGGCAAGGCTAAGCTCACATAGGAGGTCCTAAAATAATAAGATCATACCTACATTGGCGCGTAGTTCTAAGTCATAAGGTTGACTGACCCTTAGCCTACTCGATGCTAGATACTACTCCTGAAAACATGCATTTTCTCTCCTTCATTTTTTCACGAAGCTGACCATCGTCTATTGACGGAGCTGAATAATCACATACATATAAAATATGAAATCATACATGAGGAGCCTTGGCTCAAACTATACCACAAGCTGAACATAGTTGGGAGCCTTGACTCCAAAACCATGTGGTAAGCTAATTCGTGAAATCATAAATCATACTTGAACATATGTGCTTGTCCAATACTTGAACATGCTTGAAAATACTTAATTTACTTGAAAACATGATCATAATATGGGTAAATTGAAAACATGCTTTTCATCAATAATATCTCATCATATTTGAACATCATCATAAATCTCAATTTTCATGAACTTCTCATGGATGGGCATTTCAATTTATAAACCTTGAAAACATGATTTTAATTGAAAACAATGTAAAACTTTCCCCTAAATCATAATTCAATAAAAGATACATGCTTAGATCATACCCATGGTAGAAACTTAGGAAATTCATGCATTTGTTTAAAACCCCATAGGATCAACATATAGATTTTCATGAATTAGAGAGGGATTGGGCATGGGTGTGAACATATTCACCCATTCATAACCTTACATACTTGGGAAGAACTGATTCTACAACTTCTCTGATTGCCCAAGGAGGAATTGGTGGAAAACTTGAAAGAATTAAGCTTGATTACTCTTGGAAAGCTCTATGTTTGGATGCATGAAGTAGGGTGGGTTTGAATAAGTTACCCATAAAACACCCCATTATCAGCTTAAAATAATGTAGTAGGGGACTTAGGGGCATGGAGATTACGGTTTTACCCTTACTAAAAATGCAGAAATTTAGCCTCTGCTTGATCCGACAACCTACACATTCGCTCCAATGACCCGTCACTTCGCTCATATTCTCTCCCATTATTCATGCCTCAGATCTTCTACAATGATCGGATAGGACAAATCGCTCCAACCTCCAACAACTCATGGTTACCAGCCATCGTCACCACTGTCACTATCATGGAAATCCTACCAACAGACACATACAACAACCCGTTATTACCAACAATAAGTCATCCCAAGACCCATCACTTCCTCCTTGAGCAGGAGAAGCCTCACTACTACTCCCATCTAATGACTCATTAAAACCACCAACGGGTCATTCTGAGACCCGTTATTTCCCAGTACTCTGCAACCTTTCACTACGGGCACTTCTAACAGCCCGTTCTTTCTTCTAACTACCTGTACCTGACGGAGTGACCGACTCCGAATTGGACTACATGACTGAACTAAACTCATGAACCATACGTGCATACTTTGACATGAAAGAAACTAGGTCACATGAATTGAATATGAAACTGAATAGTGAATTACAGCAAAAACTAATACCTCAAGCTGAAAGTGAGCCGAAAGGGAATAGATGTGGGTTTTTAACTACCATATCTGCTTCGGCTTCCCTCATAGCTCCCTCAACATGCTGATTCCTCCATAAAACCTTGATGGAAGCTACTTCCTTCTTCCTTTGCATCTGAACCTGACGATCTAGTATCTCCACCAGAATCACCTCATAGCTAAGGTTGTCTTTCACACCCATGCTCTCCACCGCAACAACTAGAGTTGGATCAACCAAACACTTCCTTAAAAGTGATACATGGAAAACTGGATGGACTGAAGCTAATTTTAAGGGCAACTCCAATTCATATGCTACCTTTCCAACCTGTTTCACAATCCGGTACGTGCCAGCGTAACGGGGACTGAGTTTTCCTTTCTTTCAGAACCTCATCACTCCCTTCATGGGAGACACCTTCAGTAACAGCTCCATATTAACATATTATTTCTTCACTATTCCTTGTGGGATCGACCCCAACCTAGTTTGGTTACTATATTTGGCAACGACCTTGTTATACGTCATTGCTAGGTGTAACTTCGGAGTAATCAAATTTTGGTGTTGTAGTCAGGGAATATAGTTCAAAAATAGTTAATTGGTGCTTAAATTCTTGTAGTCCTTACTCCTACTTGTATCACTTTGTTTTTTTTTGTGCTTCTTTTGTTTTACTAGTTTACTATGGAATCATGAAACAAAAAGAGGTTTGGTCATGGTAACCCATATCTTGATGACCCATGTCAATGTTGTAGAGGACACCCTTTTGGAAAGATTATAAATATCCCCAAAAGAGAGATGTGTGCACCTTCTAACTTCTATGATGGGTATAATTACACTTTATGTGGTGGTCAAGGTGGACATTGGAACGATTCTCCCAATTGTTTTTATTATCGACACAGTTGCTATAACAAAAATTCTAGGTGTACTTTTGAGTTTAATAGGGACAATGACATGGCATGTGAAGGAAAAAGGATTACATATGAACATATAGAAGCTATGCTCCAAGCTTTTTTGGAGCGGGAGTCTAACATGGAGAAGGATCCCGACTCCTCAATTCCCCTGGGATTGCGTGCTCTTCAAGAAGAAATGGGTGAACAAGAGATTTGGAACTCAATGGATGATCCAAAATATATTTATGAACACAATAAAAATTGTGGATTGTAGAAGAGCAAAATTTTGAAGAAGAAATGTCTAGCTCTCAAAAAGACGCAGTTGAAGAGATATTGGGAAGCATAATGGGAACAGTGAGCAATGGAGCCGAGTCCTAAATAATCGGTGGAAAAAAAGTTCTACATGATGATGAGAAAGTTATCCAAAATATGGATTTTTGTAAAAACGAAAAAGCCCCTATGATCAAGCATAGATTTATTGAAGAATTAGCATAAACATCTGCAAAAGTCCTTAAAATGACTAATTGTACGAGTCATGGTTTGAAGTCACGGGTCGTAGGAGCAGTCATGGTAAGTAGTAGTTTCTCCTACTCTAGTGATGACGACTCACCGTACGAGTCATAAGAGGTAGTAACGAGTCATGGTATCATTCGTACTAAGGATTTCCAGATATAGATGGAAGGTAGACTGGACCATATCACGAGTTGTGGTTGGATGGTATGACTCGTGGTTAAGGGTCACAGTTTGGGTTTGCCAAGAAAAAGTCGATGTAATGCATCATGGTACGACTCATTGTAGGAAAAAATGAGTCTTGGTAAGGCCCGTGGTTGGAGAACCATAGAACCAAAAAATTTCATTGGAAATCAATGGAAGGAAATCACGAGTCACTATTTGGTGGTACGACTTACTCGGCAGTCATCTTTTCAATTACATTTTTCATGGGGTATTTTTGTAACTTCCTTAGCTTTAAACCCCTAAGTGTCATAACTTTGGGTTTCTTAAAGAGTGTATTAAGGGATTTAACCTAGCCTATGTCCTTAAGCTTTCATAACGATAATAGATTTGTAATCCTCTCTCAGAATGAAGGCTAGGGCTCTTCATCAAATCTCTTCCAATCTTCTTAGGCCTTCAAGACAGGTTTATGATTCAATTACCCAGGTATGTAGGGTTATGAATGGGCTAAATTCTTCCACCCTCAAACCTAACTTCATCCCAATTCTATGAATTCATGTCTTAAGCATGCCAACTTAAAATTCTAGGGTTTTACCCAATTCCATGGAATCTTCCCTACAATCTCTATGGGTTCAATTCTTTCAGGTTTCAATTACTGTTTTATGGATATTAGGGAAGATTTGTCCATAAATTTAGTTCCTAGTTTATGATTTCAAGTTTAGGAAGATTATGCCCTATTATGCATCATTTATGAATTTCAAGGTTATAAGTCCATGATTTCTAGTATGACGAATTATCCAAGTATGCATGAATATTTACGAATTCTTAAACTTGTGATCCCATGACTTTGATTTTTGAAGCTTATATCAAGTACGTATGATATCATGTTTTGGGCATGTGCATGCAAAGTTAAGTATGTTTTATCATGATTTTGGCCAAGGCTTATACGATCAGTTTTAAAGGAATGTTTGGAGTCAATACTCCCAAGTAAATGATTCAATCTATGTATTGAGAATATAATATGAGTTATACACATGTTTTGGGAGTAGTGTCTAGCACCGTGTAAGACAGGGATTCTGAGGACCCTGGTCTCATAGCTACGCGCCACTGTAGGTATATATTCTTATTTGGGACCTCTTAAGAGAGTGGTTCCCCCTCCCAAGGACATACTAGTATCATACCTCCATCATTCTTTGCCCTAGCATGGCTTAGTACGTCTTTTCCCACTTCAATGAGATAGCTGGGGCATCAAGTAAGCTCTGTCATGATGGTATCAGTTTTGATAAAGCCTCCCATTGTTTCTTATGTTTCTAGTTACTCATGTTCTTGACTTTTGATATTATGTTTTATAGTATATTTGACTTATTTATAAATTTATGAGTTCACTTATGTTCTCAAGTACAACACACTATATGATTTCTATTTTTAAACCTTCGGTCATTATGTTCAGCTAATGATGAATAGCTTATGATTTTGTTTATTTCCAAAATATTGCTTTTAACATATTGCACTTATTATCATGATCTATCTTTATTTTTATTAATGATTTCATACTATAATTTTTCTAGCATGTTTTACTTTCTCTACATACTCAGTACATTCAAAGTACTAAGCTCATACTCTATGATATATCATCTCATGATATAGGTTTGGATGATCCTCAACCCCGTCATTAGCTAGCTCCCACTTACATCAACTTTATCCCAGTTTTGGTGAGTCCTCATGATCCGAGGACATCAGTTTAGATTATGTCTATTTTGTGCATGTCTTTTAGTATCAAACTTAGCGAGCTAGTTAGGGGTGTTGTTCCATCATCTCATCAGATGTTTAGAGGATTTTCAGACAGATTGTATAGATGTCTCAGCGATGTCGGTTCATGTTTACATTTAAGTTTATATTCTATGGAGCCTTCCGCTCATGTTATGTTCATGCTTTACTACCACTTAGTAATGCTCTTATTCATGCAATGTATGTGCCATGGGTTAGCTTTGAGCCATTTGTAGTTCTAGGTCCCGTGTCTCAGTTCATGGTCCTAGCTAGGGTCCTGAAAATTTTTCCATGGGAGGATTTTTGGAAGAATTATAGAGTTTCTATCATGAAGAAAAACTTTACCAATTGGAAATTATAAGTGACAATTGCCAACCAACCAAACTAACAATAATGCAAGATACCAAAATTGAAGATGTGGCACTAGAGTTGTAAAGAAAAGTTCATCAAATTATTTTTGTGGACTTTAGTGAATTGGAGAGGGAGGATGTCAAGAAGGAAATATGCTTGAAACTAGAGCGGCTTAGACCGCATTCTAATTATTATTGTACTTGGTTGGAGATATGGAAATTAAGGCAACCGAGTCTATAGAGGATTTTGGAGAGGAAGGTCAAAGTTGCTTCATTCTAAAATTTGTCATGCCTACTGGGAAAAATCACTTCCCTCCTTTAAGGTCCAAGAAGTGCTAGATGCAACATCTATTTTGGTGCCTATATTTTTACACCACCACCGCTTGAGTGGAGTAGAAAACTGGAAAAGAAATTTGGGCTGCAATTCTTAGGTTCAAGGTGAAAAGAAAAGTGGTAACATATGATGACGTCGTGCTGTGATGTTAAATCAAGCACTACATGGGAGGAAACCAAAGATAATTTATATTTATTTTTTATTTAATACGTCCTCCCAAGTGTGCAGGAAACAAGTCACAAGTACATAATATATCTGTAGGAACCAAAAAAGGCATGACAGCCACAATGACCAAACCTCGCATGAAGCCGCGTGATGCGCGTGCCAGCTCCACTTTGAGTGGAGCGACATGGTCTGCGAGATGCCATAATTGTTAGTGTGATGCTCTGCCTGATGATAGACTTAGTTTTCCCCCACAAACGATGAGGATTAGGCCCAGGGAGTTCTTCTTTCACTCTTTTACTAGTGCATTATTGCTTTAGCACTAAGGATGGTGCTATCGATTAAATGTGGGGTGGAAGAAGTAAACTTCCTTATACCATGTATTCTTTGCTTGCTAAATTTGTTCATGGTGGCCTAGATTTGTTTTGTGATGTATGACTTATTCCTTCTATCTTGTAGTATTTTTGTGATGTTTTTGGTATTTCTTTCATTTGCGTTCTCTTTATTTTTGTTTTCCGTACTTTTCCATTGGATAGTCCCTTAGAACTTATTAAAGGGTCTAAATTTTTTTAGAGTCATAGTCATGATTGTTCTCTATGATGGATAGATGATGACCGTCTTAAGAAAAAATTAGTCGTTGTTAGGCTTAATAATGTGAGACATTCAATATGGATATATATGTTTATGTAATCTTGATTTCCATTATTGAACCATTTGTGCCATCGTGTGTGTGAGATATTTTTAGTATACTCCATGCTTGAAATTTGATGTCTTTAACTTCCCAGTGTGTGTGCTAAGCGAAAATAGAACGTTGAGTTTAGGAAGTGATGTAGGCATTTCTTTGGTAGCCTATTTATATTGCGTTTTTTCTTACCTTGATTTTGATTATCCTAGTTAGCCATTTTGAGCCTTAGCCTATTCTTTTGATAGCCATATTACAAGCTTAATCCCTTTCTTTGTATTGACCTTTATTTGATCAAAATGACTCCTAGAACAATTTTATTGAGAATTTTGCATAAAAGGAGCACAAGCAAAGAGAAGAAGAGAAACCCTAAAGTGTTGAAATTAGAAGTAATGAAAAGGTGAAAATGCAAAACAACGAGGGTTATGTAGTGGGGAATGAAAAAGAGAAAAAGTTTGAAAAATGAGATAATGAAAAGAATGAAAACAGAAAAGTGAATGAGCTTAAGGTTAAGAATTCCTCACTAGTCAGCTATGTTTCAAATTGAAAACAAAAGGGAGGTATAAGGAGAAAATAGGAGATTGAAGAATGTTCCAAAAAGTCAAAGAGTTGTGAAGTATTAAAGTGCTTAGGGAGATTAGTCACTCTCTTGGCCAATATTTCCTAACCGTCCTTTAGCCTACATTACAACCATCTTATGTCCTAATTGATCTTAGATTTGATGTTCTATATTACTGGAGTATTTATAATAATGGCAAGCCTATGAGTCGTCTTTATGCATGTTGAGTTCTTTGGGAGAGTGAGTGATTTTGTTCTATCTATGCCCACCTCCAAATTGGTATATATCATATATGTAAAATAGCATCTCTCCAAATAGCGAGGGGAATATAATGGGGAGATTTTGGTGCATCTTGATTTCTAAATTACATATAATTCATGTTGGCCTAAATATATATTGTTGAGTTAGTTCTAGAAGCTAAGTGATTTTAATTTGTGACCTTTGAATGTTGATCTTATATGCATATTTAGTGGATTGTTGGAGCTTGATAAACTTTTCTAATGACCTTGAGTGTAGGTAGACCTGTTTGTAAGGTGAATTATGTAGTCGAATGTAACACCCCAAATAGTTTGAGCGATAAAATTGTACTTTTGAGGTTGGACTAAGAGTACCTAATAGGCTAAGAAGGAAGTGATATGAGTTATTTGAATCACTCTATGATCATATTTAAGATTGGATGTTGATTAAGTTGTAGAAAAAAATTTGGAAAAAGTTATCGCAAAATTTTCTTCTTGAGATTCCTTAAAATTTAGGTCAAATGTATCAAAGTGTTTCTCCCAATATGTAAGGATTTAGGGGGTCGGAGACCTATAATATTAAATATCTATGAGTCTAGTTTCCAGCGCATCTAACCGTTCATCAGTCTGACTTCGGAATAGAGAGATATTCGCGTTTTTGCAAGACTGCACAAGCAGGCACTTCACAAGGGTCTAAGGCGGTGGAAGGCTATTTAAGCCCCTTTGGTCGGTTTTTGGTCATCAAAAATTCATTTTGCAGAATATATTTCTTATGAAACCTCTTTCAACTTCTCTCCATGGTTTTCTTTGAGTTTTGGGGCTAGAATCCATGGCTCAACAAGATTTTGATGTCGGGAAGTCGGGAATCGCGTGTAGTCCGTGGTTTGGTGTCTTTTCGGGGTTGTTGGTGTCTTTTTCATGGTGAAGATGTTGGTACGCCTTCTTTATTTTGTTATACCTAGTTTTTAAGGCTTTTTTTAGGTGTTTTAATGCCAATAATAAGGTGTTGTCTCGGAGTTTCTACCGTCTAATTCCTATGTATCTTATCGGGTAAGCTTAAATTGTCTTGCTTTGTTGTTGAGTTTTGTTGGATGCGGTTTAGCAGAATTTTGGACTGCCTTTGGGCATTAGGTTCATGGTTTTGAAGGCTTAAGTTCATGTAATCTTGAATTTAAGGTATGTTAGACTTGTCCCTCCCTTTGTCAGCATGAATTCTATAGCCGTTGTCGTCCGTGTTGACGTATGTGTTTGCTGTTTGTGATGGCTTGTGGTTTGCTATTATTTAAATCTGTTTTGATGTTTGTATGGTAATAATTGTTTGTATAAGGTTCTGGTTTGGTTGGTGGCTCGGGTTGAGTGCGGAGAATCGCAGTCATGGGAAATTGTTAGGCTAGGGTCAAGAGGTCGTGTGTGAGGCATGTGGTTCTTGTAGAAAATTGTGAGATGTTTGAGTGATTAATATTAGGTGATTATATTGGCATTGAATGAGGGATTAGAGTGTTTAAGGTAGATGGCTTCGAGAATCTTTTGTTATATTTGAATCAGCGATCGTGTCAACCGTGTCGATGGCACGTGATGGCCGTGTCCCTTGATGTTAGTGTAAGTAGAGTGGCATGTGTGTTTCTTGTAAAGCTTGAGGATAGACTGGTTAGGATGTTAATTCTTAGATTGGTTAGTGGCTCGTTGATGGACGACTAGACGTGAAAGAATAGTATTGTGTTGTAATAGTTGGGTTGTGGGGTTTGATAGCTAATTATGAGCTATTTGAGCATGTTATTATTCTTTTTTATTATATTTGTGGTTGTTTGAGGCCTTGTGTCTTGTGGATACCCGATGCACAAGATTTGTTCCGGCTAGGGGTCGAGCCCGGGGTGCCTTGTGGCTTGTGGATACCCGATGCACGATGTGTTTTCGGCTGAGGGGTTGAGCACAAGGAGTGAAATGATCTATGGGGTTGAGAATGTTGTCCTCCATAGGGTCGAGTTGAGACATGATTTGAGAGTGGTCTGACATGTTTGAGCCTTCTTGGTATTACGATTGGTTCCCCCAGATGGATTGAGCTCCACTAACTATGCTCAGCCAAGAGAGTGTCTGATAGTGCTTGATTGATGATGTTGATTAACTGGTGCTTATTTGTGATTTGTTTGGCGTTATATTGTAGTTGTTGCTTGTGTTATTTTTCTCTGATAGTAGTTGATGCTAGATGTTGGCTGGTGTTAGCTGAGGCCATCGAGAGGTCTAGAGGCGATGACAGGTGATCTGTGTCGGCTAGGTGCCACTGTGTTGTTGTTTACTTTTGGACTTTCTGGGCTTATGGGGGCCAAGTAGGTTCTATTTTAGGTTTTCTTGTACTTTCCAGGCTTATAGGGGCTAGCTATGATTTATATGTTTACTTAAGTTGAGTTCTCCTTCTGTGACATCTGTTATATCTTTGATCCCTAATCTATGTCTTCCAGTTGTTTCTGCCTTTCATGCTCGGTACACTATTGTACTGATTCCCTAGTCGGGGCGCTGCATTCATGCATGCAGGTGATGGTGGGCTGTTAGATCGAGTTATTGGGTCCTGAGTGGAGTTCCAGCTGAGTTGGTGCACTCCAGGTCTTTCGGAGTTGCCAGATGTTTAAGTTAAGGGTAGTTCGGGGCCCTGTCCCGATCATTTGATTGCTAATGTATTCATAGAGGCTCATAGACAGTTTTGTGGTTTCAGTGTGTTGTTATAGGCCAGGTGGGCCATATTGTATAGTTGTTTTCCATTTTGTGTCCTTGACGACACATGGTAACTTTTTTTTGGTTGGTCAGGTGAGCCAGCTTCCGCTATAGTCTATCATCTTATTTTGATTTTATTGTTGTTGTGTTGTTGAACCTCATCCATTCTAGCCTTTGTTTTATTTTTTGGCATTGTGTATGCTCATATCAGGGGTGGCACTATGTGCCAGTCATGCCTCCCCGAGTTTGGGGTGTGACATTGAACTTGAGTGGGAATGTAGTAGATTATTCGAGGATGACCAATAGTTTAAGTGTGGGTGGTGATGTACGACGTATTTACACACTTATTTTCCACATTTTGCCCATACATAACTATGTTTAAAGAACTAATTATGTGTGTTTTCTTTAGTTTTATATACAATTTGTGAAAAAGAGCTAACACATATGATTAGATGTGCAGAGATTAAAGTGATGGATTTGGACTTATTTGAGGCTTAAAAGAGCAAGAGTTGCCAAGACAAACTCAAAAGGAGCAAGTGCCCTAACGTAATAGAACATGTCATCGCTCAGGCACATCTATGCATCTTTATGCACCAAGAGGCACGACGAGGAACCAGTGTGGCGTTATAAGGACCGCGACGCAGAGCTATGCTTTTCTACTACAAATCAGCAAAGTCCAATCCCGGTCAAAGTAGGAATAGATGAAAATTAATTCTACTACTATATATACCCCTTCTATCACGACCTGAGCGTGGACCCTAAATCAAGGCACGGGACCTAGAACCATGAATGGCTTTAAGCTAACCCATGGCACAAACATAGCACAAGTAAGAGCATCACTAAACGAAAATAGAACCTGAATATAATATAAGAAGAAGTCTGCATAATATAAAGACATAAGCGTAAACACAAGTCAATAGCGCTAATCTATCTATACATAGTTGTCTGAAAAGACTCTAAACACATGATGAGCTGATGGGACAATACCCCTAATTAGCCGGCTAAGTCTGATACTAAAAGACATAAACAAAAGAGATATGAATAAAACTGTCTTCTTCGGATCATAAGGACTCACCCAGACTGGCAATGATGCTAGACTAAGTGGGAGTGAGCTAGTGACAAGACCGAGATAGATCACCCGAACCTATATCTTGAGACGATATAGCATAGAGTATGTGGTCAGTACCTAGAAAGTACTAAGTATGTGGATAAAGTAAAACATTCTAGTAAAATCAATAGTCTGAGATCATGAATATAAAATAAGGAAGAACATGAGAGTAAGGACAACACGCTAAAAGCCATATTCCTGAAGTAAACATAACCATGAGATATTCATCATAAATTGAATATAATAACCCAAGGTTTACAAATAGAAAACATATAGTGTACCGTACTTGAAATTATAAGTGAAAACTCATAAACTTATCAATGGGTCAAATATTCTATAAAAAATACTGTCATAAGACATGAACATGAGTAACTTAAAAAATGAGAAACAATGGGAGACTCATCAAAACCTACACCATCACGAGAGAGCTTTTGTAATGCCTAACTATCTCGCTCAGGTTGGCATAGCCGTTCCACGTTTGCAAAGCCAAGGAACGATTAAGGCATGATATCACTTATGAATACCCTTAGGGTTTGAGCATGAATATATACTACAGTGGCACATAGTTTTGAGACTCGAGGTTTTCCTGAACCCCTAGCCTACTCGGTGTTAGACACTACTCCGAAAAATATGCACATGGCTCATAATCGTCAATGTGGAAGTAATACTTGAACTTGCATGGGCTAGCTGAAACATGAAATCATAAATATACTTGATATATGTAAAATAACCATGAAAATGTCACGACCCAAATATAGACCCGGATTATAACATGGGACAGGGAACCGCGAGGGGCTCCAAGTTGACCCATGGCATAAGCATACATCTAACTTCATTCCCTTTAAGTAGAAGACTGAAAATAAGGCATAGCGTTAACGTTAACATATCATAACATAAGGAATCACTGGACATCCACGCAAGATAAGTACTACATATTGTTTGAAAGCCTCTACTGCATGAGATGGGTTGACGGGTCAACACCCCGAACTATCCCGGCCAAGTACTGAAACATAAATAACATGAATTTCTAGTCAAATGGCCCTTGGAACATGAGGACTCACCAAAAAAGCTGAAAGCTAACTCTGATATGGTCTAAAGATGAGGACGAACCTGAGAGTCGAGTCTTGTATCATGAAACGATACAACATAGAAAGTATGCAATCAGTACGTTGAATGTACCGAGTATGCAAGGTAAGTAAAATGGACATTTAAAATACATAAAACTCATAAAACATCATAAGAGTAGGACATCATGCACATATCATAGATATCGTAACATAACATAACATAAGGCTCAAAATTTTTTAAGCATACATAATATATTCGTAATCAGAAACATGAGAGTAAATTTATATTGAACATAAGTTGAGCCAATATAATCATAAATATGCATAAATCATGAGGCACAGTGGGAGATTCTCTTAACCGACATACCCCATATGAGCACACATAAAGCCCTACTTGTAACCCTAGTCGGGAGGGTGTTCGTACCTTGCAAAGGATAGAACCATGAAAGTGTGATATCACTATGAAAAAGGAAATTTGGGCTGGGGATAGTCGAAAAGAAGGTCCAAACATACCTATGGTGGCACGTAGTTTATGAGATCCGGGGCAGAACCTACGCCGCAAACCTACTCGATGTTCGATACTACTTCCAAAACATATATAATGTTCATAGTATAATATGCATGAATTCATAGGCTTGTTAAATAATAATAATCATGAACATACTTGTAATACATGTACTAGCCATGACATAAGGCCCGTGAGTCGGTCAAAACATAATTCATGAACCATAGGTTTCATGCATACTCATAGATCGTACATATAGCTTGTAAATCATTAAATCATAATGGGTAGTTAAATAATTTCATATTTCAAATCATAAATCTTTCTGGTCTTGTAAACATCATCAATTGAAGCAAAGATCATAAATCAATTCATCGTAGATCATGCATAATTAATCTTAATTTAGGTGAAATCGAAATCAATAATTTTATAAGTAAAATAGTTGTGAAATCTGATTAAAATTCATAATATATGATCTAAATCAAAAATCATAATAACCCATTATAAAATCATTAGATTTTCACAAAAATTTAATTTAAACCCCATGAGAGTTTTGATAGATTTTCATAAATTAATAAAGAATGGGCATGGGTGTGAACGGAAACACCGATTCATAACCCTACATACATGATGGAGTCTGAATCTTACTTTCCCTTGAATGCCCAAAGAAGATTGAAAGGTATTGAAGATTTCTAGCTTGATCACCCTCTCGACTCTCTTCTACCTTGCCTGCATGGATGGAAAATGAGTAATCTGAACTTAACCCCATAAAAGGTCCTTATTCATACCCCAAAACGTCGTACTTTAGGCCTTAGAAACATAGGAATTATGAAAAGGCCCTTACTAAATTCACAGAAAATAACTGCCAGGTGGCCCTAACGGACGACCCGACGACTCGTGGCCATAGGCAAAGTCTCGTGGTGTCAACCGTCATACGCACTGCTTCACCTGCTCAACTGGGCTCGTCAAGGGTCAATCCATAATTCGTCATGGGTGACCACGACTTGTGGTCACCACCCATGAAGTACATTGCTTCAACATTTCTTCCCTTTTTTATTTCCTTTCCCCACAGCTAACCCAACGACTTGTGGGGCCTGACCACGAGTCATGGTCTCGCCTGTGGTGTTTCAGGTCATCTAGTAGTCCTCACAAGACCTAGGGAATTTCCCACGAGTCACCTGATCACTCATGGGATGCCCTCACAAGTCGTCTCACGACTCGTCCTGAGTCTACAACAACAAGCTTCACATTTTCCCGTTCCATCTCCCGGGTCTGACCTTTGGGCTTCCGAGGTATAACAATATCTCCCCCTTGGGAACATTCGTCCACGAATGTTGGAAAAAACACATAAAAACAAAGACATGCAATCTTTACACCCAAATATTGATCATTTAAATTGAAACTAATGGAATTACTACCTCCAATTCACATCACATAGCTGAACTGATTTCATGCTTCACTTACACATCCATATACATAAAAGAAACTTGAACACATGTTTTGAACATGGAAACTAAATAGATTTATAGGGAAAAACTGATACCTCATGTCGGAACTGAGCCGGTAGAGAATAAATGTGGGTATTTAGCCATCATATCCATTTCGGCTTCCCACATAGCTCCTTCAACATGCTGATTCCTCCATAATACATTAATTTAAGCTACTTCCTTGTTCCTTAGTTTCCAAACCTGATGATCTAATATATCCACCGGAACCTCCTTATAGCTAAGGCTATCTTTTGCACCAACGCTATCCACTGGGACTACTAGAGCTGGATCTCCCAAACATTTCTTCAAAAATGATACATGAAACACAGGATGCACAGAAGATAACTCTGAAGGAAGTTCCAACTCATACACTACCTTACCAACTCTTCTCACAATAAGGTAGGGACCAATATAGCGGGGACTGAGTGTTTTTTCTTCCAAAATTGCATCACTCCGTTCATGGGAGACACCTTCAGAAATACCCAATCATCCACCTCAAATTCCAATTCTCTCCTCCTCACATCTGCATCGGATTTTTTATGACTCTAAGCGATTCCCATGCTGTCCCTTATCAACTAAACCTTCACCAAAGCCTCATGAACAGAATCAGGCCCTATCATAGCTACCTTACCAGCCTCAAACCATTCGATGGGAGATCTACATCTCTACCCTTATAGAGCCTCGAACGGAGCCATCTGAATGCTGGAGTGATAGTTGTTACCTTAAGCAAACTTGATTAGGGGCAAGGGCTCATCCCAACTACCTTTGAAGTCCATCACACCTTCTCTCAACATTTCCTCGAGAGTCTAGGTTGTACGTTTTTCTTGACCATCTCTTTGCGGATGAAAGGTTGTGCTGAGCTTAACCTGAGACCCAAGCCCTTTCTGAAAAGACCGCCAAAACATGAAAGTAAATTAAGTACCTCTGTATGAAATAATGGAAAAGGGCACCCCATGTAATCGAACCAACTCCCAGGTATATAGTTTGGCATAATCATCCGCTGAATCCGCGGTTTTCACCGGTAGAAAATATGCAGCCTTGGTCAACTTGTCCACCACAACCTAAATGGAATCATATTGTCGGCGAGTACGAGGTAATTCAATTATGAAATCCATGTTAATTTCTTCCCACTTCCAAGTAAGAATACTGATATCCTGAAGTACTCTTCTCTGCCTTTGATGCTCAACGTTTACCTATTGACAGTTCGACAACTTGTCTATGAATTATATAATATCCTTCTTCATGCCACCTCACCAATAGATTTCTTGTAAATCACGATACATCTTAGTGGCACCCGAATGGATGGAATACCTGGATCCATGGGCCTCATGCAAAATCCGGCTCCTCAAATAATCATCCGAAACACATAGGTAATCCTCGTACCAAAGCACACCATCTCCCCTATGGGAGAAGACTTCCACCTTCTATCTCCGAATGGCTTCCTTCAACTTTAGCAAAATCGGGTCCTCATCTTGTATAGATTTCACATCAGTAACTAAGGACGATTTGAATTTGCTTTGAACAACCATACTGCCATCGGTAGAGTAAACCAACCGCACTCCTAACCTTGCGAGACGGTGCATATCTCTCACCATCTCTCTCTTTCCTTCCTCCACATGGGACACACTCTCCATCGAGAGCCTACTAAGTCTGTCCGCCATGATATTAGCCTTACCCGAATGGTAAAGAAAACTCATATCATAGTCATTCAGTAGCTCTAACCACCTCCTTTGACGTAGATTGTGGTCTTTCTGTGTGAACACATATTTTATGCTCTTCTGATCCATAAACACATCCACGTGGAACCCATACAAGTAATGTCACCATATCATTAATGGATATACCACCCCGGCTAACTCTAGATCATGGGTCGGGTAATTCTTCTCGTGGATCTTCAACTTTCTAGAGGCATATCCTATTACTTTCCCTCGCTGCATCAATACACACCCGAGTCCAATTCTGGAAGCATCACAATACACCACAAAAACGTTCGTACCCTCGGGTAGGGTTAACACCAGTGCGGAAGTAAGTCGAGTCTTCAACTCTTGGAAGCTCTTCTTACAATCCTATGACCATTGGAACTTTGCCTTCTTTTGAGTAAACTTGGTCAACGGTGCTGCAATCAATGAAATGCCCTCAATAAATCTCCGGTAATAGCCTGCTAGGGACAAGAAGCTCCGAATATCCGAAGGATTCACCAGTCTAGGCCAATCCTACAACACCTCAATTTTTTGAGAATCCACCTTTATACGTTCACTTGATACCACATGACCCAAAAATGTTGTCGAGTCCAACCAAAACTCACACTTGTTGAACTTTGCATACAATTGGTGATCCTTGAGAGTCTGAAGCACTACTCTCAAATGAGTTGCATGTTTGTCCTTGATACGAGAGTAATCAAAAACATGTCTAGGTACAACTTGAACACCTGTTCATCAGGTCCATAAAAGTTGTAGGAGCATTTGTTAGTCCAAAAGACATAACTACAAACTCATAATGACCATACCGCATCCTGAAGGTTGTCTTATGGATATCACACTCCCAAACCCTGAGCTGATGATACTCAAACCTGAGATCTATCTTTGAGAAGAACCTTGCACCCTGAAGTTGGTCAAACAAATCACCGATCCTGGGTAGAGGATACCTATTCTTAACGGTTACTTCGTTCAATTACCGATAGTCAATGTACATTCGAAGAATATCATCCTTCTTTCAAACAAATAAGACTGGTGCACCCCATGGAAACTTGCTCAGTCTGATGAAACCCTTATCTAACAGGTCCTTCAACTGATCCTTCAACTCCTTTAGCTCGGCTGGAGCCATAAGGAGGAATAGAAATTGGTTGCATATTGGGTAGAAGATCAATACCAAAATTAATTTTCCTCAGGAGGATCCCTTGATACTCACACACCACTAGAACTGACTGGACGATCAGGGTCTTGGACTCAACATCCTTAACCCTAAGTAAATGAAACATGCAACCCTTAGAAATCATCTTCCTAGCCTTAAGGTATGAAATAAATCGACATGATGGTACAGCCAAACTACCCTTCCAGTCCAAAACTGATTCACCTGGAAAGCGAAATTACACCGCACCGGTTCTACAATTTACCAAAGTATAATGTCAAAGTCAGTCATAGCTAACTCTACAAGGTCCCCAGAGGTGACTTTATGCAATATAGTGACAGGGTATCCTCTATACACTCGCCTAGCCACAACCGAATCACCAATAGGAGTAGAAACTAAAAATGGTTGTGACAGAGTCTCAGGACTAACTCCAAAGCTACTAGGAATGTAAGGTTTCACAAAAGACAAAGTAGCTCCCGAATTTAGCAAAGCATAGACATATATATGAAAAACATTCAACATTCCAGTGACCATATCCGGGGAGACCTCCTACTCCTATCGGGGTACTAAAGCATAAAACCTATTTTGGCAATAACCACTAGCTGAACTAATCAAGGAACCCTGATGAGAAGGACATGCTGCTGGAGCCGCTGAACTGGCTATGGCATATGGGCTCCACCGTCCCCTAATCTAGCTGAAGGGTTATCCCTGATTCTGTGTTCAGGTTTTCCACACTCAAAACAAGCATCTGAACCAACTAGGCACCTCCCTGTATGATTCTTGTCACAGTTCATACAAGTTAGCAAAGTGCGCTCAACCTGCATGCTACCCTGGCCTCTCGAGTTTAGGGCCCTTCTCCTCCGATCCCCTAGGAATCTAGATGGAGTACTAGCTGATGATGGAGCAATAGACCTATGATGGGACTGCTGATGCTGTCCTCCCTCTGTCCTGGCTTGAGAAGTCCCGTAACTGTCAGTCCTAGCCCTCTTGGCCTCTCTCTGCCTCCGATATACCAACTCCATCTGCTAAGCATGCAACACAATGCGGGGAAAGTCTATAACCTATGATCACGGGAAAAAATAGCATGCCCAAGATATGCTTTATGACTTAAATTAGTCTTGTTTATTTAAGTCATTGTATAAATTTTCATGTAATTTTATATGAAGTGAAGATATGTGCTAACCAACATGATTAGCCTTTGTTTTGTAGGTTTTGATGACTTTTGAGTAACTAATCCATGAGTTGGTGAAGTAGAGGCTTGAAAACGGAATTAACCCTTGAACGTCGGCAAAGAGGAGGCACAAAACAGCCCACCTGCGCGTCGGCAACGTGCCACGGCAGGCAGGCTGATCACAACAGCCCACCTGCACATTGGCAACGTGCCACGACAGCCTGGCTGCGTGACATGAAGGTGTCAACGCGCTGCCAACGCGGCAGGGTGCTACCGAGGCCAATTTTTTGGTGATTTCCAGAGAGCTTTCGCGTTGCCTTCGTGTCACGGAGGCAGTGCTCCGTGATACACTCCATGACACGGAGCCGTTCCATGACAGGCTAAATTAAGCACGTTCTCCATTTACTATAAATAGGTCCTTAGCTCCTAATTTCATTTGGTCACGATTTTATTCTGAAAAACTACCTAGGAGTGAAGGGAGAAGTGGGAGAACTCATCTGGGGTTTGGCAAATTCCCTTCTCATCTACCAAATTCATGTAAGTATGTTAGTTTAGTAGTAGTTAGTGTAGTTTTATGAACATGAATGGCAAGAACCCTTCCTCTAGGGTTGAAACCATGAATAATGATTGTGATTTTATGAAATTGTTTTGGAATTAAGTTATTGATTGTTGTTTTCATCTTGCATTCTGGATTGTTGGTTGTTTTTATGATTGATCACCATGAAAGCATATTTCTTAGCTTGAGTAATAGCTTGAGAAAGCATTACCTAGGTCAGGACATGAGAATGTGAGGAGCATGTTTGTATCTCAGGAGAGATTTTTGTGTCAGGATAGAAATATACCTAACACCGTGCTTGGTTGAGACACGGGGGTTATGAAAGTCCAACTCGTGATGTCACATCACCACTTGAAGAAGTAGTTGTGAGGCTAAGTTGAGTTAAATGGTTAGATGCACGAAAGTCCCTAATCGTTTCCCCATAAACCACAACATAATTGATTGCGTGCGACTAGAAATTAAACTCCTCGCTCACAATGATGCAGTGAGGCTAGATTTCCGTGTTTAGAGGCTCGAAAGACCATAAACATGCGATTCTAATTATGTGAAATAACAATTGATTGTTCGATGCTTAACCCATTGCAAATCGTAGTATCACATGATTAATTGGTTTTAACTCTATGTTGCTCCTAGAGTATTTTCAGAATACTTCGTTGACCCAAACTTAGACTTAATTAATCTCAATCGAAAATGTCTATAACCAACACTTGAGGTATTTAATATCACACTAGAAATGGATAGTTAGAGGAATGGGTCCAGTCCCTGTGGGTTCGACATTCCAGTTCTTAAAAAGAGCCACTATATTACTTGCACGACCCGTACACTTGCGGGCACTGACAAGTATTTGGCGCCGTTGCCGGGGACTCGGCAAAGTTTTGAGAATTTATCTATTTTTGTGTGATTTCTGAATTTCCTAAAGTGTTGAAAAACTTGGTCTTAGTCTGTTTATTTGCAGGTGACAGGTTGTCCTGCCGAGCTGGCTAGAAATAGAGAGCTTGTGGAACCGTTGCTGGAACCTGAACGTCAAATCCATTTGCGAAGGAGAGTAGCTCTAGAGCAAAAGCTGAAGAGACTTCAAGAAAAAGTACAACAACAACCACCCGCGGGACAAGCACAATTGTCATCAGAAGCAATGGCCGCAAGACCAGTTCGCGAAGTGGCAATCCCACTAGCGACGAATGTGACCTCTAGCATTCGTAAACCAGAGCCTGGAGGGCACTTTGAGATTAAACAGAACATGGTGCAGCTGTTACATTCTAGTGGTCAATTCACTGGGATGGCACATGAGGACCCGCAGCAGCACTTACAGAGCTTTTTAGAGATTAGTGACACGTTTGTCCCCACTGGCGTGTCCACAGATTATGTCCGACTAACCCTCTTCCCATTTTCACTGTTGGGAGAGGCGAAAAAGTGGTTGAAGGCTGAGCCACCAAACTCCATAACTTCATAGAATGACTTGGCTAAGAAGTTCCTTATCAAATTCTTCCCTTCGGGCAAAACTGCAAAGTTGAGAAGTGAAATACTCAGTTTCAAGCAGAGGCATGATGAGAACTTATATATGGCTTGGGAAAGATTCAAGTCATTGTTGAGAGACTTTCCCCATCACCAGCAAGCAAATGAAGTGCTGGCTCATACCTTTGTAGAAAGTCTAGACCCACACACAAAAATATTACTACACTCTGCATCGGGTGGGCAAGCCTTGGATAAAACATATGATGAGTTGTACACTTTGTTGAACAGAATTGCAAAAGGAAATCTAGAGTGGTACAGCGAGTCATCAAGGGGGGCAGGAAAGAGATCGGGGTTGATAGAAATCTAGAGTGCAACCTCAACGACAGCAGTATTAGCAGAATAGGCAGAATGAGGGCAAATTGAGTAGTAGCATTGAGGAAACACTGCAGAAAATTTTTGAGACCCAGAATCAGTTAGCGGAAAATCCGGCGAGGATGGCAACAGACTTAATGAATCAGCAAGTTGCCACCCGCAATCTTGAAAAACAAGTGGGTCAGATAGCAGTTGCGCAAAACATGAGATCACAAGGGGCATTACCAAGCGACACAGATCCTAACCCCTAGCAGATCAATGCCATCAGTCTGAGAAGCGGTAAGCAATTAGCTGATGCAGTGCCAAAAGAGCTGAGAAAGGAGGTGCAGCCGGAGTTGGTTAGACCAAGACCATCCATCAACATGAGAGATAATCAGAGTGTTGGGCAAAAAAATGCACAACCTTCATTGCAGCCAGCACAAATACCAATACCACCATTCCCTCAGAAATTCAGAAAGAGCAAGGAGAAGGAATGCTTTAAAAAGTTCTTTGAGAGCTTCAAAGAACTTTACATAAATTTGCCTCTTATTGATGTCTTGCAGGGAATGCCCAAGTATGCTAAATACTTGAAGGACGTGATGACGAACAAAGTTAGATTGGTGGATGTTCAGACTGTAGCACTGAATGAGGAGTGCAGTCACAGGGTATTGAGCAAAATGCCGAAAAAGCTCAAAGACCCAGGGAGTTTTACCCTCCCCATACAAATTGGTAAAGCTGAGGTGCTGCGAGCTTTGTGTGATTTAGGGGCAGCAATTAATCTAATGCCCCTATGCTTATCCAACACCTGGGGTTGGGAAAACTGAGGCCGACAAGGTTGATGCTGCAGCTGGCTGACAAGGCGCGAGTGACACCTGATGGAATAATAGAGGACCTTCTCATCAAAGTAGGTAAGTTCATTATACCTACTGATTTTATTGTCTTAGATTTTCAGGTTGATGACCAGGTACCCCTAATCTTGGGACGGCCATTCTTGGCCACTGGAGGAGCGGTGATTGACTTAAAAGGAGGGACCCTAAAAATGAGGGTTGAGGATGAAGAAGAAATCTTCCGCATTTACCAAGAAATGAACCCATCTGCACACTACAGAAACCTTTGTCAGGTTAGTGTGTTGGCAGAGGGTGAGTGTGGGGTGGAGGATTCCATAGGTGATGGGCCAAAGGCAATGACAAGTCTTCAGCCCAAGTCTGATAGAGGGCTTCAAGTTGAGAAGAAGTTGGAGAAAGAGAGGAACAGAGTGGAGGTTGTTTCCTCTAAACAGCAAAAGAAAAGGAGATGGTTCTCGAAAGAGAACCCAGGTATGAGGATGTCCTAAAAAGGACAGTCCACGTCGCGCCACGACGCAAAATAAGGCACTGCTTGGGAGGCAACCCAAGGGTACCTCAGGTACAATTTGTAATTTTGGTTTTTGTGTTGCTTTTGTTATTTTCATTTTGTTTGTGTTTTTGGTGGATAGTTAAGCACAGATGGAAGGGAAGTCTGAGTACCGAGACGGTGGAAGCTAAAGAGCATGGAAGAGAAGAAGTGTGGGGTTGAACACCCACCTCTGAAAACTTGAAAGGAAAGCATGCTTTTAGCTTGGCATAGAGGCTCAGGGAGTATTTCTCATCCTTTAAATGTTAATTTGATGCTATGAGGACATAGCATGATTTAAGTGTGGGGTGAGGGAAATTTCAATAAAATTTCAATTTTTTCGTGCTTAACAATTTTTGGTGAATGTAATGCTTATGAGAAGAATTTTGAAAAATTTTTATGATTCAAGCATGACTTCATCACCTGTTGGTTTTTCTTTTAGGTTCTTTTCCGACGGGGGTCTTTGAACCGAAGAATAAAAATTTTCTTTTTCTTTCCTTTGTCTGTATATAGTGTCTTTAGTCATAGTTAGGGACTGTTTCCAATGATGGATGGATGACGACCGTCTTGAGGAAAATTAGTCGATAGGTTTTTGGTTTTTGAAACCATAACTAATTGGTGTTTGATGTTCTTGTTATGTGCTATACGTGATGGTAAGATGCAAGTGTGTTCAGTGTTGAAGCATGCAAGTGTATAACTTTGTGTGAGACACTTAGGTTCTTGAATTTGACTCAATATGATTGAAGCTTAATTCTGAATTCTTGTGATTAGCTGAGTAAGAGTCTGCTGAATGTGTCTTGATTTGAGCTTGTGCCATGAGTGTAAGGTTTTTGAGTATTCTGTGCTATTGTGGATTGTCTAGAACTTGCCTGGTGTGTTTATAAAACGAAATGAAGGATGTGAAGTGTAGGAGATGATCTAGGCATTTCTTTGAATGAACCAAATATTTATCCCTCATTCTACCTACCTTGAAAAATTAATCCTAGTTAACCCCATTGAGCCTTGAGCCTATTCTTTGACAGCTGGAACATAAGCTTAATCCGTTTTCTTTCATTAGCCTTGAATTTGATCCAAAACTCCTAAGTGCTTGAGTGGAAAAAATCTGAAGGAGTAAAGGAGTGAGAAGAATGAAAATAAAGGAAAAGTAGCAAGTTGTAGAAGTGAGAAAAGGACAAGGGTGCACTTGTGTGAAAATGGTTGATTATTAGAAAGGAGTAAGAAAACAAATTAATGTAAAATTTTTTATAGAGCTCCTTACTAATAAGCTAAAAGTGCCTAAAGAAAGGGGGAACATAAGAGGAAAAAGAAAGATGAAAGGAGAAAAAGGTGAAGTAAGGGAAGGGAAGTTCGTAGTGAGGGCGTGATGTATGAAAAGCGCTGAGGAGAGATAGTCACTATTACTGGCCAGAATAGTACCTACCTGCAACCGAGTTACTTTACGACCTAAAAAGTCCTACTTGATCTTACATTCACACTTTCTTAAATTAGTGGAATAAAACACTAAGGGCAAGCCTGTGGGTCATTACATGATGCATGTGAATTCTTTGTGAGAGTGAGCGTAATTCTATTCATGTACCCACACATGTTGTGATATAAAAATTGTTTTTGCGTGTGAAGTTGGGTAACTCTCTTTTCGTGAGGGCACATGCTGAATGAAAGATATAATTCATGTGGGAATTCTTAATCAGTTGATTTGCATGAGTTTGCTAAGATTGAGAGTCGATTCTTGAGGTTAAGAAGTCTTAACATTGTTGTACTTCATTTCAATGATCACACCGTGCATGCTCTATTTGTAGCTCGTTATCTTACGTAATCACTATAGCCGTAACTTGAATTATCTTGCTAAATTAGTTATGTGGGAGTCTCCATATGCAAGATATGTAAAAGGTTGTTTGAGGACGAACAAGGCTTTAAGTGTGGGGTTGTGATCACGGGCAAAAATAGCATGCCCGAGATACGCTTTATGACTTAAATTAGTCTTGTTTATCTAAGTCATTGTATACATTTTCATGTAATTTTATATGAAGTGAAGATATGTGCTAAGCAACATGATTAGCCTTTGTTTTGTAGGTTTTGATGACTTTTGAGTAACTAATCCATGAGTTGGTGAAGTAGAGGCTTGAAAACGGAATTAACCCGCGAACGTCGGCAAAGAGGAGGCACAAAACAGCCCACCTGCACGTCGGCAACGTGCCACAGCAGGTAGGCTGATCACAACAGCCCACCTGCACATTGGCAACGTGCCACGGCAGGCTGGCTGCGCAACATGAAGGTGTCAACGCGCTGCCCAAGCAGCGTGACACGCTGCCAACGCGGCAGAGTGATGCCGAGGCCAAATTTCCGGTGATTTCCAGAGAGCTTTCGCGTTGCCTCCGTGTCACGGAGGCAGTGCTCCGTGATACACTCCGTGACACGGAGCCGTTCCACGACAGGATAAATTAAGCACGTCCTCCATTTACTATAAATAGGTCCCTTAGCTCCTAATTCCATTTGGTCACGATTTTATTCTGAAAAACTACCTAGGAGTTAACGGAGAAGTGGGAGAACTCATCTAGGGTTTGGCAAATTCCCTTCTCATCTACCAAATTCATGTAAGTATTTTAGTTTAGTAGTAGTTAGTGTAGTTTTACGAACATGAATGGCAAGAACCCTTCCTCTAGGGTTGAAGCCATGAGTTATGATTGTGATTTTATGAAATTGTTTTGGAATTAAGTTATTGATTGTTGTTTTCGTTTTGCATTCTGGATTGTTGGTTGTTTTTATGATTGATCACCATGAAAGCATATTTGTTAGCTTGAGTAATAGTTTGAGAAAGCATTACCTAGGTCAGGACATGAGAATGTGAGGAGCATGTTTGTATCTCGGGAGAGATTTTTGTGTCAGGATAGAAATATACCTAACACCGCGCTTGGTTGAGACACGGGGGTTATGAAAGACAAACTCGGGATGTCAAATCACCACTTGAAGAAGTAGTTGTGAGGCTAAGTTGAGTTAAATGGTTAGACGCACGAAAGTCCCTAATCGTTTCCCCGTAAACCACAACATAATTTATTGCCTGCGACTAGAAATTAAACTCCTCGCTCACAATGATGCAGTGAGGCTAGATTGCCGTGTTTAGAGCTCGAAAGACCGTAAGTATGCAATACTAACTATGTGAAATAACAATTGATAGTTCCATGCTTAACCCATTGCAAATCGTAGTATCGCATGATTAATTGGTTTTAACTCTATGTTGCTCCTAGAGTAATTTCAGAATACTTTGTTGACCCAAACTTAGACTTAATTAATCTCAATCGAAAATGTCTATAACCAACACTTGAGGTATTTAAGATCACACTAGAAATGGATAGTTAGAGGAATGGGTCCAGTCCCTGTGGGTTCGACATTTCGGTTCTTAAAAAGAGCCACTATATTACTTGCACGACCCGTACACTTGCGGGCATGAACGACCTAATTCAACATGTAGATCCTCTAGTCCTTATCCAGAGAGTCCTCTACTCCATGTACAAAATGGCTCACCGGAGCCCTCTGGTCCACCACCAACTCTAGCGCATACTTGGGTAGATGGGGGAACTCCAGTGCGTATTGTTGAACGGACATGTCACCCTGCTTCAAGTTAACAAGCTCATCCTCCTAAAGCTCCCTCATATATTGAGGGAAAAATCGATCAAAGAATGCAGCGTGGAATTCTTCCCAACCTATAGGGCCTACAACCGCCACCCTAACAGCTTTCCACTACTTGAACCATATGTGAGCCACCCCCTCTAGCTGATAGGAGGTCAAATCAACACAATCTGCATTGGTCACCCCTATAACCTGGGTGATCTTTAGAATCTCCTCGATGAAATTGTGTGGATCCTCATCCATCTTGGACCCAAGGAACTCCGGAGGGTTAATCCTCAAGAATTATCTAATCCCGCCTGCTTCCACATTTCCATTCTGTGGGATATGCGCAACAACCTACTGGTTGACCTGAGCAATCAAGGCCTGAACCAACATCTGGATAGCTGCACGAAACTCTGTCGTGGGCAAATGGCTCCGGTGTTTGGGGCTCCTTAATAGGTGGCTCTTGCTGATGCCCATGATCATTGCCATCTCCATGCCCTTCACCGATCCAATTTCTTCTCCCATTCATTCTTCTAGGCGCCCTGATTCTACAATCGCGAATAGCACAAATTAGAAGGATTGAAAGACATGCATGAATTCATGGGCTAGTTAAATCTTAATAATCATGAACATACTTGTACATACATGAACTATCAATGACATAAGGCTCGTGAGTCGGCCAAAACATAATTCATGAAACATAGGTTTCATGCATACTCGTAGCTCGTACATATAACTTGTAAATCATTAAATCATAATGGATAATTGAATAATTTCATATTTCAAATCATAAATCTTGCTGGGCTTGTAAACATCATCAATTGAAGTGAAGATCATAAATCAATTCATCGTAGATCATGCACAATTAAGATTAATTTAGTAGAAATCGAAATCAATAATTTTATAAGTAAAATAGTTGTGAAATATGATCAAAAATCATAAAATATGATGTAAATCACAAATCATAATAACCCACTAGCAAATCACTAAATTTTCACAAAAATTAAATTAAAACCCTATGAGAGTTTTGATAGATTTTCATAAATTAATATAGAATGGGCATTGGTGTGAATTGAAACACCCATTCGTAACCCTACATACCTGATGGAGGCTGAATCTTACTTTCCCTTGAATACCCAAAAGAAGATTGAAAAAAATTGTAGATTTCTAGCTTGATCACCCTCTCAACTCTCTTCTACCTTGCATGCATGGATGGAAAATGTGTAATCCGAACTTAACCCAATAAAAGGTTATTATTCATAGGCCTTAGGAGCTTAGGAATTATTAAAAAGCTCTTACTAAATTTGCAGAAAATAACTGCTAGGTGGCCCTAACGGACGACCTGATGATGTGTGGCCATGGGCATCGACTCATGGTGTCTACCGTCATGTGCACTACTTCACCTACTCAACTGGGCTCGTCACGGGTCAACCAACGATTCGTCATGGGTGACCACGACTCATGGTCACCACCCGTGAAGTACACTACCTCAACATTTCTTCCCTTTCTTATTTCCATTCCCCACGACTAACCCAACGACTTGTGGGTCCTGGCCACGAGTCGTGGTCTCGCCCGTGGTGTCTCAGCTCATCTAGTACTCATCACAAGACCCAGGGCATTCCCCATGAGTCACCTAATGACTCATGCGCTATCCACATGAGTCGTCTCACGAATCGTCCTGAGTTTGCAGCAACAATCTTCACATTTTCCCGTTCCAACTCCCCAGTCTGACCTTTGGGCTTACGGGGTATAACAAAGGATGCCATAAAGTTGTCCATGATTCTTGAACTTAGATTTCATTAAAATCATACATGCTTGAATAAGTCTTCATAACCTAAAATAATAAAATTCACAAGCTTAAGATTCTAAACTTTCATACATGTTTCGATAATACATCATGAATAGAAATCCTAGGCTCATAAACTAGAAATTCATAAATCATGCATATAGGGAAAGAAAATCATAAGATTGAAATTATCTATTTATACATAATTTGAGAGTCAAATATTCCCTAATAACCATAAATCATCAATTGAAACATGAGATAATTAAACCTATAGAGATAACATGGAAGATTGCATGGAATTGGGTAGGACCCTAGAATTTCAACACAACATGCTTAGAGACATAAAATCATAGAATAAGGATGAAATTGGGAATGAAGATGTACTTTAGAAGTTGTATTTAAATAAGTCAAGGTGGGTTTAAAAGAGTCCTAGTCGAGTCAGGTCACTGTTATACCCCGTAGAATTCCCGGCACCTAGACAACCTATTCGCACGTTGGTTAAGCATATTTGAAGGCCATATGTGCTAGAGAAAGGCCCAGGAAAAGATCGGACGAGAAACCTGTCGAACCATCGCGGAAGGAGCCGAGGCAGAGCCCCTCCGCGATGGCAGCGTGTCACGGAGGAGGAGCCTCTGCGTTGGCTCCGTGACACGTTGGCCTTGTCCAGGCCCAAGTATATAAAGCCCACTTCGATTTTAAATCAGTTATATACTTAGAAATTTCCAGGAAAACAGAGAGAGAAATCAGAGAAAGAGGAAGAACGAAGGAAATTATATAATTTTCGTCCGATTACGCTGCTAAACGCTGCCCAAATTCAAATTTACTCTAGATACTGAGGTATTTAGCAGCAGAGAGCATTCCTACGGATTCGGTTTCGTAAAATACGGCCGACGAATCGTCGAGCCACCGAGCTAAGGTAAGTGGAATTGCTCTAAACTAGTGTCTATGTGTTCCTAGCTGTGAAGTGAATATTTCTCCCTTCTGGACCTCTGAAAAATAGCGAGTTTCTGGCCGTCTTTCGATAAGCCTATGTTTAGGCTATAAACTATATCGAAAGTGACGTTGCCTTTTGAAATAAAGTTATATTTAGTATTGATTGACATATTTATGAATGCAGTTGGGAGAAAACAGTTGAAGTATCAGCCGAGCCTCATCCGACAGACGGATAACTCGAGGTTAAGGTATGTAAAGTCAGTTTCTTCGGCAAGTTAGTAGCTTTAGCCTTGTATAGTTCAATAAACTCCGTAGTAGAATTCCCGGAGTTGAATGTTAAGTATTGTGCAAAGTTCAGTAAACATAGTTTGCGTTGTTATATCGTATTCAGTCTGAAAGTTAGAAAAGCATGTGCCCAAGGGCAAGTTAGTATTTTAGATTCAGTATAGCCTATTATGTGAATAGCAAGCATGTTGTAGAATAAAAAGGAACAGATTTTCATAATAAAAGTCAGTAAAGAAAGATCAGATGGACAGACAGTTATGGCTACAGACTAGCCATTCAGACAGACAGTATCTTGGCTACAGATTAGCCATACAGTTAAACAGAGATTTCAGAATCAGTATAATCAGTAAAGAATCAGTTCAGTATAGAAACATATCAGAATAAGAAGTTAGATTCCAGATAGTCTTTTCAGTTATACATGCTTGCTATTTCTATGTGCTATTTGTTTGTTGAGACTTGTTGTGGCATGTGGGCACCCTTTTAGCTTCCCCACCGCCCCTGGGTTATAGCTGTGTCGATACCAGATTCAGATACCGCCACCAGCTGGGCGATGTCGTCCGCCTAGAGGACGATGATGGCCGACCACCATGATAATACGGTCCAGACCACCCTGCTTGCAGGGGTAGTTCAGTTTACTCTGTGCAGAGCCAGCCCACCCTGTTTACAGGGGTAGAACACTCTGTGTGCGCTTGTAGCCGGGGGCAGACTCAGATACAGATTTTTATAAAATTACCCTGTTGCGTGCTTGCACCCAGGGGCAATTTTTATTACACAGCTCGTGTGCACTTGCGCCAAGAGGCAGGAGTCTTCGGACTCAGACACAGTTTATTGTCAGAGGCCAAGGCCTGAGCCACGTACCCAAGGGGGCCGGTAGGAGGAGCTCACAGTTATCAGATGAGTGGAGTGACTTATTTTTTGTTGGTTTTGACCCGGGTAGGGGTATATAGATTGTTTGCTTGCTTGGCGCCATCCGGCTTATGGGGGTTGGTATTGGCTCTTGCTTGTTACTTGTATATCTATTTATGTGCTTTATATATTATATACTAGCTACTAGATAGCAGGCTGTCGCGTCTACAGGTACGCCTCTGCCTTATCAGTACAGAAAGCTTGAGTCAGTTTATATCAGCTTCTTCAGATTCAACTATCTCCTACTATACAGAAATGCTAGTTATGCTATCTATATTCAGTTGTTTTTAGTTGTATTACTTTAGTTGCTTTGCATACTTAGTACCAGTGGTACTGACGCCCAGTGGGGCGCTGCATTACTTGCCTACAGGTACTCATAGACGAGGAGGCGATCCCTCGTGATTCCAGCCAGCTATTGTGTATTCAGCTCCTGTCATCCGGAGACTGAATTTCAGAGGTGTATTTCAGTTCCTTTTTGTTGTATAGCACGGGTAGGTCGGGGCCCTGTCCCGATCATTTCTATTGCTATTGCTAGAGGCTTGCAGTCTGTATGTTTCCCTGTGGTCAGATGAGCTGGTCGTGTGAGGCCGTGCAGTTGTTAGCTGTTAGTACTCCTGTTTCTTTTATGTTGGCCGTGTGGGGCCATAAGTTTGACAGTAGTGGTGACCTTGCTGGTCACGTAGCCTTCTAGTATTTTAATGCTGAGTTGCAGATAACTAGACAGCATGGTGGCCTTGTCGGCCCGCATAGGTTTCCCTGTAGTTGCATGTTCTGGCCAGCTGTTATTACAGGTACAGGAGGCTATAGGCCAATGGGCCGGGGGGCTGTGTTTACAGCCGTTATATAGCCCTTTGTTTCCAGAAATGCGAGTCAGAGCCAGCCAGGCACCAGATGTGCCTAGGCTTAGCAGTCCAGTAGTTCAGGTCCTAGTAGGGCACCAGGTGCCAGTCATACCCCCCAAGGCGGGGTGTGACAAACTTGGTATCAAAGCAGGTCGTGTCCCAGGGAGTCTACAAGCCGTGCTAAGTAGAGTCTTGTCTATGGATGTGTTGTGCACCACATACTATAGGCAGGAGGCTGCGAGGCATGATATGATGGTTACCCTTCCTTCTCAGTCAGTCGTGCTTTAGAGCGGTACAGTATAGGGTTGAGTCCCTAAGAACTTACCGTATTCTTTGATTACAGATACAAAGACAGATCAGCATTACCCTATCACAGGCAGAAGATCAGAGATAGCAACGGTAGAGAGCATCAGCCAGTTACATGATAACTACGCAGCAGGAGGGGGTATCAGAGACCTCCCAGCGTGATACCTTTATTGGCATTATTCCCAGTATATGTTGATAACGTCAGAATAGGAAGTCAGAAGTATAATGTACATATGAGTTGATTTACTTATTAGTTATATAAGATCTGATTAAGATTATAGACAAGGTCAGACCACCAGGTAAGTATGAAAAAGAAAGGGAAATGCAGGAATCCCAAATACATCTTTTCGGATATGGTACAGTTAAATGCTTTTACTTGTTGCAATTAAAAAAAAGGGCTATTCCCACCTCTTGGTTTTGATGCCAGTATAGTAATGGGGCATAAGACTTGAGATGGGGTTGCCAAATCAAGCAGTAAGTAAAGATGGGCTGATTGATCCTAGTAAGTATTAGAAAGTATAAAGTGCCCTTATGATTACGTAAGCTGTGCAGACCCTTATGATAACAAGCCAGTAAAGAAAGTAAGACTGTTAGCTTACCCGGAGTAGGGGTAACAGACCTGCTAGTGATGAATGCCTAATAATAGTCAAGATTGAGTCAGAAAAAGGCCAAGTCCGCCGTATATGCCAACATATAGTAAGACATACCTGTAAGATTATAGTCATGATCTAGTTGTGACATCGAAAGATATAGAGGCCATGTGAATCAGATGGGCTTGAATATACGCCAGAAGAAGTATAGGCCGAGGCTTGGTCAGTAATCTCATTAGCAACGAAAGGCAAGTACTTTCAACCCCAGAGTTCAGCTTAAGCAAGATGAGAGGAAGAAGCAGGAATGCTAGATTTCGTGGGGA
This sequence comes from Datura wrightii, assembly GCA_035772735.1. Taxonomy (NCBI): domain Eukaryota; kingdom Viridiplantae; phylum Streptophyta; class Magnoliopsida; order Solanales; family Solanaceae; genus Datura; species Datura wrightii. Next base: position 2,289,132 of record JASDFA010000014.1, on the reverse strand, counting down.
GATCAGGGTTACCCCCCCCAGATTAATAGAGTATCGTTTTAAGGATTAAGCTTCGGGCTGATAGTAGGATTGCGGTTCAGAATACCACAGTACATCCGCTATGGAAAAGTTAATGAAGTTATTGATACAACAATTCTAATTTAGCGTGGCCTAGAGATAAGGCCCATCAGACAGTCATGGGCCCTCAATATATGCCTAGTAAGGCTACAAGATTTGAATGTCAACCCCACATCGCAAGAGTGACAAATTTCAAACAGCAGACGATAACTAAAGTGTTTATGTTGTTACTTTCAGAATGGGGTGACAATGCAATAAAATGATAAGTTAGGGCAGGAGATATTATTAGGCCGTAGAAGCGATGTATCGTGTACAGTATGAGACTCAGCAGAGTATGTCAGAGATTATGTATTACCGCAGAACTCAGTACATATTGTACGTAGCCATCGATATATATATATATACAGATAATAGATATGCTGTGAGTGGCTGCCTATAAGGGCTACAATCACAGATGCTGATTAGTAATAGAAAGCATATACAAATTGCATTGCAGGACACCCCCCCCCTGCCAAAAAAAAAAAAAAAAAAAAGGGGGAGAAGAAGAAGAGAAGAAAGAGGGAGAAGAAAGAAAGAAAAGAAGAAGAGAAAGGGTGGATTAAGTGTGAGTTACGTATGAGGTCATAGAAACTGTCTCAGCTCTCAGTTATTAAGTTAACAGACTTATATGTTGTTGTCAGATCTAGGTTTTAGAAGCTTACAAGAGTTAGTAATCTGAATCAGATGGCTAGATGATAAGGGCACAGTTAGACAGTCTAACGACTGGCTGGCGCTTGTACTGGTAGGGAAGCATCCCTAAAATTTATTAGCATTATCGCATATGCCAGAACCAGAATTTTTCCAGTATGTTAAGTGGTCGTACATCATTTTCCCAGCCTATTAGGTGAGAGTCGACCTTAGTCAACCTAGCAATTATTTCGTGGAACACCCCGCAAGTTAGCCAGCCGTCTGAGTCAGACAAGCCCGTGGGTACCCCAAGGAAGGGTCCACATCAGTAGTCAGCGACAGACTAGTACTTCAGCTGATTTTTGTAAGATATTCAGATACAGAGCCCTAACAGAAGGCCAGTATTTAACGAATAGCTCATAGGACCGAGAATTCCCCAGAATAGTAGTATAAATCCAAGTGGATACACACAAGGTGTAAGAAAGTGATAGTACCCTGTTAGCACAGTGTTTAATAAGACCAAGAGATCAGTAGACTCCCCGTGAAGATTCAGAGATTGATCGCCTGGGAGTAGGTTTGATTAAGCCCAGCCTTACAGTGGTTTAAGCAAAATAACAGAGCAATTAGATGCCCACGAGTTTGCGGTTATGCACGAACTATAAGCACTCAAGAAGCACAGTTAGAGCATTGTTAGACTACTGCCACATTCGGGTCATTCAACCCGACTATTCAGTTATTTAAGGTTATGCAGCTAGATCATTAGAGGTCATGATCAATATCCGGACCCCCTGATCAGATACGGGCACATAGTGTGCAGATAGTCGTTCAAGGTTACCTTAGCAACAAGTGGCCTTAGCATGCAGTCAGAAGGCCAGATAAAGCTCTAGCTATACCGGTAGATTACTTGTCAGATTCTCCGGTATAATAAACCAGTAAGACCGTCAGTTATATGTCAAATTTTGTAAATGTGAATTTTTGTTGAGTTTAGTAGCCTTTTGGTCACATTGTATCGGAGGCTGGTGTACAGATAGATATACAGAAAATCGAAGTAATGAAGATCTAGCCTGGACCTACCACTCCGATCGAAGTACGCAGTCCATGCGATTAGCCGGGTACTGCAGATGGTTTGTGGAAGGATTTTCCACCTTAGCAGCACCTCTGACTAAATTGACACAGGAGGCAGTAAAGTTCCAGTAGGCTGAGGCGTGTGAGTAGAACTCCCAAGAGTTAAAAGCCAGGGTAACATCAGCTCCAGTGGTAGTATCGCTAGGAGGTACAGAGGGTTGATGCAGCATGATAAAGTAATAGCTTAAGGAAACGTGAAGAGAATTATCTTACCCATGACCTGGAGTTAGCTGCGGTAGCTTATGCCTTAAAGAGTGAATTTTGTATCACCCAGGAAAGGCTAATATGGTAGTAGACGCCCTTAGCCGTAAATCTATGGGGAGTTGGCATACTTGCCGCCTGAACAGCGAGAATAGACCCGAGAATTACATTAGTTAGTCGGTTTAGCCGTTCGTGTAGCGGAAATAAAGGATAACAGAGCGATAATACAGAATGTCGCAGTGTTGTCGTTAGTGGTGGGAGTGAAGGAACGACAGTATGGAAACCCTAGCCGGGTTTAATTTGAACACAAGGTTCAGTAAGGAGAGGTGACATACTTTCAGATAACCAGGGATGAAGTGTTGCGATATAAAGGCCGCATTTGTGTTCTAGATATTTTGGGGCATCGCCAGCAGCTTATGAGCGAGGCGCGTTACGCCCGCTATTCTCTTCACCCAGGTGCGACGAAAATGTGCCATGATATCCAAGAAAACTATTGGTGGCCAAGTATGAAAAGAGAAATTGCTGAATTGGTAGCCCAGTGCCCTAACCGCCAACAGGTGAAAGCAGAATATCAGAAACCAGGCGGGTTAACTTAGGACATAGCTGTGCCTCTCTGGAAATGGGACGCAGTGGATATGGATTTTGTAACAGGATTACCCTGTACTAAACACAGACATGACTCTATATGGGTAATAGTTGATAGATTGACAAAATCAGCTCATTTCTTGCCAGTAAGAACTACTTTCTCGGTCGAAGATTATGCTGAGTTGTATATCAGAAAGATAGTCAGATTACATCGAATACCAGTACCCATTATTTCAAACAGAGGGGCACAGTTTACAGCCAGATTCTGGCAGTCGTTCCAGAAAGGTTTGGGATCGCAGATTAATTTAAGTACAGCATTTCATCCTCAGACCGATAGGCAGGCCGAGCGCACAATTCAGGCGCTCGAAGACATGTTGCGAGCATATGTGCTAGATTTCGGTGGTAGCCGAAATGAGCATTTGCCGTTAATTGAATCTACCTATAGGAGAGTCAGCGTTGGTTAGCATCTGTTCACCTAGTATTCCATATGTCCATGTTGAGGAAGTTCGTAGGAGACTTTTCTACGGTTGTCCCAGTCCAGGATGTCCTGATCACAGAAGAGTTAGCATATGAAGAGGTTCCAGTAATTGTCCTAGACAGACAGATTTGCAGATTGAGGACTAAATATATTACGTCTATCAAGATATTGAGGCGTAACAAGAACCGAGAGGAGATAACTTGGGAAGTGGAGGAAGATATGAGGACCAGATATCCTCACCTATTTCAGGCCTAGTCAGGCGACAGGTATGTCCGTATTATCGCTTATGCAGTACCTTATAGTTGTATATGTGTGAATGAGAAAGATTGATACTTAGTTATCCAGTGGATCCTAGAATATTATGTGTAGTACATGTGTTGGACTTTTCTGCATTTCAGGTTTTGGCTATAGTCCATATACAGGGGAGAGTCTGCCGAAATTTTTCTAGAAAGTAAGTAAGTAGTCCTCTAGATAACAGTGTACATTCGAGGACGAATGTTCTTAAGGGGGGAGAATGTTATACCCCATAGAATTCCCGGCACCTAGACAACCTATTCGCACATTGGTTAAGCATATTTGAAGGCCATACATGCTAGAGAAAGGCCCGAGAAAAGATCGGACGAGAAACCTGTCGAACCATCGCGGAAGGAGCCGAGGCAGAGCCCCTCCGCGATGGCAGCGTGTCACGGAGGAGGAGCCTCCGCGTTGGCTCCGTGACACATTGGCCTTGTCCAGGCCCAAGTATATAAAGCCCACTTCAATTTTAAATCAGTTATATACTTAGAAATTTCCAGGTAAACGGAGAGAGAAATCGGAGAAAGAGGAAGAACGAAGGAAATTATATAATTTTCCTCCGATTACGCTGCTAAACGCTGCCCAAATTCAAATTAACTCCAGATACTGAGGTATTTAGCAGCAGAGAGCATTCCTATGGATTCAGTTTCATAAAATACGGCCGACGAATCGTCGAGCCACCGAGCTAAGGTAAGTGGAATTGCTCTAAACTAGTGTCTATGTGTTCCTAGCTGTGAAGTGAATATTTCTCCCTTCTGGACCTCTGAAAAATAGCGAGTTTCTGGCTGTCTTTCGATAAGCCTAAGTTTAGGCTATAAACTATATCGAAAGTGACGTTGCCTTTTGAAATAAAGTTATATTTAGTATTGATTGACATATTTATGAATGCAGTTGGGAGAAAACAGTTGAAGTATCGGCCGAGCCTCATCCGACAGACGGATAACTCGAGGTTAAGGTATGTAAAGTCAGTTTCTTCGGCAAGTTAGTAGATTTAGCCTTGTATAGTTCAATAAACTCCGTAGTAGAATTCCCGGAGTTGAATGTTAAGTATTGTGCAAAGTTCAGTAAACCTAGTTTGCGTTGTTATATCGTATTCAGTCTGAAAGTTAGAAAAGCATGTGCCCAAGGGCAAGTTAGTATTTTAGATTCAGTATAGCCTATTATGTGAATACCAAGCATGTTGTAGAATAAAAAGGAACAGATTTTCATAATAAAAGTCAGTAAAGAAAGATCAGATGGACAGACAGTTATGGCTACAGACTAGCCATTCAGACAGACAGTATCTTGGCTACAGATTAGCCATACAGTTAAACAGAGATTTCAGAATCAGTATAATCAGTAAAGAATCAGTTCAGTATAGAAACATATCAGAATAAGAAGTTAGATTCCAGATAGTCTTTTCAGTTATACATGCTTGCTATTTCTATGTGCTATTTGTTTGTTGAGACTTGTTGTGGCATGTGGGCACCCTTTTAGCTTCCCCACCGCCCCTGGGTTATAGCTGTGTCGATACCAGATTCAGATACCGCCACCAGCTGGGCGATGTCGTCCGCCTAGAGGACGATGATGGCCGACCACCATGATAATACGGTCCAGACCACCCTGCTTGCAGGGGTAGTTCAGTTTACTCTGCGTAGAGCCAGCCCGCCCTGTTTACAGGGGCAGAACACTCTGTGTGCACTTGTGGCCGGGGGCAGACTCAGATACAGATTTTTATAAAATTACCCTGTTGCGTGCTTGCACCCAGGGGCAGTTTTTAGTACACACCCCGTGTGCACTTGCGCCCAGAGGCAGGAGTCTTCGGACTCAGACACAGTTTATTGTCAGAGGCCAAGGCCTGAGCCACGTACCCAAGGGGGCCGGTAGGAGGAGCTCACAGTTATCAGATGAGTGGAGTGACTTATTTTTGGTTGGTTTTGACCCGGGTAGGGGTATATAGATTATTTGCTTGCTTGGTGCCATCCGGCTTATGGGGGTTGGTATTGGCTCTTGCTTTTTACTTGTATATCTATTTATGTGCTCTATATATTATATACTAGCTACTAGATAGCAGTCCGTCGCGTCTACAGGTACGCCTCTACCTTATCAGTACAGAAAGCTTGAGTTAGTTTATATCAGCTTTTTCAGATTCAGCTATCTCCTGCTATACAGAAATGCTAGTTATGCTATCTATATTCAGTTGTTTTCAGTTGTATTACTTCAGTTGCTTTGCATACTCAGTACCAGTGGTACTGACGCCCAGTGGGGCACTGCATTACTTGCCTGCAGGTACTCATAGACGAGGAGGCGATCCCTCGTGATTCCAGCCAGCTATTGAGTATTCAGCTCCTGTCATCCGTAGACTGAATTTCAGAGGTGTATTTTAGTTCCTTTTTGTTGTATAGCACGGGTAGGCCGGGGCCCTGTCTCGATCATTTCTATTGCTATTCCTAGAGGCTTGCAGTCTGTATGTTTCCCTGTGGTCAGATGAGCCGGTCGTGTGAGGTCGTGCAGTTGTTAGCTGTTAGTACTCCTGTTTCTTTTATGTTGGCCGTGTGGGGCCATAAGTTTGACAGTAGTGGTGACCTTGTCGGTCACGTAGCCTTCTAGTATTTTATTGCTGAGTTGCAGATAACTAGACAGCATGGTGGCCTTGTCGGCCCGCATAGGTTTCCCTGTAGTTGCATGTTCTGGCCAGCTGTTATTACAGGTACAGGAGGCTATAGGCCAATGGGCCGGGGGGCTGTGTTTACAGCCATTATATAGCACTTTGTTTCCAGAAATGCGTGTCAGAACCAGCCAGGCACCAGATGTGCCTAGGCTTAGCAGTCCAGTAGTTCAGGTCCTAGTAGGGCACCAGGTGCCAGTCATACCCCCCAAGGCAGGGTGTGACAGTCACGTAGGTCAGTCTAATTATATTCCTCACCACGACACGTACGACGAGTCATAGGATGAACCTATGAATCATCCCTCCTCAAGTGCCAAGGAACAGTGCTACTTACCTGGGAACCTATGGACCATCAATACGGGTCATGGTGAAATACCACAATTTGTACCATGGATCATAGGTTGGACATTCTGAAATTTAGAATTTAGGAGTTCATAAGGACGGTTGGTACCATGACTTGTACCACGTAAGTACGGTTCATGATATCCCACCGTGATGTGAACTCCTGAATTTTGATAATGCAGTTCTTCAGTAAGGCTAGGAATATGAGCCATAACACTATGCCATGATTCGTACCATGGCCCGTAGTCCATGCCTGCAAGTTTCTTTTCAATATTTTTGCCTTTGGTCTTCCTGCACACTTTAATACATATGAGTTCTTTAAAGCCAAAAGAGAATATAAAACACAACACTTGAGTTGCCTTCCGAGAAGCACCTGGTTTAACGTCACGACATGATGTTGGTATTTTGGCTACTCAGACTTTACAAAAATACCCCATAGGTTACCTCCAATGCGGTGCCTGATTTTATTTCACTACATGATGTAGGTATATTAGCTACTCAGTCTTTACAAAAATACCCCATGAGTACCTCTCATCCAGTGCCTGATTTAATATCGTGGAATGATATAGGTATCTTCACCACTCAGACTTCGTCAAGATATACATACTAAATTACTTTTACCTCTTCGATGGTTCCAAGTTACTGCTTCACCCTTTGGCCGTTTAAATGTATTACCATCTCCATTCTCAAGATCAATGGTTCCATAAGGGAACACATGCACCACCCTATATAATCCCATTTATTTGGACTTTAAATTACCGGAAAGCAAGCGGAATCTAGAATTAAACAACAGAACTAGGTAACCGGCATTGAATTCTCTCTTCTAGATCTTCCGATCATCATACAAATTCATCCTTTCTTTGTAAATAGCTGCACTTTCATATGCTCTGAGTTGGAATTTTTCAAGCTCATTCAGCTACTCTAACCTCAACTTAGAGGCCTCACTCCATTCCAGATTTAACCTCTTGACTGCCCATAATTCCTTGTGCTCAAGCTCCACAAGTAAATGGAATGATTTTTCGAACACAAGTTGATATGGAAAGTACCAATAGGGGTTTAAAGTGTTATTCAGTATGCCCATAGTGCATTATCTAACTTCCTAGACTAGTCCATTTGATTAGTGTTCACCATTTTTGTCAAGATGGTCTTGATCTCTTGGTTTGATACCTCTACTTTCTCACTCAATTAAGGATGGTAAGGTGTCTCCACCTAATAGTTCTCACCATATTTTTCGAGCAGAGCCCTAAAGAGATGATTGCAAAAGTGAGAGCCTACAACATTTGTAATGGCTTTGGGAGTACCGAATCTTTCAAAGATATTCTTTCTCAGAAATGTTGTGACACTCTTTCCTTCATTCTTGGAGAGCACCATAGCGTCTACCAACTTCAAGACATAGTGTACAACAACAAAAATATACTTCATCCCATATGGACTCATGAAAGGACCCATTAAATCAATGCCTCAAACGTCAAACAACCCCACCTCCAAGACAAGGGTCAATGGTAGCTCATGCTTACGACTTATGCCACCTTGTCTTTGGCACTGATCATAAGCTTTTGCCTAGTCTTGAGCATCCTAATGAATTGTGGCCAAGTAATAACCATACTACAAGAACTTGTGTGCAGTTTGAAGACCACCATGATGAACCCCAACTGGGGATGAGTGGCATGCTTCCAATATACTCATCATTTCAACTTATGAGACACATCTGCAAATTAGTCCATCTACACTGATATGGAACAAGTATTACTCATCCCAATAGAATTTCCTCACATCGTTTAATAACTTCTTCCTCTAATAGAAGGTTAAATCTGTAGGCAACACATCACTTACCAAATAATTGGCATAATCAGAAAACCATGGGATTAAATCTTGGGATGCAGCAAACACCTGTTCATTTGGAAATGTATCATCAATATCATCCTCATCCTTCAACACTTCCTCTACCTCAAGTTCGGATAAGTGATCAGCCACCTGGTTTTCATTCCTCTTATTATCCCTAACCTTGAATTCAAACTCTTGCAACAATAATACCCACTTGATCAGTCGCGGCTTAGCATATTTCTTTGACATCAGGTACCTTAGAGATGCATTGTTAGTATGGACAATCACCTTAGTTCCAAGAAAGTAATCCTGAAACTTTTCAAAAGCAAACACGATAGCAAGCAACTCTTGCTCAGTCATATTATAGTTCCTCTGACCTGCATTCAATCCCTTGCTGCCATAATAGAATCGGTGGAATATACTTTCAATCCTTTGGCCCAAGAGACCACCAAGGGCTATACCACTGGCATCACACTACCTTAAATGGAAAGGACTAGTCTAGTATAACTATAATAGAAGCAGTCATCAGCTTCTCTTTCAAGCATTCCAATGCCTTCAGACATGCCTCATCAAAAATGAATTTCACCTCCTTCTCAAGTCATTTTCATATGGGGTATGTAATTTTTTCGAAGTCCTTGATGAATCTTATATATAGAGCCCTACGTGCCCCAAAAAGCTCTGAATACCTTTGATTGAAATCAGAGGTGGTAATTGGGCTATAATCTCTATATTTTCTTTGTCTACCTCGATACCTTTACCTGAGATCTTGTGGCCTAACACAGTACCCTCTTTGACCATAAAATGGCAATTTTTTCAGTAAAGTACCAAGTTGGTCTCTTCACATCTTTGCATGACCTTTCTCAAATGCTCCAAAAAATCTTCAAAAGAGTTCCCCACAACTAAAAAGTGATCCATGAAGACCTTAAAGGGGTCCTTCACCATGTATGAGAAGATTGCTGGATGGCTGGTGTATTAAACAACCCGAATGACATTTTTTTTTAAGGCAGACATACCATAAGGGCAAGTAAAGGTGGTTTTATCTTAGACTTCTGGGTCTATACAAATTTCATAAGGGCAAGTAAAGGTGGTTTTATCTTAGACTTCTGGGTCTATACAAATTTGATTGTACCTCGAATAACCATCATGAAAACAATACCAACCTCCACCTGTAAGACAATCAAGCATCTGATCCATCAATGGGCATAGGGAAGTGGTATTTCTATATCCAATGATTAAACATTCTATAGTCCATGCACATCTCTAGCCTGTCACCGGCCTCAATGGAATGAGCTTATTATTAGCATTTGGAGAGACAATAATTCCACCCTTCTTTGGTACACATTAAGCAGGGCTTACCTATTTGTTGTCTTTAATATGGTACACCACGCCTGCATCCAGCATCTTAGTAATCTCCTTCTTGAAAACCTCTTGCATAGGTGAATTCAACCTATGATTTATGATTAATGCTAGGAATACAATCACGCTCAAGTTGGATTTTATGAATGCAAATACCCAATGGAATACCAATAATATCTGCAATGGACCATCCAATGGCCCTTTTGTATCTCCTTAAGACTGAAACAAATGCCTCTGATGTCTCCCAAATTACACTTCATAATCGAGATATAAGCATTCAATTTTCAAATATAGAATCGAACAAAGGTTGAGGTCGATCCCACAGGGAATATGGTAAGAATTTAGGTTAATGCAAATAACTATTACTATTGATTTACTTATTTCCAAAGTGGGAAAAATATAGAATATTAAAAAAAAGTAAATCACTGAATGCATGTATCAAATTTTGTTTATATTCATTTTACTTCTAGACTAGGATTGTGTTCCCCAAGATTTCATCACCACAAGGCTTATACACTAGTGATCTATTCCGGTGTTTAACATGAAATATTGGTAAGTTAGGTTCACCTAAATGGTTGGTCTCCTATCTAGATTATTTTCACCACGCAACTTGGTCCGTATACGGGTGTTATTTTGTTGACCCTTACCCTTAATATGGGATTAGCTATCACTGGACATGTTCAAGCTATTAGATGAGGGTTACTAGCCTCAAATCTCCTTTGTTAATCCCTTTTCCCATTCTTTACCTCCTTGATCCGGTAAGTAAGAAATAAGGCAAGTCCTAACGTTTGCAACCATCAAGAATCAATCAAAACGAAGGGAAAAACAATACATGAATAAAACCCCGTTCAAGAATCACTATGTATTTTTACCTATGTGTTTTAATTCATCTAGGTTCCCACAAACCTAGTTTATGGGTTTACCTACTCATGTTTGTGTTATTGCAATCACAAAACATATAATAAATCATAATTGCAACTTACAAAGTATTGTATAATAAAAACCAAGTAGATTGAATAAAATTCCAATGTTGCTTTCATGTCTTGACTCAAGAACAATTTTTATGAAAATTCTCTCAAGAATATCGTTTAAGATCCTCTCTCAATATCGGCTAAAAATCCTTCTAGAAGTCGTCTCTGAATTGTCCCTCAAAATAAATCTAAAACTATGTATTTACAATACAAAGAAATCCTTTTCCTAAATAAATATGGAAACCATGTCGGCAGTGGCAACGAGCTGGGTGACGAATCGTTAGGCTTTTTGACGAGTCATTCCTTGCTTGAATCAGTCGTCCTCAACAATGTACCTAGGCTTAGCAATGGGTCACCTGACGACTCGTCGTGCCTTAGCACGAGTCCTTAGGTCCCTCGTGGTTTAATTCCTATGAAAATCCAGTGCACTTCATGGATAGCTCTAGTAGCTTGCCAACGTGTCGTTCCTTCATATGATGACTCATGATGTCTCTCGTCAACTTCATTGGACACTTGGTTGAAATTTTCTCTTGAAATCCTAACAGTTCACCTCACGACTCGTTACCAAGTGTAACGAGTCGTTCCTCCAACTTGTCAAGTGCACTGTTTTACTTCTTCCAAAATTCATCTTTTTACCCACACCTCAAATAACAGGTCGTGCCTCCTGCCAATGACTCGTTAAGTGCCCGACAGTGACCTTACATTTTTTTTAACATTAATTTGACAAAAATCACTTCAAGACCTATTTTCATGCACATTAAGAACAAAATACCTTATACCTATATAAACATATCTGGAATGTGCAAAATTTCTTGGTTTTAAATGTCGAAAGTGTCATAAAATCACGGAACATCAACACCCTCAACTTAGAACTTTTTCATGTCCTCAGGAAAAAATAAAATAAAACAAAACAAAACAATCTACTTCGACGCTTCATCGGAAAAACATTAGGAAACTTACAACAGTCATTTTTATACATCAAAATCAAATTTTCTAATCCCTCCATCATCGTATCAACTCAAAACTCTATGAATATGCAAATTTCCAACCATAACATAGATGAATTGAAACAGGGCAAAATATTATCACCTGCAACCACGCACATAAATCCATAACACTGCCCCAGATAATTTGCAGACGATTTTGTTAACCAAGTGCTCTCACCTCAAAGAAGTCCAACACTCTCACATGTGTATATGATAAACTCGGTATAATTTTCTTGGGACTAGGTAAGATCCACTTATTCTCACAAAGAAATTCAAATTGTATGCATACAATACCATAGCCTTGCCTTTACTTTCAATACCTCAATTTTAGGACAAGTATCTAGGATCATTATAGGACTTTCTCAGCATGTAACGTAGGCTCGAGCTTGGGTATGGTACAAATGGATTTTAGTAGCTCAACCCTCCTTGGCACTACGTCTTTTTACTCCACTTTTCACCTTTATTTCTATTATCTCCCTTTTTCCTTTTTTCTGCTTTTCCTTTTCTTTGCTTTAGACACTACGGATGCGGTTACTTTTTTATTCATCAAAAACTTATTGATGTCATACAATATTTTCGTTTCTTTTCTTGCTTTTTGACAACAACAATTTTTTATATCTTTTTTTCTTTTCATCATGCATACCGCACCCGCTCTTTTTTCTTCTTTTTCATTACCCTACTTTACTTCCACCCGAATCTTCTTACTCACCCTTATCATAGCCACCCTCAACTTAGGCGATTTGCCTAAGTTGAAGTTCAAGATGTCCAAGAAGGGACCAGGTCCAAAACAGGTTCATTCATAATAAATTTAGGAAGGTGAATTGGTGTGAATGAAAAGAAAGGTCAATTTAAGTCAAACATTTGGATCAAGGGATTTTTATTTTCTTTGGTAAGTCAGTTAAGGCTAAAGTGGACTTATGAAGTAAAAACGGCCTATGATCCTTTCCTAGTTCCTTATCCTCTATCTCGATACGACTGACGAGGCAAGTTCTAGATTGACACACACAATCGAATTCAGCTATTAGACCTCACTTCACACATAGCACAAGTCAACATCATGAATTCAACTAATCGCTAGTTCAGATACAACCATACAATGGTAAACAAGTTCACAGTTCCAATGACATGCAAAGGATTCACAAGGGTCATAATTTTCAACTCTCACATACACATATACAATTTTTTTCTAGAGGAGTATCAAATCATCAAAAAAAAATCTAAATATAAAACAATTTCAGTTTTCCTAACTTTCTTCCAACTTACACAAAAATAACAAAAACACAAAATAAAATCTAAACATGTCATTTCTACTAGATATGGAACACCCGAGGGAAAAGATATATAGCAAGAAAAACCCTCGAGTTATGTTTAGCAAAATAGAATGCACAGGTATCCCTCCCCGCCCCCATCAGGAAGGCATGCATCGTCCTCGATGCATATATATATAAGAAAAAAACCAAGGGAATAAGAGACATACCAGTGCGACCTAGGTGTCAGCTACGTGGTCGGTGGAGGGTGTAGATACGCCTCCAACATCAACTCTAATAACGCCGTCTTGACCTGGTGCATTTTTAGATACGATTGAGCTCGTTCCTTCTCCACAAGCTCTCGCTGCCTCTGTCTCGGCTCTCAGTCGAGCCTTCTCTCGTGATTCGTGCAGCGCTCTCTCCATCTCACTCTGCTCCCCTTTTTGCTAACAGAGTAGAGATGCATCAACATCATCAGTTTCCTCCTAACGAGGCCTCTTCCCCATATGTTGTGCCACTGACTCCTCCCTGATGAAATCAAAAATAGGCGGTAGTGATCTTAGGCAGAATTTCATACGCAAGTGATACTCAAATGCTTCATTTCTACTTTTTTTTCTATCATTATTGTGTACATTCTAACATGATTTGTAGTTAAATGTGAATTTATACTAACCAACATGATTAGTGTTGTTTTGCAGGTAAATGAAAATTTTGGAAGTTAAGATACATGTTGGTAAAATTGGGAATGGACTTGGAAACAAGGAGTGGAAAAGGACAAGGAAGAGTAGCAAAAATAAGGGCTCCATGATGGAGCCGTGTCACGATGCCATCGCGGAGGTATTCTGCCTTGGGTGAATTAAATTTGGCAATTTCCAGTGGAGGTTCGCGTTACCTTCGTGGCACGTTGGCCAGGCTCCGCGATGCAGGCCGTGGCACGTTGAGGTGAAATTGCCTGGGAGGCGAATTCAAATGAGGGTCCGTGATACCTCCGTGGAACGGAGGGAGTGCTCCGCGATACACTCCATGCCACGTTGCTTTTTATACCGAGAAAAATTCTCAACAGTACAAATAGCACACTTAGGTTTTATTTTAAACATTCTGACTTGGTGGAGTAAGAACATGGGTTACAGGCAGTTCAGTGGACGAAAATTCTAGGGTTCTTCTCTATCTCTTTCTCTTTTATCTCAATTGTTTGTATGAATTCCACTTATTTGATGATGTTAAATCCACAAATGAGTGGCTAAATTCACTTCTTGCTGAGGTTAAGAACAATTGTAGTGGAATGTAATTGTTAATCATTTAAGTTTTCATCTTTTCTTCAATGATTGATCTATCAATTCTTGTTCTTACTGCATTAATGTTTGGCCAATGTTAATGTATATCTAAAAAATCCAATTTTGATTTTGAAAAGGAAATAAAATGGAAAGATGTGAATTGGTAGGATATGATCTCTTCTTAGTTTGGAAAATTGAGAATTGATTTACATTCAGAATAGAAATATATATGAAAGTCTTATTAGTCAATTACGCAATTGGGAATGTATGGCTAGAACATGAAATTCTTTTATCACAGAAATGTAGATTAAGGCTCATGATTCTTAAGTTGGATAGGAGTCGAAAGTTCCAATCCATAGGCAATAAGTCTTGACTAGCAACCGAAGGAAAGATTAACTGAATTGTATTGATAAATTAATTCCCTGCATGTTCGTTTTAACCTCAGCTTGCTCATTACTATTGTTCAGACTCACTTTATAATTTTGCCTTAGATTCTTATTAATTAGTAAACTCAAACTCTCAAAATATTATTTATTTGGTTGTCTTCATTAATAAAGATATAGTTCATTAACACTTAAGTTAATTAGTACCATAGCTCAGTCCCTGTGTGATCGATACTTGGCTTTACTTAAGCCACTTTACTACTTGTTCGACCACGTGCACTTGCGTGTAGTCACCACAGCACCAAACAAGTTTTTGGCACCGTTGACGGGGGCTGGCAATTGGTAAATTTATTTTCTTAGTGTTAGTTCACAAATTCTATAGAAGTGCTGACAACTTGATCTTAGCCTTTCTCTTGCAGATATTGAATTCTTCTGAACGCTGGCAATAGACAAGGAGTTGGTGGATTCATATATAGAGCCGGAAAGAGAATTTCATAGTCAAAGAAGGGAAGCTCTAGAGAAAAAGCTACAGTTGCTCAGACAGACAATCCTGGAGCAACAACAGAATCCACCACTTAGGAGGTCAGTGTAAGTGCCCGAGGAAATGGCAGCTAGGCCGGTTTGCGAAGTGGCAATCCCATATGCTATCAATGTTACATCTAGTATTCGCAAATCAGAGCCAGGAGGGAGGTTTGAGCTTAAACAGAACATGGTGTAATTATTGCACACCAGCGGGCAATTCACAGGTCTCCCTCATGAAGATCCACAACAATATCTCCAAAACTTTTTGGAGATAAGTGACACTTACATCCCCGCTGGAGTATCATCCGATTACGTAAGGCTTACATTATTCCCATTTTCATTATTGGGGGGAAGCAAAGAGGTGGTTGAAAGCTTAACCACCAAACTCTATCACCACTTGGGATGAGATTCTTTCCATCTGGGAAAACAGCAAGACTTAAAAGTCAGATTCTAAGCTTTAAACAAAGAGAGGGGGAGAATCTGTATCAAGCTTGGGATAGGTTCAAATCATTGCTAAGGGATTGTCCTCACCATCACTAGTCCAATGATGTCTTGGTGCATACTTTCATAGAGGGTTTGGAACCCCACACAAAAATTTTGCTAGACTCAGCAGCTGGGGGACAAGCATTAGAAAATACTTATGAGGAGCTATATACTTTGTTAAATCATATTTCACAGGGAAATCTAGAGTGGAATGCAGACTCTTAAAGAGGAGGAACAAGGAAAGTGGCAGGAGTCTTTGAGGTGGATGGTTTTAGGTTTTACAGCTATCACTGCACAGATAGCTGCATTGCAAAATCAACTCAACACCCACTTCAGCAATATGAGCTTGAATCAACCACAAGCCCCAGTTAATGTAGTGCAGCAGGTTTGGTGTGAAGTATGCGGTAGTAATGAACACTCAGCTGAGTGTTGTGGTGCAAATCCAGATTCAGTGAACTTTGTTGGGAATGTCCAGAGGAATAATCACCAGCAGTATGGCAATAATTACAACTCAAATTGGAAGAATCATCCGAATTTCTCTTGCGGTAGTAACAGCCATCAAGGGCAGAGTTCGAATCAGGGTGCGCAGAGAAATCAAGGGGGGCAGCAGAATTATCAGTCCAAATACAGAGGAAACAATGCACCTCCTCCACCACCCATCAGCATTGAGGAAATGTTTAAAACAATGATAGCTAACCAACCTCAAATGCAGGCTGATTATGTGAAATTAGTGGCAGACTTAAAAAACAACCAGTTAGCTACAAAGGCGTTGGAGTACCAGTTTGGACAACTAGGTGTAGCTCAAAACACCTGGCCCAGAGGAGGATTACCGAGTGACACTAACCCGAATCCCAAGCACGTTAATGCAGTGACCACATTGAGTGGTTTACAGCTCAAGGAGGTGGAACCAGAAAGACTACCTCAGCAATCAGGAGCAGTGGAGAAAGATAGGGAACATGATGATGAGAGGGGGAAGGAGAAGGTAGTCGAGGCAAAAAGACCACCACCCCCGTTCCCTCAAAGGTTAAAGAAACACAAGGAGGAAGCTTGTTTTAAAAATTTCATGGAGGTTCTTAAATAGGTACACATTAATTCACCTTTTGGTAAATGTTTTGCAGGGAGTGCCTAAATATGCAAAGTATATCAAGGACATCATAGCCAACAAAAGTAGATTGACAGAGTATGCTATCGTGGCGCTTACTGAGGAGTGCACTTCCCGAATTCAAAACAGGTTGCCAACAAAGCTCAAGGACCCTGGGAGCTTTACAATTCAGATCACAATCGGGCAAAGTATCCGAGCTCGCGGACTATGTGATTTGGGAGTGAGCATAAACTTGATGCCGACATCGGTGTTCAAGACGTTGGGGCTGGGCAGTCCTAGACCAACTACAGTAATCTTGTAGTTAGCAGACCGTTCTTTGGCCAGACCAGATGGCATTGTGGAGGACGTGCTAGTGCAAGTGGGCTCCCTCATCTTCCCGGTGGATTTTATTGTCTTAGATTTTGAGCCGGATGCAGAAGTCCTATTTATTTTGGGACATCCTTTCTTGGCAATAGGGAGAGCTTTGATTGATGTAGTTGCAGGCCAGCTAACCATGCGAGCGCATGACAAAGTGGAGGTATTTGATGTGTATAAGGCCATGGCGCTTCCGGCCATCTATGAGGAGCTTTCAGCAATCAATGTGTTAAACCAAGAAGAAATTCTTCAGATTGTTGATTGTCAAGATCCATTGGAGAGAGCGTTGATGAGCTCCGATCAATTCGGAGATAGAGATGCTTATGAGATGGTGCAAATGCTAAATGAATCAAAATGGCATCTTAGGAAGCAGGACTTTCAGCCATTGATGAGGTCCCTAGAACCATTGCCAAAACCATCTATTGAGGAAGCACCAAAACTGGAGTTGAAGACATTGCCTCCACATCTGAAATACATCTTTTGGGGGGAAGATGATACCTTGCCAGTCATCACCTCCGCAGAATTGACGGAGACACAGGTGAAGGATGCATTGGTGGTTCTCAAGAGGAGAAAGAAAGCAATGGGCTGGCAAATGTTAGACATTTGGGGTATCAATCCAGCTTTTTGCACACATAGAATTTTCATGGAGGAAGGAGCAAAGCCAACTGTACAACATCAGCGGAGGTTGAATCCGATGATGAAGGATGTGGTTAGGAAGGAAGTGATTAAGTGGCTTGATGCAGTTGTGGTCTATCCTATTTCAGACAGCAAATGGGTCAGCCCCGTTAAGTGCGTCCCAAAGAAAGGAGGGATGACTGTGGTCACCAATGAGAAAAATGAGCTGATCCCTACACGCACAGTCACAGGCTGGCGGATTTGCATGGACTACAGAAAGCTCAATGAGGCCACAAGTAAAGATCACTATCCTATCCCATTTATTGATCAAATATTGGACAGATTGGCAGGTCAAGAATATTATTGTTTCCTTGATGGCTATTCTGGCTATAACCAGATAGCCATAGCACCGGAGGACCAGGAGAAGACTACTTTCACATATCCTTATGGGACATATGCTTTCCGGCGGATGCCATTTGGTTTATGCAATGCACCCGCCACATTCCAGAGATACATTATAGCAATCTTCCATGATATGGTGGAAGATTTCGTCGAGGTATTTATGGATGATTTTTCTGTTTTTGGTAATTCATTTGCAACTTGTTTGATGAATCTTGACAGGGTGCTAGCTCGTTGTGAAGAATCAAACCTTGTACTCAACTATCAGAAATGTCATTT
The DNA here is from genome assembly GCA_035772735.1 of Datura wrightii. Classification (NCBI taxonomy): domain Eukaryota; kingdom Viridiplantae; phylum Streptophyta; class Magnoliopsida; order Solanales; family Solanaceae; genus Datura; species Datura wrightii. The sequence goes on along the minus strand of JASDFA010000014.1, from coordinate 2,270,942 downwards.
CGTAGTCAAGGAGGGTATCGTCCTTGGCCATAAAGTGTCTTGCAAGGGGGTGGATTTTTATCGTGCAAAGATCGAGGTTATTAAAAAGATACCACCACATGTGTCAGTGAAGGGTGTCCGCAGTTTTTTCGAACATGCAGCGTTCTACAAACGGTTCATCAAGAACTTCTCTACAATTTCTAGACCAATATGCAGGTTGCTAGAAAAAGAGGTGAAGTTCGAGTTTGATGAGGATTGTGTCAAAGCATTCGAGGAGTTGAAACAGAAGTTGATAGAAGCACCTATTCTCATTTCTCCGGATTGGGAGCAACCGTTTGAATTAATGTGTGATGCACGCGATGTGGTTGTAGGAGCTGTATTTGGGCAGCGGATGAATAAAATTTTTCATTTTATTTATTATGCAAGCAAAACACTTGACGCCGCCCAAGTCAATTATACAGTCACTGAAAAGGATATGCTAGCATTGGTGTTCGCATTTGATAAATTTAGGTCCTATCTGGTGGGTTCTAGAGTAATGATGTGTACTGATCATGCAACAATTCAATATCTGTTTAACAAGAAGGATGCAAAGCCCAGGCTGATCAGATGGATCTTGTTGTTAGAAGAGTTTGACCTAGAGATTTGGGACAGAAAGGGGAGCGAGAATCAAGTGGAAGATCACCTATCGCGATTGGAAAGCCGGTCGCATGTGAAGGAAGGTGACAGCATCAAAGAAGAGTTCCTGGATGAGCAGCTCTTGGAAATAAGGGAAGCTGAAATCCCTTGGTATGCAGACATTGTGAATTTTCTAGTGAGTGGAGTTTATCCACCGGAGGCTACGACTCGTCAAAGAAAGAAGTTGAAGCATGATTGCAGGTATTATATTTGGGATGAGCCATACTTGTTTAAGTAGAGACCAGATCAGGTGATGAGAAGATGCATTCTTGAGAGCCAGATTGCAGAAGTGTTGAGGAGTTGTCACTCTTCATTGTATGGAGGGCACCACAGAGGCGAGCAGACAGCACACAAGGTACTACAGTCAGGTTTCTTTTGGCCTACACTGTTTAGAGACTATATGGCATACGTAAAAATGTGAGATAGATTTCAAAGAACAGATACAATTGGTAGAAGGCAGGGGATGCCATTGCAGCAGATATTAGAAGTGGAGATCTTTGATATATGGGGTATAGATTTAGTGGGCCTGTTCCCACCGTCATGTGGTAATCGTTAAATCTTGGTAGCCGTTGATTATGTATCAAAGTGGGTTGAAGCAACAGCTTGCCCAAGGAATGACAATAAGGTGGTAACAAAATTTGTGAAAAAGCACATTTTCACCAGGTTCAGGACACCCCGAGCCATTATCAGTGATGGAGGGGCTCATTTTGTAAATGCAAGTTTCAAGAATTTGCTAGTTAAGTATGGGGTGCGCCACAAGGTAGCAACAACATATCATCCCCAAACTAGTGGGCAAGTGGAGGTGTCGAACAGAGAAGTAAACCAGATTCTACAAAAAACAGTGAATGCACAATGGAGTGATTGGTCAAGCAAACTCAACGATGCGTTGTGGGCATATAGAACTGCGTACAAGACACCAATTGCGACTTCTCCATACAGATTGGTCTATGGAAAGCCGTGTCATCTGCCTGTGGAGCTAGAACATCGAGCTTTCTGGGCCGTGAGGAAATTGAATATGGATCTAGAACTAGCGGGTAAGAAGAGGCTGATGCAACTCAGCGAACTAGATGAGTTTCATTGGCATGCTTATGAAAGTGACAAGTGCTACAAAGAGAAAACAAAGAGGTGGCACGATAAGCATATGGTGTATTGGATCTTTGAACCAGGGCAGAAAGTATTGCTATTCAATTCAAGATTGAGGCTGTTCCCAGGAAAATTGCAGTCCAAATGGTCAGGGCCATTTGAAGTGGTAAGAATGACCCTGCACGGGGTGGTGGAGTTGTGGCAAGAAGATAGAAGTGCCACGTTCTTAGTAAATGGGCAGCAATGTAAGCATTATTGGCGTGAGGACGTTATTTGAGAGAAGACGTCCATCACTCTAGAGGATGATTGAGCAATGAATGACATCGAGCCGCAACGGTAAACCAGGCGCTGCACAGGAGGTAACCCGTAAAAATTGTTGTAATGGATGAGTAAAACTATTTCTAAAAAAAAAGAGAAAAATAAAAGAAAAAGAAAAAATTATAATAATAATAGTAATAAATAAAAAGTTTGTTTTGTGTTGAAACCTATGAATGCTAACCAATTTCTTATGGTGAAGTGATTTTCAGGTGGAATGGAGGGCAAAAAATGCAAAGAAACGCAAAGGAAAAAAATCAAGGTGAGAAAAATAAAAATTGACACATTACAGTGAGCCTACGCGATGGCTCCGTGTCATGGAGGGGGTGCTCTGCGTTACCCTCCGTGACACGTTGAAGAGTGTTTCAGATTTTTTAAAAATCTAGAACACTGGCGCGATGGGTCCGTGTCACGGAGGGGGTGCTCCGCATTACCCTCCGTGACACATTGATTGTTATTTCGCGTCGGGTCACACCGGGTCGCCGGGTAACCCCCGCGAAAAACACTTTTAAAACCCCGATTTCCCTCATTTCTTTCATTATTTTCCATTCCCTCCGCATCCAACACCCTAAATTCCCTCCTCCCCCAATGTGACACGGACCTAGGCATCGATTTCCTTCGAGGTTTCTTCAATTTCAACGGATTAAAGGTATGTTCTTGATATTCACCTCATTTTTGCTTAAATTTTCGATTCTTGAACATGTTTAGTGATAGAACCTTGCCGTAGGTGAGAATTAAGCTTGAACTCATTTACGTTATGATTGATTGATGTTCATAGTATCGTTGTGAGTATATGAACCCGATGAATGCATGTTTTATTGAATTTTTGCGAAATTGGTAGCTAGGGTTTGAAATTGAATAGGAAGAAGACTAAAATTGTTTGAAATGTTGAAGAAAATTGGGTTGTGCATGTTGGGTGAATTGAATTATGTTGTTATTAATGTTGAATATGCTAAGTAGACAAGGGATTTTTGGGAGAATGAAATTGGTGACTTGCATAGGTTGTTGAGAACAAAAATTTGGCTAAGTGCTATGATGTTGAAAGTGAATCGATGGCGATAATTTTATCATTGTACGAAGTCTGAGTAGTACATAGTAATTGTTCCATCGATTTATATGAATGCACTAAGCCAGTTGAATGTTTAGCATGAGGAAAATCATGAATGTCTTGTCGAATTATTTTTATTGTGGCTAAAGACGAAGTGTGGGTTGACCTAATTAAACCCAACCTTAGTTGAAGCTAATTGTGACTTGAATAACATTGGGACTTTCTGTTTGATTGTACAGGAACAATATAAGGCAAGCAAGACAAGGGAAAGGGCGCATCCACATCGGGCGCCGGTAGGAAAAGGATAAGACTGGAAACAGCAGTTCCAGCAGCACCAGCAGTTCCGAGAGGCCAACACTGACAATACGGAACCCGATGGCTGACTGATGAAGGGAAGAAGTGGTATGAAAAACATAAAGAAACCAAATACTTCTCGGAAGAGCTTATAGCACGGGAACTGTTGGCATAGGAATTCCCGCGGATTGTACACCGGATTGATACCGCTGGGATTAACTTCATCTTTGAAGAGCCCAGGGAGTGAAATATCCATCTCATCCAGGAGTTCTATGCCAACTGGAACCCGACCCTCCGCAGTCACACCGTCAAAATCAGGGGGCAGGTTATCACTTTTGAGCCCCATCACCTGAATGCGATCTTGGGTGCGCGGGACACAAACGCCCATGTCCTTCGGCAGCTAAACATTACTCCACCTTATGCGGACATCAGATGCACTCTATGTGGAGCCCGTTCGACAGCACGGTGGGGTAGGCACAAGGAGAGGGGCTACCATCAGACACTGCCCTACTCTCAGATGAACAGGGAAGCCAGGATCTGGCTGAAAATTGTGTGCTCGTGCTTTATCCCCGGGGTGCACATGATAGATGTCACCTGGGACCGAGTCTGCTTGGTATATGCCCTAATGAAGGGGCTTGAGATAAATGTTAGGGCGGTGATCATCTCCGCCATGAAGAGAGCTCGACTATATCAGGGGCACAGATACGGGTTTGGTGGTTTGCTTACCACGTTTCTGAGGGGCCATGATATCGAGGAGGAGGCCCTGGATTACATCCCACAGATTGACAGGCGTGCCTTGGATGTGACCAAAACCAAGGCACCAGACACTACTCATGGGTCGGTGCTCACACTAGTCGAGTGACATGCTCGGATTGATCAGTATATGGTCCGCATGTGTGAGATGCAGATGCTGCAGTTGCGCATTGACGGGAGGCCGGCAACAGAGGATGAGTTGTGGCAGCTCGAGCTGGATTACCCATTCGGTGAGAATGCCCGAGCTCTATGCAGTGTGGGGCCCGTATTTGTGGAGCCCGTAGATGATGATGTCCCCACTGATGAGAGACACGTCGGGAGGACTAATATGTTGAGTCAGATGAGGACAGCGGGAGCGATTCTGATATGGGAGATGAGGCAACGACACTTGATGAAGAAGTTGAATGCTTCGATTGATCAGGGAGTTTCACCACCTACCTTTGTGATATGTTGAAATTATGTGAACACTGGGGACAGTGTTCGATTTAAGTGTGGGGTGGGAGTAGTTAGGTGCCAGCTGTTTCGTTTTTGTTTTTGTTTATGTTTATGTTTTGTGTTGTTATGCCTGTGAAAAATGTGACCCTATAACTTTGTGTGGTGTGTCTGTAATTAAGTTGGTATTGTAATGAATGTTAAGCTGTTTTGTGCTGTGTTGAGCTGTTGTTGAATGGTTGTTGTGTAAATATTTTTGTTTTCTATCGATTGTTTACTATTGAAATTATCGAAATGTTTAAAATTTTTGTTAAATTTCTTTTATGTTGGGTTTCTCGGCCTTTGTTTTCGGTGCTTTTACTGAGAATAGTCCCATTGAACCGAAGTCGTAGACAGCGACTGTTCCCTATGATGGATGGATGATGACCGTCTTAAGGGAAATGTAGTCGATAAGAGTAGTTTTTTCCTTCTTTATTTTCTTTCTTTTGTTTGTTTCGCAAACGTGTCACTACTTCATGGTTCAGAATTCTTGTTACGTGTTGTACATGATATTAAGTTGCAAAGGTGATTCATATGAAAGCATTCAAATGTGTAAACATGTTGAGATACCTAGGTCATAGAGTTTGATTCGGTGTGATCGAAGCTTAATAGTGAATTCTTGTAATTAGCTGATTGAGGAGTCTGTGAATATGTCTTGAGTTGAGCATGTGCAAATTAGTGTGAGGTGAGGTTTCGGTTATTCCATGCAATTGTGAAGTGTCTAGAACTTGCTTGGTGTGTGTACTAAACGAAATGAAGGATGTGTATTGTAGGAAAGGATGTAGGCGTTTCTTTGAATAAACCGAAAGTTTCTCCATTATCATACCTATCTTGAATGTACATCAAAGTTATCCCCATTGAGCCTTTAGCCTACAACCCGAGCTTAATCCCTTCTTTTCATTAGTCATGAATTTGATCCAAAACTCTTAAGCACTCAAGAAAAATAATTTTCCCACAGTTTAAAGGTACAAAGTGTGAAATGGAAGGAAAAGCGGAAGTAGTGAAAGTTAAAGAAAAGGTCAAAGGTGCACTTACTGAAATTAAATAAAATAAAGATGTATAACTAATCTTTGCTAGTAAGTCGAGTGTGCTTAAAGAAATGGGAACAAGAACATAGAAAAAATTTCTTCAAGAATGGGAGGATGAAGGAAGAAAAAAATGGCCGTAATGATGGTGGGATGAATTGAAAAGCGCTTAAGGAAGCTAGTTGCTATTAATTGTTAGCCCAGTATTTGCTAGTTCCTTAGCTTACATTAAAACCCATTAAGTCCTACTTGATCTTACATAACTCGTTCTTATATTAGTGGAGTAATACACTAGAGGGAAGCCTGTGGTTCATGACATGATGCATGTTAATTCTTTTGGACAGAGAGAGAAATTGTATTCATATACCCCTACATGTAGTGCTTTGGAAATCATATGATAGCAAATGGGGTATTTCTCTTGTGTTGTGAGGGCACATGCTTGACGAGAGATTAATTTCGTGTCGGATGTCTTGATATGTTGATTTTCACGAGTTTGCCAAGATCGAGAATTGATTCTTGAGCTTAGGAGATCTTAATGTGATATACTTCATTGTATTGATGAGACTATGCATGTTTTCTTGATGATTTGCTATATTAAATAATCGTTATAGTCGTAGCTTGAATTGTTGAGCCAAAGTAGCTATGCGTGAGTGTCAATTGCATGAGATGTGAGAATATTGTTTGAGGATGAACAAGGTTTTAAGTGTGGGTTAAGTGATCTTGGGAAGAATTTCATGCCCAAGTGATACTCAAATGCTTCATTTCGACTTGTTTGTCTATCATTAATGTGTACGTTCTCATGTGATTTGTAGTTAAATGTGAATTTATACTAACCAACGTGATTAGTGTTGTTTTGCAGGTAAAATGGAATTTTGGGAAGCTAAGATACATGTTGGTAAAATTGGGAATGGACTTGGAAACAAGGAGTGGAAAAGGACAAGGAAGAGCAGCAAAAATAAGGGCTCCGCGATGGAGCCGTGTCATGCTGCCATCGCGGAGGTATTCTGCCTCGGGTGAATTAAACTTGGCAATTTCCAGTGGAGGTTCGCATTACCTCCGTGGCACGTTGGCCAGGCTCCGCGATGTAGGTCGTGGCACGTTGAGGTGAAATTGCCTGGGAGCCGAATTCCAGTGAGGTTCCGCGATACCTCCGTGGAACGGAGGGAGTGCTCCGCGATACACTCTGTGCCACGTAACTTGTTATTCCGGGAAAAATTCTCAACAGTATAAATAGCACACTTAGGTTTTATTTTAAACATTATGACTTGGTTGAGCAAGAACATGGGTTACAGGCAGTTGAGGGGACGAAAATTCTAGAGTTCTTCTCTATCTCTTCCTCTTTTATCTCAATTGTTTGTATGAATTCCAATTATTTGATGATGTTAAATCCACAAATGAGTGGCTAAATTCACTTCTTGCAAGGCGCTCATCCATCCTTCTCTCAAATGCGTCTAGTCGCCCATGTACCAAACTAGACAATGTCTCCAACTCCTTTGACACCCACGGCTTAACCTGTTCCATCAAGACATTGAACTGTAGAGCCGTGTGTGTCTGCTACTTCTCTGCCTTAGCTAGCCTCCTAGCCATGTCAACCAAGAACTCCTGCGATACCTTGATTAGGCTGCCTGTGGTGGATCATGGAGGTGCAACTGATGGTCTAAATACTGCTGCCGTAGATGATGATTCAGGAACGTCATCAGGCATGGCGGCATCCGCTGCATCTATAGCCTCAGCTGGACTACCTACCTCTCTTCCCTCAGTAGGCTCGGCAACTAACTCAGCGAACTGTGCTGCATCAGTCTACATCCTACAGCCAAATGCCTCTGCTATTATGGTCGCTCCAGTGGATGTTGGGTTTGTATCATATCTAATCAGCCCAATATCGGTAATCTTCTGGACCACCACTCTCTAATAAACTTATGGAAATTTTGGCACTCGAGACTCCCAAAAAAGTCTATCAATCAAGTAAGGGAAGGGAATCATCATACCATCATTTATAGCCTGCTCTCGAATCTCCTCAATGATGAACCGCGGGATTGCATACCCCTCGATTATGCTGGCTACCAGTGTTGCTCTATCAGGTGAGAGTATATTGTCATTATTTGTTGGGTACCAGTCGGTGTCTAACCAGTGACCACGAAAATTTTATCTAAAAGTTCAATGTGGCCTTCTTTATCTATGACTATGTACCATGCAACCATTCAACTAACGGCCCCTTTTGTGGCAATGATATGGGAAAGCCAAGTGTATTGTTGTATCCACTCCATGCTATTCAACTTCTTTGTTTTGACATTCCGCAACTCGGATACCCTGTGATCAAAATCTGCTGTGTTTATCGAGGCACTATAATCTAACCCATACAACATCCTGGAAATATTCTCCTTAGATATATCAACTGAGGTCTCACGCACTATCACTTGATTCAATGCAGGCCGCTTCTTCCAATACTTGTCTCCTAGTGCCAACCACTGAAATGTGGCTGCATATGCTACACAAAACTCTCGGACTAGGCATGGGCTGTAACTACCTGATGGCTCAGTCAACCACTTGAACCTGTAGTTTTCAAATACATCTTGTAGCTCTGGCAAGTCTTGCAACCCAGTGGTGATCAGCCTTGGCTCCTGGTAAATGCGCCGCTTCAAATTGCCTTTGTCATTGGGAGAAATATCCCGATTGTATATAGCCTACATGCCATGGACACACCATATCTTCATATTTCTTGGTTGCTCATTTGATGTGCCCGATGTCTCAGTCAGCTCATTGTCCGAGTCCCCTCGCTGGGCATGTGACTCATCAACTCTCCCTATATTGTGCCCAGCTATGGGAGCCTCAGGAACAAGCGTAGCAGCAGCCCTACTTCTTTGATTAGTGCCGCTGGGCGAATCTCTTGCTAGTGGAGTGGGAGTATCAACCAGGGCTGTCATTTTTGAAACACGTTGATCCCTATCCCTGGTCATCCTTCTTACCAGCTACTCCTACAATACCTCATATTCCTCTTCAGAGCCACTCGACTATTCAGAGGATGGTGGATCATCTCACAGCCTTCGGTATGATGGTTGACTGCGCTTAGGTATCTACTTTTTCATTCGACCCTTCTTTAGTGTACCTCGTGGAACCATTGTTCCTGCGGAAACAAGGTTAGTACACAAGAGGAGATGAAATAGAAAACCTTTTAAAGCTTGTACCAGTAGTCCTGACAGGTGACTAAACAAGTCGTTGCCTCTGGCAACTATTCGTGAAGTCACTTGTTAACCCAGGTTGGACATTTTTCAAATAGGTCCATTGTACTTGACGATTGATCCCAACGAGTTGTTACTAGAGGCAACGAGTCTTTAGGTCACTCTTAAGTACACATCCTCAGTGGTTTAATTTTCCCACTCAGCACGAGCTACATGACGAGTTGTTTGGTGACCCAACGACTCATGATGTGGCTCGTGGTCAAGAGTTCCTGTTCATATTCCTCATCTTTCAAGTTTTCAATTCCACAAACACAAAACATCAATAAAAAATCAACCCAGGTGACTTCATAATTGAAAATTAATGTTTTACACTTCCTAGGGTTTATTTACATCACAAGGCATGTAAAAACACACTATAAATCGAAATACATTCAAGCTCATTCATATATGGGTATTCGAAATTTCTTGATGGAATTGCAAAACACATTAAAAGATTTTGTGTGGGGAAGATCACTTACAATTTCGAGTAATCAGAGATGGAGTGCAATGCTCGTTGTGAGTGTGCTCCAGCGACTGTGCGTGAGGTGGTGAAGATTTATCAATGGTGTTTTTGATGGGTTTGCATGAAGAAGGGGAAGAAGAGAAGAGGGAAACTTGGAAGCTTTAATTTTTGTGTGGGTTTAATCGGAAGTGTTAACTGAATTTGGGTTCTTCGATTTTAATTTTAAAATTTTTCCCAATTTCAGTCATGGGTCATGTTAAGTTAACCTACTTGGGACCTAACGACTCATGTAACAACTCATGGTGTTACCCAACGAGTCATTTCCTGAGTCATGGTCCTTTGCCTGCTATAGCTTCAGGACGGGTCACTTAACAAGTTTTTGGGTTTCCCAATGATTCGTTGAATGAACCGTTATTACCCATTTTCTTTTAAGTTCAACTTTCAATCCAGTGTACCTGATGGGAGACTAAACGGTTCGTTCCCTTGAGTAATGACTCGTGAAATCACTTGTTGCTCCCCTATTTTTTGCATTTCTAGTCACGAATTGCTAAACGAGTCATCATGTCAGATGACGACTCGTTTTGTGATTTTTCTGCACCAGAACTGAAGTTCCAGTTTTTGGTTTCAACTTTAGATTTTCCATCCTAAAACACTAAATTTTTTGTTACATTTACGACTCTGGTTGCCTCCCATACAACGCCTGATTTAATGTCGCGGCACGTCGCAAGTCTCTTGAGTTACTTAGGCTTCACTCAAAATCCACAGGTACCAGTTTGAGTTCTTCACTTCTCCGCAAATAAACTTTGTCCCGCTGACCATATACCTTGGACCGCTTTCCGTCCTTGTTTTCCAATTCAATTGCCCCATGAGAGAATACTTGAACCACTCGATAAGTTCCCAGCCATTTAGACTTCAACTTTCCAGGAAACAACCAAAGTCTAGAATTAAACAACAGTACCATATCGCCTGGACTGAATTCTCTTTTCTCGATTTTCCGGTCATGCCGAATTTTCATTCTTAGCTTGTAAATTTTAGAACTCTCATAGGCTTTCAAATGAAATTCATCTAACTCATTCAACTGATCAAGCCTCAAGTTCGCAGCTTCATTCCAATCTAGATTCAACTTCTTGAGCGCCCACACAGCTTTATGATCAAGTTCGACCGGGAGATGACATGCTTCACCATAAACAAGATGATACGGAGACATACCTATAGGAGTCTTGAAGGCAATCTGATAGGCTCATAAAGTATCATCTAGCTTTCTTGCCCAATCTGTTCGATTTGCATTCACAGTCTTTGCCAAAATAGTCTTTATCTCTCTGTTGGTGACTTCAACCTACCCACTAGACTGCGGATGATAGAGTGTGTACACCCTGTTTTTGACCCCATATTTTTCCAATAACGAGCGGAACAACCGGTTACAGAAATATGAACACCCATCACTAATGATAGCTCTAGGGGTCCCGAATCTTGCAAATATATTCCGCTTCAAGAACACCGTGACACTCTTCCCTTCATTATTTGACAGAGCAACTGCTTCCACCCATTTTGAAACATAGTAAACAGTGACAAGTATATACTTCATCCCATTTGAGATCACAAATGGGCCCATGAAATCAATGCCCGATAAATCACATAGCTCAATAACGACGATGGGAGTAAGAGGAAGCCCATGCCTCTGTGATATGCCTCCTTGTCTTGGAAATACATCACATGCCTTTGCAAAATCATGTGCATCTTGGTGAATGGTTTGCCAAGGTACCCACATTGCAGAATTTTGTGGGTTGTGCGGATCACGATGTGGTGGCCTCCAACAGGGGATTATTGGCAGGCCTCTAATATACTCAGCATCTCTACCTCAAGCACGCATCTCCGAATAACCCCATCAGCACATATGCGGAATAAGTAGGGATCATCCCAGAAGAATTTCTGCACATAGGACCTCAACTGTGGCTTGGCAACTTTCTTTGCCATCAGATATCTCAAAGCTTTATGGTTTGTGTGGACTATCACCTTGGTTCCGAGCAAGTATTCCCGAAACTTCTTGAATGCAAAAACTACAGCCAACAACTCCTGTTCTGTCACGGTATAATTTGAGGTGCATTTAGAGCCTTACTAGCATAATAAATTAGATGAAAAATCTTTTCACGTCTTTGGCCCAACACAGCTCCTAGGGCCACACCGCTATCATCACACATCACTTTGAAAGGTGAAGACCAGTCAGGTGCCACGATAATGGGGGTCGTGGTCAATCTCTATTTCAGACATTCGAAAGACTTAAGACAAGCCTTGTCAAAAACAAACTTCACCTTCTTCTCGAGTAGCTTACACAATGGATATGCAATTTTGGAGAAGTCTTTGATGAATCTTCTGTAGAACCCTGCATGGACCAAAAAGTTTCAAATACTTTTCACAGAAATTGGAGGTGGAAGACTAGCAATCACCTCATTCTTGACTTGGTCTACCTCCATACCCTTGCCCGAAATCTTGTGGCCCAGCACTATTCCTTCCTTGCCCATGATATGGCACTTTTCCCAGTTAAGCACCAAATTTGTCTCCTCGCATCTATGAAGCACCTTGCTCAAATGGGCCAAATAGTCCTCGAAAGAGTTGCCCACCAAAGAAAAGTCATCCATAAAGACTTCAATGATGTCTTCCACCATGTCAAAAAATATGGACATCATGCAACATTGAAAAGTTGCAGGTGCATTGCAAAATCCGAACGACATCCTCTTAAATGCAAATATACCATATGGACAAGTGAATGTAGTCTTCTATTGGTCTTCAGGGGCTATAAAAAGCTGATTGTACCCCGAATAACCATCACGGAAACAATACCATCCTCTACCTGCAAGTTTGTCTAGCATTTGGTCCATGAATGGCATCAGAAAGTGATCTTTCTGTGTCCACCGATTCATCTTTCTGTAATCCATGCATACTTTCCTTTTGGTGACTGGTCTTAGAGGAATGAGCTCATTATTTGCATTTGGGACCACCGTGATTCCTCCCCTTTTCGGTACACACTGGATTGGGCTTACCCATTTGCTGTCTTCAATCGTATAAACCACACCTGCATCCAACGACTTTATGATTTCCTTCTTGACAACCTCTTGCATAGGTGGATTCAACCTACGCTGATTTTCCATACTTGGAATGAAATCTAGTTCTGGCCGAATCTTATGAGTGCAAATACCAGCTGGGATTCAAATAATATCTGCAATGGTCAACCCAAGAGCCTTTTTGAATATCTTCAAGACGAAGACCAAAGCCTCCACTTGCCATTCCTCTAGGTCAGCTACAACAATGATCGGTAAAGTGTTAGCAACTCGCAAGAATACATACTGTAAATGGGATGGGAGTGCTTTGAACTCCATCATTGGAGGTTCCTCAATAGATGGATTGGATGGTGGTGTCACCTGATTTTTTAAATCAAAATTGATCTTCTTTGGAGCGTAGGAATATGACCCCATGCCAGTAAGTGCGTTTACAATCTCCTCACTCCCATGAATCTCCTCAGCATCATTTCCCTTCAGAACGACTACTAAGTCATCAAGAAACAAAGACTCCTCCATGGATACAACTCTTAAGTACAAAAACAAAAAAAAAGAAAAAAATAAAGGGAAAGAAGAACCAACAGTAAAGTTAACACAATTAAAAAAGCCTTAGCCGTATTCCCCGGCAACAACACTAAAATTTGATGTCGCCCAAATTAACCTCGCAATTGAGATATAAGCGGTCGATTGTCAAATATAAAACCCAACAAAGATTGAGGTCGATCCCAGAGGGAATATGGTAAGAACTTAGGTTAATGAGAATAACTATTAGTATTGATTAAATTATTTCCAGAGGGGGGAAATATAGAATAATAAACAAAAGTAAAATCACTAAATGCATGTATCAAATTTGGTTTATATTCAATTTATGACTAGACTAGGATTTTGTTCCCCAAGATTTCATAACCACAAGGCTTATACACTAGCGATCTATTTTGGTGTTTTGATCTTGGGCAGATTTATATGCCCAAGTGATACTCAAACGTATTATTTTCGCCTTGTTTGTGTGCAATATGTATATATTCTCATGTAATTGGTAATAAAATGTGAATTTATACTAACCAACATGATTAGCATTTGTTTTGCGGGGAAATATGATTTTTAGGAGCTAAAATGCATGTTGGAATTATATCGGAGTTGGACTTGGATGCGAGCATGGAAAAGACATTGGAATGCGCAAAGTATAGGGGCTCCACGATGGAGCCGTGCCACGCTACCATCGCGGAGGCACACTGCCTGGAGAGGAAATTAAATGGCAAATTCCAGTGTGGCCTTGCGACAGCTCCGTGGCACGGAGATAGGCCTCCACGTTGGCCTCCGTGCCACGTTGAGGCTAATTTACCGGACCCTGGATTTCCAGTGAAGGTCCGCGTCCACGCCGTGTCACGGAGGCAGTGCTCCGCGTTGGCCTCCGTGACACGTTGCTTGTTATTCCGGGAAAAATTCCCACTAGTATAAATAGAACACTTAGGTTTATTTTAATTAGTTCAGACTTGGTGGAGCAAGGACGTGGGTTAGAAGCAGTTGAGGGACGAAAAAGCTAAGGGATTTCTTCTCTTCCTTTCTTCTTTCTATCAATTGTATGCATGATTTACACTTGTTTTAGGATGATAAATCCACAAATGAGTGGCTAATTCTCTTCCTTGCTGAGGTTTTGAACATTTGTGATGAATTTTGATTGTTAATTTTATGGTTTTCTTCTTTTTCTTCCATGTTGTTCTATTAATTCTTGTTTCTACTGCATTAGTGTGTGGCCGATACAAATGTACATCTAAAAAGTCCAATTTCACTCGAGAGAGCACGAAATTGGAAAGTGGTGAATTAATAGGGTATTGTTCTTAACTTGATTTGGGAAAATTGGGTTTTGATGTGCTTTCCTGATAGAAATATACTTGAAAGCCGTATTAGCCAGTTTAGGAACCGGAATTGTATTGCTAGGTCATAAATTGCATTTGATCACAGAAATGTAGACGGATGGTTTATGATTCTAAAGTGAAATTAAATACGAGAGTTTTAATTTCTAGGCTACTGTTCTTGGCTAGCAACATGAAGAAGAGATTAACCAAATTATTATTATAATCGAATTCATTACTTGTTCTTAACCTTGGCATGCTCATATCCATAGTTTAAATTCACAGTAAATAATTGTTAATAGTTTTAGTATATATATATTTTATAACCAAAAACTTATTTAACTGTTGGTGACGTTGTTGTTAGCATAATTAGAAGTAAGATAAGAATATAGTGTACTTAGGCAATTTTACTTATCCAGAGTCTCCTTGGATCAATACTTGGCTTACTTAGCCACTTTATTACTTGTTTGACCACGTGCACTTCCGTGTCGGTTTTTAACCCCTACCACAGCACCGAACAAGTTTTTGGCGCCGTTGCCGGGGAGACTAGGCAATTGGTGAAATTGTGTTAAGTGTAAATTTGCTGTATTTTTGTTTTATTTTCTTAAGTGTTGACAACTTGGTCTTAGTATTTGTTTTAATTCTTTGTTCATTTTAATTTTCTCTCTTTCGGATACCCTCATTGACATGACATCTTGGAATATAAATGGTGGATACGCATATTTCGGCGAATCTTGCATGAATTGCGGAGGACCCCACTTGTGGCAAAACTGTAACACGTGCAATATATGTGGGTGTCAATATGGCCATTGGGGTGATTGTCCAAAGGCATATACCCCTCCCCCAAGCCCCTATTATGATCCTTCTGTTGTTTTTCCTGAATATAGGCATGCTGAAAATGAGGACTTGGGACGCTAAGTTCAAATAGAGGACATGATGAAACAACTCCTGGAGCAATCAGAAGCAATGAAGGAGTCGGTGGCAGAATTGATAATTCAGCAAAAGGAGGATGTCGAGGCTGTAAGCAGGATGAGCGTCAAACTCACGGAGATGTGTGCTGAGGCTGAAGCTTGTGATAATTCGCAGGTGACAGTTTTAGCCGATATTCAAGAGGAACTACAAGAGGAATACAAGGGTGAATTTTTGGATGAAGCCCAACAATTAGAATCTCTTGAGTGTCCCCGTGATCGGCTCATACCTATAGAAAATCCATTCATGGAAGAAGAGAAAGAATATCTCCCATTTGACCTTAATGGAGAAATAGATGTCGATGTTGAAAAGGTGTCCACAAGTAAGGAAGTCAAGCACAATGCAATTTCAGAGTTGAGGTTGATTAGACCACACTCGAAGCATTTTTCGACATTAAGTTTGGTTGACAACATAGAAATAGAGTCTTCCAAGATTATAGAGAAATGTCTAGAGGAGGACCAAGCCCCGTATATTCTGAAATTTGCTAACTCGAAGCAACGAAATGACTTCACTTACTCAAGGGGCAATAAGTTCAAAAGAAAGCATCTACTTCTTGGTCCTTACAATTTTTCACCACCACCCCAGGAGCATAAGAGGAAATTAGAGAAGAAATTAGGGGTGAAATTCATATCCTCAAGGCGGAGGAAAAAGCGGTGAAACTTGGTACGTCGAGCCGCGACGGTAAACCAGGCGCTGTACGGGAGGCAACCCGTGAAAAATATTTTCTTTCTTTTTTAGTGTAAATAATTTTTATTTTTATTTTTCTTTTCTTGATTTGGTATATATTTGTGTTTTAGTTAATATTTTTCATTTTAGTTAGGGAAATCTATTAATCTAACCAATTTTGTTTAGTGAGGTGATTTTTCAGGTCTAACGGAGAAAAATATACATGGAATCGGGAAGGAAAAGGCAAGGTATGAAAAATAATTTAATTGAAGAAACAGTGCACTGGCGCGTTGGCTCCGTGTCACGGAGGAAGGGCTCCGCGTTACCCTCCGTGACACGTTGAAGGCAAAATCCGGATTTTTTAAAAATTCCAGTAAGCCAACACGTTGGCTCCGTGTCACGGAGGAAGGGCTCCGCGTTACCCTCCGTGACACGTTGCCTTATATTTGGTGCCGGGTCACACCGGGTTGCCTGGTGACCCACGTGTTTTTCTTTAAATTAACCCCGATTTTCTTGCCCTTTCTCCCCATTTCTTTTCCTTTCCGCGACCAAACACCCAAATCCCCCTCCCCAACCAACGTGCCACGCCACTAAGCAAAGAAATCATCAAGTTTCTTCGGTTCTTCAACGTAAAGGTATGTTTTCCTCGTTTCTCTCAAATTTTTGGCGATTTTAGTCGAATTTGGGCATGTGAGGTGAGATATATCACCCTAAGTAGAAATTTAACATGATGTTGAGTTATTTGTGATTGATATATGTTCGGATTTTTGTAATTAGCGTTTGAACTTGTAGATTATCTAAATAATTCGAATTTGATTGTAAAATTGTATTCTAGGGCATGGGTTGTTGAAATTGAATTGGGTTATTTGATAAGTTGATGAATTAGATGTCGGGGTGTGGTTGTAAATTGAGATAAGTCGTGTAAATATTGTGTGAATGTTAACAGACGACGAATTCTCGAATTGTTGGGGAAAATGCGAAAATTGTGCAAATTGGTTTGATTATTTGGATTCGATTGTATATAGAATGTTTTGTCTTTGTTTTTTTATTTGTTGTTTTTGTTGCTATGTGCGATGGTTGAATTGTTAGCGATAGTAGGATTGGGATTAGCTGTATGAAGTCTGAGTAGTACGCTAAGCGTTATGCTGTCGAAATGTTTATGAACGCACTAACCATAAATTGGATAGTTGATTGTTTTGGTGTAAATTGAGTTATCCTTGCCATAGTTTGTAAAAGTAGCTAAGGACTAAGTGTGGGGTAAACGTTGTGTAACCCGACCTTAGCCGAAGTTAACATGTATTTAGCTTAACGTTGTGCTTGTTTATGTATATTGACAGGTACAATGGCGAGTAGGCAGGATAAGGGCAAAGGTTCTTCTACTTCTGGCACCGGGAGAAAAAGAATGAGATTGGGCACCGCAGTCCCAGCTGCACCAGCTGTTCCGCGCGACCAACACCGCCAATACGGAACAAGGTGGGTGACCGATGAAGGGAAGAAGTGGTATGCTAAGCATAAGGAAAGCAAATACTTCTCGGAGGAACATATTGCACGGGAACCACTAGCACAGGAGTTCCCCCGTATTGTGCAGAGGATTGAAGCAGCTGGGCTCAGCTTTATATTCCAGGAGCCCAGGGAGTGCAACCTACATTTGGTCCGGGAGTTCTACACAAATTGTAACCTGGCCATCAGAAGCCACACAATAAAAATCAGAGGGCAGATTGTCACTCCGGAACCCCAGCAATTTAATGTCATCGTTGGAGCGCGGGACACAGACGCCCACTTTCTCCGCCAGCTAAACATCACCCCACCGTACGCCGACATCAGACGTACGTTGTGTGGGTCTCGATCCACAGCCCGATGGAGTAGACATAAGAAGAGGGGTTACCACCAGACTCTGCCGTATTCGCAGATGAATAGGGAGGCCAGAATATGGCTGAAGATTGTGTGTTCTTGCTTGATCCTGGGAGTTCACATGACGGATGTGACCCGGGACCGTGTCTGCTTGGTGTATGCCCTTATGAAAGGGCTGGAGATTAATGTTGGGGCGGTTATCATATCCGCCATGAAGAGAGCCCGACTACACCAGGGCCACAGATATGGGTTCGGCGGACTCATCACCACCTTCCTCCGAGGCCTCGATGTCGAGGAAGAGGGTTTGGATTACATCCCACAGTTGGAGCGGAGGGCCCTCGATGTGACAAAAACTAAGGCCCCCGACACCACACACGGGCCAGTGCTGACTTTGGGCGAGCGACATGCTCGTGACAATCAGTACATGGCACGTATGTTTGGCATGCAGATGCTTCAGCTACGAATTGGTGGGAGACCAGCCACCGAGGAAGAGTTATGGCAGCTGGAGCTGGACTACCCATTCGGCGAGAACGCTAGAGCTTTATGCCGAGTGGGACCAGCCTTCATTGAGCCTACTGATGACGATGTCCCTACTGACGAGGAGACACGTCGGGAGGACTCCGATGTGGAGTCCGATGACGACGATGGAGCAGACTCAGACATGGGCGACGAGGCAGCAACACCGGATGAAGAAGTCGAATATTTTGACTGAGGAGGGAGTTCCACCACCCGAAATTTTGTGCTTTGTATTTTTGTGAACACTGGGGATAGTGTTCGATTTAAGTGTGGGGTGGGGAGTACATAGGTGCTGGGACTTAGGCTGTAATCTGTTGTATGCTTTTTCCTTGGTTTGTATGTATGTTTGTGTTTCCCTGTTTTGAACTGATTTGTGTTGTAGCTGTATATTTTTTGTGGTTAATGATGTTTTTGTGAAAAGTTGTGGTTGCCAAGGTAAAAATTTTGTGTATGCAGTAAATAGTTTGTAAATATTTTCTTATATCGAAATGATCGATATTTTTTTTCAAAATTTTTGCGAAAATATTTTACACTTATCAAAATCTTTTGTAAATATTTTTCTATCGAAATGATTGATGTGTTGCAAAAATTTTCGGTTTTTATTTTGGGTTTCTCGGAGTTTGTTTTCGGTTCTTTTACCGAGAATAGTCCCATTGAACCGATGTCATAGTTAGTGACCGTTTCCTATGATGGATGGATGACGACCGTCTTAAGGGAAATGTAGTCGGTAGGAGTAGGATTTTAATATTTTCAGTTTTTCTTTGGTGGATTGCATCAATGAACCTGTAGTTGCTTTATGGCTGCAAAATTTCGTTGCGTGTTGTAACTGATGTTCAAAATGTGAAAGTGATTCATTTGAAAGCATGCAATCTTGTAAATATGTTGAGTTACCTAGGCTGTAGAATTTGATTCGGTATGATTGAGGCTTAATTTTTGAATTCATGTAATTGGTTAATTAAAGAGTCTGTGAATGCATCTTGAATCAAGCATGTGCATGAAGTGTGTGAAGGAGGTATTGGTATTCCATGCTATTGTGAAGTGTCTAGAACTTGCCTGGTGTGCGTGCAAAACGAAATGAAGGAGGTGTAGTGTTGGAAAGGATGTAGGCATTTCTTTGTTTTAACCGAGAGTTTCTATTTTTTTTCTTTCTTGTCATACTCTACCTTTTTATGTTATTGTATACCCCAGTCAGCCCGTTGAGCCTTTAGCCGTTTCTTTCTTTCTTTTGTCCAAAATTGTATAAACTAAGCTTTATTCCTTCTTTTCATTAGCCGTAAAGTCTATTCAAAACTCTTAAGAGCTTAAGAAGAAAAGAAAATTCTTTTCCCAATGTGTCGAAGAGTGAGAAGAGTGAAAAGAAAAAGAAAAGTAGAGTGAAGAAAGAAAAGAAGAGGTTGAAGAGGCACTTGGTATAATGAAATGATAATAAAGGTGCATGAAAACCCTTTGTTGTTGTGTCAAGTGTGTTTGAGGAAATGGGCCATACAAAAGTAAACAAGCATGAATGGGATGATGAAAAAGAGAAAAAGAAGAACAATATCCATGAGTCGATGGGAATGTGTTGAAAAGGCGCTTAAGGATGCTAGTGACTATTATTGGCTAATCCAATATATACTAGTTCCATAGCTTCCATTACAACCCATTAAAGTCCTACTTGATCTTACATTGCATTTCCTTATATTAGTGGAGTAATACACTAAGGGCAATCCTATGGGTCATGACATGATGCATGTGAATTCTTTTGGGAGAGAGAGTGAAATAAATTTCTACATGCCCCTACTTGAATGTTTGTGTGTTGCATGAACATTAAGGGGAAGATTCTCTTGAGTTGTGAGGGCACATGCTTGATGAAAGATTGATTTTCGTGTCGGATATCTTGATTAGCTGATTTGCATGAGTTTGCCGATATCGAGAGTCGATTCTTCAAGTCTAGGAAGTCTTGATGTATGAAAGGTCATTGCATTGTAAGACCATGCATGTTTTCTTGATGATTTGCAAAAAATGATAATCGGTATGACCGTAGTGTAAATTGTCGCACCAGAGTGACAAAGGTTGGGATGTAATTTGCATGAGGTGTGTATGTGTTGTTCGAGGACGAACAAGGATTTAAGTTTGGGGTAAGTGATCTTGGGCAGATTTATATGCCCAAGTGATACTCAAACGTATTATTTTCGCCTTGTTTGTGTGCATTATGTATATATTCTCATGTAATTGGTAATAAAATGTGAATTTATACTAACCAACATGATTAGCATTTGTTTTGCAGGAAAATATGTTTTTTAGGAGCTAAAATGCATGTTGGAATTATATCGGAGTTGGACTTGGATGCGAGCATGGAAAAGACATTGGAATGCGCAAAGTATAGGGGCTCCGCGATGGAGCCGTGCCACGCTACCATCGCGGAGGCACAGTGCCTGGAGAGTAAATTAAATGGCAAATTCCAGTGTGGCCTCGCGACAGCTCCGTGGCACGGAAATAGGCCTCCGCGTTGGCCTCCGTGCCACGTTGAGGCTAATTTACCGGACCCTGGATTTCTAGTGAAGGTCCGCGTCCACACCGTGTCACGGAGGCAGTGCTCCGCATTGGCCTCCGTGACACGTTGCTTGTTATTCCGGGAAAAATTCCCACTAGTATAAATAGAACACTTATGTTTATTTTAATTAGTTCAGACTTGGTGGAGCAAGGACGTGGGTTAGAAGCAGTTGAGGGACGAAAAAGCTAAGGGATTTCTTCTCTTCCTTTCTTCTTTCTATCAATTGTATGCATGATTTACACTTGTTTTAGGATGATCAATCTACAAATGAGTGGCTAATTCTCTTCCTTGCTGAGGTTTTGAACATTTGTGATGAATTTTGATTGTTAATTTTATGGTTTTCTTCTTCTTCTTCCATGTTGTTCTATTAATTCTTGTTTCTACTGCATTAGTGTGTGGCTGATACTAATGTACATCTAAAAAGTCCAATTTCACTCGAGAGAGCACGAAATTGGAAAGTTGTGAATTAATAGGGTATTGTTCTTAACTTGATTTGGGAAAATTGGGTTTTGATGTGCTTTCCTGATAGAAATATACTTGAAAGCCATATTAGTCAGTTTAGGAACCGAAATTGTATTGCTAGGTCATAAATTGCATTTGATCACAGAAATGTAGACGGATGGTTTATGATTCTAAAGTGAAATTAAATACAAGAGTTTTAATTTCTAGGCTACTGTTCTTGGCTAGCAAGATGAAGAAGAGATTAACCAAATTATTATTATAATCGAATTCATTACTTGTTCTTAACCTTGGCATGCTCATATCCATAGTTTAAATTCACAGTAAATAATTGTTAATAGTTTTAGTATATATATATTTTATAACCAAAAACTTATTTAACTGTTAGTGACGTTGTTGTTAGCATAATTAGAAGTAAGATAAGAATATAGTGTACTTAGGCAATTTTACTTATCCAGAGTCTCCTTGGATCGATACTTGGCTTACTTAGCCACTTTATTACTTGTTTGACCACGTGCACTTGCGTGTCGGTTTTTTTAACCCCTACCACAGCACCGAACATGTTTAACATGAAATATTTGTAAGTTAGGTTCACCCAAACGGTTGGTCTCCTATCAAGATGATTTTCACCACGCAACTTGGTCCGTATAGGGGTGTTCTTTAGTGGACCCTTACCCTTAACATCGGATTATCTATCTGTGGATAGGTTCAAGCTATTAGATGAGGGTTAGTAGCCTCAAATCTCCGTTGTTAATCCTTTTTCCAATTATTTACCTCCTTGATCCGGTAAGTAAGAATAAGGCAAGTCCTAACATTTGCAACCGTCAAGAATCAAGCAAAACTAAGGGAAAAACAATACATGCATAAAACCCCGTTCAAGAATCACAAGATATTTTTACCTATGTGTGTTAATTCATCTTGGTTCCCACAAACCTAGTTTATGGGTTTAGATACTCATGTTTGTGTTATTACTATCACTAAACATATAAGAAATCCTAATTGCAACTTACAAAGTATTGTAGAATAAAAACAAAGTAGATTGAATATAATTCCAATGTTGCTTTCGTGTCTTGAATCAAGAACAATTTGTATTAAAATTCTCTCAAGAATATCATTCCACATCCTATATCAATATCGGCTAAAAATCCTTCTAGAAGTCGTCTCTGAATCGTCCCTCAAAGTAAACCTAAAACTGGGTATTAATAATATAAAGAAATCATTTCCCTAATTAAATCTGGAAACCAGGTCGGTAGTGGCAACGGGCTGGGTGACGAATAGTTAGGCCTTCTGACGAGTTGTTCCTTGCTTAAATCAGTCATCCTTAGCAACGTTCCCAGGATTTGCAGTTGGTCACCTAATAACTCGTTGTGCCTTAGCAAGAGACGTTAGGTCACTCCTGGTTTAATTCCTACGAAAATCCAGTGCACTTCATGGATAGCTCTAGTAGCTTGCCAGCGAGTCGTTCCTTCATTAGACGACTCGTGATGTCTCTCATCAACTTCACTGGACACTTGGTTGAAATTTTCTATTCAAAGCCTAACGGTTGACCTCACGACTCATTACCAAGTGTAACGAGTCGTTCCTCCAACTCGTCAAGTGCACTGTTTTACTTCTTCAAAACTTCATTTTCTTGCCCATGCCTCAAGTGACGGGTCGTGCCTCCTACAAATGACTCATTAAGTGCCTGGAAGTCACCTTTCAGTTTTTTTTAACATTAATTCGACCAAAATCAAATCACTTTCAGACCTATTTTCCTACTCATTAAGAACAAAATACCTTGTACCCATATAAACATATTTGGAATGTGCATAATTTCTTGATTTTAAGTATTGAAAGTGCCGTAAAATCATGGCACATTAGCCTCCATCTGACACTTAATAAGATCTACAGCAATAATAATCGATAAGGTATTGTTGTCTCCCAAAAAAACATATCTCAGATTTGAAAGGGAGAGCCTTATTTCTAACACTAGAGCATCCTCAATTGAACGCTTTGTTGGAGGTGTTGCATGATTTTTCAAATCGAGGTCCAACTTCTTTGGCTTTAACTATAGGACCCTATTCTAGTAAGTACATTAACCATCTCCTCATACCCCTGAATATCATCAAACTCAAAGTTCATAAGCACGGCTACCAGTGCCTCTACACCAAGTCACTCTTCAAGGGGCACTAGTGGCCTCTCTACATTAGTAGAGCTAATCACTGAGACCACTCTAATGTCATTGGGATGCTTAGTTGATCGGCCCACATCAAACAGTACGTCTTCATAATTTAACTGGAACTTTAGTTGTCCGATCTCCATGTCAAATAGTGCTTGTTTGGTGGCAAGGAATTGTCACCCAGAATGATGGGGAGCTCAAAATCCACCTTGCAGTCCAAGATCACAAAATTTTCAGGACATCATAAAAGCTTTCACCTTCACCAACACATCAAATAAGATACCCACAAGCTTCTTTACTGTGTAATCCGTAATAAATAACTTCTTGACGTCGATATGAGGGCTCCCATGTTCAATTGCTTAAATACTACTAGCACTATCAAGTTTATGCTGGCTCCTAAATCACACAGAGCCTTCGCAAATTTGAAAGTTCCGATGGTACATGGAATAGTGAAAGCACCTAGATCTTTCCTTTTTCGCACAAGGGTCCCTGAAGCTATCGCACTATAATGGTGCAAATCGTTAGCTAGCTCAAAACTCACAGACATTTTTCTAGTCACCAGGTCTTTCATATACCTAGCATTACTAGGCAATTGCTCAAGTTCCTTGACAAGTGGAATGTTAACAAAAACCTACATCAGCATGGAGAAGAACTTGTGAAACTTTCCATCTTCCACTTTTTTTTTCATTCTCTAACGAAAAGGTGGAGGAGGTCTTGGAATAGTCTTCAAAATCTGAGAGACCTCCTTCTCCTTCTCTTTATTTGAAACAATCTCCCTTTCAGCACCTACAGACTTTTTCTCCACTGATCTCTCTTCAATCACCTGTTTTTAAGATTCAGTAGCTTCCTCTACTTCAACCCTTCCCGGCTCAACATTATTAACTACAACAGGCGTAGGTGGGTCATTCATTGCTTTTCCACCTAATCAATACAATTATGCAGTGACTGTCATTCTTCGAATTTTGGATTATGTGACTAGGTATTTTCCCCTTCTGCCTCTAATTTAGGGATGTAGACATCTAGCCAAGTTGCTGCTCAATCTACTTAATCGTCTGGCATGCGACTCAACTCTCTGATTAATTTTAGATATATCTCCGCGAATGTTCTTCAGGTGATCATCAGTCGAATTCACCTTTTTTAGTACCTCAACCATCTTATACTCTAATTTTTAGGTCCTAACTCTTGCTCACGTCCCTTTGGAGGATATATAAGCCATTTTGATCATTTCGGTACCCAGCTTTCTTCCTCCAATTGCCATCTCTGTCTCACCTCTACTTCTATCCCTATATCTTTCATGGTTTTAGTTGTCCATGTATTGGTTCTAACCTTGATTCCTAAGTCCTTGTCACCAATTGTCCTAATTAGATCCTTGTCATTGGCCTAGATACCCACCACTTAATTATCCAAGTAGTTGCTTCTCCTTAGAGTCTGAGTTTTCATACCCCGTCTCCTTACCTTGAGCTCTGAATGTATTAACCTTTCTAGTTCCAGCACCCATGACATGCTTTCTGAGTAGGTCAATAGAAGTTTTCATGTGTCCCATATCCTGATCACGCTCCTTTTCTTTTCTAGGATGCTTCATAGTCATCCCAATTGCATATGTTCCAATAGATACCTCAGCTTCACTGGTATACCAAGCCCTATTTGTTTTAGTCACACAATCGAGTAGCACCGTCGCTTTCTCCCATGCATGACTCATCAAAGCTCCCCTGCTACCATATCTACTACCACCTTGTTATTGTTCAAGGATTGTAGAACATTCCAACAAGCTTTCATTTGGAATTTTGTATTTTGGCACTTAATCAACTTCTTATTGAACTGTAACCATGTCTCATAAAGTGCCTTCATATTAAGATGTCAGAAATTATAGATCTCATCCTTGAGTTGCAGCATCCTTGATGGTGGGAAGAACCTTACCGAAAAGGCATGTTCAACTCTTTCCAGTTGGTGATAGAGTCATTGGTAACTCTGACAACCGTAGGGTGGCATCACCAGTTAGAGAGAATGGAAATAGTCATAGTTTGTTGGCATGTTGGCTCACTCTAGGAAACCTGTATGCCTTGCATACCCCAACAAAATTTATAAAGTGGAGACTTGCATCATCAACAACATTACCACTAAACATACCCTTCATACTCAGCAACTGGATCATTAGTGAAGTCAAACTTTGCCCCAGCAGGTAGAGGTGGGGAAACTATGGCACCTGTTGACACAACTTTATGAATATTCAGATCATCATCATCAAACTAGGGTGCATATCTATGGAACTGAGGTTGGTCATGACTTCTATTTCCCCTTTCTTGCCCAATATTCTCATCTTCCTCCTAAACATTTTCAGCAGCATAAAGAGCAGTTTAACGGGCTAACTCCGTCTAATAGGCTTCATTAGCACGTCGATCCTCATTAGCCACTTTGGCATCAAGTTTTTCTGAGGTCTCAACAACAACCATTTTCCTCAATGTACACTCACGTTCTTGATCAATTGAAATCAGGGGGGACCCCACGAATCCGAGTACTTGGCATTCACCAAGCAGTCACCTATTTAATACAAAAACATATGAAAACATAAATGAGGAAATAAAGACTAAAAGTTATATAATAGCAATTAATCTAATCAAAAGTCGTATTCCCATGTAACGACACTATTTTTATAATGCAAAAACTACACCTCAAATGGATTATAAAGCGACCGTTTATCACGTAAAGAACCCAACCAGGGTTGGGGTCGATCCCACGAGGAATATGTCTAAGATCTTGAGTAATGGAATTGTTTATGTTTTTAGTTCAGTTATTTCCAAAGGGGGGTTTTGAAAGAAGAGGTAATATTGTTATTAATTTGTGATGTTATCAAAGAATGCAAACTACTAGGGAAGTGTTCCCCATGATTTTATAACTACATAGGTTTATTATACTTGTGATCTATCCCAATGCTTAGCCTACAGAATCAATAAGTTAAATTCACCTAAATAGCTGATTTGCCCCTATTAGATGACTATTCTCAGTTACCATATTAGGTCTCATTAGTTCTGCAATTTAAGCCTTATCGCTCATTCTAGATTAACTTTCCCAAGACCATGAATTAAGTTACTAAATGAATGTTTATAATTTCAAGTCTCTGTTATTAATTCCCTTTTCCTAATCCCTACTTCTCTAGGCTCAAGCAAGTAAAGAATACGGGTAAGTTCTAACGTTAAGCACTGTTAAAATAGACATTATGAATGAAGGGAATAACAAAACAAGCATTCACATTTGTTTAGAATCACTTTATATTAAATCCTACTTTGTTAATTCACCATGGTTCCCATAACCCTAGTTGTGAAATTTAGCTATTCATGCTTGCAAGAATAAAAGAAGAATTTAGATGAGAAAAGATAACTAAGAACTTACAAATTGAATAAATTAAACCAAAAGTAATAATTACAATTAATCTATAAGATCAAGAAAAAAAATGATTCAATCGTGCTTCTTCTCAATTCTCACATTGTAATACATCTCCAAGAATAGTTAGGAAACTCAAAAAGATCCGTGATAATAAAATAAAACCTAAGGAAAGTATTTATACAACACTAAAATTCTTTCCTAATTTAACGGCGTTTACATCGCAGGGATGTCCTATGGATCATGGTAAGATACCATGACTCATCTGTTTTATTTGTGGTAGTAAATTCTTCTTATAATCTTTTCAGTTATGAGTGTTCAGAATGACTCATGGTAAGACACCACGAGACGTGACTTCTGGTCATGGTCTGAGCTTCTGAAATTTCCATTCTCTGGTCATCATACCATGGGTCATCATTATGAGCCATACTATGCTGGTACAACCTGTAGTATATGTTCATGCCTTGAAGCTATGATATGGACAACTCTCTAATCCCTCACAACGGATGCTTAGTACTTCCTGTACCATGGTAGAATTTGTACTGAAGCTCGTAGGAAGCATTTTCTGTACTTCTTCATTCTTTTAAAAACTCCAACTCTTGGAGCTTCTTTTCTCTACAAAATTAACGAAAGAACATCATACCAACAAAATGTACCTATTTACTAGAATATTTTCTATATTTTAAGCATTGAAAGTACCGCAAAACCACTACACATCATTCCCCAGAACATTATTGATGAGACTTGGATGATTATGAGGGCTATGCATGCAACTGAGATAGAGGGAGTTGACTTTTCTTCCTACCATCTTGATGTTGCTAATGTATGGTATGATCAACAGGAGAAAGGTAGAGGTGAGAATGCATCTCCAATAGCTTGGAACAGTTTTGAGGAATCTTTCCTGAACTACTTCTTCCCCAGGAGATAAGAGAGGCCAAAGCAGAGGAGTTTGTAAACTTGAGGTAGAGAAATATGTGTGTCAAGGAATGTAGTCTTAAGTGCACACAATTATCCAGATATGCTTTAGAGATGGTACCATACATCAAGGCCAAAATGAGGAAATTCTTGTTTGGGTTGGGTAAGCACGTGAAGAAGGAATGCAAGGGTGCACTACTAATTAATGAAATGGATATTTATAGACATATGGTGTATGCCCAATAGCTATAGAAAGATAAACATAAGTACAAAGAAGAGAACTAGAGCAGGAGAGCCAAGTTAGCCAGTAGTGAGGCCACATAATAGGGGAAGGAAAACGGTAATAGGTCTTTCTTTCAGAAGAGATCCTCTAGACCTATACCGATAGCCACTAGTGCACCAGCTTTGAGTCAAAAGAATGAGTAGAGGTCTCAGATACAAGACAATATAGTTTAGGGAACTCTGTGACACCTACCTTGTAGAAAGTATGGTAAAGTCCTCTTAGGTAAGTGTTATTTGGGAAAAGACAGAAGTTATGGGTGCGATTGTCCATCATGATTGTCCATCATGATAGGGTAATGGGTCAATAGTGCCCAACCTACTCCACAAGCAGGCGGAGTTGCCCAAAGGATACTACTTTAGGGGACAAACGAAGATCAAGACCATCTGTATGCTATATCTGGTTGTGACGATCAGGAGAACTCCCCAGATGTTTTCATTGGTACATTAAAAGTCTTATCTATTGATGTGTATGCTTACGTGATCTGAAACTTTATGTATCCAATAAGTTTGGGATCTCCCCGAAACAACTCTTACAGCCTTTTAGTGTTTCTACTCTAGTAAGTAAGTCAATTCAAGATAAGAGAATTTATAAAGATTGTATAGTTTTGGTCCATCATAAGACACCACAAGGGACTTAGTTGAGTTAGATAAAGTGGATTTTTATATCATTTTAGGAATGGATTGGTTATACTCTTGTTATGCCACATTTAATTGTAGGACCAGAGTAGTAAAGTTTCAGTTTCCAAATGAGCCAGTTCTAGTATGGGAAGGTAGTTCTATTATGCCTAAGGATCATTTCATTTCATACCTTAAGGGCAGAAAGTTAATCTCAAAGGGATGTTTCTACCATTTAGTAAGAGTGAGAGACTCTAATGCTGAGACACCACCCCTTTAGTCAGTTCTAGTTGTTAACGAGTTTTGTGAGGCCTTTCTAGATAATCTTCTAGGAATCCCTCCAAAGAGGAAAATAGATTTAGAAATTGATGTTCTTCTTAATTCTCAGCCTATCCCTATTCTGTCATATAGAATGGCTCCACCCTAGTTAAAATACTTAAAATAGCAGTTAAAGGATCTGCTTGATAACAGTTTCACCCCCCCAGTATTTCACCTTGGGGAGCTCCATTCCCTTTCGTGCGTAAGAAATATGGTACTCTAAGAATATGTATCAATTATTGTCAGTTGAATAAAGTCACCATCACGAATAAGTATCCCCTTCCAAAAATTGATGACTTGTTTAATCAACTATAGGGTGCCACTTATTTATCTAAGGTAGACCACAGATTAGGCTATTAGTTGTTAAATGTTAGAGAAACTAATATTCCTAAAATAGCCTTTAGGACTCCTTACAGTTATTTCGAGTTTGTTGTTATGTCCTTTGGTTTGACTACAACTCCTACAACATTCATGGGTCTCATGAATAAAGTAGTTAAGAAGTATTTTGACATGTTTGTTATTGTGTTCACTGATGAAATCTTGATTTAATCTAGAGAAGGAGAATGCCAACATCTTTGAATAGTCCTTCAGACACTTAAGGACCTAGAGTTATTCACCATGTTTTCTAAGTGTTAATTCTTGTTGAAGTATGTGGTAGTCTTAGGCCACATAGTTTCCAGTGAGGGTATTTATGTTGATCCTCTAATGAATGAGGCAGTCAAGAGTTGGCCTAGACCCACAACATCAATTGACATCAAAAGTTTCTTGGGTTTAGCTTTCTATTATAGATGATTTTTAGAAGGATTTTCTACCATTGCTACTCTGTTGACTAAGTTGATGTAGAAGAAGGTCAAATTTCAATGGTTTGAAGGTTGTGAGATAAATTTCAGGAATTGAAGACCCATTTGACTACTGCTCCTCTATTAACCCTACTGAAGGGTATAAATCATTTTATGGTGTATTGTTGTAATGCCCCAAAAGTCCCTAAGACTAGCCTCGGGATCTGGAAAGGTGATCAGTAGGAAAAGTTGGGAAAAACTCTCAGAACGACTCATTGTATGAGTCGTGGTGAGGAGTAACGGGTCGTAGGTTGAGAAATGGTGAGTCTTTGATTGCCAAGTTCTAGACCAATGAGTCACGGTACGACCCATTGTTTGAGGTAACGGCTCATGGTCACGAGTACTGGTCAGTATTTGCAGAAGAAGGCCTGCTAGCAATGAGTCATGGTACGACTCGTACGTCCCTATAACTAGTCATGGTATGAAGTTGATGGTTGTTTCTGGAGCATCATGGTTTGAAAGTACAGGTCATGGTATGACTCGTTTTAGGAACAACGAGTCGTGGCTTGGACCAATTCTAAGGGGGAAGAAGAGATGGAAGTAGTGTCAATGGATGTGTTCCATGACCCATTGTTGGAGGATACGATTCATTGGTTAGCCCATGGAAACGTTAAGAGTTAGGTGAAAAATAGTAGAGACGATGAGAGGAACCCATGAGTCATGGTACCAAGGTATGACTCATGATATGAGTCGTTACGTCTGGCAGTAAGGTTTTCCCTACGAAATCAGTGATGGCATTTTTGTAATTCCTAAGCTCTTAAGTCCTAACTACGTCATTTTATGCTCTGAAGGAACTGTATTAAGGGGTTTTAACCTATTCTATTTCATTCAACTCCCATGCATGCAAAGTTAAAAATTTCATTTGAAGATCAAGATTGAATCCCATCAACCCTTCTCCAATTCACTTGGGCTTTCAAAGTCAAGTTGAGATTTAGCTTACCCAGGTATGTAGAGCTATGAATGAGAATTTCCTTTCACTCTCATGCCTAAATTTCTCCTCAAGTTTATGAATTCAAGTCTTAATTCATGTTTATGATCTTATGTGTTTTAACCCAATTTTGTGAAATTCTATATGATTTGTTTATGGGTCAGTTCCCTTCATGTTCAAAGAATGTTTAAGATTCATCGGCAGATTTTATACCTATTTTGATTATAAATTCATGATTTCAAGTTGTAGAAAAATTATGCCCAATTATGCAAGTTTCATGAAAGGTCAAGGTTATGATTCATGATTTCAAGTATGATGATATATCTAGCATGAATGAATGTTCACAAATCAGCCATGTATAAATTTATGATTTTGACTTATGAAGTCTATTACAAGTATGCATGATTTTAAAATTTTGGCAAGCCCACACATGTTAAGTATGTTTTCATAATTTAGCTAAGGCTAAAAACATCAGCTTTTTATATGTTTTGGAGTGAACACTCCCAGTCCAGCTTATGATATGTTTTGGAGTTAAGACTTCCCATGTTCAGATTTCAAACTATGTGTATGATTATGTTTTTTGGTTCATTGAAAAATGATGGGAGCACTGTGGATGTTATTGGGAGTTGTATTTAGAACTAAATAGGTTTGGGTTTCCAAGGTTCCCTGATCTCAGATCTACGCGCCAATGCAGGTTTATATATTTATATATATATACTTATTTGGGGTCTCTCAAGAGTGTTTCCCCATTCTGCAAGCAGTCTTTAGCTAGATATCGATATTATAGCATCGTCCTTTGCCCTGGCAAGGTTTTTGACGGCTCTACCCACTTGAGTGTAATAGTTGGTTCATCATGTAAGCTCTATCATGATTGTATCATTTATGACGAGTCTCCCATTGTTCCTCATGATTTCAGTTATTCTTGTTTACGACTTATGATATTATGTTTTATAGCTGGTTTGACTCAATGATCAGTTTATGAGTTTTTACTTATGATTTTAGCTATGATAAGTCATATGATTTATATTTTATCTTTGGGGTCATCCCATTTAGATATTATATTAAGCTTATGACTATACATGTTTTAGATTTTTATTTTAGCATGCAGTCCTTACTCTCATGATCTTATGATTTATTTTTATATGCATGAATTTTACTTCCGTTATGTAGAATGTTTTACTTACATTGCATACTCATTGCATTCCAAGTGCTGACCACATACTCTATGTTGTATCGTTTTATGATACAAGACCAGACGATCAGACTCAGTTCCTTCGTTAGTCCAGATCCCACATCTTAGCTCAATTTCTCATCATTGGTGAGTACTCAACTTCTAAGGACCTTCAGTTAGTGATTGAGTTATGTTATATTTAGTTTCAAATGTTAAGCTCGTTGGGGTGTTGTCCCATCAGCTCATCAAATAGTTCATTGGCTTTCAAAATAATATGTAGATTTTTAGCTTTGTCGATTGTTGACTCTATTATATGATTATTATTCTATTCAGAATTCAGCTTATTAATGTTTAAGTTATCAGTTTCTACTTTAGTTTATGCTCTTGAGTTGCTATTCACATGTCATGGGTTTACTTGGGCTATCCGTGGTTCCAGGTCTCATGTCTCTCTATTCGGGGTCCCATCTTGACATGATAAACATGGTACTAGAGAAAAGGTGTAGAATGTCCTATGATGTCTGAAAGCCATGTTGGGTAGATTATTTTCCATGGGTGTGAAGTTCACCACACTTATGGGGGAGAGGTTACATGATATTTTAGGAAATTTCCCTTCTTTCAAGATCTATTCCGTGCAATGAAGTATCTCTCTGTTCCTTCTAACTCGTGCTATACACGTTTGTAGAAACATGCCTCTATGTTGAGTGAATGGAAGAAGGAATGGAAATGGAAATGGCCACAACTGTTATACCCCGGAAGCCTTAAGATCAGACCCGGGAGTTGAAATGGAGAAAATAGGATTTTCTACACTAGGTAACAGAACGGGTTATCATGTGACCCGTCAGGTTGACCATGAGTGGATAAGTGACTTATGGTGAGGCTTGTTGACTTATCTGGAAAATTCAGAGTTGGGGTGACCACGGGTGTGACCACGATTCATGGTCAACCCCATGAGTTGTCAAGTCATCCATGGTCAAGGGCAATTGGAAGATGAAGGAGAAGTGCTAGTGTGCCCTACGATTGGACACCACGAGTCGTGGTTAGTCACCACGATTTGTTGGATGAGTCATGGTCAGCAAGTTGCTAATGATTTAAGGTTTTGGCAATGAAAGCAACGAATGGTCACCACGAGTCGTGGATACCAGTAACGGGTCATTAGGTCCATCATGGAGACCCCCCAAGGAAAAGTGTAAGTGGAATTCATGATAGCAGACGACGATTCGTTCCCCTGGTAACGACTCGTCTAGTCCTTTGTGGAGACTAGCAGTCAGTTATTTTCTGCGAATTCAGTAAGGGCTTATCCGTAATTTCTATGATCCTAAGGCCTAAACTATATCATTTTAAGCTATGAATGGTGCGTATTAAGAGGGTCAAGTTCATACCAGACTATTCCTACTCATGCATGCAAACCTAGAAAGCAAGAGAGGTGATCAAGCTTAATCCCTTCAAGTTTTTCTTCAATTCTTCCTTGATCAATCAGATAAATTATAGAATCAAATTCTCTCAAGTATGTAGGGATATGAATGGGTGAATTTGTTCACACCTATGCCCAATCCCTCTGTAATTCATGAAAATCTATATGTTGATCCTATGGGGTGTAAATCTAATGCATGAATTTTCTAAGTTTCTATAATGGGTATGATCTAAGCTTGTTTCTATTATTGAATTATGATTCATGGGAATGTTTTACATTGTTTTCAACTATAATCATGTTTTCAAGCTTTATAAATTAGAATGCCCATCCAGAGAAGTTCATGAAAGTTGAGATTTATGATGAATGTTCAAATATGATGAGATAATATTGATGAAAAGTATGTTCTCAAGTTACCCATGTCTATTATTATGTTTTCAAGTGAATCAAGTATTTTCAAGCATGTTTAAGTATTGGGCAAACCCATATGTTCAAGTATGATTTATGATTTAAAGTTAATTAGTTTACCACATGGTTTTGGAGTCAAGACTCCCAATTATGTTCAGTTTGTGGGATGGTTTGAGCCAAGGCTCATCATGTATGATTCATATTTATAGATATTCATGATTATTCAACTTCATCAATAGATGATGGTCAGCTTCGTTGAAAAATGATGGAGACATATGCATGATTTTAGGAGTAGTGTCCAGCACCGAGTAGGCTAAGGATCGGTCAATCCTATGCGTCAGAACTACGTGCCAATGCCAGTATGATCAGATTATTTGGAACCTCCTATTTGAGCTTTCCCCTGCCCCAAGGGTCCTTGAGCTTGATATCGATATCATGGTAGTGTCTTTATCCTTGGCAAGGCTTTAGACGGCTTTGCCCACTTGAGTGTGACAGTCGGGACCACGTAAGCCCTATCTTGGAAATGCCGGTTATATGATGAGTCTCCCATTATTCCTCATGATTTCAGTTACGCATGTTATAATTCATTATATAATATATTTGTTCTGAAGCAGGTTTGACCCAACATAAAATTTTACTTATGATTATAAAATTTCAGCTTTGGGTCATTTAATTCAGTTATGATGTTCAGTATGTCCAGATCATGATTTTAGAAAATAGCATGCAAGCTCTTCTCTCACATTCTTATCTTGATGTTGTTTTATATTATGCATGTTTTAAATGGTTTTAATTATTTAAGCGGTTTTACTTACCTTGCATACTCAGTACATTCCACTTACTGACCGCATACTCTATGTTGTATCATTTTATAATATAGGCTTCGATCTTCAGATTCAACCTCGTCACTAAAAAAATTTATGAGTTAGCATCCAACTCTATACGTGAGTCCTCATCCCTCGAGAACCATTAATTATCAGATATCTTGGTATTTTCAGTTTTCAGACTTAGAGAGTTAGTTGGGATCTTGTCCCATCAACTCATAAGACTTAGAGGCTTTTCAGAAAATTGATTGTATTCAGCTTTAGGCTTGGGTAGTATATTTAGATTGTTATGTTATGTTATGATTTCCGCCATGTTTACTATGTTAAGTCTTCTACTTTACTTGATTGAGTTAGATGCATGTTCATGCCATGGGTTCACTTGGAGTCTCTCGGGGCTCCTTGTCCCGTGTCTCAATTCGGGCCTATGTTCGGGTCGTGACAAACTTGGTATCAGAGCCATAGGTTTTTAAGTACTCTAGGGTGTCTTAAAGCCTCGTTAAGTAGAATCTCTTAAATAGGTGTGAAGTGTGACACACTTATGAACAAGAGGCTACGAGAAATTTAGGAAATGTTCCCTTCTTTCATGAACTACATCATGCAGTGAAACGTCTCTCTAACCTTCTAACTTATTCTATTTGTCATTGTAGAATCAAGCCTCCTCGAAGAGTTAATGGCAAAAGAAATGGAAATGGAAATGGATACGAGGATGGCAATGAGGACGGGCACCAACAAGACCCACCATCCCATGAGCACTATGCACTGGAGCTGGCTAACCACATTGAATTCAGGGTAGCCATTTAGTTTCTAGCACAAGCCTTGACTTCCCAGGACAACCAGAAGGAAGTGGCGCATGTCCCATAGAATGGGAATGCAGCAGCAGCACGAGTAAGAGATATCCTAAGGATGAACCTGCCAGAGTTTCTTGGGTCAAAAGTGGACGAGGATCCACATGAGTTTATTGACGAGATTCTGAAGATCACCCACATCTGGGGGTGAATGGAGAAGAGTGTGCTAATTTGGCCTTATACTAGTTGAAGTGGGTCGCACACATTTGGTTTAAATAGTGGAAAGGTAGTAGGGCGGTTGGAGCAGGCCCTATCAATTGGGAGGAGTTTCACGTTGCTTTTCTAGATCGATTCTTCCCTCATGAGATGAGAGAGTCGTAGGTGGCCGACGTCATGAACCTAAAATAGGGGAAGATGACAGTGCAGGAATATGCCCTTGAGTTCACTCATCTGTCAAAGTATGCCCCAGAGTTAGTGGTTGTTCAGGGGGCATTAGTGAGATATTTGTTCATGGGGTGACGGACTATCTAGACAAGGATTGGAGCACCGCCATGCTCCATCAGGATATGGATTTCCCATAGATAGTTTTGTACGCCCAGCAGATGGAGGCGGCGCATTTGAGGGAGAGAGAGGCCAAGGGGGCCAGGACCAACATCTATAGGTTCTCTCAACTGAGGCCAGGTGTTCGGCACCCGCAGCAGTCCAACAAGAGATCGTCAGCTCAAGCATCTTCAATGATGAGTGTGCCATCAAGATCTAGGCACAATTAGAGTGGACGAGTACCAAGATCTAGGGGTCAGAGCAGCAGACCCGCAGATTCCAGTATGCCAGTTTGTGACAAGTGTGGTCGGAGGCACACGGGTTAGTGTTTGGCGGGTACAGGTGCTTGCTTCGAGTGCAAAAAGCCCGGACATATGCTCAGAGATTGCCCAACAGCTAGATAGGTCCATGATAGGGGCCAAGGCCCAGCTTCTAGTTCAGTAGCTCCACCCACATGCCCAGCCTATAAAGGGGCATTTACTAGCACAAGCGATGGTTAGCGCCAAAATGGATTCTATGCCTTAGCATCCCACTAGGAGCAGGAGGTCTCCCCGGATGTAGTCACTAGTATGTTACGAGTTTTTCACCTTGATATATATGCTTTGTTATATCCAAGTGATACCTTGTCTTTTGCGACACCTTATGTGGCTAGTAGTTTTGGGTTAAGTACTAAAATCTTATCGAACCCTTTTTAGTCTCTACACCAGTGGGTGATTCAGTTGTAGCTAGACGGATGTATAGAAGTTGCCCGGTCATAGTCCTTTAGAAAGTCACCTCAATAGATCTAGTAGAGTTATCCATGACCAATTTTGATGTTATCCTCAGCATGGATTGGCTATTTGCATGTTATGCCTCAGATAATTGTAAAACCTGGGAAGTAGGGTTCAAATTTCCGGGTGAGCCAGTAATAGAGTGGAAGGGTAGTTTAGCAGTGCCTGTAGGTCGTTTCATTTCCTATCTTAAGGCCAGAAAGATGATCTCCAAGGGTTGAATGTATTATTTAGTTAGGGTTAAGGATTCCATGTCCAAGACCCCGACTATCAAGTCAGCCCCAATAGTATGTGGGTATCCAGAAGTGTTCCCAAATGAATTATCGGGAATCCCTCCCGAGTAGGAGATTGATTTTTGTATTGACCTTCTCCACGATACACAACCTATATCTATTCCTCCATACATAATGGCTCTAGTGGAGTTAAAGGAGTTAAAGGAGTAGTTGAAGACCTTTAGATAAGGGATTCATGAGATCGAGAAAATCTCCATGAGGTACGCCAGTTCTCCTTGTTTGAAAGAAGGATGGTTCTGTTCGTATGTGTATTGATTATCGACAATCGAACAAGGTCTCCATCAAAAACAAGTATCCTCTACCCAGGTTGAAGATTTAGTTGACCAGCTTCAAGTTCTAAATGCTTTTCGAAAATACACCTCAGGTTCGGATAGTATCAGCTCAGGGTTTGGGAGAGTGACATCCCGAAAATAGCCTTCAGGATGCGGTATAGTCATTATGATTTTGTAGTTGTGTCTTTTTGACTAACGATTGCTCCTACAGCTTTTATGGACTTGATTGAAAGAGTTTTCAAGCCATACTTTGATATGTTCATGATCGTTTTTATTGATGACATCCTGATATACACTCGGAGCAAGGAGGAACATGCCACTCATTTGAGGGTGGTACTACAGACACTCAAGTATCGCCAACTATATGCTAAATTCAGCAAGTGCGAGTTTTTTAATAGCTCGGTCGCATTTTGGGTCATGTGGTGTCGAGTGAGGGCATAAAGAAGGACTTTCAAAAAATAGAAGCGGGGAAAAATTAGCCTAGACCGGTGAATCATTCTGATATTAGGAGCTTCTTAGGTTTAGTTGGGTACTATCGGAGATTTGTTGAGGTTTTTCATTTAATGCTCTGCCATTGACCAAATTGACCCTTCTTTCGTGATATACCTTGGAACCAAGAAACTCTGGCGGGTTCATTCTCAAGAAGTCCCTGACTTGAGTCGCCGTTGCATTACCATTTTGTGGAACATATGCAACTACCTACTGATTGACCTGAGCGGTGAAGACCTGCGCGAGCATCTGAATAGCTTTCCTGAATTCAACATGGGCAACTAGCTCCAGTGCATGGTGCTCCTGGACTGCTGGGGCCTTCTGGTGCCTATTTTTGTTTTCATCATCATGGCCTTCTCCATTTCCATTCCTCCTACCATTTACTCTGCGGGGAACCATGAGTCTACAATCGCAAATAGAATAAATTAGAAGGATAGGGAGACTTTTCATCGCACGACATACATCACGAAAGATGGGAATATTTCCTAAATTTCTCATAGCCCCTTTGTCATAAGTGTGGCTCACTTTACACCTAAAAAAAAGACTCTACCTAACGTGACTTTCAGACACCCTAGGACACTTCAACTTATGGCTCTGATACCAAGTTTGTCACGATCCGAATGGAGGCCCAGATCGCAACACAGGACAAGGACATACAACATAGAGTATGCGGTTAATACATGGAATGTATCAAGTATGTAAGGTAAGTAAAACCGTTTAAATAAGTAAAATCATTTAAAGACATGCTTAATGTAAAACATTAACAATAAGAATTCAAGAATAGGGCTTGCGTGCATTCTTTATGAAATCATGATCTCATCATAGCACAACATAACATCATAACTGAATAGATTGACTCAAAGCTGAAATCTGATAGTCATGACTAAAATATAAATATTGAGTCAAACATTCTTTAGGACATATATAGATATATGAATCTCATGAAGGATAGACATGCATAACAGAAATCATGAGGAATAATGGGAGACTCGGGTTTTAACCTACATACCATGATAGAGCTTACGTTGTCCCAATTATCACACTCAACTTGGTAGAGTCGTCCAAAGCCTTGCCAGGGCTAGGGACGATACCATGATATCGATATCATGCTCCTGGTCAAATAGGGCAGGGGATAGCTCACTAGGAAGGTCCTGAAGTGATATATATATATATATAAGATAAACCTACGTTGGCGCGTAGTTCTTAGGGATAGGGTAATCGACCCTTAGCCTACTCGGTGCTAGACACTATTTCCAAAATCATGCATATGCTCTGTATTATTTTTCAACGAAGGTCAAAATCATCTATTGACGAATCTCAATATTGGAATACATCTAAAATCTAAAATTTATGCATATGAGAAGCTTTAACTCAAACCATACCACAAGATGAAAATTAATTGGGAGTCTTCATTCCAAAACCATGTGGTAGACTTAGTTCAGGAAATCATAAATCATACTTGAACATGTGGGCATTGCCCAATAATTTAACATACTTCCAAAAAATATACTCAATTCACATTGAAAACATGATTATAAACATGGGTAGCTTGTAAACATGCTTTTCATCATAATATCTCATCATAATCATACATTTATCACAAATCTCATCTTTCATGAACTTCTTATCAATGGTCTTTTTAATTCATAAAACTTGAAACATGATTTTAATTGAAAACATTGTAAAACTTACCCATGATTTATAATTCAATAATAGTAACATATTTAAATCATACCCATGTAGAGAATTAGAAATTTCATGCATTGAGTTAGAACACCATAGATTTGACATAGGAAATTCCTGATTTAGAGAGGGATTGGGCATGGGTATGAAATTATTCACCCATTCATATCCCTATATACTTGATTATAGCTGATTCTTACACTCCTTGAATGCCCAAGAAGAAATTGAAGAGAACCTTGAAAGAATTGCCTTGATCACCTCTCTAGACTATCACTCTTGCATGCATGAATGATAAATGGAATAAAATGACCTTAACCCTCTTAAAAGACATCATTCATAACTTAAAACAACATCGTTTAGGCCTTAGGATCTTAGGAATTACGAAAATCCCTTACTAAATTCGCAGAAAATAACTATCAATCAGTCCCCACGAGGGACATGAAGACTTTTCACCCCTGGCAACAACTCGTGGCATGATCTGTCGAATACACCACTTATCAAATCATCTGGGCTCATCACGGGTGACCTTACGATTCATTACTGGTGACCACGACTCATGCTCACCACTCGTCACGAACACTACCTCAATCTCAATTAAACTTTACCCTGTTGGTCACGACTCATGCCACAATTTGTGGTGGCTGACCAAGACTCTTGGGGTCCTTCCATTATGCACATTGACTTCTTCTTTCTCTTTTCTCACTCACCACTCCTCACGACTGATCATGCCTGCGAGGAGTCAAATTTACAAATTCCAAGATCATGTCCTTAGCCTTACAACGAGTCACATCATGACTCGTGGGCTGCTCTCACAGGTCACCTCACAACCCATTCTATGCCTAATGTAGGTTTTAAACATTTTCCCCATTTCAATTTCCCGGTCTGATCTTTGGGCTTTCGGGGTATACCATCATTTGTCTCTTATTGAGATTTCATGCAATAACAACTACCATTCAAGTATTCAGATGGCCTCATTTGAGGCACTCTATGGGTGGAGGTATAGATTGCCTATTGGCTGGTACAAAGTTGGTGAAGCTACAATGATAGGACCAGATTTAGTCCATGAGGCTATGGAGAAAGTTCAGCTAATATGGGATAGGTTTAAAATGGCTCAAAGTAGCAAAAAGTCCTATGCTGATTTGAGGAGGAGAGAACTCGAGTTCGAAGTGGATAATTGGTTGTTTCTGAAGGTGTCTCTCATTAAGGGAGTGATGCGGTTTGGAAAGAAAGGAAAACTCATCCCTCGTTATGTTTGCCCCTAAAGGATTATGAAATAAGTTAGAAGGGTGGCATATGAATTGGAGTTGCCCTCAGAATTAGCTTCCGTGCATCCTATTTTCCATGTATCGCTCTTAAAGAAGTGTTTGGGTGATCTAGCTTTAGTTGTCCCGGTGGACAATGTTGGTGTGAAAGATATCCTTAGTTATGAGGAGGTTTTGGTGGAACTACTAGATCGTTAGGTTCGAAGGCTATGAAAAAAGTAATTAGTTTCAAAGAAGGTTTTATGGAGTAATCAACATGTTGAGGGAGCTACATGGGAAGCTGAAGAAAATATGATGGATAGATACCCACATTTATTCTCTACGGGCTCAATTCCAGCTTTAGGTATCAGTTTTTTCCCTAGTACTCTATTTAGTTTCATGTTTAGTTCATGTACCCCTCTTTCTTTCATGTATGTGGATGTATATAAGATTCAGGAATTTAGTTCAGCCATACAGTTTAAATCAGAGTTAGTCATTCCGTCAGTTTTTAACTTAAATGATTAGTATTTGAGTATGATGATTGCATTTCTCTGTGTTTTGTATGTTTTCCCACATTCGAGGATGAATGTTCCTAATGGGGAGATATTTTAATACCCCGGAAGTTCTTAAGACTAGACCCAAGATTTAAAAATAGAAGTTGGCAGAAATTTGGAAAATCATCACAGAACGGGTCATGTAATGTATAGTTGGTTCCACCAACGATCTGTAGGAAGGGTCTGTGGTGAGGTGCAGTAGGGTCGAATTTGGGGGTAACGGGTCAAGGAATGACCCATGGCTTGATTTCACGAGTGTTTGTTTGTGGTCGTGGTGAGATTGAGCCTTAGTCTAGGA
This sequence comes from Datura wrightii, assembly GCA_035772735.1. Lineage (NCBI taxonomy): Eukaryota > Viridiplantae > Streptophyta > Magnoliopsida > Solanales > Solanaceae > Datura > Datura wrightii. The sequence continues at coordinate 2,229,552 of JASDFA010000014.1, read as the reverse complement.
GGAGGTAGTGGGTCAAAGGATGACTCGTGGTGAGCAACAACAGATCGTGGTGACCAACCGTGGCAAAGAGTAGGAAAATCTCTAGTTGAGGTGACACATGGAAACCATGTCTCATTGGAAGGAGGCACGAGTCATGATGTGGCTCTTGGGAAGGCCCAGGTATAGGTCGTAAGGGAGAAACAACGGACCATCGTCTGATGTAACGACTCATTCTGCCAAGCCTTGGTGTTTGAATCCGAGAAGTTATGATTTGGCAGTGGGAGTAATGGACGGATACCACGAGTCGTGGTATCCTAGTACGAGCCGTAGGATCGCCTATGGTCACTAGTAGTGCTGAATTTTCAGAAAATTCATTAAGGGTGTTTTCATCATTCCTAAGTCCTAGGGTCCTAAACTACGTCGTTTAAGGCTCGAAATGTAGTGTTTTAGGACTGGAAAATCTATCCTAGGAACATTCACATCCATGCATGCATATTGAAGGGGTTTAGGAGGTGATCAAGTTAGATTTCTTCAAGTTCTCCTTCAATCTTTCATTAGGATTTCAAGGGTTGGTAAAATCAGATCTTCCCTAGGTATGTAGGGTTATGAATGGGTGAATCCGTTCACACCCATGCCCAATCTCTCTTTAAATCATAGAAATACCTGGGTTGATTGTATGGGGTTTTTAATCCAATGCATGAAATTCCTAATTCACTACATGGGTATGATTTAAATGAGTTTTTATTATTGAATTTTGAATCATGGGCATGTTCTATGTTGTTTTATATTAAAATCACATTTCAAACTTTATAAATTCAAATGCCCATTTATGAAAAGTTCATGAAAGTTGAGATTTGTGAAGAATGTTCATGTATGATGAGGTATTAATGATGAAAAGCATGTTTTCAAGTTACCCTTGTTTATAATCATATTTTCAAGTGAATTGAGTATTTTTAAGCATGTTAAAGTATTGGGAAATGCCCACTTGTTCAAGTACGATTTATGATTTATAATATGAATTTCATGATTTATCGATTTATGATGTTGGCCAAATTACGGGCCCTTCATTCATGGCTAAACATATATGTAAATGGGGATCAACGATGTTAAATGTTTATTTTTCCATGAATCTCACAAATGATGTTTATGATTTATATACGAACCCATCATGCATGTTTTTGGGAGCAGTGTCTAGCATCGAGTAGCTCGACGTTCAAAGGACTATGCTGGGGTTTCATAACTATGTTCCACCCTAGGTTCATATTGATACATTACAATGTAAATAGATCCCCTCTTTCGTGATATCACATACTGTACGTCCCTTGCCTGGAAAGCCGAGATGACTCCGCCCACTTGAGTGAGATAGATGGGGCATCTTGTAAGGCTCTACCATGATGGTGTCTGTTATGACAAGTCCTCCCATTGTTCCGCATGTTTTTATGCATTGTTATGTTTATGTTACTTTGTCTCAAGTTATGATTTATAAAGTTTTCTCTTATGACTATGATGATGAATGGATTATGAATGTTTTGAAAAGCTTGAGCCTTATGTTATATTGTGATATTCATGTTATGATCTTGTTTTCCTACTCTTATGAACTTTTATGTATTTTAAATATTTGCTTTACTTATTTGCATACTCAGTACATTCCACGTACTGGCCGCATACTCTATGTTGTATCATTTCATCATATAGGCTCCGATCTTCAGACCCCGCACCATCATTAGCTCGTTCCTGGAGTTAGCATCTAGTTCATTGGTGAGTCCTCATCTCCTGAGGACCAGTTGATATAAGGTATCCTTTATGTGCGGTTTTTCTAGACTTGTCAGGTTACTTGGGGTGTTGTCCCATCAAACCATTAAATATGTTAGAGGCTTTTAGACTACGTGTAGTATTCAGCTGTCATGTATGAAGTGCATTTCTCTTTCTATGTTTTGCCGTGCATATGCTTCCTCTATGTTATTATGTTGAGTATTCCACTTTATGTGATTGAGTTAGAAGTATGTTCATGCCATGGGTTGACTTGGAGTCTCTCGGGGCTCCTTGTCCCGTGTTGCGATTCGAGTCTACATTCGGGTTATGAGAGCACTCGTCGATAGTGTGACTCCATTTGGGTGGTCGTGGATAGGTTGACCAAAGCCTCTCGTTTTCTATCTGTCAAAACCACTGATTCAGCGGAGGATTATGCCAAACTATACATCCGAGGGCTAGTTCGATTTCATGGATTCCCCTTGTCCATAATATCAGACAGAGGTACCCAATGTATCTCTCAGTTTTGGAGATCATTTCGAAAAGGACTTGATACTCAGGTTAAGCTCAGTACAACATTTCACCCCCAGACGAATGGTCAAGCAGAGCCAACAATTCAAACACTTGAGGACATGTTGAGAGCAGGTGTGCTTGACTTCAAGGGTAGTTGGGATGACCATTTGCCTCTTATTGAGTTCGCTTATAATAATATCTACCATTCCAGCATTCAGATGGTTCTATTTGAGGCTCTCTATGGAGAGGTGTAGATCGCCTATGGGTTGGTTCGAAGTCGGTGAAGATGCGATAATAGGACCAAATTTAGTCCATGAGGCCATGAAGAAGGTTCAGCCATACGGGATTGGTTGAAAATAGCTCAAAGTCGCCAAAAGTCCTATGCTAATGTGAGAAGGAGAGAACTTGAGTTCGAAGTAGATAATTGGGTGTTTTTGAAGGTGTCTCACATGAAGGGAGTGATGAGGTTTGGAAAGAAAGGAAAACTCAGGCATAGTTATGTTGGCCCCTACCGGATTGTGAAGCAGGTCGGCAAGGTGGCATATGAATTGGAGTTGACCTTAGAATTAGCTTTCGTTCATCAATTTTTTCATGTATCGCTCTTGAAGAAGTGTTTGGGTGATCCCGCTCTATTTTTCTCAGTGGGCAGTGTTGGTATGAAAGATAGCTTAGTTATGAGGAGGGTCCGGTGGAAATACTGGATCGTTAGGTTCAAAGGCTAATAAACAAAGAAGTAGCTTTATTTAAAGTTTTATAGAGGAATCAACATGTTGAGGGAGCTACGTGGGACGCCAAAGTAGATATGATGGCTAGATACCCCACATCTATTCCCTACCGGCTTAGTTCCAGCTTGAGGTATCAGTTTTTTCCCTAAAACTCTATTTAATTTCGTGTTTAGTTCATGTGCCCCAATTTCTTTCATGTATATGGATGTATGTAAGATTCATGATTTCAGTTCAGATATGAGTTAGTCATTCTATCAGTTTTCAGCTTATATGATCAGTTTTTGAATATGATGATTGCATTTCTTTGCTTTTCTGGGTGATTTTCAACATTCGATGATGAATGTTTCCAAGGGGGAGATATTTTTATGCCCCGAAAGCCCGGAGATCAGACTCGGGGGTTGAAATGGAGAAAATAGGATTTTCTGCATGAAGTGACATTACGGGTCATCATGTGACCCGTCAGGTTGATCACGAGTTGATAAGTGACTCGTGGTGAGTGGTGTTGACCTATCTGGAAAATTCAGTGTTTGGGTGACCATGGGTGTGACCACGAGTCATGGTCAGCCCCACCAGTTGTCAGGTCACCCGTTGTCAAGGGCAATTGGAGGATTAAGGAAGAGTGGCAGTGTACCCCATAATTGGACACCACAAGTCGTGGTTAGTCACAAAGATTTATTGGGTGAATCATGGTTAGCAGGTTACTAATGATTTAATGTTTAGGCAGTGGAAGCAATGAATAGTGACCATAAGTCGTGGTCACCGATAATGGGTCGTTAGGTCTTTCGTGGGGACCCCTCGAGGAAAAGTGGTAGTGGACTTCACGACAGCAAACGACGACTCGTTCCCCTAGTAATGACTCGCCCAGTCCCTCATGGGGACTGGCAATCAGTTATTTTCTGCTAATTTAGTAAGGGCTTATCCATAATTTCTATGATCCTAAGTCCTAAACTACGTCGTTTTATGCTATGAATAGTGAGTATTAAGAGGGTCAATTTCATTCTAGACCATTACTACTCATGCATGCAAACTTAGAGAGCTAGAGAGGTGACCAGGCTTAATCCCTTTATGTTTTTCTTCAATTCTTCCTTGGACAATTAGAGAAATTATAAAAGCATATTCTAGAAGCTATGTAGGGTTATGAATGGGTGAATTTTTTCACACCCATGCCCAATCCCTCTCTAATTCATGAAAATCTATATGTTGACCGTATGGGGTTTTAACCCAATGCATGGATTTCGTAAATTTCTACCATGGGTATGATCTGAGCATGTTCGTATTATTTAATTATTATTCATGGGAAAGTTTTACATTTTTTCAACTATAATCATGTTTTAAAGCTTTATAAACTAAAATGTCCATCCTTGAGAACTTCATGAAAGATGAGATGTATGATAATTGTTTAAGTATGATGAAATAATATTGATGAAAAGTAGGTTTTCAAGTCGCCCATGTCTATGCTTATGTTTTCAAGTGAATCAAGTATTTTTAAAGAATGTTTAAGTATTGAGCAAGCTCATATGTTCAAGTATGATTTATGATTTCAAGTTAAATATCTTACCATATGGTTTTGGAGTCAAGACTCCCAATTATGTTCAGCTTGTGGTATGGTTTGAGCCAATGCTCCTCATGTATGATTTAGATTCATATATATTCATGATTATTCAACATCTTCAATAGATAGTTGTCAGCTTTGTTGAAAAACAATGGAGAGCATATTCATGTTTTTGGGAGTATTATTTAGCACCGAGTAGGCTAAGGGTTAGTAAACCCTATGCCTCAAAACTACGCACCAACGTAGGTATGATCAGATTATTTGGGACCTCTTATGTGAGCTTTGCCCTTCCCAAGGGGACTTTAGCTTAATATCAATATATATGGTAGTGTCTTTAGCATTTTCAAGGCTTTAGACGGTTATGCCCACTTCAGTGTGACAATCGGGACCACGTAAGCTCTATCATGGTAATGTCGCTTATATAATGAGTCTCCCATTGTTCCTCATGATTTCAATTATGCATGTTATAATTCATGATATATTTGTTCTAAAGAAGGTTTGACCCAATGTATAGTTTTACTTATGATTATTAGATTTCATCTTTGGGTCATTCGATTCAGTTATGATGTTTAGTTATGTTCAGATCATGATTTCAACAAATAGCATGCAAGCTCTACGCTCATATTCTTATCTTGATGTTGTTTTATATTATGTATATTTTAAATGGTTTTACTTATTTAAGCGGTTTTACTTACCTTATATACTCAGTACATTCAACGTACTGACCCACATACTCTATGTTGTATCCTTTTATGATACAGGCTCTGATCTTCAGACTTAGCCCCATTGCTTGCCGACTTTCAAAGTTAGAATCCAGACTCTATTGGTGAGTCCTCTTCTCTTGAGGACCATTCATTATCAGATATCTTTGTATTTGTAGTTTTCAGAATTAGAGAGTTAGTTGGGGTCTTGTCCCATCAACTCATCAAACTTAGAGGCTTTTCATACTATCGATTGTACTCAGCTTCAGACTTGGATTGTATATTCAAATTGTTATGTTATGTTTGGATTTCCGCCATGTTTACTATGTTAAGTGTTCTGCTTTATTTGATTGAGTTCGATGTATGTTCATTCTGTGGCCCAACTTGAGCCTCTCAAGGATCCTTGTCCCGTGTCTCGATCCGAGCCCATGTTCGAGTTGTGACAATGACAATGGCGATGGAGACGGGCATTAGAAGGCCCCTCTAGCACCAGCAGATTGTATGACCAAGCATCTCACCCATGCTAAGTTTAAGGTGGAATTTAAGATGTTGGTATAAGCTATAACCACTCAGGTAAAACAGCAAATAGTGGCTCATATTCCTCAGAATGGGAACACAGTAGCGGCTAGAGTTCCATACTTTCTCTAGATAAATCCACTTATGTTTTTGGGGTCGAAAGTGGATAAGAACCTGCATGAGTTTATCGAGGAGGTGCAGAAGATCACACAGATTACGGGGGTGACTGGAGAAGAGAGTGCGAATTTAGCCTCCTATTAGCTGAAGGGGGTTGCTTACATATGGTACAACTAGTGGCAGGATGGTAGGGTAGTAGGAGTAGTTTCCATGAGTTGGGATGAGTTCGTGACTGCCTTCTTAGATAGGTTCTTCTATAGAGAGTTAAGAGAGGCAAAGGTAACAGAATTCATCAAAGTACCATAGGATTGTCAAAGAGTATGCCTCAGAGTTTACCTTGCTGTCCAAGTATGCACCAGAGATGGTTGCGGCTCAGAGGGCTCATATGAGCAGGTTTGTGAATGGAGTATCAGAACCACTGGTTAAAAAATGTAGGACCGCTATGTTAAATAGTGATCTAGACTTCTCATGATTGGTTATATACGCGCAGCAGATAGAGGAGGATAAGATGTAGGAGAAGGAGAAAGAGGCCAAAAGGGCCAGGACAAGTAGTTTTAGATAGTTTCAGCAAAGGTCTGGTGTAAGGCATTGTCAGCAGTCCCACCAGAGGTCATCAACCCAGCGCCATAATTATCCAGTGTTTTGGCTAAACCGAGGCGTGATCATAGGGGTAGGGCATCAGGCTATAGAGGTCACGGGAGCAGGTCAGGAGAGCGCAACATTCCAGTTTGTGGTAGATTTGATAAGAGGCACACCAGAGAGTGCCTAGCAGGTTTAGTCGCATGTTACGGATGTGGGAAGCTTGGACATCTGCTCAAACACTAAACTTCAGCCAGACAAGGCCCTAGTAGAGGCTGTGACCCAGCCACCAGTTCAGCAGCTCCACCAGTATGCTCAGCTCAGCAGCATGCATCCACTAGTGTAGGTGGTGATCCACATCAAAATAGATTTTATGCCCTCTCATCTTGTTAGGAACAAGAGGTCTCTCCAGATGTGGTCACTGGTATATTACGAGTATTTCCTCTTGATATGTATGCATTTTTAGATGCAGGGGATACCTTATCTTTTATGACTCCCTATGTTGCTATTAATTTCGGAGTCAGTCCTGAAACCCTATCAAAACCCTTCTAAGTCTTTACACTAGTCGACAACTCAATTATAGCTCAACGATTATGCAAAATGTGTAGTGTAATAGTCTGTCACAAAGTCACCTCAACCGACTTAGTAGATTTATACATGACAGTTTTTGATGTTATCTTTAGTATGGATTGGTTACAAGAATGTTATGCCTCGGTAAATGTATACCCATACGGTAGAGTTCTGATTTTCGGGTGACCTAGTCCTAGAATGGAAGAGTAGTTCAGTTGTGCCTACAGGTCACTTTATTTCCTATCTCAAGGCCTGGCGGATGATTTCTAAAGGTTTTGTGTACCATCTAGTTCGGTTTAAGGATGTGACATCCGAGACCCCGACACTTTTGTTAGTCCTTCGGATATTAGGCACGTCTTAGGTTTATCTGGCTACTATAGGAGGTTTATTGAAAGATTTTCATCCATTGCAGCATCGTTGACTAAGTTGACCTAGAAGAATGTCAAATTTCAGTGGTAGAATACCTGTAAGAAGAGTTTTCAGGAGTAAAAGACTCGACTCACTTCAGCTATAGTATTGACTCTACCAGAGGGCATGGATGGATTTATGGTGTATTGTGATGCCTCAAGTGTAGGTCTCAATTGTGTGATGATGTATCATGGTAAGGTTATTGCATATGCCTCTAGATAGCTTAAGACACATGAGAAAAATTACCCAACACATGACCTAGAGTTGGAAACGGTGGTGTTCGCATTAACGATTTTGAGACACCACTTGTATGGAGTGCATGTGGATTTGTTCACGGATTAAAAGAGCCTTCAGTATGTGTTCACTCAAAAGGACCTAAATTTATGGCAAAGGAGGTGGCTATAGCTTCTTAAAGACTATGACATGAGTGTCCATTTTCATCCGAGCAAGGCCAATGTAGTGGCAGATGCTCTTAGAAGACTGTCCATGTGTGTCTCATGTAGAGGATAGACAGAAGGAGTTAGCAATGGATATCCATAGGATTGCTCGTTTAAGGGTTTGTCCTGTTTGTGGTTTCATTGTCCAAAATGATTCCCAATCTTCATTGGTGACCAAGGTAATGTCTAGGAAAGATGAGGATCCTATCTTAGTAAAGCTAAAAGAAGCTATCTAGAATCAGAATGTGGAGGTCTTCTCCAAAGGGCGAGATGGTGTACTTCATTATCAGGGTCATTTATATGTTTCGGGTGTTGATGACTTGAGAGAGCGGATGTTGGGGGAGGCTCGTGGATCTTGGTATTCTATTCACCCAAGTTCCACCAAGATGTGCAGTGACCTATGGGAGGTATATTGGTGGAATTGCATGAAGGACATAGCGGAGTTTGTGGCTAAGTGTCCAGATTGTCAACAAGTGAAAGTTGAACATCGGAGACCTGAAGGTATGCTACAGGACTATTACACCCCACAAAATTTTTGGTCATTATTTGATGTTTGTATACTATGTTAAGGGAAGTACAAATGGTATATTGGTCGTAGATGACAAGGGAAACGGGTACGAACGGAAAAGCAAAGAGTATGTGAAATTCATAAGTAAGGGTTAACTTTAAACGAGTATATCTGCTAATAGATAATGAATTAGTAGTCCCAAAACCTATCACATTAAAGGTATTTGAGTATAGTTTTCAGAAAATTAATTTTCTTGTCAACCAGAGTTCGGAATAAGAAGTTATTGGCATTTTACCGAATCACCCTGAGCAGTGATGCGGGCATGATGCCCTAACCCCTCCACCGCCCTATTTACTTAAAATCTGATTTTTCACTTGTAGAAAACATTTTCATCTTAATATAAATCGATAAGGTTGCAAAGGATTCCATTTCTCTCTCAATTCCAGTAGCTAGAATAGAGATAATCAAGGAGGAACATCAAGCAAAGTTCAAGCAAATCACAAGACAAGTTGAGAATACTTTGCCAAGTGTGCTAGGGGCTGTTTTCTACCTCGTTTTGGAAAGGTTTTGAAGATGTTTTTCTATGTTTCAAAATCTGTTTGGAATGATTATATAACCATATTTGAGTAGGCATTGAAACCAGGAGGAAAGGTAAGGATTTCACCCCTTTTAAATCTCTCAAATTGCAAAGCGAAAAGCTGGAAATTGGCAGCTAAGTGAGCTGAAGATGGACTATTTATGAGCTGATGTTTGCTCGTTATCCTTAGACTTTTTGGCTATTTCTTTTTCTGGAATTATAATTCATATTGAGGGAAAGAATTACAGAAGAACTAAGGTAAAATTTCCTCTTGTTTCTCCCTCAAAAGTTAGTGAAAATTAGTTGAGAAAATGACTAAATGTTGTTGATGTTGCCGTGTGTTGGTTTTTCTATTGTTACTACCTTTGGTTAGTTATTTTGGGCTGCATTTTGTGCTACTGATTAAACTTGTTGTTGGCCTACAAAACAAGTGGATTAAGGAGGTTGAAGGCTGATCATTAAAATATGAAATCGGCTAAAGAAAAGTTCATCGGAGAAAGGTATGTAAGACGCCCTTCCAACGTTCTTTTAAGCATGATTTGTGCATTCTGAATTGAATGAGAAAGCAACCTCTTTAAAAGTATTGAGGCAGTATGTTAAGATTCACTTTAGAATTCAATGTTTCATGTTTGATTGATGTTAAATGTTGAGATTATGTCTAGCCCGAGTGAGGCATTTAATGTGGGATATCGTGTTGATTGTTGTCATAGTTGTACATCAAGTTGGAGACCCATTAGCATGGGCATTGTTATTGTCCTTAATGTATGTTATATATATATATAGGTGATGTTAAATGTGTGTAATGTTCTGGTTGCTAATTGAAATTGGTGAAAGAGGCAAGATGAAGACATGTAAATGATTTTAAGCCAAGTAAAGACGTCGCAAGCTATTAAAGGTAAATGAGATTATTGAATTAGGATTTCCTTGCTATAGTTGTCCTTTATCTTATGTGTATGTTATGAAATATTCTAGGCCAAAGGGAGATTTCATAATCCCCTTCCTTTAACCCGAACAAAAAGCTAGCAAGTCTTCGAGTTCTAATGTCCTTTTGAACACGATCTATAAATCTTGTTGAACTCTTAGGTTATTCGCAGTTCCTTATAATTTATACAAGTTTTGAATACATGTATTTAAGTTTTATTTTATAGATTTACATGTTATACATATTCACTCACAGTTATGCATTACGGAGGAGGCCTATGCAGGCCAAAAAATTAGTATTTTTCATTTCTATGCTATACATGTTAAATTAGACCCAGTATAAGCCATATTGGCTCCGTTTATGATTTTGATGTCACGCCCAACATTGGGAGGCATGACTGGCACCTAATGCCACACTGGGATCTAGACTGACCTGACTGACCTAGTGCACTTCTGGTGCATGCTTGTAGCTTAATTCAAGAAAACGACGGGCTATATCTCGACTATAAATACAACCTCTGGCCGATAAAGGCCACCTATAAAGAAAGACATCTAACCAACAACAGTGCAATTACAGGGAATCTATGTGGGCCGACAAGACCACCAAGCTGTCTAGTTATAATAGGAATGAAAACAGGAAGCTATATTAGGCCCCACACTACCAACATAAAAAATAAGACATACATGGGCCCCACACGGCCAACAACAATTAACTGACTAAGGACTGTAGTCTGCTAGCCTCTAAGGATAGGATTAATGGTTGGGACAGGGCCTCGACCTACCCAAATGCCATATAAATAAAAAATTGTACTCTTTACAACCTGGCAACTCTAATTGAAAGGAACTGGACGACTTGCTGACTCTGAACACCTTCTAATGGAGATCCTGAACTCTTTCTGTCTAAATCTAAAGGCAAGTACGTAGCGCCCCATAGTTGGGCGTCAGCGCTATATGTACCGAATATGTAAAGCAATAACAGAAACTTATTAAGACTGATAAAGAGCTGAAATTGAATAATAATAAGGGCCAGAAGTTAACCTGTTAGCTTTCCTTTCCATAACCTGCATCTAGTGAGTCACTACATGTGTACGAGCTGAAACTGTATGACTATCCCTAAGTTGTAGGTGGCTGACAAATTTTCAACCAAGAACCTAACCTTGCCCCATAACCCGGTAAGGTACAAGCAACACAGAATAACCCACCTGGGCCCCCATAAGCCTCGACAAGTTCCAATCAATCTATATACCCCTATTGGTATCCCTTAGCCTCTACAAATAGCTATAAATGTATCTAAGCCTTCTGGGCTCCTCTTACTGTATTTGTATCTGAGCCATCCATGCTCCTGTAATTGTATATGTATTTGAGCCATCAGGGCTGCTGTAACTATATCTGTATCTAAGCCATCTGAACTGTGTAGCTAGACCCCGAGCCTTGGCTCGAGTATGGGTCATAATGTATTCTCTGAAATCTGGACTATGGGTCATAATGTGACTACTATATATGGATCCCGAGCCTTGGCTTAATTATGGATCATACTGTAACTGCTGTAACTGGGTCCCAAGCCTTGGCTCGACCAAGGGACATAATATAACAGCAGTACCTGGATAATGCCCTCACGACCTCTATCTAGTGGAACTCAATACAGCTCTCATGGCCTCAATTTGCTAGAACTCAATATGGCCATCACGACCTCTATCTGATCTTTTTGGACATCATACTGCCTCTATAAGCATGGAACTATAGGCAATAACATCTAACAGCCCACGTTATAAGGATAAACCAAATCTAGCTGGGGCTAACTCTGGCGAGGGTTACTATGTAATCCCTGTCATCTCAACTCTATTCGTTACAACTGACTATAAAAGTCTTTCTCTGGAATACTTGTCCTCTACATAAAACAATTGTGGGGCAGCTACTAATTGGATATCCTCTTGAGAAGTCAGCCCTAACCTCCCATAGGCAGCTTATTATAACTCTTGGCCTGGGGGTAATACTGTAATACTATGGTTCTAGTCCCTAAGACACTAACTGAGTCTGTTAAGATTACATATGCTTTCTTAAGGAGATTCCTAACCTCGTAGGTGTGTTTATCATGACTTAGCTATTCCTGGCAACCTGTACCTGAATATCTAATAAGAGTAGGTTGGGGGTGTTGGCTCCTCATCTAGATACTAACAAAACTTCCCCCGCTTAGGGTATCTACTTCTCTACCAGGCTGGTATAACTAATGTGGTGCCCTGAGTGACTTGTACGAGAAGCACCACATTGATTGAAACTAACTATCACTGGCGATAGCCACTTTTTGGCGGACTGACCCTTAACTCTCTAGGCAACTCTGGTGCCACTGATTCTGGGGTAAGGACATACTAAGATAATTCTGGCCCTTCAGGAGTCAAGGTACACCAATGGTCTCTAGACGAGCTCTACTGACAATACAGGTGACGAACTGATAGTTATATCGCTCAGTTGTGCCTATGCTATTCAACTTACTAACTCAGGCCCAACTATTACCCACAATCATCTTAATCCTTGTCATGGCAGCAAAACATCATTTCTACTAACTCAGTGAATAGAAGGGAAGAGGAATTTCTATGATGCTTCTAGCGTGAGTCACCCATAACCTCTTCTTTCCCAATCAGGGATACTGCAATATACTCTTAATGTGCTTTCAGCAGCTAACAACAACATATGTAACCATAATCTACTGATAGCAGCTAACCACGTCATACATAGATCTTATATACTAGCAATAGCTAATTACAACAAGTAGGATCGTTGTCCATGCTATAAAACATAAATTGCATCATTATACAACGAGAATAACTTGCCGAAGGAATAAGCCTTAACATACATTGAGTGCCGACTTCCATTTAACTAGTAAGTTTCAACTTGTAACCAGCGGTTCTATCCAACTGTATCCCTTATACTAAGAAAACAGGGCTTACTTCAATACTAAACTCGACATAAACTATAAATTTTAATAAAAATAGTAACTACGATTCAAATCTAAATAATTCAGTGAAAACCCGTAGTTTCTCGAGAATTTAGAAGGGAGAAATACTCACCTAAGGTCTTTGGTCGTTTAAGAATCAATTTGAAACAATTTCGACGAATTTTATCCGGCGGATCTCCAGTTTGCCGATCGAATTTTTGAGAATATCTCCGTATTAAAGCTCTCCGTAGGCCTAGAACTCGTTACCCAAAGTTAATTTATGTTTGGACGACATTTGATAGAATAATCGAATGAAAACTAATAGGAAACAACGTTTTCTCTTATCTCTGGTCGAGGGAGTATGTCACAATGGGTTATAAAAATCTAAGGGAGTATATTTATATTACATGGGCAGTGGCAGGGTGGAACCCCGCGCCACCCATCACACCAAATCCACTGCCGTGTTGTGCCTCTGAAGGCGCCAGTAGGCCTGGCGGGCCGCTCTGGTCCCGTCCAACCCTACTTCTGAGGGTTTTCCTACACGCTTCAAGCTCTCTTTATTCGTCACAAATCCACGCGTACGGCAACTAGACACTAATATCATACGGGGTATAACATCCTCCCCCTTAGGAACATTCGTCCTCCAATGTAATCTTCAGGCTTACAATACTCAACTCTTTTTATCTAATGCCAAAAAATTTTTGATAGAGTCTCCTCTGTAGTATAGACTATCCAAAAACCTGAAATGTAGAAAAGTCCAATAAAGGCACCTCAAGGACGCTATCTGCAGCTTAATAGTACCACAAGTATGTACCCAACTATTAATAATAGCAACAAAGGTCATTTATATAGCATCTGAAACTACTATACTTTAATTGAATTCGGTTAGGTTTGTATATTTTTGTCATAAGGCCTGTAACAACTGAAACTATCCATATATTGCATCATTCATAGTTTTTTTTTTCAATTCATTTTTGCTATATTTCCATTCCCTCACAATACTCTAATAAGTTACTGCTTTGGTTCTAAAATTAGCTCCCTCTAATCTAACAATCTAATATATTATTGAAGTCTCTTCATGAAATATCGCTTTTGTACCTTAAGTATCTCCGGCTGGGTCAATCTGCGAAAAGGTCATCTACCTGATTGCCTAGTGTTGCTAAATAGATCCTAGCCGCGAAGGCAACTTTGTCTCATAGGCCACTTGGCCAGTTTCCCGGAGGACCCCGTATAGTTTAATGAATCTAGGGCTTGACTAGCTCTGCTTGTCAAATCTCACAACGCTCTTCATTGGCGAATTTTAGAAAAATTCAATCACCGCTTCCATTTTTAATTTCTCCATATGCTAGAGTAACACTCCCGGCGACCCCGAACTGCCGGCACAAATCTCTAAATTAGTTTAACTATTTCCCTCATACTGATGCAGTATGCTCAGTACAATTGTCCTTCACTTACCTGCCTCAGGCCGTTATATAGGAAACCTATATTCCCACTTTTAACATAACTCCGAGTGTCTGAGTCATGTGCTTTGCTTGGCTATTTATTTAGGGACGAGGGGCGGTACTTAAACTAACGTGCATCCTAATCTATCCTGATAACTCTTCCTAAACTTAGCTATGGGTTGTGCCCCTTTACCATAAGTTAATCAACACTGAGATACCATATAGCCGGAATGTTTCTTTTGTATTCAATTCAGTGTAGTCTTTAGCTGAAATGCCATTCTATGCTGCATGAAATTAGTTAAAATTATTAGCTTCTCAACAACAATACATTAGGATCACATTTACGCCTGGTACGAGGTAACCTTATAGATATATTCATATTTTCTACTCCTCACTTTCATGTAGGCACGACTATTCTCTGAGTTAGCCCACCCAATTTCTGCTGCCCAACATGCTCTTGCTGGTCATTAGGGCTCTGTGTCACAACTCAACAATATTCCTATTCTTCCTATGTTAGCAGTAAATCTCTTTTATAACCTAGGATTCTTTCGTCAAACCCGAGTGGGGGAAATGACGGGCATGGTATTCCCTGCTACAATCTACTGACGAAACTCTACAATATTTAGAACATAGAGTCGGCCTCCTGGTCACTAAACTCTATCCCTTACTATCTCAAGGGCCGGTGGCTCCTTCGGTTGGGCCTTATCTCTAACTACACTAGGCTAGGGTCTCCGTGCCATCATTCATCTGCATCCACAACTGGGGGTACAAAGTTAGATACTGATGTCTTCCCCTTACTTCTAGGGGCTGAGATCTAGGGCCCATGCCTCCTGCATCTTACTACCCAGGATACTACTAGCCAAGTCTACTGACTTGTATCATTCTGACCCACACTTAGGCCAATTTCATTCATATAATTTCTTTGTCCTTTGACATAACAAACTAGGGCCATTGCCATTATTCTAGAGGTACGTCTTATAGTCATCCACACAACGCGATTGGGTTAGTCTACTTCCAATTTAAACTTTACTATTTCTGGGGGTTTACTGCTTATAGACTCCTACCCGCACTTACGTGTTACTGAAAATCTTACCTACCCTCCTGATTTGCTGCTGTAAGGGTCTAGGTGACTTACTTGAACTTTAGGAGTCTTAATCACTTTCTAACGTTTTTCTGGAATCAAAAATTGTAGCCCCTATTTACTATTTATACTGGGAAGTATCATATTTACACTTTCTGTCATACTGAGAAAAGCCTAGAAGGTAGGAAGTAGACATATCTTACTGCGGTAGGGATGAAGTATGGAACTTTACTACCTTCGAAGAGTTGGGGGGTAAGGACCCCACAATTTCCCCCTTCTTTTATACCCTTTTAAGTAACCCAACATTAACTATCACTCTTGCGTAATTCTAAATATCTATTAAGTAAACAAACATATACATATACCATTTTACTGACCTCTTACTCTTAGGATGTAAAAAGAACTGGGAACGGTGCTGGCATATCCATTACCTTATGAGGTTCCTAGTTCCCCGAAAGGATGCTGGGGTGATTAAAAGACTTCTGCCTTTGCCGTTAAGTTAACTGTCCCTCCCCTAATTGTGGCGTGGTACCCTATCCTGTTGCTACAGCCGACTTGTGGTTGACTATAGTCTGTCCCATATCAAACATTATTTCGAACAGACATAACAATGAAAGCTTAGGGACTCATCCCTATAAGACTGGGCTCTATAGCACGATCTAAGAAGAAGGAGGGGTAACCATACTCTCATGCCTTATAGCCTCCTTCTTATAACATGTCATGCACAACACATTTATAAACAATACTCTACTAGACAC
This sequence comes from Datura wrightii, assembly GCA_035772735.1. Taxonomy (NCBI): domain Eukaryota; kingdom Viridiplantae; phylum Streptophyta; class Magnoliopsida; order Solanales; family Solanaceae; genus Datura; species Datura wrightii. The sequence continues at coordinate 2,213,487 of JASDFA010000014.1, read as the reverse complement.
TTCTTGCAGACTCCCTGAGATATGACCTACTCTGAGCCAACTTTGACATGCCCCACCATGGGAGGCATGACTGGAACCTAATGCCACACTAGGAGTTGGACTGACTCGACTCACTCGGTGCACATCTGGTTCATGTTTGAAACTTAATTCAAGAAAACAATGAGCTATATCTTGGCTATAAATACAGCCTTTGGGTGACAAGGCCACTTATAAAGGAAGACAGCTAACCAACAAAAATACAATCACAGGGATCCTATGCTGGCCGACAAAACCACCATGTTGTCTAGTTATAATAAGAATGAAAATAGGCAGGTATACTGGGCCCCACACGACTAACACACAAAATAAGACATACATGGTCCCCATACACCAAACAACAACCAACTAATTGAGGACTATAGTATTCAAACCTGTAAGAATAGGAATAATGGTTGGGATGAAGCCCCGATCGACCTAAATGCTATATAAATAAAACAAATTGTACTCACTACAAACTAGCAGCTCCAAATGAAATGAAGTGGCTGACCTGCTGACTCAGAATAACTGCTAATGGATATCCTAAACTCTTTCTGTCTAAGCCTACAGGCAAGTATGCAGCTGTTATACCCCAAAAGTCCAAAGATAAGACCAAGAAGTTTTAACGGAGAAAAAGTTAAATTTTGTAGCAGACTCAGAATGAGTCGTGAGGTGACTGGTCAGGACAACCCACGAGTCGTGATGTGACTCGTGGGGAAGGACCATGTATTTAGTGAGAAGGCTAGAAGAAATGAGACCCACGGGCGAGACCACGACTCGTGGTCAGGCCCCATAAGTCGTTGGTTCAGCCGTGGGGGAGGGGAATTAGAAAAGGGATGGATTAAGGGCAGTAGACTTAACGGGAGGTCCCCATGAGTCGTGGTCAGTCAAAAGGAATCATGGGGTGAGACATTAGCAAGAATGGAGTGAAATTTGATTAGGCAAGATAGTGTACGTAACAAACGACATCACGAGTCGTGCCCCAAGCGATGAGTCATCAGGTCACCCGTTAGGGTCACCTGGCAATTATTTTTCTGAAAATTTAATGAGGGCTTTTCCATAGTTTTTAAGTTCCTAAGAACTAAACTACGATGTTTTGGGTTAGGAATAGTATCTTTTAAAAGGGTTAAGTTTAGTTTAGGCCTCACTCATTCATGCATGCAAGATAGAAGACTTGAGAGGGTGACCAAACTTACCATTCACCAATTTCTTTTCAATTTCCTATTGGGAATCTAAAGAAGTGTTAGAATTAGCTACCAACAGGTATGCAAGGTTATGAATGGGTGATTTTTTCACACCCATGCCAAATCCCTCTCTAAAGTATGAAATTCTATGCCTAATCTATGGAGTTTTAATCCAAATGCATGAATCTTCTATTTCTATACATGAGTATGATTTGATTATGATCCTTCTATTTAAATATGAAGCATGTGAAAATTTTATAACGTTTTCAATTTAAAATCATGATTTTAGTCTTATGAATTAAAAGCCCATGGATGAGATGTTAATGAGAGATGAGATTTGTGATGAATATATGATGATGATGAGATATTTTGATGAAAAGCGTGGTTTCAAGCTACCCATGTTTATAGTTGTGATTTCGATGAGAATTGAGTATTTCTATATATAATAAAGCATTGGATTATGCCCATATTTTAAGTATGAATGATGATTTTTCCCGAACAAAGCTTACCACATTACTTTGGAGTGAAGATTCCCAATTATATTTTTAGCTTATGGTATGTTTTGAGTTAAAGTTTTCATATGTATGACTTACCACATGGTTTTGGAGCGAATGCACCCAATTAGGTTTTAATCTTGTGGTATGTATTGAGCTAAAGCTTCTCATATCCATTATTCCATATTTAAGATGTATTTCATCATTGAGCTTCATTAATAGACGATGTTAAGCTTCCTCATAAAATGATGTAGGGCATATGCATGTTTTGGGAGTAGTGTCTAGCACTAAGTAGGCTAAGGGTTGATCACCCTATGCCTCAGAACAATGCGCCAACATAAATTTATATATTATGACTTTCGGACCTCCCTCATGAGCTTCACTTGCCAGGATGGGCCTTTAGCTTGATGTCGATTTCATGGTATCGTCCCAAGCCCTAGTAAGGCTTTGGACGGCTCTACCCACTTGACTGTGATAGTTAGGACCATGTAAGCTCTATCGTGGTATGTCGGTTAGAATATGAGTCTCCCTCTGTTTCTCATGATTTTAGATATGCATGTTTCATTACTCATGAGGTTTATGCAAAAGCATGTTCTAAAGCAGCTTTGACTCAATGTTCAACTTTTCTTATAAATGTCACAATTCAGCTTTGACTCAATTGATTCAGTTATGTTGATATGAAGTTATTTTATGTTATGTTTTGAAGAGATCATGAATACATAAAAAATTCATGCAATCCCTACGCTTAGATTCTTATGTTTATGTTTACATTATGCATTGTCTTTAAATGATTTTATTTGCTTTAGCGGTTTCACTTACTTTGCATACTCGGTATAGTCCACATACTGACTGCATACTCTATGCTATATCATTTTAAGATATAGGACCCAGCTTATCAGTGTTAACACTCTTATTGTGGGTGAGTCATTATTTCCCGAGGACTAGATTATTCAACTTTCCTTAATGTATTTCAGTTTCAGCTTTGTTGAGATAGTTAGGGTCTCTTCCCATCAACTCATCATGTTTAGAGGCTTTTCTAGCATATGTATGTATTCAGCTTCGGATTTCATATTCTGATGTTATGTTCAATTTAGACTTCCTCTATGATTATTTTATCTATTATTTAGTAACTTAATTGAGATTAGATGTATGCTTATGCCATGGGTCGACTTGGGGCCTCTCGGGGCTCCTTGTCACGTGTTACTATCTGTGCCCCTATTCTGGTCGTGAAAAACTTGGTAGCTGATCCATAGGTTTGAAGTGTCCTAGGGTGTCTGAAAGCCGCATTAAGTAGAGTCTTTTTCATGGGTGTGAAGCACTCCACACTTATGACGAAGAGGCTACAAGACATTTAGGAAATGTTTCCTTCTTTCATGATCTATGTCGTGCGATGAAAAGTCTTTCTATCCTTCTAATTCTTGTTATTCGCGATTGTAGAATCATGGATCCTCAAAGGATGAACGGTAGGAGAAATGGGAATGGTGAAGGCCATGAGGATGGCAACAATAATGGGCACCAGTAAGCCCCACTTGTTTAGGAGCACCAAGAACCATAGCCAGTTTCTCATGCTGAGTTCCAGGACGCTATTCAAATGCTTGCATAGGCCTTGACCGCTCAAGTCAACCAGTAGGGCGTTGTGCATGTTTCACAAAATGGAAATGCAACGGCGGCTCGAGTTAGAGACTTCTTGACGATGAACCCACCGAAGTTCCTTCGGTCCAAGGTAGATAAGGATCCGCATGAGTTCATAGATGAAATATTGAAGATCACCTAAGTCATGTGGGTTAGTGGAGTTGAGTGCGCAGAGTTGGCCTCTTACCAGTTGAAAGGGCTCACGCATATCTAGTTTCGCCAGTGGAAGGATAGCAGGGTTGCTGGAGCAGGTCCTATTACTTTGGAGGAGTTCCATGTTGCACTCCTAGACCAGTTCTTCCCTGATGAGATAAGGGAGCTGAAGGAAGCTGAGTTCATGAATTTGAAGCAAGGGAGAATCACTGTACAAGAGTATGCCCGTGAGTTCACTAGCCTATTGAAATATTCCCCAGAGTTAGTAGCTGAGTAGAGGGCGCGAGTGAGAACGTTCGTGCATGGTGTAACGGGCTATTTGGACAAGGATTGTAGTCCTGCTATGCTCCACCAGTACATGGATTCTCCATGGATAGTGTTGTATGCCAAGCAGATGGAGGCAGCACATCTAAGGGAGAGGGAGGCCAAGAGGTCCAGGACTGATGACCACATATTCTTCCAGCCGAGGTTAGGTGGTGGGCACCGACAACAGACTTACTAGAGAACATCGGCTCAAGCATCTTTGGCGTTGAGTGTGCCATCCAGGCCTAGACATGATTAGAGAGAGTGAGCATCAGGTTCGAGGGGTTAGAGCAGCAGACTCATACATTTTAATATCCCAACTTATCACAAATATGGTTGGGGGCACACAAGCCAGTGGAAGGTTAAAGTGCTTGATTCGGGTGTGGGAAGCAGAACACATACTTAGAGATTGCCCAGTAGTGAGATAGGATCAGGTTGGGGGCCGGAGGCCAGCCTCTAGTTCAATAGCCCTTCCCGCATACTCAACCCATCTGGGGGCATCTACTAGCACAGCTGGCGGTCAGCGCCAGAATAGATTCTATCCTTTAGCATCCCTCTAGGAGAAGGAGGTCTCCCCAGATGTGGTCACTGGTATGTTATGATTTTTCCATATTTATGTTTATGCTTTGTTCTATCTGGGGGCTACATTGCCTTTTGTGACACCTTATGCGGCCAGTAGCTTCAAAGTCAGTCCTAAAGTGTTTTTAGAACTCTTATCAGTTTCTACTCCAGTTGGTGACTCAGTTATAGCTAGACGACTGTATAGATGTTGCCCATTCTCAGTCCTTTAGAAGGTCACCTCCACAGATTTGATAGAGTCAGCCATGATCAATTTCAATGTTATTTTTGACATGGATTGGCTATTTGCATGCTACGATTCGGTTATTTGTAGAACCCGAGCAGTAGAGTTCAGATTTTTAGGTGAACCAATTTTAGAATGGAAGGGTAGTTCAGTTGTTCCTGTAGGGCGATTCATTTCCTACCTTAAGGCTAGAAAGATGATATCTAAGGGTTATGTGTATCATTTAGTTAGGGTTAAGGATGTTCAGTTTGATACCCTAGCTATCCAGTCAGTTCCAGTAGTACGTGAGTATCCACAGGTCTTTCCTGATGATTTGTCGGGTGTTCTTCTCGAGTGGGAGATTGATTTTGGTATTGACGTTCTTCATGATATGCAACCTATATCTATTTCTCCATATAGGATATCTCCAGCCGAGCTAAAAGATTTGGAAGAGCAGTTACCTTTTAGATAAGGGTTTCATTAGACCAAGAAATTCTCCTTGGGGTGCACCAATCTTATTTGTCCGCAAAAAGGATGATTCCCTTCCCATGTTCATTGATTATCAGCAATTGAACAAAGTCACTGTCAAGAACATGTATCCTCTGCCCAGGATTAATGGTTTATTTGACCAGCTTTAGGGTGTCATGTTTTTCTGAAAGATAGATCTCAGATCTGGGTATAATCAGCTCAGAGTACAGGAGAGTGATATCCTGAAGACAGCCTTCAGGACGCAGTATGGTCAATCTGAGTTTGTAGTTATGACTTTTGGACTAACGAATGCTCCTGTAGCTTCTATGGATTTGAAGAACAAGGTGCTCAAGCCATATCTGGATATTTTCGTGATTGCGTTCATTGATGACATCCTTATATACTCTCGGAGCAAGGAGGAGCATGCCGCTCATACGAGAGTAGTGCTTTAGTCTCTAAACGATTGTCAATTATATGCCAAGTTCAGCAAGTGCATGTTTTGGTTGAACTCTGTAGCATTTTTGGGCCATGTGGTATCAAGTGAGGGCGTAAAGGTAGATTCTCAGAAAATCGAGGCGGTGAAGAATTGGCCAAGACTGGTGAATCCTTCAAATACTCAAAGTTTCTTGGGTTTAGCCGGCTACTATCAAAGATTTGTGGAGGGCTTTTCATCTATTGCAGCACCTTTGACCTAATTGACCTAGAAAAAGGTGAAGTTCCAATGGCCGGAGGCTTATGAGATGAGCCTCCAAGAGTTGAAGACCTGACTTACCTCAGCACTGGTGTTGACCCTACCCTAGGGTACTGATGAATTTGTGGTATACTGTAATGCTTCAGGAATCGAACTCGGGTGTGCATTGATGCAGCTGGGAAAGTGATAGCATATGCCTCTAGACAGTTGAAAGTCCACAAAAAAATTACCTGACCCATGAACTTGAGTTGGCTGCGGTGGTATTCGCCTTGAAGATTTGGCGGCATTACTTGTATGGGGTCCATGTAGATGTGTTTACGGACCATAAGAGTTTACAATTTGTGTTCACACAGAAAGATTTAAATCTAAAATAAAGAAGGTGATTTGAACTACTCAATGACTATAATATGAGTGTTCTTTGTCATCCAGGTAAAGCTAATAAGGTAGGGAATGCAGTTAATAGACTCTCTATGGAGAGTGTATCCCATATGGATGAAGGGTAAAAGGAGTTGGTGAGGGATGTGTATCGACTCACAAGGTTGGGAGTTAGGTTGGTTGACCTGGCTGATGGCGGCATGGTGGTTCAAAACAGATCAGAATCATCCTTGGTTACTAATGTGAAAGCTAGACAAGATGAGGACCCAATTTTGGTAAAATTGAAGGAAGTCGTTAAAAGTCAGAAGGTGGAGGTCTTCTCCCAACGGGGAGATGGTGTGCTTTGGTACCAGGGTTGCTTGTGTGTATCGGACGTGGACAATTTAAGGAGCTGGATTTTGCATGAGGTTCATGGATCCAGGTATTCTATCCATCCAGGTGCCACCAAGATGTATCGTGAATTACGGGAAATCTATTGGTGGAATGGCATGAAGAAGGATATTGTAGAATTCGTAGACAAGTGTTTGAACTATCAGCAAGTAAAGGTTGAGCATTAGAGACCGAGAGGTGTGCTTCAGGATATCGACATTTTTACTTGGAAGTGGGATGAATTAATATGAATTTCATCACAGGTTCGCCTCGTACTCGTCGACAATATGATTCCATTTGGGTTGTGGTGGATAGGTTGAACAAGGCTGCACCATGGATTCGGGGGAGGATTATGCTAAGCTATATATTGGGGAGTTGGTTCGATTGCATGGAGTGCCCTTATCCATCATTTCAGACCAAGGTTCTCAATTTACCTCTCAGTTTTGGAAATCGTTTAAAAAAGGATTAGGTACACACATTAAGCTTAGCACAACATTTCACCTGTAAACAGATGGACAAGCAGAGCGGACAACTCAGACCCTCGAGGGCATGTTGAGAGAATGTGTGGTGGACTTCAAGGGTGTTAGGATGATCACTTTCCTCTGATCGAGTTCGCCTACAGTCACAGCTATTACTCTAGTATTTAGATAGCGCTGTTAGAGGATCTCTACGGGCTGGGATGTAGGTCTCCCATCAGATGGTTTGAGGTTGGTGAGGTGGTAATAATAGGGCCAGATTCAGTTCATGAAGCAATGAAGAAGGTTTAGTTGATAAGAGACAGGTTGAAAACCGCCCAGAGTTGCCAAAAGTCTTATACGGATGTGAGAAGAAGAGAATTAGAATTTGAAGTCGATGACTTGGTATTTCTGAGGGTCTCTCCCATAAAGAGAGTGATGCGGTTTGGAAAGAAAGGAAAACTTAGTCCCCGCTATATCGGCCCGTATCGGATAGTGAGACGTGTTGGCAAGGTGGCTTATATGTTGGAGTTGCCTTAAGAATTAGCTTCTATGCATCTTGTGTTTCATGTATCACTTTTGAAGAAGTGTTTGGGTGATCCAGCCTTAGTTGTCCCGATGGACAGTGTTGGTGTGAGAGATAGTCGTAGCTATGAAGAGGTTCCGGTGGAAACATTAGATCATCAGGTTCGATGGCTAAGGAATAACGAAGTAGCTTTAGTTAAAGTGTTATGGAGGAATCAACATGTTAAAGGAGCTACATGGGAAGCCGAAGAGGATATGATGACTAGATGCCCACATTTATTCTCTACCAGCTCAGTTTAAGCTTGAGGTATCAGTTTTGTGCTCATAGTTTAATTAGTTTCATGTTTAGTTCATGTGCACAACATTCTTTTTATGTATATGTATGTGCGTATGGTTCATGAAATTAGTTCAGTTATGTGATTCGAATTGGAGGTAGTCATTGTGTCAGTTTTCAGTTTAAATGATCAGTATTTGAATATGATAATTGCATATTCTCTGCTTTTCTGAGTGTTTCCAATATTCTGGGATGAATATTCCCAAGGGGGAGATATTTTTATACCCTAGAATCCCAAAGATCAGATCGGGAGTTTAAACGGAGAAAAAGTGAAATTTTGCAGCATACTCAGAACGGGTCGTGAGGAGACTCGTGAGAACAACTCATAAGTCGTGATGTGACCATGGGGAAGGCCCAGGTATTTAGTGAGAAGTTTGGAAGAAATGAGAACCCACGGGCGAGACCACGACTCTTGGCCAGGCCCCACAAGTCGTTGGGTTAGTGGTGGGGAAGGGAATTAGGAAAAGGAAAGATTAAGGGAAGTAGACTTGACAGGAGGTCCCAACAAATCTTGGTCACTCCCCACGATTCATGGGGTGATTCATTAGAAAGCTGGAGTGAAATTTGACGAGGCAAGATAGTGTACATAATGGACGATGTCATGAGTCGTGCCCCGAGCAACGAGTCATAAGATCACCTTTTAGGATCACCTAGCAGTTATTTTTCTACAAATTTAGTGAGGGCTTTTCTGTAATTTCTAACTTCGTAAGAATTAACTACGATGTTTTGGATTATGAATAGTGACTTTAAAAGGGGTTAAGTTCATTTTACGCCTCACTCATTCATGCATTCCAAGATAGAAGACTTGAGAGGGAGATAAACTTAGCATTCACCAATTTCCTTACAATTTCCTATTTGGCATCTAAAGAAGTGTTAGAATCAGCTACCAACAAGTATGTAAGGTTATGAATGGGTGATTTTTTCACACCCATGCCCAATCCCTCTCTACAATATGAAATTCTATGCCTAATCTCTGGAGTTTTAATCCAACTGCATGAATCTTGTATTTCTATACATGAGTATGATTTGATTATGATCCTTCTATTGAAATATGAAGCAAGTGAAAATTTGATAACGTTTTCAATTTATGATCATGATTTTAGTGTTATGAATTAAGAGCCCATAGATGAGATGCTTATGAGAGATGAGATTTATGATGAATATATGATGATGATCACATATTATGATGAAAAGCATGATTGAAGCTATGCATGTGTACAATTGCTATTTTGATGAGAATTGAGTATTTCTATGTATAATAAAGCTTTGGGCGATCACTCCTGCAATCGTGCTGTGGGTACAGGCTGAGGGTCAGATCATCAGACGCAGTAGGAGCCAAATTTTAGTGAAATAGTTGTATGCTCCTCTCATCCAGGAGCCATGTCCTAGTTTTGACTATTTTTAGTTTTGTGTATAGCATGGGTAGGTCGGGGCCCTGTCCCATGCATTTTAGCATGTTTACTCTGTAGAGGTTGATGTGGACTAGTTTGTACAGTAATTTTTGTTGTGTAGTTGCGTTGGTTTTCCATTGCTCTGTTTAGGTTTATTGTAGCCATGTTGGCTTTACACGTTGCATATTCATTATTATCGAGATATTATGGGTCTAGTATTTATCTCAGTTAGTTGTGAAAGGTGACTTGGTCAGCCTTAGTGTTACATTTATATATGCTATATAGCCGGCTTCTCGATCAATGATGAATCGAGTGCTAGTTGCGCCCTACCCCAGTTTTGGGGTGTGGCAGAATTGGTATCGGAATGAATTTGTGTCCAATGGAGTCCACAAAGCCATGTCTGTTAGAGTCTTGCTTATATGTATGTTGTGCATCATACTTAAAATCATGAGGCTACAAGACATCTAAGAAATGTTTCACTTCTTTCACTAATAGTTCATGCTATAGGGCAAGGTCATAAGTACTGCGATATCTAAATTGTGTTATTATTTCAGAGTATGCCTATGGCAAGGAAGATGACTACAAGGTTGATTGGCACAACCATTGCAGAGGGTACTAGTCGCCCTCCAATGGATAAGGGAGATAGGTTAGAGGCTTAGAGTGAGTCTCCTTCCCCAGGTATTACAATTCCTCTATCACCGGATTGATCAATGGGAGATAGAGCTCCAGCTCCTCCCTCACCAGCAGTACCTGAGGGTAGAAGAGTGGCAGACCCTCCCACGCCTGTGGTACCTCTGCTTGTTGCGAAAGGATAGGGTCTTGAGGGAGTTGTTCAGCTGATGGCTCATATAGCCGTAGGTCAGGAGCAGCGACTGGACGCGATAGAGAGACATAGAGGCTAGTCAGCTGAGTGTTCTAGGGTCTGCCAGTTCTTGAGTTTGAACCCTTCTATATTCACTAGATCAGACTCGAGCGAGGATCCTAAGGAATTTATTGATTAGACTTATAGGGTGTTGAAGGTGATGCGAGCTGCAATGACTGAGGAAGTAGAGTTGGTGGCCTTCAGACTACGTGATGTAGCTATATTGTGGTATAAGGCTTGGGCTTGATCCAGAGGAGCCGATGCACTGTCAGCTGAGTGGGAAGACTTCTCCGAGGCCTTTATGCACCACCATCTATCCCAGGAGCTTCGGAAGGCTCGAGCTGAGTAGTTTTTGCACCTAGAGTAGGGAAGTATGAGTGTGCTTGAGTATTGCATTCGGTTTAATTCTCTTACTAGGTATGCTGCGCACATGGTTCAGACTATAGAGGATAGAGTTCATTGGTTCATGTTAGGGTTGGGGCTTCATAGAGCTCGAGATTATTTGGGGGTATCTACTCAGGAACACATGGACATTGCATGAATTCAGTCTTTCGCCCAAAGGGCAGAGGATTCGGTTCATAAATTATGGGATACTCGGAGACATCAGGAGCAATGAATCAAAGCTTTGAGTTTAGGTCCTTACAAAGGGCCGCAGGGTGACCCAGTGGCTTAGTCATCCAGGCAGTCAGTTAGGCCTGTAAGGATTGCCCCACCTCAGTTTCAGGGACAAAGAAGAGACCAAAGCCCTGCTCTATCTAGCTCTCAATGACAGGAGTGGGCGTGGCAGAATCGACCACCATTGCCACCTTATCCTCAATGTGGGAAATCTCATTCAAGTCAGTGCCATCATGGGCAGAATGTATGATATCGTTGTGGGAAGCCAGGGCACTTTAAGAGGGATTGTTTATATAGGGTCGAGGCGGATCAGGCGCGATCAATAGTTGTTTCATCATCCTCCGTTTTACCTCCCATGCCTGATCCTCAGTTGGCAGCAGGCCATGGCAGAGGCAAAGAGAGATATGCTTCTAGTTCGTGGGCAACCTAGAATTGATTTTATGCTTTGGGAGATCAACAGGACCAGGAGGCCTCACCTGATGTTATTACAGGTACTTTGATTATTTATTCACATGCAGTATATGTCTTGCTTGATCCCGATTCTACACTCTATTATGTTACCATTGTTTACGATTCTACACTCTATTATTATCTATATCATTTGTTGTTTCTACGCCAATTGGCGAATCTGTGTTAGCTAGAAGAGTTTACCAAAACTATGTAGTTGTCACTACATGAACATAGGCCCAGACCGAGACACGGGACAAGGAGCCCCAAGAGACCCCAAGTCAACCCATGGCATGAACATACATCTAACCCAATGAAATAAAGTGGAAGACTTAACATAATAAACATAAAAGATGTCTAAACATAACATAGCAAACTGAATATACAACACGATTCTGAAGCTAAATGCAATCCATTGTCTGAAAAGCCTCTAATTGTGATGAGTTGATGGGATAAGACTCCAACTAACTCTCTATGTCTGAAAACTGAAAGTACAAGGATAACTGATAACAAACGATCCTCAGGAGATGAGGATTCACCAATAGATACTGAATGCTAACTCCAGAAGGTGGCTAGTGACAAGGCTGAGTTTGAAGATCAGAGCCTGTATCATAAAATGATACAGCATTAGGTATGCGGCAAGTACGTGGAATGTACCGAGTATGCAAGTTAAGTAAAATTACTTAAATAAGTAAAATCATTCAAAACATGCATAATATAATACACAATTAAGATAAGAATCTGAGAGTAGGGCTTGCATGCTATTTATTTAAATAATGATATGAACATAACTGAACATCATAACTGAACCAAATGACTCAAAGCTGAAATTTGATAATCATAAGTAAAACTGAACATTGGGTCAAACCTGCTTTAGAACATGTATATATATATATCATGAATGATAAACATGTACAACTGAAGTCATGAGGAACAATGGGAGACTCGTCATATAAACGACATTACGATGATAGAGAATTCTTTTGTTTGAGAATACCTCCATACCCTGTTAATGGTATCAGAGCCATGTTGTTAACTGCTAAGTTTTTACTATTGTAGCTATGCTAGGCTAAGTCTTTGTCGTCTGAGATAGAAAGCATGTATTAGGTTCTTGATTAGCTGGACTTATAATCTAGAACAATATGTTAGTATACTGTTAAGATAAATACCAGACTGGGTTCCAGACAGATCTAGGAAGATGGTTACTGTACAACTGTTTATATGATGTATAGTATTATTCTTAAGATTTTAGAATATTTTGTTGTTTGAGTTTTGATATATTCTGAGTGTTAAAGAATTCGGTTAATAATTCTTAAGATTAGACCAGCCTGAAGGGATCGTATTTGCCGCTTAGCCATGTGAAGGCGTTTAGGCTTGATCCTTGGCCTTGTAGAGTCTATTCCCAAAGAATTATTGTAATATCCAGTATTCTTTAAGTCATATCTTAGAATTATTCAAGTAATTTCTCAAACATATAAATATTTATAAATCTAGAGAATTTTACTACTATTCATATATCTGAGTGAACAGCACCATCTGATGAGATAGACTCATCAGGAATTGATAACATGATCTGGCTATTTGTCGAATACAGTTGTCTAACTTAGTGTTCTCTATTATTAGTTTAGCTAGAACAATGCCTAATATAGCTTCTCTAATCTCAAAGACGATACTTCTTACTATGGATAATAACCAGTATATCACGAATAGTATGAATTTATCTATCTCTAAGGTAGAAAATGATTTACAAAATTGGTCTATGGAATAGACCAATTTTGTAAATCATTTTCTACCTTAGAGATAGATAAATTCATACGACAAAGACTTAGAAAGCATGTCTTTTCTGAGATGACCCTAATGGATTTACTATCGCAGAGACAGAAAGCACCATTGCAATTGCAATCAGAAGTTTCTTCTTCTGTTTCAGAATGTTGTGCAACATTTAAGAATTCTTCATCCTCACTATCTTCTTCTTCTTCAGAAGTGTATTCGGATTCTGATTCTTCTTCTTCTAGGATCGAATACAGTTTTTTCTTAACTTCTTCGTCTACATTTAGATGATTAATTTTCTTCTTTTTCTTGTTATTTCTTGGACATTTATTAGCTCTGTGGCCCTTCTTGCCACATGTCCAACATGTCTCTTGAGACGAAGATTCTTCAGACTTCCTTCTTCTGAACTTCTTCTTAGATTTCTTTTCTCTGAAATCTCTTCCCTTTTTGGAGGAAGTTTTCCTGTATTTTCCTGTAGTTCTTTCTTTCTTTCCTAATTTTTTGGCAGAAGGAGGTTTTAGCAGGGGAAATCCAAAGTCCTGACAAAATGTTCCCAATTCTGCTGGTGAAGATTTCTGATCTTCTTTAAGTTGTTTCTTTAGCTTGATATCTGTGCAAAGCTCAATGGCAACAACATTAACTATGCTGATAAGGTCACCGTAAGAAAGTTGATCGTAAGGGATCTTACCATCACATCTATCTCTGATTTTGGATTTTACCTTTTCGGCGAAGTGGGGAGGTAGTCCGCTTAAGAAGCGTTCCTTCCAATACTCATTGTTGCAGTCAGGTCTGATCATGACCTTGTTGAGGAACATGTCCTTGTACCACCTGAAATCAGTTAGTTTTTTGCAGTACAAATTGTTAAGGATTTCCAGACTTCTGTCCTGGAAGAGTCTAGGTTCTCCTACAAAGTGCTTTGCTATACTGTAGACCAGAGTGGCAGTAGCATCTTCTGTAGTAGTAATCTCTGAAGTCTGAGCTCCATTTTCAGTTTTTACTACCGTCTGAGGGTGCTGTTCACTCAGATATATGAATAGTAGTAAAATTCTCTAGATTTATAAATATTTATATGTTTGAGAAATTACTTGAATAATTGTAAGATATGACTTAAAGAATACTGGATATTACAATAATTCTTTGGGAATAGACTCTACAAGGCCAAGGATCAAGCCTAAACGCCTTCACATGGCTAAGCGGCAAATACGATCCCTTCAGGCTGGTCTAATCTTAAGAATTATTAACCGAATTCTTTAACACTCAGAATATATCAAAACTCAAACAACAAAATATTCTAAAATCTTAAGAATAATACTATACATCATATAAACAGTTGTACAGTAACCATCTTCCTAGATCTGTCTGGAACCCAGTCTGGTATTTATCTTAACAGTATACTAACATATTGTTCTAGATTATAAGTCCAGCTAATCAAGAACCTAATACATGCTTTCTATCTCAGACGACAAAGACTTAGCCTAGCATAGCTACAATAGTAAAAACTTAGCAGTTAACAACATGGCTTTGATACCATTAACATCAAAACCAAGAATATGAACAGTAAGTTGGACACCAGAGAAATAGCTGTTATATACCGGGTATATTACAAGCTAATGAAAACCACTATAGCCCCAAAGGCTATAGCATCCTCCGTCAAAGGTGTTACCATGCTCATGGAAGCAAACCAAGAGCATAGTACAACCTTCGTTCCTCGTCTTCTTAAATGGAACGATATCTTAACGGATGAAGAGTGGAAATTCGACTCTATCACCAACCCTTTACCTATCCAACCCGAAAGATCCCAGATCGAAAGGGTTATTCAATTTCCAGATGGATCGATTAATCTTAAGTTTCTACGATCCAACTCACAAAGCCAAGCTTCTTCAAGTAGAAGAATGTCTTCGGCTAGACCTTCTTCTTTTAACCCCCGGGAGGGAGATGACGATAACCCAGCCATGAAGGTTCATGGTGTTGATTTTGGCCAGACCATTCCTAAGGTTTATTATGAAAATAGTCTTTCCAGCCCATCCCCTAGTGAGATGAGGCCTGACCATGGCCGAAAAGACTCTCTCGGAGTTCTTACCTCTGATGATGAGTTTGATATTGATATGAAGAAGATCAACAGGTGGTGGAAGCTGCCAGAACACCAAAGAAAGGTTGATTGGTACAAGGATACCTACACTCTTGAACAGAGAACTGCATTTAGAGATAAGTGGTTCAAAGACATGAAGAGATTCAAAACCGAGATTGAATTCTTCAAATGGTTTGAATGTTCAGGACAGATAGATGACAAGCAATCATCACTCCAGGTTTTAGTTAACAGGTGGTACACAAAGGACCATGTGATCGATAGTATTACTCCTCCTCTTGAAGGTTTGTCTATTCCTTATAAAAAGGAAGTTCTTACTGCTTCCCCCTTCAAGAAACTCAAAGGGAAGACAGGTTCTACTACTGTATCAACTGAGGACATTGACAAGATCCTCGAACAAAACAACTACACTAACCAGATTCTTCATGTTGTCTCTAGACAAATTGAGGAGAAAAACTCTCATAATCCCTTAGCCAAACCAAGTACTTCCAAAGTTAGTTCCAAAATTGAGACTAATCCTATCTTCAAAATCCCTGAGTTCTCTAAAGAAAAATATCCAGATCTCTCGAAAGATTTCACAAGTTCCCCTGACCTTCTAGAAAGGATCAATGAACAGCTCTCCAAACTTAAAGTAACCCAAGGAAGTGACAAGAAAATCAGTACTCTTCTTGAAAGACATCCAAACAAAAGAAATTTCTATCCTAGACCTTCTTTTCCAGATGTCCAATTTGAAGAAGATACCCTTCACCCACAATCTACGGCTGATGGAATAGGAATCACAGAATGGAACATTGATGGAATGGCCGAAGGCCAAATCTACAATAAACTCCAAGAGATAGGCATGAACATTACTGCCTACAAGATGAAAGGTGCCAGTGATAGACATGCAGCTACCATGATAACTGCTGGATTCACTGGAACACTCAAAAATTGGTGGGATAATTACCTCACGGAACAAAACAAGAACGAGATCTTCAATGCAACTGCCACTCAGACGGTAGTAAAAACTGAAAATGGAGCTCAGACTTCAGAGATTACTACTACAGAAGATGCTACTGCCACTCTGGTCTACAGTATAGCAAAGCACTTTGTAGGAGAACCTAGACTCTTCCAGGACAGAAGTCTGGAAATCCTTAACAATTTGTACTGCAAAAAACTAACTGATTTCAGGTGGTACAAGGACATGTTCCTCAACAAAGTCATGATCAGACCTGACTGCAACAATGAGTATTGGAAGGAACGCTTCTTAAGCGGACTACCTCCCCACTTCGCCGAAAAGGTAAAATCTAAAATAAGGGACAGGTGCGATGGAAAAATCCCTTATGATCAACTTTCTTATGGTGACTTGATCAGCATTGTTAATGTGGTTGCCATTGAGCTCTGCACAGATATCAAGCTAAAGAAACAACTTAAGGAAGACCAGAGGACTTCACCAGCAGAATTAGGAACATTCTGCCAAGATTTCGGATTTCCCTTGCTAAAACCGCCTTCTGCCAGGAAACCAGGCAAGAGTGAAAGAACTACAGGAAAATACAGGAAAACTTCCTCCAAAAAGGGAAGAGATTTCAGAGAAAAGAAATCTAAGAAGAAGTTCAGAAGAAGGAAGTCTGAAGAATCTTCGTCTCAAGAGACATGTTGGACATGTGGCAAGAAGGGCCACAGAGCTAATAAATGTCCAAGAAATAACAAGAAAAAGAAGAAAATTAATCTTCTAAATGTAGACGAAGAAGTTAAGAAAAAACTGTATTCGATCCTAGAAGAAGAAGAATCAGAATCTGAATACACTTCTGAAGAAGAAGAAGATAGTGAGGATGAAGAATTCTTAAATGTTGCACAACATTCTGAAACAGAAGAAGAAACTTCTGATTGCAATTGCAATGGTGCTTTCTGTCTCTGCGATAGTAAATCCATTAGGGTCATCTCAGAAAAGACAGCAGAAACCCTCTTTTCCACTATTGAGCACATCCAGGATGATGATGCTCGGAGGAACTATCTCATTGAGCTTCAAAAGCTAGTCACCAGCCATAGAGAAGATAGGCCTAAGGTAACTCCCTTTAGCATGAAACAGGTCATGCAAAGATTCGATAATAAGAAGGAAGAACCTTCTATTGAGATCCTCCGAAGAGAGGTCAACAACCTAAAAGAT
Organism: Datura wrightii; assembly: GCA_035772735.1. Taxonomy (NCBI): domain Eukaryota; kingdom Viridiplantae; phylum Streptophyta; class Magnoliopsida; order Solanales; family Solanaceae; genus Datura; species Datura wrightii. The sequence continues at coordinate 2,196,391 of JASDFA010000014.1, read as the reverse complement.
GAAGTCAGAGAAGTCAAAACCAGACTTCACAAAATTGAAATAGATGCTCTCACAGAACAAGTTCTGAAAGGAGTTAACAATGAAGCCTCTACCTCCAAAGGAAAAGGTATCTTGGATTCAGACCATGATCAATCAGATGATCAGACTGATAACCTCATTGAAGAATCAGAAGGTAATGCTGGCCTTGGAGTCATCACAAGGGTAAGACCTCAGTCTTCTCATATTTTGATTAAGCTTGTCATTAATAATGACTTAGTCCTTAATAAAATTGCCTTATTAGATAGTGGTGCAGACAGAAACTGCATTTCAGAAGGTTTGATTCCCACCAAGTACCTAAGTAAAGGTACTACCAGGCTGTATAGCGCCACAGGTGAGCGTATTGCTATCAATTATAAATTGAATAAGGCTCATATCTGTAATAATGGTATATGTCTTATTAATGATTTTGTAATTACAAAAAATATTAATGAGGATATCATTCTGGGAATTCCCTTTATTACCCAGATCAAACCTTATGTTTCTGATTTCAAAGAAATTCGCACAAAAATTTTAGGGAAAAGTATTTCATTCCCTTTTATTAAAACTCTTTCTCTTGAAGAAAGTAAATTTTTACATAAGCAAACTGCTTTTAAAACAAACCAAATTTGTTTTATTAAAGAAGAAATTAAGCTTAAAAGAATTGAGCAAATTTTAAAAACCCCGGGAATGGTTACTAAGATTTCCGATTTGCAAAAAACTTTTGAAAAAGAAATTTGCTCCGATTTTCCAAATGCCTTTTGGGCCAGAAAAGCCCACACTGTTGATCTCCCATATATTGATGGATTCAATGAACAGGCCATATCCACTAAGGCTAGGCCCATTCAAATGAACCATGAATTAATGGAAGTTTGTAAAAAAGAGATCAATACTCTTTTAGAAAATAAAATCATCCGGCCTTCTAAGTCACCATGGAGCTGTTCGGCTTTCTATGTTAATAAAGCTGCGGAGAAAGAAAGGGGTTCTCCCAGACTAGTTATTAACTATAAGCCTTTAAACACTGCTCTCAAATGGATTAGATACCCAATTCCTAACAAACGAGATTTGTTAAAAAGAACTTTTAAAGCCAATCTTTACAGTAAATTTGACATGAAGTCAGGTTTCTGGCAGATTCAAATTTCTGAAAAAGATAAATACAAAACCGCTTTCAATGTTCCGTTTGGACAATTTGAATGGAACGTAATGCCTTTTGGGTTAAAAAATGCCCCCTCTGAGTTTCAAAATATTATGAACTCTTTATTTAATTGCATTAGTCATTTTTCTATAGTATATATAGATGATGTACTGATATTTTCTGAAGATATTGATTCTCATTTTAAACATCTAAATGTTTTTCTAAGAATTGTTAAACAAAATGGTCTTGTGGTTAGTGCCAAAAAGATCAAACTTTTCCAAACAAAAATTCGGTTTTTAGGCCATGATTTATTTCAAGGTACTTACAAACCTATTTGCAGGGCCATTGAGTTCGCAGATAAATTTCCCAATGAGATCCTTGATAAAACTCAATTACAAAGGTTTTTAGGGAGTCTCAACTACATAGCTGATTTCATCCCTAAAATAAGACATATCTGCAGACCTTTATTCGATAGGCTTAAGAAAAAACCTGCTCCTTGGGGTAATACCCAGACCAGTGCAGTAATAGAAATTAAAAAGATTGCTAAAAATCTTCCTTGCCTGGGTATCCCTAACCCAGAAGCTTTTATGATTGTTGAGACAGACGCCTCTGATATAGGGTATGGAGGTATTCTCAAACAAAAGAATTCCCCGGAGGATTCTGAGCAACTCGTTCGTTACACTTCTGGAGTCTGGAACTCCGCACAGAGAAATTATAGCACTGTTAAGAAAGAAATTCTTTCCATTGTTTTATGTATTTCTAAATTTCAAGATGATCTTGTTAACAAGAGATTTTTGCTTAGAGTAGATTGTAAATCTGCTAAAGATATTTTACAAAAGGATGTGAAAAATCTAATTTCAAAACAAATATTCGCCAGATGGCAAGGGCTATTGTCTAGTTTTGATTTTGATATTGAATTCTTGAAAGGAGAAAACAATTCTCTCCCTGACTTTCTAACCAGAGAATTTTTGCAGGGCAAAAATGAAGCCATTCAACCTCAGGCCTAAATATACAGGCTCAACAACCAGTTCTCCTTCTAGAAAGGAAGAAAAGAAGACAGTAAATCCATTTCACATTCGGCCGTCCATGAACGACCCCTCACCTAACAAATTTTCTGTTTTAGCAGGTATTCCTCCATTGGACCCTAGAATGTCCATCACTCCTTTTCCTCCTCTCCCAGCAAAAAAGGAGACGATAATCTCTCCATTTAAACCAACGGAGCCGACATCTGTTTCCCCTTCAGGTAATCCCAGATTTACCACCCTCCAAACCAGGGATAGTTATACTATGAAAAACCCTGAAAGTTATGCTGAGGCCGTTAACCCAGTTTCAGCAACCAAAAAGAACCCTCTCAGCCCATCATCCAAAAAAGAAACCTTTGACCCGTTTGTTAAACAGGTTTCCCCAATCCTTGCTCTAGATAAGGATTATGAAAACTTTGATATCAAAAACCTTATTCGACCCCTTTATACAGATAGGCAGTATGTCGATACTGATAATCCCCTTAAAACTAGAAAGTTTTTTGAATTTATCCTTGTTGATACTGCTTCAGCAGAAATTGAACACCAATTGCGGGATCCTTCAGACCCCGACAGCATAGCTTACTCAAAAATCACAATTAAAAGGATCTTCACACCTTTTTCCTGGTTAGCCAGTCATTTGCACACTCCTATACCCCTATCCAGACCTTTCAAACCCCAGCACTACAACTGGTTTGACTATCAGCATGCCTGGTTCAATTTTATGTATCTTAGGCCATCCACTCATACTTGGTTCATAAAATACGGACCAGAACTACCTAAATCAATCCTACCCCGATGGTTCTACGAATGGTGGAGTTTTTTCGGAGGTAACCAAAAAACATTACCAAAGTCTTATTTGGACAAATTTCCCCAATTCATTATTGAAAATAGCATTTCAACTTTACCAGAGCACATCCAAATGTGCAAATACTTTATCCAAAGGAGAATATCATATATTTTAAGCTGGTCATTTTCAATCCATGAATTTGATCGAATAAAATATTTATCAAGGGAAGTTATTATCAGAGGATGGGTCCCTGCTGTAAAGGAGTCCAAAGTCCAAGCAATGGAAGTTAAAGCTTCTTCATCAAAGAAAGAAGACCTCAAGAAGAGGTTACAAAAGGCCTTGTCAGATTTAGAAGATGAAGAGACTGATGAAAAATCTGTCTCAGCACTCCTTGAAGAAGCCTCATCCACGGAAGACAATGGAGATGAACTAAATCCTAAAGCATTGGCACAAGCCTATGCAGAAGCATTTTATGAGGATTAGTCCCAGTTGAGGATGTTAAAATCCAAAAATACTGCACTTCCACTAATAGAGGTTCAAAGAACCGGAATTATTAGTTGGAAAAGTGACTAAACCAAATAAAATTAATCCGCGAGGTTATTTCCACTTGCTAAAGGAATTTAGCCAAAAGTCTTCATAAGACCCCACCAAAGGGCCACACCGACAAAAGCTGTTTCCCACTAAAGGAAAGCAACCATCCACTTGGAAGAAAAGGATAAAGCAGATACCCATTATCTTCCCACTCACAAAAGTAGATTCCCACTCAAATCTGAGGATAAGGGCAATCGGCTAGAACCAATCAGAGGAGACCACCGAGTCTTTACCTTATCTCTTACTTTACCTCTTTCATCTATAAATAGATGCTTGTAATTCATTAAGAGGGAGCAGAAAATATACTCTACAATATTTCTCTGAAAGCTCTCACTCTCTATGTACTATTTCCGTTCCGTTGCCATGAATAAAACTTCAGTTTAATAGTAAGTTAATAGTAAGTTCTTCTATTTAAGTTCTGTTATTTTCCGCAATTTATTTTCCAAGATCCTGTTAACAATACTCTTTTAGAAAATAAAATCATCCGGCCTTCTAAGTCACCATGGAGCTGTTCGGCTTTCTATGTTAATAAAGCTGCGGAGAAAGAAAGGGGTTCTCCCAGACTAGTTATTAACTATAAGCCTTTAAACACTGCTCTCAAATGGATTAGATACCCAATTCCTAACAAACGAGATTTGTTAAAAAGAACTTTTAAAGCCAATCTTTACAGTAAATTTGACATGAAGTCAGGTTTCTGGCAGATTCAAATTTCTGAAAAAGATAAATACAAAACCGCTTTCAATGTTCCGTTTGGACAATTTGAATGGAACGTAATGCCTTTTGGGTTAAAAAATGCCCCCTCTGAGTTTCAAAATATTATGAACTCTTTATTTAATTGCATTAGTCATTTTTCTATAGTATATATAGATGATGTACTGATATTTTCTGAAGATATTGATTCTCATTTTAAACATCTAAATGTTTTTCTAAGAATTGTTAAACAAAATGGTCTTGTGGTTAGTGCCAAAAAGATCAAACTTTTCCAAACAAAAATTCGGTTTTTAGGCCATGATTTATTTCAAGGTACTTACAAACCTATTTGCAGGGCCATTGAGTTCGCAGATAAATTTCCCAATGAGATCCTTGATAAAACTCAATTACAAAGGTTTTTAGGGAGTCTCAACTACATAGCTGATTTCATCCCTAAAATTAGACATATCTGCAGACCTTTATTCGATAGGCTTAAGAAAAAACCTGCTCCTTGGGGTAATACCCAGACCAGTGCAGTAATAGAAATTAAAAAGATTGCTAAAAATCTTCCTTGCCTGGGTATCCCTAACCCAGAAGCTTTTATGATTGTTGAGACAGACGCCTCTGATATAGGGTATGGAGGTATTCTCAAACAAAAGAATTCCCCGGAGGATTCTGAGCAACTCGTTCGTTACACTTCTGGAGTCTGGAACTCCGCACAGAGAAATTATAGCACTGTTAAGAAAGAAATTCTTTCCATTGTTTTATGTATTTCTAAATTTCAAGATGATCTTGTTAACAAGAGATTTTTGCTTAGAGTAGATTGTAAATCTGCTAAAGATATTTTACAAAAGGATGTGAAAAATCTAATTTCAAAACAAATATTCGCCAGATGGCAAGGGCTATTGTCTAGTTTTGATTTTGATATTGAATTCTTGAAAGGAGAAAACAATTCTCTCCCTGACTTTCTAACCAGAGAATTTTTGCAGGGCAAAAATGAAGCCATTCAACCTCAGGCCTAAATATACAGGCTCAACAACCAGTTCTCCTTCTAGAAAGGAAGAAAAGAAGACAGTAAATCCATTTCACATTCGGCCGTCCATGAACGACCCCTCACCTAACAAATTTTCTGTTTTAGCAGGTATTCCTCCATTGGACCCTAGAATGTCCATCACTCCTTTTCCTCCTCTCCCAGCAAAAAAGGAGACGATAATCTCTCCATTTAAACCAACGGAGCCAACATCTGTTTCCCCTTCAGGTAATCCCAGATTTACCACCCTCCAAACCAGGGATAGTTATACTATGAAAAACCCTGAAAGTTATGCTGAGGCCGTTAACCCAGTTTCAGCAACCAAAAAGAACCCTCTCAGCCCATCATCCAAAAAAGAAACCTTTGACCCGTTTGTTAAACAGATTTCCCCAATCCTTGCTCTAGATAAGGATTATGAAAACTTTGATATCAAAAACCTTATTCGACCCCTTTATACAGATAGGCAGTATGTCGATACTGATAATCCCCTTAAAACTAGAAAGTTTTTTGAATTTATCCTTGTTGATACTGCTTCAGCAGAAATTGAACACCAATTGCGGGATCCTTCAGACCCCGACAGCATAGCTTACTCAAAAATCACAATTAAAAGGATCTTCACACCTTTTTCCTGGTTAGCCAGTCATTTGCACACTCCTATACCCCTATCCAGACCTTTCAAACCCCAGCACTACAACTGGTTTGACTATCAGCATGCCTGGTTCAATTTTATGTATCTTAGGCCATCCACTCATACTTGGTTCATAAAATACGGACCAGAACTACCTAAATCAATCCTACCCCGATGGTTCTACGAATGGTGGAGTTTTTTCGGAGGTAACCAAAAAACATTACCAAAGTCTTATTTGGACAAATTTCCCCAATTCATTATTGAAAATAGCATTTCAACTTTACCAGAGCACATCCAAATGTGCAAATACTTTATCCAAAGGAGAATATCATATATTTTAAGCTGGTCATTTTCAATCCATGAATTTGATCGAATAAAATATTTATCAAGGGAAGTTATTATCAGAGGATGGGTCCCTGCTGTAAAGGAGTCCAAAGTCCAAGCAATGGAAGTTAAAGCTTCTTCATCAAAGAAAGAAGACCTCAAGAAGAGGTTACAAAAGGCCTTGTCAGATTTAGAAGATGAAGAGACTGATGAAAAAGAGGATGTTAAAATCCAAAAATACTGCACTTCCACTAATAGAGGTTCAAAGAACCGGAATTATTAGTTGGAAAAGTGACTAAACCAAATAAAATTAATCCGCGAGGTTATTTCCACTTGCTAAAGGAATTTAGCCAAAAGTCTTCATAAGACCCCACCAAAGGACCACACCGACAAAAGCTGTTTCCCACTAAAGGAAAGCAACCATCCACTTGGAAGAAAAGGATAAAGCAGATACCCATTATCTTCCCACTCACAAAAGTAGATTCCCACTCAAATCTGAGGATAAGGGCAATCGGCTAGAACCAATCAGAGGAGACCACCGAGTCTTTACCTTATCTCTTACTTTACCTCTTTCATCTATAAATAGATGCTTGTAATTCATTAAGAGGCATCAGAAAATATACTCTACAATATTTCTCTGAAAGCTCTTACTCTCTATGTACTATTTCCGTTGCCATGAATAAAACTTACCATTAACAGGATCTTGGAAAATAAATTGCGGAAAATAACAGAACTTAAATAGAAGAACTTACTATTAACTTACTATTAAACTGAAGTTTTATTCATGGCAACGGAAATAGTACATAGAGAGTGAGAGCTTTCAGAGAAATATTGTAGAGTATATTTTCTGATGCCTCTTAATGAATTACAAGCATCTATTTATAGATGAAAGAGGTAAAGTAAGAGATAAGGTAAAGACTCGGTGGTCTCCTCTGATTGGTTCTAGCCGATTGCCCTTATCCTCAGATTTGAGTGGGAATCTACTTTTGTGAGTGGGAAGATAATGGGTATCTGCTTTATCCTTTTCTTCCAAGTGGATGGTTGCTTTCCTTTAGTGGGAAACAGCTTTTGTCGGTGTGGCCCTTTGGTGGGGTCTTATGAAGACTTTTGGCTAAATTCCTTTAGCAAGTGGAAATAACCTCGCGGATTAATTTTATTTGGTTTAGTCACTTTTCCAACTAATAATTCCGGTTCTTTGAACCTCTATTAGTGGAAGTGCAGTATTTTTGGATTTTAACATCCTCAACTGGGACTAATCCTCATAAAATGCTTCTGCATAGGCTTGTGCCAATGCTTTAGGATTTAGTTCATCTCCATTGTCTTCCGTGGATGAGGCTTCTTCAAGGAGTGCTGAGACAGATTTTTCATCAGTCTCTTCATCTTCTAAATCTGACAAGGCCTTTTGTAACCTCTTCTTGAGGTCTTCTTTCTTTGATGAAGAAGCTTTAACTTCCATTGCTTGGACTTTGGACTCCTTTACAGCAGGGACCCATCCTCTGATAATAACTTCCCTTGATAAATATTTTATTCGATCAAATTCATGGATTGAAAATGACCAGCTTAAAATATATGATATTCTCCTTTGGATAAAGTATTTGCACATTTGGATGTGCTCTGGTAAAGTTGAAATGCTATTTTCAATAATGAATTGGGGAAATTTGTCCAAATAAGACTTTGGTAATGTTTTTTGGTTACCTCCGAAAAAACTCCACCATTCGTAGAACCATCGGGGTAGGATTGATTTAGGTAGTTCTGGTCCGTATTTTATGAACCAAGTATGAGTGGATGGCCTAAGATACATAAAATTGAACCAGGCATGCTGATAGTCAAACCAGTTGTAGTGCTGGGGTTTGAAAGGTCTGGATAGGGGTATAGGAGTGTGCAAATGACTGGCTAACCAGGAAAAAGGTGTGAAGATCCTTTTAATTGTGATTTTTGAGTAAGCTATGCTGTCGGGGTCTGAAGGATCCCGCAATTGGTGTTCAATTTCTGCTGAAGCAGTATCAACAAGGATAAATTCAAAAAACTTTCTAGTTTTAAGGGGATTATCAGTATCGACATACTGCCTATCTGTATAAAGGGGTCGAATAAGGTTTTTGATATCAAAGTTTTCATAATCCTTATCTAGAGCAAGGATTGGGGAAACCTGTTTAACAAACGGGTCAAAGGTTTCTTTTTTGGATGATGGGCTGAGAGGGTTCTTTTTGGTTGCTGAAACTGGGTTAACGGCCTCAGCATAACTTTCAGGGTTTTTCATAGTATAACTATCCCTGGTTTGGAGGGTGGTAAATCTGGGATTACCTGAAGGGGAAACAGATGTTGGCTCCGTTGGTTTAAATGGAGAGATTATCGTCTCCTTTTTTGCTGGGAGAGGAGGAAAAGGAGTGATGGACATTCTAGGGTCCAATGGAGGAATACCTGCTAAAACAGAAAATTTGTTAGGTGAGGGGTCGTTCATGGACGGCCGAATGTGAAATGGATTTACTGTCTTCTTTTCTTCCTTTCTAGAAGGAGAACTGGTTGTTGAGCCTGTATATTTAGGCCTGAGGTTGAATGGCTTCATTTTTGCCCTGCAAAAATTCTCTGGTTAGAAAGTCAGGGAGAGAATTGTTTTCTCCTTTCAAGAATTCAATATCAAAATCAAAACTAGACAATAGCCCTTGCCATCTGGCGAATATTTGTTTTGAAATTAGATTTTTCACATCCTTTTGTAAAATATCTTTAGCAGATTTACAATCTACTCTAAGCAAAAATCTCTTGTTAACAAGATCATCTTGAAATTTAGAAATACATAAAACAATGGAAAGAATTTCTTTCTTAACAGTGCTATAATTTCTCTGTGCGGAGTTCCAGACTCCAGAAGTGTAACGAACGAGTTGCTCAGAATCCTCCGGGGAATTCTTTTGTTTGAGAATACCTCCATACCCTATATCAGAGGCGTCTGTCTCAACAATCATAAAAGCTTCTGGGTTAGGGATACCCAGGCAAGGAAGATTTTTAGCAATCTTTTTAATTTCTATTACTGCACTGGTCTGGGTATTACCCCAAGGAGCAGGTTTTTTCTTAAGCCTATCGAATAAAGGTCTGCAGATATGTCTAATTTTAGGGATGAAATCAGCTATGTAGTTGAGACTCCCTAAAAACCTTTGTAATTGAGTTTTATCAAGGATCTCATTGGGAAATTTATCTGCGAACTCAATGGCCCTGCAAATAGGTTTGTAAGTACCTTGAAATAAATCATGGCCTAAAAACCGAATTTTTGTTTGGAAAAGTTTGATCTTTTTGGCACTAACCACAAGACCATTTTGTTTAACAATTCTTAGAAAAACATTTAGATGTTTAAAATGAGAATCAATATCTTCAGAAAATATCAGTACATCATCTATATATACTATAGAAAAATGACTAATGCAATTAAATAAAGAGTTCATAATATTTTGAAACTCAGAGGGGGCATTTTTTAACCCAAAAGGCATTACGTTCCATTCAAATTGTCCAAACGGAACATTGAAAGCGGTTTTGTATTTATCTTTTTCAGAAATTTGAATCTGCCAGAAACCTGACTTCATGTCAAATTTACTGTAAAGATTGGCTTTAAAAGTTCTTTTTAACAAATCTCGTTTGTTAGGAATTGGGTATCTAATCCATTTGAGAGCAGTGTTTAAAGGCTTATAGTTAATAACTAGTCTGGGAGAACCCCTTTCTTTCTCCGCAGCTTTATTAACATAGAAAGCCGAACAGCTCCATGGTGACTTAGAAGGCCGGATGATTTTATTTTCTAAAAGAGTATTGATCTCTTTTTTACAAACTTCCATTAATTCATGGTTCATTTGAATGGGCCTAGCCTTAGTGGATATGGCCTGTTCATTGAATCCATCAATATATGGGAGATCAACAGTGTGGGCTTTTCTGGCCCAAAAGGCATTTGGAAAATCGGAGCAAATTTCTTTTTCAAAAGTTTTTTGCAAATCGGAAATCTTAGTAACCATTCCCGGGGTTTTTAAAATTTGCTCAATTCTTTTAAGCTTAATTTCTTCTTTAATAAAACAAATTTGGTTTGTTTTAAAAGCAGTTTGCTTATGTAAAAATTTACTTTCTTCAAGAGAAAGAGTTTTAATAAAAGGGAATGAAATACTTTTCCCCAAAATTTTTGTGCGAATTTCTTTGAAATCAGAAACATAAGGTTTGATCTGGGTAATAAAGGGAATTCCCAGAATGATATCCTCATTAATATTTTTTGTAATTACAAAATCATTAATAAGACATATACCATTATTACAGATATGAGCCTTATTCAATTTATAATTGATAGCAATACGCTCACCTGTGGCGCTATACAGCCTGGTAGTACCTTTACTTAGGTACTTGGTGGGAATCAAACCTTCTGAAATGCAGTTTCTGTCTGCACCACTATCTAATAAGGCAATTTTATTAAGGACTAAGTCATTGTTAATGACAAGCTTAATCAAAATATGAGAAGACTGAGGTCTTACCCTTGTGATGACTCCAAGGCCAGCATTACCTTCTGATTCTTCAATGAGGTTATCAGTCTGATCATCTGATTGATCATGGTCTGAATCCAAGATACCTTTTCCTTTGGAGGTAGAGGCTTCATTGTTAACTCCTTTCAGAACTTGTTCTGTGAGAGCATCTATTTCGATTTTGTGAAGTCTGGTTTTGACTTCTCTGACTTCATCTTTTAGGTTGTTGACCTCTCTTCGGAGGATCTCAATAGAAGGTTCTTCCTTCTTATTTTCGAATCTTTGCATGACCTGTTTCATGCTAAAGGGAGTTACCTTAGGCCTATCTTCTCTATGGCTGGTGACCAGCTTTTGAAGCTCAATGAGATAGTTCCTCCGAGCATCATCATCCTGGATGTGCTCAATAGTGGAAAAGAGGGTTTCTGCTGTCTTTTCTGAGATGACCCTAATGGATTTACTATCGCAGAGACAGAAAGCACCATTGCAATTGCAATCAGAAGTTTCTTCTTCTGTTTCAGAATGTTGTGCAACATTTAAGAATTCTTCATCCTCACTATCTTCTTCTTCTTCAGAAGTGTATTCGGATTCTGATTCTTCTTCTTCTAGGATCGAATACAGTTTTTTCTTAACTTCTTCGTCTACATTTAGAAGATTAATTTTCTTCTTTTTCTTGTTATTTCTTGGACATTTATTAGCTCTGTGGCCCTTCTTGCCACATGTCCAACATGTCTCTTGAGACGAAGATTCTTCAGACTTCCTTCTTCTGAACTTCTTCTTAGATTTCTTTTCTCTGAAATCTCTTCCCTTTTTGGAGGAAGTTTTCCTGTATTTTCCTGTAGTTCTTTCTTTCTTTCCTAATTTTTTGGCAGAAGGAGGTTTTAGCAGGGGAAATCCAAAGTCCTGACAAAATGTTCCCAATTCTGCTGGTGAAGATTTCTGATCTTCTTTAAGTTGTTTCTTTAGCTTGATATCTGTGCAAAGCTCAATGGCAACAACATTAACTATGCTGATAAGGTCACCGTAAGAAAGTTGATCGTAAGGGATCTTACCATCACATCTATCTCTGATTTTGGATTTTACCTTTTCGGCGAAGTGGGGAGGTAGTCCGCTTAAGAAGCGTTCCTTCCAATACTCATTGTTGCAGTCAGGTCTGATCATGACCTTGTTGAGGAACATGTCCTTGTACCACCTGAAATCAGTTAGTTTTTTGCAGTACAAATTGTTAAGGATTTCCAGACTTCTGTCCTGGAAGAGTCTAGGTTCTCCTACAAAGTGCTTTGCTATACTGTAGACCAGAGTGGCAGTAGCATCTTCTGTAGTAGTAATCTCTGAAGTCTGAGCTCCATTTTCAGTTTTTACTACCGTGTGAGTGGCAGTTGCATTGAAGATCTCGTTCTTGTTTTGTTCCGTGAGGTAATTATCCCACCAATTTTTGAGTGTTCCAGTGAATCCAGCAGTTATCATGGTAGCTGCATGTCTATCACTGGCACCTTTCATCTTGTAGGCAGTAATGTTCATGCCTATCTCTTGGAGTTTATTGTAGATTTGGCCTTCGGCCATTCCATCAATGTTCCATTCTGTGATTCCTATTCCATCAGCCGTAGATTGTGGGTGAAGGGTATCTTCTTCAAATTGGACATCTGGAAAAGAAGGTCTAGGATAGAAATTTCTTTTGTTTGGATGTCTTTCAAGAAGAGTACTGATTTTCTTGTCACTTCCTTGGGTTACTTTAAGTTTGGAGAGCTGTTCATTGATCCTTTCTAGAAGGTCAGGGGAACTTGTGAAATCTTTCGAGAGATCTGGATATTTTTCTTTAGAGAACTCAGGGATTTTGAAGATAGGATTAGTCTCAATTTTGGAACTAACTTTGGAAGTACTTGGTTTGGCTAAGGGATTATGAGAGTTTTTCTCCTCAATTTGTCTAGAGACAACATGAAGAATCTGGTTAGTGTAGTTGTTTTGTTCGAGGATCTTGTCAATGTCCTCAGTTGATACAGTAGTAGAACCTGTCTTCCCTTTGAGTTTCTTGAAGGGGGAAGCAGTAAGAACTTCCTTTTTATAAGGAATAGACAAACCTTCAAGAGGAGGAGTAATACTATCGATCACATGGTCCTTTGTGTACCACCTGTTAACTAAAACCTGGAGTGATGATTGCTTGTCATCTATCTGTCCTGAACATTCAAACCATTTGAAGAATTCAATCTCGGTTTTGAATCTCTTCATGTCTTTGAACCACTTATCTCTAAATGCAGTTCTCTGTTCAAGAGTGTAGGTATCCTTGTACCAATCAACCTTTCTTTGGTGTTCTGGCAGCTTCCACCACCTGTTGATCTTCTTCATATCAATATCAAACTCATCATCAGAGGTAAGAACTCCGAGAGAGTCTTTTCGGCCATGGTCAGGCCTCATCTCACTAGGGGATGGGCTGGAAAGACTATCTTCATAATAAACCTTAGGAATGGTCTGGCCAAAATCAACACCATGAACCTTCATGGCTGGGTTATCGTCATCTCCCTCCCGGGGGTTAAAAGAAGAAGGTCTAGCCGAAGACATTCTTCTACTTGAAGAAGCTTGGCTTTGTGAGTTGGATCGTAGAAACTTAAGATTAATCGATCCATCTGGAAATTGAATAACCCTTTCGATCTGGGATCTTTCGGGTTGGATAGGTAAAGGGTTGGTGATAGAGTCGAATTTCCACTCTTCATCCGTTAAGATATCGTTCCATTTAAGAAGACGAGGAACGAAGGTTGTACTATGCTCTTGGTTTGCTTCCATGAGCATGGTAACACCTTTGACGGAGGATGCTATAGCCTTTGGGGCTATAGTGGTTTTCATTAGCTTGTAATATACCCGGTATATAACAGCTATTTCTCTGGTGTCCAACTTACTGTTCATATTCTTGGTTTTGACGTTAAGGGTCAAAGTATCCATGATGTTTGGATCATGAATATCTACCGAGAAGTTGGGGTAACAGTTAAAGTAAACCGGGCCATTAGCTAGGTTACTTTCAAGAACTCCTAGAAGAGAGTCATCAAAGTTTAATAATCTATCATCTCTAAGTAACAAACAAAGAGGGATATTAAGACCTTTACGGAAAAGAGGTTTAACAGGTACTTGTACTAGACCGATATGAAGAAATTTAAAATCTTTCTTATATCTATCAATATCAGCAGCAATTAATAATTTAATAATTTCTAAAGAATTATTAATAGCAATAGTGGATTCACAAGTCTTAATGTTGTACTTTTTAAACATGGAAAAATTACCTAACTGGTAAATTTTCTCAAAAGGTTCTTTTGGAATAGACCAATTTTGTAAATCATTTTCTACCTTAGAGATAGATAAATTCATACTATTCGTGATATACTGGTTATTATCCATAGTAAGAAGTATCGTCTTTGAGATTAGAGAAGCTATATTAGGCATTGTTCTAGCTAAACTAATAATAGAGAACACTAAGTTAGACAACTGTATTGGACAAATAGCCAGATCATGTTATCAATTCCTGATGAGTCTATCTCATCAGATGGTGCTGTTCACTCAGATATATGAATAGTAGTAAAATTCTCTAGATTTATAAATATTTATATGTTTGAGAAATTACTTGAATAATTCTAAGATATGACTTAAAGAATACTGGATATTACAATAATTCTTTGGGAATAGACTCTACAAGGCCAAGGATCAAGCCTAAACGCCTTCACATGGCTAGGCGGCAAATACGATCCCTTCAGGCTGGTCTAATCTTAAGAATTATTAACCGAATTCTTTAACACTCAGAATATATCAAAACTCAAACAACAAAATATTCTAAAATCTTAAGAATAATACTATACATCATATAAACAGTTGTACAGTAACCATCTTCCTAGATCTGTCTGGAACCCAGTCTGGTATTTATCTTAACAGTATACTAACATATTGTTCTAGATTATAAGTCCAGCTAATCAAGAACCTAATACATGCTTTCTATCTCAGACGACAAAGACTTAGCCTAGCATAGCTACAATAGTAAAAACTTAGCAGTTAACAACATGGCTCTGATACCATTAAGTTGGACACCAGAGAAATAGCTGTTATATACCGGGTATATTACAAGCTAATGAAAACCACTATAGCCCCAAAGGCTATAGCATCCTCCGTCAAAGGTGTTACCATGCTCATGGAAGCAAACCAAGAGCATAGTACAACCTTCGTTCCTCGTCTTCTTAAATGGAACGATATCTTAACGGATGAAGAGTGGAAATTCGACTCTATCACCAACCCTTTACCTATCCAACCCGAAAGATCCCAGATCGAAAGGGTTATTCAATTTCCAGATGGATCGATTAATCTTAAGTTTCTACGATCCAACTCACAAAGCCAAGCTTCTTCAAGTAGAAGAATGTCTTCGGCTAGACCTTCTTCTAAATCCCTCTCTAAAGTATGAAATTCTATGCCTAATCTATGGAGTTTTAATCCAAATGCATGAATCTTCTATTTCTATACATGAGTATGATTTGATTATGATCCTTCTATTTAAATATGAAGCATGTGAAAATTTTATAACGTTTTCAATTTAAAATCATGATTTTAGTCTTATGAATTAAAAGCCCATGGATGAGATGTTAATGAGAGATGAGATTTGTGATGAATATATGATGATGATGAGATATTTTGATGAAAAGCGTGGTTTCAAGCTACCCATGTTTATAGTTGTGATTTCGATGAGAATTGAGTATTTCTATATATAATAAAGCATTGGATTATGCCCATATTTTAAGTATGAATGATGATTTTTCCCGAACAAAGCTTACCACATTACTTTGGAGTGAAGATTCCCAATTATATTTTTAGCTTATGGTATGTTTTGAGTTAAAGTTTTCATATGTATGACTTACCACATGGTTTTGGAGCGAATGCACCCAATTAGGTTTTAATCTTGTGGTATGTATTGAGCTAAAGCTTCTCATATCCATTATTCCATATTTAAGATGTATTTCATCATTGAGCTTCATTAATAGACGATGTTAAGCTTCCTCATAAAATGATGTAGGGCATATGCATGTTTTGGGAGTAGTGTCTAGCACTAAGTAGGCTAAGGGTTGATCACCCTATGCCTCAGAACAATGCGCCAACATAAATTTATATATTATGACTTTCGGACCTCCCTCATGAGCTTCACTTGCCAGGATGGGCCTTTAGCTTGATGTCGATTTCATGGTATCGTCCCAAGCCCTAGTAAGGCTTTGGACGGCTCTACCCACTTGACTGTGATAGTTAGGACCATGTAAGCTCTATCGTGGTATGTCGGTTAGAATATGAGTCTCCCTCTGTTTCTCATGATTTTAGATATGCATGTTTCATTACTCATGAGGTTTATGCAAAAGCATGTTCTAAAGCAGCTTTGACTCAATGTTCAACTTTTCTTATAAATGTCACAATTCAGCTTTGACTCAATTGATTCAGTTATGTTGATATGAAGTTATTTTATGTTATGTTTTGAAGAGATCATGAATACATAAAAAATTCATGCAATCCCTACGCTTAGATTCTTATGTTTATGTTTACATTATGCATTGTCTTTAAATGATTTTATTTGCTTTAGCGGTTTCACTTACTTTGCATACTCGGTATAGTCCACATACTGACTGCATACTCTATGCTATATCATTTTAAGATATAGGACCCAGCTTATCAGTGTTAACACTCTTATTGTGGGTGAGTCATTATTTCCCGAGGACTAGATTATTCAACTTTCCTTAATGTATTTCAGTTTCAGCTTTGTTGAGATAGTTAGGGTCTCTTCCCATCAACTCATCATGTTTAGAGGCTTTTCTAGCATATGTATGTATTCAGCTTCGGATTTCATATTCTGATGTTATGTTCAATTTAGACTTCCTCTATGATTATTTTATCTATTATTTAGTAACTTAATTGAGATTAGATGTATGCTTATGCCATGGGTCGACTTGGGGCCTCTCGGGGCTCCTTGTCACGTGTTACTATCTGTGCCCCTATTCTGGTCGTGAAAAACTTGGTAGCTGATCCATAGGTTTGAAGTGTCCTAGGGTGTCTGAAAGCCGCATTAAGTAGAGTCTTTTTCATGGGTGTGAAGCACTCCACACTTATGACGAAGAGGCTACAAGACATTTAGGAAATGTTTCCTTCTTTCATGATCTATGTCGTGCGATGAAAAGTCTTTCTATCCTTCTAATTCTTGTTATTCGCGATTGTAGAATCATGGATCCTCAAAGGATGAACGGTAGGAGAAATGGGAATGGTGAAGGCCATGAGGATGGCAACAATAATGGGCACCAGTAAGCCCCACTTGTTTAGGAGCACCAAGAACCATAGCCAGTTTCTCATGCTGAGTTCCAGGACGCTATTCAAATGCTTGCATAGGCCTTGACCGCTCAAGTCAACCAGTAGGGCGTTGTGCATGTTTCACAAAATGGAAATGCAACGGCGGCTCGAGTTAGAGACTTCTTGACGATGAACCCACCGAAGTTCCTTCGGTCCAAGGTAGATAAGGATCCGCATGAGTTCATAGATGAAATATTGAAGATCACCTAAGTCATGTGGGTTAGTGGAGTTGAGTGCGCAGAGTTGGCCTCTTACCAGTTGAAAGGGCTCACGCATATCTAGTTTCGCCAGTGGAAGGATAGCAGGGTTGCTGGAGCAGGTCCTATTACTTTGGAGGAGTTCCATGTTGCACTCCTAGACCAGTTCTTCCCTGATGAGATAAGGGAGCTGAAGGAAGCTGAGTTCATGAATTTGAAGCAAGGGAGAATCACTGTACAAGAGTATGCCCGTGAGTTCACTAGCCTATTGAAATATTCCCCAGAGTTAGTAGCTGAGTAGAGGGCGCGAGTGAGAACGTTCGTGCATGGTGTAACGGGCTATTTGGACAAGGATTGTAGTCCTGCTATGCTCCACCAGTACATGGATTCTCCATGGATAGTGTTGTATGCCAAGCAGATGGAGGCAGCACATCTAAGGGAGAGGGAGGCCAAGAGGTCCAGGACTGATGACCACATATTCTTCCAGCCGAGGTTAGGTGGTGGGCACCGACAACAGACTTACTAGAGAACATCGGCTCAAGCATCTTTGGCGTTGAGTGTGCCATCCAGGCCTAGACATGATTAGAGAGAGTGAGCATCAGGTTCGAGGGGTTAGAGCAGCAGACTCATACATTTTAATATCCCAACTTATCACAAATATGGTTGGGGGCACACAAGCCAGTGGAAGGTTAAAGTGCTTGATTCGGGTGTGGGAAGCAGAACACATACTTAGAGATTGCCCAGTAGTGAGATAGGATCAGGTTGGGGGCCGGAGGCCAGCCTCTAGTTCAATAGCCCTTCCCGCATACTCAACCCATCTGGGGGCATCTACTAGCACAGCTGGCGGTCAGCGCCAGAATAGATTCTATCCTTTAGCATCCCTCTAGGAGAAGGAGGTCTCCCCAGATGTGGTCACTGGTATGTTATGATTTTTCCATATTTATGTTTATGCTTTGTTCTATCTGGGGGCTACATTGCCTTTTGTGACACCTTATGCGGCCAGTAGCTTCAAAGTCTGTCCTAAAGTGTTTTTAGAACTCTTATCAGTTTCTACTCCAGTTGGTGACTCAGTTATAGCTAGACGACTGTATAGATGTTGCCCATTCTCAGTCCTTTAGAAGGTCACCTCCACAGATTTGATAGAGTCAGCCATGATCAATTTCAATGTTATTTTTGACATGGATTGGCTATTTGCATGCTACGATTCGGTTATTTGTAGAACCCGAGCAGTAGAGTTCAGATTTTTAGGTGAACCAATTTTAGAATGGAAGGGTAGTTCAGTTGTTCCTGTAGGGCGATTCATTTCCTACCTTAAGGCTAGAAAGATGATATCTAAGGGTTATGTGTATCATTTAGTTAGGGTTAAGGATGTTCAGTTTGATACCCTAGCTATCCAGTCAGTTCCAGTAGTACGTGAGTATCCACAGGTCTTTCCTGATGATTTGTCGGGTGTTCTTCTCGAGTGGGAGATTGATTTTGGTATTGACGTTCTTCATGATATGCAACCTATATCTATTTCTCCATATAGGATATCTCCAGCCGAGCTAAAAGATTTGGAAGAGCAGTTACCTTTTAGATAAGGGTTTCATTAGACCAAGAAATTCTCCTTGGGGTGCACCAATCTTATTTGTCCGCAAAAAGGATGATTCCCTTCCCATGTTCATTGATTATCAGCAATTGAACAAAGTCACTGTCAAGAACATGTATCCTCTGCCCAGGATTGATGGTTTATTTGACCAGCTTTAGGGTGTCATGTTTTTCTGAAAGATAGATCTCAGATCTGGGTATAATCAGCTCAGAGTACAGGAGAGTGATATCCTGAAGACAGCCTTCAGGACGCAGTATGGTCAATCTGAGTTTGTAGTTATGACTTTTGGACTAACGAATGCTCCTGTAGCTTCTATGGATTTGAAGAACAAGGTGCTCAAGCCATATCTGGATATTTTCGTGATTGCGTTCATTGATGACATCCTTATATACTCTCGGAGCAAGGAGGAGCATGCCGCTCATACGAGAGTAGTGCTTTAGTCTCTCAACGATTGTCAATTATATGCCAAGTTCAGCAAGTGCATGTTTTGGTTGAACTCTGTAGCATTTTTGGGCCATGTGGTATCAAGTGAGGGCGTAAAGGTAGATTCTCAGAAAATCGAGGCGGTGAAGAATTGGCCAAGACTGGTGAATCCTTCAAATACTCAAAGTTTCTTGGGTTTAGCCGGCTACTATCAAAGATTTGTGGAGGGCTTTTCATCTATTGCAGCACCTTTGACCTAATTGACCTAGAAAAAGGTGAAGTTCCAATGGCCGGAGGCTTATGAGATGAGCCTCCAAGAGTTGAAGACCTGACTTACCTCAGCACTGGTGTTGACCCTACCCTAGGGTACTGATGAATTTGTGGTATACTGTAATGCTTCAGGAATCGAACTCGGGTGTGCATTGATGCAGCTGGGAAAGTGATAGCATATGCCTCTAGACAGTTGAAAGTCCACAAAAAAATTACCTGACCCATGAACTTGAGTTGGCTGCGGTGGTATTCGCCTTGAAGATTTGGCGGCATTACTTGTATGGGGTCCATGTAGATGTGTTTACGGACCATAAGAGTTTACAATTTGTGTTCACACAGAAAGATTTAAATCTAAAATAAAGAAGGTGATTTGAACTACTCAATGACTATAATATGAGTGTTCTTTGTCATCCAGGTAAAGCTAATAAGGTAGGGAATGCAGTTAATAGACTCTCTATGGAGAGTGTATCCCATATGGATGAAGGGTAAAAGGAGTTGGTGAGGGATGTGTATCGACTCACAAGGTTGGGAGTTAGGTTGGTTGACCTGGCTGATGGCGGCATGGTGGTTCAAAACAGATCAGAATCATCCTTGGTTACTAATGTGAAAGCTAGACAAGATGAGGACCCAATTTTGGTAAAATTGAAGGAAGTCGTTAAAAGTCAGAAGGTGGAGGTCTTCTCCCAACGGGGAGATGGTGTGCTTTGGTACCAGGGTTGCTTGTGTGTATCGGACGTGGACAATTTAAGGAGCTGGATTTTGCATGAGGTTCATGGATCCAGGTATTCTATCCATCCAGGTGCCACCAAGATGTATCGTGAATTACGGGAAATCTATTGGTGGAATGGCATGAAGAAGGATATTGTAGAATTCGTAGACAAGTGTTTGAACTATCAGCAAGTAAAGGTTGAGCATTAGAGACCGAGAGGTGTGCTTCAGGATATCGACATTTTTACTTGGAAGTGGGATGAATTAATATGAATTTCATCACAGGTTCGCCTCGTACTCGTCGACAATATGATTCCATTTGGGTTGTGGTGGATAGGTTGAACAAGGCTGCACCATGGATTCGGGGGAGGATTATGCTAAGCTATATATTGGGGAGTTGGTTCGATTGCATGGAGTGCCCTTATCCATCATTTCAGACCAAGGTTCTCAATTTACCTCTCAGTTTTGGAAATCGTTTAAAAAAGGATTAGGTACACACATTAAGCTTAGCACAACATTTCACCTGTAAACAGATGGACAAGCAGAGCGGACAACTCAGACCCTCGAGGGCATGTTGAGAGAATGTGTGGTGGACTTCAAGGGTGTTAGGATGATCACTTTCCTCTGATCGAGTTCGCCTACAGTCACAGCTATTACTCTAGTATTTAGATAGCGCTGTTAGAGGATCTCTACGGGCTGGGATGTAGGTCTCCCATCAGATGGTTTGAGGTTGGTGAGGTGGTAATAATAGGGCCAGATTCAGTTCATGAAGCAATGAAGAAGGTTTAGTTGATAAGAGACAGGTTGAAAACCGCCCAGAGTTGCCAAAAGTCTTATACGGATGTGAGAAGAAGAGAATTAGAATTTGAAGTCGATGACTTGGTATTTCTGAGGGTCTCTCCCATAAAGAGAGTGATGCGGTTTGGAAAGAAAGGAAAACTTAGTCCCCGCTATATCGGCCCGTATCGGATAGTGAGACGTGTTGGCAAGGTGGCTTATATGTTGGAGTTGCCTTAAGAATTAGCTTCTATGCATCTTGTGTTTCATGTATCACTTTTGAAGAAGTGTTTGGGTGATCCAGCCTTAGTTGTCCCGATGGACAGTGTTGGTGTGAGAGATAGTCGTAGCTATGAAGAGGTTCCGGTGGAAACATTAGATCATCAGGTTCGATGGCTAAGGAATAACGAAGTAGCTTTAGTTAAAGTGTTATGGAGGAATCAACATGTTAAAGGAGCTACATGGGAAGCCGAAGAGGATATGATGACTAGATGCCCACATTTATTCTCTACCAGCTCAGTTTAAGCTTGAGGTATCAGTTTTGTGCTCATAGTTTAATTAGTTTCATGTTTAGTTCATGTGCACAACATTCTTTTTATGTATATGTATGTGCGTATGGTTCATGAAATTAGTTCAGTTATGTGATTCGAATTGGAGGTAGTCATTGTGTCAGTTTTCAGTTTAAATGATCAGTATTTGAATATGATAATTGCATATTCTCTGCTTTTCTGAGTGTTTCCAATATTCTGGGATGAATATTCCCAAGGGGGAGATATTTTTATACCCTAGAATCCCAAAGATCAGATCGGGAGTTTAAACGGAGAAAAAGTGAAATTTTGCAGCATACTCAGAACGGGTCGTGAGGAGACTCGTGAGAACAACTCATAAGTCGTGATGTGACCATGGGGAAGGCCCAGGTATTTAGTGAGAAGTTTGGAAGAAATGAGAACCCACGGGCGAGACCACGACTCTTGGCCAGGCCCCACAAGTCGTTGGGTTAGTGGTGGGGAAGGGAATTAGGAAAAGGAAAGATTAAGGGAAGTAGACTTGACAGGAGGTCCCAACAAATCTTGGTCACTCCCCACGATTCATGGGGTGATTCATTAGAAAGCTGGAGTGAAATTTGACGAGGCAAGATAGTGTACATAATGGACGATGTCATGAGTCGTGCCCCGAGCAACGAGTCATAAGATCACCTTTTAGGATCACCTAGCAGTTATTTTTCTACAAATTTAGTGAGGGCTTTTCTGTAATTTCTAACTTCGTAAGAATTAACTACGATGTTTTGGATTATGAATAGTGACTTTAAAAGGGGTTAAGTTCATTTTACGCCTCACTCATTCATGCATTCCAAGATAGAAGACTTGAGAGGGAGATAAACTTAGCATTCACCAATTTCCTTACAATTTCCTATTTGGCATCTAAAGAAGTGTTAGAATCAGCTACCAACAAGTATGTAAGGTTATGAATGGGTGATTTTTTCACACCCATGCCCAATCCCTCTCTACAATATGAAATTCTATGCCTAATCTCTGGAGTTTTAATCCAACTGCATGAATCTTGTATTTCTATACATGAGTATGATTTGATTATGATCCTTCTATTGAAATATGAAGCAAGTGAAAATTTGATAACGTTTTCAATTTATGATCATGATTTTAGTGTTATGAATTAAGAGCCCATAGATGAGATGCTTATGAGAGATGAGATTTATGATGAATATATGATGATGATCACATATTATGATGAAAAGCATGATTGAAGCTATGCATGTGTACAATTGCTATTTTGATGAGAATTGAGTATTTCTATGTATAATAAAGCTTTGGGCGATCACTCCTGCAATCGTGCTGTGGGTACAGGCTGAGGGTCAGATCATCAGACGCAGTAGGAGCCAAATTTTAGTGAAATAGTTGTATGCTCCTCTCATCCAGGAGCCATGTCCTAGTTTTGACTATTTTTAGTTTTGTGTATAGCATGGGTAGGTCGGGGCCCTGTCCCATGCATTTTAGCATGTTTACTCTGTAGAGGTTGATGTGGACTAGTTTGTACAGTAATTTTTGTTGTGTAGTTGCGTTGGTTTTCCATTGCTCTGTTTAGGTTTATTGTAGCCATGTTGGCTTTACACGTTGCATATTCATTATTATCGAGATATTATGGGTCTAGTATTTATCTCAGTTAGTTGTGAAAGGTGACTTGGTCAGCCTTAGTGTTACATTTATATATGCTATATAGCCGGCTTCTCGATCAATGATGAATCGAGTGCTAGTTGCGCCCTACCCCAGTTTTGGGGTGTGGCAGAATTGGTATCGGAATGAATTTGTGTCCAATGGAGTCCACAAAGCCATGTCTGTTAGAGTCTTGCTTATATGTATGTTGTGCATCATACTTAAAATCATGAGGCTACAAGACATCTAAGAAATGTTTCACTTCTTTCACTAATAGTTCATGCTATAGGGCAAGGTCATAAGTACTGCGATATCTAAATTGTGTTATTATTTCAGAGTATGCCTATGGCAAGGAAGATGACTACAAGGTTGATTGGCACAACCATTGCAGAGGGTACTAGTCGCCCTCCAATGGATAAGGGAGATAGGTTAGAGGCTTAGAGTGAGTCTCCTTCCCCAGGTATTACAATTCCTCTATCACCGGATTGATCAATGGGAGATAGAGCTCCAGCTCCTCCCTCACCAGCAGTACCTGAGGGTAGAAGAGTGGCAGACCCTCCCACGCCTGTGGTACCTCTGCTTGTTGCGAAAGGATAGGGTCTTGAGGGAGTTGTTCAGCTGATGGCTCATATAGCCGTAGGTCAGGAGCAGCGACTGGACGCGATAGAGAGACATAGAGGCTAGTCAGCTGAGTGTTCTAGGGTCTGCCAGTTCTTGAGTTTGAACCCTTCTATATTCACTAGATCAGACTCGAGCGAGGATCCTAAGGAATTTATTGATTAGACTTATAGGGTGTTGAAGGTGATGCGAGCTGCAATGACTGAGGAAGTAGAGTTGGTGGCCTTCAGACTACGTGATGTAGCTATATTGTGGTATAAGGCTTGGGCTTGATCCAGAGGAGCCGATGCACTGTCAGCTGAGTGGGAAGACTTCTCCGAGGCCTTTATGCACCACCATCTATCCCAGGAGCTTCGGAAGGCTCGAGCTGAGTAGTTTTTGCACCTAGAGTAGGGAAGTATGAGTGTGCTTGAGTATTGCATTCGGTTTAATTCTCTTACTATGTATGCTGCGCACATGGTTCAGACTATAGAGGATAGAGTTCATTGGTTCATGTTAGGGTTGGGGCTTCATAGAGCTCGAGATTATTTGGGGGTATCTACTCAGGAACACATGGACATTGCATGAATTCAGTCTTTCGCCCAAAGGGCAGAGGATTCGGTTCATAAATTATGGGATACTCGGAGACATCAGGAGCAATGAAACAAAGCTTTGAGTTTAGGTCCTTACAAAGGGCCGCAGGGTGACCCAGTGGCTTAGTCATCCAGGCAGTCAGTTAGGCCTGTAAGGATTGCCCCACCTCAGTTTCAGGGACAAAGAAGAGACCAAAGCCCTGCTCTATCTAGCTCTCAATGACAGGAGTGGGCGTGGCAGAATCGACCACCATTGCCACCTTATCCTCAATGTGGGAAATCTCATTCAAGTCAGTGCCATCATGGGCAGAATGTATGATATCGTTGTGGGAAGCCAGGGCACTTTAAGAGGGATTGTTTATATAGGGTCGAGGCGGATCAGGCGCGATCAATAGTTGTTTCATCATCCTCCGTTTTACCTCCCATGCCTGATCCTCAGTTGGCAGCAGGCCATGGCAGAGGCAAAGAGAGATATGCTTCTAGTTCGTGGGCAACCTAGAATTGATTTTATGCTTTGGGAGATCAACAGGACCAGGAGGCCTCACCTGATGTTATTACAGGTACTTTGATTATTTATTCACATGCAGTATATGTCTTGCTTGATCCCGATTCTACACTCTATTATGTTACCATTGTTTACGATTCTACACTCTATTATTATCTATATCATTTGTTGTTTCTACGCCAATTGGCGAATCTGTGTTAGCTAGAAGAGTTTACCAAAACTATGTAGTTGTCACTACATGAACATAGGCCCAGACCGAGACACGGGACAAGGAGCCCCAAGAGACCCCAAGTCAACCCATGGCATGAACATACATCTAACCCAATGAAATAAAGTGGAAGACTTAACATAATAAACATAAAAGATGTCTAAACATAACATAGCAAACTGAATATACAACACGATTCTGAAGCTAAATGCAATCCATTGTCTGAAAAGCCTCTAATTATGATGAGTTGATGGGATAAGACTCCAACTAACTCTCTATGTCTGAAAACTGAAAGTACAAGGATAACTGATAACAAACGATCCTCAGGAGATGAGGATTCACCAATAGATACTGAATGCTAACTCCAGAAGGTGGCTAGTGACAAGGCTGAGTTTGAAGATCAGAGCCTGTATCATAAAATGATACAGCATTAGGTATGCGGCAAGTACGTGGAATGTACCGAGTATGCAAGTTAAGTAAAATTACTTAAATAAGTAAAATCATTCAAAACATGCATAATATAATACACAATTAAGATAAGAATCTGAGAGTAGGGCTTGCATGCTATTTATTTAAATAATGATATGAACATAACTGAACATCATAACTGAACCAAATGACTCAAAGCTGAAATTTGATAATCATAAGTAAAACTGAACATTGGGTCAAACCTGCTTTAGAACATGTATATATATATATCATGAATGATAAACATGTACAACTGAAGTCATGAGGAACAATGGGAGACTCGTCATATAAACGACATTACGATGATAGAGCTTGCATGGTCCCGACTATCACACTCAAGTGGACAGAGCCGTCTAAAGCCTTGCCAAGCTAAAGACGCTACCATTATATCGATATCAACCTGAAGGCCCCCTTTGGGCAGGGATAAGCTCACATAGGAGGTCCCAAAATAATTTGATCATATCTATGTTGGCGTGTAGTTGTAAGGCATAAGGTTGACTGACCCATAGCCTACTCGGTGCTAGAGACTACTCCTAAAAACATGCATATGCTCTCCATTGTTTTTCAACGAAGCTGACCATCGTCTATTGACGAAGCTGAATAATCATGTATAGATAAAATATGAAATCATACATGAGGAGCCTTGGCTCAAACCATACCACAAGCTGAACATAGTTGGGAGTCTTGACTCCAAAACCATGTGGTAAGCTAATTCATGAAATCATTAATCATACTTGAACATATGTGCTTGCCCAATACTTAAACATGCTTGAAAATACTTAATTCACTTTGAAACATGACCATAGATATGGGTAACCTGCAAAAATGGTTTTCATCATTAATATCTCATCATAATTGAACATCATCATAAATCTCAACTTTCATGAACTTCTCATGGATGGGCATTTTAATTTATAAAGCTTGATAAAATGATTATCATTGAAAACAATGTAAAACATGCCACTAAATCATAATTCAATAATAGATACATGCTTAGATCATACCCATGGTAGAAACTTAGAAAATTCATACATTGGTTTAAAACCCCTTAGGATCAACATATAGATTTTCATGAATTAGAGAGGGTTTGGGCATGGGTGTGAAAATATTCACTCATTCAGAACCTTACATACCTGGGAAGAACTGATTCTACAACTTCTCTCATTGTCCAAGGAGGAATTGGTGGAAAACTTGGAAGAATTAAGCTTCATTACTCTTGGAAAGCTCTATATTCGCATGCATGAAGGAGGGTGGGCTTGAATAAGTTAAACCCCCATAAAACTCCCATTTTGAGCTTAAACCAATGTAGTAGGGGACATAGGGGCTTGGAGATTATGGTTTTGCCCTTACTAAAACTGCAGAAATTTAGCCTCTGATTGATCCAGATACCCACACAACCGGTCTTCCTTCACTCCCATGACCCATCACTTCGCTCATAGTCTCGCCCCTGATTCATGCCTCAGATCTTCTACAACTATCGGACAGGACGAATTTCTCCAACCTCCAACAACTTGTGGTTACTAGTCGTCGTCACCCCTGTCACTATCCTGGAAATCCTCCCAACTGACACATATAACAACTCGTTATTACCAACAATGAGTCATCCCAAGACCCATCACTTCCTCCCTGATAAAGACCAGCCTCACCATGACTCCCATCTAACGAATAATTACAACCATCAACGGGTCATTCTGAGACCCGTTATTTCCCAGTACAACTCTACAACCTTTCACCACCGTCACTTCTAACAGCCCGTTCTTTCTTCTAACTACCCGTACCTGACGGAGTGACCAGCTACGAATTGGACTGCATGACTAAACTAAACTCATGAACCATATGTGCATACTTTGACATGAAAGAAACTAGAGCACATGAATTGAACATGAAACTGAATAGAGTATAAGGCAAAAACTGATATCTCAAGCTGAAACTGAGCCAGAAAGGAATAGATGTGGGAATTTAGCTATCATATCTGCTTCAGCTTCCCACATAGCTCCCTCAACATGCTGATTCCTCCATAAAACCTTGACGGAAGATACTTCTTTGTTCCTTAGTTTCTTAACCTGATGATCAAATATGTCCACCAGAATCTCCTCCTAGCTAAGGCTGTCTTTCACACCTACACTCTCTACCGGAACAACTAGAGCTGGATCACCCAAACACTTCCTTAAGAGTGATACATGGAAAACTGGATGGACTGAAGCTAATTCTGAGGGCAACTCAAATTCATATGCTACCTTGCCAACCCGTGTCACAATCCGGTATGTGCCAACAAAACGGGGACTGAGTTTTCCTTTCTTTCCGAACCTCATCACTCCCTTTATGGGAGACGCCTTCAGAAACACCCATTCATCAACTATGAACTCAAGTTCCCTCCTCCTTACCTTGGCATAGGACTTTTGGTGACTTAAGTTATTTTCAACCTGTCCCGTATGAGTGGAACTTTTTACATAGCCTCATGGATTGAATCTGGTCCTATCATCATATATTCACCGACTTCAAACAACCAATAGGCGATGTAGAGCTCTGCCCATAGAGAGCCTTAAATGGAGCCATGTGGATGCTGGAATGGTAGCTGTTATTGTATGCAAACTCAATAAGAGGCAAATGGTTATCCCAACTACCCTTCAAGTAAATCATACAAGCTCTCAATATGTCCTCGGGAGTTTGAATTGTCCGCTCTGCTTGACTATCCGTTTGCGGGTGAAATGTTGTACAGAGCTTAACCTGAGTACCAAGTCCTTATTGAAACGATCTCCAAAACTGAGAGGTAAATTGAGTACCTCTATCTGATATGATGGACAAGGGCACTCCATGCAACCGAACTAGCTCTCGGATGTATAGTTTGGCATAATCCTCCACTAAATCGGTGGTTTTGACCGGTAAAAAATGAGCAGCTTTGGTCAACCTGTCCATAACATCCCAAATAAAGTCATACTGCCGAGGGTACGGGGAAACCCTATGATGAATTCCATATTGATTTCTTTCCACTTGCAAGTAGGAATGCTGATATCCTAAAGCACACCTCCAGGTCTCTGGTGCTAAACCCTGAGTTGCAGACAATTTGGACACTTAGCTACAAATTCTGCAATGTCCTTCTTAAAGCCATTCCACCAATAGACTTCCCATAGGTCATGGTACATCTTGATGGCACCTGGATGTATCAAATATCTGGAACCGTGCACCGCATGCAACATCCAATTTCTCACATCACCAATGTTCGAGACACATAATCGACCCTGATATCGAAGCACACAATATCCCCCTCTAAAGAAGACCTCTACTTTCTTATTTCGAATGACTTCCTTTAACTTTACCAAAATAGGGTCCTCATCTTATCTAGCTTTCACATCAGTCACCAAGGATGATTCTGACCCATTCTAAACTATAACACCACCATCGATCGAGTCAACTAAACAAACTCCTAACCTTACAAGCTGATGCACATCCTTCACCAGCTTCTTCCTCCCCTCATCCACATAGGACACACTCTCCATATAGCATCTACTAAATGTTTCTACTACTACATTTTCCTTACCCAGATGCTAAAGGACACTCATGTCATAATTCTTGAGTAGCTCCAACCACCTCCTTTGGCGGAGATTTAGGTCCTTCTGGGTAATCATATATTATAGGATTTTGTGGTTCGTAAACACATCTACATGGACCCCATACAAATAGGGTCTCCAAATGTTCAATGCAAATACCACTGCCGCCAATTCATGATCATGTGTCGGGTAATTCTTTTCATGAACTTTTAGCTGTCTTGAATCGTATGCTATCACTTTACTATGCTACATCAATACACAATCAAGGCCAATTCTGGACACATCGCAATACACCACAAACCCATCGGTACCCTCCAGTAGAGTTAACACCGGTGCTGAGGAAAATCGAGTCTTCTACTCTTGAAAGCTCTTCTCACAAACCTCTAACCATTGGAACTTCACTTTCTTTTGGGTCAACTCGGTCAATGGCACTGCAATAGATGAAAATCCCTCAACAAATCTCTAATAATAACAAGCTAAGACCAAGAAACTCCTAATGTCTGAAGGACTCACCGGTCTAGGACAATTCTTCACCGCCTCTATTTTTTAGAGTCCATCTTTATGCCCTCACTTGATACGTCATGGCCAAAAAATGCCACTAAGCTCAAACAAAACTCGCACTTGCTAAATTTGGCATATAGTTGGCGATCCTTGAGAGTCTGTAGTACCACCATCAAATTAGCGGCATGCACCTCCTCGCTCCGAGAGTATATCAGAATTTCATCAATGAAGACGATCATGAACATATCCAAGTATGGATTGAACACCCCTGTTCATTAAGTCCGTAAAAGCTGCGGGAGCATTTGCTAGTCCAAAACATATAACTACAAACTCATAATGACCATGTCGCGTCCTAAAGGCTATTTTTGGGATGTCACTCTCTTGAACCCTAAGCTCATGGCATCCAGACCCGAGATCTATCTTCGAAAAGCATTTAGCACCCAGAAGCTGGTCAAATAAATCATCAATCCCGGGGAGAGGATACCTATTCTATATGGTGACCTTGTTTAATTACCAATATTCAATACACATATGAAGAGAACCATCTTTCTTTCGGACAAAGAGAACTGGTGCACCCAATGGGGATTTTCTCGGTCTAATAAACCCTTTGTTTAACAGGTCCTTCAAATGCTCCTTCAACTCCTTTAACTCGGCTAAAGCCATTATTTAGGGTGGAATAGATATAGGTTGTGTATCGAGAAGAAGGTCAATACCAAAATCAATCTCCCGCTCTAGAGGGATTCCCGATAGATCATCTAGGAAGACCTCTGGATACTCACATACTACTGGGACTGACTAGATTGTCGGGATCTCGGGCATAACATCCTTAACCCTTACTAGATGATATACACGACCTTTAGAAATCATCTTCCTAGCCTTAAGGTAGGAAACGAAATGACCTATAGGCACAACTGAACTACCCTTCAATTCTAGGACTGGCTCACCCGAAAATCTAAACTCTACTGCTTGAGTTCTTCAATTTGTAGAGGCATAACATGCAAATAGCTAATCCATGTCGAGGATAACATCAAAATTAGTCATGGCTAACTCTACTAGATCTGTTGAGGTGACTTTCTAAAGGACTGTGACCAGGCAACTTCTATACACCCATCTAGCTACAACTAAATCACCCACGAGAGTAGAGATTGAGAAGGGTTCCGACAAGATTTCAGGACTGACTCTGAAACTACTAGCCACATAAGGTTTCATAAAAAACAAGGTATCCCCTGCGTCCAACAAAGAATGTACATCAAAGTGGAAAACTTGCAACATACCAGTGACTACATATGGGGAGACCTCCTACTCCTGGAGGGATGCTAGGGCATATATCTATTTTGGCGCTGACTGCCACCTGTGCTAGTAGATGCCTCTTGTTGGGCTGGGTGTGCGGGTGGAGCTGCTAAATTGAAAGTTGGGCCTCAACTCCTATCATGGGCCTATCTAGATGTTGGGAAATCTCTAAGCATATGTCCGGGCTTCCCACACCCAAAGCAAGCACCTGTACCCTCCAAACATTAACCCATGTGCCTCCGGCCACACCTGTTGCAAACGGGGATATTGGAATCTGCGGGCTTACTGCTCTGACCCCTGGAGCCTGATGCTCATCCTCTCTGGTCATGCCTAGGTCTGGATGGTACACTCATTGCTGAAGATGATAGGGTTGAATATCTCTAGTGGGACTTGTGTCGGTGCCCACCACCTGGCCTCAACTGAGAGAACCTATAGTTGTCTGCTCTATCCCTCTTGGCCTCTCTCTCCCTCAGATGCGCCGCTTACATCTGGTGGGCATAGAACACCATCTGAGGAACATCCATATCCTGATGGAGCATGGTGGTTCTACAATTCTTGACTAGATAGTTCGCCACTCAATGAACAAACCAGCTCACTCGTGCCCTTGAATAAATCACTAACTCTGGGGCATACTTTGACAGACGAGTGAACTCTAGGGCATATTCCTACACTGTCATCTTTCCCTATTTTAAATTCATAAACTTGGTTGCCTTAACCTCCATCATCTCACGAGGGAAGAACGAATCTAGAAAAGCAATGTGGAATTCCTCCCAACTGATAGGGCCTGCTCCGGCTGCCCGACTATGCTTCCATTGTTTAAACCAAATGTGTGCAACCCCCTTTAACTGATATGAGGCAAAATCCGCACATTCCTCTCTAGTAAGCCCCATGACCTGGGTGATCTTCAGAATCTCATCAATAAACTGATGTGGATCCCCATCCACCTTTGACCCAAGAAACTCTGGTGGGTTCATCCTTACAAAATCTTTGACTCATGCTGCCGCTGCATTCCCGCTCTGAGGGAGATGCGCTACCTCTTGCTGATTAACCTGGGCAGTCAAGGACTGTGCTAGCATCTGAATGGCTGCACTGAATTCTGTGTGGGCAATTGGCTCTGGTGCATGGTGCTCATGGACTAGTGCGTCTTGTTGGTGCCCGTCCCCATTGCCATCCTCGTGGCCATTTCCATTGCCATTTCTTCTGCTATTAATTCTT
Source organism: Datura wrightii (assembly GCA_035772735.1). Taxonomy (NCBI): domain Eukaryota; kingdom Viridiplantae; phylum Streptophyta; class Magnoliopsida; order Solanales; family Solanaceae; genus Datura; species Datura wrightii. The sequence continues at coordinate 2,164,287 of JASDFA010000014.1, read as the reverse complement.
CAGGGAGGCATGATTTTGCAATCGCGAATAGCATGAGTTAGAAGGATAGAGAGACATTTCACCGCACGATATAGATCATGAAAGAATGGAACATTTCCTAAATGTCTCGTAGCCTCTTCGTCATAAGTATAGCATACTTCACACTCATGAAAAAGACTTTACTTAATGTGGCTATTAGACACCCTAGGAAACATGAAATCAATTTCTCTAATACCATGTTTGACACAACCTGAACATAGGCCTGGATCGAGACACGGGACGAGGAGCCCCATGAGACCCCAAGTCGACCCACGGCATGAATGTACATATAACCCAATAAAATAAAGCAGAAGACTTAACATAATAAACATAACAGAAGACTAAACATAACATAGAAAACTGAATATACAACATGAGTCTGAAGCTGAATATAATCTATTTTTTGAAAAGCCTCTAATTCTAATGAGTTATAGGAAAACACCCTAACTAACTATCTAAGTCAGAAAAGTGAAAGTACAATGATAACCGATAACAAATGGTCCTCGAGAGATGAGGATTCACCAATAGAGAATGGATGCTAATTCTAGAAGCTGGCTAGTGATGAGGCTAAGTATGAAGATCGGAGCCTGTATCATAAAATGAAACAATATAGGTATGTGGTCAGTACATGGAATGTAACCACCATGCAATGTAAGTAAAATCACTTAAATAAGTAAAATCATTTAAAACATGAATAATATGAAACACAATTAAGATAAGAATCTGAGAGTAGGGCTTGCATGCTATTTATTAAATTAATGATATGAACATAACTAAACATTATAACTAAATCGAATGAACCAAAGCTTAAATAGATAATCATAAGTAAAACTTATCATTGGGCCAAACATGCTTTAGAACATGTATATATATATATCATGAATGATTAACATGCATAACTGAAATCATGAGGAACAATGGGAGACTCATTATATAACCGACATTACCACTATAGAGCTTACGTGGTCTCGACTATCACACTTAAGTGGGAAAATCCATCTAATGTCTTTCCAGGGCTAAAGACGCTACCATGATATCGATATCAAGCTGAAGGCCCCGTTTGTGCAGGGGTAAGCTCATAGAGGAGGTACCAAAATAATTTGATCATACCTATGTTGGTGCGTAGTTCTGAGGCATAGGGTTGAGTGACCCTTAGCCTACTTGATTCTAGACACAACTCCCAAATACATGCATATATTCTCCATTATTTTTCAACGAAGCTGACCATCGTTTATTGAAAAAGATGAATAATCATGTACATATAAAATCTGAAGTCATACATTAGGAGCCTTGGCTTAAACCATACCACAAGCTGAACATAGTTGAGAGTCTTGACTCCAAAACCATGTGGTAAGCTAATTGTGAAATCATAAATCATAATTGAACATATGGACTTGCCTAATACTTAAATATGCTTGAAAATACTTAATTCAGTTGAGAACATGATTATAGAAATGGGTAACTTGATAACATTCTTTTCATCAATAATATCTCATCATACTTGAACATTAATCATAAATCTTAACTTTCATGAACTTCTCACGGATGGGAATTTTAATTTATAAACCTTGAAAACATGATTATAATTGAAAATAATGTATAACTTGGCCATAAATCATAATTCAATAATAGAAACATGCTTAGATCATACCCATTGTAGAAACATAGGAAATTCATGCATTGGGTTAAAACCCCATAGGATCAACATATAGATTTTCATGAATTAGAGAGGTATTGGCATGGGTGTGAAGAAATTCACCCATTAATAACCTTAGATATCTTGGAAGAACTGATTCTACAACTTCTCTGATTGCCGAAGGAGGAATTGGTTGGAACATGGAAGAATTATGCTTAATTACTCTTGGAAAGCTCTATGTTTTCATGCATGAAGGAGGGTGAATTTGAATAAGTTAAACCATCTGAAGATACCCTATTCTACGCTTAAAATGATGTAGTAGGGGACTTAGCGGCATGGAGATTACGGTTTTTCCCTTAATAAAATCGTAGAATTTTAGCTTTAGCTCGATCCGATGACCCACACAATGGGTCATCCTTCGCTCCGATGACCCGTCACTTCCATCATTGTCTCGCCCCTAATTCATGCCTCAGATCTTCTACAACGTCCGTACAGGACGAATCTCTCTAACCTCAAACAACTCGTGCTTACTAGTCATCATCACCGTTGTCACTATCCTGGAAATCCTCCCAATGTGCACATTCAAAGACCCGTTATTACCATTAACAAGTCATCCCAAGACCTGTAACTTCCTCCCTTATCAAGACCAGCCTCAACACAACTCCGATCCAACGACTCGTTACAACCACCAATGACTCGCTTGAGACCCATTATTTCCTATTCCAACTCTGAAACCTTTCACCACGGGCATTTCTAAAGGCCCATTCTTTTTTCAAACAACCCGTACCACGGGTTTTCTGAGGGGAAATTCTAGATTCTTCTGCTGATTTTCCTTTCCACCTCCCGTGTATAATCATAGGAACTTTACGGGTATTATATTAGTATTGGTATGTGATAGATCAACCCTAGCTAATATAGTTGAGCTTGAAATGGTTGATTTTGATGTCATGGGTATGGATTAGTTGAGTTACACCCGATAAGTTCCTATCATTTAACCAATGAGTTCGTACGCATGTTGGGAGTTTTGGAGTACGATGCACATGGGGAATAGGCTTGGTGAATGAATGGATAGGTACGAAGTCGAGCAAGCAGGAGGTCGGGGTCGGATGCCAGGTGCACCGGGTGTCGCGCCGTGCTGCGCCAGCTAGCCCGGTGCCTTGAGCTGCACTTCGCGCTGGCAAGTCTGGTGCCTTGAGTGGTGCATCAGGCCCCTTGCACACCGGCTCCCATATGTATATATATGTTTTAAATCAAAGAGTGATTCATTTCAAAACAAATCCCTTCAGCTAATAAGAGAGAGTAGATGTGGCGTTCTTCGATTTTTTATCAATTATGTCATCAAACTTTTCCCAAATGCAAATTAATTTTAGATAATAAGTTCTAGGCCTATGGGAAGCATCTCTGCAAAGTTATTTCTTGAAAATCTACTCGGTATACTGGAACCCTGAAAATTAAAGGTTATCAAAATTACGCAGAAATTAATCCTAAACAGCCACAGGCACTAGATAAGCAGTTCTCCCTTCTATACTGTCGAGAAATTATGGGGTTTTGGCCGAGATAAATAGTGTTGAATTATAGTTCATATTATTATCAAAAGATATCGCTATTTTTCGAATTTAGTATTGAAAATAGCCCTATTCTCTCAACGTAAGGGCTACAATTTAGTGGAACTGCCGGTAATAGGTTGAAACTCATCAATTAAACGAGAATCGACATTTGTGGTATGTTAAGGCTTAATTCTTCGGAAAGTTATTCTCATCATATAATGATACGACCTATGTTCTTGAATGGAGATAATGATTATATATGTTGTGATTTTATTTTATTAGTAGACTATGATTATATAGGTTGTGGCTAGCTTCTAGGAAACGTATGGATAGTACATTGCAGTATTTATCATCGGGAAAGACTATGTTAGGTGTGACTCACGGTAGGAGCATCATAGAAACACCTCTGTTCTTCCATTCATAGAATTAGTAGAATTCTGATGTTTTTCTGTCATGCCAAGGTCTTAGAATCTTAGGGTTAGCTGTTGTGCCTGATTTGGTAAGTTGGACAGCATCGGGCACAGTCGGGCGATATTACATTTAGTTTGACGCCTATGTTGTTAGCAAAGCTCGTCCAGAGGCCGTTGGCATTCCTTAATGCCTTCAGGGCCAGAATTTGGATAAGATGGTTATACCTTAAGGTCAGTGACACTAGGGTTGTCTAGTGAATTGAGTGACAACCTGCCATTTAGTTAGCTCCTAGTAGTGACTATTAGTTTCAGTCAACTTAGTGCTTCCATACAGATCGCCCAGGAAACCACCCCAATTGGTACAAGTCTGATCGACCAGCTGATACCCTAAGAAGGGAATCTTAGTAGTTGTTCGATATGGGGCCAATGCCCCAGCGTAATCGTATAGGGACCCATGTATAGGTTACCGTGAGGGGATAGGTCCAAATAAACCTGCCTACGAGGCTATGAATTTCCCAGACAAGCGATATGAAATATCCTATGAATCTATAGTCATGCAGCTTTAGTTCTTAGGTGTGTAGTGCTTTGTTAGTTGCAGGTTACAAATAAGAAATGCTACAGGTTGCCTTCTGACCTTTCTACTATTTAACTTCAGTTATTTATCAGTTTCTCTTCAACTTTTCTTTCTGCCTTACATATTCAGTACATATTGTACCGACGCCCAATCATGGGGCAGTGCATACTTGCATGCAGGTTTAGAAACAAAGTTTGAGGGATCTCCTAGTGGCTACTAAAAGTAAATAGATAGGCCAGCGCCTTTCATTTGAATTTTCTAGGTTGTAGAAGTTCATTTGCCTTTTATTTGTACAGCATTTGTATATGCTCGGGCCCTATCCCGACCAATATTTTCACTCTTAGAGGCTTGCAGACTATAGTATTCAGGTAGTTGTCTGTGCTGACCATGTGGGGCCTATATATGCTCAATTCTGTGTGATGGCCGCGTGGGGACAAGTATAGCTTCCAGTTAGCGGAAACGTCAGCTGTAGTGTTTGTATGACGGCCTGGCTTTAATTCTATTATAACTAGACAACATGGTGGTCTTGTCAGCCCGCATAGGATCCCTATTACTGTTATGTTGGCCGGGTTAGCTGTTTTCTTTTACAGGTGGTGTGTGGCCTTTTTGGCTTGGGACTATATTTACAGCTAAGATATAGTAGTTTTTTTTCTTGATTTTGAGTCACTGGTAGGCACCAGAGGTGCATATGCCCTTCCATGGTAGCCCGAATCCCAGTGTGGCATTAGGTGCCAGTCATGCTTTCCAAGGTGGGGCATGACAAACTTGGTATGAAAGCAGTTCATATCTCAGGGAGTCTGAAAGCCGTGTCCAGTAGAGTCTTGTTTATAAATATGTTGTGCACCACATTTTATAAGTAGGAGGCTACAAGGCATGATAGTATGGTTACCCCTCCTTTTCAGATCGTGCTACAAAGACGAGTTGTATAGGGTTAACTCCAACACTTTCATTTTTATGTCCTTCATATAAGATAGACTCCAGCCAGCCGCAAGCCAGCTGCAATAGTAGGAGAGGGTATCTATGAGGTTCTACATTTGGGGACAGCCTGCCTGAGGGCAGAAGTGGATATCTTTTAATCTCCCCAGTATCCTCCCAAGACAATAGAAACCTCATAAGGTTATAGATTTGCCAACATCATAACCAGTTTTTTCTATGCCCTTGGAACAGGAGGTAAGGAATTATATATATAATATATATATGTGAGTTGGTTTGGTAAGTGGACATTTAGAATTAGAAAAGGACGACAGTTAATGTTGGATTACCCGAAATATGCGATGGGTTGTGCGAGGTTATACCTCTAGCTTTTATAGTTTGTTGAATTTTGTTCCTTAACCTGGTTATTGAATGACTTGATCATTTCCCACATCCCATCTTGTGGTTAAGACCCAAATTGCTTAAATAAAGCACCTAGACTCTCACGGCAGTAATCAGCACCCTGTGTTGGACTTTTCTGCATTTCAGGTTTCTTGATAGTCCACACTACAGAGGAGACTCTACCGAATTCTTTTTTAGAGATAGTTAGACGAATCAAGGAAAAAGGTTCCCAAGGGGGGGAATGATGTTACACCTCATAAGTTCCTATAGTCTTATCGATGCATTCATATGTATGTCGAGAGTTTTTGAGTACAGCATATACGGGAAAAATCACGAGGAATGAACGGACAAGTACAGAGTCGAGCGAGTAGGAGGTGGGGGTCAGATGACAGGCGCACTAGGCACTGCGTCGTGCTAGCCAACTCAGTTCCTTTAGCGGTGCATCACGCCAGCCAGTTTCGTGCCTTGAGAGGCACGTCGCACCCAATCCTTAGCGCTACGAGCGCCGTGCCGCGCCCCTAGCCCACCGCCTCCTATATGTATACATATGTTTTAAGCGTAGACTAATTCATTTCAAAAGAAATCCCCTCGGCTAAGAAGAGAGATTAAATGTAGGTTTCCTCAGTTTTTCATTAGATTACGCAATCAAACTCCATCCCAATGAAAATTAATTTCAGATAAAAAGTTCTAGGCCTACGGGAAGCATATCTGCAGATTTATTTATTAAAAATTTGCTCGGTATTATGGAACCCCGCCGAGTAAAGGTTACCAAAATTACTCCGAAATGAATCCTTAATGATCACAGGTAATAGGTAAGGACATCTCCTTTCTAAACTCTTGAGAAATTGTGGGGTTTTTGGCCGTGTCAAATAGAGTTAAATTATAGTTATCATTATTATTGAAAGATATCACTGTTTGCCGAATTTAGTATTGAAAATAGCCCTATTCTCTCAGTGTTAGGGCTTCAGTTAAGTGGAATCTCCAGTGAAAGGTTGAAACTCATCATTTAAATGTGAATCGACATTCGAGGTATGTTAAGGCTTATCCTTTCGGCAAGTTATTCTCGTCGTATAATGATATGACCTATGTTCTTGAATGGAGATAACAATTATATTTGTTGTGATTAGCTGCTGACAGTAGAATATGATTATATAGGTTGTGGTTAGCTGCTAGGAAACATATGGAGAGTATATTGTTGTATCCCTCATTGGGAAAGAGAATGATAGGTGTGACTCACGCTAGGAGTGTCATAGAAACTCCTCTATTCTTCTATTCACAATATTAGTAGAATTCTGATGTTTTGCTGTCATACAAAGGCCTTAGAAGTTTAGGGTTAGTTGTTGTGCCTGATTTGGTAAGTGGGACAGCATTAGGTGAAGCCAGGCGATTTGACTTTAAGTTTGATGCCTGTGTTGTCAATGAAGCTCACCTAGAGGCCGTTGGCGTACCTTAATGCTTTCAGGGCCAGAATTTGGATAAGATGGATATACCTTAGGGTCAGCGGAACTAGGGTTGTCTAGTGAACTGAGTAATAGCCTACCATTTAGTTAGCTCCTGCTAGTGACTGTTAGTTTCAGTCGACTTAGTGCTTGCCATACAGATCGCCCAAGAAACCATCCCTGTTGCTACAAGTCTTATAGTCTAGATGATACCCTAAGGAGGTAATCTTAGTAGTAGTTCGATCTGGGGCCAACGCCCCAGCGTACTTGTATAGGGACCAAGCTTATGGAGGCTAGGTTAGGTTCTTGGTTGTACACTTGCTTGCTTTTCATAGACTATGAATGTATAGTCATGCAACTTTAGTTCTTACGTGTGTAGTGGTTTGTTACTTGCAGGTTAAAGATAAGAAAGGCTACAGGTTACCTTCTTCCCTTGCTACTGTTTACATTCAGTTCATTATTAGTTTCTATTCTGCTTTTATTACTGCCTTACATAATCGATACATATTGTACTGACGCACAACCATGAGCGCTGCATACTTGCATGCAGGTTTGGACAGATAGTTTAAGGAATCTCCTGGTGGCTACTCAAAGTCAACAAATTGGCCAGCTCCTTTCATTTGGAGTTGCCAGGTTGTAGAAGTTAATTTTCCTTTTATTTGTATAGCATTTGGGTATGTCGGGGCCTTGTCTCGATCAATATTTCACTCATAGAGGCTTGCTTACTACAGTCTTCAATTATTTTTCCATGTTGACCGTGTGGGGCCTATATATGGTCAGTTCTGTATGTTGGCCATGTGGGGATTGGTATAGCTTCCAGTTAGCGGCGTTGTTGGCTCTAATGTTTATATGACTGTCTTCCTTTCATTCTATTTTAACCAGACTGCATGGTGGTCTTATCGGCCCGCATAGGATCCCTATTACTCTTATGTTGGTTGGGTTAGCTGTTTTCCTTTACAGGTATTGCGTGGCCTTGTCGGACCGAGTCTGTGTTTACAATCGAGATATAATAGTTTGTTTTCTTGATTTTTAGTTGCTGGTGGGCACCAGAGGTAGATATGCCCTGTCAGGTCAGCCCAGATCCCAGTGTGGCATTAGGTGCCAGTTATGCCTCCCAAGGTGGGCATGAAAAAACTTGGTATCAGAGCAGTTCGTATCCCAAGGAGTCTGTAAGCCATATCTAATAGAGCCTTCTTTATAAATGTGTTGTGCACCACATTTTATAAGCAGGAGGTTATGAGGCATAATAGTATGGTTACCCCTCCTTCTTTTTAGATCGTGCTATAGAGCCGAGTTGTATAGGGTTGAGTGCCTACGCTTTCTTTGTCTTATCTGCCTAGAGTAATGTCTGATATAAGATAGACTCCAGTTAGCCGCAAGCCAGCTGCAGCAGTAGGAGAGGGTATCGATGAGGTTCTACATTTCGGGGACAGCCAGCCTGAGGGCGGAAGAGGATATCTTTTAATCTCCCAGTATCCTCCCGAGACACTAGAAACCTCATAAGGTTATAGATTTGACAACATCATCCCCAGTTTTTTCTACGCCCTCGGAACAGGAGGTAAGGAATTATATATATATATATATATATATGAGTTGATTTGGTTAGTAGACACTTAGAATTAGACAGGGACACCAGTTAATGTTGGATTACCCAAAATATGCAAAGGATTGTGCGAGGGTTACACCTCCAGCTTTTAGAGTTTGTTGAATTTCGTGCCATAGCCCAGTTATAGAATGAGAGGATCATTTCCCACGTCCCAGATTGTTCTTTCAATATAGCAGAAAGCGTAAGTACCGATTCCATGTTCCCTAGAGAAAATACTAAAGAGGGCTTGAATAGTTGATACCAAAAAAGTGTTAAAAAGTGGTTAAGACCCCTAGTGCTTAAATAAGTCACCTAGACTCTCACGGAAGTAATCAGGAGAGTAGGTAAGATTGCTAGAAGTACCTAAATATGGGTGAGAGTCCATAAGCATTAGACCCTCTGCAGTAGTAAATCTCAGGATAAATATGGACTAATTCCATCGCAGTGTGCTAATGACGGTAGTGAATACTAGAAGAATAATGGTTACGACCCCAGCTTATTAGTCAAGGGATGGAAAGTGTTTATGGTAGAAATTGACCCAAGGGCTGGACAGGATAATACAGGTTAGTAGACTTGTCCAGTAGTATCCTTGGCAGTAGGGTGCATAGGAAACCAACCTCGATTTTCACCTTATAGAAGTAAGAGCAAGACATGAGCATCAAGCTTGGGAGGAAAACGTAACCAACTCCAGATTGTAGCGGGCTAATAGAGCTTTGAATCGCCATTTAATGTCGAGACATAAGCATCATACCAGTATTTAAAAGGTAGTGAGATTGTGACCTAGGATGTTCCGATCCCAATAATGCATCCCAAGGTGGGGCATCATAAACTGGTGTCACCTTTAGTTTTGGAGGTAAGGAAGTGATGGTATGGAAACCCTATTCTAATGCAGCGTAATGACAAGGCCCAATATGGAGTCGTTGTCCATTAGATAGTAGGGGACAAAGTCCTGTGACCTAGAGATCGATTCTATGTTCTAAATGTGGTATGGCTTCATCCGTAGACTGTAGTAAGGTACACATATAAGGTATTCCCTCCACCCGAGTTTGACAAAAATGTATCAGGTCATAAAGGAGATCGATGGATGGCATAGGAAGAAGAAAGATATTCACACAGAGCTCTAGTGGTCAGTAAGGAGAGGCTGGACATCAAAAATCGGGTGGGCTAATTCAGGATATAACCACTCCTGCGTGGGAGGGAGAAGTAGTCAGTATGAATGAAGCTACTAGATTATCCCGTATTTGGTGTAAATTTTACCCTATTTAAATCATTGTTGAAAAGCTAAAGAGATCAATTCATTTCTTGCTAGTCAGGATCCTGTTTCAAATAAAGATAACGCTGAATTGCATACTAAAGACATAGTATGGCTACATGATGTCCCCGTGTCTATTACAGTCTGAGAAAGGGGCACAACTCACAGCTAGGCTGTGGAAAAGCTATCAGGATAGGTTGGGACACAAGTTAAATTAAGTACAATTGATCGTTCCTAGATAAATAGGAGAGTGGAGTATATGATTCAAATCTCAGAGATATGTTAAGGGTGGAATGGTTGGTCCCCTATATGATGACCTGAAGCGGGTAGGTCAGGGGTAGTTCAACCAAGCATACTACATCAGTTAGGAGGAAAAAGTTAAACTAGTTAGAAAGTATGTATCGGCAGCCCAGGGTCATTTGGAGTCTTACTCAAACGCATGGAGTAGGGAGTTACAGATTAAAGTAGTGACTTGGTATTCTTGAAACCTTTGCCAATGAAGAGCGTTATGAGATTCGATAAGAAAGGCAAGCCCAGCGCTAGATTCACTAAGCTATACCGGATCTTCTAGAAGACTAGACTAGTGGCCTATGAAATACAGTTGCCTTTGGGATAGGATATGTTCAATAGCATTGTGCAAACGTGTAGGAGACCTTTTCTCAGGTTGACCCAGTTCCAAATACTCAGGTTGCAGAAGAGTTGTCCCACGAAGAAACTCCAATAGTTACATTGGATTTTCAGGTTTATAGGAGCAATCTTGAGAACCAAAGATGTAGCTTGTTAGACTATTATGGGGGAAAAATATAGAAGGAATAAATTGGAAAGATTACGAATGATATGAAGTTTGGATAACTTAAGTTGTTCCAGGCTCTGCGATAAAAGTATACAGGCTCATCCCTATGATTGTCTTAGATACTATATAGTTGACTTTGTTGCTACAGATATCAGTGGGTTACATACATGTAGTATTACTATGTTATTCAGCTGCAAACAACATCCAGCGAGGCACCTGCTTGAACTTTTCTGCGTTTCAGGTTTCGGGATAGTCCACACTACAGAGGAGACTTTGCTGAATTTTTTCTTCTGGCAATATTTAAGAAATCGAGCCTCTTAAGATAGAGATTACATTAGATGACAAATGTTCCCAAGGGGGGATGATGTTACACCCCGTAAGTTCCTATAGTTTTACCGATGCATTCGTATGCATGGCAAGATATTTGGGGTACGACGCATACAAGAAAAAGGCTCAGGGAATTAATGGACAGGTATGTAGTCGAGTAAGTAGGAGGTCGGGGTCGGATGCTAGGTGCACTGGGCGCCACACCGCGCTGGCCAGCCCAGTGCCTTGAGAGGTGCGTCGCGCCCAATCCTTGGTGCTACGGGCGTCACGCTGCACCCCTAGCACACCGCCTCCTATATGTATTTATATGTTTTAAGCATAGAGTGGTTCAATTCAAAACAAATCCCCTTGGCTAAGAAGAGAGAGTAAACGTGAGTTTCTTCGATTTTTCATCAAATTACTCCATCAAAATCCATCCAAACACAAATTAATTTTGGATAACAAGTTCTACGCCTATATGAAGCATCTCTGAGGAGTTATTTCTTGAAAATTCGCTCGGTATAGCGAAACCCCACAGAGTAAAGGTTGTTGTAATTACTCCAAAATGAATCCTAAATGGACATAGTTAATAGGTAGGGAATCCTCCCTTCTATATTCTCGAGAAACTGTGGGTTTTTGACCGAGTTAAATAGAGTTGAAATGATACTTATCATTATTATCGAAAGATATCATTGTTTGCAAAATTTAGTTTTGAAAGTATCCATATTCTCTCAACGTAGGAGCTGTAGTTAAGTGGAACCATCAGTGACAGGTTGAGACACATCTGTTAAATGGGAATCGACATTCAAGGTATGTTAAGGCTTATTCCTTCGCAAGTTATTCTCTTCATATAATAATACGACCTATATTCTTGAATGGAGATAATGATTATATATGTTGTGATTATTTGTTGTTAGTAGCCTATGGTTATAATGGTTGTGGTTAGCTACTAGGAACATATGGAGAGTGTATTGCAGTATCCCTCATCGGAAAGATTGTGTTAGGGATGACTCATTCTAGGAGCATTATAAGAACTCCTTTGTTCTTCCGTTCACATTATTAGTAGAATTCTGATGTTTTGTTGTCATGCCAAGGCCTTAGAAGTTTAGGTTAGCTGATGGGTCTGATTTACTAAGTTGGATAGCATAGGGTGCAATCGGTCTATACGACTTTCAGTTTGACGCCTGTGTTGTCAGTGAAGCTCACCAGAGGCTGTTGGCGTACCTTAACGCCTTCAGGAATAGAATTTGGATAAGATGGTTATACCTTAGGGTCAGCGGCACCAGGGTTTTCTAGTGAACTGAGTGACAACCAGCCATTTAATTAGCTCCTGCCAATGACTGTTAGTTTTAGTCGACTTAGTGCTTGCTATACAAATCGACCAGGAAACCATCCTAGTTGCTACAAGTTTGATAGACCAGTTGATACCCTTAGGAGGGAATCTCAATAGTAGTTCGATATGGGTCTAACGCCCTAGTGCACCCGTATAGGGACCCATGTACAAGTTTCCATGTGGGGCAAGGTCCAGATAAACCTGCCTACGAGGCAATGAATTGCCTAGGAAAACCATATGAATTCTAAACAGACCAAGTTAATGTCTAAGGGACTAGAACCATAGTAGGATGGTATTACCTTCAGGAAGAGAAGTATAGTGATTTGCATGTGGAAGGTTAGGGCTGACTGCTCAGGAGTATGTCTAATTAGTAGCAGCCTTATAATTGTTCTAGGTAAGGGAACTATTTAGTTAGTCATCTGCGACCTTATCGTTAGCTTGTGAGCTATCATTATCCTAGCATGACATTCAAAGCATCATTTAGGCCACACCAGAACTTACCCTATTTTATCTAGAACTTTATAGATTATGGTCACTGTCAAGACCCTCCGATTAGGTGTATGCACATGGAGTGTGGCCATTGGTATCTATACGAACTATTCTAGGGGCGACTAGAGGTCGCGTTAGGCCTTAAGAGCTAGATACGCCTTTTGAGTGGCTGGATTGCGACTAAAATACAGTATATTGGTTGGGATTAAGCCCACCTATGATAGCCTTCCGTTGTCCAACTTGAGGGTTGCTAATTGTGACATCGCCTACGAGGTTATTCATCGCTTAGAGGAGCTATATGATAATGTCATCGCCTTTTGGGATATTGATCACTCCGAGGAGCTGCCATGCTCAAGCCTAGGTTGTATTTATGTCCATCCATGTATAGACCTCTTTTTATGTCGTACCGGTATCACTAACCCTTCGACGAGCCTTGTGTGCCCAGGGTACAGTTACAGGAATCTATCAGGCTCAAACACAGTTATAGGAGTCCAGGGGGCACAGGTGGGGACCTAGAAGCCAGTTAGGTTGGCTATAGTACCAGTAGAATCATAAGAACATTTATAGGGGTATATAGATTAAGTTTTACTTGCTAGGGCTTTTGGTGGCCCCGATAGGTTGTTTCTGTATTGCTTGCACCTTCCACGCTTATGTGGGCCAATTTAGGTTCTTAATTGTACACTTTCTTGCTTGACATAGCTTATGAATGTATGTAGTGGTTTTTTAGATGCAACTTACAGATAAGAAAGACTACAGGTTACCTTCGACCCTTGCTGCTATTTACTATCAATTCTTTAATAGTTTCTATTCAGCTTTTGTTACTGCCTTACATATTTGGTACATATTGTACTGATGCGCAACCATGGGCGCTGCATACTTTCCTGCAGGTTTAGATAGATAGTTTGAGGGATCTCCTAGCTGCTATTCAAAGTCAGCAGATTGGCCAGCTCCTTTCATTTGGAGTTGCAAGGTTGTATAAGTTCATTTGCCTTTTATTTGTATAACATTTGGGTAGGCCAGGGCCCTGTCTCGATCAATATTTACACCCTTAGAGGCTTCTGGACTACAATCTTCATTTAGTTGTCCGTGTTGTCTATGTGGGGCCTATATATGTTTTGTTCTATATGTTCGTCGCGTGGAGCCTAGTATAGCTTCTAGTTAGCAGCCTTGTTGGTTGTAGTGTTTATATGACTGCCTTCCTTTCATTCTGTTATAGCTAGACAACATGGTGATCTTGTCGGCCCTCTTAGGACCCCTATTACTGTTATGTTGGTTGGGTTAGCTGTTTTCTTTTACAGGTGTTGCATGGACTTGTCGGCTTGGGGTTGTGTTTACAACTGAGATATATCAGTTTGTTTTCTTGATTTTGAGTCACTGATAGGCACCAGAGGTTCATATACCCAGCAAGGTCAACCCTGATTCCATTGCGGCATTAGGTGCTAGTGATGCCTCCCAAGGTGGGGCGTGAAAAACTTGTTATCAGAGCAGTTCGTATCCCAGGGAGTCTGCAAGCCATTTCCAATAGTCTTTTTTAAAAATGTGTTGTGCACCACATTTTATAAATAGGAGGCTATGAGTCATGATAGTATAGTTCCCCCTTCTTCTTTTCAGATCATGTTACAGAGCCGAGTCGTGTAGGGTTGAGTCCTTTTTTTTTTAATTGTCCTATCTGTCTAGAGTAATGTCTGATATAAGATATACTCCAGCTAGCCGCAAGCTAGCTACAACAGTAAGAGAGGGTATCGATGTGGTTCCATAGTTGTGGGACAGCCATCCTGAGGGCAAAAGCGGATGTCTTTTAATCTCCGTAGTATCCTCTCGAGACACCAGAAACCTCATAAGGTAATAGATTTGCCGGCACGATCCCCAATATTTTCTATGCCCTCAAAATAGGAGGTCAAGAATGTGATATGTATATATATTTATGAGTTGGTTTGGTTAGTATACACTTAGAATTAGACAGGGATGCGAATTAATGTTGGAATACCCGAAGTATACGAAGGATTGTGCAATGGTTATACCTCCAGCTTTTAGAGTTTGTTGAATTTCGTGCCCTAGCCCTTTTATAGAATATAGGGTAATTTCCCACATCCCGGGTTGTTCATTCAACACAGTAGAAATCGTAAATATCGATGCCTTGTTTCCCATAATAAATAGTAAAAAAGGGCTAGAACCGTTGATTACAAAAAAGTGATAGAAAGTGGTTAAGATCCCTAGTGCTTAAATAAGTCACCTAGACTCTCACGGCAGTTATCAGGATGGTAGGTAAGATTGCTAGCAGCACCTAAGTACGGGTGCGAGTCCATAAGCAGTAGACCCTCAGCAGTAGTAAAGCTCAAGCCAGAAATAGACTAATTCCGCTACAATGAGCTAACGACGATGGTGAATACCGATAGAATAATAGTTGTGACCCCAGCTTACTGTGTCAAGGGATGGAAAGAGTATACAGTAGGAATTTGCCCGAGGGCGGGATAGGATAATACAAGTTAGTAGAGTTGGCCAGTAGTATCGTTGCCAGCATGGTGCATGGCGCACGGACCCCGATTTTAGCTTCTAGAAGTAAGAGAAAGACATGTGCATCAAGCTTAGAAGGAGAACAGAACCATCTCAAAGTTGTAGTTGGCTAATAGAGCTTGGAATAACCACTGAATGTCGAAACATAAGCATCAGGCACATTTAAAGGGTAGTGAGATTTTGACCAAGGATGTTGAGGTGCAAGTCATCCCTCCCAAGGTGGAGCGTGAAAAACTGGTGTCACCTTTAGTTGTTGAGGTAAGGAAGTGATGGTATGGAAACCCTAGTGTAATGCAGCTCAATGACAAGGCCCAGCAGGGAGTTGTCGGTCGTGGGATAGTAGGGGAAAAAGTCTTAAGACCCAAAGATCGGTTCTATATTCTAAATGTGGTAGGGATTTGTCAATAGAATATAGTAAGTTACACCATGTCCTGTATTCCGTCCATCCAGGTTTGAAGAAAACTTATTTGGTCATAAAGGAGATTTATGGATGGCATAGGAAGAAGAAAGTTATTCAAATAGAGCTCTAGTGGCCAACAAGAATAGGTTGAACATCAGAAATCAGCCGGCTAATTCAGGAGATTACCGTTCCTGCGTGGGAGGGAGAAGTAGTCAGTGTGAATATAGCTACAGGGTTATCCCGTACTAGGCATAAATTTGACTCTATTTAAGTAATTGTGAAAGGATAAAGAGATCAATTCATTTCTTACTGGTCAGGATAGTGTTTCAATAATAAATTACGCTGAATTGAATAGTAAAGGGATAGTATGGCAACATGATGTTCACGTGTATATTACAGTCTGACAAAGGGGCACAACTCACAACTAGGTACGAAAACGCTGCTAGCACAGGTAGGAATACATGTTAATTTAAGTAAAATTTCTCGTCCCTAGAAAAATAGCCGAGTGGAGTAAATGATTCAAATGCTCAGAGATATGTTAAGGGTGGAAAGGTAGGTCCTCTATATAAAGACCTAAAGCGGGTAGGTCAGGGGCAGTTGAACCGAGCATACTAAATCAATTAGGGGAAAAAAGTTAAACTGGTTAGAAAATATGTACCAGCATCCCAGGGTGGTCAGGAGTCTTACTCTAACGTATGGCGTATGGAGTTAGGGAATAAAGCAGCGACTGGGTATTCCTGAAACATTTGCCAATGAAGAGTGTTATGAGATTTGATATGAAAGGTAAGCCCAGCCCTAGATTCACTTAACTATACCTGATCTTCCAGAACATTGACCAAGTGGTCTAACAAATAGAGTTGCCTTTAGTCTAGGATCTGTTCATCAAATTTGTGAACGTGCAGAAAACCTTTTCTAAGGTTGACTAGTTTCGAATGCTCAGGTTGTACAAGAGCTTTCCCACGAAGAAACTCCAATAGTTACATTTGACTTTCAACTTCGTAGGAGCTACCTTGCAAACCAAAATGTAGCTTATTAGAGTATTATGGGGGAACAGAAATATAGAAGGAATAATTTGGAAAGATTACTAACAATATAAACTCTGGATAGCTTAAGTTGTTCTAGGCTCTACGATGAAAGTATACAGGCTCAATCGTATGATATTCTTATATAGTTGACTTTGTTTCTACTGTTATTCGCTGGTTACATACATATAGTATTACTATGTTATTCAGCTGAAAACAACGTCCTGCGAGGTGCCTGTGCTGGATTTTTCTGCATTTCAGGTTTCAAGATAGTCCACACTACAGAGGAAACTCTAACAATATTTTTTTCTAGTGATAGTTAAAGGAATCAATCCTCTTAAGCTTGAGATTACATTCGAGGACAAATTTTCCCAAAGGGGGAGGATATTACTCCACGTAAGTTCCTATCGTTTAACCGATGCCTTCGTATGCATGTCGAGAGTTTTGGAGTATGACATAGGGGAAAAAACCTTGGGGAATGAACGGATAGGTACAGATTTGAGAGAGCAGGAGCTAAGGGTTGGATTCCAGGCACACTGGGTGCCACGCCCCAACTCGGTGCCTTGAGTGGCGCGTCGCACCGCTAGTCCACTACCTTGAGTTTCATGTCGCGCCCAATCCTTGGTGCTATGGGCGGTGTGTCGCGCGCCAAGACCACCGCCTCCTTTATGTATATATATGTTTTATGGATAGAGTGTTTCATTTCAAAACAAATCCCCTTGGCTGAGAAGAGAGAGTAAACGTGGGTTTCTTCAGTTCTTCATCAGATTACACTATCAAACTCCGTCCAAATCCAAATTAATTTCAGATAACAAGTTCTAGGCCTATGGGAAGCATCTTTGTGGAGTTATTTCCTAATCAGTTTCTATTCACCTTTTGTTACTGCGTTACATATTCGGTACATATTGTACTGGCGCCTAACCATGGGGCGCTGCATACTTGTCTGCAGGTTTAGATAGACAATTTGAGGGAACTCCTAGCGGCTATTCAGAGAACGGATTGGCCAGCTCCTTTCATTTGGAGTTTCCAGGTTGTAGAAGTTCATTTTCCTTTTATTTATATAGCATTTGAGTAGGCGAAGGCCCTATCCCAACCAATATTTTCACTCTTAGAGGCTTGCAGACTACAGTCTTCAATTAATGGTCTGTGTGGACTGTGTGGAGCCTATATATGTTCAGTTTTGTATGTTGGCCATGTGGGGCCTAGTATAGCTTCCAGTTAGCGACCTCGTCGGTTGTAGTGTTTATATGACTGCCTGTGTTTCGTTCTATTATAACTAGACAACATGGTGGTCTTTTCAGCCCGCATAGGATCCCTATTGTTGTTATATTGTCTAGGTTAGTTGTTATCTTTTAGATGTATTCCGTGTCCTTGTCAGCTCGAGGAAATATATATAGTCGAGGTATAACAATTTGTTTCCTTAATTTTGAGTAACTGGTAGGCACTAGGGGTGCATCCAGCCAGGTCAGCCCGGATACCAATGTGGCATTAGGTGCTAGTCATGCCTTTGAAGGTGGGGCGTGACATGTTAGAGGTATGTTATGCTAATGTTGATTGTAGAGGCAAGGTTATCAGATTCAATTTTCGAGGTGAGCTAGTCCGACAATGGCGAGGTAATGCTGCTACACCTAAAGGTAAGTTTATTTCATACCTTAAGGTTCAGAAGTTGATATCCAAAGGTTGTATTTCTCACTTGGTTCGAGTAATAAACTTGAACTATGAGCCTGGAACTCTCCGGTCAATGTTTTCTGTAAATGAGTTCCTAGAGGTCTTTGTAGAGGATTTGCCTCGAATTCCTCCTGAAAAGGGGATAGATTTTGCTATAGATTTACTTCCAGGCGCTCAACCACTATCCATACCCCCATAAAGAATGGCTCCAGTAGAAATAAAAGAATTAAAGGAGTACTTGATAGATTTTCTCAAGAAGTGTTTTATCCAGCCCAGTGTGTCACTGTGGGGTGCACCGGTGTTGTTTGTGCAAAAGAAAGATGGGTCATTAAGAATGTGTATTGACTACAGGCAGCTCAATAAGGTTACGATTAAGAACAAGTACCCAATTCCAAGGATTGATGACCTATTTGATAAGTTATAGGGTGCTAGATGCTTCTCAATGATTAATTTGAGATCCTGGTACCATCAGTTATGGGTTAGGGATGTTTATATCCCTATGATTGGCTTCAGAACCTGATATGGCCATTATGAGTTCTTAGTGCTGTTATTTGGGCTTACTAATGTCCAACAACTTTTATGGATTTGATGAATAGGGTTTTTAGTTCCTTCCTTGATATATTCGTTATTGTTTTTGGTGATGACATCCTGATTTATTCACGATTAGAGGCTGAGCCTATAGATCACCCGAGAGATGTGTTACAGAATCTCCAGGAGCACAAGTTTTGCTCTTAATTTTCTAAGTGTGAATTTTTGCTAACTTCTGTGGCTTTCCTTGGTCATGAATTTATAGATGAAGTATAAGAGTGGATATTTAGAAGATAGAGGTAGTAAAGAGTTGGCCCGGACCCTTGAATCCTACAGAGGTTTGCATCTTTCTGTGTTTGCAAGGTATTATCGTCGATTTATGGAAGGTTTCTCTACTATCTCTACGCCATTGACAAATTTGACTCATAAAGCAGCTAAGTTTTAGTGGAAAGAGGCATGGGAGCGAAGTTTTTAGGAGTTGAAGGATAGGTTGACTTCAGCATCTATCCTGACTCTTTTATAGGGTGTCGAGGGTTATGTGGTCTAATTTGATGCTTGCAGAGTTGGGCTAGGTTATGTTCTGATGCAACACGACAAGGTTATTCATTATGCCTCTACATAGTTTAGGAAGCATGAGCAAAATTATCCTACCCATGATCTTGAGTTGGCCGCAGTGTTATTTGCATTTAAGAGTTTGCGCCACTACTTATACGGGGTACATGTTGATATCTTCACAGATCATAAGAGCCTCCATTACTTGTTTCAATAGAAGGAGTTGAATTTACGCCGGAGAAGGTGGTTAGAATTGCTGTAAGATTATGATGTTAGCATTCTGTATCATCCGGTCAAGGCAAATGTTGTGGGTAATGCACTAAGTCGCAAGTCTAGGGGTAGCTTGAGTCATATTAAGGTTGATAAGGTTGAAATGAAGAAGACTCCACAATAGTTGGCTGACTTACAGATTTAGTTAATGGATGCCGAAGATGGGGTTGTTATTGTAAAAAACGCAGCAAAATCGTCTTTGGTTGCAGAAGTCAAGAAACGACAATATGATGATGTAGAATTATTAAGAGACAATCTACTGCAGTAGAAGCAGAGCCTATTTGATTGTCGATCTAATGGAGTTCTTAGATACCAGGGTCATCAATGTATAACTAATGTGGGTGAGTTACAGGAACAAAATATAAATGAAGCTCAGTACTCTGGTTATTTAGTACACCCAGGTGCCACAAAGATGTATTGTGACGTGAGGAAGCTAAATTAATGGAATGTTAAGAAAAAAAGATGTCACAGGTCTTGTGATTCAATGTCCTACTTGCCAGCAGGTGAAGGTTGAGCACCAGAGGCCTAGAGGTCTGATGCAGGATATAGAAATTCCATCCTTGAAATAGGAGGTGATTAATATGGATTTTATTACAGGATTGTCTCAAATGAGCAGGAAGCATGATTCTATCTGGGTAATAGTTTATAGATTGAATAAATTAGCTCACTTCTTGCCAGTTAGGACTACATATGTTGCAGAGGATTATGTTAGGCTTTATATGCGGGAGATAGTTCGCCTACCTTGCGTCCCCTTATCAATTATTTCTGACAGAGGTGCTCAGTTCACAGCAAACATCTCGAAGTCTTTCCAAAAAGGCCTGGGCACTCAGGTAAGCAGTACCGCATTTCATCTTCAGACAGACGGACAGGCTGAACGCACCATTCAGACGCTTGAAGATATGTTGCATGCATGTGTTGTAGATTTTGGCGGAAGCTAGGATGATCATGTTTCTTTTGGTTGAGTTTGCCTATATAGCATCTACCAAGCTAGTTACAGATGGCCCCATATGAAGCTTTGTATGGGTGAAAATGCAAGTCACCAGTGGGTTGCTTTGAACTCAGTGAGGTAGAGTTATTGGGGCCTGACTTTGTGAAGCAGGCTATTAACAAGGTGAAACTTATTAGATCGACTTTAGATGGCCCAAAGCAGGCAAAAGTCTTATGCTGATGTATGCTGTCGAGCACTAGAGTTTGTTCTTAATGATTGTGTCTTCTTAAAAGTGTTGCAAATAAAAGGCATCATGTGGTTTGGCTAAAAGCGCAAGCTGAGCCCTAGTTATGTTGGGCCTTATAGAGTTATCTGCAAGATAGGAAAAATAGCCTATGAGGTTGAGTTGCCACCAGAGCTAGCGGAAATCCACCTAGTATTTCATGTATCAATGTTGCGAAAGTGTAAAGGAGACCCAACCTGTGTTATGCCTATCGATGATGTCCTAATTTCTAAGGAGATGACCTACACCGAGGTCCCAGTTGCTATTCTTGACCGACAAGTCAAGAAACTTCAAACCAAAGAAGTCGCCTCGGTTAATGTATTGTGCAAAGTAATAACATCGAGGAAGTAACATGGGAGGCTGAAGAGGAAATGAAGAAGAAATATCCTCACCTATTCAGGATATTGATGTGATATTGAGGTATGTGTTTAATACCTAAGTTACTGAGTATCTATTTTGAAGCATATTAATCAAAATTAATTTCCATTTGAAGACGAATGTTCCTAAGGGAGGGAGAATAATACACCCTGCAAAATTTTTGGTGATTATTTTATGTATGTATGATAGGTTAAGGGAAGTACGGGTTGTATATTGTTCGTAGATTACAAGGGAAATGTGTATGAAATGAAAAGCAAAGAGTATGTGAAGTTCATAAGTAAGGGTTAATTTTAAACGATCATATCTACTAAAATATAATGAATTACATGTCCCACGGCCTAATCAAATTTAAGGTCTTTGAGTTTAGATTTCAGAAAATCAAACCACTTGTCAATCAGAATTCAGAGTAAGAATTTATGTGCATTTTACTGAAGCACATCAAGCAGTGACGCGGGCATGATACCCTAGCGCCTCAACCGCCCTATTTACTTAAAATCTATTTTTTCGCTTATAGAAAACATTTTCAACTTAGTCTAAATCGACCAGCTTGTTAAGGATTCCATTTATCTCTCAATTCCAACAGCTAGAACAAAGAAAATCAAAGAGGAACATCAAGCAAAGTTCAAGAAAATCACAAGACGAGTTTAGAATGCTTTGCCATGTATGCTAGGAGCTGTTTTGGAGCTCATTTTGGCAAGGTTTTGAAGGTTTTTTTCTGCGTTTGAAAATCTATTTTGACTGCCTATATATCCATCTTTGAGTAGGTATGGAAAGCAACAAGAAAGGAAGGATTTCTCCCCTTTTAAACCTCTCAAATTGCAAAGCGAAAAGCTTGAAATTTGAAGCTAAGTGAGCTACCGATGGACTGTTTGTAAGCTGAGTTTTGCTTATTTTCCTTAGTTTTTTTGCTGGTTTTTTTCTGTAATTATACTTCACATTGAGGGGAAGAATTACAGCAGAACTAAGGTAAAATTTCCTCTTGTTTCTCCCTCGAAAGTTAGTGAAAACTAGTTGAGAAAATGGCTAAATATTGTTGATGTTGCCGTGTGTTGTTTTTGCTATTGTGACTGCCTTTGGTTATTTATTTTTTGCTGTTTTTTTTGCAATAGATTAATATTTTTTTTGTCCTATAAAACCACTAGATTAAGGAGTTTGAAGTCTGATCATTGAAATAGGAAATCGACTAAAGAAAAGTTCATCGGAGATAGGTATGTAAGGCGCCCGTCCATCATTCTTTTAAGCACATTTTGTGCATTGTGAATTTAATGAGCAAGCAACCTCTTTACAATTTTTGTGGAAGTATGTTCAGCTTCAGTTAAGCATTCAAAGTTTCATGTTTGATTGATCTTAAATGTTGAGATTATGTCTAGCCCGAGTGAGGCATTAAAAATGGGATATCGTGTTGATTGTTGATGTACATGTTCATCGAGTTTGAGACCCCTCAGAGTGGGTATTATTAGCTGGTCCTTAGTGTATTATATATATATATGGTGATGTTAAATGTGTTTAAATTTCTTGTTGCTAACTGAAGTTGGTGAAAGAGCCAAGATAATGATGTTTAAACAATTTTAAGCCAAGTAAAGACGTCGCAAGCTATTAAGGGTAAATTAGCTCATTGAACTAGGATTTCCTTGTTATGGTTGTCCTTTATCTTGTGTGCATGTTATGAAATATGCCAGGCCAAAGGGAGATTTCATAGACCTTTCCCTTAAGCTGAACGATAAGCTAGCGAGTCTCCGAGCTCTAATATCCCTTTGAACATGATCTACAAATATTGTTGAAACTCTTAGGTCATCCACAGTTCTTTTTAATTTAAAAAAGTTTTGAATACATGCATTTAAGTGCTATTTTATAGCTTTAGATGTTATACGTGCTCACTTAAAGTTATGCATTACGAAGGGGCCTATGCAGGCTACAAATTTAGTGTTCGTCGTTTCAATGCTATACATGTTAAATTGACCCAGTGTAATCCATGTAGGCTCCATTTATGATTATTGTTATGATTTATTGATTTTACCCCAGTGTGGTATAACGACTAGACAGATTTTACCCCGGTGTCGTACATCGGCTGGAGGCATTTTTTATTTTTGCCTTAGTGTGGTACACCGGATGACAAATTTTATGGTCAGCTGGCTTCTAGTATTTTCAGTTATGGTGTGTTTTTTGTATTATATGATTGGATTTACACTTCAATATTGAGTTATTGTCAGGTTTAGATTTTAAAAATTTCGGGTTGTTACTATTCCTTTTTTCAGGCTTAGTTATCATTGTTATCTTATATGTTTACAGTTTTAAGCCTTACATACTAGTACTTTTTATTCATACTAACGTCCCTTCATCTGGGGACCCCTCCTGCAATCATGCTACAGGTACAGACCGAGGGTTAGATCATCAAACACAGTTGGAGCCAGATTTTTGCGGAATAGTGGTATGCTTCTCTCTTCCAGGAGCCATGTCGTAGTTTTGACTATTTTGAGTTTTGTGTACAGCATGGGTAAGCCGAGTCCCTGTTCCATGCATTTCAGTTTGTTTACTCTATAGAGGCTAATGTGGACTAGTTTGAATAGTAGTTTTGGTTGTGTAGTCATGTTGGTTTTCCATTGCTCTGTTTAGCTTTATTGTAGCCTTGTCGCCTTTCTAGGTTGCGTATTCATTATTATTCAGACATTATAGGTCCAATATTTATTATGGTTGGTTGTAACAGGTGGCTTAGTCCACCTTAGTGTTAAATTTACAGATGCTATATAGCCAGCTTCTCGAACAATCATGAATCGAGTGCCAGTTGCACCCTACCCCAGTTTTGGGGCATGACAAGGACATTAGTATCCTTAACTAGAAGTGGGAAGAGATCAATATGGACCTCATCACAAGGTTGCCTCGTACACGTTGATAGTATGACTCTATTTTGGTGGTTGTTAACAGGTTGACCAAAGCACCACTTTTCATATTAGTTAAGACTACTGATTCAGCTGTGGATTATGCTAGATTGTAGATTGGGGAGTTTGTTCAGTTTCATACAGTTTTCTTGTCCGTCATCTCAAATAGAGGTTCTCAGTATACTTTTGTAGTTTTGCAGATTGTTCTAGAAGAGACTTGGTACTCAGGTTTTACCTTAGCACGACTTTTCAACCGCAAACAAATGATAAGGCTGAGCGGACTACTCAGAATCTTGAGGACAAGGTGAGAGCATGTGGGATTGACTTCAAGAGTAGTTGGTATGATCATTTGCCTCTTATAGAGTTCGCGCTTACAATAACAGTTACCACTACAGCATTCAGATGGCTTTGTTTGTGTCTCTTTAGGGGCGAAGGTGTAGATCACCTATCATATGATTTGAAGTAGGTGAAGCTACATTGATATGGCCAAATTAAGTTCATGAGGCCATGGAGACTATTTATCTTATTAGGGAAAGGCTAAAAAAACTCAGAGTCTTCAGAAGTCATATATGAGTGTTAGGCGGAGAGAGCTTGAGTTTGAGGTTGATGATTGGGTATTTCTGAAGGTGTCTCCCATGAAAGGAGTGATGAGGTTTAGGAAGAGAGGAAATCTTAGTCCCCAATATGTTGGACCTTATAGGATTCTGAGGCAAGTTAGCAAAGTGCCATATGAGTTGGAGCTACTAGCAGAGTTAGCTTAGGTACATCAAATTTTTCAAGTAACTCTATTGAAGAAGTGCATTGGTGAGCCGACCTTAGTTGTCCTGGTGGAGAGCATAGGTGTGTAGGATAGCCTTACCTATGAGGAAGTTCCATTTGAGATCCTTCATCATCAGGTTCAAAAGTTAAGAAATAAGAAAGTAGCTTCAGTGAAGGTTTTGTGGAGGAATTATCTTGTTGAGGGAGATACATGGGAAGCTGAAGCAGATATGATGGCTAAATACCCGCATCTTTTCCCTTCTAGCTAAGTTCCAGCATGAGGTATCAATTTCCTCCTTAGTACTCAATTCAGTTTCATGTCATGTTTATGTCTCTCAGTTCCTTTCAGGTTTTAGCATATATATATATATGATTCATCAATTTAGTCCAGTCATGTGTATCAGTCCAGAGTCAGTCACTCAGTCAGATTTAAACTTCAAATGTTTAGTATTTGGGATTTCAGTTCCTTCCCTAGCGATCCAGTATCTTTAACCCATATTCATGGTGGAATGTTCCCAAGGGGAAGATATTATAATGCCCCAAAAGTCCCTAAGACTAGACTTGGGATTTGGAAAGGTTATCAGAAGGAAAAGT
Source organism: Datura wrightii (assembly GCA_035772735.1). Lineage (NCBI taxonomy): Eukaryota > Viridiplantae > Streptophyta > Magnoliopsida > Solanales > Solanaceae > Datura > Datura wrightii. The sequence continues at coordinate 2,138,819 of JASDFA010000014.1, read as the reverse complement.
TAGGAAAAAATCTTAGAATGACTCATTGTACAAGTCATGGTGAGGAGTAACGGGCCAAAGGTCGAGTCGTGGTGAGTCTCTGGTTTTCAAGTTCTAGACCGACGAGATAAGGTACTCCCCATTTGTTGAGACAACAGCTCGTGGTCAATATCCACAGAAGAAGGCCTCCTAGCAACGAGTCATGGTACGACTCATAGGTCCTTATCATGTGTCGTGATATGAAGTCGTTGGTTGTTTTTGGAGAATCAGGGTTGGAAAGTACGAGCCTTGTACGACTAATTGAAAGGAACAATGAGGCGTCACTTGACCGCGTAGGAAGGGGGCAGAGGAGATGGAAGCTATGGCAATAGATGGGTTACACAACCCATCGTTAGAGTGTATGATTTGTTGGTTAGTCCATGGGAACTTTAGGAGTTAGGAAAAAATAGTAGCGATGAAGAGAGGAATCCACAAGTTGTGGTATCAAGGTACGACTTGTGGTGTGAGTCATTACATCTCGCAGTAAGGTTATCCTTGTGAAATTATTAAGGGCATTTTTGTAATTTCTAAGCTCCTAAGTCCTAAAATACGTCATTTTAAGCTCTGAAAGAAGTGTATTGAAGGGGTTTAACCTATTCTAATTCATTCAACTCCCATGCATGCAAAGTTAGAAATTTCTTTTGATGATGAAGCTTGAAGCGTATCAACTCTTCTCCAATTCTCTTGTGCTTTCCAAGTCAAGTTGAGATTCAGTTTACTTAGGTATGTAGGACTATGAATGAGAGTTTTCATTCACTCTCATGCCCAAATTTCTACTCAAGTTCATGTATTCAAGTCTTACTTCATGTTTTTTATCTTATAGAGTTTTAACCCAATTTTTTAAATTTCTTTATGATTTGTTTATGGGTCATTTCCCTTCATGTTTTAAAGCATGTTTTAAGATTCTTGGGCAGATTTTACACATATTTTGATTGAAAATTCATGATTTCAAGTTTTAGAAAATTATGACCAATTATGCAAGTTTCATAAAAGGTCAAAGTTATGATTCATGATTTCAAGTATGTTGAGATATCTATCATGGATGAATGTTTACAATTCATCCATGTTAAATTTATGATTTTTACTTATGATGTCTATTTAAAGTATGCATGATTTTATGATTCGGGCAAGCCCACACATGTTAAGTATGTTTTTATGATTTATTCAAGGCTAATAATATCATCTCATCATATGTTTTGGAGTCAAGACTCCCATTACAGCTTATGATATGTCTTGGAATCAAGACTCCCCATGTTCAGATTTTAGACTATGCATGTGATTATGTTATCAACTTTGTTGAAAAATGATGGGAGCATTGTGCATGTTTTTGGGAGTACTTTCTAGCAATGAGTAGGATTGGGGTTCCAAGGTTCATCGATCTCAAAACTATGCACCAACGTATGTTTATATATATTTATTTGGGGCCTTTCAAGAGAGTTTCCCCCGTCCACAAGAGGTCTTCAACTTGATATTAATATCATAGTAGTGTCTTTAGCCCAGTCAAGGTTTTGGATGGATCTGCCAACATGAGTGTGATAGTTAGGGAATCACGTAAGCTCTATCATAATGGTATCGGTTATGACGAGTCTCCCATTGTTGCTCATGATTTCAGTTATTCATATTTATGACTTATGATATTATCTTTTATAGTAGGCTTGACCCAATTATCAATTAATGAGTTTTTACTTATGATTTTTCAGCTATGAAAAGTCCTATGATTTCTATTTTATCTTTGGGGTTATCATATTAAGATATGATATTCAACTTACGACTAAACATGTTTCTTATTCTGATTTCAGCATACAGTCCTTACTTTCATGATCTTAAGATTTATGTTTATATTCATGAATTTCAGTTTAGTTACTCAGCATGTTTTACTTACCTTGCATACTCAGTACCTTCCACGTACTGACTGCGTAGTCTATGTTGTATCGTTTCATGATACAAGTCCGGATGATCAAACTTAGTTTCGCCGTTAGTCCTGCTCCCTCAACTTAGCTCAGTTTCCCATCATTAGTGAGTCCTCATCTTCTGAGGACCTTTAGTTAGTGTTGAGCTATATTATGTTCACTTTCAGACTTTAGAGCTAGTTGGGGTATTTTCCCATTAGCTCATCAGATATTTTAAAAGCTTTCTAGATAATATGTGGATTTTCAACTTTGTCGAGTGTTGACTCTACTTTGTGATCGTTAGGCTATTCAAACTTAAGCTTATTCATGTTTAAATTATCAATTTCTGCTTTAGATTATGCTCTTGAGTTGCTGTGCACATGCCAAGGGTTTACTTGGAGCCATCTGTGGTTCTAGGTCCCATGTCTCGATTCAGGGTCCTAGCTCGGGTTGTGAAAAACTTGGTATTAGAGAAAAGGTTAAGAGTGTCTAAGGGTTTTGGAAAGCCGAGTTGAGTAGAGTCTTTCCATTGGTGCTAAGTGCGCCACACTTATGGGGGAGAGGCTACAAGACTTTTTAGAAAATTTTCCTTCATTCATGATTTATACCATGCGAAGAAGTATCTCTCTGTTCCATCTAAATCATGTTATATGCATTTGCAGAAACATGCCTCCATGCCGAGTGAATGGAAGAAGGAATAGCGATAGAAATAGCCACGACAATGTCAATGGAGATGGGAATCCGCAAGACCCACCAGCATTAGCAGATCCTATGCCCAAGAAGGTCATTTATGTCTAGTTTAGAGAAACATTTTATATGTTGGCATAGGATGTGACCACTCAGGTCAATCAGTAGGTGGTGGCTCATGTTCCTTAAAATGGTAATGCAGCAGCGGCTAGAATTTGGGACTTTATCAAGTTAAATCCACCTGAATTTCTGGGGTCGAAAGTAGATAAGAACCCGCATGTGTTAATTGAGGAGGTGTAGAAGATCACCCAGATTATGGGGGTGATTGGAGAGGAGAGTGCAAATTTAGACTTCTATAAGCTGAAGGGGGTTGCTCACATACGGTACCGCTAGTGGAAGGATGATAGGGCAGTAGGAGCAGTTCCCATGAGATGGGATGAGTTTGTTACTTCCTTTTCGGATAGGTTCTTCTTTAGGGAGTTGAGGAGGGCAAAGGTGGAAGAATTCATCAACTTAAACCAGTGCCACAGGACTGTTCAAGAGTATGCCTTCAAGTTTACCTAGCTGTCCAAGTACGCGACAAAGATGGTTGCGGATCAAAGGGCTCATATGAGTAGATTTGTGAATGGAGTATCAGACTCGCTGGTTAAGGAGTGTAGGACTGTCGTGCTGAACATTGATCTGGACTTCTCACAATTGGTAATATATTCTAGTAGATAGAGGTGGATCATATGAAGGAGAAGGAGAGAGAGGCCAAGAGGGCCAGGACAGGGAGTTTTGGACAGTGCCAGTAGAGGTTTGGTGGAGGACACCGTCAGCAGTTCCACTAGAGGTCATCAGCCCTAGTGCCATCATCAACCAGTGTTTCATCTAGGCAAAGTTATGATTAAAGAGGTGGGGCATGAGGCTCCAGAGGTCATGGGAGCAAGTCAGGGAAATCCCAGTATTCCAGTTTGTGGCAGGTGTGGTAGGAGGCACACCAGAGTGTGCCTAGCGGGTTCATACGTGTGTTATGGGTGTGGGAAGCCCGAAAATCTACTCAGAGACTGCCCTTCAGCCAGACAGGGCCCTAGTAGAGGCTGTGACCCAACCACCATTTCAACAGCTCCACCAGTACGCTCAACTTAGCCAGGTGCATCCACTAATGCAGGTGGTGGTCAACATCAGAATAGATTTTATGCCTTCTCATCTTATTAGAAGAAAGTGGTCTCTCTAGATATGGTCATTGGTATATTATGAGAATTTCATCTTGATATATATGCATTGTTAGATATAGGGGCTACCTTATCTTTTGTCACTCCATATGTTGCTATTAGTTTCGAAGTCAATCCTAAAACCATATCAGAACCCTTATAAGTCTTTACACAAGTCAACGACTCAATTATAGCTCGATGGGTATACATAATTTGCCCTGTCACAGTCTGTCAGAAAATCATGTTAGCCGACTTAGTAGAGTTAGACATGATGGGTTGTGATGTTATCTTTGGTATCGATTGATTACATGCATGTTATGTCTCAGCAAATTGTAGAACCCATAGGGTAGAGTTTCGATTTTTGGGTGAGCCAGTCCCAAAATGGAAGGGTACTCCAGTTGTGCCTGTAGGTCGCTTTGTTTCCTATTTCAAGGCCAGGAATATGATTTCTAAAGGTTGTGTGTACCATCTAGTTCGGGTTAAGGTTGCGACATCCAAGACCCTGACTCTTTAGGCTATCCCTAAAGTGTGTGAGCTAGAGGTTTGTCCAGATGATTTTCCTGGAGTCCCTCCCTAGCAGGAGATTGACTTTGGTATCGACCTTCTCCGTGATACGTAGCCTATATCCATTCCTCCTTATAGAATGGCCTAGCCGAGATAAAGGAGTTGAAAGAGCAGTTGAAGGATCTCCTAGATAAGGGTTTCATCAGTCTAGTAAATCTCCATAGGGTGCACCAGTTCTTTTTTTTCAAAAGAAGGATGGTTCACTTAGAATGTTCATTGACTATAAGGGGTTGATCAATGTGACAATCAAGAACAAGTATCCCCTCCCCAAAATTGATGACTTGTTTGACCAAGTTTAGGGTGCTATGTTCTTCTCAAAGATAGACCTCAGATTCGGATATCATCAGCTCAGAGTTAGACAAAGTGACATTCTGAAGATAGCTTTAAGGATTTGGTATGGTCACTATGAGTTTGTATTTATGCCTTTTGGACTAACGACTGCACCTGCAGCTTATATGGATTTGATGAACATGGTTTTCAAGACGTATTTGGATATGTTCATGATTTTATCTAGAAATGATTTTCTCATATACTCTCGGAACGAGGAGGAGCATGCCGCTCATTTGAGGATTGTGCTACAGACTCTCAAGGATCACCAACTATTTGATAAATTCACCAAGTCTGGCTGTTGGTTGAACGCAGTAGCATTTTTGTGTCACGTGGTATCAAGCGAAGGTGTTCAGGTGGACTCTCAAAAGATAGAGGTGGTGAAGAATTGGTCTAGACTAGCTAGTCCTTTGGACATCAAGAGCTTCATGGGTTTAGCTGGCTACTACAGGTGGTTTGTTGAATGATTTTCATCCATTGAAGCACCGTTGGCTAAGTTGACTTAGAAGAAGGTCAAATTTCAAGGGTCGGATGCCTGTGAGAAGAGTTTTCAGGAGTTAAAGACACAAGTCACTTCAGCCCCTGTATTGACTCTACCATAGGGCACAAATGGATTTGTGGTGTGTTGTGATACCTTAAGTGTTGGTCTCGATTGTTTCTTAATGCAGCATGGTAAGGTCATTGCATATGCCCTTAGATAGCTTAAGAATCACGAGAAGAATTACCCAACACATAACCTAGAGTTGACAGCGGTGGTGTTGCATTGAAGATTTTGAGACACTACTTGTATGGGGTGCATGTGGATCTGTTCATGGATCACAAGAGCCTTAGGACCTAAATTTGTGAAAAAAGAGGTGGCTAGAGCTTCTCAAGGATTATGACATGAGTTTTCTCTATCATTCGGGCAAGGACAATATAGTGACGAATGCCCATAGCAGACTATCCATGGAGAATGTGTCTCATGTAGAGGATAAAAGGAAGGAGTTAGCAAAGGATGTCCATAGGATTGCTCTTTTAGGGGTTCATTTTGTTGACTCTGCAGATGGTGGTTTCATTGTCTAGAATAGTTCAGAATCTTCATTAGTCACCAAGGTCAATGCTAGGAAAGATGAGGATCCTATCTCAGTAAAGCTAAAGGAAGCTATCCAAAATCAGAAGGTGGAGGTCTTCTCCCAAGGGGGAGATGGCGTACTTCATTATCAAGGTCATTTATGTGTTTTGGGTGTTGATGACTTGAAAGAACAGATGTTGGGTGAGGCTCATGGCTCTCGGTATTCTATCCACAGAGGCACCACCAAGATGTACCGTGACCTATGGGAGGTCTATTGGTTGAATGACATGAAGAAGGACATAGAGGAGTTTGAGGCTAAGTGTCCAAATTGTCGAAATGTGAATGTTGAGCATCGAAGACCTGGAGGTATGCTACAGTACATTAATATCCTTACTGGGAAGTGGGAAGAGATCGATATGGACTTAACCACAATGTTGCCTCGTACACATCGACAGTATGACTCTAATTGGGTGGTTGTAAAAAGGTTGACCAAAGAAACATATTTCCTACAAGTCAAGACTACTAATTAAGCTAAGGATTACGCTAGATTGTACATTTCCCATGTCCATCATCTCAGATAGAGGTACTCAGTTTACCTCATAGTTTTGGAGATCATTCCATAAGGGACTTAGTACTTAGGTCAAGCTTAGCACGACTTTTAACACGTAGGCAAATGTTAAGGATGAGCGGACCATTCAGATTCTTGAGGACATGTTGAGAGCGTGTGAGATTGACTTCAAGGATAGTTGGTATTATCATTTGCCTCTCATCGAGTTCTCTTACAATTACAGTTACCACTCCAGCATTCAGATGGCTCCGTTTGAGGATCTTTATGTAGATCACCTATTGGATGGTTCAAAGTAGGTGAGGCTACGTTGATAGGGCTAGATCAGTTCATAAGGACATGGAGAAAGTTCAGCTTATTAGGGAAAGGCTGAAAATAACTCAGAGTCGTCAAAAGTCATATGCAGGTGTTAGGTAGAGAGCACTTGGGTTCAAGGTTGATGATTGGGTATTTCTGAAGGTGTCTCCCATGAATGGAGTGATGAGGTTACAGAAGAAAGGAAAGCATAGTCCCCGACATGTTGACCCTTATAGGATTCTGTTGCAAGTTGTCAAAGTGGCATATGAGCTGGATCTACCCATGGAGTTAGCCTCGGTACATCAAGTTTTCTATGTATCTCTATTGAAGAAGTGCATTAGTGACTGACGTTAGTTGTCTCGATGGATAGCATAGGTGTGAAAGATAGCCATATCTATGAGGAGGTTCCGGTTGAGATCCTTGATCATTAGGCTTGGAAGTCGATAAATAACGAAGTAGCTTTAGTAAAGGTTTTGTGGAGGAATCAGCTTGTTGAGGGAGCTACGTGGGACGCCGAAGCAGATATGATGGGTAAATACTCGCAACTTTTCCCTTCTGACATAGTTCTCGCATGTGGTATCAATTTCCTCCTTGGCACTCTTTTCAATTTCATATCAAGTTTATGTATTTGGGATTTCAGTTACTTCCCCAACCCTCCAGTATGTTTAACCCCATTCAAGGTCAAATGTTCCCAAGGGGGAGATATTGTAATGCCCCAAAAGTCCCTAAGACTAGACTTGAGATTTGGAAAAGTGATCAATAGGAAAATTTAGGAAAAAGTCTCATAACGACTCATTGTATGTGTCGTGCTGAGGAGTAATGGGTCGCAGGTTAATTCGTGGTGAGTCTTTAGTTGTTAGGTTCTAGACCAATGAGTCAAGGTACGGCCCGTTGTTTGAGGCAATGGCTCGTGGTCAGTATTCGCAGAAGAAGGACTGCTAGGAACGAGTCATGGTATGACTCGTAGGTCCCTATAATGGGTCATGGTAAGAAGTTGTTGGTTGCTTCTAGAGCATCAGGGTCGGAAGGTACAAGACATGGTACATTTCGTGTAGTAAACAAAGAGTCATGGATTACACTCTTAGGAAGGGGGCAGAGGAGATGGATGTAGTGGCAACAGATGGGTTACATGACCCGTCATTGGAGTAAACAATTCATTGGTTGATCGATGGGAACTTTAGTAGTGTGGCGAAAATAGTAGCAACAATGAGAAGAACCCACGAGTCATGGTATCAAGGTACAACTCGTGGTGTGAGTCGTTACATATGGAAGAAAGGTTATCCCTACAAAATTAGTAAGGGCATTTTTGTAATTCCAAGTCCTAAACAACATTGTTTTAATCTCTGAAAGAAGTGTTTTAAGGGGTTTTAACTTATTTTAATTCATTCAACTCCCATGCATGCAAATTTAGAAGTTTCTTTTGACAATCAAGCTTGAATCCTATCAACTCCACTCCAATTCTCTTGGGCTTTCAAAGTTAAGTTGAGATTCAGTTTACTCAGGTATGTTGGGCTATGAATGAGAGTTTTCTTTCACTCTCATGCCAAAATTTTTCCTCAAATGCATAAATTGAAGTCTTAATTTAGGTTTTTGAGTCAATACTCCCCATGTTTAGGTTTTAGACTATGCATGTCATTATGTTTTAAGCTTCTTTGGAAAATGATAGGAGCACTATGCTTGTTTTTGGGAGTAGTGTCTAAAACCGAGTAGGCTTGGTGTTCCAAGGTTCACCAGCCTCAGAACTACGCACCAATATAGGTTTATATATATTTATCTGGGGACTCTCAAGAGAGTTTCCCCCGCTCTCAAGTGGCCTTCAGTTTAATATCGATATCATAGTAGTGTCCTTAGCCCTAACATGGTTTTGGACGGCTCTGCCCACTTGAGTGTTATAGTTGGGGCATCATGTAAGGTTTATCGTGATGGTATCGGTTATGACAAGTCTCCCATTGTTGCTCATGATTTTAGTTATTTATGTTTATGACTTATGATATTATGTTTTATCGCAGGTTTGACCCAATGATCAGTCTATGAGTTTTTACTTATGTTTTCAGCTATAAAAAGTGATATGATATCTACTTTAGCTATGGGGTCTTCCTATTGAGATATGATATTTAACGTATGCATATAACTGTTTTAGATTCAGATTTTAGCATGCAGTCCTTACACTCGTGATCTTAAGATTTATGTTTATATGCATGAATTTCAGTTCAGTTACTCAGTATGTTTTACTTACCTTGCACACTCAGTATATTCCAAGTACTAACCACATACTCTATGACGTATTATATTATGATATAGGTCTGGACGATCAGACTCAATTCCGCCATTATCTAGCTCTCGTAGCTTAGATTAGTTTCCCATCATTAGTGAGTCCTCATCTTTTGAGGACCTTCAGTTATTGTTGAGTTATATTATATTCAGTCTCAGACTTTAGAGCTAGTTGGGGTATTGCCCATCAGCTCATCAGAGAGTTTAGAGGCTTTCTGGATAATATGTAGATTTTTAGCTTTGTTTAGTGTTGACTATATTTTATAAATGTTATTCTATTCAGACTTCAGTATATTCATGTTTAAGTTATAAGTTTCCTCTTTAGTTTATGCTCTTGAGTTACAATGCACATGTCATGGGTTGACTTGGAGCCATCCGTGGTTCTAGGTCCCGTATCTCGGTCAGGGGTCCCAGCTCGGGTGGTTACAATTGTGGTATGTCCAAAGTGGGCATCAGTTGCATATTGGTACAAAATAGTAAGTTTATAGCTTATGCTTCAAGTCAACCTAAGGTCCATGAGAAGAATAATCCGACTCATGATCTTGAGTTGACATCGGTGGTATTTGCATGGAAGATTTCGCTCCATCACCTCTATGGTGCGCATATTGATGTGTTCATAGACCACAAGAGTCTTTTGTATATCTTCTGCCAAAAAGGAGTTGAATCTTAAACAGAGGAGGTGACTTGTGTTGCTTAAAGATTATGACATGAGTATTCTCTACCATCTGGTTAATGCAAAACGTAGGTTCCAATGCTCTTAGCAGGCTACTTATAGAAAGTAAGGCTTATGTAGAGGATAAGAGGAGAGGAATAGCTAAGGACGTGTATAGACTCTCACACTTGGGAGTTCGGGTTTTAGACACTGAAAAAGATAACGTGCTTGTCCAAAATTGGGGTAAGTCATCTTTAGTGGTAAAAGTTAAGGAAAAACAGGATAGAGATCCCCTTTTGGTTTAGCTAAAGGAAGATGTCCAAAACCAGATGGTTTTGGTTTTTGCACAAGGGGGAGATGGTGTGTTGAGGTATCAAGGTGGATTATGTGATCCAGACATAGATGCTCTAATACATAGAATCATGGCAGAAGCACACAAGTCCAGGTATTCGATCTCCCAGGTTCCACAAAGATGTACCATAACTTGAGAAAAGTCTATTGGTGGAATGGTATGAAGAGGGACTTTGCGGTCTTTGTTGCTAAGTGTCTGAATTATCAATAGGTTAAGGTTGAGCACTGAAGGCCATGTGATGTTGCTCAGAATATAGCACTCCTAAAGTTAAAGTGGGAGATGACTAATATGGACTTTATCACCGGTCTACCTAGATCATGTAGACAGCATGACTCTATTTTGGTGATTGTGGATCGAACAACCAAGTCAACTCATTTCTTACCAGTGAAGAATACAGAGTTGGCCAAGGATCATGCCATGTTGTGTCTTACGGAAGTGGTTACACTCCATGTAGTTCAATTATCCATCATATTGGATAGGGGTACATAGTTTAACACTAAGTTTTGGAAGTCATTTCAAAGTGGGTTAGGTTCAAAGGTGAACCTCAATACAACTTTTCATCCACAGATGGATGGTCAGGTAGAGCATACTACCCAGACCTTGGGAACATGTTAAGGGCTTTTGTTAATGATTTTAAGGGGAATTAGAATGACCATTTGCCTCTTATAGATTTTTCATATGACAACAACTATCACTCTAGTATTTAAGCTCCCTATGAGGCTCTGTATAGGCGGAGGTGTAGATCCCCAATTTGTTGGTTTGAAGTTGGTGAACTAGAGTTGATAGGGCCATACCTAGTACAACAAGCCATGGAAAAGATTAAGATGATCCAAGAAAGGTTGAGGAGTATACAGAGTTTCCAAAAGTCTTATACAGATGTTAGACATAGAGACTTAGAGTTTACGGTAGATGATTGGGTTATTTGACGGTTTCACCCATGAAGTATGTGATTAGATTTAGGAAGAAAGGGAAGCTCAGTCCCTGTTACATTGGTCCATGATTTTGAAGAGAGTTAGCAAGGTACTCTATGAGTTGGAGCTACCAGTCGAACTAGCATTAGTCCATCCTGTTTTCCACATTTCTATGCTTAAGAAGTGTGTGGTGATCCCTCACTCATTGTGCCTCCAAAAACTATTCAGGTGAAAGAAAACTTGTCTTGTGAAGAGGGTTTGGTTAAGATTCTTGATCGTCAGGTTTGCAAGTTAAGAACCAAGGAAGTAGCCTCGGTAAAGGTCTTATGGAGAAATCAATTTGTCGAAGAGGCCACATGGGAAGCTGAGGAAGATATGAAGAGTAGATAGCCTCATTTGTTCACTCCCTACGAGGAAGACACCAAAGGTAATAGCCTTTCTCTTAGTTAGTTTCAGCGCATATACCTGTTGTTTTAATATTCTTATCCTTTATGTTGTCTTTATGCTTGTATCCTTTTTAAGAGGCCAATCATTCGAGGAAGAATGATCCTAAGGTGGAGATATTGTAATACCTCATACTTTCGAGCTAAGTTTAAAATCGTCTAGGCATGTAGATAGACCCAAACCCGACTAAATTTTTATGGAAACAAGGTGTTAAGATAAATTCTTAAATGTGAGAGTTACAATAGATACGAATTAAGGCCATAAGGACCCTCTAACATAGAGTTGAGTTGAGATCTTTCCTACAGCTTGAGTTTTCATGTAAGCTCTTGCAAGGGTTAACTTTAAACAACCACAACTCCTAATTTATTAGGTATTTTTTGGTGATTCAACCCATCAGATTGAAGCCCTTTGAGTCTTCTTTCCAATCGGAGTCAATCGGAGTTCGAAGTAAAAACTTATGGACATTTTACTAAGGCACTATTAAGTAAGGTGCTATAAGGGGGCCCAACATCCAAACTAAACATTAGATGAATATTTTTCATTAGATAGGCGCTATAAGAGATGACCAGCATCCGCGACCAAACTTCAGCTGAAAATAAATTCATCAGGTTTGCGCTAGGGCCGAAATACAAAGAGGGCGGGCTGGCGCTATAGCTAGCGCGGTGCGCCAGTCCCTATCTTGATCCCACCTCTATATAAAAATCTCATTTGGAGTTGGAAATCATTCCTAAAATTACCCATACAATAACCAAACATTTAGATATTATATTCTCCCAAAATTCTATGATTTTGAAGAAGAATGAAGCTCTCCAAACATCCCAAATACAAGTTCCTCCAAGGTAAGTCTTCTCCTCCATTCCTAAGGTTAAACTAATGATTCTTAACCCTAAGCTATGGGATCTAAAGTCGTTATGGATGAAAAACCCTAGGAATCATTGAGGACACCGGTTTTTAAGGTTTTCAGAGTTATTTTTTTGGATTCCCCATTAAATGCGTTTGAGGTATATAAGGGTAACCTAAGTGAGGATTTAGATTCTTCATCATACCCTACATATATTGATGAGATTGTTGAGATTAAAGCTAGGTTTTTCCCAATTTTTGATTTGGTCTTGTTCCCTATCCAGATATGTTGAATCGCGATTGTTGAATATTTCATATTGAGTTGTTTATTGATGTCTCTAGATTGTAATTCTATTGTATTGATTGTTAATCATACTATCTTTATTATTTATTATTGATTTTTTATTTTTTATCTTGGTTTATGTCTCTTACCCCATGAACCTAATTGCATAAAGTCATCGTTTGAAAGGCACTATTTATAAAACATTGTGTTTAGATGCAAATGCATTTGTTTTCATAAAGTTGAGTAGATTTCTAAGAGAGTTGCATAAAGGGATTTTTAGAAAGGATGTATGATTTTTAGTATGATTTTCAAAAGTTTAAGTGAAATCTTGTTTTTGAAACTCATGAGATATTTTGAGCATAGAAGGTCACAAGTTTTCAAAGAGATGTTTGGAGTATAAAATCTCCTAAGTTTCTAAGGAATGATTTGAGCGAAAGGCTCTTCATTTAAAGTAAAGAGATTTTGAGGGAAAGGCTCAATAAGAGTTTTAAAAATCTATTATATATATAGCTAAAGTGCTTTAAAAAAGATGTTTTCAAGATGTCTCAGATAGGCATAAGTATATGAGCATATGTTTTGGGAGGAATATTTAGCACTGAGTTGGGTGAAGAGTTCAGATAACTTGTAAGCCCCAGAACTATATAGCCAACGTAGGATAGAATCATGACATTGGTTCGGGTGACTCCTCAAAGATATGTCCCTGGTAAGGACTTGATGTTATGGATCTATCGATTGTTTTCATTTTCTGCCCTGGCAAAGCTTTGAGCGACTCTATCAACTTGAGCGAGATAGTTGGACATCATATGGTCATTCATAAGGGTGTATATTATGAGAAATTCCCAAACTAATATGTACATTACTTATACATACATTTCAAGAGTTGACTTTAGTGCATGAGTTTTATTCACATAAATTATTCAGAGTCATCAGAAGTCATATGCAGGTGTTAGGTAGAGAGAACTTGGGTTCAAGGTTGATGATTGGGTATTTCTGAAGTTGTCTCCCATGAAAGGAGTGATGAGGTTTCAGAAGAAAGGAAAGCTTAGTCCCCGACATGTTGACCCTTATAGGATTCTGTTGCAAGTTGTCAAAGTGGCATATGAGATGGATCTACCCATGGAGTTAGCCTCAGTACATCAAGTTTTCTATGTATCTCTATTGAAGAAGTGCATTAGTGACTGACATTAGTTGTCTCGATGGATAGCATAGGTGTGAAGGATAGCCTTATCTATGAGGAGGTTCCGATTGAGATCCTTGATCGTTAGGCTTGGAAGTTGATAAATAAGGAAGTAGCTTTAGTAAAGGTTTTGTGGAGGAATCAGCTTGTTGAGGGAGCTACGTGGGACGCCGAAGCAGATATGATGGGTAAATACTCGCAACTTTTCCCTTCTGACATAGTTCTCGCATGTGGTATCAATTTCCTCCTTGGCACTCTATTCAATTTCATATCAAGTTTATGTATTTGGGATTTCAGTTACTTCCCCAACCCTCCAGTATGTTTAACCCCATTCAAGGTCAAATGTTCCCAAGGGGGAGATATTGTAATGCCCCAAAAGTCCCTAAGACTAGACTTGAGATTTGGAAAGGTGATCAATAGGAAAATTGAGGACAAAGTCTTATAACGACTCATTGTATGAGTCGTGCTGAGGAGTAAAGGGTCGCAGGTTAATTCGTGCTGAGTCTCTACTTGTTAGGTTCTAGACCAATGAGTCAATGTACGACCCGTAGTTTGAGGCAATGGCTCGTGGTCAGTATCTGCAGAAGAAGGACTGCTAGCAACGATTCATGGTACGACTAGTAGGTACCTATAACGGGTCATGGTAAGAAGTTGTTGGTTGCTTCTAGAGCATCAGGGTAGGAAGGTACAAGACATGGTACAATTCGTGTAGTAAACAAAGAGTCATGGATTACACTCTTAGGAAGGGGGCAGAGGAGATGGATGTAGTGGCAACAGATGGGTTACATGACCCGTCGTTGGAGGACACAATTCATTGGTTGATCGATGGGAACTTTACTAGTGTGGCGAAAATAGTAGCAACAAGGAGAAGAACCCACGAGTCATGGTATCAAGGTACAACTCGTGGTGTGAGTCGTTACATCTAGAAGAAAGGTTTTCCCTATGAAATCAGTAAGGGCATTTTTGTATTCCAAGTCCTAAACAACATTGTTTTAATCTCTGAAAGAAGTGTTTTAAGGGGTTTTAACTTATTTGAATTCATTCAACTCCATGCATGCAAATTTAGAAGTTTCTTTTGACAATCAAGCTTGAATCCTATCAACTCCTCTCCAATTCTCTTGGGCTTTCACAGTTAAGTTGAGATTCAGTTTACTCAGGTATGTTGGGCTATGAATGAGAGTTTTCTTTCACTCTCATGCCAAAATTTTTCCGCAAATGCATAAATTGAAGTCTTCATTTAGGTTTTTGAGTCAATACCCCCCATGTTTAGGTTTTAGACTATGCATGTCATTATGTTTAAAGCTTCTTTGAAAAATTATAGGAGCACTATGCTTGTTTTTGGGAGTAGTGTGTAGAACCGAGTAGGCTTGGTGTTCCAAGACTCAGTAAAGAGTTACAGGAGTAGCATCAGTGCAAACACTATGTACTCATAAACATTTTAGGTTGACCTTTAATAATAACAATTGTATGACACAACTCAACAATCAAGTAAGAGACACCAATAATCAGACATAGAAATCATCCAACTCCTAAATATAGGAAATTCCTAATGTCAAACAACCATACTCACATTATCAGGCCTAACATTGCCAATCAATATATATATATATATACATATATAAAATTGTCAAAATGAAACAGCAAAGCATCACAAGTTTATAATGTAAGCAAGTCACAATAAATACAATATAGTTATGTCTATACTGAACATATAACTATTTAGCTTTGTTCTCATCAATTTTACATCTATACCAAACCTGGTCTTGTATCAATCACTCATTATAATACCCCGGGAAGGCCTAAGAATAGCCTGCGAGTTGAATTTGAAAAGTGCAGAAAACTGGCCAAAAAAACCATAGGATGGAACACAGAACGACTCATGGTATAAGACTACGAGTCATTGTATGTTGTGGTTTGTTAAGGGAAGGTTGGTGTCAGTGGAGATAACGGGAGGTATGATGACCCGTTGTGGGATACAGCGGGCCGTCCTTTGTAGTCCTGGTTAGGGTTAGGCTGGGCGACAGTGTAAACAACGGGAGACCCAATCAACCATTAGGAGAAGCTATGGGTTGTTGGTTGTGGTCGTGGTCTTAGGATTAAGTTTCCCAGTAGTCTTGATGGGGGGAACAACGTTCCGTCATTTGTTGTGAGGGGTCATGGTATGACCCGTTAGAAGATGAGATGCCAAGGTTCAGGGGACTAACCATGGATTATGTAACGAGTCGTGGGTTTGGAGATACGGGCCTTCCTGTCGACCCATTGTTTGGATCCGAGACTAGGTCCTATAGCATTCCATTCAACGACGGACATGACGGGTTATTGGTGGTTCCCACGTCCCGTTGGTACCACACGTGGGTTCCATCCGGCCAGTTTTCAGGACAGGTTCATTAAGGGTATTTTTGACTTTTCCATGATATAAGGCCCTAAACTACATCATTTTGTCTTGGGAAAGCTGGGTTTTTAAGAGAATCACCTATTCTAAACTCTCATTCATGCATGCATGAACTTTTAGAGGTGATTCAAGGGGATTTCGAGCTTTTCATTGCAATTCATTCAATTTCATTCTTGGACTTTTATGGAGAGTTAGGAGTTGAGAATCCCAAGTATGTAAGGTCTTTAATGGGTGTATTCTTCCACACCCATCCTCCTTCTCTATTAAATTACTCAAATATTTTTTAAAAACTCATGGGATTTTATATTCGGTTTGTATAGATTTTAATGATTTAATTATGAGTCTTTTGATTATGAGACCCTATCATTCTCTACTGATTTTCATCATCTTTTGAGCTCTAACTTGATATTAGTTTGGCTGATTTCGAATTTCTAATCATTTAAACCCGATTATGCATGCCCATGATAAACCGATTTATGATCCATTGATCCATTGATATTTTTGATAAGCCCAAAAAGTAGTATGAATTAAATCATGAATATATTATGTTATCTATTATGATCTTATGAAAAATTAAACTATATGCATGATCAAGAAGTATGTGTGTATTTTACTAAGCATGAATTGTGTTTTGGCCGACTCACGAGCCTCAAGTCAAGGCTAGTTCAGGTATGTTCAAGCATGTTTATGATTATCTTGATCAGACTAGCTAATGAACTCATGTATGTATTATTATGAGCATTGTATATGTTTTGGGAGTAGTATCAAACACCGAGTAGGTTTGGGGCTCAGGTTAAGTCTTGGATCTCTTGAACTACGTGCCACCGTAGGTATGTTGGGACCCATTCATGTTTTTCCTTGGCCCAAATGGCCCTTTTCATGTCTTATCACGCCCCTCATGGTTCCTACCCTTGGCAAGTTACGAACACCCTTTCGACTAGGGTTACAAGTCGGGCTTTATATGTGCTCATATGGGGTATGTTGGTTAAGAGAATTTCCACTGTTCCTTATGATTTACGCGTATTATGATTATGTATGTTGGCTTAAATTATGTTAATCGAGGTTCTTCTCTCATGAATATGACAATGTTTATGTTACGAATGTTTTGAAAACCTTGAGCCGTATAATATGTTATAACGATTTATGATACCAGCATGTTTTCCTACTCTTATGACCATTTATGAGTTTCATACATGGTTTAAATGTCCTCTTTACTTACCTTGCATACTCATTACATTCCACGTACTGACCGCATACTTTCTATGTTGTATCGTCTCACAATATAGGTCCCATTTCTTAGGCTCATCCTCACCCGTAGATAGATTCGGACTTGCTCACTACATACTTGGTTTGTCCTCATGTTCCGAGGGCTACATGTTCAAACTCTATGTTATTTCTTCAGTTTTTGAATGTTAGATTAGTTGGAGAGTTGTCCCATCAATCTTCCTTTCATGTTTAGAGTCTTATCATACTAAAAAGTTGTATTCCGCCATATTGTATAAGTATTGTACTGTTTTCCATTATGTTATGTTATGATTACGTTCTCTATGTTAAGTCTTTCGCTCATGTGATTGAATTAGATGTATGCTCATGAAATGGGTGGACTTGGGGTCTCTCGGGGCTCCTTGTCCCGTGTCTACAATCTGAGTATATGTTTGCATCGTGAAAACATGGTATCAGATCCATAGTTTTATGTGTCCTAAGGAGTCTGAAAGACGTGTTAAGTAGAGTCTTTTTCATGAGTGTGAAGCGCGCCACACTTATGACGAAGAGGCTAGTAGACGTTTAGGAATATTCCCTTCTTTCATTATCTATATCATATGTGAACTTCCTTTAATCCTCTAATTTGTGCTATTCACGTTTGCAGATCATGCCTCCACACCGAGTAAATGCTATGAGGAACGGTAATGGTGATGATCATAAGGGTGCCCATGATGGAGAGCATCAGCTAGCTCCACCCATTCATGAGGAGCACCTACCAGAGCCAGCCGCCCACGCTGAGTTTAAGGCGGTGATTTAGATGTTGGCACAGTCCATGACAGCTCAAGTCCAGAATCAGACTATGGCACATTATCCGCAAAATGGGAATGCTGCAACTGCTAGGGTGAGGGACTTTTTGAGGATGAGCCCTCCGGAGTTCACAGGGTTGAAGGTATCTGAGGACCTGCATGACTTTATTGAGGAAATTCTGAAGATCACCTAGGTTATGGGCATGAATAATGGGGTATGTGTTGATTTGACGTCCTATCGGCTTAAGGGGGTAGCACATATATGGTTCAAGCAATGAAAAGGTGCTAGGACAGCGGGTGTAGGCCCAATAGGTTGGGATGAGTTCCACACAGTGTTCATAGATCGATTCTTCCCTCGAGAGATGAGGGAGCTCAAGGCGGAAGAGTTTGTGAATTTGAAGCAGGGAAACATGTCAGTCCAGGAGTATGCCTTGGAGTTTACTTGGCTATCTAAATATGCTCTGGAGTTGGTGGCAGATCAATGGGCTCAGGTGAGCTTCTTTGTGCAGGGAGTAGCAGATTACTTGGATAAGGATTGCCGGATTGCCATGCTACAACGAGACATCAACTTTCCCCGTATCGTATTGCATTCCCAGTAGATCGAGTCAGTCTATAGGATGCATAGAGAGGCCAAAAGGGCTAGGATCGACAACTACAGGGTTTCTCATGCCAGGTCAGGAGGTGGATCATGTCAGCAGTCCCAGCATTGGTCCACTGCTCTAGCTCCATCATCAGCTAGCATGCCGTCCAGGTTCAGGGGAGTCTAGAGGAGCAGGGCTACAGGTTAGAGGGTGTAATACCCCGGAAGGGAATAAGAATAGACACGGGAAGTATAATTGGAGAAGTGCAGAAAAACTGGCAAAAATATCTCAGGACGGGAGACTTAACAACTTGTGGTGGGATACCACGAGTCATTGGGTGCAGTCGTGAGGTGGAGGTCAGGAGGCAGTGGCGACGGATGACATGATGAGTCATTAGAAGTGGGAACGACTCATTTATTTGGTCGTTAGGAGGGAGGGTTCCAGTTTTAAAAAAGTATTTCCAGTGTACTTGACGGAAGGACATGATGAAGGAATTGAAGACCCAACTCACGTCAGCACCAGTATTGACTTTGCTCGAGGGTGCTGATGTCTTTATTGTGTATTGTTATGCTTCGAGAGTCAAACTGGGATGTGTGTTGATGCAATGGGGAAAGGTAATAGCATACGCCTCTCTTCAGTTAAAGGTTCACAAAAAGAATTACCCGACCCATGATCTTGAGTTGGCCGAGGTGGTGTTTGCACTGAAGATACGGCAGCATTACTTTTATGGGGTTCACGTGGACGTGTTTACAGATCATAAGAGCTTGCAATATGTGTTCACACAGAAAGATCTCAATCTTTGTCAAATGAGGTGGTTGAAGTTGCTAAAGGACTACGATGTGAGTGTCCTTTACTACCCGGGCAAGGCTAATGTGGTTGCGGATACACTTAGTAGGCTCTCTATGGAGAGTGTGTCCACGTGGATGAGGGAAGGAATGAGTTTGTGAGAGATGTCCACTGACTTGCACGGTTGGGGGTTAGATTGATCGACTCGACTGATGGCGGTGTTGTTGTGCAGAATGGGTCACAATCATCCTTGGTGGTCTATGTCAAATATAAGTAAGATGCGGATCCGATTTTGAGAAGGATGAAGGAAGCGGTGCGGAGTCAAAAGGTGCAGGTTTTCGCCCAATGGGGAGATAGTGTCCTTCGATGCTAGGGTCAGCTATGTGTTTCGGACATTGATAATTTGAGAGTCCGGATATTGGATGAGGCACATGCTAGCAGATATTCCATCAATCTGGGATCCATGAAGATGTATCAGTACTTGCGGGAAATCTATTGGTGGGATGGTATGAAGAGGGATATCGCAGAGTTAGTAGCCAAGTGTCCAAACTATCAGCAAGTGAAGGTCGAGTACCAAAGGTCGGGAGGTGTACTTCAGGATATTAGCATTCCCGTTCTGAAGTGGGAAGAGATTAATATGGATTTTAGTACAGGCCTACCTCGTACTCACCGACACTATGATTCCATTTGGGTGGTGGTAGACAGGTTAACAAAGGTTGCACACTTCCTACCGATCAAGACCATAGATTCAGCAGATGATTATGCCAAGTTGCATGGGAGTTGGTTTGACTTCATGGAGTGCCCTTGTCTATTATTTCAGACCGAGGTACTCAATTTATCTCCCAGTTATGGTGGTCTTTTCAGAAGGGACTTGGGACTCAGATTAAGCTCAACACAGAATTCCATCCGCAAATGGATGTCCAGACGGAACGAATAATCCAGACTCTTGAGGATATGTTGAGGGCATGTGTTGTGGATTCTAAATGTAGTTTGGATGATCATTTTCCCTTGATCGAGTTTTCTTATAATAACAATTATCATTCTAGTATCCAGATGGCACCGTTCAAGGCCCTCTATGGGCGGAGGTATAGATCTCCCATCGGATGGTTTGAGATTGGTGAGGCAGCTATGATAGGGCCAGATGCGGTTCATGAGGCACTGATAAAGGACCAGTTGATATTGGATAAGTTGAAAACCGCTCATAGTCGTCAGAAATCGAATGCTGATGTGAGGAGAAGAGATTCGGATTTTGATGTAGAGACTAGATATTTCTAAAGGTATCTCCCATGAAAGGAGTGATGCAGTTCAGAAAGAAAGGGAAACTCAGTCTATGCTATGTTGGTCCCTACCAGGTTTTGAGAAGAGTTGGTAAGGTGGCATATAAGTTGGACTTGCCATCGGAGTTATCTTCAGTTCATCCCGTCTTCCATTTGTCGCTTTTGAAAAAGTCTTTGGGTGATCCAGCCTTGGTAGTCCCGGTAGACAGCATTGTAGTAAAAGATAGTCTCAATTATGAAGAAATTCCTGTTGAAATCTTTGATCGTTAGGTTCAGAAGTTGAGGAACAAAGAGTAGCTTCAGTTAAGGTTTCATGGAGAAATCATCATGTTGAGGGAGCTATGTGGGAAGCTGAAGCGGATATGATGGCTAGATACCCACAGTTTTTCTCTACAGGCTTAGTTCCGACATGAGGTATCATTTCTACTCTACGATCCCATTTAGCTTTCATGTTCAGTTCATGTGTGCAAGTTTATTTTATGTGTATGACTGTGTATGTGAAGCATGAAATCAGTTCATCTATGTGTTATGAATCGGAGATAGTCATTCCATAAGGTTTCGGTTTAAATGATTAGTATCTGCGTATGATAATTGCATGTTTCTGTTTTCTGGTTGTTTCCTACATTTGAGGACAAATGTTCGCAGGGGAAAGATATTGTAATACCCCGGGAAGGCCTAAGAATAGACTTGGGAGTTGAATTCGAAAAGTGCAGAAAACTAGCCAAAAAAACACTACAGGACGGACCACAGAACCACTCGTGGCATCAAACCACGAGTCGTTGTATGTCATTGTTGGTTACGGAAAGGTTGGTGGCAGTGGAGACAATGGGAGGCATGATGACCCATTATGGGATACCATGGGCCATCCTTTGCATTTTTTGTTAGGGTCAGGTTCGGCGACAGTGTAAATAACGGGAGACCCGACGACTCATTAAGAGAAGCCACGGGTCATTGGTTATGGTCGTGGTCTCAGGATTAAGTTTTCTGGTAGGCTTGATGGGGGGAAAAACGATCCGCTGTTTGTTTTAACAGGTCTTGGTCTGACCCATTAAAAGATGAGATGCCAAGGTACAGGGGATTAACCACGGACGATGTAACGAGTCGTGGGTTGGAGGTATGGGTCATCCTATCGACCCGTTGTTTGGATCCAAAACTAGTTCATTCAGCAGTCCATTCAACGAGGGACATCACGGGTTGTTGGTGGTTCCCATGACCCGTTGGTACCACTGGTAGGTTCCATCCGGCCAGTTTTCAGGGCAGGTTCATTAAGGGTATTTTTGACATTTTTATGATATAAGGCCCTAAACTACGTTGTTTTGTCTTGGGAAAGCTGGGTTTTTAAGAGAATGACTTATTTTAAACTCTCATTCATGCCTGCAAGAACTTCGAGAGGTGATTCAAGGGGATTTCAAGCTTTTCATCAATTCCTTCAATTTCACTCTTGGGCTTTTAAGGAGGGTTAGAAGTTTATAATCCAAGGGAATCAATAACTATCAATACCCTAACAACTTACACTAACTTTCATAGTTCTAGGGTTCTTAGCTAGAACTTCACCATTAATGATCACCCATTGATTCTAGGTTTTAAAGGGTCAAGATACAGAAGGATAAACCGAGAAAGTTTACCTTGGGAAGAAAATATGCTCTTCCCTTGAAAAATTGGCCTTGAGCTCTCAAATTATGTTCCTTAGAATAATGGGTATGAGAACCACAAAATTCTTACTTAAATAGACATTCTGCCTCGCATCAACCACTACTGTGGACCACTATGGCAATCCAAGGTCTCGTTCTGGTGAACCCGATGATTATTGTATGATTGCTACTACCAGTACTCCGATTGCTATGGCGGTCTAACTATAGTGGTGCTCTGATAAGCAGTAGCTCAAAAATTTTGACACTTTTCTATTCCCAAAACACAAGTATATTATCCTGACTCCACAACACCGTCAATTTATGCAACTAGCTATAAAATAACACCGTGAACTGATGCATAGCTCAATATTTCAACCGAAGTCTAGTTCTCTAGGTCATCCCCTAATGGAACACAACACATGAAGTTTTCAATCAACACTACTCATATTTCAGTTTTTAAACCATCCCATGTTGGAGTTTTTATTAACTCACTTCTACTATGAGGACTGTAAAGGCTGCTAAGGCCTTAACTGTCCATAACGACCGGAGGGGTCGCTATACAAGATACAAATTAAACCACCATTCATCCCTGAATGGCCAAGAGAGGGACACAGAAAGAGAAACATACCTGACTCAACGAGAAGTTAGGGATATTCTCTATGAAGGTCTAATTCGATCTCCCAAGTGGCCTCTGCCATAGGATAGTTCGTTCACTCGACCTTCATAGATGCAATCTCTTTTGATCTCATCTTGTGAAACTCCTTATCCAAAATAGATACCGAATCCTCCTTATAGGACATGTTCTTATCTAACAACCCTAAATCCTAGAGGATAATATAGGTGTCTTAACATCTATAAACTCTTCTCCGATTAAGGAGGTGGCTATGGTTATTGACAAAAACAAATTTTTCAACAATTGTTGGGGTCGAATCTCATGAAGAATAATAATTGGATTGACCAAGTGTCATAACTAAAGTGACAACAGGCATGGATCAAGTATGAACATAAAATAAATGTTGGAGAAAAATGGTGCAACAACGAGTAATTCAAAATGTAAAATCAAGCAAGGGAAAAATTATCGTTTCGATCAAGAGGAGAGACTGACAGTATGCATTTAATGGGGCTTCAACTTGGTAGGTTTTGACTAAGAGATTTGGATGCCTTGAAATCCACTCTATGTTTCTCAACCAAAAGAGTGTCATTATCTTGGGTTTTCTCAAACCCCAAAGCCAAATCACAAATCAACCAAACAATTCTTGAGGAATGGTGTATACTATCTCTAGAACTAACTCTTTAATGAAATTTGACTTGGGTATGGACCATCTCGAGATCTAACCTATGAATCAAACTCCAATTTCTCACTATTGAAGTCTTACCTAACTTTAGTTTCTTTTGTCAAGCAAAATTAAATTTGGAGAGCTCAATTAATATTTGCAACCATCAATTGTTAAATTAAAACTTGAAGAATTCAATTGATCCATGCTTTCTATTATAATCTAAAGATCAATTAATCAATACCCAGTTAGGTCTAAACACCCCTCACCCACACACACCCCTAGAAGGAAATTTAGCTACTCATGATTTAGGAAAAGGTAATTATACCAAGGCAAAATTCCTTAATTCCATTCATCATCAATAAAATAGAATTCAATTCTCAAGTCAAGGTCTACAACAATAGAGTTTTTCTCCCAATGAAAGTGATGAGGAAAGTAGAATGTACTATGTCTATCACCTTCTTTAATGTTCTCTCTAGTGTGTTCTCATGATATTTATAATTGGGGTAAAAATCATCATATATTTTATGCATAGCTATCCAAAAATTCCCTTGGAAGCTTCTTAGGTACACTTGTTCCTTTCTGGAAAAGTTTTCCCTTCAACAAATGACGCGGTCACTTGCCTAGAACCTGTGTTTTGCAGGTGCCATTGTCCGACTCGCATGTCACTTTTCAGGCCTAAGAGATGTTCTTTTCATGTTATCTGAGATGGCATATGTAGTCTGCAGATGCCACGACTTGCAGGTCTGATTCAGCAAATCTCCAAATTCTCCTGCTTGGCACCTGCTGAACACAGATGCGATTGTGCATCTTCTTTGTTTCAATTAAATGCTTGCACAAAAGAAGAGAAAATGTATAAAACCTTTCTAAATTATGTGAAAACAAAGAAATAACTCATGTTTAAGAGCCAATTGAGTTTGTAAATTACCAACTCATTAGACCCCTAAACTTGAATTAAAGGTTGTCCTCAAGCAAAGCATTCACTCACAAGTGGAATTGACTTAAGCATATCACATCATTAGAGCTGCACACCAAACCATTAAGACTCGAGACAACCCCAAAATCGTAAGACTCAGAAATTTAAAAGACTCAAGCAGGTACACTAATTTCAATTGGTACCACCACAAGTACTTGAGAAATATCATCATCATTCTATCAATTCAATCAGGTGCATTTTAATTTCAATCAAAACCAATAAGAATCTCAAATTATTGATATCCAACATTCAAGGTTTTCTTAAAAGCTCACAACAGAACTTATTGTATTCATACTTCTCAATTGAGATCAAGACTTTCACGTTTACTCCAAGGATGCAGTGCCACTCAACAAATGAGATAATCCCATTTACAATTATGCAATTCACAACAGGGATTATAAGATGATCTAGAAATGCTCACTCTCTCAAAGTTATTCAAGTGTACACACATTGACCCATAGGGTTTCCGTTCATGTAACTCTCCACTAATGTAGAGCTTCCATGTTTGGAATCACTAAGGACTTGTGAGTCATGACGTACGCTAGGGGTAAGGGTTGGACATCATTTAGTTTAACTAACTAGAACCTCTCTAATTCTCTTGTGACATATATCGACATCCCGCTTACAATATGGATTCAACTCCTCCTTATCTCTCCTTTTCTCAATCCTATATTTTCAAAAGGGCCACCCTTTGGACACCTTAGTTTTCCCCATCAAGCCTCCTCTATACAAGAGATAACACGACTCAATTCTTTTCTTTCATCATTTTTTCAAGATTTTTCGACCTGCCAATTTGTTTTTACATGAAGGAATTGGTGCTACCTCGCATTGACCTCATTCATCTTTTCCTTTTGTGCACACCCCCAAACATACGATTTTTCCTACATCACATTTCATTCTCTCATTCTCCTCCAAATATTAGGCTTTGGGCCCTTATTTTTATGTAATCACTAGCAATTAGGGAGGAATACTTGCCAAAGTAGAGGATTCAAAAAGGGTTTAAGGATTGTAATGTGATTTCCAAGAAAAAAGATTAAGGCTCAAGTATTGCTTAACTAGGATCGATGTTAAAGGAGGGCCTTGTTTTATGTGAAGTGACTATCCAAAATAGTCCTAAGGTCATTTTACAAGCTCATCACATCTAGGATTTCACCTTGAATCACATTCGGGGCAAGTTCTAGATGATATATATACACATGTATCAAACCACCTTATCACACAAGGCATCACAATTCCAAGGAGTAGTTATTCTAAAAATCAATCGAAAATCATGTCTTTTAACAAGTTATTACGAATTCCACACAACTCATTTGTGAACAAAAATTCCAAACAAAGAATGTACGCATCATGACAAGAGAATGATTTTCAAACTCAATTACACCTCTTTTCTCAAAATCTCAATTTTATTGCCAAGAAAGAAAATGTTTTGGTGGTGCCTCTCAAAATAAATGCACAAAGACTGAAAATGAAAACTTAAACATGACATTGTCCCATAAGAAAGTCACCTATTAATCCATCATTTGGAAATTTCACTAGTTCAACACCAAAAATAATAAAAAATATTTTGCTTCTTGGAAAGAAATCGTGATATGAAGAAAACCCTCAAAGATTATTCACTAGCTACTATCTACAACGGCGATTGCAATGCACGGGTAGTAAGACAATTGGAGTGTAAGACCGACCCGACAATGGAAACTTATATCATCATATCAAGAAAAATTAAAGCCCGACAAGGGGTGAAAAATTGAAGTCAATCCACAACAAACCTGGCAAGGGAATTCACTCATCCAAACATCATTCAACCAAAAATTCATACTATCCAAAATAAAGCAAAAACAAGCCCAACAAGGGAAACAATAGTAACAACCAAATGCGGACATCCCACCCTTAGCTAAATGCAAACATTATCCCCAATGTTATCAAATAAGGGATTAATGGTGCAAGAACTCCCTGTGCCATCTACTCCTCATCATCATTCTGTGGCACTGCGTCTGCACTAGAACTTGCACATCCCTTACGGGAGTGAGCTGTGCTCAAGGACTCCAACAACACATTCTGCAACCGCGGAGAAACATCAGCACTATTTTCTTCTTTCTCACCCTCTTCATCCTCCTCTAAGCCCCCAAGTAAATCATTAATTGGGCCTTGAGTGGCATGCGGGGCAACCATAGCTTCATCTAAGAAGCTCATATTTGTACTAGATAGGGGATCCTTTCCCTTCAGCTCTCTTATATTAGCTTGGAGATGCCACTACTCCCTCGACCATGTCAACTCTGGAGCACAACTTGTTCAGGCTGTCAAACACATCTTTCATGGAGTTCTTGACTGATTTCTAGATTAGGGCTAGAAATTTTTTTGCCAACTTTGTGAGCTGATTTTCGTGGGCATATGTCATGTCATCCACTTTTGGAGCCCAATCGGTCTGGATAGTAGAGGTGGTGGTCAAGATTCAGGCGTGGCACCTTGTCGAGAACATATCCAAATATTTCGGGAGTCAACTCATTGAGGTCTTGTGCCAATGTGGCACTATCAGTATCCCAAGATACAAAATCCTCAGGGAGGTCCCAAGAATGCATCCTATGCTTCTTGCTTTGGGGGTATCAACATCCTACTTCTTGTCAATATCAATTACTACAATAGTGGAGCAAACGCTATCCTCATAAAAATAGGAGACCCCCACTCTAGCATATAGCTAGCTAATCATCATAGGCAATGGCACAGAGATGACTATCAAGCCTTCCTTTTCATTTGTATGATGACCACTTCCCCGAAGATTATATATTCCCCAGACATAATGCAAACTATCAAGATGGAAGACTCTAATTTCTCCTTCTAATCATTTTTAGATGTCATGAGACAGAAGCATACCAGGTTAAGCCACAGTTTGGCTTCAAAACACAGATCTAGCATGGGAATTTCACCACCCAAGATGTCCCACATTGGTTTCCTGTTTGCAATAATCCTAACCACCCGTTGAAGTTGATTGCGATTTGTAGCAATATGCTCCACAAACTTAGTTTCTGGGGTGATTGGCTCTGCCCAGTAGAGAGAATTGATGGCATCAAGGGTGATATCAATTTCTTTCCCCTAGATCATAACAGGTGGCAGACTCGGGAACTCGTCTACCCTTACCGAGTGCTTCATCGAGTCTTTCCTCGCTTGATATGAGGCGCATAAGTCAATAAAAAGGTTGGGATAGTAACTAGCAGGTGCATCCAGGAACATGTGCCAATCTCTTTCAGCAAATTGTTTGTTGATGTTGGAGAACTCCTATGCTAACCTAGCAAAATTTAAATGATTCTCCGATGTGAATAACAGACCATCCCTGTACTTGATGAAGTAGGGCTTCATTCCCTCCACACGGAAATAGATACTTTCCTCTGTGTTTGCAAGAACCGGAGTCTCAGTGCTTTTAACTTTGCCTTTTCTTTGCCTCTGGTAGAGGCGAGAGCCTTCCCTTTATCTTGTCTCCTTGATGAAGACATTTTCCTACAAAATTGTGTGGGTGCCACAAACAAAACCAATATTGTTTCTATTTTCTAATATAAAATAATAGAAAACATCAATAATAAGCTAATAAAGAAAAATTTGAATGCAAAAGAGGAAAAAGAAGAAGGAAATTGTCTGTGTGTACCTGCGAGTCACCTGCTCACAGTGAAGACCTACGTCACGCAGATAAGCCACAGACACAAAGCAGAATCACTAGCAACTATCTAGCCATCTGGATTTGTATCTGCATTTCATAGATGGAAATTCGCATCACGCAGGTATAATTCATGCGTGAGGCAGTGAGTTTGGGACTCTTGATCACCACATGTATTGGACCTGGATTCCAAAGAGTAATCTGCGGTACACATAAGCTTAATAGTGTCATAACCTTCAGTACACAGGTGTTCAACTCAATTTCACCATATATTCAAGCAATTTCAAAGTCTAACGGGTACTCAGACTTCCCCGAAAGACGATGAACAAGATTAAAATTACAACTTCACCAATTACAACTACTTATTGACTTTCCTTAAGAAGGACGTTACCCCATCAATCATTGAGAAATGTTAAGTCACCATTTGTCATTATCAACATCATTTCATTCACAACAACCCAACATCCTCACTAGGAATGGTTACATTTCATCAAGATTAACAAGATTTGTCACACCCCACATTAGAGGGTATGATGGGCACCTGGTGCCTGCTAGGCTCTGGACTACTAGATGGTTTAGCCTAAGCACGTCTGGTGCTTTTGGCTGGCCCTGACTCTATTCCAAGAAACCAACCGGCTATATAACGGTTGTAAACACAGCCTCCGGCCAACTGGCGTATAGCCACCTGTACCTGCACTATCAGCTAACCAGAACACATTCAATATAGGGAAACCTATGCGGGCCGACAAGGCCACCATTCTGTCTAGTTATCTGTAACTCAACAATGAAATACTGGAAAGCTACGTGACCGGCAAGGTCACCACTACTGTCAAGCTATGGCCCCACACGGCCAGCATAAAAGAAATAAAAGTACTAACAGCTATACAACTGCACGGCCTCACGCGACCGGCTCAACTGACCACAGGGAAATATATACAGACTGCAAGCCTCTATGAATAACAATAGAATGATCGGGACAGGGTCCCAACCTACCCGTACTGTACAACAAAAGAAAGTGAAATACACATCTGGAATTCAGTCTCCGGATGACAGGAGTTGAATACTCAATCGCTGACAGGAATCACGAGGGATCGCCTCCTCGTCTATGGGTACCTGCAGGCAAGTAATGCAGCACCCCACCGGGCGTCAGTACCGCTGGTACTGAGTATGTAAAGCAATACCTGAAAGAAATATCTGAAAACAACAATACAACTGATGAAGCTGAAGTAGAAAGGAATAGATTAACTGTCTGATAATGTAAATCATACCTTCTCTTAATTATACTAGAAGGAGTAGGAGTCATACCTGGAGACGTATCGTTCTACTGCCGAACTACTCGTGTCTAATGTAACATGGCATAACATAACATAACATAATATAGCACACACAAACCTTACCCGGCCCCCATAAGCCGGGAGGTACAACCAGCACAGAATCTATACCCCTACCCCGGTCATCCCATCTCCTATAACCGCAATAAGCATTCTGCCGGTCCCCTGGGTATGCACTTGGGCTCGCTGAGCCCCTGACTATAACTGCATCTGAGTCCGGAGGACTCCTGAATCAACACCCGGGCGTATCCGCTCGACAGGGGTGTGTAAGGGCCGATCAAGGCACAATATGGGGAAAACCGGCATCCCATCTTCGTCCATGTGGGACGGCATGCCACTCCATAGAGCGAACGTATCCTCGTCCTCTGGAGGATGAGTCGATACAGCTATTAACCCTGGGGCGTTCATGGATGCTAGGTAATCCAACCCCAAAACAACACAACGGTCTCAACTGGTAATACTATCTACATATCCCATACACTAAAGATAATAGTAGTGAAGTATTTGTATATACTATATGCTGAGCTGGTCATAGTAATATGTACATACTTAACACATGCTGAGACTGACAATAGTATGCATGTATAACATATAATCTTCTGCCATACCATACTGAGTCAAATGCTGGACAAGATATAGTCTTTCTGCTGAAAACCATGTTGTATGCTGAGTTTCTATAGTAACATGATTTGCTATTTCTAATATGTTTTCTAAACTTCATTTTAACCTATCATTCTACTTCTGAGATGTCTTACAGATATTACATTGCTTTACTGGGTTTCAACTGAATACGATAATATCCTAACATTCTGTACTACATCACATACTGAGCATGCTGTGCAGTTCCAAACACTTGTATTAGAATCTATATTGAGCTAGCAAGTTTCGTGCTAATTATATCCTGAGGCTTCTAATATCGTACAAACATTCGTAATAAACATAACACATGACTTCTGAACATTCTACTGGTCTTTAAATTACTTTACTATACCGAGATTTACTAACTTGCCGAGAAAACTAGCTTTACATACCTTATCCTCGAACTAACCGTCTATCGGACGAGTCCTGGCCAACACTTCAACTATTTCTCCCAACTGCATTTATAAATATATCAATTAATACCAAATATAGCTTTATTTTAAAGAACAACATCACTTTCGATATAATTTATAGCCTAAACATAGGCTTATCGAAAGACGGTCAAAAACTCGCTATTTTTCAGAGGTCCAGAAGAGAGAAATATTCACTTCACCGCTAGAAACACATAGACACTAGTTTGGAGCAATTCTACTTACCTTAGCTTGGTAGCTCGACGATTCGTCGGCCGTATTTCACGAAACTAAATCCGTAGGAATGCTCTCTGCTGCTAAATACCTCAGTATCTGGGGTTAATTTGAGTTTGGACAACGTTTAGTAGCATAATCGGATGAAAATTATATTACCCCCTTCGTTCTTTTCTCTTCTCTGCTGTTTCCTCTCTGTTTCACTAAAAATTATAAGTTTAAAATGATTTAAAACCGAAGTGGGGCTTTATATACTTGGTCCTGGACAAGGCCAACGTGTCACGGAGCCAACGCGGAGGCTTCACCTCCGTGACACGCTTCCATCGCAGAGGGGCTCTGCCTTGGCTCCTTCCGCGATGGTTCGGCAGGTTTCTCGTTCGATCTTTTTCCCGGGCCTTTCTCTAGCACGTATGGCCTACAAATATGCTTAACCAACGTGTGAATAGGTCATCTAAGTGCCGGGAATCCTATGGGGTATGACAAGATTAACCAAATGCTAATTTAAATTCATCACATTATCAAACAATCATCAAGCGATGATGATTTTTCATTAAGAAAGACATCAGCCAATCAATGATCAGGAAAAATAAATCATCACAATCAAATGGATTACTCAGACATCACCATAAACTCAGTTTCATGGCATGAATCATCATACTTAGGCATACAAATTCGCATGAATCAATAATTCCATACATTTTTCAATTTCATCTACCTAACACATACCCAAACAATCAATTTTAAGAAAAGCATAAAGAGCATACTTTGGGGAAATGGAGAATGGGAAAATAGAGACTATCATGCTTGTTCTACCATACATCCTCAATCAAAAAGAAAATGAAAATATAGGAAAAAGAAAATACCAAAATATAGAGAGAATACATAGGTAGTTGAAAATCAAGCTTTACACAAGATGTGATGGTGGCTGACCCTAGCTTTTCTCTGTGCTAGTGATTAGAGAATGAGAGAGAATGTGATAGTGAAGGTGAGGGAATAGGAGAGTTTATATAGATTTAGTGGGGAGTGAATGGATGGTTAATAGGGTATAAAAATAGAGGTGAATGACTAGAAATTTAGGGTTTTGAAAGAGGTGGGAAAGGTGAAGAGTCGTAGCTCAGGCTTTGGGTCGGGTTGGTCAAATAAGTAATCAACATTTAAAATTCCTGTTTCTGCGTCTACGCATGCATATGTGGCCAAAGAATCGGATCTGTGGCACGCATTTCAAGCACAGATATGCCTTCATAGTGCCAATTTTCTACTTTGGACCTGCATTTAACATGCGTGTCGTAGGTATTTGTCTGCATTTTGTAGATGAGGCACAGGTACTATGCTTTTGGAAATTTTTATTCTAGGTATTCTGGACATAAGTTGTGCTACCGTAGTATCCCGAAAGCCCTAGGATCAGACTCAGGAGTTGAAATGGAGAGAACAAGATTTTCTGCAGCAGGTCAAAAAATGAGTCATCTTGTGACCTGTCAGGATGACAAGGAGTCGTTAAGTAACTCGTGCTGATGTGGGAGACTTAAGTCAGAAAATTATATTTTTGGGTTACCACGAACATGACTATGAGTCATGGTCAGCCCCACGACTCGTTGAGTCAGTTACGATTAAGGATGAGGTGAAGGAAGGAGAAATTTGGCAGTGCACCTAACGGGTGGGTCACCATGGCTCGTTGAATACACCAAGAGTCGTGGTGTGCCCTACGGTGAGCCCTAGGTGAGAATTGGCAGTGAAGGCAATGGAAGGTGACCACGAGTCGTACTCACCAGTAACGAACCATCAGGTCCCTCGTGAGGACCCTTTGAGTAAAATTGGTGGTGCACTTTATGACAGGAGATCACGACTCTTTCACAATGGTAACGACTCATGTAGTCCCTCGTTGGGACTGACAGTTAGTTTTTCTCTACGAATTTAGTAAGTGATTATCCATAATTTTTATGATCCTTAGGCCTAAACTACGTCATTTTAAGATATAAATAATGATTTTTAAAAGGGTTAAGTTCATTCTATGTTATTCCTATTCATACATGCAAGCTTAGAGGGCTAGAGAGGTGATCAAGCTTAATTTCTTCTAAATTCTTCTCAATTTATCCTTGAGAAATTAGAGAAGTTGTAGAATCAGATTATCTCAGGTATGTAGGGTTATGAATAAGTGAATTTGTTCAGACGCATGCCCAATCCTCTCGAATTCATGAAAATCTATTTGTTTGTTTTATGGGGTTTTAACTCAAATGCATGAATTTCCGGAGTTCTACCATGGGTATGATCTAAGCATGTTATATTATTGAATTATGATTCATGGGCAAGTTTTACAATATTTTCAATTATAAATCATGTTTTTAAGTTTTATAAATTATGATGCCCATCCATGAGAGGTTCATGAAAGTTGAGATCTATGATGTATATTCAAGTATGATGAGATATTTATGATGAAAAATATGTTTTCAAGTTACCCATGTCCATGATGATATTTTCAAGTGAATCAAGTATTTTCAAGCATGTTTATGTATTGGGAAAGCCCATATGTTCAAGTATAATTTATGATTTCATGACAATTAGCTTACCACATGGTTTTGGTTCAACGTGCCCAATTATGTCCAACTTGTGGTATTGTTTGAGGCAACACTCATGTATGATTTTAGATTTTATATGTACATGATTATTCGTCTTCATCACTAGATGATGGTTAGCATCATTGAAAAATAGTGGATAACATCTGCATTTTTTTGGGAGTAGTGTCTAGCACTGAGTTGGCTAAGGGTTAGTCAACCCTATGCCTCAGAACTATGATCCAACATAGGTATAATTATATTATTTGGGACCTCCTTTGTGAGCTTTCCCTTTCCTCAAGGGGCCTTCAGCTTGATATCGATATCATGGTATCATCCTTAGCCTTAGCAAGGCTTTAGGCGGCTCTGCCTACTTAAGTGTGATAGTCAGGACCACGTAAGCTCTATCGTGGCAATGTGGTTATATGATGAGTCTCCCATTGTTCCTCATGATTTTAGTTATACATGTTTATCATTTATGATATATAGATGTTCTAAAGCAGGGTTGACCCAATGTTTAGTTTTACTTTTGATTATTAGATTTTAGCTATGGGTCATTCAATTCAGTTATGATATTCAGTTACGTTCAGATCATGATTTTAGAAAAATAGCATGCAAACCCTACTCTCAGATTCTTATCTTGATTATGTTTCATATTGTACATGTTTTAATGATATTACTTACTTGAGCGGTTTTACTTACCTTTCATACTTGGTACATTGCACGCACTAACCGCATACTCTATGTTGTATCATTTTATGGTACGAACTCCGATCTTCAGACTCGGCCTCGTCATTAGTAAGTTTCAAAGTTAGCACCCAGCTTCAGTGGTGAATACTCACCTATCGAAGACCATTTCTTATCAGTTATCTTTGTATTTTTAGTTTTAGACTTAGAGAGTTAGTTGGGGTCTTTTCCCATCAACTCATGAGAATTAGAGGCTTTTCAGATATAGTGTATAATCTGCTTATGATTCGTGTATGTATTCTAATTTTATGTTGTGTTCAGATTTCTGTTATGATTATCATGTTGATCTTCCGTTTTTAATGATTGAGTTAGAAGTTATGTTCATTCCGTAGGTCGACTTGAAACCTCTTGGGGTTCCTTGTCTCATATATTTATCCGAGCCTATTCTCTAGTCGTAACAAACATGGTATTATAGCATTAGGTTTTGAAGTGACCTAGCGTATTTGAAAGCCGCGTTAAGTAGAGACTTTTACATGGGTGTGAAGTGCGCCACACTTATGACGAAGAGGCTATGAGATGTTTAGGAAATGTTCCCTTCTTTCATAATCTATGTCATGCGGGAAATGACCTTTTATCCTTCTAACTTATTCTATTTGCAATTGCAGAATCATGCCTCCGCGCAGAGTAAACAGTAGAAGAAATGAAAATTCAAATGGCCACGAGGATGTCAATGGAGAGGGGTAGCAACATGCCCACCATCCCATGAGCACCATGCATCGGAGCCGATTGCCCATGTTGAATTCAGGGAAACCATTCAGATGCTAGCACAGGCCTTGACCGCCCAAATCAACCAGCAGTCGGTAGCACATGTCCCTCAGAACGGGAATACAGCGGCGACAAGATTCAGATATTTCCTCAGGATGAACCCTCCAGATTTCCTTTTGTCAAAGGTAGACGAGGATTCACATGAGTTTATCTACGAGATTCTAAAGATCACCCAGGTCATGGGGGTGAATGGACAATAGTGCACCGTCTTAGCCTCTTATCAACTGAAAGGGGTTGCATATATCTGGTTCAAGTAGCAGAAGGATAGTAGGTAGTTGGAGCAGGCCCTAATAGTTGGGATGAGTTTCACGTCTCTTTTCTAGATCGATTCTTCTCTCATGAGATGAGGGAGCAGAAAGCGACCGAGATTGTGAATCTAAAACAAGGGGAGATGACAGTGCAGGAGTATGCCTTAGAATTCACTCATTTTTCCAAGTACACCCCGGAGTTAGTGGTTCATCAGAGGCCCCGAGTGAGCAGGTTTGTTCATGGGGTGGCGTACTATATAAACAAGGATTGTAGTACCGCCATGTTCCATCATGATA
This sequence comes from Datura wrightii, assembly GCA_035772735.1. NCBI lineage: Eukaryota > Viridiplantae > Streptophyta > Magnoliopsida > Solanales > Solanaceae > Datura > Datura wrightii. The sequence continues at coordinate 2,103,509 of JASDFA010000014.1, read as the reverse complement.
TGGATTTTCCTCTAATAGTCTTGTATGCCCAACAGATGGAGGTGGGTATCTGCGTGAGAGAGAGGCTAAGAGGGCTAGGAAAGACAACTATAGGTTCTCCCAACCGAGACCAGTTGGTGGGAAGCAGCAGTAGTCCCACCAAAGATCTTTAGCCCCAGCATCTTCAGCGGTGAGTGTGCTATAAAGACCTAGGCACGACCAGAGGGGACGAGCATCAGGCTCTAGGGGTCAGAGAAGCAGGCCTATAGATTCTAGTATTCCAGCTTGTGAATTGTGTGGCCAAAGACATAAGGGCTAGTGTTTGGCGGGTACAGGTGCTTTCATTAGGTGTGGAAAGCTGGGAAATATGCTCAGAGATTGTCCAGCAGCTAGACAGGGTCATGATAGGGGCCAAGGCCTAGCTTACAATTCAACAGCTCCACCAGCCCGCCCATCTCAACATGGCATATCTACTAGTGCGGGTGGTAGACAGACCCAGAACAGATTCTATGCCTTAGCATCCCGCCAGGCTCAGGAGGTCTCCCCGAATTTAGTCACTAGTATGTTATGAGTTTTCCTTCCTAATGTATATGCTTTGTTAGATCTAGGGGCTACTTTGTCTTTGTGACACCCTACACTGCTGGTAGTTTTAGAGTCAGTCCCAAAATCCTTAGAACCCTTCTCTAACTCTACTCCAGTCGGTGATTCAGTTATAGCTAGACGAGTGTATAGTGATTGCTCGGTCACAGTCCTTCAGAAAATCACCTCAATAAATCTAGTGGAGTTAGCCATGACCAATTTCGATGTTATCCTCTGCATGGATTGTCTATTGGCATGTTATGCCTTAGTTAATTATAGAACCCGGGCAGTAGAGTTCAGATTTTTGGATGAGCCAGTCTTAGAGTGGAAGTGTAGTTCAGTCGTGCGTGTAGGTTGATTTGTTTCCTACCTTAAGGCCAGAAAGATAATCTCTAAGGGTTGCGTGTACAATCTAGTTAGGGTTAAGGATGCTATGTCCAAGACCCCGACTATCGAGTCAATTCCAGTAGTATGTGAGTATCCAAAAGTCTTCCTAGATGATCTACCAGGAATCCCTCGCTAAAGGGACATTGATTTTGGTATTGACCTTCTTCCCGATACGAAGCCTAAATCTTTTCCTCCTTATATAATAGCCCTAGTTGAGTTAAAGGAGTTGAAGGAGCAGTTGAAAGACCTTTTAGATAAGCGTTTCATTATACCGAGCAAATCCCCATGTGGTGTACCAGTTCTATTTTTCCGCAAGAAAGATGGTTCTCTTCGTATTTGTATTGATTATCGACAATTAAACAGGGTCACCATTAAGAATAGTTATCCTCTCCCTAGAATTGATGATTTGTTTGACCAGCTTCAAGGTGCCAAGTGTTTTTCGAAGATAGATCTCAAATCCAGATACCATCATTTCAAGGTTCGGGAGAGTGATATTCCTAAGACAACCTTCAACACATGGTATAGTCTTTGTGAGTTTGTAGTTATGTCTTTTGGACTAATTAATGCTCCTTCATCTTTTATGGTTTTGATGAATAGGGTGTTCAAGCCATACTTGGATATGTTCGTAATTGTGTTTATCAATGACATCCTGATATACTCTCGGAGCGAGGAGGAGCATACCACTCATTTGAGGTGGTGCTATAGACTCTCAAGAATCGCCAATTATATGCTAAATTCAGTAAGTGCGAGTTCTGGTGGAACTCAGTGGCATTTTTGGGTCATGTGGTGTTAAGCGAGGGTATAAAGGTGGACTCTCAAAAGATAGAAGTGGTGAAGAGTTGTCCTAGATTGGTGAATCCTTCATACATTTAGAGTTTCTTAGGTCTAGTTTGGTATTATCGGAGATTTGTTTAGGGTTTTTCATCTTTTGCAGCGCCATTGACCAAATTAACCAAAAAAAAGTGAAGTTCTAATGGTCGGAGGCTTGTGAGAAGAGTTTCAAAGTGTTGAAGACCCGACTCACCTCAGTAGCGGTGTTAACCCTACCTGAGGGTACTGATTGGTTTGTGGTGTGTTGTGATACTTCTAGAATCGGCCTTGGTTGTGTGTTCATGCAGCATGGTAAAGTTATAGCATATGCTTCCAAGAAGCTGAAGGTTCATGAAAAGATTACCCTACCCATGTTCTTGTATTAGTAGAAGTGGTATTTGCGTTGAAGATATGGAGACACTATTTGTACAGGGTCCATGTAGATGTGTTTATAGACCACAAGAGCTTACAATATGTGTTTACCTAGAAGGACCTAAATTTGTGGCAAAAGGAGGTGGTTGTAGTTTCTTAAAGATTATGATATGAGTGTCCTTTACCATTCGGGTAAGGCTAATGTACCAGCAGATGCACTTAGTAGACTCTCTATGCAGAGTGTGTCCCATATAGATGAAGGGAGGAAGGAGCTAGTGAAGGATGTGCATCGACTTGCAAGGTTGGTAGTTCGTTTGGTTTACTCGACCGATGGCAGTATTATTGTCCAGAACGGATCACAATCGTCCTTGGTCACTGATGTAAAAGCTAGACAAGACGAGGATCCTATTTTGGTAAAGTTAAAGGAAGCCGTTCAGAATCAGAAGATAGTGGTATTCTCCAAAGGGGGAGATAGTGTGCTTGGATATCAGGGTCACTAGTGTGTCCTGGACATTGATGATTCGAGAATAAGATGTTCCACGAGGCTCACGGTTCCAAGTATTCAATACATCCAGGTGCCACCAAGATGTACTGTGACCTACAAGAAGTCTATTGGTGGAATGGCATGAAGAAGGACATCGCAGAATTTGTAGCTAAGTGTCCAAATTGTCAGCAAGTGAAGGTTGATCATCAGAGGCCGAAAGTGTGCTTCACGACATAAATATCCCTACTTGGAAGTGGGAAGAGATTAATATGGACTTTATCACAGGGTTGCCTCGCACCCGTCAACAGTATGACTCCATTTGGGTTCTTGTGGATAGGCTAACCAAAGCAGCACATTTTCTACTGGTCAAAACTACCGATCTAGTAGAGGATTATGCCAAACTATAAATTTGAGTGCTACTTCGGTTGCATGGAGTTCCCTAGTCCATCATATCAGACAGAGGAACTCAGTTTACCTCTCAGTTTTGGAGATCGTTTCAAAAGGGACTTGGTACTCAGGTCAAGTTCAATACAACATTTCATCAGCAAACTGATGGTCAGGTGGAACAGACTATTGAGACTCTCGAGGACATGTTTAGACCGTGTGTGATTGACTTCAAGGGTTATTGGGATGATCATTTACCTCTTATTTAGTTTGTGTATAACAACAACAACCATTCCAGCATTTAGATGGCTCCGTTTGAGGCTCTCTATGGGCAAAGATGTATATCGCCTATTGGTTGGTTTGAAGTCAGTGAAGCTGCGATGATAGGAACAGATTCAGTCCATGAGGCTATGGAGAAGGTTCAACTCATATGGGATAGGTTGAAAACAGCTCAGAGTCACCAAAAGTCTTATGCAGACGTGAGAAGGAGAGAACTCGAGCTCGACATTGATGATTGGGTGCTTCTGAAGGTGTCTCCCATGAAGGGAGTGATGATATTCAGAATGAAATGGAAACTCAAACCCCGTAATTGTAATACCCCCGAAGTGCCTAATATTAGACTCGGGATTTAAAAATGGGAGTTGGTTGAAATTGGAAAACAAATTCCATAGAACGGATGACCCAACGGATTGTTGGTCCGACCAACGACACGTGGGAAGTAGTCGTGAGAAGGTTGTCCTGGCAACAGTGGGTAAATAACATGCGAGGTAACAACTCACTGTTCGTTACAATGAGTCTTCATGTGAAGCCATGGTGGGAACTAGTCCTCAGCTTAAGAGGAAGTAATGGGTCATCCCACGACCTGTCGTGAGAAGTAATGGGTCTTGGTCACCAGTCTTGGGAAAGAATGCTTATAATTTCTAGTCTATATAACGGAATCAAACCACGACTCATTGGAGGAAGTAAAGAGTCGTGGTGAGGATCGTGGGAAGGACTAGTACAGGACTTCACGGAGGAATAACGGATGATTCAAAGACCCATCATTTAAGTCAACGACTCGTCCTGTCGATTCATAGGGAGGAATATGAAACTGTTAAATGAGGCGGTTGATCCAACAGCCCGATACCATGACTCATGGTATCATGTAACAACTAGTGGGATCGTCTGTTGGTTCACCCAGTACAGATTTTTCAGGGATTTTATTAAGTGGATTTTCGCATTCCTAAGTCCTAGGGTCCTAAACTACGTCATTTAAGGCTCGAAATTAAGTGTTTATTGAGGGTAAAACCAACACAAGGCTTATTCATTCCATGCATGCAAAGTTAAGGGACTAAGGAGGTGATAAAACTTGTTCTTGAATGTTTTCTTCATTAATTTCCATTGGGCTTTCAAGGAGTGGTGAGATTTGTTTTTCCCCAGGTATGTAGGGTTATGAATGGGTGAATCCTTTCACACTCATGCCCAATCCCTCTCTAAATCATGAATTTTCTATGTCTAATGTATGGGATTTTAACCCAATGCATTAAAATCCTAATACTCTACATAGGTATGATTTAAAGATGTTTTTATTATTGAATTATGATTTATGGGCAAGTTTTATATTGTTTCCAATCAAAAATCATGTTTCTAGCTTTATGAATTAAATAGCCCATTGATGAAAAGTTCATAAAAGAGGATATTTGTGATGAATGAATGATGATGAGATATTGTAATGAAAAGCATGTTTTCAAGCTACCCATGTTTATAATTATATTTTGATGTGAATTGAGTATTTCCAAGTCTGTTGTGGTATTGGGCAATGCTCATGTGTTCACGAATGACCTATGATTTAGCGAATTAAGCTTACCACATGGTTTTGGAGTTAAAACTCCCAATTATTTTCAACTTGTGGTATGTTTTGAGCCAAAGCTTCTAATATATATAAATTTCATATTTGAGAGTATTTAACTATTGAGCTTCATCAATAGATGATGTTGAGCTTCATTGTAAAATGATGTAGAGCATATGCATATTTTTGGGAGTAGTGTCTAGCGCCGAGTAGGCTAAGGGTCGATTACCCTATGCCTCAAAACTATCTGCCAACATAGGATTATAATTATATATATATATACCACTTTGGGACCTCTCTTGTGAGCTATCCCCTGCCCCTATTGGGCCTCGAGCTTGATATTGATATCATGGCATCGTCCCTAGCCCTGACAAGGTTTTGAACGGATCTACCCACTTGAGTGTAATAGTTCGGACCACGTAAGCTCTGGCGTGGTATGTAGGTTAAAAGATGAGGCTCCCATTGTTCCTCATGATTTCAATTATGCATGATTATCATTCTTGATATATATATATATATATATATATATATATATATATATATTTACATATGCTCTAAAGCAGGTTTGACCCAATATTTGGTCTTCTTATGATTATTAAATTTCAACTTTGGGTCATTTGATTTCGATGTAAAGTTCGAATATGTTTGGATCATGATTTCAGAAAATGGCATGCAAAACCCTACTCTCAGATTCTTATTTTGGTTATATTTTATAATATATATGTTTTCAATGACTTTACTTATCTAAGTGGTTTTACTTACATTTCATACTCGGTACATTCTATGTACAAACCTCATACTCTATGCTGTATCATTTCATGATGCACATTCCAGCTCTAAATCCCAACCCATTCATAATCAGTATTCTAAGTTAGCATCTATGTTGTTGGTGATTCCTCATCTCCTGAGGACTAGACTTATTCAAATTTCCTATATGTATTTTCAGTGTTAGTTTGGTTGAGTTAGTTGGGGTCTTGTCCCATCAATTCATCATGTTTAGAGGCTTTTCAGTCATATGGATGTATTCAGCTTTAGATTGTGTATTATGATGTGATGTTTAAATTAGACTTCCTATATGATTATCTTTTTGATTATTCTGTTTTATTGATCGTTTTAGATATATGCTTATTCCATGGGTCAACTTGGGGTCTTTCCGGGCTCCTTCTCTCGTGTTGCGGTTCGGGCCTCCATTTGGGTTGTGACAAACTTAGTATCAGAGACATAGGTTTGAAGTGTCCTAGGGTGTCTGAAAGCTATGTTAAGTAGAGTCTTTTTCATGGCTGTATAGCGCGCCAAACTTATGATGAAGAGGCTACGAGACATTTAGGAAGTGTTCCCTTTTTTTATGACTCTATTTCGTGTCATGAGTTCGACTCTCTCTCTTCCTCTAATTCGAGTTCTACGCGTGTGTAGAAACATGTCATCTTAGAACAACAACGGGAGTCAGCTAGCCCCACCAACCCCAATGAGTCCTATGTTCGTGCAAGTTACGGATGAAGAACTCGGGGTCGCAGTCCGAGTGTTGATACAGGCCATGATCACTCAGCCTAAGTAGCAAGCTATTGCACCTGTGAACCCTACTAGTGAGGCAGTTACTACTAAGGTTCAAGAACTCACGAAGAGGAACCTACCTATGTGTAGTGAATTGGTTTTGGGTAGGGAGCGTTAGGGGAAAAGAAAAGGTTAAAAAGGCCTTGGACCGAGGACTTGGAGAGCTCCCAACAAGGGTCAAGTATTGGGAGTCGCCCTCAACCCCATTAGAAATCACCAGCTCAAGTTTGAGGGTACAAGCCCTGGGTGAGGGAAATTACTTATCCACTTTGCAGGAATTGCAACAGGCACCACCGAGGAAGGTGCCTGGTGGGTTCAGATGTATGCTTTTATTTTGGTCATTCCTGGCATAAGCATAGGGATTGTCCTATAGGAAAGTGAGATGTCCAGAAAGGTTGTGCCCTGAATCCCTCTCCAGCAGTCATAACTAGCCAGTCGGCATGCCCAAAATGTGGTAGAGCACACGTAGGATGGTGTTTGGCAGGTTTTGACGCTTGTTACATATGTAGGGAGGCTAGACACATGTGCAGGAATTGCACATCGGCCAAGAAGGGCGAGGGTAGAGCCAGCATGCCAATCGCTGGACCACCAACTCTTGGAAATCACCCCTCCCAGCACACAGGTTACCCAGAGTGAGTGGCAGTCATCCTCAGATGTAGTCCCAGGTATGTTATAAGTTTTCCCCTCGAAGCTATCATGATTGTTATTTCTAAGAACTACTATAAGAGGTACAAATCCCTTTGTGTATTTATGATGAGATTTAATTCGTGGAAGGTAAGAAATGGTAAGTGAAGGGCCCAGTAGGTCTTGAGTTTTCTAGTAAGGAAGTTCTACATATAGTTTCTGGGGGCAGTCCATCCATTCTCTTTTAGATTTTCTCTTATGTATCACTAGATGCTACGGTCGACATATGCTTATGATCATAACCCCAACATGATAGGCAACCCTGTCCGTCAGCAATTACACTATTACCCATTCATCTTTATGACATGACACTTGTATTGTATGCGATCAGCTCATAAGATCATGCTATATCAGGCATATGCGCAACTTAGATTTCCAAAATGATTTTTTCTCATGATTCCCTTGCTCTAAACCCTATGGATGTTCCCTAATATGGAAATGATGGTTAAGATGTGTACATTCCAGATAACTCCCTCTCCCCGCCATAGATTTCGGGTATGTAAAAGTTCAATAAGCATAGTTATTAGCCAAGCCTAGATGTGTACTAACCCACATGGTCATTTTGTAATTGTCGATCCATTTTCCGAGGTTGAACCTTTCCATGTATTTATTCTGCTTCTCCTGAATTGTGGAGGAGGATGATATCATTCTCTAGATGACATAATGAAGATTGGGTTAGATTTTCGATTTGAAAGGTTTGAAGTGTGTGGGGTTGACCAAAGTCTATAATCCAGGTTGTCAAGCTTGAATTTGGATTATGAAAGCTTGATTGGTTCTGGATGGTGATTTATGATTTAGTTGCGTAGTTGCATGGATTATGAGGTGTTTCGAGGGTGATTTGAACCTTTGGTTGGATTTATGAGCTTTGAGGAAACTAGTTGTGACCCTAGTTAACTTGGAGTCAAATGACCTTATATGGGTAACTTGAGGGTTCCAACCGGTCTGGAATGGGTTTCATGATAGGATTCGTGTTTGGGTTGTGACCAGAGGATTTTGGATAGATTTCGGGTGGATTCGAGTGTGTTGTGTATTTGGCTAGATTTTAAACATAAAGGATGAGAACTCAATGGTTTGGGACTTCAATTTTTAGCAGAAATTGGAGGAGTTCGTTTGGTTACATCTACCGGTGGCGGTGTTATAGTTCAAAACAGATCAGAATCATCCTCAGTGATTAATGTAAAAGCTAGATAAGACAAGTATCCTATCTTTGTGATGTTGGAGGAAGTGGTTCAGGAGTAGAAGGTAGAGGTCATCTCCAAAGGGGGAGATGGTATGCTTCGATATCAAGATAGTTGGTGTGTTCTGGGTGTTGATAAATCAAGAGCTAGTTCGGTTTCATAGGGTGCCCTTAATCATCATGTCAGACAGAGATAACAAATTTCCTCTCATTTTTGGAGGTCATTTTCAAAAGGGCTTGGTACTCAGGTTAAGCTCGACACAATATTTCATCCGCGAATGGATGACCAAGAGGAGCAGACAATTTAGACTCTAAAAGACATGTTGAGAGCATGCATGATGGACTTCAAAGGTAGTTGGGATAATCATTGGCCTCTTATCAAGTTTTCATACAATAACAGCTACTATTCCAATATTCATATGGCTCCATTTGAGGCTCTCTATAGGCGGAGGTGTAGATCTCCCATTGGTTGGTTCGAATTTGGTGAAGCAACAATGATAGGACCGGATTCGGTCCAGGAGGCTATGGAGAAGGTTTAGCTCATGTGGGATAGGTTTAGAATAGCTCAAGTCGCCAAGAGTCCTATATCGACATGAGAAAGAGAAATTAGAATTCGAGGTGGATGATTGGGTGTTTTTGATGGTATCTCGCATGAAAGGGAGTGATGCGGTTTTTTGAAGGAAAGCGAAACTCAGCCCTTGTTATGTTGATCCCTACCGTATTGTGAAACGGGTTGGCAAGGTGGCATATGAATTGGAGTTACCCTCAGAATTATCTTCTGTGCATCCTGTATTCCATGTATCGCTCTCAAAGTAGTGTTTACGTGATCCAATTCTAGTTGTCCTGGTGGACAGTGTTTGTGTTAAAGACAGCCTTTAGTCACGAGGTGGTTCCAATAGAAATACTGGATCGTCAGGTTCAAAGGCTAAGAAACAAGGGAGTAGCTTCAGTTAAAGTGTTATGGAGGAATCAACATATTGAGGGAGCTACATGGGAAGTCAAAGCGAATATGATGGCTACATACAGGCATTTATCTTCTACCGGCTCAGTTCTAGCTTGAGGTATCCGTTTTTGCACAAAAACTCTATTTAGTTTTCATGTTCAATTCATGTGCTCAACTTTCTTTTATGTATATGGATACGTATATGAATCATGAATTTAGCTTAGCTATGTAGTTTGAATAGGAGATAGTCATTCTATCAGTTTCATTTTGAATTACCAGTATTTGAGTATTAACATTGCATTTCTCTATTTTCTGTATGTTTTCCCACATTCGAGGATGAATGTTCCCAAGGGGGAGATATTGTAATACCCCAAAAGTGCCTAAGATTAGGCCAGGAGTTTAAAAATGGGAGTTGGTTGAAATTGGGAAAAAAATCCCACAAAACAGACAACCCAACGAATCGTTGGTCCAGCAAACAACCTGTAGGAAATAGTTATGGGAAGGTTTTCCTGGCAACACTGGGGAAATAACGAGCGAGGTAACGACTTGTTGTTCATTACAACGAGTCTTCATGTGAAGTCATGGTGGGAATTGCTCCTCAGCTTAAGGGGAAGTACCAAGTCATCGCACGACCCGTCATGCTCACCAATCGTGGGAAAGAATGCTTATAATTTCCAGTCTATATAATGGAAGCAAACTATGACTCGTTGGAGAAAGTAACAAGTCATGGTGAGGCTAGTGGGAAGGACTAGTATAGGACATGAAGGAGGAAACAACGGAAAATACAACCACCCTTTATTTAAGGCAATGGATCGTCCTATCGAGTTGTGGGAAGGAATCTAAAAGTTCGAGATGTGGCAGTGCATCCAACAGATCGATACCATTAGTCGGGGTATCATGTAACGACTCGTGGGATCGTCCGTTGGTTCACCCAGTGCAGATTTTTCATGGATTTCATTAAGGGCATTTTCATATTCCTATGTCCAAGGGTCCTAAACTACTTTGTTTAAGGCTCGAAAATCAGTGTTTATAGAGGGTAAAACCCACCCCAGGCTTATTCATTCCATGCATGCAAAGTTAAGGGATATAAGAGGTGATCAAGCTTCTTCTACAAGGTTTTCATCATTAATTTCCACTGGGCTTTCAAGGAGTGGTGACATTTGTTTTTCCCCAGGTATGTAGGATTATGAATGGGTGAATCCTTTCTCACCCATGCCCAATCCCTCTCTAAATCATGAATTTCCTATGTCTAATCTATGGGATTTTAACCTAATTCATGAAAATCCTAATTCTCTACATGGGTATGATTTAAAGATGTTTCTATTATCGAATTATGATTTATGGAAAGTTTTATATTGTTTTCAATCAAAATTCATGTTTCTAGCTTTATGAATTAAAAAGCCCATTGATCAAAATTTCATAAAAGATGAGATTTGTGATGAATGAATGATGATGATGAGATATTGTGATGAAAAGCATATTTTAAAGCTACCCAAGTTTATAGTCATGTATTGATGTGAATTGACTATTTCCAAGTATGTTAAGGTATTGGGCAACGTCGATGTGTTAGAACATGACTTACAATTTTGCGAATTAAGCTTACAGCATGGTTTTGGAGTTAAAACGCCCAACTATTTTCAGCTTATGGTATGTTTTAAGCTAAAGCTTCTCATATATATAAATTTCAGATTTGAGATGCATTTAACTATTAAGCTTCATCAATAGACGATGTTGAGCTTTGTTGAAAACAATCTAGAGCATATGCAAGATTTTGGGAGTTGTGTCTAGCACCGAGTAGGCTAAGGGTCGATCATCCTATGCCTCAGAACAACGCGCCAATGTAGGATTATACCTATATATATATATACCACTTTGGGACCTCCCTTGTGATCTATACCCTGCTCCAATTGGGCCTTGAGCTTGATATCGATATCATGTTATCGTCCCTAGCCTTGGCAAGGACTTAGACGGCTCTACCCACTTGTGTGTAATAGCTGGGACCACGTAAGCTCTATCGTTGTATGTCGGTTAAAAGACGAGTCTCCCATTGTTCCTCGTGATTTCAATTATGCATGAGTATCATTCTTGATATATATATTTACATATGTTCTAAAGAAGGTTTGACCCAATGTTCAGTCTTCTTATGATTATTAAATTTCAGCTTTGGGTCATTTAATTTAGATGTAATGTTCGGATATGTTTGGATCATGATTCCTGAAAATGGCATGTAAAGCGCTACTGTCAGATCGTTGTTTTGATTATATTTTATAATATGCATGTTTTAAATGATTTTACATATCAAAGAGGTTTTACTTACCTTGAATACTCGGTAGATACTATGTACTGGCCATATACCCTATGTTGTATCCTTTCAAGATACATCATCCAACCCTCAAGCCCAGCCCATTCATAGTCAGTTTTCTGAGTTAGCATCTACATTGTTAGTGAGTCCTCATCTCCCGAGGACTAGACATATTCAGATTTCCTATATGTATTTTCAGTTTCAGTTTGATTGAGTTAGTTGGGGTCTTGTCCTATCAACTCATCATGTTTAGAGGCTTTTCAGTCATATAGATGTATTTAGCTTCAGATTGTGTATTATGATGTAATGTTTAAATTAGACTTCTGCTATGATTTTCTTGTTGATTATTCTAATTTGTTGATCGAGTTTTAGATGTATGCTTATGCCATGGGTCGACTTGGGGTCTTTGGGGGTTTCTTGTCCCATGTTACGATTCGAGCCTCCGTTCGGGTTGTGATAGTTATGTTGGCCCATACTGGATTGTGGAACGGGTCAGCAAGGTAGCATATGGATTGGAGTTGCCCTCAGAACTAGCTTCCGTCCATCTAGTTTTACATGTATCGCTCCTAAAAAAGTGTTTTGGTGATCCAGCTCTAGTTGTTCTAGTGGACACAGTCGGTGTGAAAAGGCAACCTTAGTTACGAGGAGGTTCCGGTGGAAATACTAGATCGTCGAGTTTGAAAGCTAAGGAACAAGGAAGTAGCTTCAGTAAATGTTTTATGGAGGAATCAACATGTTGAGCGAGCTACACGGGAAGCCAAAGCAGATATGATTGCTAAATACTCTCATTTATTCCCTACCGACTTAGTTCCAGCTTGAGGTATCAGTTTTTACTGTAAAACTCTATACAATTTCATATTCCATTCATGTGCCCCAGTTTCATTCATGTCTATGAATGTACGTATGATTCATAAATTTAGTTCAGTCATGTTGTTCAGTTCAGAGGTAGTCAATCCATTAATTTTTGGCTTCTATGATCAGTATTTGAGTATGCTGATTGCATTTCTCTGCTTTTCTGTATGATTTTCAACATTCAAAGGTAGTCAATCCATTAGTTTTCAGCTTATATGTCTGTATTTGAGCATGATGATTGCATTTCTCTACTTTTCTATATGATTTTCAACATTCAAGGACGAATATTCCCAAGGAGGAGATATTGTAATACCCCAAATCCCTAAGATAAGACCCGAGAGTTGAAATGGAGGAATCAGAATTTTCCGCATCAAGTCACAAAATGAGATTTTTGGTGCCCCATATGGACGACCACGAGTCATTAAGTGACTCATGGTGAGGTGGGAGGCGGGTCATACCACGAGTCGTTAAGTGACTCGTGGTGAGGTTGGAGACTTAAGTTTGAAAATTATGTTTTTGGGTCACCACATACATGGCCATGAGTCCTGGTCAGCCCCACGACTCGTTGAGTTAGTTGTGGTCAAGGATGAGGTGAAGGAAGGAGAAATGGGCAGTGCACCTAACGGGTGGGTCACCATGACTTGTTGGGTACACCATGAGTCATAGTGTGCCTCGTGGTGAGCCCTAGGTGAGAATAGGAAGTGAAGTCAATGGAAAGGACCATGAGTCGTGGTTACCAATGACAAACCATTAGGTCCCTCGTGAGGAACCTTTGAGGAAAACTGGCAGTGCACTTAACGACAGGAAATCATGACTCGTGCCCAGTGGTAACTACTCGTCCAGTCACTACTGGCAGTCAATTTTTCTCTGCAAATTTAGTAAGGGCTTATCCATAATTTCTATGATCCTGAGGCCTAAACTACGTCGTATTAAGCTATGAATAATGAGTTTTAAAAGGGATAAGATCATTCTAAGTTATTCCTATTCATACATGCAAGCTTAGAAGGCTAGAGAGGTGATCATGCTTAATTCTTTCAAAATTCTTCTCAATTCTTCCTTGGGTAATCAGAGAAGTTGTAGAATCAAATTATCTCAGGTAAGTAGGTTTATGAATGGGTGAATTTGTTCACACCATTCCCAATCTCTCCTTAATTCATGAAAATATATATGTTGGTTCTAAGTACTACCATGGGTATGATCAAAGCATGTTCTATTATTGAATTATGATTCGTGGGAAATTTTTACAATGTTTTCAATTAGAAATCGTGTTTTCAAGTTTTATAAATTATGATGACCATCCATGAGAAGTTCATATAAGTTGAGATCTATGATGCATATTTAAGTATGATGGGATATTTATGATGAAAAACATGTTTTCAAGTTACCCATATCTATGATAATGTTTTCAAGTGAATTAGGTATTTTCAAGCATGTTTAAGTAATGGGCAAGCCCATATGTTCAAGTATAATTTATTATTTCATGTCAATTAGCTTACCACATGGTTTTGGAGTCAAGACACCCCATTATGTCCAGCTTGTGGTATGGTTTGAGCCAAGGCTCTTTATGTATCATTTCAGATTTTATATGTACATTATTATCTAGCTCTGTCTCTAGATGATGGTCAGTTTCGTTGGAAAACGATGGAGAGCATCTGCATGTTTTTTGAAGTAGTGTCTAGCACCGAGTAGGCTAAGGGATAGTCAACCCTATGCCTCGTAACTATGAGCTAACGCAGGTATAATAAGATTATTTTGGACCTCCTTTTGTGAGCTTTCCCCTTCCCCTAGGGGCGTTTAGCTTGATATCGATATCATGGTAGCGTCCTTAGCCCTGGAAAAGCTTTGGAAGGCTCTGCCCACTTCAGTGTGATAGTCGGGACCACGCAAGCTCTATCGTGGAACTGTCGGTTATATGATGAGTCTCCCATTGTTCCTCATGATTTCAGTTATACATGTTTATCATTCATGATATATATATATATATATATATATATATATACGTTCTAAAGCAGGTTTGACCCAATCTTCAATTTTACTTATGATAATCAAATTTTAGCTTTGGGTCATTCGATTCAGTTATGATGTTCAATTATGTTCATATCAGGATTTCACAAAAATATCATGCAAGCCCTACTCTTAGATTCTTATCTTGATTATGTTTCATATTGTGCATGTTTTAATGATTTTACTTACTTAAGTGGTTTTACTTACCTTGCATACTGGGTACATTCCATGTACTGACTGCATACTCGATGTTGTATCATTTTATGATACAGGCTCCGATCTTTAGACTTAGCCCCATCACTAGCCAGTTTCAAGAGTTAGCACCCAGCTTCAGCGGTGAGTCCTCATCTCCCGAGGACCATTCCTATTAGTTATCTTTATATTTTAAGTTTCAGACTTAGAGAATTAGTTAGGATCTTGGCCCATCAACTTATCAGAATTAGAGTCTTTTCAGACATAGTGCATAATTAGCATAAGATTCGTGTATGTATTCTAATTCTATGTTGTGTTCAGACATCTGTTATGATTATCATGTTGATCTTCCATTTTTATTGAATGAGTTAGAGGTTATGTTCATTCCATGGGTCGACTTGGAGCCTCTCGGGGTTCTTTGTCCCGTGTATCAATCCGGGCCTATGTTCGGGTTGAAACACAAATCAACCAAACAATGCTTGAGGAAGGGTGTAGACAATCTCTAGCACTAACCCTTTAATGGAATTTGACTCTAGTAAGGACCATCTCTAGTGCCAACCCATGAATCCAATTCCTCACTATTGAAGTCTTACCCAATTGTAATTTCCTTTCTCAAGATAAATTGAAGTTACAGAGTCAATTAATATTTGCAATCATAAATTATTAAATTAAAACTTGAAGAATTCAATAGATCCATGCTTTCTGCTTAAATCTAAGATCAATTAGTCAATACTCAGTTGGGTTTAAACACCTGTTACCCACACACACCTAGAAGGGAATTTAGCTACTCATAATTGAGGAAAGAGAAATTATACCAAGGGAAAATCCCTCAACTCAATTCATCATCAGTAAGTAGAATTCAATTCTCAGCTCAAGGTCCGTAACAATGGAGATTTTCTCCCAATAAAAGTGAAGAAGAAAGTAGAATGTACTATGTCTATCACCTTGTACAATATTCCCTCTAGTGTGATTTCATGATATGTATAATTGGTGTAAAGATCAATATATATTATACGCACAACTATCCAAAAATTCCTTTGGAAGCTTCTTATGTATACTTATGCCTTTGTGTAAGATTTTTCCCTTTAACAAATGACGGGTCACTTGCGCGGCTCCTGCGCTTTGCTGGTGCCAATGTGCAGCTCGCAAGTCACTTATTAGGCCTAAGAAGTGTCCTTTTCATGTCATCTGTGGTGGAATATGTGGTTTGCAAATGCCAATCTGTGGCTTGCATATCTTATTAATCAAATCTGCAGATTCTTTTACGTGGCACTTGTTGAAAACATATACAATTGTGCAGAACACATGTCCCAGTTTGTCTTCCAGCAGATTGTACTTATTTCAATTCCTTCATGTTGTTAGTTTCAATTAAATTCCTGCAGAAAAGAAGAGAAAAGGCATAAAATCTTTCTAAGTTATCTAAAAACAAAGCAACAACTCATGCTTACGATCCAATTGAGTTGATAAATTACCAAATTATTAGTGCCATCCCCATGATACTTTTTCAACATAGACACATTGAAGACCTGGTGAACTCCTGGCAAATCTAGAGGTGAGGCCAATTCATAGGCCATCTTCCCCACACGTCAAAAAATCTAAAATGAACCAATGTACCTCAAGCTATGGTTGCCCTGCTTCCCAAACCGTATCACACCCTTCATGGGTGAGACCTTAAGCAAGAATTGCTCTCTTACCATGAACTCCCTATCTCTAACCTTTCGATCAACATATTGTTGTTGTCTACTCTAAGCTGCCAAAGCTTCTCCTGAATCACCTTCACTTGTTCCAAAGACTCCTTTAAAAGGTTAGTACCCTATGGCCTCACCTCAAAGTCATTGAACCAACCAATAGGAGACATATATCTCCTCCCATACAAAGCATCAAATGGCACCATACTAATACTTGAGTGATAACTATTATTGTAAGCAAACTGAGTTAATGGCTATAACTTGCCCCTATGGCCCCTAAATTCTATCACGCAAGCCCGAAGCATAAGCTCCAATACTTAAATTGTCCGCTCAGACTACCCATCGATCTGTGCGTGAAATGCAACGCTCAAGTCCAACCTAGTACCTATCTCAGCCTACAAGGTTTTCCAAAAATTAGAAGTAAATTGCATACCTCTATCTAAAATGATTGAAACCGGTAACTCATGTAATTGAACTACTTGTCGAATGTACAAATTGGCTAACTTTTCTGCATTATAGGTAACTTGAACTAGCACAAAATGGGTAGACTTAGTAAGCCAGTCAAAAATAACCGAAATTCTGTTAAATTTTGCCAAAGTCTTTGGTAGACCAACCATGATGTGCTTAGCTAATCTCTCTCACTTCGATTCTAGAATGGGAATCCTCTAAAGCACTCTCCCAGCCTCTGGTTATTATACTTCACCTACTTACAATTTAAACACTTGGCGACATACTCCATAATATCTCATTTCATCCTGCCCCATTAATGGTGCTGCTTTAGTTTATGGTACATTTTGGTGGAACTAGGGTGTATGGAATACCTTGAACTGTGAGCCTCTAATTAGATGGTCTTAATCAACTCATCAATATGGGGTACTCATACACACCCCTTTATCTTGAAGACACCTTCATCATTGATCACTTCATTCTTTGCCTCTCCTCGAAAGAATATATCTCTAATCTTGCTCAGTTTGGCATCTTCGAATAGTCTGGCCTTAATCTGATCCAAAAAAGAAGACCTTGACTCCACACTAGCCAACACTCCGCAAAATTCAAAAAATTTAAGTCTCATGAAACTATTATCCTGAGTTTGCACCACCCTAGCCAACGAACACTAGGTGACCTCAAAACAAGCCAAGCTACCCATACATACAGCCTTTCTGCTCAATGCATCAACCACCATGTTGTCTTTATCCAGACGATATAGGATTGTGACATCATAATCTTTAAGCAGCTCCATCCATCTCCACTGCCTCAAGTTAAGGTCTCTCTGGGTGAGCACATATTGCAAGCTATGATGGTTCATGAACACTTTACACCGAGCTCTCATAAAGTTAGTGTCTGTAAATGTTTAGAGCAAATACTGCCGCTGCCAAGTCTAAGTCATGCGTAGGGTAGTTCTTCTCACGCACCTTCTGCTACCTGGAAGCATATGCAATGACCTGTTTATCATACTTTAAAATAGTACCCAAACAAGATTGTGAGGAATCATAATAAACTACAAAATTCTTACCCTCCACTGGCTATAATAGAATCGGGGCTACAGTGAATAGGGTCTTGATCTTTTGAAAGCTCTCCTCACATTAACAGACCACTGAAAGGGTATATCTTTCTGAGTGAACCTAATCTATTGGCATGTAATAGCGGCAAAGCCTTTTATAAACCAGCAATAGTAACTCAACAATCTTACGAAACTACAAACTTCAGTCAACAACGTGGGCCTATCCCAATTCCTAATAGCCTCTACCTTTTACAGATCAACCATAATATCCTCAAGTGATTCTAATGCTCCTCTTTGCTCTTTGAATATACAAGTATGTTATCAATAAAGATAGTTACAAATGGATCCATATATAACTTAAACACATTATTTATCAAACTCATGAAAGCATATAGAGCATAAGTAATTTCTAATGACATTACTAAGAACTCATAGTGCCCATACTAGGTCGGGAAAACTATCTTTCAAATGTCCTCAACACGAATCTTTAGCTGGTGATAATTCGACCTCACATCAATTTTTGAAAACACGGAAGCTCCCTAAAGATGATCAAACAGGTCATCTCTGCAGGGAAGGGGATTTTTATTTCGGGTGATAGTAAATACACATTCACATACTCCTGTCTTTCTTCTTAAGAAATAACACAGGAGCACCCAACAGGGAGATACTCGGATGAATAAACCCTTTACTAAGAAAGTCTTGCAACTTAATTAAAATGACTTAATTTTGCTCAAGGTATGTCGGGTGCCTTGTTTTGGTAGATTTAGTTATTCTTGTCTTATTATAGGTTTCATAGATTTTTCAATCTAGTATGTTCTCATGTTATTTATTTTGTTTTGACCTCTATGTCGCTCATGTAGACAAAGTTATTACTTATGAAAAAGGTTTATTTTCCCTTATATCTACTCTATGTCTTTATTACAATTTTATATTATCCATGTTCCACTCATGTCAAATTAAATTGTCTATGTTCTATGCCATGTTGTGAGGTATGCTCAGATTGGTGATATGTCCAAATTATATTTCTCAATAAGTATAAAGTGATCATTTTGAAGTATAGAATCTAACTAGGTTGGGGACAAATCTCATGTGGAATATAGCGAGAAAAGTGTTAGCGGTGAGTATTCAACCTTCCAATATGAGGGAGATGCTTCACCGCCAAGGTATAATGAGGAATGCCAATACACGGCCACCAAGATAATGGGTTCCTACCAAGGGTACCAAGGTGCCATGCAAGGCCCTTGGTGTCCTCATGATGGAAATCAATGTTGGAGAGATCAAGGTGTAAACCAAGGATGGGTAGAGAGAGATAATAGATGGAGGAACCATAAGCTAGATATGGAGGGGGATAGGTACCGTAGAAGCTCAAACCCATACATTCCCCCTTCTATGGCGGATGTGACCCCAATGCAACCGAGTGTGAGTGATGTTTGGTAACTCAAAAATTGAAGATATGTTATCAAGAATTTCAAAGAAAGTGAAGCCCACAGATAGTGGTCTGAGAGAGTTAAAAGGGAAGGTGTCTAACCTCGCCTAAATGGTGAGCTCCAAATATGCCTCAATTAGACACTTGAAGGCTCAAATGAATTCATTGTCGGCCCAGATAAATCTAAGGATTAAAGGAAACCTTCCGAGTGATATAGTGCCAGATCCTAAGAAGGATAGCCATTACATGGCTACTATCACGGGGAGTGGCGAAATTATTACCAGTGCGGGTGATAAGCCCAAAACAATTGTCGATTCCAAAACAAGTGAAGATGAAGCAAATGAGGGGTTCCAAGAGAACATAATTATGTTGATAATGAAGTAATATTTTAGAGGAGGAAGGAGTTGATGCTTCTCCTCAAACTAAGAACGTTGATGAAGAGGGCGAGGAGGCTCCCTATGCTAAAGGCGAAGTGCCTAGAGTCCCACCTCGTTACCCTCAATGGTTAACAAATAAGAAGGAGGACAACTAGTTTCGAAAGTTCATCAACATGTATAGGAAGTTGTATGTCAACATCCTATTAGTTGATGCCTCTCGAAATGGCCGAATATTACAAGTTCATGCAACAACTTCTAAAAAAGAAAAGAGTAGTTGATGTGGGCATAGTGGAGGTGTCACATCATTGCAGTGCTGTGATGGCAAGTAACCTTACTCTATATAGGGAGGACCCCAGAGCATTCACCATTCCATGCACAATTGGGGTTTACATGTTCAAAAAACTCTCTACGATCTAGGAGCTAGTATAAACTTGATGCATGTCATTATCTTCAAGAAGTTATGTTTGGGAAGTCCCAATCCTACAACAATAAGGTTTCTAATGGTGGATCACTCTATAAAGCCCCAATGGAAATCTTGTATATGTGTTGGTCAAGGTTGGCAAGTTCATCCTTCCATCCCACTTTTTCCTATTGGATTATGGTGTTTATATTGAGGTAGCTATTATCTTGGGGCAGCCACTCTTGTCCACAGGGTGAAATTTAGTTGGTGAGTAGCTCGGAGAGTTGAAATAGGGGGTTGGTGGTGACGAAGTAAAATTCAATATATGTCAACAAATGGAACCACCTGATGAATGCAAGGTGATAGCGGTGATGAATGACAAAGATGAGCAAGGAGTTAATCATGAAGAGGAGGAAAAACCTCCAGATGAATGATGTAGTTGTGAGGGCTACCTGTCGTTCCACGACGTTAAATCAAGTGCTGCTTGGGAGGCAATCCAAGCATCTTTAAATTCATTTTTGCTTCACATGTTTGTTGTTTATGTTTTGTAGGTTGATCGAAATTTAAAACAAAATGGAGGAAAATAGGGGAAGAGCACCTGCGTGGGACTTAGAAAATAAAGGCACCAATACACGAAGTGCAGGACAAGCATAGCCTTGATCCAGAAAGCCTATAAAATTAAAGGGATTCTGCAACTTACCTACAAAATGTAGGTTTTGATATGCGAAACACAGGTCTGTTGCAGGCCCTAACTAGTGCACCTGGGAAACTCTTGAAAAATGGAGGAGACCTGCATCTCACCTATGAAATGCAGGTGCAGATCCACTAAACATAGATCTACCGCAAAATTAAAGTAGTGAACTGGGAAGATTAAATGCTACTTGTGCTTGAATTGCGATTTGCAGTTTTAATTTTGTGGCTGTAGGTCTAGCACAGGCGCTGGTATGAAGTAATTTGAAAGGTTTACTGACCCATTGACCAAAATTGAACCATTGTCTGCCCAAGACTATTAAACTTCTCCACACTTCACAAAACCACATTTTCTGCACCACTTTCCAATTTTCATAAACCATCAACCACCACCACGCTTTACAATTAAGCCCATCTTCAATTCCACCAATCTCTTCATATTCATCTCTTCTACAAATTCCACTATTTCTTCACCATTGTCTACCATCACTCCCAATTCGCTTACAAAACCAAAGAAGGAAAAACTTGGCTTGTCTAGTGCAAAGAAAAATTCAAAGTTTCAAATGCTATTCTTTTTCTTACCTCATTTGGTATGTTTTTGCTTTTGATATTTGTTCTTTGAGTTTAATGATGGCTGTATCACAAAAATCATGTTAGTATTTCATTTTTTTATTTACCCATATTTTCCCTAATTCCTATTAATTGTTCTTCATGCTCTTGGTAGACATGATTTTCATGGATATTGTGGGGGGTTTCAAAATTGAAAAACTAGAGGGTAGAAAGTCTTATTCCATAATGCTAGATATATTGGATGTGCTCTTTGCTTTGGAATATTAGCTGGGTGTAAAATCTGAATAAACATTTTCTTGAAATGCATGATTTTTCCCGATGATAAATAGGGTGACGTCTCTCTTAAGGAAAAATATTCATTTATTTTTGTGTGTTTGCTATAACTTAAAGTCTAATAATGTGGGGAGGCTTTAGAAATGTTGAACTTGATTTATGATTGTAGTTGATTGGTCACTTGATTTGTTTCGATGGTATGGGGTAACGTCCTTCCTAAGATAAATTGTTAAGTGGTCATGATGATCTTGTATGGTTAGTGTTATTGGTATATCTTTTGGAGAAGTCTGAATACCGGTTAGATGTTGATTTTGTTTAACTTATTAGAAATGGTCAAATGATGTGGATTAGACACAGTGGAGTGCTTGCAAGTCCCAAGTTTTACCTGTGAAGTGCGGGTTGTAACGCAAGTGTTGGGCTAGGTTTCTGGACCATTGCCCGCCTGATGTGTTACACCTGCGGACTGAGATTACCATATGTGAAACACAGGTGCAATGTAGGTGTTTGGAAAATTTTGGTGATTTTCTTCCTCACACCTCCAACATACAGATCTTGGGCATAATTAAGTGCCCAAGTGCTATTTTATATCTTAGTTTAGTCATGTTTGTCTATTTCTACACTTACATTCTCATGTGATTTTATGTAAATTTGAGTATGCACTAACCAACATGATTAGTCCTTGTTGTGTAGGTGTAAACTGCATATGAGGGACTAAATAATGATGGGTGAAGAGAGGAAATGGAGTTGGAAGCGAATTGCAAAAGCTAGCAAGAAAGCATGCTATGGCAAAGCTGGTCGCGCCAGGCAGCGTGCCACGTTGTGCATGTTCCGCACCCAGCGTCGTGCCACGCCAAGGCCAAGCTCACAAAGAAGGCAGCAAACCAGGGGACTTGCGCACTAGCATCGTGCCACGCTAGGCACTGCTGCGCGCCACAGGCCGTGTCACGTAGGCCATCGCGCAGCACCAGCACTATGCCACATTCGCCATCGCGCCATGCCTCGACCAACTATTATTTCAATGCAAATTCTAGTTAGCCTATGCGTTACTTCCATGGCACGGAGGCAAATTGGTGCGTTCACCTCCGTGCCACAAAGCCATTCCATGACCGGCCAAAATTTGTAAATTCCCATTTTACTATAAATTAAACCCTTAGCTTCTAAAATCATTGGTCACGAAATATTTTCTGAAAACCGTAGACGAGCGAAGGGAGAAGTGAAGAATTCACCTAGGGTTCTCCAATTTTACATTCTCTTTTACCTATTCTTGTAAGTACACTACTCTAAACATGTTTTTGAGTTATTGTATGAACATGAGTGGCTAAAACCCTTCCTCTAGGGTAGAGGCCACATGAGATGATTGTAATTGCATGAATTTGTTTTGGTTTGAGTCGTTAATTGTTGTTTTGTCTTACATTCTTCATTATTGTTGTTTTTATGCTTGATCACCATGAAAAAAAATGTGTTAAGCTTAGGTAAAAGCTTGAACGAGTAACCCTAGACAAGAACATAGGAATGTAGGGAGAAAGTTCTTATCTTTCGATATAATTCGCAATTAGGATAAATAATATACCTAAATTGCCTTGCTTGGTTAATAAAACGGGATGATAGCAAGACACTGGCTTAGAATTATCACTCCACCACTCGTAGAAGTAGTTGTGAAGCTAAGTTGGATTAAATGATTTGAGGTACAAAGGTTCCTAATCAAGAGCATAAACCCAGTAAATCACATCCATGTAATTGAACTACCCACGAACTAGGATGTCACATCCCCGCTGAACGATGTAGTTGTGAAGCTAGTTTGTCGTGTTTAGAGGCTCGAGAGACCATGAACATCGCATGTTTAGACTATGTGAGACAAAAATTGATAATATCATACTTGACCCATTACGAAGTGTGGCGTTGAATGATTATCTGGCCTTATATCTAGTTGCTTCTTATATTGTTTCCAGATTGTTTTGTGACCACGCCAAAACTTAATTATAATTTACTGAAAATTTCTATAATAACACTTGTGAAGGTTAATCTCATACTTGAACTTCATAATTTGCTGAATTGGTCCAGTCACTGTGGGTTCGACATCTAGGTCTTGAAAAGAGTCACTATATTACTTGTACGACCACGTCACTTGTGTGTGCGCTGGAGCGCGAACAAGTTTTTGGAGCCATTTTCGGGGACTGGCGAAGTTTAGTGAATTTTTCTATTTTTTTGTGATTTTTAATTTCTTTAAGTGTTGACAAACTTGGTCTTAGTCAGATATATTGCAGGTGACAGGTTGTCCTTGCAGAGCTGGCAATGAATAGAGAGCTAGTGGAACCGTTGCTTGAACCTAAACGTCAAATTCATTTACGTAGGAGGAAAGCACTAGAGAATAAGCTAAAGGGACTTCAGGAGAGGTTACAACAACATCCACCGGCAGGACAAGCAATGTTGTTACCTTAAATCAAGGCAGCCCGACCATTTTGAGAAGTGGATATCCCACTAGCGACAAATGTGACCTCTAGTATCCGCAAATCGGATCTTGGAGGGAACTTTGAATTGAAACAGAATATGGTGCAGCTGTTACATTCTACTGGCCATTTCACTGGGATGACTCATGAGAATCCACAGCAGCACTTACAGAACTTTCTTGAGATTAGTGACACTTTCGTCCCCACCAAAGTGTCCACAGATTATGTCCGACATACCCTCTTTCCATTCTCATTGTTGGGAGAGGCAAAGAGGTGGTTGAAATTTGAGCCACCGAATTCCATAACTTCTTTGGATGATTTGGCAAAGAAGTTCCTCATCATTCTTCCCTTCAGGCAAGACTGCCAAACTCAGGAGTTAAATATTAAGCTTCAAGCAGAGGCCAGAGGAGAACTTGTATTTCGCTTGGGAGAGATTCAAGACGTTATTGAGAGACTGTCCTCGTCATCAGCAGTCCAATGAAGTGCTATCCCATACCTTTGTAGAAAGTCTAGACCCACACACAAAAATTTTACTAGACTCTACATCGGGTGGGCAAGCCTTAGAGAAGACTTATGATGAGCTGTACACTTTGTTGAACAAGATTTCTCAGGGAAATCCAGAGTGGCACAGGAAGTCATCGAGAGGGGCAGGAAAGAGAACCATAGGGCTGATAGAGATAGATGGTGTAAATGACTTGGCGGCACAACTAGCATCATTTCAGCATCAGATGATGACTTAGTTTAATAAACTGAGTATGAACTAACAGCAAGGACAAGTAAATGCAGTTCAGCAACTCCGAGTTGGTGTGAAATCTGTGGCACTAATTTGTACAATGCATAATCATACGGCTCAAATCCTGAATCAGTCAATTTTTTTGGGAATGTTCAGAGGAACAATTAGAATTTTGGGAACAGTTACAACAAGAATTGGCAGAGCCACCCGAATTTTTCATGGGGTGGAAATCAAAGTCAAAGCTACCAGCAACCTCAGCAACAACAGATCAGCAGCAGAACAGGCAGAATGATGGCCAGTTGAGCAGCATAATTGAGGAGACGTTGTAGAAGATTATGGAGACACAAACCCAATTAGTAAAGAATCAAGCGAGGATGGCATCAGACTTGAAAAATTAGCAGTTGGCCACCCGCAATCTAGAGAAGCAGATGGATCAAATAGAAGCTGCTCACCACGCTAGAACGCAGGGAGGATTACCCAGTGACGCAGACACAAATCCCGACAGGTCAATGCCATTAGTTTGTGGAGTGGCAAGCAATTGGCTAATGCAACACCGAAAGAGAGGAGAAATAAGGTGCAGCCAGAGTTGGTTAGAAAGGGACCATCCACTGAAGAAGGAGAGAATCAGTGTGTTGTGAAACAAAATGCAAAATCATCATTGTAACCAACACAAAGACTACCGCCACCATTTCCGCAAATATTCAAAAAGGGCAAGGAGGAGGAATGCTTTCGAAAGTTCTTTGATATTTTCAAATAACTTCACATAAATTTGCCTTTGCTTGATGTTTTGCAGGGAATGCCCAAGTATGCTAAATACTTGAAAGATGTGGTGTCCAACAAAGTTAGATTGGTGGATATTCAAATAGTAGCACTGACTGAGGAGTGCAACCACAAGGTAATAAGCAAGATACCTAAAAAGCTCAAAGACCCAGGGAGTTTTACCCAACCCATACAAATTGGTAAAGCTGAGGTGATAAGAGCTCTGTGTGATTTAGGGGAAGCAGTTAATCTAATGCCCCTATCTTTGTTTAACACCTTGGGTTTGGGTCAACCGAGACCGACACGATTGATGCTGCAGCTGGCAAACAAGTCGCAAGTGGCACCAGATGGAATAATCGAGGACCTTCTCATCAAAGTGGGTAAGTTCATCATACCAGTTGATTTTATTATATTGGATTTTGAAGTTAATTATAAGGTACCCTTAATCTTGGGACGGCCATTTTTGGCCACTGGAGGAGCGATTATTAATGTAAGAGCAAGGACCCTGAAAATGAGGATCGATGATGAAGAAGAACTCTTTCAGTTCTACCAAGAGATTAACCCACCCACACATTACAGAGACCTTTGTAAGGTCAGTGTGTTATAAGAGGGTAATAGTAGGGTGGCAGATTCCACAGGTCCGCGGCCACAGGAGATGATTACTTTTCAGCCTGAATCTGATGGAGGGCTTCTAGGAGAAGTGAAGTTGGAGGAAGAGAGGGATAGAGTGGCGGCTGTTCCCTCGAAAAATAAAAAGAGAAGAAGATGGTTCTCAAAAGGGAACACGGGTATGAGGATGTCGTGAAAATAATGGTCCACATCGTGTCGCGACGTAAAATTAGGTGTTACTTGGGAGGCAACCCAAGGGTACCACAGGTACAATGTTAATTTCTTTCAGTTGTGTTGATTTTGTTTATGTTCATCTTGTTGTTGTTTTTGGTGGAGATTTAAGAACAGATGGAGGGGAAGTCTGAGTACCCTTGGAGGACGAAGCTAAGGAGCATGAAAGTGTGAAAGTGTGGGGTCGAGTACCCACTTGTTGAAATGAAGAAAAACATGCTGTTAGCTAGGCCTAGAGGCCTCAGGGAGTATTTCTCACCCTTTCTTGAAGTTTAAAGAGAGGCTTTGGGGACATAGCATGATTCAAGTGTGGGGTGAAGGAAATTTCAAAAAATTTTGTGCTTAATGATTTTGGGTGAATGTAGTGCTTGATAGGTATGTGTTGAGGAAAATTTTTTGAGTTAAGCATGATTCACCCCCCCCCCCCCCCGCGTTGGTTTTTCTTTTAAGTTATTTTCCGATGGGGGGCACTTTGAACCAAATAATAAAAATTTTGTGTGTCTGTACATTGTTGTTTTTAGTCATAGTTATTGACTATTCCCAACGATCCATGGATGACGACCGTCTTGAGGGAAAATTAGTCAATAGGTTTTGGTTTTTGAACCCATAGTTCATTGATGGCCTTATAGTCTTGTTATGTGCTATACATGATTGTGAGATGCAAGTGTGGTTAGTGTTGAAGCGTGTGAGAAGTTGTATAACTCTATTTTTGACACCTAGGCTCTTGAATGTGACTCTATGTGCTTAAACCATAATTTTTAATTCTTGTGATTAGCTGAGTAAGAGTCTGATGAATTTGTCTTGAATTTACCATGTGCAATGAGTGTAGGGTTTTTGAATATTCCATACTATTGTGTAATGTCTAGGACTTGCCTGGTGTGTATACAAAACGAAATGAGGGATGTTGATTTTAGGAGATGATGTAGGCATTTCTTTGAATAAGCCTAATTTTTATCCCTCGCTTCACCTACCTTGAATGTCTGATCCTAGTAGCCCCATTGAGCCTTAAGCTTATTCTCTGATGGATACAACATAAGCTTAATCCTTTTCTTTCATTAGCCTTAAATTTGATCCAAAACTCCTAAGCGCTTAAGTGAAAAAAGCCAAAAGAATAAGGGTGTACGAATTTCGAAAAAGAAGGAAAAATACTGGTTGTGGGATTTGAGGAAAGGGTTAGAGGTGCACGTGTTTGAAAATGCTTGAGTATTAGTAGGGAGCAAGAGAACAAATAAATGAAAAAGTTGTTTAAGTACTCCTTACTAATAAGATAAGTGTTCTTAAAGAAATGGGAAACAGAAGAGGAAATTTAAATTTGGAAAGAAGGAGGGAGAAGTAAGAGGAGATGCCCGTAATAAATGTATGATGTATTAAAAGCTCTTAGGGAAGATAGTCACTATTATTAGCCATAACAGTACCTACATGCCCTTAGCTTACATTATAACCCAATAAGTCCTACTTGATCTAACGTTCAAACATCCTTAAATTAGTGGAT
This sequence comes from Datura wrightii, assembly GCA_035772735.1. Taxonomy (NCBI): domain Eukaryota; kingdom Viridiplantae; phylum Streptophyta; class Magnoliopsida; order Solanales; family Solanaceae; genus Datura; species Datura wrightii. Next base: position 2,075,785 of record JASDFA010000014.1, on the reverse strand, counting down.
TAAAACAGTAAGGGCAAGCTCATGGGTCAATACACGTGGCATGTGAATTCTTTGTGAGAGTGAGCTTAATTCTTATTTATATACCCATACACAGTATGATTTGATTTGTGACTAAAAATGGGTAACTCTCTTGTTGTGAGGGCACATGTTTAATGAAGGATACAATTCATGTTGAATTTCTTGATCAGTTAATTTGCATGAGGTTGTTGAGATTAAAAGTCGATTCTTGAGGTTAGGATGTCTAAACATAGTTATATTTTATTTTAATGGTTAAATCTTTCATGCTCTATTTGTAACTTGTTACCTAAAACAATCGTTGTAGCCGTAGCTTGACTTGTCTTGCTCAATTAGCTATGTGTGAGTCTTCATGTGTATGAGATGTAAAAGGGTTGTTCGAGGATGAACAAGACTTTAAGTGTGGGGTAGTGATCTTGGGCATAACTAAGTGCCCAAGTGTTATTTTATAACTTAGTTTAGTCATGTTTGTCTATTTATACAATTACATTCTCATGTGATTTTATGTAAATTTGAGTATGCACTAACCAACATGATTAGTTCCTTTTGTGTAGGTGTAAAATGCATATGAGGGACTAAATAATGATGGGTGAAGTGAGGAAATGGAGTTGGAAGTGAATTGCAAAAGTTGGCAAGAAAGCACGCCATGGAAAGGATGGCCGCGCCAGGCAGCGTGCCACGCTATGCGTGTGCCGCTCCCAGTGTTGTGCCACGCCAAGGCCATGCGCGTGAAGAAGGCAGCAAACCAGGGCGCCTGCATGCCAGCGCCATGCCACGCTAGGCACTGCTGCACGCCATAGGCCGTGTCACGAGGCCATCACGCAGCACCAGCGCCGTGCCACGTTGGCCATCGCGCCATGGCTCGGCCAAGTATTATTTCAATGCAAATTCCAGTGAGCCTACACGTTACATCCGTGGCACGGAGGTAAATTGGTGCGTTCACCTCTGTGCCATGGAGCCATTCCATGACCAACCAAAATTTGTAAATTCCCTATTTACTATAAATTAAACCCTTAGCTTCTAAAATTGTTGGTCACGAAATATTTTCTGAAAACCGTAGAGGAGCGAAGGGAGAAGTGAAGAATTCACCAACGGTTCACCAATTTTACATTCTATTTTTTCTATTATTGTAAGTACACTACTCTAAACATGTTTTTGTGTTATTGTATGAACATGAGTGGCTAAAACCATTCCTCTAGGGTTGAGGCCAAATGAGATGATTGAAATTGCATGAATTTGTTTTGGTTTGAGTCGTTAATTGTTGTTTTGTCTTACATTTTTCATTTTAGTTGTTTTTATGCTTTATCACCATGAAAACAAATGCATTAAGATTAGGTAAAAGCTTGAAATAGTAACCGTAGGCAAGAAAATTGGAATGTAGGGAGAAAGTTCTTATCTTTCGATATGATTCGCTATTAGTATAAATAATATACCTAAGTTGCCTTGCTTGGTTAATAAAACGGGATGATAGCAAGACACAGGCTTAGAATTATCACTCCACCACTCATAGAAGTAGTTGTGAAGCTAAGTTGGATTAAATGATTAGAGATACGAAAATCCCTAACCAAGAACATAAACCCCGTACACAAAATCCATGTAGTTGAACTGCCCACGAACTAGGATGTCACATCCCCGCTCAATGATGTAGTTGTGAAGCTAGTTTGTCGTGTTTAGAGGCTCGAGAGACCATGAACATCGCATTTTCAACTATGTGAGACAACAATTGATAATATCATACTTAACCCATTAATAAGTGTGGCATTGCATGATTATCCGACCTTACATCTAGTTGCTTCTTATATTGTTTCCAAATTGTTTTGTGACCACCCGAAAACTTAATTATAATTTACCGAAAACTTCTATAATCAACACTTGTGAAGGTTAATCTCATACTTGAACTTCATAATTTACTGAATTAGTCCAGTCCCCGTGGGTTCGACATTCTACTCTTGAAAAGAGCCACTGTATTACTTGTACCACTGCGTACGCTTGCGTGTGTGCTGGAGCGCGAACACATACCTATGAAATGCGGGTCCCAACCTATGAAACACAGGTGCCGCAAATGTGTTGTCAGTGGTTTGAAAATTAATTTGTCATTTTGTTGGATATCCAATCTTTTTCATTTCGTTCATTATCTTAGTATAGTTATTTTATTTTACTTACTTTATGAAAATGAGAAAAGAATGTTTTTTTTTGGATAACTCTCACATGATTTTGTAGGAACATGGCTTTATCTAAGGGATCGAACAAAGGGAAGGCCTCAACCTCCTCCAAGAGCAAGGGGAAGGGTAAGGACAAGGAATAATAGAACCCAACTAACAGTGGAGTTGAAATCACATTTTGTGTGAAATACATGAAGTAGTACTACCTCAAGTATCAATGTCGGTCAATAAGTTCCGAGAAATGTTTTGATCTAGTAAGGATGGGGGAAGACTTCCCCAAGACAATAGGAAATTTGATGAGAGACATTGGCATACTTTCACAGATGCTTTACACAAATTTTTTCCCTAACTTGGTGCTGGAGTTCTATGCGTCATTTCAAGCTAGGCAAGATTCCATGGAACACAAACGGAAAGTTGATAAGTTCCCCTGTCTCCCATAGGTAATGGTCCATTGAGTAGAGGTTGATATCACCCCTGATGTCATCAATTCTATTTATTGGGGTGATGAAACTGACTCAGGGATCGAGTTTGCAGCAAGTGTGGCTGACAAAGTAAATCAACTGCAATGGGTGGCCCAAATTATTTCCATTGATGAACCACTTTGGGCTACCATGGGAGCAGAAATTTCATGGAAAGACCTCAAATTTGAAGCCAAATTGTGGCTAGAGTTTGTGTGTTGTCTCCTTATGCCCTCTAAGAATCATCAATTGATACACATTGAGGTTGCCATCCTGATTGCTTGTATTATGTCCAAAGTACGTATAAACTTTGGCAAAGTGGTTACCACCCAAATAAAGAGATAGCTCGGCAACAAGTTCTCTGCATACCTTAACCTATTCTCATCAGCCTACTACGTGCTTGAGCAGGGGTCCAATACTTTTGGATGAATAGCCTAATGTTGCCGCCAGAGTGGTTGGCGTTGACAAGAAAAGGAATGCCAATGCTTCAATGACCAAAAGGAAAAGGCTGCAACCCTAGGATGTCCTAGATTACTCCACCACACATGACGTCGATGAAGCAAAAATGGCTCCCCACTGCCAATGAGCCAGTGATGTCACCCAAATTACACCTCTTAAATGAGATATAGAGCAGCCGATGTCAAATATAGAACCCAACAAGGGTTGGGGTCGAATCCCACGAGGAATATGACAAGAACTTTAATTAATGCATTTAGATAATACTATCGGCTTACTTATTTCCTAAGGGGGGAAGATTTGAAACACAAAATAACAAAAAGCAGTAGAGAACAATGAGTTGATCCTTGATTAAATTCGATTGTATTAAATAAGTGAGTTGGCTAGGATTGTGTTCCCCATGACATCATAACCACAAGGCTTTTATACTACTGATGTATTCTGGTGCTTAGCATGCAATATCGGTAAGTTAACTTCACCTAAATGATTGGATCCCAATCTAGATGATTATCACCATGCACCTTGATTCGCACGCGGGTGTATACTTAATTAACTCTTAGCCTTAATATCGGATTAGTTATTCCCAACAAGGTCAAATTATTAGATAAGGGTTGATAGCCTCATATCTCTGTTGTTAATCCCTTTTCCCATTCATTACCCCCTTAATCCGGTGAGTAAGAATAAGGCAAATTCCAATGTTGGCAATCGTTAAGAAGACATTAAACTGAAGGGAAAAATAATACATGCAAAACCCCATTCAAGATTCACCAAGTACTTTTACCTATATGTGTTAATTCATCATGGTTTCCAAAACCCTAGTTATGGGTTTAGATACTCATGCTTGAATAATCACAAATATAACTTCGAGAAGAAATCATAATTGAAACTTACAATGATTGGTAGAAGAAACCACTCATATAGAATAAATCAGCAAAATCAAAGAACAAAACTCCAATGTTGTTTTAATCCTCAAAATCAAGAACAAAATTACAAACATCATTTCTTGAACCTTGATGGTGATCAACAACACCAAAAATCACATTCAAACTATAAAAATAAACCTAAATATAGTATTTGTAGTATAAAACAAAACCTTTCCTAACTAAAAATGGAATCCAAGTTGGCAATGGCAATAGGCCAGGTAATGACTCATTAGGTCTCCTAGCGAGTCATGGCATGCATTAGTAAGTCGTCCTAGGAGACTGCATCTTCAAGGCGATAGGTCACCTAATGACTCGTCAAGTCAGAGCATGAGTCATTAGGTCCCTCGTGGCTACGGATACTTATCTTGGGCAGAATTATATGCCCAAGTGATACTCAAATGCTTCATTTGGTCTTGTTTATCCATTGATAGTTGTACATTCTAATGTTATTTGTAGTTAAAATGTGAATTTATACTAACCAACATGATTAGTGTTGTTTTGCAGGGAAAATGTAATTTTAGGAAGCTAAGATGCATGTTGGGAGAAATTGGGAATAGACTCGGAAGCGAGCAGTGGAAAAGGCCAAGGTTATGCAGCAAATTAAGGGGCTCCGCGATGGAGTCGTGTCACGCTGCCATCGCGGATGCATTCTGCCACGAATGATAAAAATAGGCCAAGTTCCAGTGAAGGTCCGCGTTGGGGCCGTGGCACGTTGACCAAGCCCCGCGTTGCACGTCGTGGCACTATGGGCATAATTACCTGGAGGACCGGATTCCAGTGAGGGTCCGCGTTTGTGGCGTGTCACGGAGGCAGTGCTCCGCGATGCACTCCGGGACATGTTGCTTGTTATTCCGGGAAAAATTCCCACTAGTATAAATAGCACACTTAGGTTTTTTTTTTATTATTCTGACTTTTTTGAGCAAGAACGTGGGTTACCGGCAGTTGAGGGGACGAAATTCTTATGGTTCTTCTCTATCTCTTTCTTCCTTATTTCAATTATTTGTATGATTTACACTCATTTAATGATGTTTAATCCACAAATGAGTGGCTAAATTCACTTCTTGCTGAGGTTAAGAACATTTGTAGTGGAATGTAATTATTGATCATTTTGGTTTTTCATCTTTTCTTCCATGGTTGTTCTATTAATTCTTGTTCTTACTGCATTAATGTTTGGCCAATATTAATGTATATCTAAAAAATCCGGTTTGCGCTCTAAAGAGAAAGAAATTGGAAAGTTGTGAATTAATAGGATATGATCTCTTCTTGGTTTGGAAAATTGAGAATTGATTTACCTTCAGAATAGAAATTTATCTGAAAATTGTATTAGTCTATTAAGGAATCGGTTTCGTATGGCTAGAACATGAATTTCTTCTTATCACAGAAATGTAGGTGGAAGGTTCATGATTCTTAAGCTGGGTTAAATACGAGAGTTTTAATCCATAGGCAATAATTCTTGACTAGCAACCGAAGGAAAGATTAACCAATTTGTATCAACAAATTGCTTCCCTGCATGTTTGTTTTAGCCTCAGCATGCTCATTACTATAGTTCAGACTCAAATTTTACATTTGTTTTAGATTAGTATAAATTAGGAAACAAACTCCCAAAATCTTCTTGAAACTGTTGTCTGCATTATTAGAGTTAGAGTTTATTAACACTTAATTAGATTATTACCTTGGTCCAGTCCCTGTGGGATCGATACTTGGCTACTCTAGCCATTTTACTACTTGTTCGACCATGTGCACTTGCGTGTAGGCATTCCAAACAACCTAACACATACCCAAAAACTCCAGTGTACTTGATGGGTGTGCCCAGCAACTCATGACAAGTCGTTAAGTGTCCCGACGACTCGTTGACTCCTTCATTACATCCCTGATAATTTTTTCAGCAATTTTCCTTCCTAGGCCTCACGACTCTCACAATGACTTGTTACCGGACGTAACCAGTCATGGCTTCAATTCGTTGCCTGCTCTAGTCTCTTACACTTCAAACCTGATCTCTTCCCATGAATCAAGGAATGAGTCATGCAATGAGATGAAGACTTGTTACCGGACTAGCAGTCCACACTTGATTGAATTTTCGCCTTACTTTACCCATTTCACATTCCGGACCTGTTTTTCCGCAACACTCAACAAAAACACCTTATATCCACATAAACATACCCAAATTTGGCATATCTTCTTAGTTTTAAATCGAAAGTGCCGTAAAACCACGACACATCAACGCTCTCAACTTAGAAATTTTGCATGTCCTTAGGAAAAAACAAATAAAATAGACTTCAATCAAAAGAACTCTAGGAAACTTATGGCAATCACAACTCAAAATCAAATCAAATTTTCTATCCCCTCCTCTGTAATCAAAATCCAAATAACAATTATGTAAAATTTTCAACCATGACACAAACGAATCGATGAATGAATATACACTATTAAACTTACCCAGATAGTTTGCAGAAGATTTTGTTGACCAAATGCTCTCACCCCAAAGAAGTCCCAGATTCACACATATGCATATTATCATGAAGATATTTTCTCTTAGGACTGTGTAAAAGCTAACTCACGGTCACAAATAAATTCTAATTGTGCACATTCAATACCATAAGCTTTCCTTTACTTTCAAAACCATAAGCTTGCCTTTACTTTCAATACCTCTATTTTAAAACAGTTTAACAAGGATCACTATAGGACCTTTTCAGCTTGTAGCATAGGCTCGGTGTTGGGTATTGTAGATATGAAAATAGTACCTTAACCCTCCTTGGCACTACGTAACTTTGGCTCCATTTAACCTCTTTTTCACATCTTTCCCCTTTTCCCTTGCTTTCTTCTTTTCTTACGTTCTTTTGCAACTATGGGTGCAATTTTTCTTCTTTCAAGTATTCATTATTTTTTTATTCTCACTTTCATTTTTCTTTTTACTCCTTTTCTCCTTTTTCTATTACTTCAATTTTACACTTCATTATGCACATTGCACCCGCTTTTTTGTTTGCATTCCTCAATTATTCCCCCCCCTCCTTATGTAGCCCTATAGTAGCCACCCTCAACTTAGGAAATTTGCTTGAGTTGAGGTTCATAGTGTCCAAGGAGAGACTAGGGCAAAAACAAGTTCATTATAATCAAAGCAGGAAGGTGAATTGATTTTAACAAAAAGATAGGTCAATTTAAGCTCAAAATTGGGATCAAGGGATATTTATTTCCATTCGATAGTTCTTTTGAGGCTAAAGTGGACTATTCATCATTCCTAATTTCCATTCCTATACCTCAGTATGACCGACCAGACAAGTTCTAGATTGACACAGACAACAGAGCTAGCTTTATACCTTACTCACACAATGGATAGGCCAAGATCATCACTTCTACCAATTCCTAGTTCAGGTACAATGATATTATGGTAAACCCGTTTACAGTATTAATGTCATGCAAAAATTCACAAAGGTCATGCTTGTCTACTTTAACACACAAACATAAAGAAAATTTTGGAGGGGTATCACATTACTTACTTCAAATAAATTCATGTTATTGACTACCTTAAGTTCACCTAAGTTTCTTTCGACTAAAACAAAACAAAACACAAAACCACAAAAACCTAAACATGGTGGTTCTACTAGATAAGGAACACCCAAGGGAAAAGATATCTGGCAAGGAAAATCCCTCAGTTTATATTCAGCAAAAATAAAGGTAACACACCCCTCTACCATCAAGAAAAGCATGTAGCGTCCTCAACGCATATAAAAAGTAAAACATGGGAATATGGAACATACCTGTGCGACATAGAGATTTATATCCTGGTCGGTGAAGGGCGCAAATACACCTCCAGTCTCCACTCTTGCACTATCTGGATGAACCGGCACACTCTCAGATCCCATAAAGCTCGTACCCTCTCCACGAGTTCTCATAGCATCACTTTCGGCCCTCTCTCGTGCCTCATCTCTGGACAGTTGTAGTGCTTCCTCTATATCTCTTCTCTCCCTCTTCTGCTCACATAGCAGATCACCACCCTCATCTTCGCTTACCACCTCCCGAGCTCTCTTCCCTTTTTCATGCACTACCGACTCCTCAGTGATGAAATTTACCACAGGAGGTAGCTCCTCCTCACTCTTATCATCCACAACTGGATGCGCGGGTGGTGTGATAGCAGAAACGTTTCGTGCGGACAGCTCCCACACCTCTAGTCTGAGTGTCGCCACCTCCAGGTACCATCTAGATAACTCAGGCTCCTGTGATTGAGCAAGGTGCTCATGCATCTGCCTTTAAAAGGTGTCCAAGCTATCATAAAATGACCTGGAGAGCCCCTCCAACTCTTTCGTGACCCACAGCTTAACCTACTCCATCAGTACCTTTACTTGAAGTGTCGTGTGCACCTGCTGCTTTTCGTCTTTCGCCAGCCACCTAGCCATGTCAGTAAGAAACTCCTGCGAGATTGTGACTAGGTCGGCTAGTGAAGCACGAGAGGTCGCAAGGGTTGGTGAGCTACTGCTGCAGTGGATGAAGACTCTGGGACCTCAACGGATGATAGAGTACCAGCTGCATTGGTAGTATCAGGCTGGCTACCACTCTCTTGGGCCTTAGAGAGCTCTACCTCAAGCTTTGTAAATTTCGCAGCCTTATTCTGAATACCACCACTCAATGCTTTTGCTAATAATGTAGCCCCAGCGGATATGGCTGACAGACTCCTAGATTTCCACATTGGGTTTGTCTCATCTATTATCAACCCGATATCATTAATCATGTGGACCACCACTCTCTGATCTAGGAATGGAGATTTCGGCACCTGGGACTCCTTATAGAGTCAATATATGAGGCATGGGAAGGGAATGTTGGTGTTGTCTATGGTAGCTCGCTCCTAGGTCTCCTCAGCTATATCTCTCGGAAGTTGATAGCATACCCCTCCATAAGGCTTGCAACCAGTGCCACTTTGTTTGAGAAAACAACTTTATCATTGCTGATAGGTACCACCCTATGTCGAACTAGTGACCACCAAAATATATCTTAAAAATTACAGTAGCGTTCTTTATTTGTGATTCCGAGCCATGTATCCATTTCACTAACGTACCCTGATTGGCCATGATGCGCGCCATCCAAGTATATTGCATCTTTTTTTCCTCGTGGCACAACTTTTTGATCTTTACTTTATGGAGCTCACTTAGCCTATCATCAAACTCAACGGTGCTCATTGGGGGCTCATAATCTGGACCATATGGTATACGAGAGATGGTCCGCTCAGAGATGTCCACAGGTGTCTCCCTCACTATCACCAGGTTCAGTGCAGGCCTTTTCTGCAATTCTGGTCTCCCATGGCCTGATGCTGTAATGTGGCTGCATATGAGGCATAGAACTCTCTGACTAAGGAAGGATTATAACTCCCGGATGGCTCATTCAACCACCCCAACCAGTATCTATCAAATAGTATTTGAATCTCGGGGAGGTCCTTGAGCCCAGTGGTGACCAGTCGGGGCTCCTCAAAAATACTCCTCTTCAGTTGGCCCTTCATAGTAGGAGATATGTCTCTGTTGTAAATGGCCCGCACGCCTAGAACAGACAATCTCCTCACCATTCATGGTTGCTCACTGGATGTGTGTGATGTCTCAGTCATCTTATAATCTGTGCTCCCCTGTTGGGCACGTGATTAATCATCACCCTCCATATTTTTCATAGCTGCAGTGCCCTCAGGGGCAATCGAAGCTGAGACCCTAGCATTACCTTCTTCTTGTCTAGTTGGATCCCTATTGAGTGGAGTCGGAGAAGCAACCAAGGCTGTCGAATTTGTAGGGAGTAGTCCTAGACCTGGTTGATCTCTGCTTTAGATGCTCTTCTGATATCTGGTAATCCTCCACAGAGTCACTCGAATCTTCTGAAGATGAGGGCTCGTGTCTTAATCTTCAAATCGAGGGCTGACTCTTCTCCGACCCCTGTTTCTTGGACGGGCCCTTCTTTGGTGTTCCCTTTTGTGCCATTGTACCTATGGAATAATTATTTGTATGCGAGATGAGAGTATATAAAATTAAAAATTATTACCTACCTGCAGACAGGACGAAAGGCTCGATGATCCATTTCCACTGGCAATGACTCGTGAAGTCACTCATCGTCTGCAGGTCAACAATGGATTTTGGTTCCAGTGAACTTGATGAATGGTCATGATGTGTCATTGCTTGTGTCAATGACTTGTTAGGTTATTTGTGGCCTATGCATGTCTCTTTATACAATCCCCACTCAGGACAAGCTACATCACGAGTCATGAGGTGATACCACGACTCGTTATGTTGTTCGTGCTAGAGATTTCCTCAATAGTTGTTGTGATGGGTCATATAACGATTCATTTGGCATGCCCATGAGTCATTACATGAGGTTTCCTCACTAGGTATAGGAAAACCACATACAGCCCTTCTCAATCTCGATTGATTTTCAATCCCACAAGCACGGACCTTTTAACTTATAACATTGCAGTGATCAGGTTAAAAATTGAATTCACAGAAGCCTAGGGTTTCATATAAGATACTAAATCATCAAGGGAGTCACATTATACACGCATGAGTAGGTCAAAATTTATACAGAAAACATATCAATACTCACAATTACAAGAGTGAAGATAATGTTTTAGCAGTGACTTTGAGCAAATTCGTGTGCCTAGGTGCTTTGAGAATGGAGTGCATGTGGGTTTGATTTGAAAATGGACATGTGTGTGTGTATGATTTGAAAGTGGGAAGTGATTTGGGAGGATGGGAAGTGGGAAACTTGAGCTTGAAATTTTTATTTTAGCACTTGTAAGAAAATCAGAGGGCACAATCGTGTGATTATACTTTTTGGAAATTAAATTAACCCTATTTGTACATGGGTCGGGTTGGGTGATAATTTTAATTAAGTTACACCATGACCCACTTGATGAGTCTTTTCATGAAGCACGACTCATTCAATTTCTCTTTTTTTCTCAAGTGTAGAAAACTTACATAGGACCTAACAGGTCATCTAATGACTTGTGGTTTTACCTAACGAGTCCTATCATGAGTCGTTGGCCCTGTACTCTGATGGACCCTCAGTGTCATCAGGACAAGTCACTTGGCGAATTGTTGAATTACCTCATGATTCATTAAGTCTCTCATCATTAGCTTTATGGCTCGACTGCCTCTATCAACCTGTAAACACGAAGAAACACCTAACAATTCGATGTCATTGGCAATGACTTATTTGGTCAACCGTTGTCTACACTTTTCTGCATCAATGACCACGAGTGGTCTTGAGGAGTCATTCAGGAAGATGATGGATCGTCCTGTGCTATTTGGCACCAGCAACTCAAGTTCAAATTTTTGGTTCTAGCTTCAAATTTCCCATCTTAATACCCTGTTCACATCAACACACATAATGACTATACAAATATTACAATTACAACTTAGGTTGCCTCACAAAAAGCACCTGATTTAACGTTGCGGCACGACGAGGGTATCTCAATTACTCAATATTCCCCAAAAATACCTCCATGGGTTGCCTCTCATGTAGCACCTGATTTAACATCGCGGCATGATGCAAGTCCCCTTGTTACTCAGATTTCATCCAGAGCCCAAAGGTCCACCAGCCTAATTTCTTCACTCTGTCCCAAATATGCTTTCACCCATTGACCATTCACTTTGAATCATTTGCCTTCATGGTTTTACAATTAAATTTCCCTATAGGAGAATACTTGGACCACTCGAAATGGTCCCAACTATTTGGACTTCAACTTGCTAGGAAACAAGCAAAGCCTAGTGTTAAATAGCAACACCATATCACCAGGGCTGAACTCTCTCTTCTCAATCTTCCGGTCATATTGAATTTTCATCCTTAGTTTATAAATTTATGAACTTTCATAGGCTTTCTAATAAAACTCTTCTTGCTCATTCAACTGATCAAGCCTCAAGTTCGCAACATCACTCCAATTCAAATTTAGCTTCCTAAGCGCCCACATAGCTTTGTGCTCAAGTTCGACCAGAAGATGACATGATTTCCCATACATAAGCTGATAGGGAGACATACATATAGGGGTCTTGAATGCAGTCGGATAAGCCCATAACGCATCATCTGGCTTCCTCAAACAATCTGGCCAGTTAGCATTGATAGTTTTTTCTAGGATGGTCTTTGTCTCCCAGTTGGAGACCTCAACTTGCCCACTAGATTGGATGATAAGGTGTTTCCACCATATGTTTCACCCTATATTTCTCAAGAAAGTCTGAAACAACTGGTTGTAAAAGTAAGAACCCCCATCACCAATGATGGCTCTAGGAGTCCCAAATCTGGTGAAAATATTCTTCTTCAAGAATACTGTGACACTCTTACTTTCATATTCTAGAAGCACAATTGCCTCCACCCACTTTGAAACATATTCCACAGCTACAAGTACGTACTTATCCAATTCGAGCTCACAAATGGGCCCATGAAGTTAATGCCCAAAATGTCAAAAAGCTGAATGATAAAGATAGGAGTAAGACGGAGCTCATGCCTCCTAGATATACCTCTTCTCCTTTGACATGCATCATACGCCCTCGCAAAATCATGAGCTTCTTGGTGAATGGTTGGTAAATAGTACCCATAGTGCATAATTTTGTGGGTTGTGTGAATCCCGCTGTGGTGAACCCCCAACAGGGTATGAGTGACAAGCCTCCAATGTGCTTAACATCTGAGACTCAAGAACACATCTCTAAATCACCCCTTCAACACATATGTGGAATAAGTAAGGTTCGTCCCAGAAAAACTTCCACATATTAGACATGAATTTCTTGCGCTGGTGAAAAGATAAATCTTTCGATACCACATCACTCACCAGATAGTTAGGAAAGTCTGCAAACCATGGGATGATATCCTATGAGGCAGCCAAATATATGCTCATGGGGGAATGTATCATCTATGTCAAGCTCATCTTGAAGTGTTGCATCCACGTCTAATCTCGATAAGTGATCCGCCACCTGATTTTTAGTCTCCTTCCGATCCTTAATCTCAATATCAAACTCATGCAGCAACAAAACCCATTGAATCAACCGTTGCTTGGTATCCTTCTTTTCCATCAGATATCTCAGAGCTACATGGTTTGTATAGACTATCACCTTAGTTCCAAGAAAGTAAGCCCAAAACTTCTCAAATGCAAATACTATAGAAAAAAACTCCTGTTCTGTCACGTTGTAATTATTCTTAACTGCATTAAGAGCCTTACTAGCATAGTAAATAGGGTGGAAAATCGTTCCACACCTTTGGCCCAAAACAGCTCCTAAGTCCACTTTGCTAGCGTCACACATAATCTCAAACAGTAAGGACCAATCAGGTGCCACTATCATCGGGGCAGTGGTCAATCTCTCCTTTAGGCATTCAAAAGCCTTCAGACACGCATCATCAAACATAAACTTCACCACTTTCTCAAGCAACTTACACAAGGGATGTGCAATCTTTGATAAATCCTTGATGAATCTCCCCTAAAATCCTACATGACCTAAAAAACTTTGAACACCTTTCATAGAAATTGGAGGTGGTAGACTAGCAATTTTATCGATCTTGGCCCTGTCCACCTCAATTCCCTTACTAGAAATCCTGCGGCCGAGCACTATACCTTTTTTTACCATGAAATGGCACTTTTCCCAATTAAGAACCAAGTTGGTCTCTTCACATCATTGTTGAACCTTGCTCATATGAGCCAAAAAGTCATCGAATGAATCACCTACCACTGAAAATTCATCTATAAAGACTTCAATGCTATCCTCCACCATGTCAAAAAATATAGACATCATGAAGCGCTGAAAAGTGGCGGGCGCATTACATAACCCAAACGACATCCTCTTAAAATCAAAATGTACCATACGGACATGTGAAAAAGGTTTTCTCTTGGTCTTGGGGTGCTATCGAGATTAGATTATACCCGAAAAACCATCAAGAAAGTAGTACCATCCTCTGCCTACAAGTCGATGTAGCATCTGATCCATGAATGGCATGGGAAAGTGATCTTTTTGAGTTCGGTGGCTTAACTTCCTATAGTCCATGCACACTCTCCAACCGATGACTAGTCTGAGTTGAATGATCTCATTGTTATCATTTGGAACCACCATGATTCCTCCCTTCTTTGGCACGCACTGAACTGGGCCCACCTATTTGCTGTCGGCAATAGAGTAAACAACACCCGCATCCAACCACTTGATGATTTCCTTCTTGACCACCCATTGCATAGGTGGGTACAACCTATGCTGATGCTCAATACTCAAAATACAATCTGGCTCCAACTGGATCTTATGTGTGCAAATACCAGATAGGATCCCAATAATGTCTACAATGGTCTACCCAATATCTTTTTTATCTCTTAAGAATGGAGACCAAAGCCTCCACTTTCCATTCCACCAAGTCAGCTGCAACTATGACCAGTAAAGTGTTTCCGATCCCTAGAAATACATATCATAAGTGAGATCGAAGTGCTTTGAGCACCAATACAGGAGGCTCCTAAATTGATGGCTTGGCTAGTGGGGTCACTCGATTCTTTAGATCAAGATCAATCTTCTTTGGAGCATAGGTGTATGATCCCATGCCAGCAAGTACATTAACAATTTCCTCACCCCCATTGATCTCCTCAACATCAACATTTATCAAAACTGCTACTAAATCTTCAATAGTCACTAACTCATGAAATGGCATGATTGGAAGCTCAGCTTCCACAACATCAATCACTGAGACCACTCGCATGTCATTTGGATGCTTCATAGACCGGCAAACCTTAAATGTTAGCTCTTCATTATTCAACAGGAATTTTAGGTGCTGGTTTCCATGTGTACAAGAGCACGTCCGGTGGTGAGGAATGGTTAGCCCAAGATAATGGGGACCTCTAAATCAACCACGCAGTATAGAATACCAAAGTCAATGGGAAATATAAAGGACTCTACCTTCACTAGCACATCATAGAGAATTCGTACCGAATTTTTCACCGTGCGATTTGCAATCAATAGCCACATTGCAGTCGGTTTGGGGGCTCCCTAGCCCAACTGTCTGAACCCTGCTAATAGCATCATGTTTATACTAGCACCAAAATAACATAGCGCCTTAGCAAAATTAAAGGATCCAATAGTGCACGGTATGGTGAAAGCTCCAGGATATTCCTTTTTCTAAAAAAGAGACCGCGATGCTATTGCACTACAACGGTGCAAATTATTAGTAGGTTCAAAGCTCACAGTTCTCTTTCTAGTGACAAGGTCCTTCATGAATTTAGCACAGCCGAGCATCTGCTCAAGTGCCTTGACTAATGGGATGTTCACGGATAATTATTTCAGCATCGAAATAAATTTGTGATACTTCCCATCTTTGACCTTCTTCTTCAGCCTCTGCGGAAAAGGGGGAAGAGGTCTAGGAATAGGCATGATCTTGTTAGGTATCTCCTTCTCCTTCCCTTTGCCAGAACCATGCTCCTCTACATTAATAGTAGCTTTCATATCCACGGAATCTTAACCCAAAATCTGCTCCTCTAAGTCCGCCACCTTATCATCATCAATCACCACGGGCTCAACTATCTCATCAATCACAATTTGTCCTCGGAGGATCACCTGTCGCCTTCCAACTCCTAGTAGTGACTACTATGCTATGACTGTCATTGTTTGGATTTTGAATTGTATTGCGGGGAAGCGTGCCCTTGTTCCTCTAGTTCATAGCAACAATTGCTACTCAATCTGCTTAATGGCAATGACATGTCATTTCACCTTTTGGTTCATACCAGAAATATCGGCGCGCAGTTCCTTAAAATGGCCATTTGTCTCATTCATCTACTTGAGTAACTTAGATAACATGTCTTCTACCCTTGAACCACTAAAATCTGGCTCATGGTTCCTTGTAGGAACATATAGATCACTTATGTCATTATTGTTCTCCTCACACTTTTTCCAGTCACCATTGTCTCTTCCACTACTCCTATCCTTGTATTGGCCCCGGTCATAGTTTTTATCTCTACAATACATCCGACCTTCGTTCCCCTAACCTTGACGCCAAGAGTCTTCTTTAGACCCTTGTGTGTTGGTCCAAAAACCATCCCCTTTATAATTCAAATAATTTTCTTCCTCCTCAGATTCTTATTTGGCTCCATCATTTCTCGGTGTCTTGCCCTAAAAACCCACTTCTTTAACCTTTTCAACCCCGGCTCCCATAAAATGCTTAGCAAGCAGCCACATTGTGGTTTTACTCTCAGCAATATCCTGGTCTCACTCTTTATCCTTTCATCTCTACTCCACAGACATACCAACTGCATAAGTACCAGCCAGAGCTTTTGACACTCTTATGTGCCATGTGCGGTTTGTTTTTATCCTGTCAAGGACCTTAGTAGCTTCAGCATAAGTATGGTTCCTTAATGTTCTGCCTGTGATAGTATCAGCCATCGCCATAGTTTTAGCATTCAGAGACCTATAAAATATCTCCAATAATGTATCATCTGGAATTCAGTGGTTAGAGACCTTTTTGAGCGTCTTGTTACCTCAACCATGTCTCATGAAGTGCTTTGGAATTCAACTTCTTGAAGTTGTAGATTTGATCTTTCAGTTGTAATGCCCTGGAAGTGGGGAAGAATCTATTAAGAAAGGCTTTTTTAAGCTCCCCCAAGTAGTGACAGAATCATTTGGCAATTTGGACAAGCATAACATTGCCTCACTCCCTACTGAAAAGGGAAATACCCTCAGCCTGTTTGCATCCTGACTCACTCCCGGTTGTTTGTATGCCTTGCAGATACCCTTGTAGAGTATGTATATCATCAATCGAATGATCCGCAAATATCCCTTTCATGTTGAGCAGTTGGATCATTGCGCTGGTAATCTAAAACTTTCCCTAGCAGGCAAAGGGTGAGGGAACGTAGATCCAATGGCACCAGCCTCATCAATATCGGCATCATTATCATCTTCAAAGTACCGGTACCTCTGTTGGTCTGGACCTCTGTTCCTTCTCGCTCCTTAGCTTCTACAGCTTGGCGTTGCACTTCAGTGAGCCTCGCTGCCTCTCTATCTCTTACTAGAGCTTTTTCCTTAGCCAACATTCTGGTTGTTTCTTCTTCCACTGTCTCTTGCATATGTACATTGGCCATTTTCCTTAAAATCTGCAGTGTCTGTTCAAGTTCGTGATCAATTGGAACTAGAGATTTTCATCGGCTCCTAGTATTGGGCATGCATGAACCTGAGACCTACTATGAACAAAAACAACAAAGAAAAAAATAAAAAGTAAATAAGGACCAATAGTAAAGAAAACAGAAATAACAAATGCCTAAGCCGTATTCCCCGGCAACAACGCCAAAATTTGATGTCGCACAAATTACACCTTGTAAATGAGATATAAAATGCTCGATGCCAAATATATATCTCAATCAGGGTTGGGGTCGAATCCCACGAGGAATATGATGAGAAATATAGTTAATGTGTTTAGCTAATATATCGACTTACTTATTTCCTAGGGGGAAGATTTGAAACACAAAATAATGAAAAGAAGTAAAGAACAATGAGTTGATCCTTGATTAAATTCAATTGTATTAAAAAAGTGAGTTGGCTAGTACTATGTTCCCCATGACTTCATAACCACAAGGATTTTATACTAGTGATCTATTTCGGTGCTTAGCATTCAGTATCGGTAAGTTAACTTCACCTAAATGGTTGGTCCCTAATCTGGATGTTTATCACCATGCAACTTGATCTATATGCGGGTATATACTTAATTAACCCTTACCCTTAATATAAGATTAGCTATTCCTGGACAAGGTCAAACTATTCGTTGAGGGTTGATAGCCTCAAATCTACATTGTTAATCCCTTTTCCCATTCATTAACCCTTTAATCCAGTGAGTAACAATAAGGCAAATTCCAATGTTTGCAACCGAAGGGGAAAATAATACATACAAAACTCTGTTCAAGATTCACTAAGTACTTTTACCTAGGTGTGTTAATTCATCATGGTTCCCACAACCCTTGTTATGGGTTTAGCTACTCATGCTTCAATAATTGATCTTGGGCAGAATTATATGCCCAAGTGATGCTCAAATTCTCTATTTCGTCCTGTTTATCTATAGTTATGTGTGCATTCTCATGTGATTTGTAGTTAAAATATGAATTTATACTAACCAACATGATTAGTATTGTTTTGCAGGAAAATTGTAATTTTAGGAAGCTAGGATGCATGTTGGTAAAAATCGGGAATGGACTAGAAAGCGAGCAGTGGAAAAGGTCAAGGAAGAACAACAAAAATAAGGGCTCCGCGATGGAGCTGTGCCATGCTGCCATCGCAGAGGCACTCTGCTTCGGGTGATCCATTTTGGCAAATTCCAGTGAAGGTCCGTGTTTCCTCCGTGACACGGAGGCAATACCACGCGATACAAGTCGTGGCACATTGCCTATATTTACCTGGAACATAAATTTCCAGTGAGGGTCCGCATTTGCACCGTGGCACGGAGGGAGTGCTCCGCGATACACTTCGTGCCACGTTGCTTGTTATTTCAGGAAAAATTCCCACTAGTATAAATAGAACACTTAGGTTTATTTTTAATTATTCTGACTTGGTTGAGCAAGAACGTGGGTTACAAGCAGTTGAGGGGGACGAAAGTTCTAGGGTTCTTCTCTATCTCTTTCTCTTTTATATCAATTGTTTATATGATTTATACTCATTTGATGATGTTTAATCAACAAATCAGTGGCTAAATTCACTTCTTGCTAAGGTTAAGAACAATTTTAGTGGAATGTAATTGTTGATCAATTTAGTTTTCATCTTTTCTTCAATGGTTGTTCTATCAATTCTTGTTCTTACTGCATTAATGTTTGGCCAATGTTAATGTATATCTAAAAAATCCAGTTTTATCTTGAAAAGGAAAGAAATTGGAAAGTTGTGAATTGGTAAGATATGATCTCTTTTTAGTTTGGGAAAATTGAGAATTGATTTACATTTAGAATAGTAATATATCTGAAAGTCGTATTAGTCAATTAAGGAATCGGTTTTGTATGGCTAGAACATGAAATTCTTTTATCACAGAAATGTAGGTTTAAGGTTCATGATTCTTAAGTTGGGTAGAATACGAAAGTTTCAATCTATAGGAAATAATTCTTGTGTAACAACCGAAGGAAAGATTAACCGAATTGTATCGATAAATTACCTTCCTGCGTGTTCGTTTTAGCCTCAGCTTGCTCATTACTATAGTTCAGACTCACTTTATAATTTTCTCTTAGATTAGTATAAATTAGGAAACAAACTCTCAAAAATCCTATTTAAATTATTGTCTGCATTTTTAAAGTTAGAGTTCATTAACACTTAAGTTGATTATTACCTTAGTTCAGTCCCTATGGGATCTTTACTTGGCTTACTTAAGCCATTTTACTACAAGTTTGACCACGTGCACTTGCGTGTAGTTACCCTAGAAACCCGAAGAAGTTTTTGGCGCCGTTGCCGGGGACTGGTAACTGGTAAAATTGTTATCTTTGTGTTAGTTTACAATTTCTATACCACTTGATCTTCGCCTATCTTTTGCAGGTATTGAATTCTGTTGAACACTGGCAAGAGACAAGGAGCTGGTGGATTCATACTTAGAGCCGGAAAGACAGTTCCATCGTCAAAAAAGGGAAGCTCTTGAGAGAAAGCTACAGTTGCTCAGACAGACAATCCTGGAGCAACAGCAGAATCCACCACTTGTAAGGGCAGTGTTAGTTCCCGAGGAAATGGCAGCTAGGCCGGTTCGCAAAGTGGCAATCCCACATGGTAACAATGTTACATCAAGTATTCGCAAACCTGAGCCAGGAGGGAGGTTTGACCTGAAACAGAATATGGTGCAATTGTTGCACACCAGCGGGCAATTCACAGGTCTCCCTCACGAAGATCCACAACATCTCCAAAACTTTTTGGAGATAAATGACAGTTACATCCCTGCTGGAGTATCCTCTGATTACGTAAGGCTTACATTATTCCCATTTTCACTATTGGGAGAAGCAAAGAGGTGGTTGAAAGCTTAGCCACCTAATTCCATCACCACTTGGGATGATCTTGCAAGAATATTTTTGATATAGTTCTTTACGTTCGGGAAAACAGCAAGACTTAGAAGTCAGATTCTAAGGTTTAAACAAAGAGAGGGGGAGAATCTGTATCAAGCTTGCAAAAGGTTCAAATCATTACTAAGGGATTGTCCTCACCATCACCAGTCCAATGATGTGCTGGTGCATACATTCATAGAGGGTTTGGAACCCCACACAAAAATTTTGTTAGACTCAGCAGCTGGGGGCAAGCATTAGAAAATACTTATAGGAGATGCATAGTTTGTTAAATCATATTTCGCAGGGAAATCCAGAGTGGAATGCGGACACTTCTAGAGGAGGAACAAGGAAAGCGGTAGGAGTCTTAGAAGTGGATGGCTTTACAGCTATTGCTGCACAGATAGCTGCGCTGCAAAATCAACTTAACACCCACTTCAGCAATATGAGCTTGAATTAACCTCAAGCCCCAGTTAATGTAGTGCAGCAGTTTTGGTTTGAAGTATGCGGTAGTAATGAACACTTAGCTGAGTGTTGTGGTGCAAATCCTAATTCAGTGAACTTTGTAGGGAATGTACAGAGAAATGATCACCAACAGTATGGCAACAACTACAACTCGAATTGGAGGAATCATCCAAATTTCTTTTGGGGTAGTAACAGCCATCAAGGGCAGAGTTCGAATCAGGGTGTGCAGAGAAATCAAGGAGGCAGCAGAACTATCAGACTCAATACAGAAGCAATAATGCACCTCCTCCACCACCACCCAGCATTGAGGAAATGTTCAAAACAATGATAGCTAACCAAGCTCAATTGTAGGCTGATTATGTGAAATTGGCAGCAGATGTAAAGAACAATCAGTTAGCTACAAAGGCGCTGGAGTACCAGTTTGGAAAACTAGCTGGAGCTCAAAACAATAGGCCAACATGAGGACTACCGAGTGACACTGACCCGAATCCCAAGCAAGTAAATGCAGTGACCACAAGGATTGGTTTACAACTCAAGGAGGTGGAACCAAAAAGACCACGTCAGCAGTCAGGAGCAGTGGAGAAAGAAAGGGAATAGAATGATGAGAGGGGGAAGGAGAAGGCAGTTGAAGCATAAAGACCACCACCCCCATCCCCTGAAAGATTAAAGAAACACAAGGAGGAAGCTTGTTTCAAAAAGTTCATGGAGGTGCTTAAATAGGAACACATTAATTTACCTCTTGTTGATGTTTTGAAAGGAGTGCCGAAGTATGCAAAGTATATCAAGGACATTGTAGTGAACAAAAGCGGATTGACGGAGTATGCTACGGTGGCACTGACTGAGGAGTGCACTTCCCGGATATAGAATAGGTTGCCAACAAAGCTCAAGGACCTTGGGAGTTTTACAATTTAAATCATAATTGGGCAAAGTATTCGAGCTCGCGGATTATGCGATTTGGGAGCGAGTATTACCTTGATGCCAACATCGGTGTTCAAGAAGTTGGGGCTGGACAGTCCTAGACCAACGACGGTGATCTTGTAGTTAGCATACCGTTCTTTAGCCAGACCATATGGCATTGTGGAGGACGTGTTGGTGCAAGTGGGCTCCCTTATCTTCCCGGTAGATTTTATTGTTCTGGATTTTGAGTCGGATGCGGAAGTCCCATTTATTTTGGGACGTCCTTTCTTGGCAACCGGGAGAGCTTTGATTGATGTAGCTGCAGGGTAGCTAACTATGCGGGCGCATGACAAAGTGGAGGTATTTGATGTATATAAGGCCATGAAGCTTCCGGCCATACATGAGGAGCTTTCAGCAATCAAGGTGTTAAATCAAGCAAAAATTCTTCACATTGTTGAATCTCGAGATTCATTAGAAAGAGCATTGATGAGCTCCGATCATTTCGGAGATAGGGATACTTATGAGATGGTGCAAATGCTGAATGAACCACAAAGGTATCCCAGAAAGCATGACTTTCAGCCTTTAATGAGGTCCCTTGAACCATTGCTGAAACCATCTATTGAGGAAGCACCAATGCTGGAATTGAAAACATTGCCTCCCCATTTAAAATATGTCTTTTGGGGGGAAGAGGATACTTTTCCAGTCATCCTTTCCGCAGAATTGACAGAGGCATAGGAAAAGGAAGCATTGGTGGTCCTCAGAAGAAGGAAGAAAGCAATGGGCTGGCAAATGTCAGATATTGAGGGTATCAATCTTGCTTTTTGCTCACACAGAATTTTCATGGAGACAGGAGCAAAGCCAATTGTTCAGCCTCAGCAAAGGTTGAATCCGGTGATGAAGGACGTGGTTAGAAAAGAAGTAATTAAGTGGCTTGATGCAGGTGTGATCTATCCTATTTTGAACAACGAATGGGTCAGCCCCGTTCAGTGTGTCCCAAAGAATGGAGGGATGACCGTGGTCACCAATGAGAAGAATGAGCTGATCCCTACTCGCACCGTCACAGGCTGGCAGATTTGCATGGACTACAGAAAGCTCAATGAAGCCGTAAGGAAAGGTCACTATCCTATCCCGTTCATTGATCAAATATTGGACAGATTGGCTGGACAAGAATATTATTGTTTCCTTGATGGGTACTCTGGCTATAACCAAATAGCCATAGCACCGGAGGACCAGGAGAAGACTACTTTCACATGTCCTTATGGGACATATGCTTTTAGGCAGATGCCATTTGGGTTATGCAATGCACCCGCCACATTCCAGAGATGCATGATAGCTATCTTTCACGACATGGTGGAAGATTTCGTAGGGGTATTTATGGATGATTTTTCTGTTTTCGGTAATTTGTTTGCTACTTGTTTGCAGAATCTTGACAGGGTGCTACCTCGCTGTGAAGAATCCAACCTTGCACTAAACTAGGAGAAATGTCATTTCTTAGTCAAGGAGGGTATCGTCCTTGGCCATAAAGTGTCTTACAAGGGGTTGGAGGTCGATCGTGCTAAGATCGAAGTTATTGAAAAGCTACCACCACCTGTGTCAGTGAAGGGTGTTCGAAGTTTTCTCGGGCATGCGGGGTTCTATAGATGGTTCATCAAGAACTTCTCCAAAATTTCTAGACCAATATGTAGGTTGCTAGAAAAAGAGGTGAAGTTTGAGTTTGATGATGAATGTGTCAAAGCATTCAAGGAATTGAAGCAGAAATTGATAGAAGAACCTATCCTTATTTCTCCGGATTGGGAACAACCATTTGAACTGATGTTTGATGCAAGCGATGTGGCTGTGGGAGCTATATTGGGGCAGCGGAGGAATAGAATTTTACATTCTATTCATTATGCAAGCAAAACACTGGATGCTGCCCAGGTCAATTATACTGTCACAGAAAAGGAGCTGCTAGCATTGGTCTTCGCGTTTGATAAATTCAGGTCATATTTGGTGGGTTCTAGAGTGGTGGTGTATTCCGATCATGCAGCGATTCGGTATCTGTTTAACAAGAAAGATGCAAAGCCCAGGCTAATCAGATGGATCTTGTTGTTGCAAGAGTTTGACCTAGAGATTAGGGATAGAAAGGGGAGTGAGAATCAAGTGGCAGATTACATATCGCGATTGGAAAGCCGGTCGCATGTGAAGGAAGGTGACAACATCAAAGAGGAGTTCCCAAATGAGAAGCTCTTGGCAATAGGGGAAGCTGAGATCCTGTGGTATGCAAACATTGTGACTTTTCTAGTGAGTGGAGTCTATCCACCGGAGGCTATGGCTCAGCAGAGAAAAAAATTGAGGCATGATTGTAGGTATTTTATTTGGGATAAGCCGTACTTGTTTAAACAGGGACCGGATCAGGTTATGAGAAGAGGCATCCCGGAGAGCCAGATTGCAGAAGTTTTGAGGAGTTGTCACTCTTCATTGTATGGAGGGCACCACGGAGGCGAGCGGACAGCGCACAAGGTGCTACAGTCAGGTTTCTTTTGGCCTACACTATTTAGAGACTCTATGGCATACGTCAAAATGTGTGATAGATTTCAAAGGACAGGCACAATTGGTAGGAGGAAAGAGATGTCGTTGTAGCATATACTATAAGTGGAGATCTTTGATGTATGGGGTATTGATTTCATGGGCCCTTTCCCACCATCATTTGGTAATCGTTACATCTTGGTGGTCATTGATTATGTATCAAAGTGGGTTGAAGCACTAGCTTGCCCCAGGAATGACAACAAGGTGGTAACAAAATTTGTGAAAAAACACATTTTCACCAGGTTCGGGACACCCCGAGCCATTATCAGTGATGGAGGGGCTCATTTTGTCAATGCAAGTTTCAAGAAGTTGCTAGCTAAGTATGGGGTGCGCCACAAGGTGGCAACATCATATCATCCCAAAACTAGTGGCCAAGTGGAGTTGTCGAACAGAGAAGTGAAGCAAATTCTCCAAAAAACAGTGAATGCACAACGTAGTGATTGGTCAAGCAAACTTGATGATGCGTTTTGGGCCTATAGAACTACTTACAAGACACCAATTAGGACTTCTCCATACCGATTGGACTATGGAAAAGCGTGTCATCTGCTAGTGGAGCTAGAACACCGAGCTTTCTGGGCCGTGAGGAAATTGAATATGGACCTAGAGCTAGCAGGCTAGAAGAGGCTGATGCAACTCAGTGAACTTGATGAGTTTCGTTGGCATGCTTATGAAAGTGCCAAGTGCTACAAAGAGAAAACAAAGAGGTGGCCGATAAGCATATGGTGCATCGTATTTTCGAGCTGCGGCAGAAATTATTTCTTTTCAATTCAAGATTGAAGCTGTTTCTAGGGAAATTGTGGTCCAAATGGTCAGGGCCGTTTGAGGTAGTGAGAATGACCTCGCACAGGGTAGTGGAGTTGTGGCAAGAAGATCGAAGTGCCACGTTCTTGGTTAATGGGCATCGGTGTAAGCATTACTGGGGTGAGGACGTTATTCGAGAGAAAACGTCCATCACTCTAGAGGATGATTGAGTGTCAATAACGTCGAGCCGCGACGGTAATCCAGGCGCTGCATGGGAGGCAACCCGTGAAATTGTTATAATAGAAGAGTAGAATTAGTTAATAACAAAAAAAAAAGAAACAAAAAATAAAAATTAAAAAAATTAAAAATGGTGTTTGTGTTTGAAAGCGATGAATTCTGACCAATTTCTTGTTGTGAGATAATTTTCAGGTGGAACGGAGGGCAAAAATGCAAAGAATCGCAAAAGAGAAAAATCGAGGTGAGAAAAATAAAAAGTGGTAGGACAGTGAGCTTACGCGTTGGCTCCGAGTCATGGAGGGGGTGCTCCGCGTTACCCTCTAGGTTAAAAAATTCTCCTCTAGTTCCGTTCTAGATGATTTTTCCCTTTTCAAGGTGTCCTCACTTGGGAGTCACCAGCGTTCCGCCAGTGCCCATCCGTGGAACACCGCTGCGTAGCAGCTGGGGGCAGTGACTCTTGGTTTGGCTAGTGTTGGCATCGGCGGTTTGTAGGTGCTCACCCGCGTTCCACTAGTACACCTTCTACTCATGTCCAATTTTCTCCTGCGTTTCAGCCGACGTTTCGCCAGCTCCACCCATTGGAGTGCCGGTCCCGTCCAGTAAAGCTTCAGTCCTCTTCTTTGATTCCATGCTTTTGTCCATGTTCTTGCTTTCCCTCCATAAATTGAATACCTACAAACTCTAAATAGAAAGAGCATAAAATCCTATTATGTGACTTGAAAACTAAGCAAAAGCTCATGTTTAAAAGCCTAATGAGTTGGTAAATTACCAACTCATCGAATCCCCAAACTTGAACCATTGCTTGTCCTCAAGCAATGTAATTCTTTACAGTTGAACTATAGGAAAAAGCATGTCATTCTATATGAGATTATGCACAAGGGACACTATGACCTAGACAACCCAAAGTTCGCTCACCAACACAAAAGAAAAGAGGAGACTCGACACTTTATGCAAATGCTTCAAGAGATGACCACAATCACTTGGCATGATTCACATTTGATTCCTTCATTCAAAACAAGGGCCTTCGTTGGTCAGAACAAGCTTATATAGCATCTTATGTCATTACAAATTCACATCCAAAGTTTTCCTTCAAGCTCCTACAATCTTGTCTCAATCATATCTTTTGGTACGTGCAAGCATGTTCCCCAAGGAGGTGATGCTACTAACAACAAGAGAGAATCTCATTAAGTTATCAAGCAATTCATACTCAAGGGATTATAGAATGAAACAAATATGTTCACTCCAACAAAGAAATTCTCTTGCACATAACTTGACCCATAGGCTTTTCCATCATGTAACTCGCCATTAATGTAGAGTTGCTACACTTAAAATCAATTAGGACTTGAAGGTCATGATGTAGGCTAGGGGTAAAGGTAGGATGACTTTTAAGTTCTAGTGACTCGAACCTTCCTAATGCCCTTTTGTGAATCTTATTGCATGCTCCATTTTCTTCTAAGGTTACCCTCAAATTATCTCTCCTTGAAAAACATTTCCACTTTTAAAACAAGATCCCTCCTTATCCCTCCTTAATAAACACTTTTCAACTTATTCGAGCAAGACGCAACACCTTTTTACAATTCAGTTCTTTTCACCAAACAATTCATTCATTCTTTAGATAATGTGGTGCTTCCTCACCTTGAAGTTCACATCATTCTTCCCATTTTCCTTTTTGCAACCCCCAAACTTAGGCATTTTCCTCATCTTTCCCTTTTCCATTCCCACACATTTGGAACTTCGAGCATCATTTTTGCATTTCTTCTCAAAACTAGCAGTAAGGAGTATTGGTGATAAAGAGAGATTACGAAAGGGGTATTGGTCTTGTAATGTGATATCCAAGAAAAAGGCTTAAAGGCTCAATATTGGCTAACAAGGATTCATGATGAAACAGTTTATATGGGTAAAGTAGCTATCCAAAAGAAAGTCTAAAATCATTTTCCAAGTGCAACCACATCTAGGATTTCTCCTTGAGTCACACTTGGGGCAAGTTCTAGACAATCATTCATGGAAGAGAATTAAACTAAAATGTTTCTCACAAAGCATCACACTCAAAATAAATCACACCATTTCATCACCACATCAAGAGTCATAAAATAAGATAACATGATAATCAAGAATCCAAACAATGAATGTATAACTTGTGACAAAAAGTACTCAACTTTCAAATTCAAATATCCCTTCCTTTCTCAAAATTCATTTTGTTTCAAACAACCATGCCATTTAAGAAAATTTTTTTGGTGGTACCTCTCAGAAGCCATTGCAATCGTTGACTCAAAAGAACATAAACTCAGCATTTTTCATTTAGAAATTCACCTCCGAATCCATCATTGAGGAATGCCACCTGGTGCGATAATAAAAATAGAAAAGTAAATCGCT
Organism: Datura wrightii; assembly: GCA_035772735.1. Classification (NCBI taxonomy): domain Eukaryota; kingdom Viridiplantae; phylum Streptophyta; class Magnoliopsida; order Solanales; family Solanaceae; genus Datura; species Datura wrightii. Next base: position 2,048,538 of record JASDFA010000014.1, on the reverse strand, counting down.
CCTCGAGAAAGAATTGTGGTATCAAGAAAACTCTTAGAGTTTATTCACTAGATACTACAAACAAAAGGAGATAATAAAAACATAGGTCAACAATATCTAGCAATTTAACATAGACCTAATAAATGACACTAACAATTTAAGAATAATGTTTCATTCATTTTTTATCACATGCCCGACAAGGGCAGCAACTAACATCGGATCAGCCCAACGAGGGCCTTCTACCACACACACACAAAAAAAAACTAACCATCATCCAAAACATAAGAAGTTCAGCGTGGTAAGGGCACACTAATCTCCACAACAACAAGCCCGACAAGGGCACAACAAATCAATAATGACAACAAAAGAGAAAAAGAGAGCTTGACGGACCCCCAACTATAACAATACATTGTCCCCAATATATGCATGAAAAACAGAAATAGTGGTGGAAACTCCCTGATGTGGCTACTCTCATCCTCATCATCATCCCCTTCATCATTACCAAAGCCGCCTAAATATGGCTCCTCCTCCCCGCCAAAGCCCTCAGATAAATGATTGGTGGGGCCCCAAGCTGTGGATGGGACAGCCATGGCTGCATCAAGTGCACTCAAATTTGGGTCTGCCAGTGATGCTCGTTCCCGCCATTCTCGTGCTTCAGCCCGAAGAGATGTTAAGACGCCCTCCACTACATCCACTTGGGACAAAGTTTGGTTTGGATGTCATAAATATTCTTCAACTCCCACTTCATATTTCTGGAGTTAAGGCCCGGGATATTTTGGGCTAGCTTTTGTAGCTGGCTCTCATGAGAAGCAGTCATTTTGGCGAGATTTTTTATGTCGCATGGGCGAGAGGATGCGGGAGGAGGTAAAGGTCATCAAAATGATTCTTCCCCTTATATGTGACCCAATGTCTAGGGATGTTGTGGCATATTATGGTCAGGAGAAAAGGGGTTCTCTTCTATATCATGGGAGGTGGAGCCTTTATGAGCCTTAAATGCCTGCAACCTTTTTCTCTTCACATTGGGTGCCTCAGCATCCCTTTTGCTTTTCACATTTATCACACCGGTGGCGGAGATAGGAAACTTTTTAGGAAGAGTGGCATCCCTTCCTTGAGGTACAGTTCAGAGATAAGCACTTCATATGGCATCGATGTTCCCTGCTGCCTGGCCTTTCTTTTCATTTGGTTGGCCATGATCTCCTCGAAGTTGAAGGGCACCCCTGTCATGATATAGGCAATGAAGATAGCAACCTCCAAGTTCACTAGTTGGTTATTCTTTAATGGCATGATCCAGCAACACACAAACTCCAACCATAGTTTTACCTCAAACTTGAGGTCATGCCTCAAAATCTCTCCACCCATAGAGGCCCGTAGTAGCTAACCACTGGCAATCAATGGAGTTATCAAACTGAATTGATTTTCTTTTTTGGCCACTCTTTCATTGTACTAAGTTCCTGGATCAATCTTATCAGCCCAAAATAATGAATTGATGGCATCTAGAGTGATATTAACCTCCACACCCCTAATTTAGACTGAAGGCAAGCAAGGGAATTCATCAACTTTCCGCTTATGCTTCATAGCCTCTTGTCGTGCCTGGTGTGAAGTATAAAACTCAGGCACTAAGTTGGTGTAGTACTCCGGCAGAGGATCAACAAATACATGCCATTGACAATGGTTGAACTTGGAAATGATGTTGAGGAAGTTATTTCACATCCTCGCCAGATCAAATCATTTTTCTCCATTGTGATTGATCTGCCTCACATATGGCGTAGTGTGCCTTCATGTCGGGCACAAAAAATATGATTGCCTCTCTGGTGTTGATGAGTGATAGCTTTGACTTGGCCTTCCCTTTTCTCTTGCTTTTTGAAATGTAAGGATCCTTTCCCTTGTCCGATGGCTTGGATGAAGTCATAATTCTACAAAGACATGACAGTGTCGCAACAACACAAGATTTACTTTTGTATATTTAGTAATAGAAAAGAAAAATCACTACTATCCTAAGCTAAGGAAAGAAATTATAATGATTGGATGAACAATAACTTGCAGGATCAAAATCAAGTACTGGTGGTACTGGTGAGAGATCATTGAAATGCAGGTGGGGACTCGTGAATCGCTGATGAGCCACCGTGCGTTATAGAAGACTGGGTGAAAAATTTATCTATCCAACACCACACCAGCGTTTCACTAGTCTTGACCCACAAAGCGTAGGTGAAATATGGGTCTAGGCAACGACTTGAAGCCTTACACCCAGACCTGCATTTCAATTGGATTTTCATGGGGCCTGACTAATGGTTCGCAGGCGCCGCTTAGTGAATTTCACCACCAAACTCAGTTAGATAGAAATCCTTCACATTCATGAATCACTCACTCACTACACATTACTATTTTTTTCAATTAAGCAACATAACAAAAATAAAAATGATGATTTTCCCTTAAGAACGACGTCACCTGATCTATCATCGAGCAAATCGTGCCTTTTAGCACATGCGGCTACTCAGACTTTACCCTAAACTATTATATCCAACATACAATTTATATCATACTTTCAATCAAAATGATCACTCATAGAAACAATATGCGATTAATATTCAACCCCCAACATACCTACACAATGAAAAATATTAAACAATGAAAAAGCACAAAAATGGGTAATGGTGAGCATGAGTATTGAAAATGTCAGATGCAACATAATTTACATTCTCAACAATCAGCAAAATTAAAGCAATGTAAGAGCTCAAGAACACATACCAATTTGAGAATTGAGAAGAAGTGAAGAAATTAAAGCTTAGTGCTTGACCAATAATGGTGATCCAAAGAGTGAAAGCTTATGTTGCTAAGAGAGAGTTTGAGTGAGTAGAAGTGAGAATAAGATAATGAGAATGGTGGTTTATATAGGTTGGAGGGAATGTGATTGGGTAGTGAAAAAGTGGGTGCTAATGGTAGGTTTTAATGTAGGGAAGTTGGGAAGGTAGAAAGGGTTGTGTGTAGGTGAAAAGGTGGAGAGAGAGGGTATTGGAAAGGTAAAAAGGGCATTTTGGCTTATTTGGATAAATTTTAATGTGTTACAGGTTGGGTTAGTCAATGATTCGGTCAAGATTCAAAAATACGCAACTCACCTCTACCCGCGCTAGACCTGCGACCGCCGGTGAGTACAAATTTTTTGCTGCTTTAAGCACTGGTGACTTCTTGAATGCCTAGTTCACAGTTTGCAACCAACAATCAACCAAAATTTAACAGATCATCACTTGCGTTTTCTGGTTATTCATAGCTTACCCTTTTATTTTAAACTTTCCTCTAGCTACACTGGTTCATACCTGCGCCAGACTGGCGTTTCGCGGAATGCTTTCGGTGTTTCGCCGGTGAGTGCTGGCTCCCTCCTCTTTTTTATCCACTTTTGCTTCTGTTGTGTGACAGGGCAGCAGCTAGCGCTTGAGCACTAGCATTTCACCAGTCTAGCTCAGTTGCTGCCCTGTTTTCCCTCTCCTTGTTTCTCATCCAATCATCCTACAAAAACAAAATCAACAAAGCATGAAAGCATCAAACATAAAATACTTGGGTTGCCTTCCAAGAAGTGCCTTGTTTAACATAGTGGCACGACAGATACTTCCTCAACTGTCAGTTTTTGGGAGGGTTATCCTCCGAGTCAGCCTCATCAACAAAAACTCCATCTTGTGTTGCTTCATCATTTAAAACCCCTATCACCTTTTACTATTCCAAGTGATCAGTTTTTTGACAAACCTTAAAGGTGACTTCCTCACCTCCCACCTTAAATTTCATCTCACCGAGCTCCATATCTACCAAACCTCTGTCCGTGGCAAGCAATGGTCTCCCCAAGATGATAGATACTTAAACATCCATATCACAATCAAGCATGGCAAAGTGAGCTATAAGGATGAACTTCTCAACCCGAACCAAGATGTCCTCCGACACTCCTATCGGTTTCTTTATGTATCGATTTGCCATCAACTACCTCATTGAGGTGGGTTTAGGACTCCCCAACTCCAACTTATTGAAAGTAATGAGAGGCATTAGATATATGCTTTCCCCAAGATCACATAGGGCCTTTTTGAACAAGCGACACCCAATGGTATGGGGGATAGTAAAGGCTCCCCGATCCTCTCTTTTGGGAGCGAGATTGCTTTTCATCATAGTACTGCAGTGGTGTGTTACTTTCCCTACACCAGCATCAATGATCTTCTTTTTGTTCAACAAAACTTTCATAAATAATGTATAACCATGTATATTAATGGACAATTAACTAAACAACTCAACATAGTTCTGAAACTGATTGTCCTCCTTCTTTGATAAACTCAGAGGATAAAGAGGTGGAATCCTTGGCTCTTGGCTCATGTTAGGTAAAGCATCTTTGCTCGTTCCTCTTCAACAACATCATTCATGGGAGTTACATCAAATTCTCCCTCATTCAATTCTACTTCATCATTCACAACATTTAGTGCATTCATCACCGCATACATTACTTCATCACTACTTGTTTTTGGGTCAACAACCTCTTCGGGCTTCACACCCACATCTTCCAACTCTTTGACTCTTCTAGTCACAATTCCCATACAATGGCCATCCTTCTTCGGGTTGGGTATGGTGTCAATAGGAAGTGTCCCTTTCATTTATGGATTCATTTGGGTAGACAAATGAATTATTTGTGCTTTCAAGTGCTTAATCGATCCCGAGTGGGAGTTCACTATTTGGGAGAGGTACGAAACCTCCCCTTTTAATTTCTTGACTCCACTATCAGTGGATTCCACTCTCTTGAGTACTCTAGCCAGCATCTCATCAATCTTGGAGCTTCCCACATCGCTCACACTAGGTTGCAATTGGGGATTTTAAGCATTTAGAGGGGGAAGATATGGGTTTGATCTTCTGTGATAACATTCCCCATCATGGTTTTGATCATGATTACCCCATCTGTCATTTCTATCAACCCATCCTTCGTAGTCACAGTTTCTCCAACCTTGATTCTCTTCCCTTGGGCACCTAGGGCCTTGATTGTCACCTTGGTACCCCAGGAGAGACCCCTCATTTGATTTGCCATGAACTAACATTCTTTTTCATACCTAGGTGGTGATGCTTCCCCTTCATACTACATTAGACCTTGAGTCCCCACGACAATAATGTTCTTTGACCCGGTTCCCATGACATGCTTTGTCATCAACTCGGGATTGGTGATCACTTTTTTGCCAAAGTCTCATCTCGCTCCTTATCCCTCTTTCTAATATCGGCGGTAACAAAATTTTAACACTCACCATTCAGAGGTACTTTAGTTTCCCCTCATGTGCCAAGCTCTGTTCATTTTTTAGTCATGCGATCCAACGAAGCTCTGGCAATTCCATAGGGTTAGTCCATGAGAGATTCACCCTCCAAGTTATTTTCCACTGACTTGTTAATGGTGTCCAGGGAATGATAAAAACTTTGAAGGAGCACTCCATACAAAAGCCCATGATTTGTACATAGCGCCACATTCTTCTTGAACCTCAGCCATGCCTCATGTAAAGGTTCCCCCTTGATTTTCCTGAAATTGATGATATCATATCTTAGCTGTAACATCCTCAATGGAGGGAAGAACAGATCCAAGAAAGCTTCAGTCACCTCTTTCCATAAAGTGATACATCCTGGAGGGAGTTCGTCAAGCCACATGGTTGCTTCCCAATCAAAGAAAATGGGAAGAGCCTAAATCCGATTGACTCTTAACTTATGTTTGTGATGTTGAAAGGTTGTCATATCTCAAGGAAATTTCAAAGACGTCGATTTGAATCTTCACTTGGTTGACCTCCGAAGAGTCCTTTTATTTTTAGCAGGTCTAACATTGTGCTGGTCACACGGAACACCATATTCCCTACAGTGGGTGTTAGGTGATTGGCACCTCTTATGTATGGCATCATGGGATCATCATCCTCGTGGTCCATATGACTATTTATGGAACCTTCTTGAGACTGTTGGCCAATATTAGTCATCCTGTAAAGGCAGTCAAAACAACATCAAAAGTAAAAACAAAACGCAAGATGCTAAATTAGTTCATCTCAATAATCAACCAAGGGCTATCTACTCCTATTCCCTGGCAATGGAGCCATTTTTGGTAACGTCCAAATTCACTCTTCGGGAAGAAAGAGCATAAACGGTCATTGGTAAAATAAATATACCCAATGGATGTCGGGGTCGAATCCCACAAGGAATAGTACTTAGATGGTAGAAAACTTCTCTATCAAGTCAAACTAAGAAGAATTATTGTATTGAAAACAAACAAATTAAAATTTGGGGGTGAAAAAGATTATAATTAAAATTCTAAAGAAACTATTAATCAATCAACACGATAACCAACTTGAATTACAAATATGAGCAAGAGCTAGGGGTATGTGTTTGAAGGGAGCATCAATTGGATAGGAATTGACTATGAAATTGAATTATTACTCATAAATATAAATAATCATGGATGAGATGGCACCCAATGTTTTTCAACCACTTGGGTGCCTTTTTCCTAGGGTTTCCTCAAACCCCAAGGTCCCAAACAATATATCAATTAAGACTTGACTCAGATTTGAGCTATATCTAGCCTCAAATCTCTAATGGGTGAATGATTATATGTTTTAGCTATATCTAGCGTAACTCCACCCAATCAACACATAATTACCTACCATTGCTTTCTCACCCATATTTAATTTCCCTTTTTGAAGCAAAAAGAGTGTAGGTAGACATAACCCACATTTGCAACTATGAGTAATTGAAGTATAAATTCGGAAAAAGCAATATATTTATATTAGATGAGTAACTCTAAGTTCAATCTAGGAACACCCAAACCCCTGTTCACACGTTCTGGTACTTGCCAGTGTACTGGAGGTTCACCATTTACATCAACGAACCGCCAGCTATAACTAGATGCTCCTACAGTAAATACCAATGTCCTTCCATGTTTCCTTCAGCGACTCGCCAGTCTCCAATTGTGCTCTACCAATTTCTTTCTCTATGATCCATCACTCTCAGGCATCAGTAGGCGATTCAATCTGTGAGTCCCCGGTTGGTGTATGCGATCATCGGTTGCTTTAGTTCATCAACATAGTGGTCCTCGGCGTTTGGCTGGTCTTCTCCGGTGAAGCACCGTTCACATGATTTCCTTCTTTTTGCTCCCTTTTTTGCTCTTTTCAACAAATCAGATATATCTGCACACAAAAAGGCAAAAAAGGTATTAAATCCATCTAAATGACTTGAAAACTAAGTTAAAGTTCATGCTTAAGAGCCTAATGTGTTGGTAAATTAACAGCTCATCAAACCCCAAACTTGATCCATTGCTTGTCCTCAAGTAATGCAATTATTATCATATGAAAAACATGTCACTCCATACAAGTTTAGGTGTCGATGACCGCTTGACTCAGGAAAACCCAAAAATGCTCACCAACTTACTAAAAAAGAGAAACCAATTCCCCTAAAAAAAGAAAGCTGGAAACATTTCAAGAGGCCACCACTACTCAAAAACATGATTCGCAAGAGCTTTCATTTTCCAAAACAAAGGTATAACTTATCCATGAAGTACACACAACATCTCAATTCATGATTATTGCACATTCAAAGCTTTCCATAGAGCTTGCATTTCTCATGTGTTATGCAGACATTTACCTTTAATGCAATTATGTCCTCAAAAGGTATGATGCCACTCATAGAAGAGAAAGTCCCTAATTTTTTACCATGAAATTAATGCATTCACACAAGGGATCATAAAAGAGAAGATTTCACTCACTCTCTCAAAAGAAATCTACAAGTACACAACTTGACCCATAGGCTTGTTGTTCGTGTAAATCGTCACTAATGTAGAGAAACTGCACATAAAATCACATAAGACTTGTGGGTCATAATGTAGTCTAGGGCTAAGGGTAGGATAAATGTTTAGACTTAGTGACTAATTCCTCCTTAATGCCTTTAAAAACTTGCACCATCCTATTGTCTTTCTCAGATCACTCCCCTACATTTTTCCTTACTCATCATCTTCATCTTTTTATTGTAACACAAGTCACCCTTATAACATGTATGGATTTCACACTTAGCCTTCTCTATGCAAAGGATAGCATCTATCAATATTTTATCTTCTTTTTGATGATTCAATGTCTCTCAAATCTTTGGTTCTCTCATCTCATCACAATTTTTGGTGCTACCTCAATTTTTTAGGCTACTCATTCTTTTCTCCAACTCTTGCAAACCCCAAAACATAGGCTTTTACCTAATTTCACATTTAGTTCCTTATCTCTACCTATTTCTTAGGCTTAAAGCCCCTATTTTTCATTATATCGTTACTAGCAATTAGGGAGGAAGTGTGCCAAAGAGAAGGATTAAAGAACATGGTCATGAGGATTGTAATATGGTTTCCAAGAAAGGGTTCAAGGCTCAAACATTGTCTATCAAAGATTAATGGTCAAGGAGGTTATTTTGGTTGAAGTGACTTACAAAAGAGAGCCTAAGATCATGTTCTAAGTGTAGCTACATTTAGTATTTCTCCTTGACTCATACCTGGGCAAGTTTTAGACAAGAAGTTGTGCATGAGATTCACAAAAATGATTACCACACAAGGCATCACACCTAAAGAGTAAAAAAAAAGCCATTATCCGCACAAGATCTTGATTTAAGACATTAGAAAATCCAAATTCATAAGTCAAATGAGGAATCTATGAAGTATGACCAAGAATGCTACATTCTTGTTTGAAACGCCCATTCATTATTTCTCATTTTCATGCCCTATTTCAAAATTCCATTCCAAAAATTTTTCTGATGTTACCTCTCAAAATAGATCCACAGAAGACTTAAAAATGACATGGAATTTTCCCTTAAGAAAGTCACCTCTCAATCTATCATCGGAAAGTTCTAACCCGGTTCGATAACAAAAAGAAAGGAAAAAGGAAAATGCTACTTTGGAAAGAATCATAGCATAAAGATAACCCTTGGAATTTTATTACTATTCTACTATTTACATGGGCGAATAAACAAAAGACTTGGTCATAAAGGCATAAACAATTCAAAACAAGGACCGAATTTTCACCATTAGCACACTAATATTTTAAAAAAACTTTTTCATTCCTTTGTGAGACATACACGCCCTCCCCCCAATTTAAACCGGAAATTTCCCTCAATGGGACAAAAATAACATACAGTAAGGTGAAAGAGGCTTCTTGATTGAGTTAGTGGTTGAGAAGAGGCCGAAAGAATAAGGTGAAGGAGGCTTCCTGATTGAATTAGTGGTTTGGACAATAGCCCTTGGAATATGTGGCTGCATCGAATTGCCAAGAAGCCCTTTCTTCAGTAGTCACCCTCAATGGGTCAGGTGGCATTTCCAATGGTTTCCCAGGACCTGGCACCACCCATTTATCTGGTAGGGTGCAAAGCTCATGGTAAGAAGTATTCTCCACCCCGCCGGATGTCCATGATGGATCTACGTCCTACACAGACAACATTGGAGGCAGTGGTGGTCGACTATAATATAACTCCTTATCCAAAACTATTTCCGACGCGCTGTCATACCTCAATCACCAATCATCAGGTGGACTCTTGGGTGCCTCGGGCTGTGAGGGCACCGCTGCAGGCTCAAGAGGGGTTGGGCTGCTAGTAGATGGAGGTTGAGTGAGTGCAGCCACTTTTATCCTCAAGGTAATAACTTCGTTTTCTTGGAGCTCAACTGTAGTCAAGAGGCTTTTCAACTTGTCTCTAGAAGGTTGCATGGCTTTCTTGATGTCTTGTTGGATCATGGATGGGATAGCCTTACCTAGCTTCATAACTTGGCTTTCATGTACTTAGGCCATTTGCGCTAGTTTGAGCAAATTAGGAGGTGTAGTGGTGGGAGCCGCAGCTTCATGGAACTGGCCTGCCGGTGTGTTAGAGAGTGCCGAAGGTTGTGGCAAAGTCTTGTTCTCTATACATGTAATACCCCTAGAAGGCCTGAGAATAGACCCGAGAGTTGAATTTGAAAAGTGCAGAAAAACTGGCAAAAAAAATTTCACAGGACGGGCGACTCAACGACTCATGGGTGGGTACCATAAGTTGGTGGAAGCAATCGTGGATGGGGGTCAGAGAAGTAGTGGTGACAATGGATAGTGTAACGACTCGTTGTCAGGAGCAACAAGTCATTCTTACCGGTCGTAGGAAGGGCTGAACTTAGGCTGATGGGGAACCCACGGGGCATCCCACGATTCATGGTGAGATGTGATGGCCCGTTGTTTCTAGTTTTTACTTGTGGTTTAGAGTTCTAGTGCATAAAACGAATTGAGATCACGACTTTTTGGAAGCCACCACGAGTCGTGGTGAGGCTCATGGTAAGGGAAGTTTAGATCGGTCAAGGAGTTGACGATGGTCGATCCAAAGACCCGTTGATTGAAGCAACTACTCGTCTTGACGATTCGTGGGAAGAACCTGAGGTTTGTCATGAGGTAATGGATCCAATGACTGGTGGTATCATGCAACGACCCATTGGATCAGTGATTGGTCTGTTCGGAGCAGTTTTCAGAGGAAATCTCATTAAGGGAAATTTCGACTTTCCCATGCTTTGAGATACTAAACTATGTCATTTTGTGTTTTTCTGAGTGTGACAAGCTGGGTTAAGTCCCTAATGTATACGCATTCCCATGCAAGAGCTTTTAGAGGGTTTTAAGGGAGATTCAAGGTCATCTTCTCCGAAATTCCATCAATTTCTTTGTGGGTATTCAAGGAACATTGAACTTAATCCATTTCTAGGTATGTAGGGTTTAGAATGAGTGATTTCTTCCACACCCATGCCCAAAATTCAAATTTAATCATGAATCCTCCTATTTAATTCCATGGGGTTTTACCCAAATGAATGAAAATGTGATTTCTGTTTATGGGTTTTATTTAATTGAGTTTTAATTGTGGAATTATGAATGATGGGTAGGTTTTATATTATTTTCATAAAAATTATGTTTCAAGCTTTTAAAATCTAAAATGCCCATTGATGAGAGTTCATGAAAGTTATGATTTATGATGAGTATTCAATATTTTGAGTTTATTGATGATGGAAAAGCATGATTCAAGTTACCCATGTTTATGAGCTTATTTTTGAAATAATTGATTATTTCAAAGTATTGGCAATGCCCACATGTTGAAGAATGATTTACAATTTATGAACGAATTACATGATTTATAGATTTATGATGTTGGCCGATGAAAAGGGCCTTTGATTCTTGGCTAAGCATGTTTTTAAAGGGGATCAATAATAATAAATGTTATATTTTAGCCAATGAATTTTTAATGCATGATGTTATTAATTTATGTATTAGCCTATATGCATGTTTTTAGGAGTCATATCTAGCACCGAGCACCCCGGCGTTCAAAGGACTACGCCGGTGTCTCATAACCACGTGCCACCGTGGGTTCTAAAGTGATATATTGTATTGATACCGATCCCCTCAAATGTGATATCACGCCTAATGCACCACCCTCGCCTAGAAAGCCGGGTTTTGGTCTGCCCGCTTGAGTGAGATAGTTGGGGCATCATGACAGGCTCTACCATGATGGTGTCAGTTATGATGAGTCCTCCCATTGTTCTGCATCTCTTTTGCATTTTTATGTTTATGTTATTGGCTCAAGTTATGTTTTGATAAAGTTTACATGCTATTTTGATTATGAAAGCTTTATGAATTATTTGAAAGCCTTGAGACTTATATTTTCTTATGGAGTTTATGATATAGGCATGAGGTCCTTCTCCTATGCTTATTTATGAGTTTTATTTTACTTTTAAATGTCTATTTTACTTAACTTGCATACTCGGTACATTCCACATACTGACCGCATACTTTCTGTGCTATATCATTTCATGATACAGGGTTTGGATCCTAGGCTCATCCTCATCCTTAGTCCATCTCAGCTTACGCTCTAAGATTAATTGTTAGTCTCATGTTCTGAGGGCCATTGATAGACTTTCATGTTATCTAATGTTTCAGTATTGGTCATGTTAGTTGGGGATGTTGTCCCGTCAACCCATATTATGTACTAGAGGCTTTCAGACAGGATGTAGAACTCAGCTTATGTATATGCCCAGTACTTCTGGTTGTTACACTATGATTATGTATCCGCTATGTTTTATGCGAAGTATTACACTTTGTTAAATGAGATTAGATGTACGCATGTTCCATGGGTCAACTTGGGGTCTCTCGGGGTCCCATATCCTATGTCTACGATCCAGTTGTATGTTTGGGTCGTGACAAACTTGGTATCAGAGTAATAGGTTCAAAGTGTCCTAGGGTGTCTGAAAGACGCGTTAATTAGAGTCTTTTTCATGGGTTTGAAGTGCGCCACACTTATGACGAAGAGGCTACTAGACATTTAGGAAATGTTCCCTTCTTTCATGTTCTTTGTCGTGCAATGAAAAGTCTCTCCATCCTTATAATTCGTGCAATTCACGATTTGCAAAATTATGGCTCTTAGAAGAATGAACAGAAGGAGGAATGGAAATGATGAAGGCCGCGGGGGGGGGGGGGGCAATGACCATGGGCATCAGCAAGCCCCACCTAATAAGGAGCCCCAAGCACCAGAGCCAGCTGTCCACGTTGAGTTTCGGGAGGCTATTGAGATGTTGGCGCAGGCCTTGACCGCTCAAGTCAACCAGCAGGCTGTTGTGCAGGTCCTATAGAATGGCAATGCAGCGGCGGCTCAGATTAGAGACTTCTTGAGGATGAACCCTCCTGAGTTCACGAGATCAAAAGTGGACGAGGATCCACACAAGTTCATTGAAGGGATCTTGAAAGTTACTCAGGTTACGGGGGTAACAAATGGGGAGTGTGTGGACTTGGCCTCTTATTAGCTAAAAGAGGTCGCTCATATTCGGTACAAGCAACGGAAGGAAAGCAGGGCAGCGGGAGCGGGCCTTATCAGTTGGGATGAGTTCCACATGGCCTTTCTCGACAGGTTCATCCCTCAGGGGATGAGGGAATTGAAAGCAGCTAAGTTTGTGAACCTCAAGCAGGGAAAGATGACAGTGTTGGAGTATTCTCTTGAGTTCACTCGTTTGTCAAAGTACATCTTGGAGTTGGTGATGGATCAAAGGGCGCGGTTGAGCCGATTCGTTCATGGTGTGGCTGGTTATTTAGACAAGGATTGCAGGACCGCCATGCTTCACTAGGATATGGACTTTCCTTGCATAGTGTTGTACACCCAGCAGATGGAGGCGGCTCATGCGAAGGAGAAGGAGGCAAAGAGGGCTCGGATGGATAGTGGTGGGTTTACGCATTTGAGGTCCAGCGGTGGCTACCGTCCATAGTTTCAGCAGATGTCATTTGTCCCAAAACCATCATCAGCTAGTGTTCCATCAAGACCCAAGAGTGATCATAGGAGCAGGGCTGCAAGGTCGAGGGATTAGAGGTGCACCCAGTTAGAGTATACCTCTCCAGGCTGCGGGAAGTGCGGCAAGAGTCATGCCGTGGAGTGCCTTCTCGGTTCAGATCTTTGCTATGGGTGTTGTAGATCTGGGCATATGTGTCGAGCATTCCTATATGCTAGACAGGGTGATAATAGGGGTTGTGCACAGACAACCGGTTCAGCAACAGCTCTAGCCCGTTCTGCTCCGCAAGGAGCATCGACTAGTGGAGGTGGCGGACAACGCCAAAATCAATTCTATGCCCTTGCCTCACGCCAGGAGCAGGAGACTTCGCCAGACGTGGTCACCGATATGTTGCGTGTCTTTCATATTGATGTTTATTCCTTGTTAGATTCAGAAGCTACCTTGTCTTTCGTGACTCCTTACATTGCTAGTAGCCTTAGAGTTTGTCCTGAGACTTTGTCAGAACCATTTTCAGTTTCGACCCCTGTTGGTGATTCGGTCATAGATAGATTAGTATATAGAGAATGCCCGATCACTGTGTTGCATAAGTTACCTCCGCACACCTTGTAGAGTTAGCCATGACTGACTTTGACATTATTCTTGGCATGTATTGGTTGTTTTCATGTTATGCTTCGATTAATTGTAGGACCTATACGATGGAATTTCATTCCCCGGGTGAGTTAGTGTTGGAGTGGAAGGGTCGTTTGACGGTACCAGCTAGTTAATTTATTTTCTATCTTAAAGACAGGAAGATGATTTCTAAGGGATGCATATATCATCTAGTTAGGGTTAAGAATGTTAAGCCTGAGACCCCGACTATTCAATCTGTTCCGGTGGTGTGTGAGTATCCGGATTTTTTCCCTACGAATTGCTTAGTGTTCCTCTTGAGAGGAAAATCGACTTCGGCATTTATCTCTTACCCGATAATAGCCTATCTCTATTCCTCCCTACAGGATGGCTCCAGCCGAGCTAAAGGAATTGAAGGATCAGTTAAAGGATCTATTGGATAAGGACTTCATTAGATTGAGCCAGTCTCCATAGGGTGCACCAGTTCTATTTGTTCAAAAGAAGGACGGTTCCCTTCGCATGTGTATTGACTATCGGCAGTTGAATAAGGTTACCGTAAAGAACAGGTACCCCTTACCCGGGATTTATGATTTGTTTGACTATCTTTAGGGTGCCAAGTGCTTCTCAAAGATTGATCTTCGATCTAGGTATCACTAGCTCGGGAGTGTGACATCCCGAAGACCAATTTCAGGACTTGGTATGGTCACTATGAATTTGTTGTTATGTCTTACGGACTAACCAAGGCCCCTTCAGCTTTTATGGATCTAATGTATAGGGTGTTCAAGGCATATTTGGACATGCTCGTGATTTTTTTCATTGATGACGTCTTGATATACTCACTAGCGTGGAGGAGCATATCGCTCACCTTAGAGTAGTACTTCAAACCCTCAAGGATCGTCAGCTATATCCAAATCTCATTAAGTATGAATTTTGGTTGGACTCGGTGTCATTTTTGGGTCATGTGGTGTCAAGCGAAGGCATAAAGGTGGATTCGCGGAAAATTGAGGCGGTGAAAATTAGCCCAAGCTGGTGAACCCTTCGAAAATTTAGAGATTCTTGGGTTTAGCTGGCTACTACCCGAGGTTTGTTGAGGGTTTATCATCTATTCCGGCACCTTTGACTAAGTTGATGCAGAAAAAGGTGAAGTTCCAATGGTCGGATGCTTGTGAGAAAAGCTTCCAAGAATTGAAGACCCGACTCACTTCAGCACTAGTGTTAACTTTACCCGAGGGTTTGATGGATTTGTTGTATATGTGATTCTTCGAGAGTCGGACTAGGATGTGTGTTGATGTAGTTTAGGAATGTTATAGCATATGCCTCTAGACAGCTGAAAATCCATGAGAAGAACAACCCGACCCATGATTTTAAGTTGGCCGCGGTGGTATTTGCGTTAAAGATATGGCGGCACTACTTGTATGGGGTTCATGTAGATGTATTCACGGACCACAAGAGTTTGAAATATGTGTTCACACAAAAGGATCTCAATCTTCGGCAACGGATGTGGTTGGAGCTACATAAGGACTATAACATGAGTGTCCTTTACCACTCGAGCAAGGCTAATGTGGTTGTGGATGCACTTTGTAGGCTCTCTATGGAGAGTGTGTCCCATGTGGATAAGGAAACAAGGGTTTGGTGAAGGATGTCCATCGACTTGCAAGATTGGGAGTTAGATTGGCCGATTCAACTGATGGCGGCGTTATTGTGTATAATGGGTCAGAATCGTCCTTAGTGGTAGATGTCAAATCTAGGAAAGATGAGGATCCGACTTTGAGGAAGTTGAAGGAAGCAGTGCTGAGTCAAAAGGTGGAGGTTTTCTCCCAAGGGGGAGATGGTGTTCAACGATATCAGGGTCGGCTATATGTCCTAGACATTGATAATTTGAGGTTTGGATATTGCATGAGGCACATGGTACCAAATATTCCATCCATCCAGGATCTACAAATATGTATCGGGATTTGCGGGAAATCTATTAGTGGGATGGTATGAAGAGGGATATTGCAAAGTTCGTAGCCAAATGTCCAAACTGTCAGCAAGTGAAGGTCGAGCATCAAAGGCCGAGAGGCGTACCTCAGGATATTCGCATTCCCACTTGGAAGTGGGAGGAGGTAAATATGGATTTTGATACAGGCCTACCTCACACTCGCTGACACTATGACTCCATTTGGGTGGTGGTAGACAGGTTAACTAAGGTTGCACACTTCCTACCGGTTAAGACCACAGATTCAATGGATGATTATGCCAAGTTGTATATTTGGGAGTTGGTTTGACTTCATGGAGTTCTATTATTTCAGACCAAGGTACTTAGTTTACCTTCCAATTTTGGCAGTCATTCCAAAAGAGACTTGGGACTCAAGTTAAGCTCGATACAGCCTTCCATCTGCAAACAGATGGCCAGGTGGAACATACAATCTAGACTTTTGAGGACATGTTGAGCGCATGTGTCATGGATTTTAAAGGTAGTTGGGATGATTATTTTCCCTTAATCGAATTTGCTTATAATAACAGTTATCACTCTAATATCCAAATGGCACCGTTCGAGGCTCTTGACGGGCGAATGTGTAGATCTTCCATCGGAAGGTTTGAGGTAAGTGAGGCAGCTATGATAGGGCCAGATTTAGTTCACGTGGCGATGATGAAGGTTCAGTTGATAAGGGACCGGTTGAAAACTGCCCAGAGTCGTCAGAAATCATATGCCAATGTGAGGAGAAGAGATTTGGAGTTTGAGGTGGACGATTGGGTATTTCTAATGGTATCTCCCATGAAGGGAGTCATGCGATTTGGGAAGAATGGGAAACTCGGTCCCCGATATACGGGTCCTTACCGGGTTATAAGGAGAGTTGGTAAGGTGGCGTATGAATTGGAATTTCCTTCAGAGTTAGCTTTATTTCATCCCGTGTTTCATATAGCGCTCTTGAAAAAGTGATTGGGTAATCCATCTTTAGTTGTCCCAGTAGACAGTGTTGGTGTAAAGGATAGCCTCAACAATGAAGAAATTCTGGTGAAAATGTTAGATCGTCAAGTCCGTAAGCTAAGGAATAAAGAAGTAGCTTCAGTTAAAGTATTGTGGAGAAATTAGCATGTTGAGGGAGCTATGTGGGAAGCCGAAATGGATATGATGGCTAGATACCGACATTTGTTCTCTATAGGCTCAGTTTCGACTAGAGGTACCGGTTTTATCCCTATGACTCTATATAGTTTTCATGTTCAATTAATGTTTACAAGTTTCTTTTATGTGTATGTATGTGTATGTGAAGTATGAGATATGTTCAGCTATGTGGTTTTATTTGGAGGTAGTCATTCCATGAAAATTTCGGTTAAAATGATTAGTATATGGCTATGATAAATTGTATGTTTCTATTTGTTGCTTGTTTCCTACATTCAAGGATAAATGTTTCTAAGGGGGAGATATTTTAATACCCCGGGAAGGCCTAAGAATAGACCGGGAGTTGAATTTGAAATGTGCAGAAAACTGGCAAAAAAATATCGGAGAACTAGCGACTCGACGACTCTTGGTTGGATACCACAAGTTGTCGGAAGCAGTCGTGGTATGGGGGTTTAGGGAAGCAGTGGTGACAACGGACGGCGTAACGACTCGTTGTCAGGAACAATGAGTCGTTTTTACCGATCATAGGAAGGGCTGAACTTAGGCTGATGAGGAACCCATGGGGCATCCCATGATTCGTGTTGAGATGTGATGGCCCATTGTTTCTAGTCGTTACTTGTGGGTTGAGAATTCCAGTTCATACAATGGATTAAGACCATGACTCATTGGAAGCCACCACGTGTCGTGGTGAGGCTTGTGGTAAGGGAAGTTCAGATTGGTCAAGGAGTTGACGACGGTCGATCCAATGACCCATTGATTGAAGAAACAACTCATTCTGATGAGTCGTGGGAAGAACCAGAGGTTTGTCATGAGTTAGTGGACCCAATGACTCGATACCAAGAGACGTGGTATCGTGCAACGACCTGTTGGATCGGTCGTATGTCCATCCGGAGCAGTTTTCAGAGGAAATCTCATTAAGGGAAATTTCGACGTTCCCATGCTTTGAGACCCTAAACTACGTTGTTTTGTGTTTTCCTGAGTGTGATAAGATGGGTTAAGTCCTTAATGCACACCAATTCCCATGCAAGAGCTTTTAGAGGGGTTTTAGGGAGATTAATGGTCTTCTCCTCCAAAATTCCATCAATTTCTTTGTGGGTATTCAAGGAACATTGAAATCACTCCATTTCCAGGTATGTAGGGTTTAGAATGGGTGATTTCTTCCACACCCATGCCCACATTTCAAATTTAATCATGAACCCTCCTATTCAATTCCATGGGGTTTTATCCAAATGCATGAAAATGTGATTTTTCTTTATGAGTTTGATTTAATTGAGTTTTAGTTGTTGAACTATGAATGATCGACAGGTTTTATATTATTTTCTTGAAAATTATGTTTCAAGCTTTTTAAATCTAAAATGCCCATTGATGATATATCATGAAAGTTATTATTTATGATGAATATTCAATATTTTAAGTTTATTGATGATGGAAAAGCATGATTTCAAGTTACCCATGTTTATGAGCATATTTTTGAAAGAATTGAGTATGTCAATGTATTGGGCAATGCCCACATGTTGAAGAATGATTTACCATTTATGAACGAATTACATAATTTATTGATTTATGAT
Source organism: Datura wrightii (assembly GCA_035772735.1). Lineage (NCBI taxonomy): Eukaryota > Viridiplantae > Streptophyta > Magnoliopsida > Solanales > Solanaceae > Datura > Datura wrightii. The sequence continues at coordinate 2,030,006 of JASDFA010000014.1, read as the reverse complement.
GCTGGCTGATGAAAAGAGCCTTTGATTCTTTGCTAAGCATGTTTTTAAAATGGATCAATGATAATAAATGTTATATTTTAGCAAATGAATTTTTAACGCATGATGTTATTAATTTATGTATGAGCCTATATGCATGTTTTTGCGAGTCGTGTCTAGCACCGAGCAGTTCGACATTCAAAGGACTACGCCGGTGTCTCATAACCACATGCCACCGTGGGTTCTAATGTTATATATTGTATTGATACTGATCCCCTCAAATGTGATATCACGCCTAATGCACCACCCTCGCCTGGAAAGTCGAGGTCGGCTCTGCCCACTTAAGTGAGATAGTTGGGGCATCATGAAAGGCTCTACCATGATGGTATCGGTTATGACGAGTCCTCCCATTTTTCCTCATGTCTTATGCATTATTATGTTTACGTTATTGGCTTAAGTTATGTTTTGATAAAGTTTACTTATGATTATGATTATAAACGCTTTATGAATGATTTCAAAGCTTTGAGCCTTATATTTTCTTACGGAGTTTATGATATATGCATGATGTCCTTCTTCTATGTTTATTTATGAGTTTTATTTTACTTTTAAATGTCTGTTTTACTTACCATGCATACTCGGTACATTCCACGTACCGACCGTATACTTTTTGTGTTGTATCATTTCATGATACAGGATCCGGATCCCAGGCTCATCCTCATCCTTAGTCCATCTCAGCTTACGCTATTAGATTATTGGTGAGCCCTCATGTTCCAAGGGCTGTTGACAGACTTTCATGTTATCTTATGTTTTAGTAATTGTCGAGTTAGTTGGGGATGTTGTCCCATCAACCCATCTTATGTAGTAGAGTCTTTCAGACAGGATGTAGAACTCAGCTTATGTATATGCCTAGTACTTCTGGTTGTTACACTATGATTATGTATCCGCTATGTTTTATGCTAAGTATTCCACTTTATTAAATGAGATTAGATGTGTACATATTCCATGGGTCGACTTGGGGTCTCTTGTCCCGTGTCTACGATTTGGGTTTATGTTTGGGTCGTGACAGTACATTTTTCTCGCTTCATAGATGGGGCATCTTTGTCAGTTTTCATAGTCAATGTAATCAGACCGTAAGCCCACACAGTCTTATCCAATGGCCGGAACAAAGGGCATGAAGCCCGCACACATAACATACTCACGAGGCAAGGATATGGCAATGATGTAGCCTATTGCTTGGCCATTCTTTTGAATTGATCTGCAATAATATCCCCAACATCAATGTGTACATGATCCATGATGTGGACAATAAGAATGAAAACTTCAATTGGGACCTCCGCTTTGTTCTAAGATGGTATTAACCTATTACAAACCAAGTCTAACCACATACAGGCTTCCAATTTCAAGTCACGTCAATGAATCAGAACATGGAGATGGGCCATTGTGGTTGACCTATTGCAATTATGTTGCCTACCCATTGGAACTGATTTGCTTTATCCTCCACGTTCTTGCGTTATATCAAATATGGCTGGATTGGCTCAACCCAATAAAGAGAATTGACTGCCCCTGGAGTTATGGGCACCTCTTGACCACACACCCATATAGATGGTAGGCACAGTAAGGTATCTATGCGGCCCTTATGTTTTAGGTGACATTTCCGTGCCTTGTATGATGCATAAAATTCCCACAGCAAATCCGAGAAATATGAGTCAATAGGTATGGTGAATTGGCCTCAATTGCGCATTCCAATTTGATAGTAAATATCTGGGAAAGAATTTTTGAAAGATTCCACCTCAAATTAAGCTTCTGCATGGATAGATCGTTTCTCCTTGAAAGAGACATAATACTCCACCATTCTATCCAACCCAAAGCAATTATGTGCGTTGTTGGTGTTCATTGATGCTTGGCATTTGTGAGGTTGTCTAGATGCAGACATGATGCTGCAGACTAAGGTTAGAATTATGCACACATTTTAAACCCAGAGCAAAGCGAAAGGAAAGAAATCAAGTGAGAAGAATTATTTTTCAGGTGACACCAGTGAGTCGTCAGTGAAAGGTGGATTTGAGTCCGCAAAACACCGATGAACCACCAGCTTAAATTAGTGGCCTATGGGGGAACATCAGACCCACCAGTGCCCCCAATAATGAAACACCATTCCTAAACCAAGAAGCGCCGATGATCTACGGATTTGTGACAGAAGGCAGAATTGTACAATTTAACCCGCGAATTAACCGTCCATTCACTAAGCACAACTGGCGGTCTTCCGGTAGGCGACCTTTATGAAATTAAACCCACATGCTACCCCTACTTTGATACACACCAATTTTCTCCAAATCCAACAATGGAAAGTCGCCCTTAATAAAGGTATCAGTCGATCTGTCATCGGGCAACGTAAGAGGATGTCCCACTAACGTTACTTAGACTTCACCCTAAAAAAGGTGATACCCACATAAAAATAAAACAAAAATCCTACTAGACATAGAAAAGTAAAGCATTAGATAAACTCATAAGAGAAAAATATCACCAATAGTTCCCCTAACATTAGAGCATGTGCGAGAAATACCTTACCAAATGGGTGAGTTGCAATATATGGTGTGAACTTGCACTTCTTCCCACCAATGATATTTTAGAGTATGGGTGAGTGAGGTGATGGGTGAAAGAAAGTAGGGAGAGGTATTTAAGTGGGAAGGGAGTGGAAGTTGATTAGATAGGAGGAGGGTGGTCATTAATGGAGAATAGGTGGGGAAATAGGCTTTTAGGAAGATGAGAAATGGTGGGAAAGAGGGAAACTGAAGATTTATCGGTTGAAGGTCGATCAAACTTCTAATAAGTAGAATAATTCAAATCGGGGCTTACTCGCGATCGCCGATGTGAACTGGCGATTCCCCAATGTGGCCGCCAATTACATTACCTGTGCACGTTTCTGGATACAAGATCGGTGACTAATCGGCGTGTCACAGGGTTCTTCCAGACATTTTATGGGTGAGAAGCTAATCTCAAGGCTACTCCCAACTACACTAGTTGAGATCGGCAACACACCGACAATGCGCTTTGTAGCGGCGCTACGTCGGATAAATTGTTGACTGGCTTTGAATCCCTAGGTGAACGGGGTAGAGTCGGTGACTTATCAACAGTCGGCAAAGTACTATCAGCATTTTGCCAGTAAGTCAACGATTTCCTTCCAGAGTATTCTACATTTAGGTGTATTGCTAGTTCGGCGAAGGCGCTATGTGCTTACACATCGGCGTTTCGCTGATTTAGCTCTAGCCAACCCTATATTTGTTCTTCTTGAAGTTCACCACTCTAAAAAAACATCAAAAACAACAATGCATTAAAAATGTTTAAGAAGAGTAGAGAATAAAAATGCTTGGGTTGCCTCCCAAGAAGCACCTTAGTTAACGTCGTGGCATGACGAAGATCTCTCATGACCTACGATTCGTCTAGGTATAAGATCTCTATTTAGCCAACTTCCTCCAATGCCCCCAAACAACTTTTTACTCATTGGCCATTCACCTTTACCTTTCCCCCATTTTCTCTGTGGAGTTCTATGGCACCATTTTCATAAACTTGAGATACCTTAAATGGCCCTGATCATTTGGATTTTAGCTTCCCGGAAAATAGCTGCAACCGTGAATTGAATAGTAACACCCAGTCCCCTAGAGCAAAACTGCGCTGCAGCACTTTTTGATCATGATAATGTTTCATTCGGGCTTTGTAAATAGATGCATTCTCATATGCCTTCATTCAGAATTCTTCTAACTCATGCAGATTTGAACTCGTCCTTGGACAGCTCTCCCCCATTCAAGATTCAGGCTTTTCAATGCCCACAAGGCTTTGTATTCTAATTCAACAAGGAGGTGGCATGTTTTGCCGAACACAAGTTGATATGGGGACATCCCTATTGGTGTTTTAAATGCAGTCCAATATGCCCACAACACATTCTCTAACTTCCAAGCCCAATCTGTTTTGTTTACATTGACTATTTTAGTGAAGATAGACTTAATTTCTCGATTTGAAACTTCTAATTAGGCCGCTGGTTTGTGGGTGATAAGGGGTGGAAACTTTGTATTTCACACAATATGTGGCTAACAAGGTGCTGAATACTCGATTGCAAAAATGTGATCCCCCATCACTAATTATAGCTCTAGGAGTGCCAAATCGGGAGAAAATGTGTTTCTTCAAGAAGGTTGTTATGCTCCTCCCTTCATTATTGGGTAATGCCACAGCTTCTACCCATTTGGAGACATAATCAACTTCCACCAAGATGTATGTGTTTCCGTAAGAGCTCACAAAAGGGCCCGTGAAGTCGATCCCCTATACATCAAACAACTCAACCTCTAAGATCGATGTTAGCGGAAGTTCATGCCTCCTCGAAATACTCCATTTTCTTTGACACTAATTGCATTGCTTCACAAAGTCATGGGCATTCTGATGTAGTGTAGGCATATAAAACCCACACTATAATACCTTCGTTGCTTTCCGCACACTCCCATAATGGCCCCTAACAAGTTAAGAATGACAAGCCCCTAGAATTTGGACCATCTCCACTTCTGGAAAACACGGTCGTATTAAACCATATGCGCAACTACGGAAGAAGTAAGGTTCATCCAAATGAAATTCTGCAAACATCATGCATGGATTTTTTCATTTGTTGAAAGTTCAAACCTTCAGGTATGATGTTGCTGGCTAAGTAACTAGCAAATTCGGAAAACTACGGTGTTAAATCATGGGTTGCGGCTAGAGTATGTTCATCTACGAAGGCATCATTGATCTCCTCTTGTGCTACTGGCTGACCACTTGTTTCTAGGCGTAATAGATGGTCGGCCACTTGATCGTCACATCTCTTAGGATCCTTCGCCTCAAAGTCAAATTCTTGCAACAATAGATCCCACCTGATAAGTCTAGGTTTAGCATCTTTCTTGGCCATCAAATTTCTAAGAGATGCATGGTCCGTGTGCACCACCACTTTCGTTCCCAACAAGTATGCCCGAAACTTTTCAAATGCGAATACAATAGTGAGTAACTCCTGCTCCGTTACTGTATAGTTCATTTGCTAATCGTTTAGAGATTTGTTAGGATAGTAGCTTGGGTAAAATAACTTATCTCTCTGCTGAACAAGGACTGCTCCTAATGCCACCCCGCTGGCATCGCACAAGAGCTCAAAGGGTTTTGACCAATCAGGTGCTGTAATGATTGAAGAGGAATTCAACCTTTCCTTGTACTCCACAAAGGCCTTCATACACCCTTCATCAAAATTGAACTTTGCTTCTTTCTCCAATAGCCAAAATAGATGATGAGCAATTTTAAAGAAATCCATAATATACTGGTGGTAAAAGTCTGCATGTCCGAGGAAACTCCTAACACCCTTCACTATGCACGGTGGAGGTAACTGAGCAATGGCGTTGATTTTTTCTTGGTCCATCTCAATCCCTTTTTTGAAAATCTTGTGTCCCAACACAATGCCTTCTTTCAACATAAAATGACATTTTTCCCAATTAAGGACTAAATTTGTTTCCTTGCATCTCTTTAATACCTCCTCTAGGTGTGCCAAACAATTGTCAAAAGAATCCCCTACAATTGAAAAGTCATCCATGAAGACTTCCATAATATCTTTCACCATATCTGAAAAGATGGACATCACACATTGTTGGAAAGTGGCGGTGGCGTTGCAAAGGCTAAAAGGCATCCTCTTGAATGCGAAAATTCCATAGGGACAAGTAAAAGTGGTTTTTTCTTGATCCTCGAATGTGATTGAAATTTGATTGTACCCTGAGTATCCATCCAAGAAACAATAGTTTTCTTTTCTAGCCAACCGATCTAATATTTGTTCAATGTAGGGAACTGGGAAGTGATCCTTCTTTGTCCAAGAGTTTATCTTACGGTAGTCCATGCAAACTCTCCATCCAGTGAGTGGGCAAGTGGCAATTAACTCATTCTTTTCATTTTGGCTAACCGTAATGCCTCCTTTCTGTGGCACATACTATACAGGGCTTACCCAACAGTTGTCCGCAATAGGATACACCACTCCTGCATTTATCCATTTAATAATCTCCTTTTTGACCACTTCTTGTATAGGTGGGTTCAAATGCCTTTGATGGTCGATTGATGGGCTACAATTTTCATGAAGATTAATCTTGTGAGTGCAAATCCCGGAGGAATACTGATTATATCACCTATCGACCACCCTATAGCTCGAATGTGCCTTTTTAATACCACAATGAGCTTTTCTACTTGGAGAGAAGTGCGTTTTTCTAATATGATGATCGGGAGCGTCTCATCTTCCCCCAGATATGAATATTGCAAATAAGTGGGTAAAGGTTTGAGCTCCAGCTTCGGGGGTGCCATAATGGATGGCTATGATGGAGGAGATTTGTGATTTTTTAGGTCAAGGTCAAGCTTCCTTGGTTGGAAGGAATAATTTCTTATCTCTTTGCGCACTTGATAAACCTCCTCTACTTCTTCACATTTCAAAAAGAAATCAGCAATCGTTTCTCCCACAACCTCTCCCTCCATTTCCCATTCAAATATATCATCATCTATGACAGCTTGAGGTGGCGAAGCACTTTTTTATTTTATTTGATCTTCAACCTGAGAGGCTAACACGTTCATCCTATCCTCCAATTGTTTTATTACTACGTCATGACTTTTTATGGTTGTTGTAAGGTCCAACAGTTTACTCCGTAGGTCTTGAATCCCTAATTCAGTTGAAAAGACCTGTTCAAGAACCACTGTGAGAATGCTTTCCATGGGGGAAAGGGTTAACTCATCGCTTCCCTGGCTACTCGTCTAAACTAACCAAACATGGTTTCGACCTTGATTTTCATGATAAGCGTACTCATAGCCTACGTTGGCTTGATTGCACCTTACATGAAAACCCTTCATATAGTTCGTCAACAACTCCATCTATTTCATCATGACTAGAAACACTATATCTTTCTTCCTTTCTCTATGCCACGTCTTATCTACTAGTTTGAGAGTCTCCACAAAAGGTTCCCCCTCAGGGTCTCGCAACAACCTTTCAAAGAGACTCATCACCAACTCAACAATTACTTAATAGCAACCAATAGTGGTGTAAAACCAATTCAAATTGACAATCAACACAAGAATATCAAGTTCTAGTCACCGGCAACGGCACCATTTTTTATAACGTCCAAAATATACTCTTCATTACAAAAGAGTATAAACGGTCCTTGTATCAAAACAAATATCCCGATGGATGTCGAGGTTGAATCCTGCAGAGACTAGAAAATGATATGTATGAATATTGTTTGGGAACTTGAATAACAAAGAAATAAATATTTAGGGGAGATTTGAGGTGAAAAACAGGGTATGAATTCTAATTCGGTTGATTAAGATACAAAAATTAATCAAAGTTGTTGACAATAATGAGAAGGACTAGAGGTATGGTGTAGATAATGTGCTAATTAATTAAAGTCATGCAAGATCATCTCATAAATTCAAATTGTGTAAATAACCTTGGGCAGGTGGGCATCTTATATTTTTCAACCTCATAAATTCCTCTTGCTAGTGTTCTTTCAAACTACTAGACATAATTAAATCAACCCAATCAAGTTTTGATTAATAGCTGCACCAATCTCTAGCTATTAGCTATTAATTAGTAGTGACTATGTGGTTTTGACAATTTCTATCCCAATTCCCCAACATCACATCTATGTCCACCATTAAATTCTCTTCCATTACTCAATTCTTCTCTTTGAAGCAAAAATCAAGAAAGAACAAATAGACCCACATCTGCAACCATGGATCTTCAATTATAAATTTGAGAGAATTTAACATATTTTCACTAATTAAATAATATTGAGATGCGTCTAGTAATACCCAATGTAATTAAGTATTCATCACCACACACCTCTAGTTAACGATTTAGCTACTCATAGTTAAGAAATTAAAAAGCATATCTAGGTATTTACATAAAAGGAAGTCTTTAGTTCGATTACGTGGCATAGCTAGAAAATAAGAAATTAACTTTGTCCTTCTCCTCCACAATTTTAGATAATCTTCCTACTTTACAGTTTCTTTTAAACCTGTAACTACGCGACTCTTCAGTGACAGCTACTCCGATAAAAAACTAACCGAATCATAACCCCTATTTCGCTACTCCTGCGAAAAATTTATTTTCATCCCTAAACCAAAGTCCTTTGAAGATCTATTTCAAATATATTTTCAGAAAAAATAAGAAGGTCATACGGCATGGGCACACGACAATTATCATAATTTATTTTCTTTCTTCATGTCAAAAGAGAACCTGTATCAACTACGCAATTCCTGAATTAGATCATAACCATGGAATTTTTTGATCGGGGTACCTACTGATTCAATGATCTGTATAGTTTATTTGGTCGGTATTTATCTAACTCAATTATTTCTTTTTTGGGGGGTTTTCCCTTTTGTTGTCACTATGATGGTCAGTTTTGAGAGGTTAGTTCAGTGTTTTATTGATTCAATGATCTGTACTATTTTTTCTCAAAAATGAGAATTTTCTTAGGCACTTGTGATGGAATTGGCATTGAGGATGGAATTGCTGCAACTTGATCAGGTAATTGAGCCTCATTACATACTTTAACAATTTATGTTTACATGAACCCAATGAACTTGTATTGACTTTCGCGTACACGGTGATGAAAACCTTTTTTGGAAATTGTGATGGAATTGAAATTGAGGAAGAGACGGCAAAGAGAGAAGAAATATTGCTGCAACTTGATCAGGTAATTGAAGCTCATTACATACTTTAACAATTTATGTTTACATGAACTTGATAAATTTTTTGTTTACCAAAAATTTTATGGACCATAAAAAGTTTGATTTATTTTGTTTGATTTATTGATTCTTTTATATTACAAATGTTAGAGATATAAACAACTAATATTTTACCCATACCATAATTTTTCTTTATTTTAGATTCTTATAGAAACATATCTCTTTAGATTCAAATGACAAGTGTTTTCTTTTCACTATTAAAGTAGCATTTCTTTTTCTAATGTTGGAATTGGAGAGAAGCATTATGACCTTGGACAAATTCAAATTTGTGAAAAGATATTTTTTCCTTCAACTTATTTGCGGGCATTCAGTGGTTATGGGCAGGCATGGACGCAGAATTATGATATTGTCTTTTTCTAGGGTGAGAGTGCACTATTAATTAAGCATAAATTAGCAAAAGAATTTTCTTAAGTTATTTATAAACTAAGGAATTTTTACTTTTACAACTAAATTTAGACTACACTTGGTCATTTTAAACCAAACGAGCATTTGTACTAGCAATTTCCCCATAATAATCCTGTAAATATTTCTCATAGAATTTTTTCGCGACCTTAAACATTGCTTAATTTTTCTATGATTGTAGATGTGCCTACAATACGTCCAGATAAAAAGATGTAACTTCTAACTCTTGCTTTCACATGCTAATATTGTCATTGAAACTCTGTTTTTTGAGCTAGAATAGGATAAGAATGAACCATGAAAGAGATACATAACAGTAATTGGTACCAAGATCATCCATTCAGTAACAAATTTGATTTTTGTAAGCACTCTTTACAAGGCTCACATATAATGGACATATTAATTTTTTGAGATTGGAATAGTATTTTGTTTCTTTAATATCTTTGTTCCAAAGCAACATCATAATTTTTTATTTTTCATAAAAGTATGTTTTATTTAGAATCGTTGCGTATCCGATAAGGAGTTAACCAAATCCTAAAATAGTGCTTTCGTATCTGCTGAATTATTTTCTTTGAGTTCTTCTAAATGCTAACATATTTAAAAAGGAATGAGTCATTACTATCATTCCTTTTTGAACATGAACTTTTTCTACTGAATAAATTGAGGTTATAATTCGTGATGTGATTTATCTTTGTACGTACACATATTTAATCTTTTTTGATATGTTGTAGATTATATGAAAATAATTTTTTTGTATCTTAACAAAATTAGTTTTTCTTCTTTATAGTAAACTCTATTTTATTAAATGGTTTAATTCTATTTGAGATTTAATCATATATCTTATATATATACATAGTGATTATATTCAAATCTCCATATTGTAAATGAATTTTTTTTTAAATAATGGCGTGTGGTCAGCTTGTATGTCCTTATAATTTTTCTCATGTAATTATTATTGAGGGTCGAGCTCTTCACCATTTGATTTATATGCATTTTGAATTTTAACAACTTATATTATTAATACTTTTGAAAAATATTGTTTGTAATTCTATTACAAATACTTATACAATACTTGAGATAATTGACTAACTTGATTGTCAACATTTACTAATTCACAATTTTGAAAAGTCTCTTCTTTTTCTTTCTGTTATTAAATTTTTTTATTAAAAAAGTATGTATAGATACTCATATCATATGAAAATAGGAAGAATAAGAAAATAAGACAATAAGCCCTGAGTCTCTATATCTTTAAATATTGTACTAATTCCGGTATTAAACCAGAGAAGGTGAAATTTATTATATATATGAACTCTCTACTATGTGTACTGCATTTGTTTTTTCTTTCTATAGAACTACAAGTAGTAGGTATTTATGATTTAAGAAAAATTTATCTATCTAGATGTTCATTCAATACGAAGTTGCATTTTATGAAATCATGAGTGAAATAGCAAATCTGAAGATTATCTTATAGGAAAATGTAAGATGTTATATACTGTGAATCTTCTTTTGTTATTATCATGAACATCAAAAAGCTTTTATAGGGGAAATCAAAAATCAAAATTCTCCAAAAGAAATAATTTTTTCTTTAGTTCGATGTTGTAGACCTATAAAACAGGGAACTATGGTAGCTTGACATCTTAATACCATAGATTGATTTTTCGAGTTCTTCTCTAGGTGTACTTCTTTTATTGTATAATTTTACATAATTATTTTAATACTTTACCTTTATGGTTGGTGGAATATCATAGGATGATTAAAGAATATTATAAACTACTTTCCATGATGAACACAATTGTGCCCCATGAGATAAGGTATGTTCTATGTCTTTGTACAGATGAGCTGCAATAAGTGAAACATAATATGAAAAAAGGGGCCATCGAGTTGTCCTTCGATTTATGTCGATCTTGATGATGTATTCTTTAATGTCAACCTGCCTACTCAGAATTTACTGTTCGGTCCGTAATATGTAGACCTTGTGGATAGTTTGCATACATTAATACAGGCTTGGTTCCTAGAAACCTATAAAGTGTGACGTAAAACTTCTTCCTTCTTTATTGTTTTAGTTCATTTGTTTTTAATATTTGAAGACTAACTTAGAAATGTATTGTTTAACCTGGTGGAAAATAACATTTTTGTGACATTTAGAAGCTATATGCTTCAGGTAGTCTCTTTTCAAATATTTTGCCTTGATCAAATACATCTATTTGATGTCCATTTATAATTAAAGAAACTTCCTTATTAATTAAGTGTTAAAATTACATTATTTATTTATTACTGATATCTATCGACACTAAGTGCTATTGCTTTATTTGCTTTATTTATTTGTTGTTTAATAATATAAGAAATGATGACATTAATTATATTTGGTGTTGTTCTTAGTGTTCCTATATGCATATTTCATGTAGTAGTACCAATAGTATAGTTTTTTTATCCATACTGAATTATTTTTCCAAGGAAAACGGTGTAGTTCATTTTTTATATGGGTTGAAAAAGATAAGCCTTAAATGTTTCAGTCTTTTTATTCGTTAAGTACCTACTCTTTTCAACTTTTTGAATCGAATATATTTTCCTTATTTATTTAATCAAGTTATAATGCTCCTTTACACTTTGTCATGTATTATGTCAAGACATCTAATAAAAAATCTTAAAATTTATGAAAATTCTCGAGCGCAACACTTACCCTCAAGTACTAAACTATATATTAAGAAATATGTAATTGTTGATCTTATGATCTCTTGATAAATTTTTCTATATACATTTGAATGTTAAATAGGACTTAAAAGTTGACAAAATTCTTTATAATGATAGGTTATGTTATAGGAGTTATATAAATTGCAACGAGATAACACCAGTCTATTCTCTTCTATAATTATTTTAAAGCCACCAACATATTCCCAGTATTAATTAAACTAAATTTCACTGCTTCAGATGTACTTTTACTTAAGACAAGCTATGATGTCGATGAAATTGTATATGATGTTGTAATGCATTTAAATTTACTTACATAGCTCTTTGTTTTATTCACGAGTCAAAGCTTATACCTATGATTATACATATATAGATCATTTTAAGTGCTTAACTGGTTTAAATATTTAGAATGACTCTGTTTTTTTTACATAGAATAATTTATTATGTAGCATTTAATTGAGTGAAGAAAAGAAAAAGAAGCGGACAGGTGACCATTTTTTCTAATTTGATGTAGCATTGAGTACGATGATATTGAATGAGTCTTTGTATACTAAATCTCAAAAAGAAAAAGATTATGGAGTTCTAAATTAGAATAAAGAAGAGATGACATTACTTTTTAATTTACTATTCGTTAATAAGTTTATGCACCCGTTCTTGTGACTCTCTCTCTATAAATACACACACACACACACACAAATACTTATGGGGTTAACAATATTTTTAACACTAGTACCTTTTCCTTTTAAGCGTTTAAAAAATTATTATTACGAAGATTAGTAAGTAATTTTTATTCCTTGCATGAGTCCAATCATTCAATGATCGTCAAGATAGTTGATTGACTTAGAATGTAATAGTTCTTAATTTCTCATCTTTTTATTCTCATTTTCAAAGATTCCATATATAATTTTAATGAAAATATCTTTATTTGTGATCTAACAATTTAGTCAATTTCACAATTAATTTTAAGTGCATAACATGATAATACAATTTATTAAATAAATTTATAAAGCATTGTTTAATTAATTTAATTAAGTATTTCTTTATCGCGTGAAGCACGGATCACTTCACTAGTTTAATAATAAACTCATTGATTTCAATAATAAGAGTAGCAAAATCTAATTTAGCAATAACTTTTCAACAATGGTAGTACCTTGCTATAGAGGAAGAAGAAGAAAAAGAAAAACAATTCTTTACAATTTCCACCAATAGAATTCTACTTTTTTCTTCTAGGCATTCAGATACTTGCGAGAGTACCGGCGGTTCGCCGGTTGAATTCCGCGAACCGTCAGCTATAACTGAATGCTCATGAAGCGAGTTCCAGTGTCCTTTGGTGTTTCCTTCGGTGACTTGCCAGTCTCCAATCATGCTCTACCAATTTTTTTCTCTATGATCCAATACTCTCAGACGTCGGTAGGCAATTCAACAGACGATTCGCCGGTTGGTGTCCGCGATTGCTGGTTTCTTTAGTTCCCAGGGCAGTGGTCCTCAGCATTTGGTCGGCGTTTTGTTGGTCTTCTCCGATGAAGCGCCGGTTTTCACCTGATTCCCTTCTTTTTGCTCCCTTTCTTGCTCTTTTCTGCAAATTAGATATCTGCACACAAAAAGGCAAAAAGGGCATAAAATCTATCTAAATGAATTAAACTGAGCTAAAGCTCATACTAAAGAGCCTAATGAGTTGGTAAATTACCAACTCATCAAACCCTGAAACTTGAACTATTTAATGCAGTTCTTATTAGTTGAAAAACATGCCACTCCACACGAGTTTATGCATCAATGACCACTTGATTCATGACAACCCAAAAATGCTCACCAACTCATTGAAAAAAAGAAGAAAATTACCTCATAAATAAGAAAAATAAAAAAATTTCAAGAGGCCACCACCATTCAAAAACATAATTCACAAGATCTTTCAGTTTGCAAAACGAGGGCATAGCTTATCCACAAAGTATACATAACATCTCAATTCATAATCATTGCACATTAAAATCTTGCCTTAGAGCTTGCACTTCTCATGTCCTATTCACACATTTACCCTTAATGCATTTGTGTCCTCAAAAGGGATGACACCACTCACAGAAGAGAAAATCCTCAATATTTATCATGCAATCAATGCATACACGCAAAGGATTGTAGAAAAAGATGATCATGATCGCTCTCCCAAAAGAAATATCCATGCACACAACTCGAACCATAGGCTTTCCCTTCGTGTAATTCTTCACTAATGTAGAGCAACTACACTTAAAATCACTTAGGACTTGTGGGTCATAATGAAGGCTAGGGCTAAGGATAGGATACATATTTAACTTTAGTGACTAATGCCTCCCTAATGTCTTTACAAATGCCTGTAATCTCCCAACATCTTTTTTAGATCACTCCACCTTATTTCTCCTTATTCCTCATCTTTATCTTTTCTGTAACATGAGCCGCCCTTATAACATCTATGATTTTCATGAATTTCACATTTAGCCTTACTATGTAAGAGATATCACCTATTAACCATTCTTCCTCTTTTGATGATTCGAGGTTTTTCACCCCTATTGAGTCACTCATCTCATCATAATTTTAGTGCTACCTCAATTTTAGGCTTCTCATCCCCCCCACTCTTGCTAGCCCCCAAACTTAGGTTTTTGCCTCATTTCACATTCATTGCCTGCTTGCTCCCTATTTCTTGGGTTTCAATCCCCGTTTCTTAATTTTTTTCATCACTATCAATTAGGGAGGATGGGTGCTAAAGAGAAGGACTAGAAATGGTCTTTAGGCTTGTAATGTTTTTTAAAAGAAAGGGTCCAAAGCTCAAACATTGACTATTAACGGTTAATGTTCAAGGTGGTCATTTTAGGTGAAGTGACTTAACAAAAGAGAGTGAAAGATCATGTTTAAGTGCTACTACATCTAGGATTTCAGCTTGAGTCATACTTAGGGCAAGTTCTAGACAAGAAGATATGCATGAGATTCACAAAAAAAAAATCGCTATCAGAAAAGCAATCACACCTAAAGAGTCCACAAAAGTCATTATCCACACAAGATCTTGATTTAATACATTATAACATGAAAATTCATAAATCAAACGAGGAATATACAAGGTTTGACAAAGAGTGCTACATTCTTATTTTAAATGGCCATTCATCCTTTCTAATTTTCATGCCATATTTTATAATTTCATTTCAAAAATTTTTCTGGTCGTGCCTCTCACAACAGCTCCACGCAAGACTCAAAAATTACATGACATTTTCCTTAAGAGAGTCGCCTCACAATCTATCCTCGAGAAGTGCCAACCTAGTTTGACAACAAAGAAAAAAGAAAAAGATAAATGATCCTTGGGAAAGAACCCCGGTATGAAGAAAACCCTTGGAGTTTTATTACTATTCTACTATTTACACAGGTGAACAAAAGAGTTGGGTCATAAAGTAGTATTTAACAATTCAAAATAAGGACCAAATTTTCATCACTAGCACACTAACGTCTAAAAATTGATCTATTTCATTCATTCAAATTCTATCCACAAAACTAGCCCGACAAGGGCAATCATCAACAATACTAAACGTGAGCCCGACAAAAGCTCACAATTTTTCGTCAAAACTAAAAACAGAAGCCTGACAAGGGATACAAAACACCATCACAAAAGGAAACACAACTGATCCCCCATAAAACACTCATCACGCCCACAAACTTAAATAGTACATTGCACCCAATATATACCTGCAAAATAAAGGGGCTAGAGACTCCCTGAGCGGGTCATTCCTCATTATTATCATTAGAAGTTTCACCTGCTCCTGTTGAGCCATCAAAGCCTACCTCTCCTGGATATTCGATGTCATCCCCCAAGCTCTCAAACAAATCATTAATGGGACCTCTAACTGTGAAAGGGGTAGCCATTGCTGCATCAAGAGCACTCATGTTAGGCACCTCCATAGATGTCCGACTTTTCCACTCCCCCACCTCCATTTGGAGAGAGTTGACAGCCCCCTCCACTTCATCCACCCATTTTCACAAATTTGTAAGCCTCTGATACATAGATTTTAGCTCCCTTTTTATTGTTTGAGTGATGAGTGTAGGCAGGCTCCTAGCCAACTTTTGGAGTGGGCTCTCATAAGAGTTGGTCATTTCCACGAGTTTGTGGAGACCACTCAGTTGTACGGATGTTGGAGGGAGTGATGCTTCCCAAAGAGGTATATCACCAGAGGTTTGTCCTGAATCTTCTTGGTGAGACACGTTCAGATCTAGGGCTTGTGGCGATTTCTCCGACCCCTAGGATAGTGAACCCTCTACCAACCGAAAAGCTTGCATCCATTTCCGCTTAATTGTGGGTGCCTTGGCATCTCTTTTGCTATATAAGGTGATCACTCCTAAGGTAGAGATTGGGATCTCATCAGGGAACAATGACACTCCCGCTTGCAAACACAACTAAGACATGAGGATAGCTTTTTGGCATGGACGTGCTGGCCTATCTTATCTTTCTCTTCATTTGTTGGGCCACAATCACCCCAAAGTTAATGGGGACTCTAGACATGATGTAGGCTATGAAAATAGTTGTCTCTAATCTGATTTGCTGTTCATTTTTAGAGGGGATGATGTGGACACAGATGAAATCCAGCCATAATTTGTCCTCAAACTTCAAATTGTGGCGAGAAATTTCTCTACCCATAGAAGCCATAGAGGAGTGTCAACATCAATGATAGGGGCTATCTAAGTGAATTGGTTCTTCATGTCAGCATCTTGCCCATGTACTCTGAGCCAGTGTCAATTTCATCTCCCTATAACAGATAGTTGATAACTGCTAGAGTTATGTCCACCTACACCCCTCGTACCATGACTGATGGTAGGCAGGGGAAATCATTGACTTTTCCTCTATGGTTCATGCTATCCTTCCTTGCCTGGTAGAAAGCGTAGAACTCCAGCAAGAAGCTAGAATAGTAGTCTTGAAGAGGGTTGGAGAAGGTGTGCCATTTCATATCCGTGAATTGAGTGGTGATATTGTGAAGGTTACAGCGCAATCCCACTAAGTCAAACCTTTTTTTGACCGTGATTGATCAGCCCTTTAATATGGCGTAGTGCCCCTTTATGTCGGGCAGACAAAACATAATGGCCTCACTAGAATTTGCGGGTGGTGCAGAGGCCTTAGCTTTACCCTTGCCTTTGGTGGTTGAAGAGGCTGGGGCCTTGCCCTTACCAGTTTTCCTGGACGAAGACATTAACTGCAAACATGACTTTAGTAGCAACCGCAATACATTGAAAGGAAATAACTAAAACTACTCTAAAATTGAAATGAGAAGAATAGATGAAAAAGTATCATTTCAAGAACTGGAAGCACTGGAGATGCATCCGCGAGCCATAGGATTGTATCCGCGGAACGCCGATGAACCACTGGTGAAAAATAGTAAACTACGGTAGTAGATATTACATCGGTGATAGAGCAGCGAGTCTCCAGTCCCAATATGCGAACCACCGATGTAACACAGGATCAAAGCAGTGGCTAAAGGCCAATTTTAGCTCAAACTGGCACTCTATTGGTGTTTCGTCGGACCCAAATAGTGAATAACCGATAGTCGTTGTCCCTAATGCATTCCCATGAATTTCAATGCCACCATTTCACATACATGTACTCTCATCACATTCCCATAAAAAGAACCAAAATGATGATTTACCCTTAAGAATGGCGTTACCCGATCTATCATAGGGCAAAGAATGTCTTTTTAATCCCTTTGGTGTTACACAGACTTCACCCCATTGAACTATATATAAAATCAGCAATTTCCCGTGCACCCATTTCAGCAACAAGCTTCTATCATCCCACAAATTTCATTAACCATAAATAGAGCAACAATCATAAAAATATTGGGGGGAATGGCACTGACAAGGAGGGGAATGTATGTCATAACTAAATACTTATGCAACTAAAATTCCATTGAAGATAAAAAATCAAAATTTTAGAGGTAAAGTGCCATTGAAGATAAAAAATCAAAAAGATAGAGGTATATTACCACTCTTTGGGAGAGTATTTAATAGAGATGAGCTGGGGTTGTGGGACCTTCCTGATGTTGAACAATGGCAAACTCTTGAGAATTTGACAATAGAGAAGAATATTGTTACTGTAGTGAAATTTTGTGAAAAGGGTCAGGGATTTTATAGGTAATCGGGTGAAACTGTGGTTGGTTGAGGAGAAGGTGGAGTGTTAATGGTGAGTTAATTGTATGGGAAGTGGAGAGAGGGAGTTGTGGGGAGATGGAAAGGTGGGGTGCTGGGAAAATAAAAAGGTGTGTAGGAAAGTGGTAAAAAGAAGAAAAAAGAAGGTCTGAGTGATAGTATTGTAAGATTAGGGCGGCTCAAGCAGATTTTGGGTCAGGTGGGTCCACATTTGGTTAAGATTTTTAAAGCACAACTTGTAACTTTACCGCGCTACACCAGCAATCGCCGTTTAGATCCGGTGATTTGCTTCCTTATAATTTCGTGCTTGGATGGAGATTCATGAACTAGGTTTGGTGTTCCGCTGGTGGATCACCTGTTATTCCCCAAAATCCCTAAGATCAGATTCGAAAGTTGAAATAGAGAAAAATAGAAATTTTTGCACCAGGTCATAGGATGAGTCGTCCAGTGACTCGTCAGGAACACCATGAGTTGTTAAGTGTCTCGTGGGGAGAGAGTTAGGCTTGGTTGAAATTTTATGTTCCGTGTAACCACGGGGGTTGACCAGAAGTTGTGGTTAGCACCATGACCTGTTACGTCATTCGTGATCAAGAAACTCTCATTATTTTCAACTTGTGGTATGGTTTGAGCCAAGGCTCCTCATGATATGATTTCAGATCATGTATGTATGTTATTATTTAGCTTCCTCACTAGATGATGGTCAGATTCGTTGAAAAAAGATGGAGAGCATATGCATGTTTTTTTTGAAGTAGTGTCTAACACCGAGTAGGCTAAAGGTTAGTCAACCCTATGCCTCAGAACTATGCACCAACATATGTATGTTCAGATTATTTGGAACCTCCCTTGTGAGCTTCCCCTTCCACCTAGGGGCCTTCAGCTTGATATCGATATCATGGTAGCACCCTTAGCCCAGGAAAGGCTTTGGACAGCTCTGCCACTTGAGTGTGATAGTCGGGACCACGTGAACTATATCGTGGTAATGTCGGTTATATGACGAGTCTCTTATTGTACCTCATGATTTCAGTTGTGCATGTATATCAGTCATGATGTTATGTTTTCAACATGTTTGAACAAATGTTTTGTTTTACTTATGATTATCAGTTTTTAGTTTTCGGTCATTCGATTTAGTTATGATATTCAGTTATGTTCATATCATGATTTCAGAAAATAGCATGCAAGCCCTACTCTCAGAATCTTATCTTGATTATATTTATTATATGCATGATTTATGATTTGACTTACTTAGTAGTTTTACTTACCTTGCATACTCGGTACATTCCATGTACTCACCGCATACTCTATGTTGTATCATTTCATGATATAGGCTACGACATCCAAGTTCAGTTCCTTCGCTTGTCAGACTTCTATAGCTAGCACTTCTCAATATCAGTTGCTGAGTCCTTATCTTGTGAGGGACCTTCTTATAAGTTGTATGTCATATTTTCAGTTTTTCAGACTATAGTGAGTTAATTGGGGTCTTGTCCCATCAACTCGTTAGTGTTAGTGGCTTTTTCGGACACAGTACGTATTCAGCGTTGGATTCATGTACGTATTCAGATGTTAAGTTTGTTTAGACATCCTCTATGTTATACATGATCATCTCGGTGTTCAGACATCCGAATGACTTAGATGTATGTTCATTCCATGGGTCGACTTGGATCCCTCTCAGGGTTTCTTATCCTATGTCTAGATTCGGGCCTATGTTCGGGCCGTGAAAAACATAGTATCAAAGAATTAGGTTTTGAATTATCCTAGGGTGTCCAAAATCCGTGTTAAGTAGAGTCTTTTTTATGGATGTGAAGCGCGCCACACTTATGACGAAGAGGCTATGAAACTTTTTAGGAAATGTTCCCTTCTTTCATGATCTAAGTCGTGCGATGAAGTGTCTCTCTATCCTTCTAACTTGTGCTATACACATTTGCAGAGTCATGCCTCCTCGAAGAATTAATGGAAGGATAAATGAACATGAAAATGGCCATGAGAATGGCAATGGAGACGGGCACCAACAAGCTCTACCAACCCACGAGGAGCATATACCTGAGCCAATTGCCCACACGAAGTTTAGGGCAGCCATTTAGATGTTAGCCCAGGCCTTGACCATCCAGGTCAATCAGCAGGCAGTAGCGCATGTCCCTTAAAATGGGAATGCAGTGGTGGCAAAAGTTAGAGACTTTCTGAGGATGAACCCCGTCGAGTTCCTTCGGTCGAAGATGCACGAGGATCCATATGAGTTCATTGAGGAGATTTTGAAGATCACCCAGATTATGAGGGTGACTGTGGAGGAGTACACCGATTTAGCCTCGTACCAGTTTAATGGGGTCATGCACATTTATTTCAAATAATGAAAGGATAGTAGGGCCGTTAGAGCAGGCCCATTCAATTGGGATGAGTTTTATGCCGCTTTTGTAGATCGGTTCGTCCCTCGGGAAATGAGGGAGATCAATGAAGTCGAGTTTGTGAATCTAAAGAAAGGGAAAATGACAGTTCATGAGTATGCCTTGGAGATTACTCATCTGTCCAAGTATGCACCTGAGATGGTGGCGGATTAGAGAGTCTGTGTGACCAGGTTTGTAAACGGGATAACATACTTCTTGGTCAGGGATTGCAAGACCGCGATGCTTCTTAGGATATTGACTTTTTCTCAGATAGTCCTGTACGCCCAGCAAATAAAGGCTATACAAATGAGTGAGCGGGAGAGGGAGGCCAACAGGGCTAGGACACATAGCTTCAGATTATCCTAACAGTGACCTAGTGGGCGCCGTCAGCAGTCCCACCAAAGATCTTCAGCCCTAGCACCTTCGGCTATGAGTGTTCTATCTAGTCCTAGGCACAATCAGAGTGGACGAGCATCAGGCTCAATAGATCAGAGTAGCATATCCATAGATATCAGCACTCCAAAGTGTAGCAGATGTGGCCGGAGACACACAGGGCAGTGTTTGGCAGGCATAGGTTCTTGCTTTGGGTGGGGGAAGCCCGGACACATGCTTAGAGATTGCCCAACAGCTAGATAGGATCATGATAGGGGTCGAGGCCCGACCACCAGTTCAGCAGCTCCACCAGCACGCCCAGCTCGATAGGGCGCATCCCACTAGTACAAGTGGCGGACAATGGAAAAACAGATTTGATGCCCTAGTGTCCCATCAGGAGAAGGAGGTCTCCCGAAATTTAGTCACTGGTATGTCACGAATGTTGCAACTTGATGTATATGCTTTGTTAGATCTAGGGCTACTTTGTCTTTTGTGACGCCCTATGTTTCTAGTAGTTTCAGAGTCAGTCCCGAAATCATATTAGGACCCATCTCAGTCTCTACTCCAGTTGGTGATTTAGTTATTGCTAGACGGGTGTATAAAAATTGCCCTATCACAGTCCTTCAAAAAGTCACCTCAGTAGATTTAGTAGAGTTAGACATGACCAATTTTGATGCTATCCTCTAGATGGATTTGCTATTTTCATGCTATGACTCAGTGAATTGTAGAACCAGTGTAGTAGAGTTCAATTTTCCGGGTGAACCGATCCTAGAGTGGAAGGGTAGCTCAGCTACGCCTGTAGGTCATTTCATTTCCTACCTTAAGGCCAGAAAGATGATTTATAAGGGTTGCGTGTACCATCTAGTTAGGGTTAAGGATGCTACGTCCGAGACACCAACTATCCATTCAGTTGCAGTAGTATGTCAGTATCCAGAAGTGTTTCCAGATGATCTATCGAGAATTCCTCATGAGCAGGAGATTGTTTATGGTATTGACCTCCTTCCTAATACACAACCTATATCTATCCCTTCTTACAGAATGGCCCCAACCAATTAGAAGGAGATGAAGGAGTAGGTTAAAGACCTCCTAGACAAGCCTTTCATCAGACCTAGCAAATCCCCGTGGGGTGCACACGTCGACAGTGTGACTCCATTTGGGTGGTTGTGGATAGGTTGATAAAGTAGCTCATTTCTTACTGTTCAAAACTACTGACTCAACGGAGAAATATGCTAAATTATACATTCAGGAATTAGTTTAGTTTCATGATGTTCCCTCTTCCATCATATCAGATAAAGGTACTAAGTTTACCTCCCAGTTTTGGAGATTGTTTCAAAAGGGACTTGGTACTCAGGCCAAGCTTAGAATAGCATTTCACCCACAAATAGATGTTCTGGCAGAGCGGACTACTCAGACTCTCGAGGAAATGTTGAGAGCATGTGTGACTGACTTTAAGGGTTGTTGGAATAATCATTTTCCTCTCATTGAGTTTGCATATAACAACAGCTACCATTCCAGCATTCATATGGCTCCGTTTGAGGCTCTCTATGAGTGGAGATGTAGATTGCCTATTGATTGGTTTGAAGTAGGTGAAGCTCCGCTGATAGGACCGAATTTAGTCCATGAGGCCATAGAGAAGGTTCAGCTTATAAGGTATAGGTTAAAAACAACTCAGAGTCGCTAAAAGTCCTACGTGATTGTGAGAAGGAGAGAACTTGAGTTTGAAGTTTATGATGGGGTGTTTCTAAAGGTGTCTCCCATGAAAGGAGTATTGAGGTTCGGAGAGAAAGTGAAACTCAATCCCCGTTATGTTGGCTCTTATCGGATTGTGAAATGGGTTGGCAAGGTGGCATATGATTTGGAGTTGCCCTCAGAGTTAGCTTCAATTCATCCAGTTTTCCATGTGTTGCTATTAAAGAGGTATTTGCGTGATCCAACTCTAGTTGTTCCCGCGGACAGTGTTGGCGTGAAGGACATCCTTAATTATGAGAAGGTTCCGGTGGAAATACTGGATCGTTAGGTTCGTAATGAAATAAAGAAGTAGCCTCATTCAAAGTTTTATAGAGGAATCAACATGTTGAGGGAGCTACTTGGGAAGCTAAAGCAGATAAGATGGCTAAATATGCACATCGATTCCCTTCCGGCTCAGTTTCAGCTTGAGGTATCAGTTTCCTCCTTAACACTCTCTTCAGTTTCATGCTCAGCTCATGTATCCCAATTTCTTTCATGTAAATGGATGTATGTGTGATTCAGGAATTCATTTAAGTCATGTAGTTCAAATCAGAGTCAGTCACCCCACCAGTTATCACAATGTATGTTCAGTATTTGAATATGATGATTGCATTTCTCTGCTTTTCAGCATGATTTTCAACATTCGAGAATGAATGTTCCTAAGGGGGAGTTATTGTTATACCCCAAAATCCCTAAGATATTATCCGAGAGTTAAAATAGAGAAAAATAGAAATTTCTACACCAGGTCATAGGACGAGTCGTCCAGTGACCCGTCAGGAACACCACAAGTCGTTAAGTGACTCGTTGGGAGAGGGTTAGGATTGGTTGAAATTTTATGTTCAGAATGACCACAGGGGGTGACCATGAGTCATGGTTAGCACCACGATCCGTTAAGTCATATCTGGTCAAGAGAGGTTGGTGGATTAAGGATTTGAGGTAGTGCACCTAACGACTGGTCACCACGAGTCGTTGGGTACACCACAATTCATGGTGTCCCTCGTGGTGACCCTCATGAGAGTTTTGAAAGTGCAAGAAACAACTGGTAGACCACGAGTCGTGGTCTAGGGCACAACCATCCAGTCCCTCATTGGGACTGGCAGTAAATTCATTAAGGGCTTTTCCGTAATTCATAAGTTTCTAATGCCTAAACTACGTCATTTTAAGCTCATAATATAGTGGTTTTAGAAGGACTAAGTTATTCTAAGCCTATCCTAATTCATGCTTCCAAGATTAGAAGTTTGAGAGGTGATCTAGCCTAGTTCTTCGAGGTTCTTCCTCAATCCTCTTTGGGCAATCAAGGAAGTTGTAAAAGTCAGATTTCCTCAGGTATGCAAGGCTATGAATTGGTGCAATTGATCACACCTATGCCCAATTCCCTCTTAATTCATGATGTTCTAATTGATTATTCCATGGGGTTTTTACCTAATGCATTAATTCACAAGTCTCAATCATGGATATGATTGAAGCATGTTTTAAATGATCAATTATGATTACTGGACATATTTTATAATATTTTAAATAATAAATTATGTTTTCAAGTTTACTAAACTATGATGCCCATCCATGAATGTTCATGAAAGTTGAGATCTATGAGAGATATGTTCAAGTATGATGTGATGTTTATGAAGAAAGTATGATTTTGAAATACCCATGTTTATGTTCATGTTTTCAAAATGAACAAAGTTGACTTCAAGTATGTTTAAGTATTGGGCAAGCCCATATGATCATGTATTATGATTTCATGAATTAGCTTACCTATGGTTTTGGAGTCAAGAGTCCCATAATTTTCAGCTTGTGGTATGGTTCGATCCAAGGCTCCTCATGTTATGATTTTAGATTATGCATGTATGTTTTTATTCATCTTTGTCACTATACAATGATCAGCTTCATTGAATAACAATGTAGAGCATCTAAATGTTTTTTTGGGAGTCGCGTCTAACACCGAGTAGACTAAGGTTTAGTCAACCCTATGCCTTAGAACTATGCGCCAACATAGGTATGTTCAGATTATTTAGGATCTCCCTTGTGAGCTTCCCCTACCCCAAAGGGGCTGAATCCTTCATCTTGATATCGATATCATGGTAGCTCCCTTAGCCCTGGAAAGGCTTTGGACAACTTTGACCACTTGAGTGTGATAGTCAAGACCACGTAAGCTCTATGGTGGTAATGTCGGTAATATGACAAGTCTCCCATTATTCCTCACGATTTTAGATATGCATGTGCATCAATCATGTTATTTTGTTTTTAGCAGGTTTGACCCAATGTTTAGTTTTACTTATGATTATCAGTTTTCTTCTTAGGGTTAGTCAATTCAGTTATGATGTGCAGTTATGTTCAGATCATGATTTCAAAAAATGGCATGCAAGCTCTGCTCTCAGAATCTTATCTTGATTATGTTTTATTTTATGCATGATTTATGATTCTACTTACTTAGAAGTTTTACTTACCTTGCATACTCGGTATATTTCACGTACTGATCGTATACTCTATGATGTATCATTTCATAATACAGGCTCCGATATCCAGGCTCAGTCCCGTCGCTAGTCAGACTTTCAGAGTTAGCACTTCTTAGTATCATTTGGTGAGTCCTCATATTGCGAGGGCCCTTCTTATCAATTATTTGTCGTTTTCTTAGTTTTTCATACTATAGTCAGTTAGTCGGGGTCTTGTCCCATTAACTCGTCAGTGTTAGAGGCTTTTTCGGACATAGTGTGTATTCTGCGTTGGACTCATGTATGTATTCATATGTTATGTTTTTTTATACTTCCTCTATCTTATTCATGATTATCTAAAAATTTAGACTTCCGAATGAGTTATATGTGTGTTCATGCCATGGGTCCAATTGGAGCCCTCTCGGGATTTGTTGTCTTGTGCCTCGATCCAGGCCTATGTTCAGGTCATGACTTTGTCACTTGGGCACCCATTGCTCAGGTATTCTGGGATGCACAGGTGATTAAACGGTGGTACACGCCTTTTAATCAGCGGTCTGCTGGCTCATCTGCTGATCTAACAGTCATTCCTAGCTCCACATCTACCAAAGCTCGACCCGTGGAAAGCAGTGGTCTCCCTAGAATGATTGGTACTTCTAAATACATTTCACAATCAAGAACCATGAAATTAATTGGTAGAATAAATTTATCCACCCTCACTAATACATCCTCTAGCACACCCACAAGTTTCTTTATGGAAAGGTCAGCTATTAACAACATCATTGATGTGGGTTTGGTGCTCCCCAACCCCAATTTCATAAAAATGATAAGGGTCATTAGATTTATACTTGCGCCAAGATTGCAAAGAGCTTTATTAAGCACACATAACCCGATAGTTTAAGGAATCGTGTAGGCTCCTGGATCTTCTCTCTATGGGGAAAGATTGCTCCTCATCATATCACTACAATGATGCGTCGTCTCTCCTGTGCCCACGTCTACCACCTTATTCTTTTTCAATATCTCCTTCATGAACTTGGCATATCCGGGCACTTGAAGTAGGGACTCCACCTACAGAATATTAATGGACAATTTACTGAACATGTCAATAAATTTACTATGCTGATCATCCTTCTTTTTATTGGCTAACCGTTGTGGATAAGGGGGTGGAACACTTGGTTCTTTCTCCTTATCATTTGAGACCTTCATGCCTGCTTCTTCTTCATAAACATTTGAGGGAACTTCATCAACATCTCTCTCACCTTGTTCTTCCACATTTTAAATGCCACTTTTTTTGCACTACTTCAAATTCATATTTATCTATTGTTTTTGGAGCAATAACCTCCTTAGGCTTCAAACCTGCATCTCCAACCATCTTAGCACTCCTCGTGATGATAACCATGCATTGACTGTCTTTCTTTGGGTTTGGCATTGTATCACTTGGGAGTGTTCCTTTCATTCAGGGGTTTATTTGAGAGGATAATTGATTCATTTGATCTTCCAAATGCTTAACTGAGGCTGAACGGGAACTAACAATTTGGGTAAGGTTAGACACCTCCCCTTTCAATTCTTTGACCCTGCTGTCGGTTGATTCCACTTTCTTGAGGACTCTCACTAAAAACTATTCAATTTTTAAGTTACCTTTATAGCTCTCACCTAGCAGAGATTGGGCATTTTCAACTTTAGCAGAGTAACATATGGGTATGAACTTCGATGATAACAGTCTCCCTCTCAATTTTACTCTCTAGTGCCCCATCTTTCATTTCTATCAGGACATCCTTGTGCATCGCGGTTTCTCCAAACTTGATTCTCTTCACATTGGCGCCAATGACCTTCATTAGTACCTTGATTAGTATTCAAACTAACCAAGCCCCTATAAACCTAGAAGGTACAATCATCAATGAAATAGCCTACTTGGTCCCACATAAGCCCCGCAGGCGCCAATTAGTCTAAATACCCCTATTGGTTACCCAAGACCCTTCAAGTAACTATAACTAAACATACCTGCTCTCTTGAGACTATACTGAAGCCTTCTAAACTCCTGTAACTGAGTTCGGGCCTTTCGGGCCACTGTGACTATACCCCGAGCACACAAGGCTCTACAAAGGGTCTGTAATGCTACTACAGCGTAGAAGAAGTCCATAAGTGAATAGACTTCAATATGGCCCTGTAGGCTTCACTTTAGTCCTTACAGAAAATATATGGCTTTATAAGCGATTCAGTAGCTCCATAAGCAATAAAACATCATAGCTTTGTAATCAATGTATAGCTCCGTAAGAAGTGTATAGCTCCATAAGCAGTTCATACAACTAGCATCCTCTTTGATATTCATGGCGAGAGGCAGTACAAAATATGACCTACCCCAAGCAGGGATACTATGCTACAATCTACATATCTATTCACTTAAAAAGGAGAATCTATCCCCACAGGCCTAATACGATCACTACTATTTCCTAAGATAGTCTATATAATTTCCAATGGGCACACACCGTGTTCATACACCTAACAAGAGGGTCCTGGCAGCGGTTACAACCTCCATCGACATAGACGGAAAAGGACGAGTGTTGAGTGACCTAATGGATGTTCTGAAGGTCATGCTATAACAAGGATATCTCATAAATGAACCGTACGGTCACAGGCGACCAATTATTTTAGTTCCTTTGCTTAGAACGACTGTAGGGCTGCTACTAATTGGACATGCTCTTGAGCAACCAGCCCTGACTTTCCATAGGCAGCATACTATAATTCATAGCCTAAAGGTAATACTATACTACTATGTTTCTAGTCCCTTAGGTGTTAACTTGATTTGTACAAATTTTATATAGCTCCTCAGGACGATCATAGCCTCGTAGGTAGGTATATCTGGATTTAGCCCTTCGCGGCATCATGTTCATGGGCATCTGCAAAAGTAGTCTGGGGAATTGGCCCCACATCTAACTACTAACAAGGTTCCTTCCCTTAGAGTATCAGCTAGTCTATCTGATGTAAAACGACTGGGTGGTTACTTAAGCGACCTATACGACAAGCAGTGTGTCAGTTGAAGCTTAATGGTCATTTAGAATAGACAATCACATGGCAAGCTATCACTCAATTTATTAGGCAACTCTGGTGCCACTAAGTCAAAGGTAAGACCATCCTATCAAGATTTTAGCTTTAGAGGCGTCAAGGTATGCCAACGGCCTATGGCGAGCCTTATAGTCTATATAGGCGTCAAACAAAAAGTTATATCACCTAGTTGTGCACTATTCTATCCAACATTACGAAGTTAGGCCACCCACAAGATTCTAAGGCCTTGGTATGAAAATGAGACATCAGAATCCCTCTAGACTGTTAACAAATGAACAGGGAAATCTCTATGACGCTTCTAGCATTTGTCAACTATACCTGTTCTTTCCCCATGGGGAATACTATGATATAATCTCAATTCTCTCATAGTAGATAACCACAACATAAGTAAACCTTATCTACTTATAGCAGCTAATCAAAACATATGTACATACAACTTACTTACAAAAGTGTAGGTCGTATCAACTTGTCACGCCCTGAGCCAACACTCAGGACGAAACACGGTACTTGAAGCCACAAGTGACCTCAAGTCAACCCCTTTTCTATCATCCACTAGTATTATGAGTAATCATGCATAGGGGAAATTTTAAAAAATCACATCAAAGAATTTTAAGAAAATGTAAAGACTGAAAATAGAGAATTTAAAATATAAAAAGAAATAACTCTGAAAATCAAGTTTGGTCAGAAATCCATCTATTGAGGAGTTTCTAGGACAAGCCCCTAGCTAATTTTAAGTGTAATTAAAACAATAACTCAACTGAAAGAAAATAAAACAAGGCCCTCGAATGATGAGGATTCACACTTCAGCAACAACAGAAGAGGATCTGGATCGCAACGGCTAATGATGCTGAGTCTGGGAACCTACAGCTGTATCATGAAATGATACAACATAAAAATATGTGTTAGTACTTTGGATGTACTGAGTATGTGAGAGGAATATACTGATAGATATAAATGACTAAGCTAGAAAGATATTCAATGACCAACTAATTGTCTAAACTGAAATAATCTGAAGTATCTGAGATGGTCAAAATGACCCTGTCCAGTGTTAAAAGACAAGCCCTAAATCTGTAATACTGGTTCTAAAATACTATACTGAACTGAATTGAACATAACTGATAGATCTAAAACTGGACTGAGATTCTTAAGTTGAAACTAGACTGGACTGACTAGTGGGAGAGTCTGTAACCGACATTTAACCACGTGAGCTAGACGTGGAGTCTGATGTATACACCCCACTGGTAGGACCTAATATACCTTGCCAGGGGTATAAAGGTATAACTAGGTGATCACAAAAGTCTGGGGCCAATCGGGCCAAGTAATACTGTAAGCTACGTTGGCAATGTAGTTTTGGGATCCTAGGTCCGCTGGAACCCCAGACCGCTCGGTGCTAAGTCCTATTCCCACTGGAAACCTGTCCTTAACTGCTAGGCTGATAGCTCAAAACTGGGGACCAAGACTAGTCAGGGACATATAACTGAAATTACCCGGAGAGTCTTATCGGACCAGAGTCTGAAACTGGGTTCTAGATTGGTCATAGCTGCTTATTAGGAAGCGTCGTAACCATCTATGAAAAGACTGTAAACTGAAATGGGGTCCTGGGGCTGGTCAGAGCTATAAGTCTAAAATGTCATGACCACCTAATGGACCAAAAATCTGAGTTCTGAGTCTAATTCTTATGACTGAGAGGCACTACTGACACCTAGGGGAAAAACTAAGTCAAACTGATCAGTTGACACTTTCTGGATAATTATGAAAGAGAAAGTTTTGTGTTCTAACTAACTAGACTACTAAGAAGCTAATAGAGAGCTCATTCATTCCGACAACATGGAAAATTTCATATTATAGCGAAGTTTCAAGAATTAAAGAAATCTGTTCTAGTAGGGCTAAATCATTCTCATTAGGGGAATAATTCCTCAACAAATATTTACAATAGAAATTTCTAGGAAAATAACCCCACAATATACTTCGCAAAAATAGATGGAATATAATACGCAATAATCCATACTCGAAAAATTAAGGCTATAAATCATCTTGGCTAGAGCAACAACAATTTATCTACAAATTGATGGAAATTATGTGAATAATAAACATGGATAATAACCCAATTGAAATTAATGAAACCATATAAAATTCTCTACTTATTCAAAAATCTCAAGACTAAATTAATAGGGAAATTATGGAAGGAAATTGGGGGACACAAGGAAAGAAAAATTCCCTCATTAAATTCCCATATACCTAATGAAGAAACCTGGAGAAATCACTTGAGAATAGAAGAGGAATGATCTTCCCTAGCTCTTACTCTGAATTACTCTGAGAGAGAAGTCTACGTTCTGTTTATAGAGTGTTTGAGTGGGGAATGAGGAAAAGAGCCCATTACCCCACTAAAACGTCTGCAACTTATGTTAAAATGATGTAGTTTATAGCTTGGAAGAGTAGGAAATTACTAAATATCCCTTAGGAAATCGCTGGGAAAAACTGTCAGGTGACACTAACGGGTGACTGAACGTGTCATGGTACTGACCATGACTCATGGTCACGCCCGTTAGGTACACTTGCTAAAATTAATTGGGGATGGTAATGGGGGGACATAATGAGTCATTACTGGGGACCATAACTCGTTGCCCTCATTCATCAAGTACATTGGACAACACAATATTTTCTCAACTCAGGTCTGACCACGAGTGACCTTACGGGTCGTGGTCAGTGATCAGGAATCGTGAAGTCCCACGTTAGATACACTGCCTCCCTCCTTTAAATTATCCAGCCTCCTCCTCACAGCTCACCTACTGAGTCGTGAGGTTACCTAATGACTCGTCAGGTGCGTTGTCCTGCAACATTTTTGTAGTTTTTCCAGATTTTTATAATTTAAGTCCTGAATATTGATTTTGAGTTTTTGGGGCTTTACAATATCTTCCCCTTGGAAACATTCGTCCTCGAATGTTAGAAAACACACAGGAAAGTAGAGAATAACAAACAAAGTTCCAAATACTATTCATTTAACTCCAAAACTGACGTAACAACTACCTTCATTTCAAAATACATAACTGAACTAAATTCTCTTTTCATACATACATTAAAAAGCATAAAAGAGACTTGAACACCTGAACTGAGTCACGAAAACAAAATTGTCTTCTAAGGTCAAAACTAATATCTCAAACTGTGCTAGAGCTGGTAGAGAACAAATGTAGGTGTTTGGCCATCATATCCGCTTCGGCCTCCTACGTAGCTCCTTTAACCTACTGATTTTTCCATAAAACCTTGACTGAAGCTATCTCCTTGTTTCTTAACTTATGAACCTGACAGTCAAGGATCTGGACTAGTACCTCCTTATATGAGAGATTATCCTTTATTCCCACTCTGTCCAATGGCACGACTAAGGTTGGATCACCAATGCACTTCTTTAGAAGTGACACATGGAAATCTGGATGTACAACTGCTAGTTCTGAAGGTAACTCTAGATCATAGGCAACATTGCCAATATGCCTAAAAATTCTTTAAGGTCCCACATACCTCGGACTCAGCTTCCTCTTCTTACCAAACTTCATAACCCCTTTCATGGGTGAAATTTTCAGGTATACCCAGTCATCAACTACAAAATCCAACTCTCTTTTTTGCATATCGTCATAAAATTTTTGCGGCTCTGAGCTATTTTCAACCTTTTTCGGATGAGCTGAACTTTCTACATTGGCTCGTGAATCGAGTATGGCCCTATAAAGGTAGCTTCACAAACTTCAAATCACCCTATAGGAGATCTACACCTTCTACCATACAATGCTTCAAATGGGGCCATCTGGATTCTAGAGTGGTAATTGTTGTTGTATACAAACTTGATAAGAGGAAAATGGTCATCCCAATTCCCTTTGAAATCTATCACACACGCTGTTAGCATATCATCTAGAGACTGGATAGTCTGCTCAACTTGCCCATCGGTCTGCGGGTGGAAAGATATGCTAAGCTGGATCTGGGTACCTAGTCCCTGTTGAAAGGATTTCCAGAAGTGTGAGGTGAACTGCGTTCCCTTGTCTGAAATGGTAGCCAAAGGCACCCCATGAATTCTGACTAACTCTTGGATGTAAAGTTTGGCATAGTCCTCAGCTGAATCTATGGTTTTAACAGGGAGGAAATGAGCTGACTTAGTAATCCGATCTACGACCACCCAGATTGAGTCATTCAGCGGGCGAGTCGGAGGTAGACCTATAATGAAATCCATATTCACTTCTTCCCACTTCCACGTGGGTATACTAATATCTTAGGTCATGCCTCCTGGCCTTTGATTCTCTACCTTGACTTGCTGGCAGTTCAGGCACTTGGCTATGAATTCATAAATGTCTCTTTTCATGTCGTTCCAATAGTAAATATCCCACAAATTATGGAACATTTTGGTAGCACCGGGGTGAATGGTATATCTCGAGCTGTGTGCCTCAGCCAGTATCTGCTATCTCAACTCACCCACATTCGGTACATACAATCTTCCCTGGTAAAGGAGTACACCATCTACACCTTTGGAGAAAGCCTCAACCTTCTTTTCTGAGAACTGCTTCTTTAAGTTTAAGTAAAATAGGATCGTTATCCTCCCTAGATTTGACTTCAACTACCAAGGATGAATCTGACCGGCTTTGCATTACCAAGCCACCTTCGACTGAATCCACCAACTGCACCCCTAACCGAGCTAGCCTGTGAACTTCTTTTGCTAACTCCCTCTTGTCTTCCTCAATGTGAGCCACACTTCCCATAGACCATCTTTTTAGGGCGTTAGCCACCACATTGTTCTTACCAGGGTGATACAGCACACTCATTTCATAATCCTTTAGCACCTCCAACCACCGTCTCCGATGCAGGTTTAGGTCGTTTTGGCGAAACACATACTGAAGGCTTTTGTGATTTGTGAATACATCTATGTGAGCTCCAAATAAGTAATGTCTCCATATGTTTAGTGCAAACACCAACGCTGCCAACTCCAAGTCATGAGTTGGATAATTCTTCTCATGAACTTTGAGCTGCCTGGAGGTGTAGGCTATCACTTTGCCCCACTACATCAGAACGCAACTGAGTCCATCTCCGGAAGAATCACAATAAACAACCAACCCATCTTATCCTTCCACCAAGGTTAACACTGGATCAATAGTGAGTCGAGTCTTCAACTCTTGGAAACTCTTCTCACACTCATTCGACCACTAGAATTTCACCTTCTTCTAGGTTAACTTGGTCAGAGGATATGCTATGGAGGAAAAACGTTTCACAAACCATCAGTAAAAACACTCTAAGCCCATAAAACTACTAATTTCAATAGGAGAGGTAGGTCTGGGCCAATCCTTAACTGCTACTATCTTATGAGGATCTACTTGTATCCCTTCACGGGACCACACATGACCTAAGAAAGTCACGGATTTTAACCAAAGTTCGCACTTGCTAAACTTGGAGAATAACTGGCGATCATTGAGTGTCTGCATGCTCTTCCTCATTTCTAGAGTATACCAGAATGTCATCGATAAATACAATGATGAACATATCCAGATACTACTTGAAGACTCTGTTCATAAGTTCCATAAAGGCTGCAGGGGCGTTTGTGAGTCCAAAAGGCATCAAAAACTCATAGTGACCATATTGAGTTCTGAATGTTGTTTTCGGTATGTCACACTCTCTGACCCTTAACTGATGGTATCCTGACCTGAGATCAATCTTGGAGAAACAACTAGCTCCCTGAAGGTTGTCGAATAGATCATCAGTTCTGGGTAGAGGGTACTTGTTCTTAACTGTTACCTTGTTCAACTGACGGTAACCTATGCACATTCTGAGGGTACCATCTTTCCTATGCATGAATAGCACTAGAGAACCTCAAGGAGAGATAATAAGTCTGATAAAACCCTTATAAGGAAGATCCTTTAGCTGCTCCTTCAACTCCTTAAGCTTAGTTGGAGCCATTTTGTAAGGAGGGATGGAGATAGGTTGAGTATCTGGGAGGAGATCTATTCCGAAGTCTATTTCTCGTTCAGGGGGAACTCCGGGAAGATCTTGAGGAAAAACATCAAGGAACTCACTAACTACTGGAACTGACTAGATGGTTGGGGTCTTAGAGGTAAAATCCTTCACCCGAACAAGATGATATAAACATCCTTTAGAGATGAGTTACTGGGCCTTAAGGTAGAAAATAAACCTACCCTTAGGCACTGAACTGCTGCCCGTCCATTCTAACACTAGCTCATTCAGAAACTGGAACTTGACAACTCTAGTTTTGCAGTCAACTGAGGCATAGAAGTAGTGTAACCAATCCATGCCGAGAATAAGGTCGAAGTCGACCATGTCTAATTCTATGAGATCAGCTAGAATGACTTTATTCAGGACTGAGACTGGGCAGTTTCTGTTCACCGGGCTGGCTCTAACTGACTCACCAACTGGGGTAGAGACTGAGAATGGTTCTGAGAGGAATTCTGGACTAATGTTAAATTGGACTGCTATATAGGGAGTCACGAATCAAAGAGTGGCTCCTGGATCTGGGAGGGCATACACGTCTACATGGAAGAGACATAACATACAAGTAACTACATAGGGTGAACTTTCCTGATCCTGACAGGAAGATAGAGCATAGAAGCGATTTTGGCGCTAAACGCCATCTGTACCTAATGTGTTGGCCAGTTGAGTTGATCGGCCTACTGGAGCTGATGATGTGGTGGATTTTGGTCTCCCTCACCCGGCTGATGCGCACTCTATAAGCCGATGTCCGAGTTGTCCACAACCAAAATAGCCGTCTCGCCCCTTAAGGCACTTTCATGGGTGGTTCCTACCACACATGGGACAAGATGGATACTTGTTTCCAATACAGTGGTCCTGAGACTGAGTGTCAGAAGACTCACTCCTGTTATCCTAGCAGGACCGAATGGTTGGGGCGCTGGCTGAACTAGGTGCTGGGGCTCTCTGTTGCTATTGCTGTTGCTGCTGTGGGCGGCTACTATCGCTAGACCTCTGATGGTCGAAATCTTACTGGCCAGTCCTTGCTCATTTTTTCTTATGCTACATATCTTTTAGCTTTTCAGCCTCAATCTGCTTGGCATACACAACTACATTGCCAATATCCATGTTGTATATTTGGAAGAGGTTGACCTCCTTGCTTCTCTCATGGTACACTCCAATTAAGTTAGAGAGGTCCATATCATTGATTAGCATTGCCGTCCTGCATTCCTTGAGGACCATATTAGATACTCCATTTACAAACTTCAGCACGCGAGCCCTTGGGTCGGCTACGATCTCTGGAGCATACTTTGAAAGCCTAGTAAATTCCAGAGCATACTCTTCCATAGTTATGTTGCCTTATCTCAAGTTCATAAACTCTGCCATCTTTGCCTCCCTTAGATCCCGAGGGAAAAATCTGTCTAGGAAAGTTGTGTGGAACTCCACCCACTCCACCGGGCCTACTTCTACTGGCCTTCCCTCCTTCCACTATTGATACCACACCTAGGCTACCCCTTTCAGCTGGTAGGTAGCCAGGTCAACACTCTCGGAGGAGCTAACACCCATAATACGGGTAATCTTCCTGACCTCATCTACAAACTCTTGGGGGTCCACCCCCACTTTAGATCCCTAAAACAATGGAGGGTTCATACGGGTAAAGTTACACACCCTTGAAACTGCCGTAGACGTGTCCGTATTCACCGGCACAACCTACTAATTCACCTGATTGGTCACAGTTTTGGCCAGTAACTGAATGGCTGCACTAAACTCTGTGGTCGAAACCGAATCATCTTGAGGAGCTACCGTGGCTGGTGCGGCAGGTCTATTGGCATTTTCGGCCCTATTTTCGTTACCGCGTCTGGGAGGCATAGTTCATCGAAATGAAATAGAGCAGGAATTACAGGGACACCTTTGGAATTGAAATTTAACGCACGATTAAGAATATGATCAGAATGGAATTTTCCTAATAACATCTCGCAGCCTCCTCGTCATAAGTGTGGTGCACTTCATACTCATGAAAAGGACTCAACTAGATGCAGCTTTCATACTTTCTAAGGATACTCTAAACCTAGGGCTCTGATACTAAGTTTGTCATGCCTCAACCCTACACCCTGGACAAAACACGGTATTTGAAGCCACAAATGACCTCAAGTCTTTCATCTACTAGTATTTTGAGTAATCATGCGCAACAGAAGTTTAAAATAATCACATCAAATCATTTTGAGAAAATGTAAAGACCGAAAATAGAGAATTTAAAATATAAAAAAATAATTCTGAAAATCAAGTCTGGTCTGAAAAGCCATCTACTGAGGAGTTGCTGGGACAAGACCCCATATAATTCTAAGTCTAACTAAAACAATAACTCAACTGAAAGAAAATAAAACAAGGCCCTCGAATGATGAGGACTCACACTTCGGCTGCGGCAGAAGAGGATCTGGATCACAACGGCTAACGATACTGAGTCTGGGAACCTGTAGTTGTATCATGAAATGATACAACATAAAAATATGCATTAGTACTTTGAATGTACCAAGTATGTGAGAGGAATATACTGGTAGATGTAAATGACTGAGATAAAATGACATTCAATGACCAATTAATTATCTAAACTGAAATAATCTAAAGTATTTGAGACGGTCAAATTGACCCTGTCTAGTGGCCAAAGACATGCTATAAATCTGTAATACTAGATCTATACTACACTAAACTGAACTGAACTGAACTGATAGATCTGAAACTCAACTGAGATTCTTAATTTTGAAACTGGACTAGACTAACTAGTGGAAAAGTATATAACCGACATTTAATCACGTGAGCTAGACGTGGAGTATGATGTATACACCCCACTGTAAGGACCCAATATACCTTACCAGGGTATAAAGGCATGAACTGGGTAATCACAAAATTCTAGGGCCAATCAGGCCAATTAATACTGTAACTCTACTCTATCTACGTAGTTCTGGGAACTTGGGTGCACTGGAACCCAGGCCAGCTCGGTGCTAAGTTATACTCCCACTGGAAACCTGTACTTAATTGCTATCCTGATAGCTCGGAACTTGGGTCCAAGACTAGTAAGATACATATAACTGAAATTACCGGGGGAGTGTTAGTGGACCGGAGTCTAAAACTAGATTCTAGACTGGTCAGAGCTGCTTATCTGGAAGCGTCGTAACTATTTAAGAACAAACTATAAACTGAACTGGGGTCCTGGGGCTGGTTGGAGCTATAAGTCTAAAATGTCATGACCGCCTAACGGGCCAAATATCTGTGCTCTGAGTCTTATTCTGATAACAGAGAGGCACTACTGACACCTCAGGGAAAATTAAGTCAAACTGATCAGTTGACACTTTCTGAATAGTTTTGAAAGAGAAAGTTTCATGTTCTAACTAACTAGACTACTATGCAGCTAATAGAGAGCTCATTCATTCAAACAACACAGACAATTTCATATTATAGAGAAGTTTCAAGAATTACAGGAATTTGATCTAGCAGGTCTATATCATTCTCATTAGTGGAATAATTACTTAACAAATATTTACAACAAAAATTTCTAGGAAAATCAGCCCACAATATACTTTGCAAAAATAGACGAAATTTAATACGCAATAATCCATACTCAAAAATTTAAGGTTGTAAATCATATTGGCCTGAAAAACAACATTTTATCTACAAAATTGACGGAAATCATGTGAATAAAAAACATGGATAATAACCCATTTGAAATTAACGAAATACCATATGAAATTCTCTACTTATTCCAAAATCTTAGGGCTAAGTTGATAGGGAAATTATGGAAGGAAATTGGGGTACACAAGGGAAAGGAAATTCCCTCGTTAAATTCCCACATACCTGACGAAGAAACCTTGAGAAATCACTTGAGAATCGAAGAGGAAAAATCTGCCCTAGCTCTTGCTCTAAAATACTCTGAGAGAGAACTCTACGTTCTGTTTATAGAGGGTTTGAGTGTGGAATGAGGAAAATATCCTGTTACCGCAACTAATACGAATGAAACCGATGTTAAAATGACTTAATTTAAAGCTTGGGAGGGTAGGAAATTACTAAATAGCCCTTAGAAAATCACTGGGAAAAACTGTCAGGTGACCCTAACGGGTCGTGGTGATTGACCACGACTTGTGGTCACGCCCGTCAGGTACACTTGCTAAAATTAACTGGGGCTGGTAACGGGGGACATAATGAGTCATTATTGGGAACCATGACTCGTTGCCCCCATTTGTAAAGTACACTGGACAACACAATATTTTCTCAACTAAGGTCCGCCCATGAGTGACCTAACGGGTCGTGGTTAGTGACCACGACTCGTGAAGTACCTCGTTAGGTACACTGCCTCCCTCCTTTACATTATCCAGCCTCCTCCTCACGGCTCACCTAACGAGTCATGAGGTTACCTAATGACTTGTCATATGGGCCGCTCTGCAAAATTTCTGTAGTTATTCCATATTTTTCTGATTTAAGTCTCGGATATTGATTTTGTTTTTCTGTGGCATTACACAACTATACGACGAGAATAACTTGCTGAAGAGATAATCCTTAATATATCGCAAATGCTAATTTCTGTTAACCCAAAACAGTTCCAACCTATAGATGGTAATTCCACCAAATTATAGTCCTTACACTGAAAGAATAAGGTTATTTTCAATAATAGGAACGACTAATAACAATATCTTTCCAAAACATTGTCTACAACCCAAACTTTATCTAATGGCTATAATTCTTCAAGTTTGGAATAGTGTCACTAGAGAGAGTGCCCTTCATTAGGGGGTTTATTTTAGAAGACAAATGGTGCATTTGTACCTCAATGTGTTTGATAAATGCCGAGTGAAAGCTTGCCATTTTGGCAAGATTGGATACCTCACCTTTCAACTCCTTCACTTCTTTATCCATTGATTCCACATTTTACAACAACCGAGCTAGCATGTCCTCAATCTTTGAATTTGTCGGTCACTATCACTCAGTTGCATTGGCACAACATCAACCTTTGGATAAAGGATGTATGGATTTGAGCTTCGGTGATTGTCTCTATCCCCTTCTCTATTCTGTTATGATTTCTCCATTGGTTGTCCCTCTCTCTCCATTGGCCATCAAAATCTCTACAACCTTGATTCCCATCACAAGGACGCCAAGGGCTATAATTGGCACCTTGGTACCCCAGATGAGAACCCACCATTTGGCTCATCATGTATTGGAACTCTTCATCATATCTAGCATATGGAGCTTCATTCTCAAAGGAGATATTTACTTAGGTCCCAATAGCATTCATGTTATTGGTTCCTGGACCGATCACATGCTTTGCTAAAAACTGCATTTGTGTCATTATTTTAGACAAGGTTTTGTCCCTTTCTTCACCCTTTCTTCTCATCTCAAACATCATTTGATTGGAACGTGCACTTGAGGACACATCAATTTTCCTTGTGTGCCATTGCTATACCCCGGAAACCCAAGGATTAGACCCGGGAGTCAAACGGGGAAAAATCTGGAAAATACTACAGCAGTACAAGATAAGTCGTCAGGTGGCTCATTGGAAGGTTGGACTGAGCTGAGGAGTTGAGGTCCCCACGAGCATGGAAACGACTCGTGGTTGGCTACCATGAGTTGTCATGTCAAATGTGGGGTAAAGTTGAGGATTTAATAGGAGGTCTGACAGTGTACCTAACGGATGGCAACCCATGATTGTGGTCTGTCCCAACGACATGTGAGGTTGGTCATGAGCAAGCCAGGGAATTTAATTAAGCATGAGGCAGTGTTCTTGACGGAAGCTGGTAACGAGTCATTACCTCAAGGGATGAGTCATCATGTCCTCCGTTAGGAGCCCATGTGAAAAATTGTAGTAGACATGATGAAACGACCAAACGACTTGTTGACCCTTGTAACGAGTCGTCAGGTCGCCCGTTGGGGTCTCCCAACCGTTATTTCCTACGAATTAGTAAGAGCCTTCTTGTAATTTTCTATTCTCCTAAGACCTAAACTATGTCATTTTGAGGTCAGGACAGGGTCTTTTAAGGGGAAATCATTCATGATAAACCTTATTTGATGCATGTAATATTAGAGCGGTAAGAGTAAAGGGATTCAAGTGTTCTTCAAGTGTCCATCTAAAGCTTTTCAAGGGATTTAAGAATCGATAATTCCAGGCATGTGGGGTTTTTAATGGGTGGTTTAGTCCCTACCCATGCCCAATTACTTCTTAATTCTATATTTAAGTTACAAATTCATGATGGGTCATAACCCAAATGCATGTTCCCTCAAAAATCGATATGAGCTTGTTATAGTATGTCTAAAATCATGGGTTTTGAATTATTGGGTTGTTTTCACTTATTTTAGTTAATAATTGATAATTTAATCCCTAAAAGCACATGTGCCCAAATCTTGGAGTTTTTAGTGAAACTCATGGTTATGGTGATTTCTTAAGCATGACATGAACTTTTAAATTTTAAGCATGTTTTCAATTACTCATGTTATTATGATCATGTTTCCTATAAATTTAAGCATTTCAAGTAAGATGGAAATTATGGGCAATGTCCACATGTCTCTTATGATTTATGAACTATGATTTTGGCCAATCCACGGGCACGATTCCATGGCTAGTATTACGAATTTTCAAGCATGTTATGATTATCACGATTTAACTAGCCATGCATGTCATGTATGAATTTTCTATGAGCAGGTTGCATGTTTTGGGAGTAGTAATTAACACCGAGAAGGTTCAGGGCCTAGGTTACAACCCGAATCTCAGAACTATGTGCCACCGTAGGTTATGTTGGGACCTCCTCAGTGACTGTCCGTTTTTGCCATACAGGGCCTTTATGAGTGATATCACACCTTTCATAGTTCATACCCTTGGCAAGGTATGAACGGCCTCCCTACTAGGCTTACAGTTCAGGCTCCATTTGTGTGCTCATGTGGGGTATGTCGGTTATAGAAATCTCCCACTGTTCCTTATTGTTTTGATGCATGTATGATTATGTTCTTTTGACTTAAGTTATGTTCTATGAAATGTTTTTCTCTCATGATTATATATATGACAGGTTTACGAATATTTTAGAAAATCTTGAGTGTCACGATATACTTATGGTCAGTCTTTATGATCATGATATCCCCACAGCTATAACTTTTATGTTTTAAGTATCATCTTGCATACCTCACATACTCAGTACATTCCAAGTACGAACCCGCATATTTCTATGTTGTATCATTTTATGATACAGGATCCGGTTTGTAGGTTCAGCATCGCTCTTAGCTTGCTCTCAGTTCTGCTCTCAACTCTTAGTGGTGAGTCCTCATGATTCGGGGGCTTCATGTTTGGATTTTATTTTTATCTGTCTTTTAGTTTTCATAATGTTGGGGTTAGTTGGGGTCTTGTCCCTTCAACCCATCTATTATGCTTGGAGGCTTTCAGACCTATTTTGTAGTAGTCAGCTATTTACGCTTAGTTCATGTACTGTTGTTTCTTATATCTTATATCACTATTTTATTTAGTTCATGACCATTAAGTTAATTCTTCCACCTTATGTGAATGGTTTAGTTATATTCTCATGCCATGGGTTGACTTGGGGTCCCTAGGGGCTCCTTGTCCCGTGTCTACGATTCGGGTGTACTCTCGGGTCGTGACAGCCATGCTCGATTTGTTTTTGTCATTCTTTCGAGAAGGGCCTTTGCAAGTCGAAAATTTTGGTCCATGATTAAACCACCATCTAGATTGTTTTCCATGGACTTATTAATTGAATTAAGGGAATGGTAAAAACATTGTAAAAGCACTCCATCCAACAACTCGTGGTTTGGGCAAATGGACACTTTCTTCATGAATCATAGCCATACCTTAAGTGTTAGTTCTCCTGAGAGTGTCTGGCTGCTTGTGACCTCATCACATAATTTTATCATCCTAGAGGGTGGGAAAAATAGATCAAGAATGCCTATGTCAACTCATTGCAAGATTAATAGGCCTGAGCGGTAGCTCCTCCAACCAAGCGGTAACCCCTCCCGTAAGAGAAAATGGGAACAACATCAGTTGAGTGGACTCTTGGATGATGCTTGAAATACTGAATGGATGGAATATCTTACAAAATTGATGTAGATGCCAGTTAGCATCCTCACTTGCTAAGCCACCAAATAATCCTTTCATGTGGATGAGATGTAGCATAGTGCTTGTAACATGGAACATCGCATTCCCTATCATTGCAGGTAGGCAAATTTAACCCTCGACATCCATAAAACTATCCATGCTACCAACATCACTAGCGTGGCTCATCTTTTCTCTTATTCAATCAGCAAAAACAACAAACAACATAAAAAAGAAACAAGATGCAACACAAATGTGAATTTCGGGGTTCAACAAAATTAGGAGATTTCCACTACTCCGGGTTCAATGGAATCAAGGGATTTCCACTACTCCAATTTTGGCCTCCACTGAAAAACAACATGTGGGTATCACAAACAAAAAGAAAACGTAATTAAGGAAATAATTACAAAAAGTCAAATACAAGCAATTAATCTATGTCTTAGCCGTATTCCCTGGCAACAGAGAAACTTTTTGCTAACGCTCAAACCACACCTCCTACTGAAGTATGAAGCAGATGTTTTCAAAAAAGAATCCAACAAAGAGTTTGGGGTAAAACCACAGGTAATATGGAAGATCTAGACCAATTTCGGTAAGTGAACTTGTTGGTTACATACTCCAATTTGGCGGGATTAGGAAAAACAATAATTAATACAATGATTGAAATTGTGATGTAAAATTAAGAGTTCTGACTAACTAAGGTTTGTGTTCCCCATGGGTTCATTATTGCTTTGGGTATGCACACATGATCTATACCAATGCTTACTTGTAGAACTGATAACTAGTGTTCATCCAAAAGATTGGTTCATCCCTATTGGATGACTATACTCAATCACCGAGTCAGGTCTTATGAGCATTTCCAAACTATTCATTATTAATAAGTTTCAAATTTAACTATCATGCGACCACAACTCAAGTTAATACAATGATTATCAATATCAAGGCTTTGTAGTAATTCTCTTTTCCTAATCTCTACCTCTCTGGGCTCAAGCAAGTATTGAATTCGGCCAAGTTCTAACGTTGTACACCGTTAAAAAATGTTTAAGCATGAAGAGAATGCAATACAAGCGTTTTGCATTGGTTTCAAATAACATTTGTGTAACCCTAGCTCATTAATACACCGTGGTTTCCACAACCCTAGCTATGGAGGTTTTAGGCTCTCATAGTTGCAAGGTTGTGATATGTATTCATAATTAAACACATAAATCAATACTTACAATTGTAGATGAATGAAAAAATTCTTTGATTATATCTTAAATAACTAAATAGTAATTCACAAAAATCAAGAAGAAATCAAGAAAGAGTTGATCACAAGCCAATTAACTCAATTCTATGTTGTCTCGATGTTCTCTAACATTCTCTAACATCTTCTCATCAAAATAAAACATAAAATGTATTTATACAGACATAAGAATCCTTTTACTATGCCACCAGGGTAAATTTCCATATGTGGTGCCGCCTGAGCCACCACAGATCCTACGACCCGTAGAAGGATTGTATAGGTCGTACCTACTATCTGTAAGTCCTCGGCTTGCTAAAATTTCGCTAAGTGTTGGGCCTTGGTACGACTCGTACGTGCTTCCTACGAGTCATACTGTTCTTCTGTGGCTTGACTCTTAGAATTCTCAATTTTTCTGATGTTTGTCATGAGTGTGATGGTACAATTCGTGTCTTGCCGCCATGACTCATACTGTCTATCCATGTCTGGAGTCAGCCTCTTGTGTAATTCTTCTAAATACTTCCACAATTCATTGCTATGGTTCCTACCAGGGTTGTACAACTCGTACTAAGATTCGTAGGTTGCACTCTTCATACTGAGACTATGATTTTAGCCCATTTTTTACACTTTCAGGCTATCTTTTGCACATTCTTACTCCAACACCTGTTTGTCCACTAATCAAAGAAAAAGTGCCTTATATCTACATAAAAACACCTATGTCCATTCTATTTTCTATGTTTTGAGCGTCGAAAGTCCTGTAAACGCACAACACATCAGTTGACAAGTTCATCCTTCTAGCCAACTTTGTCGTGTTGGATTATGATATTGATATTGAGGTACCTATTATCTTGGGGCGACCACTCTTGGCCACAGGGTGAACTTTAGTTGATGCGGAGCTAGGAGAATTGCAATAGGGGGTTCGTCATGACGAAGAAAAATTTAGTATATGTCAAGCAATTGAACCACCTGATGAATGCAAGGTGATAGCGGTGATAAATGACATAGAAGAGAAAGGATTTAATCATGAGGAGGAGGACAAACCCCCAGATGAATGATGTAGTTGTGAGGGCTATCCATCGTTCCATGACGTTAAATCAAGTGCTGCTTGGGAGGCAATCAAAGTATCTTTAAATTCATTTTTGCTTCACATGTTTGTTGTTTTTGTTTTATAGGTTGATTGTATTTAATACAAAATGGAAGAAAATAGGGGAAGAGCACCTGCGTGGGACCTACAAAATAAAGGCACCAATTCACGAAGTGCAGGCCAAGCGTAGCCTTGATCCAGAAAGCCTGGAAAATTGAAGGGAGTCGACGATGCACCTTCAAAG
Source organism: Datura wrightii (assembly GCA_035772735.1). Lineage (NCBI taxonomy): Eukaryota > Viridiplantae > Streptophyta > Magnoliopsida > Solanales > Solanaceae > Datura > Datura wrightii. Next base: position 1,985,493 of record JASDFA010000014.1, on the reverse strand, counting down.
TGTAGGTGCAAATGCGTGGAACGCGGGTTTGTTGCAAGTCCTAACCAGTGCACCTGGGGAAAATCTTGAAAAATGGAGTAGACCTGCGTCTCACTTGTGAAATGCAGGTGAAGATCCAGTGAAACGTAGGTCTACCGCAAAATCAAAGTAGTGAACTAGGAAAAATAAATGCTACCTGCTCTTGAATTACGATTTGCAGTTTCAATTCTGCGGCTATAGGTCTAGCGCAGGCGCTGGTGCGAAGTAATTTAAAAAACGTTAATTGACCCATTGGCCAAACTCAACCCATGGTCTTCCCAAGACTTTTAAACTTCTCCACACTTCCCAAAACCCTATTTTCTACACCATTTTCCAATTTTCATAAACCATCAACCACCATTTCATCTTCCCATGCTCTACAATTAAGCCCATCTTCAATTCAACCGATCCCTTAACATTCACCCCTTCTACAAATTCCCCTCCTCCTTCACCATTTTCTACCATCACTGTTTATTCCCTCACTAAACAAAAGAAGGAAAAACTTGGCTTGTCTAGTGCAAAGAAAAATTCAAAGTTTCAAATTTCATTCTTCTTCTTACCTCATTTGGTATGTTTTTGCTTTTGATATTTGTTCTTTGAGTTTAATGATGGATCTAGCACGAAAATCATGCTAGTATTTCATTTTTTTCTTTACCCATGTTTTCCCCAATTCCCATTAATTGTTCTTCATGCTCTTGGTATACATGATTTTCATGGGTATCATTGGGGGATTCAGAATTGCAAAACTAGATGGGTAAAAAGTCTTATTGCATAATGCTAGATCTATTGGATGTGCTCTTGTGCTTTGGAATAATAGCTGGGTGTAAAATCTGAGTAACCCATTTTCTTGAAATGCATAATTTTTCCTGATGATAGATAGGGTGATGTCTCTCTTAAGGAAAAATCTTCATTTATTCTTGTGTGCTTTCTATAACTAAAAACGTGATAATATGGTGGAGGCTTTTGAAATGTTGAACTTTATTTATGATTGTAGTTGGATTGTTCACTTGATGTGTTTCGATGATACGGGGTAACGTCCTTCCTCAGAGAAATAGTTAAGTGATCTTGATGGTCTTGTACGGTTAGTGTTATTGATAGATCTTTCGGGGAATTCTGAGTACCAGTTAGATGTTGATTTTGTTTATACTTGTGAGATATGGTCAAATGATGAGGATTAGACACTGTGGAGTACCTGGAAGTCCCAGGTTTTACCTGTGAAGCGTAGGTTGTAACGCAGGTGTGGGGCTAGGCTTCAGGTCCATTGCCCGCTTCCTACGTTACACCTGCGGACTGCAGAGTACCATCTATGAAATGCAGGTGCAATGTAGGTTCTTGGTAAATTTTATTGAGTTTCTTCTTCACACCTGCAACACACGTGTGAACCGCGGGTCCCAACCTGCAAAACACAGGTGTGGCATAGGTGCTGCCAGTGGTTTGAAAATTGCTGCTTCATTTTGTTGGATATCCAATCTTTTTCTTTTTCTTCATTAGATTAGCGTAGTTATTTTCTTTTAGTTCCTTTACGAAAAAGACAAAAAAATTGTTGGTTTATGGATAACACTCACATGATTTTGCAGGAACATGGTTTTATCTAAGGGATCAGACAAAGGGAAGGCCTCAACCTCCTCCAAGAGCAAGGTTAAGGATAAGGCGAAGGATTAGCAGAACCTAACTAATAGTATAGATGGCATCATATTTTGTGTGAAATACATGAAGGAGTACTACCTCAAGAATCAAGGCCAGTCAATCACTCCAAAGAATGCTTTGATCTAGTAGGGTTGGGGGAAGTAATAAGTAATTTGAACAGAGAAATGGGCATACTTCCACAGATGCTCTACACAAATTTCTTCCCTAACTTGGTGTTGGAGTTATATGCCTCATATCAAGCGAGGCAAGATTCCATGAAACACAAAGGGAAAGTTGATAAGTTCCCCTGTCTCCCATCGGTCATGGTCTTGGGAGTAGAGGTGGATATCACACCGGATGTCATTAACTCTATTTAATGGGGTGATGAAATTGACTCAGGTACTGAGTTTGCAGCAAGGGTAGTTGACAAAGAAAATAAACTACAACGGGTGGCCTAAATTATTGCTAATGATCAACCACTTTGGGCTACCATGGGAGGAGAAATTGCATGGAAAGACCTCAAATTTGAATCCAAATTGTGGCTAGAGTTTGTGTGTTGTCTCCTTATGCCCTCTAAGAATGATTAGAGGATACACATTGATGTTGCTATCCTGATTGCTTGTATTATGTCCGAAGTACGTATAAACTTTGGTGAAGTGGTTGCCACCCAAATAAATAGAAAATCTCAGCAACAAGCTGTCTCCATACCTTATCCTATTCTCATAAGCCTACTATGTGCTTGAAGAGGGATCTCATACTTTCTAGATGAACAGCCTAGTGTTGTCGCCAATGTGGTTAGCGTTGACAAGATGAGGGACGCCAATGCTCCAAAGAGCAAAAGGAAAAGGTTGCAAACATGGGATATCCTTGATGGCTCCACCACCCATGACCTCAATGAAGCACAAATGGCTCTCGACCTCCAATGAGCCAATAATATCACCCATATTTCACCTCGTAAATGATATATAAATCAGTCGATGTCAAATATACAACCTAACCATGGTTGGGCTCGAATCCCATGAGGAATATGATGAGAACCTTAGTTAATGCGTTTAGCAAATACTATTGGCTTACTTATTTCATAGGGGGAAGATTTGAAACAAAAAGTAATGAAAAGTAGTATAGAACAATGAGTTGATCCTTGATTAAATTCGATTGTATTCAATAAATGAGTTGGATAGGATTGTGTTCCCTAAGATTTCATAACCACAAGGCTTTTATACTAGTGATCTATTCCAGTGCTTAGCATGCAATATATGTAAGTTAACTTCACCAAAATGGTTGGTCCCCAATCTAGACGATTATCACCATGCAACTTGATCCACATGCGGGTGTATACTTAATTAACCCTTACCCTTAATATCGAATTATCTATTCCTGAAAAAGATCAAACTATTAGATGAGGATTGATAGCCTCAAATTTCCATTGTTAATCCCTTTTCCAATTCATTACTCTCTGAATCCAGTGAATAATAATAAGGCAAATTCCAATGTTTGCAACCGTTAAGAAGCAATTAAACCAAAGGGAAAAACAATACATGCAAAACCCCATTCGAGATTCTCTAAGTACTTTTACCTATGTGTTCTAATTCATCTTAGTTCCCACAACTCTAGTTATGGGTTTAGCTACTCTTTCCTAAATAATCACAAATTTAACTTGGAGAAGAAATCATAATTGCAACTTACAATGATTTGTATAAGAAACAACACATATTGAATAAATTAGCAAAATCAAGAAAAAAACTCCAATGTTGATTTAATCCTCAAAATCAAAAACAAAATTACAAACTTTGTTTCTAAGACCTTGATGGTAATCAACAACAGCAAAAATCATGTTCAAAGTCGTAGAATAAACTATATTGTAAAAATAAACCTAAATAAAGTATTTATAGTATTAAACAAAACCTTTCCAAACTAAAAATAGAATCCAACTCGGCAGTGGCAACGGGCCAGGTAATGACTCATTAGGTCTCCTAACATTCGTGGCATGCATTAGTAAGTCGTCCTAGCCAGACAGCTTCTTCAAGGCGATGGGTCACCTAACGACTCATCAAGTCAGAGTATGAGTCGTTAGGTCCCTCATGGCTATGGATACCCAAAAGCTCCAGTACACTTACTAAGTGTGCCCAGCATCTCATGATGAGTCGTCAAGTCTCCCGACGACCCGTTGAGTCTTTGTTATATCCCTGATAATTTTTCAGTAATTTTTCTACCCAATCCTCATGACTCTCACAACGACTCGTTACCAGACGCAACGAGTCATGGCTTCAATTCGTTGCATGCACTGGTCTCTTACACTTCAAAATTGATCTCTTCCCATGACTCTAGGAATGAGTCGTCCAATGAGACGACGACTCGTTACCTGACTAGCAGTCTACACTTGATCAAATTTTTGCCTTACTTTGCCCACTTCACATTCCGAACTTGTCGTCCTACAACACTCAACAAAAACACCTTATATCCATATAAAAATACCCAGAATTTGCATGTCTTCTTAGTTTCAAGTGTGAAATGTGTCGTAAAACTACGACAAATCAATGCCCTCAACTTAGAACTTTTTCATTTCCTCGAGAAAAACAAATAAAATAGAACTAACCCTATGCTTCAGTCAAAAGTACTCTAGGAAACCTGTGGCAGTCACAACTCAAAATCAAATCAAATTCTCTATCCCCTCCTCTATAATCAAAATACAAATCACAATGCATATGTAAAATTTTCAACCATGACACAAAGGAATTGAAGAATGGAAATACACTATCAACTTGCAGCCACGCATATAATCCTATGACACTTACCCAGATAGTTTGCGAACAATTTTGTTGACCAAATTCTCTCACCACAAAAAAGTCCCACACTCAGACATATGTATATGATCATGAAAATATTTTCTGTTGGGACTGGGTAAAAGCTCACTCGCGCTCATAAAGAAATTCTAACTGTGCACATTCAATACCATAAGCTTGCCTTTACTTTCAATAGTTCGATTTTCAGACAGTTTAACTAGGATCACTATAGGACTTTTTCAGCTTGTAGCATTGGCTCGGGGTTGGGTATGGTAGATATGGGAATAGTAACTTAACCTCATTGGCACTACACTAACTTTTGCTCCATTTAACCTCTTTTTCACATCTTTCCCTTTTCCCTTGCTTTATTCTTTTCTTACTTTCTTTTGCAACTACGGGTTCCGTTTTCCTTCTTTCAAGTGTTAATTATTTTTTCTTTCTCTCTTTCATTTTTTCTTTTTTCTTTTTGTCTCGTTTTTTTATTACTTCAATTTCAGACTTTATTATGCACACCGCACCCTCCTTTTTGTTTGAATTCCTTAATTATTTCCCCCCTACTTTTCTTATGAAACTCCTATAGTAGCAAACTTAGGAAATTTTCCTGTGTTGAGGTTCATAGTGTCCAAGGAGGGACCAGGGCCAAAATAAGTTCATTATAACCAAAGAAGGAAGGTGAATTGGTCTTAACTAAAAGAAAGGTCAATTTAAGCTCAAAATTGGGATCAAGGGATATTTATTTCCATTTGATAGTTCTTTTAAGGCTAAAGTGGACTATTCCTCAAAAACGACCTACGATCCTTTCCTAATTTCCCGTCCCATACCTTAGTATGACCGACCAGGCAAGTTCTTGATTGAAACACACAACAGAACTAACTCTATAACTTACTCACATAATGGAAGAGCCAACATCATCACTTCTACAAACTTCTTGTTCAGGTATAGTCATATAATGGTAAACACGTTTATAGTTTTAATGTCATGCAAAGATTCACAAAGGTCATGCTTGTCTACTTTAACACACACACATAAAGAAAATTTAGGAGGGGTATCACATTACTCACTTCAAATAAATTCATGTTATTAACAGCCTTATGTGGACCAAAGTTTTTTTCGACTAACACAAAACAAAACACAAAAACCTAAACATGTCAGTTCTACTAGATAAGGAACACTTGAGAGAAAAGATATCTGTCAAAAAACATCCTCGGGTTATGTTCAACAAAAATACAGGTAAGCCACCCTACCCCCATCAACAAAAGTATACGGTGTCCTCAATGCATATAAAAAAGTAAATATGGGAATAGGGAACATATCTGCACAACCTAGACATCTATGGCCTGGTTGGTGGAGGGCGCAGATACACCTCTAGTCTCCTCTCCTACGCTACCGGGATGAACCGGAGCACTCTCAAATCCCACAAAGCTCGTACCCTCTCCATGAGCTCTCGCAGCATCACTTTTGGCACTCTCTCAAGCCTCATCTCTGGACAACTGTAGTGCTGCCTCTATATCACTTCTTTCCCTATTCTGCTCACGTAATAGATCACCACCCTCATCTTCACTTATCTCCTCCCGAGGTTTCTTCACTTTTTCATGCGCGACCAACTCCTCAGTGATGAAAATTACTATAGGAGGTAGCTCCTCCTCACTCTCATCATCTACCGCTTGAAGCACGGGTTGTGAGATAGCAGAAATTTGTCGTGCAGATAGCTCTGGCACCTCTAGGTACCATCTAGATAACTTAGGCTCCTGTAATTGAGCAAGGAGCTCATCCATTCGCCTTTCAAAGCCGTCCAATCTATAATGCAATGACCTGGAGATCCCCTCCTACTCTTTTGTGACCCACGACTTAACCTTCTTCATCAGTACCTTTACCTGAAGCGCCTTGTGCACCTGCTACTTTTGGGCTTTCGCCAGCCGCCTAGCAATGTCGGTAAGAAACTCCTGTGAGATTGTGACTAGGACAGCTAGTGAAGCACGAGAGGTCGCAACGAGTTGGTGAGCTATTGTTGCAGTGGATAAAGAATTTGGGACATCTGTGGTTGATGGTGTATTGGCTGCATTAGTAGAATCAAGCTGGCTACCAGTCTCTTAGGCCTCAGATGGCTCTACCTCAAGCTTTGTAAATCTCGCAAGCTAAGTCTGAAAATCTCCGCTCAATGGTTCTTCTAATAATGTAGCCAAGCGGATATGGCTGATTGACTCCTTGCTTTCAACACTGAGTTTGTCTTATCTCTTATCAACCCGATATCAGTAATCTTGTCGACCACCACTATCTAATCTATGAGTAGAAATTCCGGCATGTGGGTGTTATACCCTGACAATTCAAGGATCGAACCCGAAAGTTGAAGTGAGGAAAAACTAGAAAATGGCACTTTATTTGCAGAATGAGTCACTGGATGACTCGTGAGGAGACCCCACAAGTCGTCAGGTGGCTCATGAGGAGGCCTGGGTGAAATAATGGATTGAGATCCCCATGAGTAAGGGAACGACTCTTGGTCAGCCACCATGAGTCTTCACGTCAATCGTGGGATGGAGTTGGAATATTTATAGGAGGATTGTCCAGTGTACTCAACGGAAGGGACCCCATGAGTCATGGCCAGTCCCAATGACTCATGAGGTTAGTTTTGAGCAAGCAGGTTGAATGTTATTGGAAACTAAGGTAGTGTACCTGACGGAAGGTGAAAATGAATCATGGTCTTAAGGAATGAGTCGTTAAGTCCCCCGTTATAAGCCCTAGGAGATCAGCTATCTAGTGTACTTGACGGGTCACATGACGAGTCATGGCCTGTAGCGACGTCAGATCGTCCATTAGGACCCCCTGACAGTTAATTTCAGCGATTTTAGTAAGGACTTTTCCAAAATTACTAAATACTAGGGACCTATACTATGTCTTTCAAAGCTCGTTTTAGTGGATCTTTAGCAGGGGAAAACTATTCCAAACCATTCTCCTCATGCATGCAAGTTTGAAGGTTTGAAGAGGAGATTCAAGGCTAATATCATGGTTTCCAATTGGAATCTTAGCTGGGCAATTAGGGGTGTTAGAATTCACCATCCCCATACATGTAAGGCTATGAATGGGTCTCTTCTTCAACACCCATGCCCAATTCCTATCAAAATGTGATAAATTGTCTATGATCAAGTATGGGGTTTTATCTAATTGCATGATTCTTCAATCTCTATAAATGGGTATGATTAGACTGTATTTACATTGATGGATTATGAAGCTTGGGCAGATTCTACGTTGTTTTTACTTATAAAAATAATTTTCCTAATTTTTAATCTAAAACACCCATGGATGATGAGTTCATAGATGAAGTGATTTAGGACAAATGTGTGATGACTATGAGGTTGATGATACCAGATTAAGGACTCGGTATGGTCACTATGAATTTGTTGTTATATCTTTTGGACTGACTAGTGGCCCTACAGCTTTTATGGATCTGATGAACAGGGTATTCAAGGCATATCAAGATATGTTCGTGATTGTGTTTATTGATGATATCCTCATATACTCTAGGAGTGAGGAGGAGCATGTTGCTCATTTAAGGGTAGTACTTCAAACCCACAAGGACTGGTAGTTGTATGCAAAGTTCAGCAAATGCGAGTTCTAGTTGGATTCTGGGGCATTTCTAGGCCATGTGGTGTCAAGTGAAGGTATAAAAGTAGATTCTCAAAAGATCGAGGAGGTAAAGAATTGTCCCAGACCAGTGAACCCATCAGATATCAGGAACTTTTTGGGCTTAGCGGGTTATTATCGGATATTCATTAAGGGTTTTTCATCCATTGCAGTACCATTAACTAGATTGACTCAGTAAAAGATGAAGTTCCAATGGTCGGAGGCTTGTGAGAAAAGCTTCTAGGAGTTGAAGGCCCGACTCACTTCAGCTCCAGTGTTCACTTTACCCGACGGTAATGATGGCTCTGTTGTATATTGTGATGCTTCGAGAATTGAACTGGGATGTGTGTTGATGCAGCATTCGAAAGTGATAGCGTATGCCTCTCGACAATTAAAGGTTCATGAGAAGAATTACCTGACCCATGATCTTAAGTTCGCCGCGGTGGTGTTTGCATTGAAGATATGGCGGCATTACTTGTATGGGGTCCACGTGGATGTATTCAGGGATCACAGGAGCTTGCAATATGTGTTCACACAGAAAGATATAAATCATCAGCAAAGGAGGTGGTTGGAGTTACTGAAGGACTACGACATGAGTGTCCTTTACCACCCAGGCAAGGCTAATATGGTTGTAGATGCACTTAGTAGGCTCTCTATAGAGTGTGTGTCCCACGTGGATGAGCGAAAGACGGAGTTGGTGAGAGATGTCCATCGGCTTGCAAGGTTAGGGGTTAGATTGATCAACTCGACCGATGGCAGGTGGAAAAACGGGTCAGAATCATCCTTTGTGGTTGATGTTAAATCTAGGCAGATGAGGATCTGATTTTGAGAAAGCTGAAGGAGGTGGTGCGGAGTCAAAAGGTGGAGGTTTTCTCCCAAGGGGGAGATGGTGTGCTACGATACTAGGGTCGTTTATGTGTCCCAGACATTGATGATTTGAGAGTTTGGATATTGCATGAGTCACATAGTACTAGATATTCTATCCATCTAGGATCTATAAAGATGTATCGGGACTTGCGGGAAATCTACTGGTGGTATGGTATGAAGAAGGATATTGCAGAGTTTGTACCCAAATGTCCATACTATCAGCAGGTGAAGGTCGAACATCAAAGGCCAGGAGGTCTACTTTAGGATATTAGCATTCCCACATGGAAGTGGGAAGAGATTAATATGGATTTCATTACATGTCTACCTCGTACTTACGACACTGTGATTCTATTTGAGTGGTGGTTGACAAGTTAACCAAGGCTGCACACTTCCTACCAATTAAAACCATAGATTCAGCGGATGATTATGCCAAATTATATATCCGAGAATTGGTTCGACTTCATGGAGTGCCCTCATCTATTATTTCAGACCGAGGTACTCAGTTTACCACCCAATTCTGGCGTTCTTTTCAAAAGGGACTTGAGACTCAGGTTAAGCTCAATACAACCTTTCATCCACACACAGACGGCCAGGCGGAATTAGACCCTGGAAGATATGTTGAGGGCATGTGTGATGGATTTCAAAGGTAGTTGGGATGATCACTTGCCCTTGATCATGTTTTCTTATAACAACAACTATCACTCTAGCATCCAGATGGCACTGTTCGAGGCTCTTTATAGGAGGAGGTGTAGATCGCTCATCGGATGGTTTGAGGTTGGGGAAGCCGCTATGATAGGGCCTGATTCGGTTCATGAGGCCATGGTAAAGGTTCAGTTGAGAAGGGACAGGCTGAAGACCGCTCGGAGATGATAGAAGTCATATGCTAATGTGAGGAGGGAGGACCTGGAATTTGAGGTAGACGATTGTGTATTTCTAAAGGTATCTCCCATGAAAGAAGTCATGCGGTTCGAAAAGACAAGGAAACTCAGTCTCCTATGTTGGTCCCTATCGGGTTGTTAGGAGAGTTGGTAAGGTGGCGTATGAGTGGGATTTTCCATCAAAGTTATCTTTTGTACATCCTGTATTTCATGTATCGCTTTTGAAAAAGTTTTTAGGTGATCCATCCTTAGTAGTCCCGGTGGATCACGTTGGGGTAAAAGACAGCCTCAATTATGAAGAAATTCCCGTGGAAATCTTAGATCGTAAGGTTCGGAAGTTAAGAAACAAAAAAGAAGCTTCAGTTAAGGTTTTATGGAGAAATCAACATGTTGAGGGATCTATGTGGGTAGCCGAAGCGGATATGATGGATAAATAGCCATATTTATTATCTATCGATTTAGTTTTGACTTTAGTTATCAGTTTTGCCCTATGACTCTATTTAAATTCCTGTTCAGTTCATGTGTTCAAGTTCATTTATGAGTATGAATTTGTATGTGAGATTTGAATTCAGTTCATCTATGTGGTTCTTTTTAGAGGTAGTCATTTTGTGAAAATATCGTTTAAAATAATCAGTATTGGAGTATAATAGTTGTATGTTTCTGTTTTTTTCTTGTTTTTAACATTCGAGGATGAATGTTCCCAAGGGGGAGATATTGTTATACCCCGATAATTCGAGGATTGGACCCAAAAGTTGAAATGGGGAAAAACATGAAATGGCACTTCAGTTGGAGAACAAGTCATTTGATGACTGGTGAGGAGACCCCACGAGTCGTCAGGTGGCTCGTGGGGAGGCCTTTGGGAAATAAAGGATTGAGGTCCCCAGGAGTGAGGAACGACTCGTGGTTAGCCACCACGAGTCTTCATGCCAATCGTGGGGTGGAGTTGGAATGTTTATAGGAGGATTGTCCGGTGTATTCAACAGAAGGGACCGCACGAGTCGTGGCCAGTCCCAACGACTCGTGAGGTGAGTTGTGAACAAGTAGGTTGAATTTTATTGGAAATTAAGGAAGTGTACCTGGCAAAAGGTGACAGCAAGTCGCGGTCTCGTGGAACGAGTTGTTAAGTCCCCCATTATGAGCCCTAAGTGATCAGCTATCCAGTGTACTTGATGGGTCACATGAAGAGTCGTGGCCCGAAGCGACGAGTCATCAGGTCGTCCGTTAGGACCCCTTAATAGTTAATATCAGCAATTGTAGTAATTACTTTACCGTATTTACTAAATACTAGGGGCCTATACTACATCGTTCAAGGCTCGTTTTAGTGGGTCTTTAGAAGGGGAAAACCTATTCTAAACCATTCTCTGCATACATGCATGTTTGAAGGATTGAAGAAGAGATTCAGGGCTAAATCTCAAGGTTTCAAATTGGAATCTCAGTTGGGCAATTAGAGGGTGTTAGAATTCACCATCCCCAGGTATGTAAGGCTATGAGTGGGTGTCTTCTTCCACACCCATGCCCAATTCCTATCAAAATGTGATAAATTGTCCATGATCAAGTATGGGGTTTTACCCAATTGCACGATTCTTCAATCACTATACATGGATATGATTTGATTGTATTTATATTGATGGATTAGGAAGCTTGGGCAGATTCTAAGTTGTTTTTCCTTATAAAAATTATTTCCAAATTTTTAATCTAAAACGTCATTGGATGATGAGTTCATAAAAGAAGTGATTTATGAAAAATGTATGATGATGATGAGGTTGATGATGAAAAGCATGTTTCTAAAACTACCCATGATTATGTTGTTGTTTTTAAAATGAATTAATTAGGTCCAAGTATGATAAAGCTTTGGGTGATTCCCACCTGTTGATTTAAAGTGATGAATTTTCTGACATAAGCTTACCACATTGTTTGAAGTAAAATTTCCCAAATTCTTATTATAAATTCTAGCTTGTGTTATGTTGAGTAAATATTTTTACATGTATCTTACCACATGATTTGGAGTAGATGCTCCCACATATGATTGAGTTTGTGGTATGTTTCGGAATAAAGCTTCCTGTATGCATGAATTCATAATTGAGATGTATGTCAATGTTGAGTTTCATATCCATATGATGTCTAGTCAATGCATGATTTCATTATGAGCTTTGTCAATAGAAAATGTTGAGCTTGGTTTCATACGATGCTGAGTTATGCATGATTTCATGTTGAGCTTCGTCAACAGACGATGTTGAGCTTCGTCAATAGACGATGTTGAGCTTTGTCAATAGACGATGTTGAGCTTTGTTATATATGATGTAGAGCATTGAAGGTTTTTGGGAGAAGAGTCTAGCACCGAGCGAGTTAAGGGTCAATTGCCCTATGCCCCAGAATTACATGCAAATGTAGGTTGATACTATTATATTATTGGGACCTCCCTTGTGATCTATCCCCGACCCGATTGACCCTTCTGCTTGATATCAAAATTATGGTATCGTCCATTGCCATGGCAAGGTTATGCACGGCTCCACCCCCTTAGTATGATAGTTGGGACCACATAAGCTCTATTGTGGTATATCGATTAGGTGACGGGTCTCCCACTGTCTATATCATTCAGATTTGCATATTCATTACTCATAATGATTACTTATGCATGCATGTTCAAAAAGCAAGGTTTGACTCATTGTTCAGCTTTTGATATAAATATTATGTTTCATCTTTGAGTCATTCGAGTCAATCATGATGTTCTAAAGCTATGCATGGTCTTGTTATGATAAGAGTACGATTTAAGAATGAATGCATGTAGCCTTATACTTACACTTAAAATCTTATGATATGTTATGATATGTTTGAAATGATTTATTATACTTAAGCTGTCTTACTTACCTTTCTTACTAGGTACATTCCATGTACTGATCGTATACTTTCTATGTTGCATCGCTTTATGATGCAGCATCCGTTCCCGGGTTCAGCCCCTTTTGTAATTTCTTATCAGAGTCAGCACCTACAAGAGTGGTGAGTGCTCATTTTTTCGAGGACTAGACTTTTAGTTTCATGTCTTATGTAAGTTTCTTTTTTTGTGGAGTTAGTTGGGGTCTTTTCCCATCAACTCATCTAGACTAGAGGCTTTCGGACTTATGTATGTATAGATTCAGATATTATTCTGATGTGCTGTTGTATGAGACTTCCACTAAGTTATAATTATGTTTTCTTCATGTTTATTGAATGAGTTAGTTGAATACTTATGCCATAGGTCTATTTTGGGTCTCTCGGGGTCCCTTGTCCCATGTCTATGATTCGGGCCTCCGTTCGGGTCGTGACAGTGGGAGTCCTTATAGAGCCGATCTATGGGGCATGTGAATGGAATGCTGGTGCTTTCTATGATAGCTCACTCTCGGATCTCCTCAGCTATGTATCTCAGGAAGTTGATAGCATACCCCTCCATAAAGCTTGTGACCAGTGTCGTTCTTTCCAATGAAACCACATTATCACTACTGGTAGGTACCTTCTTGTGTCGAACTAGTGACCACCAAAATTTTGCTTGAAAATTTATAGTGGCCTTCTTGATTTGTGATTCCGATCCATGTAGCCATTCTATTAACGTACACAAGTGGCCATGAATCTTTTCCTCAACTCCTACAACCATTATTTTCCTTCTCTTTCACGATTCTCACTCCTTTACTTTTTTGGATTTTTCACTTAAGCGCTTAGGAGTTTTGGATCAACTTCAAGGCTATTGAAAGAAAAAGATTAACCTTAAGTTGCAGCTATCAAAGAATAGGATTAAGGCTCAATGGGTCTAACTAGGATCAGACATTCAAGATAGATAAAGCGAGGGATAAAAATTAGGCTCATTCAAAGAAATGCCTAAATCATCTCCTACAATCGACATCCCTCATTTCGCTTTGTATACACACCTGGCATGTTCTACACACTACAAAATAGCATGGAATATCAAAAAACCTTACACTCACAGCACATACTCAATTAAAGACAGATTAAGTAGACTCTTAACTCAGCAAATTACAAGAATTCAAATTAAGCTTCAAGCACATAGAGTTACATTCAAGAGCCTAGGTATCCCAACCAAATTTATACAACTGGTTAACATTCTTCTTAATTAAAACCACTTGCATCTTACAATCATGTACAACACATAACAAGAACATCAAACAATCAATCAGCTCAAGGCTCAAACACAACACCTATTGACTAATTTCCCCTCAAGACGGTCGTCATCCATCCATCATTGGGAAAAGTCCCTAACTATGACAGAAAAGTTATGTACAAATAAATGAATATTTTTATTTCTCAGTTCAAACTGCCCCCCTTTAGAAAAGAACCGAAAAGAAATACCAAAGGGTGGATGAATTGTGCTCAATTAAAATTTTCAATAAAAATATTATACCCAACACCACATTCACCGGAAATAACTTAGCACAAAATTCTGAAATTTCCCTCACCCCAAAATTAATTTATGATATGTCCCCAAAGCATAATTTAAAAGCACGAATAAAGGTGAGAGATACTTCCTGAGGCCTCTAGGCCTAGCTAGCAGCATGTGTTGTCAATTTTTCATCTTGGGGATCCTCAATACCACACTTGCACTTTGAAATGCTCCTTAGCTTCCTCTTCTAAGGGTACTCAAACTTCCCCTCAATTTTTGCTTAAGTCACACCAACAAAAACAAAAACAAAAATTGAATATAACAAAATACAAATAGAGAAAGAGAAATTGTACCTGTGGTACTCTTTGGTTGCCTACCAAGCAGCGCCTTATTTTAAATCGCGGCACTGCGCATCAAGTTTCACCACCTTTTCCTCCACCTTGAGGATATGAATATCACCCCTAATTTCTTCCCTAATTTCCTATTATGCTCTAGGGGTAGTGGTGAAAAATTTAAGGGACCAAGCAGTACATGTCGCCTCTTACACTTATTCGCCCTTAAGTAAGTGAAGTTGTTCTGTCTCTTTGACATAGCAAATTGCAGAATATACGGGGCTTGTTCCTCACCTAGACCTTTTTATATAAGCTTGGAAGACTTTATTTTTGGGTTGTCACCAAAACTTAATGTCGAGAAATGCTTCGACTGGGGCACAATACACCTCAACTCTGAAACTGCATTGTCCTTGACCTCCTTACTTTTGTACACCTTCTCAACATCAACATCTGACTCCACATGTACGTCAAATGGTTGGAACTCTATTTCCCCTTTTATGACTGGATTGGCCATATATGTTAGACCATCATAGAGACTCTCAGGAGCTTCTATTATTGAGCTTGTAACAAGAACTCACTCTTTTCTTCTCCTTGAGATCCTTCTTGAGTATTGGCTAAGACAGTGACTTGCAAATCAGTGCAAGCTTCAGCCTCATCTTTTATCTCCGTGAACTTGGCTTTGATCATTTCTAGGGCCTCTCCATTTTCCTTAGTTTGAATTCTCATTACTTCCATCTACTCCCTCACCGCTTCTGTCTACTCAAGGACCTGTTTTAACATGTTTTCTATCTGAGTTTGGTGTTCTAAGTCCTCCTCTTCATCATTCCTGTACTTATCAAAATTGCAGAAGGATTATAGTAGAGGCTTGGGGGAGGTAAATATGAATTTGGACAACCATTCTTATGGACATCCTGACCACCATATATATATTACATATATGATAGTATTGACTCAAGTGGGGTCCTCCACAATTAAGACAAGATTGAAATATGGGTATCCACCATTCAACCCATTTGTAATCCATGATGTCATGTCAAGAAGGGTATCAAACTAAAAACAAAAATAAAAGAAATCTCAAAATAATATTTTTTTCAACACTTAGAAAATTCTACATCAACACAAAAATAAAAAATTCAATAATTTCTCTAGTCCCTGGCAATGGCGCCAAAAAATTGTCACGCCCCAGCACACGCGGTCGTTGATCTTGGGCAGATTTATATGCCCAAGTGATACTCGAACGTATCATTTTCGTCTTGTTTATTGTGCAATGTGTATACATTTTCATGTAATTGGTAATAAAATGTGAATTTATACTAACCAACATGATTAGCATTGTTTTGTAGGTAAAACATGATTTTGAGGAGCTAAAATGCATGTTGGAACAATATCGGAGTTGGACTTGGATGCGAGCACGGAAAAGACATTGGAATGCACAATGTAAAGGGGCTCCGCGATGGAGCCGTGCCACGCTACCATCGCGGAGGCACACTGCATGGAGGATGAATTAATTTGGCAATTTCCAGTGAAGCCTCGCGACAGCTCCGTGGCACGGAGGCAAGCCTCCGCGTTGCATGCCGTGCCACGTTGAGGCTAGATTCCCGGACCCTGGATTTCCAGTGAGGGTCCGCGTCCACGCCGTGTCACGGAGGCAGTGCTCTGCATTGGCCTCCGTGACACGTTGCTTGTTATTCTGGGAAAAATTCCCAATAGTATAAATAGAACACTTAGGCTTATTTTTAATTAATTCAGACTTGGTGGAGCAGGGACGTGGGTTACAGGCAGTTGAGGGACGAAAAAGCTAAGGGTTTTTCTCTCTTTCTTTCTTCTTTCAATCAATTGTTTGTATGATTAACACTTGTTTTAGGATGATTAATCCACAAATGAGTGGCTAATTCTCTTCCTTGCTGAGGTTATGAACAATGGTGATGAATTTTGATTATTGAATTGCATGGTTTTTCATCTTCTTCTTCTATGTTGTTCTATTAATTCTTGTTTGTACTGCATTAGTGTGTGGCCGACATTAATGTACATCTAAAAAGTCCGATTTCACTCGAGAGAGCACGAAGTTGGAAAGTTGTGAATTAATAGGGTATTGTTCTTAACTTGATTTGGGAAAATTGGGTTTTGATGTGCTTTCCTGATAGAAATATACTTGAAATCCGTATTAGTCAATTTAGGAACCGAAATTGTATTGCTAGGTCATAAATTGCATTTGATCACAGAAATGTAGAAGGATGGTTTATGATTCTTAAGTGAGATTAAATACGAGAGTTTTAATCTCTTGGCTAATGTTCTTGGCTAGCAACTAGAAGAGAAGAATAACCGAATTATGATGATAATCAAGTTCATTACTTGTTCTTAACCTTGGCTGCTCGTATCCATAGTTTCAATTCAAAGTAAATAATTGTTAATAGTTTTAGTATATAATTTATAAACAAAAATTATTTAACTTTTGGTTACGTTGTTGTCAGCATAATTAGAAGTAAGCTAGAATATAGTATACTTAAGCAATTTTACTTATCCAGAGTCTCCTTGGTTCGATACTTGGCTTACTTAGCCACTTTATTACTTGTTTGGCCACGTGCACTTGCGTGTCGGTTTTAACCCCTACCACAGCACCGGACAAGTTTTTGGCGCCGTTGCCGGGGAAGACTAGGCAATTGGTGAAATTGTGTTAAGTGTAAATTTACTGTATTTTTGTTTTATTTTCTTAAGTGTTGACAACTTGGTCTTAGCCTGTATTTTGCAGACTTAATTTCTGTGAACACTGGCAAAGGACAAGGAGCTGGTGGAATCTTATACAGAGCCTGAACGTGAATTTCATAGTAAACGCAGAGAAGCTCTACAAAAGAAGTTGCAGTTGCTCAGACAGTCTATAATGGAGCAACAAAATCCACCGGTTGTGAGGGCAATGTTAGTGCCCGACGAAGCAGCAGCAAGGCCGGTTCGCGAGGTGGCAATCCCACATGCCAACAATGTACATTCAAGTATCCGCAAACCAGAGCCTGGAGGGAGATTTGAATTAAAGCAGAATATGGTGCAACTTTTGCACACAAGCGGGCAATTTACCGGTCTCCCTCATGAAGACCCACAACAACATCTCCAGAATTTTTTGGTGATAAGTGACACTTATATACCCGCTGGAGTGTCACCTGCTTATGTTCGGCTCACCCTATTTCCGTTTTCCTTACTTGGTGAAGCCAAGAGGTGGTTAAAAGCTGAACCACCAAATTCTATATCAACGTGGGATGATCTAGCACGGATGTTTTTGATAAGATTTTTTCCCTTTGGTAAAACAGCCAGACTTAGAAGTCAAATTCTAAGTTTCAAACAGAGGGAGGGAGAAAATTTATATCAAGCCTGGGAAAGATTTAAATCCATGTTGCGGGACTGTCCTCATCATCATCAGTCCAATCAGGTGTTGGTACACACATTTATTGAGGGTTTGGAACCCCATACTAAAATTTTGTTAGACTCAGCAGTTGGAGGGCAAGAGCTGGAAAAGACTTATGAGGAGCTGTACACTTTGCTCAACCGAATTTCACAGGGCAATCCAGAATGGAATGCAGATTCATCTCGAGGGAGAGCAAGGAAAGCAGCAGGAGTGCTTGAAGTGGATGGATTTACAGCTATCGCTGCATAGATAGTTGCCTTGCAGAATCAGTTAAACAACCACTTCAGCAATATGAACTTGAACCAACCTTCAGCTTCAGTCAATGCGGTCCAGCAAATGTGGTGTGAAGTGTGTGGCAACAGTGAGCATTCAGTTGAGTGCTGTGGAGCAAACCCAGATTCGGTTAACTTTGTGGGCAATGCACAAAGAAATCAGCAGCAGTTTGGTAGCGACTACAACTCAAATTGGAGGAACCATCCAAATTTTTCTTGGGGTAGCAACAACCAACAAGGCCAAAGTTCGGGTTAGGGTATGCACAGGAATCAAGGAGGGCAACAGAACTACTAATCCCAATTCAGAAATCACAATGCCCCTCCTCCACCACTATCACCTACCATTGAGGAAATGTTCAAGACCATGATCGCTAATCAGGCGCAATTGTAGGCTGACTATGTTAAATTGGCATCCGAAGTGAAGAATAATCAATTAGCGACCAAGGCTCTTGAGTATCAATTTGGGCAATTTGCTAGTGCCCAAAACACAAGGCCCAGAGGAGGACTGCCTAGCCACACGGATCCTAATCCGAAGCAGGTAAATGTGGTGACCACGAGGAGTGGTTTGCAGTTGAAGGAGGTGGAACCGGAAAGACCGCCTCAAAAGTCAGGAGCAGCAGATGTTGAGGGAGAGCAACTTGCGGATAAGGGGAAGACCAAAGAAGCTGAATCAGAAAGGTCTCCAACCCCATTCCCTCAACGACTCAAGAAACACAAGGAGGAGGCGTGTTTCAAGAAATTTATGGAGGTGCTTAAACAGGTACATGTTAATTTACCTCTTGTTGATGTCTTGCAGGGAGTGCCAAAATATGCTAAATATATTAAAGACATCGTGGCCAACAAAAGTCGTCTGACTGAGTGTGCCACGGTAGCTTTGACGGAGGAATGCACTTCCCGGATCCAAAATAGACTGCCTATGAAGCTAAAAGACCCTGGAAGTTTTACTATCCAGCTTACAATTGGGCAGAGTATCCGAGCTCGTGGATTGTCCGACTTGGGGGCGAGCATAAATCTGATGCCATCTTCGGTATTCAGAAAGTTAGGTCTAGGGGGTCCTAGACCTACAACCGTAATCTTGCAGTTAGCAGACAGATCCTTAGCTAGGCCGGATGGCGTTGTTGAGGATGTGCTGGTGCAAGTGGGCTCCCTCATTTTTCCGGTCGATTTTATTGTTCTGGATTTTGAACCAGACGCTGAAGTCCCATTTATTTTGGGACGACCCTTCTTGGCAACCGGAAAAGCATTAATTGACGTGGCTGCGGGTCAACTTACAATGCGAGCACATGACACGGTAGAAGTGTTCGATGTGTACAAAGCACCCAAGCTCCCGATGGTAAATGAGGAACTCTCGGTGATCAATGTGATTGATCATGGGAATGCTAAGTACATGAGTGATTCCCGAGAGTTGATGGGAAGACCACCAGATAAGGTTGAGCACTACTGGGGGGAGGACAATGATCGTGAAAAATCGTCCATCACCCTAGTGGATAATTGAGCATAAAGGACGTCGAGCCGCGACGGTAAACCAGGCGCTGCACGGGAGGCAACCCGTGAAAAATATTTTTTTTCTTTTGTTTTGTAAAGTGTAAATAGTTTTTATTTTAATTTTTCTTTTTCTTGATTTAGTACAAATTTTTCTTTTTAGTTAGTATATTCTTCATTTTAGTTAGGGAAATCTATTAATCTAACCAATTTTGTTTAGTAAGGTGATTTTCAGGTCAACCGGAAAAAAAATGTGCATGGAATCGTGAAGGAAAAGGCAAGGTATGAAAAAAATGAATAAAATGAAGAGACAGAGCACTGGGGCGATGGCTCTGTGTCACGGAGGAGGGGCTCTGCGTTACCCTCCGTGACACGTTGAGGTTAAATCTGGATTTTTTTAAAAATTCCAGAGGACCATCGCATTAGCTCCATGTCACGGAGGAGGGGCTCCGCGTTACCCTCCGTGACACGTTGCCCTATATTTTGTGACGGGTCACACCGGGTTGCCGGGTGACCCGCGTGTTTTTCTTCATTTTAAACCCCGAAAAACCCCTTTTTCCCCTCATTTTCTCTCTTCTCCACGACCAAACACCTAAGTTCCCTCTCCCAACCAACGTGCCACGCTACTAAGCAAACAATTTGTCAAGTTTCTTCGGTTATTCAACGTAAAGGTATGTTTTCCTCGTTTCACTCAAGTTTTTGGCGATTTTAGTCGAATTTAAGCATGGGAGGTGAGATAAATCACCCTAATTAGCAATTTAGCATGAAATTGAATTATTCTTTAATTGATAAATGTTCGGAATGTTGTAATTAGCGTTTGAACTTGTCGATTGCATGAATGATTCGAATCTGATTGTAAAATTGATTTCTAGGGCTGGGGTTGTTAAAATCGAATCGGGTAATAGATTGGTGAATTATATGCCGGGGTGTGTTTGTACATTGAGAATAAGTCGTTGTAAATATTGTTTGGAGGTAATAGACGATGAATTCTCGGGTTTTGGGAAAACGTAAAAATTGTTCAAATTGGTTTGGTTATTTGGATTCGTATGTATATAGAATTTTTGTCGTTGTTTTTGTTTGTTGTTTTCGTTGATAAGTGCGATGGGTGAATTGCTAGCGATGGTAGGATTGGGATTAGCTGTATGAAGTCTGAGTAGTACGCTAAAAGTTAGTCTGTCGAAAATTTTTTTTGAACGCACTAAGCATAAATTGTATAGTTGTTTGTTTTTGGTGTAAATAAAGTGATCCTTACCGTAGTATCGTAAGAGTAGCTAAGGACTAAGTGTTGGGTAAACTTAGTTTAACTCGACCTTAGCCGAAGCTAATATGCATTTAGCTTGACATTGTGCTTGTTTATTTGTATTGACAGGTACAATGGCGAGTAGGCAGGATAAGGGTAAAGGTGCATCTACTTCAGGCACCGGGAGAAAACGCATGAGACTGGGCACTGCAGTCCCAGCTGCACCAGCTGTTCCGTGCGGCCAACGCCACCAATACGGAACGAGGTGGGTGACCGATGAAGGGAAGAAGTGGTACGCTAAACATAAGGAGAGTAAGTACTTCCCTGAGGAACATATTGCACGGGAACCACTAGCACAGGAGTTCCCCCGTATTGTGCAGAGAATCAAGGCAGCTGGGCTCAACTTCATATTTCAGGAGCCCAAGGAGTGCAACCTACATTTAGTCCGGGAATTCTATGCAAATGGGAACCCGTCCATCAGAAGCCACACAATAAAAATCAGAGGGCAGATTGTCACTCTGGAACCCCAGAAATTAAATGCCATCATTGGAGCGCGGGACACAGACGCCCACGTTCTCCGCCAGCTGAACATCACCCCACCATACGCCGATATCAGACGCACTTTGTGTGGGGCTCGATCCACAGTCCGATGGAGCAGACATAAGGAGAGGGGTTACCACCAGACTCTGCCGTATTCTCAAATGAACAGGGAGGCAAGAATTTGGCTGAAAATAGTTTGTTCGTGCCTGATCCCGGGGGTGCACATGACGGATGTGACCCGGGACCGTGTGTGCCTGGTGTATGCCCTGATGAAAGGGCTAGAGATTAATGTTGGGGCGGTCATCATATCCGCCATGAAGAGAGCCCGACTACACTAGGGCCACAGGTATGGGTTCGGCGGACTCATCACCACCTTTCTCCGGGGCCTCGACGTCGAGGAAGAGGCTTTGGACTACATCCCGCAGTTGGAGCGGATGGCCCTTGATGTGACCAAAACCAAGGCCCCCGACACCACACACGGGCCAGTGCTGACACTGGGCGAGCGACATGCTCGTGACGATCAGTACATGGCTCGGATGTTTGGTATGCAAATGCTTCAGCTTCGGATTGGTGGGAGACCAACCACAGAGGATGAATTATGGCAGCTGGAGCTGGATTACCCATTTGGCGAAAACGCCAGAGCTTTGTGCCGATTGGGGCCAGCCTTCGTTGAGCCCACTGATGATGATGTCCCCACAAATGAGGAGACACGTCGGGAGGACTCCGATGTGGTGTCCGATGACGACGATGGAGGTGACTCGGACATGGGCGATGAGGCAGCAGCACTGGATGAAGAAGTTGAATATTTCGACTGATCAGGGAGTTCCACCACCCGAAATTTTTGTGCTTTTTAATTTTTGTGAACACTGGGGATAGTGTTCGATTTATGTATGGGGTGGGGAGTAGCTAGGTGCGGGGGCTGGGCTGATTTGCTGTATGTTCTTCCTTTGTTATGTTTGTATGTTTATGTTTCCCTGTGGTTGTGAGTGCAAACTTATTTGTATTTGTATCTGTACATATTTTTGTGGTAATTGATGTGTGTTGTGAAAGGTTGTGGTTGCCAGTGTAAATATTTTGTAAATTCTGTAAATATTTTTTTTTCTATCGAAATGATCGATATTTTTAAAATTTTTGCAAAAATATTTTGTAAATATTTTTTTTCCATCGAAATGATTGATGTTTTGCAAAAAATTTTCAATTTTTATTTTTGGGTTTCTCGGACTTTGTGTTCGGTTCTTTTACCGAGATTAGTCCCATTGAACCGATGTCATAGTTAGTGACCGTTCCTTATGATGGATGGATGACGACCGTCTTAAGGGAAATGTAGTCGGTAGGAGTAGGGATTTTAATTAGTTTTCAGTTTTTTTCTTTCTTTGGTGGATTGCATCACTGAACCTGTAGTTACTATATGGTTGTGAAATTTTAGTTGCGTGTTGTAACTGATATTCAAAATTTAAAAGTGATTCGTATGAAAGCATGCAATTTTGTGAATATGTTGAGTTAACTTGGCTGTAGAATTCGATTCGGTGTGATTGAGGCTTAATTTTTGAATTCATGTAATTGGCTAATTAAAGAGTCCGTGAATGCATCTTGAATCGAGCATGTGCATAAAGTGTGAAGTGAGGTATTGTTATTCCATGCTATTGTGAAGTGTCTAGAACTTGCCTGGTGTGTGTACAAAACGAAATGAAGGAGGTGTAGTGTTGGAAAGGATGTAGGCATTTCTTTGTTTTAACCGAGAGTTTCTATTTTTTTCTTGTCATACTCTACCTTTTTATGTGATTGTATACCCTAGTCAGCTCGTTGAGCCTTTAGCCAATTATTTCTTTCTTTTGTCCAAAATTGTATAAACTAAGCGTTATTCCTTTTTTTCATTAGCCGTAAAGTCTATACAGAACTCTTAAGCGCTTAAGAAAAAAAAAATTTCCCAAAGTGTCAAAGAGTGAGAATAGTGGAAAGAAAAAGAAAATCAGAGTGAGGAAAGAAAAGAAAAGGTTGAAGAGGCACTTGTTATAATGAAATGATAATGAAGGTGCATGAAAAACCTTTGTGTCATGTCAAGTGTGTTTGGTGAAATGGGCCATACGAAAGTAAACCGGCATGAATGGGATGAGAGGAAAAAGAAAAGAGAGAAACAATGTTCATGAGTTGATGGGAATGTGTTGAAAAGGCGCTTAAGGATGCTAGTGACTATTATTGGCTAATCCAATATATACTAGTTCCATAGCTTCCATTACAACCCATTAAAGTCCTACTTGATCTTACATTGCATTTCTTTATATTAGTGGAGTAATACACTAAGGGCAAGCCTGTGGGTCATGACATGATGCATGTGAATTCTTTTGGGAGAGAGAGTGAAATTAATTTCTACATGCCCCTACTTGAATGTTTGTGAGTCGCATGAACATAAAGGGGAAGATTCTCTTGAATTGTGAGGGCACATGCTTGATGAAAGATTGATTTTCGTGTCGGATATCTTGATTAGATGATTTGCATGCGTTTGCCGATATCGAGAGTCGATTCTTGAAGTCTAGGAAGTCTTGATGTATTAAAGTTCATTGCATTGTTAAGACCATGCATGTTTTCTTGATGATTTCCAAAATTGAATAATCGGTATGACCGTAGCATAAATTGTCGCACCATAGTGGCAAAGGTTGGGATGTAATTTGCATGAGTTGTGTATGTGTTGTTCGAGGACGAACAAGGATTTAAGTGTGGGGTAAGTGATCTTGGGCAGATTTATATGCCCAAGTGATACTCAAACGTATCATTCTCGTCTTGTTTATTGTGCAATGTGTATACATTTTCATGTAATTGGTAATAAAATGTGAATTTATACTAACCAACATGATTAGCATTGTTTTGTAGGTAAAACATGATTTTGAGGAGCTAAAATGCATGTTGGAACAATATCGGAGTTGGACTTGGATGCGAGCACGGAAAAGACATTGGAATGCACAATGTAAAGGGGCTCCGCGATGGAGCCGTGCCACGCTACCATCGCGGAGGCACACTGCATGGAGGATGAATTAATTTGGCAATTTCCAGTGAAGCCTCGCGACAGCTCCGTGGCACGGAGGCAAGCCTCCGCGTTGCATGTCGTGCCACGTTGAGGCTAGATTCCCGGACCCTGGATTTCCAGTGAGGGTCCGCGTCCACGCCGTGTCACGGAGGCAGTGCTCCGCGTTGGCCTCCATGACACATTGCTTGTTATTCCGGGAAAAATTCTCAATAGTATAAATAGAACACTTAGGCTTATTTTTAATTAATTCAGACTTGGTGGAGCAAGGACGTGGGTTACAGGCTGTTGAGGGACAAAAAAGCTAAGGGTTTTTCTCTCTTTCTTTCTTCCTTCAATCAATTGTTTGTATGATTAACACTTGTTTTAGGATGATTAATCCACAAATGAGTGGCTAATTCTCTTCCTTGCTGAGGTTATGAACAATGGTGATGAATTTTGATTATTGAATTGCATGGTTTTTCATCTTCTTCTTCTATGTTGTTCTATTAATTCTTGTTTCTACTGCATTATTGTGTGGCCGACATTAATGTACATCTAAAAAGTCCGATTTCACTCGAGAGAGCACGAAGTTGGAAAGTTGTGAATTAATAGGGTATTGTTCTTAACTTGATTTGGGAAAATTGGGTTTTGATGTGCTTTCCTGATAGAAATATACTTGAAAGCCGTATTAGTCAATTTAGGAACCGGAATTGTATTGCTAGGTCATAAATTGCATTTGATTACAGAAATGTAGACGGATGGTTTATGATTCTTAAGTGAGATTAAATACGAGAGTTTTAATCTCTTGGCTAATGTTCTTGGCTAGCAACTAGAAGAGAAGAATAACCGAATTATGATGATAATCAAGTTCATTACTTGTTCTTAACCTTGGCATGCTTGTATCCATAGTTTCAATTCAAAGTATATAATTGTTAATAGTTTTAGTATATAATTTATAAACAAAAATTATTTAACTTTTGGTTACGTTGTTGTCAGCATAATTAGAAGTAAGCTAGAATATAGTATACTTAAGCAATTTTACTTATCCAGAGTCTCCTTGGTTCGATACTTGGCTTACTTAGTCACTTTATTACTTGTTTGACCACGTGCACTTGCGTGTCGGTTTTAACCCCTACCACATCACCGGACAGTCGTACAAGTAATACAGTGGCCCTCTTTAAGAGGCGGGTTTCGAACCCACAGGGACTGGACTAATTCAGCGAATTATAAAGTTTGAGTGCTAATTTAACCTTCACAAGTATAGATTGTAGAAATTTCAGAAAATTCCAATTAAATCTAGAGGTGACCACAAAACAATAGAGAAACAATAATAAGAAGCAACTAGAGTTAAGGCCTGACAAACATGCAATGCTACAATTCATAATGATTCAAGTATGAAAACTTTAGTTGTTGTCTCACAGAGTTAATATGCAGTGTTCATGATATCTCGAGCCTCTAAACACAAAAAAAACTAGTCTCACACCTACATCGTTGAGCGGGGATGTGACGTCCTAATTCATGAGCAATTAACACTATGGATGTTGTCTACGGGGTTTATACCCTTGATAGTGGACTTCCGTACCTCTAATCATTAAATCTAACTTAGCTTCACAACTACTTCTACGAGCAGTGATGTGAAAATTCTAAGTCGGTCTCTAGCTATCATCCCGTTTTACTAACCAAGCAAGGCAAATTAGGTATAATTTCTATCCTAACCGCGAATACGATCGCAAAGATAAGAACTTGCTCCCTACATTATTATGTTCTAGCCTAAGGTAACTCTTTTGAGCTTTTACCTAAGCTTAACGAGTTTGGTTTCATGGTGATCAAGAATAAAAACTACTATAATGAAGAATGTAAGACAACAACAACTAAAAACTCAAATCAAAGAATAATTCACGCAATTATAATCATATCATGTGGCCTCAACCCTAGGGGAAGGGTTTTAGCCACTCATGTTCGCAGAAATACTCAAAAACATAATTAGAGTAAGATACTTACAAGAGTAGTTAAAAGAGAATGAAAAATAATGAATCCTAGGTAGAGTTCTTCACTTTTCCCTTCGCTCCTTTCCAGTGTTCTCAAAATATTTCATGATAATGAAATTACAAGCTAAGGGTTCAAGTTATAATAAGTTGGAAAATGAAATATTTGGCCTGTGTGAAAACCACTCTGTGTCATGCTAGTTATCGCGGAGATTTGCCTCTGTGTCACACTGGCTATCGCAGAGATTTGCCTCTATTACACTCAACTATTGCGGATGCTCACTCTTCGGCAGCCCCTGCTCACGTTGTTGAACGCTCCAATAATTCTCTGTGACACAGTGTTTACTCCAAATGTTCTTTTTAGCTTGTCTCATCATCCATAATCCGTCCCTCAATGTTTATCTTCAAGATTTTGACCATTATCTTCACATCGAGCTCCATATATTGGAAATTTCAACCTACAAAGAAAGCTAATAATATTTGTTACTCCATAGCCAGAATTTACACAAAATACTTAGATTATTCTTAAATTAAGGTACAACATGGGTAAAACATGGGTATAAAATAGTATTTGGGCATGTAAATATGCCCAAGATCACTACCCCATACTTAAAGCCTTGTTCGTCCTCGAACAAATCCTTTACATCTCATGCACAAGGAAGACTCACGAATTACCAATTGACATAAGACAACTCAAATTAAGGTCTACAATGACTGATTTAGATTGTAAGTTCAAATAAAGCATGCTATATATAATAAATAACACAATTAAAATCCAATACAACAAAGTTAAGAACTTCTAGACCAAAGAATCGACTCTAAAACCACAGCAAACTCACGCACAATAGCCAATCAACAAGTCCAACATGAATTCTATCTTTCCTCAAACATGTGCCCTCAAACAAGAGAGATACCCATTTTTCATTCGCAAGTTTTTCAATTATAACATGTATGGGTATATGAATAAGAATTCAACTCACTCTCACAAAGAATTCATATGCACTATGTATTGACCCCTAAGCTTGCCTTTAGAGTATTACTCCGCTAATTTAGGAATGTTGGAAAGTAAGATCAAGTAGGACTTCTCCGGCTGTAATGTAAGGTAAGGGACGGGTAGGTACTATTCTGGCCAGTAATAGTGGCTATCTTCCCTAAGCTCTTTTAATACATCACACTTTCATTACGGACATCTCTTCTCTTACTTCACCTTTATTCTTTTCACTCATTAATTTCCTCTTTTGTTTCCCCATTTCTTTAAGCACAGTAAGCTTATTAGTAAGGAGTACTTAAGCAACTTTTCATTCTTTTGTTTTCTTATTCCAGACCAATACTCATGCATTTTCATAAAAGTGTACCTCTAATCTTTTCCTCCACTCCCACACCGTTATTTTTCCTTCTTTTTCATGATTCTCACTCCTTTACTCTTTTGGATTTTCACTTAAGCGCTTGGGCATTTTGGATCAACTTCAAGGCTATTGAAAGAAAAAGATTAAGCTTATGTTGCAGCCGGTTAAAAATATAGGATTAAGGCTCAATGGGGCTATCTAGGACCATATATTCAAGGTAGATAAAGCGAGTGATAAAAATTAGACTCATTCAAAAAAATGCCTAAATCATCTCCTACAACCGACATCCCTCATTTCATTTTGTATATACACCAGGCAAGTTCTAGACACTACACAAAAGCATGGAATATTAAAAAACCTTACACTCACAGCACATGCTTAATTCAAAATAGATTAAGAAGACTCTTAACTCAACTAATCACAAGAATTCAAAATAAAGCTTTAAGCACATAGAATCACATTCAAGAGCCCACGTGTCTCAACCAAATTTATAAAAATGGTTAAAGTTCTTCTCAATTTAAACAACCTGCATCTTACAATCACGTACAACACATAACAAGAACATCAAACTATCAATCAGCTTAGGGTTCAAACACAACAACTATTGACTAATTTCCCCTCAAGACGGTCGCCGTCCATCTATCGTCGAAAAATGTCTCTAACTATGACAGAAAACTAGGTACAAACAAATGAAAATTTTAATTTCTAGGCTCAAAGTGCCCCCATTCGAAAAAAAACCGAAAAGAAAAACCAAAGGGTGGGTGAACTGTGCTCAATTAAAATATTTTCACCAAAAATATTATAGCCAGCACAACATTCACCCGAAATAACTTAGCAAAAAATTCTGAAATTTCCCTCACCCCACACTTAATTTATGCTATGTTCCCAAAGCATAATTTAAAAAGCAAGACAAAAGGTGACAGATACTTCCTGAGGCCTCTAGGCCTAGCTGGCAGCATGTGTTGTCCATTTTTTTTATCTTGGGGATCCTCAACCCCACACTTGCGCTTTGACATGCTCCGTAGCTTCCTCTTCTAATGGTACTCAGACTTCCCCTACATCTGTACTTAAGTCACACCAACAAAAACAAAAACAAAAAGTGAGCATAAACAAAATTCAAATAGAGAAAGAGAAATTGTACCTGTGGTACTCTTTGGTTGCCTCCAAGCAGCGCATTATTTTATGCCGCGGAATGATGCATCAAGTTTCACCACTTTTTCCTCCACTTTGAGGATATGAATATCACCCCTAATTTCTTCCCTAATTTCTTATTATGCTCTAGGGGTGGTGGTGAAAAATTTAAGAGACCAAGTAGTAGATGTCGCCTCTTACACTTGTTCGCCCTTAAGTAAGTGAAGTTGTTCTGTCTCTTTAACATAGCAAATTGTAGAATATACGGGGCTTGTTCCTCACCTAGACCTTTTTCAATAAGCTTGGAAGACTATATTTTTGGGTTGTCACAAAAACTTAATGTCGAGAAATGCTTCAAGTGGAGTACAATACACCTCAACTGTGATACTACATTGTCCTTGACCTTATTACATCCTCTAGCACACCCACGGGTTTCTTTATGGAGCGGTCAGCCATTAATGTCCTCATTGATATGGGTTTGGTGTTCCCCAACCCCAATTTTTCTTGAAAATGATAAGGGCATCAGATTTATACCTACGCCAAGACTGCAAAGGGCTTTCTTAAACACACATAACCCGATAGTTTGGAATCGTGAAGGCTCTTGAATCTTCTCTCTTTGGGGAAAGATTGCTCCTCATCATCACACTACAGTGATGTGCTTTCTCTCTGGTGCCCACGTCTACCACCTTCTTCTTTTTCAACAGCTCCTTCATGAACTTGGCATATCCGAGAATTTGAAGTAGGGCATCCACCAATGGGATATTAATGGGAAATTTACTGAACATGTCAATAAATTTACTGAACTGATCATCATTCTTTTTCTTTTCTAACCGTTGTAGATAAGGGGTGGAACTCTTGGTTCTTGCTCCTTATCATTTGAGGCTTTCATGTCAGCTTCTTCTTCATCAACATTTGAGGGAACTTCATCAGCCTCTCTCTCACCTTCTTCTTCAACATTTTCAACACCGCTTGTTTCTTTTGGCACAACTTCAGATTCATTTTCATCTACTATTTTAGGAGAAACAACCTCCTTAGGCTTGACATCTACATCTCCAACCATCTTAGCACTCCTCGTGATGATAACATGCATTTACTGTCTTTCTTTGTATTTGGCATTGTATCACATGGGAGTGTTCCTTTCATTTAGGGTTCATTTGAGAGGATAAGTGATTCATTTGAGCTTCCAAATGCTTAACTGAGGCTGAATGGGATCTCACAGTTTGGGCAAGGTAAGACACCTCCCCTTTCAATTCTTTGACCCTGCTGTCGGTTGATTCCACTTTCTTGAGGACTCTAAGTAACATCTCTTCAATTTTCGAGTTAACCGTATAGGTCACACCTGGATGAGATTGGGAATTTTCAACCTTATTTTTAGGAGGGGGAACATGTGGGTTTTAACTTTGATGATAACGGTCTCCCTCTCGATTTGGTTCTTTTGTGCCCCATCTTTCATTTCTATCAGGCCATCATTATACGTCGCGGGTTCTCCAACCTTGATTCTCTTCACATGGGCGCCAAGGGCCTTGATTAGTCCCTTGAAAGCTTTGTCGCGAATCCCCCATCTGATTTGCCATGTATTGGCACTCCTCATCGTATCTCGGTGGCGGTGATTGTCGCTCAATGTGAAATGGACCCTGCATAGCTACAACATTTACAATTTTGGGCCCTGCCTCCATTACATGTTTTGTCATTAGTTCCAGCTGCGTCATCATTTTAGCAAAATTTTCATCTCGCTCTTCATCTAATTTTCATAACTCAGCTGCCAACACACTAGAACCAATATCATGCATCGATACATTGGTCTTTCTCATATTCCATGCCCTATTTGACTTTGCCATTCTATCCAAAAGGGCCTTAGCTAATCTATATTTCTGATCCATGATTGATCCTCCAGCTAAATTATTGTCAATGGAGTCTAGAGCTTGGTAAAAACTTTGAAGGACCACTCTATCAGGGAGACCATAGTTGGGGCATAGGGAAATCTTCTTCTTGAACCTTAGTCATGCTTCATGCAATGGTTCTCTTGGCTCTTGCCTAAAGTTCGTGATATCATCTCTCAGCTGCAACATTTTTGATAGAGGGAAGAAATGACCAAAAAATTCTACAGTCAATTCTTTCCACGATGTAATGCAACCAGGAGGGAGTTCCTCCAACCACATAGTCGCCTCTCCCGTTAGGGAGAATGGAAAGAGCCTTAACCTGATAGACTCTTGAATTATATTAGTTATGTTAAAAGGCTAGCAGATCTCTAAGAAATTCCTAAGTGGCAATTTGCATCCTCACTTGGTTTGCCCCAGAAGAGCCCTTTCATCTGTAGCAAATGTAGCATTGTACTTGTCACATGGACATGACATTCCCTACAATAAGCGGTAGGCGAATGAATCCTACAATTTCGGGCATCACCGGATTATCTTCTTCATGTTCCCTAATACCCTCAAATGAGCTGTCCCCTGCTTGCGAGCACAGCAAGATTAATTTCAACACTTAAGATGCAAGACTAATTCAAATTAACAATCAAACCAAGAATATAAAGCACTAGTCCCGGACAACGGTGCCATTTTTGATGATGTCCAAAATACACTCTTAGTTACTAAAGGACATAAACGGTCATTGTATCAAAAAAAATACCAACAGATGTCGGGGTCGAATCCCATAGAGACTAATAAATGATATGCGCAAGTTTTGTTCAGAAAATTGAAATTAGTTTGCACCACTCAAAAGTAACAAAGCAACAAATATTTTGGGGGAGACTTGATGTTAACAATAGGGTATAGATTCTAACTCTACTAATTAGAATGGAAAAATAACCAAAGTTGTCAACAATAATGAGAAGGACTAGAGGTGTGGTGTAGATGATGTGCTAATTTAACAAGGCTATGCTAGATCATCTCATCAGTTCAAATTGTGTAAATAACTTTGAGCAGGCAGGCATTCTATGTTTTTCAACCTCATAAATGACTCTTTCTAGAGTTTTTTCAAATCACTAGACACAATTAAATCAACCCAATCAAGTTTGGATTAATAATTGCACTAATCTCTAGTTATTAGCTATTAATTAGGAATGAAAACATGGATTTGGCTATGTCTATCCCAACTCCACACATCACATCTATTTCCACCATCTAATTCTCTCCCAATACTTAATTCTTCTCTTTCAAGTAGAAATCAAGAGAAGTAGACCCACATCTGCAACTATGGATCTTCAATTATAAATTGGAGAGAACTTAACAGATTTACACTAGTTAAGCAATATTGAGATGAATCTAGCAATACCCTATCTAATTAAACACTCATCACCATACACCTCTAGATAATGATTTAACTACATATGGTTATGAAACTAAAGAGCATATTTAACAATAAACTCATTGATTTCAATAATAAGAGTAGCAAAATAAAATTCAACAATATGTCTTCAAAAATGGTGGTACCTTGCTACAGAGGAAGAAGAGGACAAGAAAAACAATATACAACAATTTCCACAAATAGAATTCTACTTTCTTCCTCTACAAAGAGAATGTTCAAAAAGCTATATCTGATAGGTACAGAGTACTTCTTTCTAGAATATATCTAAAAGTAGGGCATCAGTCCCCTCTTTTTCAGTATTTGGCATATTTTCCCCTACTCACGCATTATGGTACTTGCGAGAGTGCCATCGGTTCGCTGGTTACATTTCGTGAACAATGGCTATTATTGATTACTGCTTCAGTGATTTCCAATGTCATTCGGCAATTCCTTCGGCGATTCATCAGCCTCCAACTATGCTACACCGATTTCTTCCTCTTTGATCCAGCAAGTTCAGGTTCCAGTAGAAGATTTAACCTGTGAGTCACCGGTTGATGTCCGTGACCACTGGTTTCTTTAATTCCACAAGGCAGTGATCATCTGCATTTGGCCAGCATTTCGCTGGTCGGTTTTCATCTGATTCCCTTCTTTTTTCTCCACTTCTTGCTCTTTTCTTCAAATCAGATATATGAACATAAAAAGGAAAAAAGGGCATAAAATTCAAATAAATGACTTGAAAACGAAGTTAAGGCTCATGCTTAAAAGCCTAATGAGTTGGTAAATTACCAACTCATCACCCAAGCCGCTGCTTGAAACTTAGGAACTCGCTTTTAAGCTTGGAAGTCTTGCTTGAGGAAAGAACCTAATGAGGAACTTCCTTGCTATGTCATATCAAGATTTGAAAGAATTTGGTCGCTCGACCTTAAGCCGCCTGTTTGCCTCTCCCAACAGCGAAAATAGGAAGATGGTGAGTCTGACATAATCAGTTGACACTCCGATGGGGATGAAAGTGTCACTGATCTCCAAGAAGTTCTACAACTACTATTGTGGGTCTTCAAGTTTCATTCTCGTCAATTGACCACTAGAGTGCAACATTTGCACCATGTTCTGCTTCAGCTCAAAGTTGCCTCTAGTCTCCAGTTTGCGGATGCTGGAGGTCATATATGTCGCGAGTGGGATTGCCACTTCACAAACTGGTCGGGTTGCCATTGGATCTAGCACAAACTCTTTTGGCCCAGTTGGTGGATCCTATTATCATTCAAGAATCTACTCTTGTAACTGCTGCAACATTCACTCTAGAGCCTTTCTCGGGAGCAAGTGCAATTGTCATTCAGGCTCCAACAATGGTGCCACCAATTCTCTATTCCTTTCTAGTTCTGCAAAGACAACCTGTTACCTGCAATAAAGCAGAGTAAGACCAAGTTTTTCAACACTTAAGAAAAATAAATATTACACAAAAACTAAAAAGTTCACTAAACGATGCCAGTCCCCGGCAACAACGCCAAAAACGTGTTGCGCCCCAGCACTTGCGCTAGCGTACACGGTCGTACAAGTAATATAGTGACTCTAACGATCCAGATGCCCAAACCACAGGGACTGGACTAATTCAGTGAATATTCAAGTTCACGTGTTATATTAAATTTCACAAGTGTTGATTTTTGAGATTTAAAGTTGAAACTAATTTTATGGTGATCACAAATAATTCGGAAAAACACTAATGAGAAGCATCTAGATTTAAGGCCAAACTTTCATGAAAAGTTAAAATTCACAATGGTTCAAGTATTGAAAATTTATTTGTTGTCTCACAGAGTTAATATACTATGTTCATAGTCTTTCGAGCCTCGAAAAAAAATAAATTAGTCTCACACCTACATCATTGAGCGGGGATGTGAGGTCCTAATTCATCAGCAACTAACAATGTGGATGTCGTTCACGGGGTTGATGCCCTTGATTATAAACTTTCGTACCTCTAATCATTTAACCTAGAATTAACTTCACAACTACGTCTAAGAGAGGTGATGTGACAATTTAATCCTAAGTTTCTAGCTATCTTCCCATTTTATTAAAGAAGTAAATCGAATTAGGTATAATTGCTATCCTAACCGCGAAACCTGTCTTGAAGATAAGAACTTGATCCCTGCGTTCTTAGTTCTAACATAGGGTTGCTCTTTCAAGTTTTGTCCTAAGATTAACAAGCATATTTCAATGGTGATCAAACATTAAAACGATGGAAAACATGAATGCAAGACAAAACAACAAAGAAAAGTCAAACCAAAGACGAATTCATGCAATTACATTCATGTCATG
Organism: Datura wrightii; assembly: GCA_035772735.1. Lineage (NCBI taxonomy): Eukaryota > Viridiplantae > Streptophyta > Magnoliopsida > Solanales > Solanaceae > Datura > Datura wrightii. Next base: position 1,951,019 of record JASDFA010000014.1, on the reverse strand, counting down.
TGGCCTAGACCTTAGAAGAAGGATTTTAGCCACTCATGTTCATAAAATTATTTAAAAACATGTTTGAATGCAAGTACTTACAAGAATAGTTAAAAGAGAAGTAAAGAATTCGAACCCTAGGTGAAGTTCCTCATTTCTTCCTTCGCTCCACTCTTTTTTCCCAAATAAAATACGTTATAATGAAATTAGAAGCTAAGGGCTCAATTTATAGTACATGGGAATTTTGTAAAAACTGGCCGAGGAGGGACCAGCTCCGTGCCATGCTGCCCATCTTGGCAATTTGCTGGCGTGACACGGACTCATTGCGCATGCCTACTGGTTTGCTAGCATCGGCATGCCATGTGTGAAGGCTTTGCGCGTCTCCCGACATGGCATGCTTCCTATCACGCGCAACACCTAGCATGACACGACCTTTAGCGTGCAGCATGGCCTGGCGTGGCACGATGCCAAGGCGCAGGCGCACTCGTTGACATCTTCATGCGCGTGCGCGCACAGCATGGCCCGGCACTAGGCACGCCTTCGGCATAGCGTGGTACGTTTGTAGCTTATGTAGCCTTTCTCCCTTGCAACTTCATGCCATATTCCTTGCACTTATTTTCAAACTCCCTTCATGTGCATTACCATCATATTTAGCCCCTACTATGCATATTTGACCTGTAAATAAATGCTAATCACATTGGTTAGTTCATGCACTTGATTATTCAAAATCATATGAGAATTTAAGCAATTAAATTGACAAACATGAATAAACTAAGTTATAAAATAGCACTTAGGCACGTTAATATGCCTAAGATCAGTAGCCTCTGAATCTAATAATGCATACATAGTAAGATGGAATACTCGTAACATACCAATTACCACATCAGGTGAAGTCTCCTATTCCTAATGAGATGATAGGGCATAAAATCTATTCTGGCGCTGACCACCAGCTATACTAGTTGACGCACCCGACTGAGCTAAGAGTGCTGGTGGAACTAGTGAACTATTGGTTGGGTCATGGCCGCTACTATGGCCCTTTCTTGCTAAAGGGAAGTCTTCGAGCAGATGTCCAGGCTTCCCACACCCGAAGCATGCGCTTGAACCTGTTAAGCACTCTTCAGTGTGCCTCCTATCACACTTGCCATAAAATGGAATACTGGGCTCTTCTAACATGCTCCCCTGAACATTAGAGGTTGATCCTCTTCCCCTCTAATCATGCCTAGGTCTTGAGAGAACACTGGCTGATGATGGCACTGGGGTTGACAACCTCTAGGGGGACTAATGGCGGTGTCCTCCACCGGACCTCTGCTGGGACTGTCAATAACTCCCTGTCCTTGCCCTCTTGGCCTCTCTCTCCTTCTCCTTTATCTGATCCTTCTCTATCTTCTAGGCATATATGACCAACCGTGAGAAGTCTAGATCACTGTAAAGCATAGCAGTGCTGCACTCGTTGACCACCGAATCTGATACTTCTTCACAAACCTTCTCATACGAGCCCTCTAATCTGCAACCATCTCTAGCGCATACTTAGACAGCTGGGTAACTCCAACTAATACTCTTGGATTGTCTGATGGTTCTGCTATAAGTAGACGAACTCCGCCGCCTTTGCCTCCCTCAAGTATCTATGGAAGAACCTATCTGACAAGGTAGTCGAGAACTCATCCAAACTCACAGGAACTACTCTCGCTGCCCTACCATCCTTCTACTGTCGGTACCATATATAAGCAGCCCCTTTCAGCTGGTAGGAGGATAAATCCGCACTCTCCTCTCTAGTCACCCCCATAATATGGGTTATCTTCTGTACCTCCTCAATAAACTCATGCGGGTCCTCATCCACTTTCGACCCTGAGAACTTAGGTGGGTTCATCTTGAGAAAGTTTTGAACTCTAGTCGTTGTTGCATTCCCATTCATAGGAATGTGGGCTACTGCCTGCTGATTGACTTGAGCGGTCATAGCCTATGCCAACATCTGAAATGCTGCTCTAAACTCAGCATTATTCACCACTTTGTGCAAAGGATCTGCTGGTGTTAGTGGGGCTTGCTGATGCCCATCTCTATTGCCATTGTCATGGCAATTTCCATTATCATACCTTCTACCATTAACTAGGCGTGGAGGCATGATTATGCAAACGCATATAGCATGAGTTTGAATGAATAAAGAGACGCTTCATCGTACGACATAGTTCATGAAATAAGGAAAATTTTCTAAAATGTCTTGTAGCGTCTTCCCCATAAGTGTGTGCCACTTCACACCCACAAAAATGACAGTACTCAATGTGGATTTTAGACACCCTAAGACATTCTAAAACTTTGCTCTAATAAAAAGTTTGTTATGACACCAGCTACGACCCCTAACAGAGACACGGGACCTAGAACCACAAATGGCTCCAAGTCCACCCATGGCATGAGCAAAGCAGCTAAGGAGCATACATCAAAGTGGAAACTGATAACTTAAAAATGAATAAGCGGAAGCCTGAACAACATAACATATAACAACGATCATAAATGGAGTCAATACTCAAATAAGCTGAAAGTCTACATAATGTTAATAAGCCTCTAAATTGTCTGATGAGCTGATGGGAGAATACCCCCAACTAGCTAGCTAAAGTTTGAGAATGAAATAGCATAATCAAACAACTAAACTGAATGTCCTCAGAAGATGAGGACACACCAACAACGGTAACTGAGCTAGACCATGGGGGAGCTGGACTAACGACAAAACTGACTTTGATCGATTGGAACTGTATCATGAAATGATATAGCATAGAGTATTCGGTTAGTACTTTGAATTTACCGATTATTTAAAGTAAGCAAAACATGCTGAGAAAATATTAACTGAAATCATGCATATCAATATAAATCATTAGATCATGAGAGTAAGGACTGCATGTTGAAAATTGAATTTCAGACATTCATAGTCATAAGCTGATTATCCTATCTGAACATAGTGACCCAAGATTTAGAAATAGAAATCATATGACGTGTCAAAGCTGCATTCATAAGTACAAGCTCATAAACTGATCATTGGGTCATACCTGCTGTAAAACATAGTATCATAAGTTAGGAATATAAATAATTGAAATCATGATGAATGATGGACACTCATCTTAAACGACACCATCATGATAGAGATTATATGATGCCTCAACTATCACACTCAAGTGGGCAGAGCCGTCCAAAACCTTTCCAGGGCTAAGGATAATACCATGATATTGATTTCAAGCTGAGGCCCCTTAGGGGCATGGGAAAACTCTCAAGGGAGGTTCCCAATGTAAATGTATACCTATATTGGTGCGTAGTTTTGAGACCCAGAATTTACCTGAACCCCTGGCCTACTCGGTGCTACACACTACTCCCAAAAACATACATAGTGCTCCCATCATTTTTCAATGAAGCTGAAATCATAATTACATGCATAGTCTGAAATTTGAACATTGGGAGTCTTTACTCTAAACATACCATAAGCTAAATTAGGAGTATTGGCTCCAAACCATATGGTAAGCTAGTCTTATTAACTTTAGTTAAATCATGATAACATACTTAACTTATGTGGGATTTCTCAAATCTTAAAAATCATGCATACGTGAAGTAGACTTCAAAAGTCAAAATCATAGATTCATACATGAGTAATTTATAAACATTTATTCATGCTAGATATCTCATCATACTTGAAATCATGAATCATAAACTTGACTTTTCTTAAAACTTGCACAATAGGACATCATTTCTAATAACACAAAATCATGAATTTATAATCAAATTGTGTATAAAATCTTCCCATAGATCTTAAAACATGCATTGAACATGAGGAGAATTGACCCATAGACATATCATCGAGAATTTCATAAAATTGGGTTAAAACCCTATAAAACCATATACTTGAATCAAAACTTGAATTCATGAACTTAAGGTGAAATTTGGGCATGAGAGTTAAAGGAAACTCCCATTCATAGCTCTACCTACCTGGGTAGATGGATTCTTTAACTATCCTAGAAAGAAAAAGAGAATTGGGGAAGAATTAAGAGAGTTGTAGATTGATCTTCAAATAGAAAATCAAAGCTTTGCATGCATGGGAGCCTAATGAATTGAGATAAGTTAAACCCTCTTAAAACACTCCTTTCAGGGCTTAAAATGATGTATTTAGGACTTAGGAGCATAAAATTTGTGAAAATACCCTTACTAATTTTGCAGGAAAAACCTCACTGTCAGATGTCATCACTAATACAACGAGTCGTCCTTCAATACAATGACTCGCGGTATCACCAGTTACAACCATCCACTTTTTACCAAGTTCTCAAACCTTCAAACGACAGCTAAATGGGATGAGTTGTTACTAGTCACAAAGACTCATCCCTTCCTCTTGTTTTCACCACTAACTTCATGCATAGTTACTGGAATCCTCCCAACGGACCCAAACAACTGGTCGTACCATGTGATGATAGGTCGTTGGACCCTTTTGTTTCTATGGAATCACACTCCTCTACTCCTTCCTACAAGAATAAGCCATGACTCGTTGTTCCCTACAACGAGTCATACCACGACACATACCATCCAACCCTAAACCACAGAAACAAATGACGACTCCGGACCACGACCCATTATAAGTACCTAGGAGTTGTATAATGGCCCATTGCTACTGGGCCTTCTTTTGCAGATACTAACCACGACTTGTGACCATGAGCCAATACATCAATCAACGGGTCATACCTTGACTCATTGGTCCAGGACCTGTCAACAAGAAACATACCACGACTCAATCCTATGACCTATTACTCCTTACTATACAAGTCGTTCTGAGACATTTTTCAAACATTTTCTATTGTTCATATTTCCAATACCGAATCTTGTCTTAGGAAATTTTGTGGTGTTACAAATCTGTTAACAAAAGTTTCACATTAACTTTCCTAATCTCTACTTCTGTAGGTTCAAGCAAGAAGAATATTCGGGCTAGTCCTAATGTTGTGCACCATTGAAAAACATTTAGTGATGATGTCCAAATGTGCTCCTCACTAGGAGAAAGTGTACATGATTGTCGCAATATAATTTACCCAATTCGTGAGTGGGGGTCAAATCCACAGCGAATGAAGATTAATAGAATCAAAAAGAATCATTGTATAAAAGCTTGAAAAGTAAATATTAGGGGTTGTAAGACCAAACTGTGAGTTCAAATTCAATCAACAAAACAAGACAACCCACTTCAAAGTAAAAATATGAGCGAATACTAGGGGTGTGATATTGATGAGGAATTAATAGGATTAGGGTTAACTAGAAAATCAAAGCATTACATATGAACAAAAATAGTTGTGGACAAGGCGACACCTAATGTTTCTCAACCACATGGGTGTCTTTTGCCTCGGGTTTTCTCAAACCCCAAGGTCCCATACAATCAACCACTATGTCTTGGGTAAGAATTAAATTATCTCTAGCCTCAATTCTTTAATTGGTGTATGAAAATGGGTATTGGCTATCTCTAGCCCAACCCCACTCAATCAAAACCCAGTTACCCACCATTGTTTTCTCACCTATATTCTATTCCTGTTTTCCAAGCAATAATAGGATAAGTAAACACAATCCATAATTCCAAATATAGATATTTTAGTTATAATTTATACAAAACAATGGATTTATGCGAAATAAGTAATTCTAAGATTAAGCTAGCAACACCCAATTCATTTTAGCCCTTATCATGCACACACCCCTAGCAAGGTATTTAACTACTCATAAATGAAGAACAAGATATAAAACCAACAAAGCAATCTTTATCATGCATCATTAATAAGAAACTTCAAGCTCAATTTGTTATTTAATGGACGTTTTTACCATAGAAAGACGAAGAATATGAAAGAAAAGGCTCTCACTTCTCTCTATATTTTTCTCCCTATAAGATTCAATACAAAAAAACTAACTATGCAATGTTATGGAATGGAATATTCTATTCTTTACAATAGGTGTGAAAATATAGGGTAAAGCTGATCCTCTATTTTTTTGCTGGACGAGTTTACCCCTTTGATGATGTCCTCACTTGTCAGGAACATATGTTGCTCAGGTGCGCATCTGCGAGGCGCAGATTGAGCGTAGCTGGGGGCCAGTAACTCCAAGCATGGTCCTACATTGGCACCTGTATTTCGCAGGTGCTAACTTGCATTCCGCAGGTGAGCTTTCAACTTTCAATAAGTGCTCTCCTGCATTTGGCCTGTGTTTTGCATGTGTCATCCTGTGAAAAGCATGTCCTTTTCTTCCAACACCATGCTTTTTGTTCAACTGTCATGACCCGAACGTACACACGGATCATAGAAACGGGAAAAGGAGCCCCAAGAGCCCCATGTCAACAAATGGAATGAGCATACATCTAATTCATTCACATAAACATGACATAATAATGGAGAAAAGATGGTACATGATGCATACATGATGGCTGAATACAACTTATAGACTGAAAAGCCTCTAATCATGAATGACAGATTGACGGGACAACACACCCAACTAACCCTGCAATACTGAAACTAAAAGTGAACAATAGAGTCTTAAAATATGGCCTTTGAAACATGATGACTCACCAAACAGGATGAATGGGATCTTAGAAGAACTACCGAGGAGGGTGAGCCTGAGAGCCGGGTCGTGTATCATGAAACGATACTGCATAGAAAGTATGCGGTTAGTATGTGAAATGTAATGAGTATGCAAAGTAAGTAAAATGTACATTTAAAATACATAAAATTTATAAATGATTAAAAGAGTACGACATCATGCTCGTATTTTAAACATCATAACATAACATAAGGCTTGAGGTTTTCATAACAGTCGAAATACATCGTAATCATAATCATAAGAGAAAAGCTTTACTTAATATGACTTGAGCCAAAATACATAATTATAACATGCATAAATCATGAGGAACAGTGGGAGATTCTCTTAACCGACATACCCAATATGAGCATACATGAAGTCCGACCTGTAAACCTAGTCGGGAGGCCGTTCCTACCTTGCCAAGGGTAGAACCATGAAGGGAGTGATATCACCATTAAAAGGGCCAATTGGGCTGGGGAAAGTCACAAAGGAGGTCCCAACATACCTACGGTGGCACATAGTTTATGAGATTCGGGGCTTAACCTCAGCCCCGAACCTACTCGGTATTCGATACTACTCCCAAAACATATATAGTGCTCATAGTATAACATGCACAAAGTCATGGGCTAGTAAATCATTATAATCAGAAGAATACTTCAACATACGTGAACTAGCAATGAATCAGGCCCGTGAGTTGGACAAAACATAATTCATGAATCATAAAATTCATACATACTTGTACATCATTCATATTACTTGAAATCCAAGAAATCATGATGGATAATTGATTAAATCCATAATTTAGAACATAATTAATAATGGGCATGTAAATATCGTTAATGGAAAAGTAGATCATATATCGATTCATCATGAGCCATGCATAATTAGGCTTAATTTCATAGAAATTGAAAATCGATAACATTATAAATAATTTTAATCATAAAAACTAAACAAAATCCAATAAAGTATATAAAGATTCTAACATCAAAAAACCCATTAAAAAACCATTACAATTTTATATAAATCAAACCCATAAAGTATATAAAGATTCTAACATCAAAAAACCCATTAAAAAATCATTACACTTCTATATAAATGAACTTCAAAACCCCATATGTTTTTAATAAATTTTTTCGTAAAATCAAAGAGAATGGGCATGGATGTGGAAGGAAACAACCATTGATAGCCTTATATACCTGGAAACAAGTAATTCTTAATCCCCCTTGAATGCCCAAGAAGGAATTGGAAGAATTTAAAGAGAGAAGCCTTAAATCACCCTTTGATGACCTCTCTCTACTCTTGTATGAATGAATGAAGAGATAGAATAAATTATCCCTCTAAAAACCCACCTTTCATAATCTAAAATGACCTAGTTTAGGGTCTTATAAGATGAAAAAGTCAAAAATGCCCGTAATAAATCTACCCTGAAAACTGTCCAGAATGGACCAACGGATGTAACCAACGGATCGTTAGAAGGAACGACGACCCGTTGTGTTGCTCGTCATTTGCACTGCTGAGACTTGCCTCCAGAACTAAACAATGGACGAACATGATGACTCGTCCTCTAAAACAACGGGTCGTTACATCGACCGTGCTTTCCCCTTCACAAAATTTGAACCTTCTTACCACGAACCTCACCACGACTCGTGTTGCTTCCAACAAGTCGTGGTCTTGATCCGTCACACATACTGGAAATATTGGCAACCAAATAATGACCGGTAACCACGGGTCGTTACTTCTTACAACAAGTTGTTGGACCACCCATTGTATCCTATCTGCTGAACCCAACCTCCTCCAATGCCTGTTAATGATGGCTCATTGTTTCGAACAACGAGTCGTTGTGTCATCCATCATCTCCACTTCCACCGAACTTCCCTCACCACAACTGCATACAATGATCGTGGTTTGAAACCACGAGTCGTTACATAGCCTGATCTGTGCTATTTTTTCCAATTTCAGCACTTTTCAACTTTTAGCTCCCGGGTCTACTCCTAGGCACCTTTGGGGTATTATATCAACTTTTTGCTTTCTCTATTTAAATTTAATACCTGCAAAAACCAAAGAGAAAGGGCTTAAAATCTTTCTAAATGATTTGAAAACCAAGCAAGCTCATGTTTAAAAGGCTAATGAGTTGGTAAATTACCAACTTATCATTATGCATGAAGAAAACAACAACATAGGCATTCATATTGGTTTTGAATCACTTTGTGTTGCCCTAGTTTTTTATTTTGCAATGATTCCCACAACCCTAGTTGTGGAGGCTTTAGTTATTAATGATTGTAGGAAAGAAATAAGATATTATAGAAGAAAAAATAATTAAGTACTTAAAACATTGATGGAAGAAAAACCCCAAACTCAACTGCATAATCAAATTTGTGAAAATCAATAACAATGATGAATTAGGTAAAAGAATTCGTGTATTTTCTCCCAAAGAAGTTAGAAAATCCAAAGACTACAATTGCAATGAAAAATATAAGTTCTATCTAAGGAATATAACCTTAAAGTATTTATACAATTAATAAATTCCATTCCTAAAATAATAGGAGTTATGTTGTCTAGTTATCCAATGAGTCGTACTGTCACAACTCGAACGTACACTCGGATCGTAGACATGGGACAAGGAGCCACGAAAGGCCCCAAGTCAACCCATGGCATGAGCATGGATCTAATTCATTCACATAAGTAGAAGACTTATCTAAGAAAACATAAACATGATATAATAACAGAGAAAAGACAGTACATGATCCATACGTGGCAGCTAAATACAACTTATAGTCTGAAAAGCCTCTAATCATGAAAGACGGGTTGATGGGACAACACCCCCAACTAACCCTGCAATACTGAAACTAAAAGTGAAAAATAGAGTCTGAACATGTGGCCCTCATAACATGAGGACTCACCAAATAGGATGTTACCAATCTTGGAAGAACTATTGAGTAGGGTGAGCCTAAGAGCCGGGTCCTGTATCATGAAATGATACATCATAGAGAGTATGTGGTTAGTATGTGGAATGTAATGAGTATGCAAGGTAAGTAAAATGGACACTTAAAATATATAAAACTCATAAATTATTAAAAGAGTAGGACATCATTCTCGTATTGTAAACATCATAACATTACATAAGGCTCAAGGTTTTCAAAACAGTCGAAATACATGGTAATCATAATCATAAGAGAAAAGATTTACTTAACATGACTTGAGGAAAAATACACAATCATAACACGCATAAATCATGAGGAACAGTGCAAGATTCTCTTAACCAACATACCCCATATGAGAACACATGATGTCCAACCTGTAAACCTAGTCGGGAGGCCCTTTGTACCTTGCCAAGGCTAGAACCATGAAGGGCGTGATATCAAAATGAAAAGGGTCAATTGGGCCGGGGACAGTCACAAAGAAGGTCCCAACATACCTACAGTGGCACGTAGTTTATGAGATCCGGGGCTTAACTAGAGTCCCGAACCTACTCAGTGTTCAATACTACTCCCAAAACATATATAGTGCTCATAGTATAACATGCGTAAATTAATGGGCTAGTAAATCATGATAATCATAAGCATACTTGTACATACGTGGACCAGCCATGAAACAAGGCCCATGAGTCGGCCACAACATAATTCATGAATCATAAAGTTCATACATACTTGTAGATTATGCATATATCTTGAAATTCATAAAATCATGATCGATAATTGATTAAATCCATAATTTAGAACATAATTCATGTTGGGCTTGTAAATATCATTAATGGAAAAGTAGATCATAAATCGATTCATCATGAGTAATGCATAATTAGGCTAAATTTCATAGAAATCAAAAATCGATAACATTATAAATAATTTAAATCATAAAAATTGATCAAAAACCCATAGAGTATGATAAGATTCTAAAATCACAAACCCCATTAACAAATCATTAGACTTTTATATAAATCAACTTCAAAACCCCGCACATTTTTAATAAAATTTTTCATAAAATCGAAGAGAATGGGCATGGGTGTGGAAGGAAACACCCATTAATAGCCTTATATAACTGGAAACAACAAATTCTTAACTCCCCTTGAATGCCCAAGAAGGAATTGGTAGAATTTGAAGAGAGAAGCCTTAAATCACCCTTTGATCACCTCTCCATACTCTTACATGCATTAATGAAGACTTAGAATAAATTATCCCTCTAAAAACCCACCTTTCATAAGCTAAAACAATGTAGTTTAGGGTCTAATAGCATGAAAAAGTCTAAAATGCCCTTAATGAATATGTCCTAAAAACTGTCCATATTGGACCAACAGATGTAACCAATGGGTCGTTAGAAGGAACGACGACCTGTTGTGTTGCAAGTCGTTTGCACTGATGAAACTTGCCTCAGGAACTAAACAACGGACGCACAGGACGACTTGTCCTCTGAAACAACGGGTCGTTACATGGACCGTTGTTTCCCCTTCACAGAATTTGAACCTTCTTACCTGGAACCTCACCACGACTCGTGGTTGCTTCCAACGAGTCATGGTCTTGATCGATCACACACACTGGAAATCTTGGCAGCCAAACAACAAACGATAACCATGGGTCATAACTTTTCACAACGAGTCATTAGACAATCGGTTGTATCCCATCTGTTGAACCCTGCCTCCTGCGATGCCTGCTAATAACGGCTTGTGATTTCGAACAACGAGTCGTTGTGTCGTATGTCATCTCCACTGCCACCCAGACTTCCTTCACCACGACTGCATACAATGACCAGTGGTTTGATACCACAAGTCGTTAGTTGCCCCGTTTTGTGTTATTTTTCCCAATTTCAGCAGTTTTCAACTTTTAGCTCCCGGGTTTACTGCTAGGGTCTTTTGGGGTATTACAATATCTCCCCCTTGAGAACATTCATTCTCGAATATAGGAAACTAGTAGAAAATAGAAACATGCAATTATCATATGCAAATACTGATTATTTAGCCCGAAAACTGACGGATTGACTACCTCTGAAAAGAACTACATAACTGAACCGACCTCATGCTTCACATACACATCCATTCACATAAAAGAAACTTGAACGCATGAGCTGAACATGAAAAATAAATAGAGTCATAGAGCACAACTGATACCTAAAGTTGGAACTTAGCCGGTATGGAACATGTGAGAGTATTTAGCCATCATATCCCCTTCGGCTTCCCACGTAGCTCCCTCGACATGTTGATTTCTCCATAACACCTTTACTGAAGCTATTTCTTTGTTCATTAGACTCCAAAATTGACAGTCCAATATTTCCACAGGAACTTCTTCATAGTTGAGGTTGTCTTTTACACCGACGTTGTCCACCAAGACTACTAGAGCTTGATCTCCCAAACATTTCTTCAAAAGAAACACATGAAACACGGGATGCATAGAAGATAACTCTGAGGACAAGTCCAACTCATACGCTACCTTACCAACTCTTCTCATAATCCGGTAGGGACCAACATAGCGGGGACTAAGTTTTCCTTTCTTCCCAAACCTTATGACTCCGTTCATAGGAGAAACTTTTAGAAATACCCAATCGTCTACGTCAAACTCCAAATATCATCTCCTCACATCAATATATGACTTTTGGAGACTCTGAGAGGTTTTCAGCCTGTCCTTTATCAACTGAACCTTCACCATAGCCTTGTGAACCGAATCAGGCCCTATCATAGCTGCCTCACCAACCTCAAACCATCCGGTGGGTGATCTACACCTCCGCCCACAAAGTGCCTCAAATGGTGTCATCTTGATGCTAGAGTGATAGCTTTTATTATATTCAAATTCAACCAAGGAAAAATGATCATCCCAGCTACCTTTGAAATCCATCCCATATTCTCTCAACATGTCCTCGAGAATCTGGATTGTTCGTTCTACCTGACCATCTGTCTGCGGATGAAAGGCTGTACTGAACTTAACTTGAGTCCCAAGCCCCTTCTGAAAAGACCACCAGAATTGGGAGGTAAACTGAGTACCTCGATTAGAAATAATAGACAAGGGAAATCCATGAAGTCGAACCAACTCCAAAATATATAATTTGGCATAATCATCTACTAAATCTGTGGTTTTCACCGATAGAAAATGTGCAGCCTTGGTCAACCTATCTACCACCACGCAAATGGAATCATATTGTCGACGATTACGGGTAGTCCTATTATAAAATCCATGTTGATCTCTTCCCACATCCATGTAGGAATGCTAATATCCTAAAGTACTCCTCCCTGCCTTTGATGTTCAACCTTTACTTATTGACAATTTGAACATTTGGCTACGAGCTCTGCAATATCCTTCTGCATGCCATCCCACCAATAGATTTCTCTTAAATAATGATACATCTTCATGGATCCCGGATGGATAGAATATCTGTTACCATGTGCCTCATGCAATATCAGGCCCCTAAAATCATCAATGTCTGGGATACACAGAATGCCCTGGTACCAAAGCACACCATCTCCCCATTGGGAGAAAACCTCCACCTTTTGACTCTGTACAGCTTCCTTCAATTTCCTAAAAATTCGGTCCTCATCTTGCCTAGATTTCACATCAACCACCAAGGACGATTCTAATACATTTTGCACAATAACGCCACCATCGGTCGAGTCGACCAATCTAACCCCCAACCTTGCAAGTCGATGGACCTCTTTCACCAACTCCTTCTTTCTCTCATCCACATGGGACACACTCTTCATAGAGATCCTACTAAGTGCCTCTGCTACTACATTAGCCTTACCTTGGTGTTAAAGAACACTCATATCATAGTCCTTGAGTAGCTCCAATCCCCTCCTTTGCCGAAGATTGAGATTTTTCTGCATGAACACATATTACAAGCTCTTGTCGTCCATAAATACATCCACGTGGACCCCATACATGTAATGCCTCCATATGTTCAATGCAAACACCACCGTGGCTAACTCAAGATCATAGGTTGGGTAATACTTCTCATGGATCTTTAATTTCCTAGAGGCATATGCTATTACCTTTCCCCGCTGCATCAATACACATCCTAGCTCGATCCTCGAAGAATCACAATACACAAAAAAACCATCCGTACCCTCAGGTAGTGTCAAGACTAGCGCGGTAGTGAGTCGGGTCTTCAATTCGTGGAAGCTCTTCCCACAAGCCTCCGACCATTGAAAGTTCACCTTTTTTTGAGTCAACCTGGTCAATGGTGCTGGAATTGATGAGAAAACCTCAACAAATTTCCGATAGTAGCCTGCTAGACCCAAGAAACTCCGAATATCCGAAGGATTCACCGGTCTGGGCCAATTCTTCACCTCTTCGATTTTTTGAGAATCTACCACTTGCACTTACTAAACTTGCACTTACTAAACTTTACGTACAATTGGAGATCCTTGAGAGTATGCAGCACTACTCTCAAATGAGCGGCATGCTCCTCCTCATTCCGAGAGTATATAATGATATCATCGATAAACACGATCACGAACATGTCTAGATATTGCTTAACCACGTTGTTCATCAAGTCCATGAAAGCTACAGGAGCATTTCTTAGTCCAAAAGGCATAACCACAAAATCATAATGGCCATACCGTGTTCTGAAGGTTGTCTTCGGGATATCACCCTCCCGAACCCTGAGTTGGTGATACCTAGACTTGAGGTCTATCTTTGAGAAACATCTAGCACCATGGAGCTGGTCAAACAAATCATCAATACTAGGTAAAGTGTACCTGTTTTTAATGGTGACCCTGCTGAATTTTCAATAGTCAATGCACATCCGAAGTGAACCATCCTTCTTCCGGACAGATAACACTAGTGCACTCCATGGAAACTTGCTCGGTCTGATGAAGCCCTTATATAACAAGACCTTTAACTAATCCTTCAATTCCTTTAGCTCGGCTGGAGCCATCCTGTACAGAGAATAGAGATAGGTTGCATATTGAGTAAGAAGTCAATGCCAAAATCAATCTCCCCCTCAAGAGGAACACCTAGAAAATCGTCGGGAAAGACCTCCGGATACTCACACACCACCGCAACTGACTGGATAGTCGGGGTATCAGACTCAACATTCTTAACCCTAACTAGGTGATATATGCAGCCCTTAGAAATCATTTTCCTAGCCTTAATATATGAAATAGACCGACCGGGTGGTACAGCTGAATTACCCTTCCACTCCAAGACTGACTCACATGGAAATCGAAATTCCACCTCACAGGTCCTAAAATTAACCGAAGCATAACATGCAAACACCCAATCCATGCCTAAAATGATGTCGAAGTCAGTAATTGCTAACTCTACTAAGTCTATGGAGGTGACCTTATGCAATACTATAATGGGGAAACCTCTATACACCCGCCTAGCTACGACTGAATCACCAACTGGAGTAGAGACTGAGAACTGTTCTGACGGGATTTCAGGGCTAACCCAAAAACTACTAGTAATATAAGGGGTCACAAAAGATAAAGTGTCTCCTGGATCTAAAAAGGCATAAGCATCAATATGGAAGACTTGCAACATACCAGTGACCACATCTATTGAAGCCTCTTATTCCTGGTGGGGCACTAAAGCATAAAACCTCTTTTGGCGCTGACCGCTTGCTGAGATAGTAGAGGCACCCTACTAAGAGGGACATGTTGCTGGAGAGGTAGAATTGGCTGCTCTCACACGAGCTCCACCGACCCATGATCTGGCTGAGGGGCAATCCTTATGTCTGTGTCCGGGTTTGCCACACCCGAAGCAAGCATCCAAGCCAACTAAGCACCTCCCAGGGTGATTCTTGCCACACCCCCCACAAACTAGAAAAGTGCACTCCACCTGCATGTTACCCTAGCCTCTCAGCTCTGAAGCTCTGCCCTTTCAATATCCTCTGAATCTAGATGGCATGTTGGTCGATGATGAAGTTGGAGCGATAGACCTGTGTAGGGACTGCTGACGCGGTCCACCCCCTGCCTGACCTGAGAAGTCCTATAGTTGTCAGTCATTTCCCTCTTGGACTCCCTCTACCTCTAGTAGACTGACTCCAACTGCTGAGAATGAAACACATTGCGGGGAAAGTCGATATCCTGATGTAGCATGGCAATCCTGCAATCCTTGTCTAGATAATCTGCCACCCCATGAACAAAATGACTCACCCGAGCCCTCTGGTCCGCCACCAACTATGGAGCGTACTTGGATAAATGAGTGAACTCCAATGCGTACTCCTAAATGGACATGTCACCCTATTTCAGATTCACAAACTTCGTTGCCTTGAGCTCCCTCATCTCCCGAGGGAAAAATCGATCCAAAAATGCCATGTGGAACTCTTCCCAACCTATCGGCCCTGCACCCATTGCCCTGGCATCTCTCCACTGCTTGAGCCATATTTGAGCCACCCCCTTTAGCTGATAGAAGGTCAAGTCAACACACTCCCCATTGTTCACCACCATTACCTGGGTGGTACTAAGAATCTCCTCAATGAAATCGTGTGGATCCTTGTTCACCCTAGACCCATGAACTCAGGAGGGCTCATCCTTAAAAAATCCCTCAGCCTAACTGCCGCTGCATTGCCATTCTGAGGGTAATGCGCCACTATCTGATTATAAACCTGGGCAGCCATGGCCCGTGCCACCATCTGAATCGCTGCCTTATGTCACGCCCCAAAACAGGGGTAGCGCGCAACTGGCACTCAATTAATAATTGATCGAGATGTCGGCTATATGACATTTGTAACTGTAACACTTAGGCCGTCCAGGCCATCTATCACAATAAACTGAAGAATAAACTGGACCCATAAGGTCTCAACAATATGGGGTAAACAATCGAAATTCAATCAAGGAAATTAGTGTGCTAACCAAGAAATAATAAGTCGACGAGGCCACAAACTGAATAACACTATACACACTAAGTCCACAAAGCCTCTAAAGAGTAAATTAACTGATGGCCGGAACAGGGCTCCGTCCTACCCATACCTAAATCTCAAATATCAAGCATAAATCACTAAGCCCTAGCTCCAGGAAGAAAGGAGCATACCAACCATCTGTTGATCTCAGGAACTGCTACTCAACTGGCCATCCTGACCTCTACCTTAACCTGCGGCACAAACGCAGGTCCCCAAGCAAGGGGACGTCAGTACGAATGAATGTACTGGTATGTAAGGCTGAAACTGTAACCATGAGATGACAATCCTGTAATAACTGACTTAGCACATAAACATATGGAGGATAAATATAACCTGGAACTCTGTTACCTGTAATTGATAACTACTTACTATAACATAACAGAAATCAAGATAAGTGAACTAGGAATAAGGAATGGTAACAACCTGGAATCTTGGAAAATGCAATTATGAAATGCACAATAAAGAAACTATAACTGTAATGCCAGCGACCAGCCAACTGTAAATCCATATATAAAATTCATCCAGCCGGTGTACTACACTGGGGTAAAATAAAATATCTCTAGCCGATGTACCACACCATGGTAAATAAAAAAGATGTCCAGTCGGTGTACCACACCGGGGTAAAATAAAAATATCTCCAGCCGATGTACCACACCGAGGTAAAATAAAAATACCTCCAGCCGGTGTATCACACTGGGATAAAATAAAAAGAAATCATAATCACCATCATAAGTGGAGCTGACAGAGGTCATAAAAATTATTTGAATATTGGAAACCATAAAATATGTTGATCAGTAACTATAACATGTGTAGGATCTTACCACGACTCTAATACTACAATTATTCCATATACATATAGGTCTTTCATTTAGCATTTAAATACATACATATGCTGTGAATGAATTCTAGGGAAGTTCCTAGAGCTGGAATATCATAAAGACATGTGTAGACTCACATTCATGATTTTAAACATCTCCTAGCAATTCTAACACGAGGAGCAGAGTGGAATTACTTAACCTAACATTTTCTATTAACAATCTTAGCGTTCATTTTATTCTTATACTCGTTTGACTTTCATACTTTCATATCAAGAGTTGTGAGCATACCTCATTCATTGCACATCATATCACATTTCGAGGTAACTTATGACCAGGAAGACATAACTTGTGTATCTCAAACCTGGAGCTCTTTAATATACAAATTCTAGGCAACTGTCTAGGGGATACCTTAAAATAAATAAAGACTTGTAATCGTGCTTCAGACAGCGTAGGCAAAGCTCATGTGAAAAATTGCAATATATGTGGAGCTTAGAAAAGCGTAGCAGCATTATAAACAGTTTAGAAACTTCCAAGAAAAATAAAATCCTTTAACACTTGAAAAAGTTAACCAACTCTTAGAACAAATAATCAAAGATAATTGTTGAAAGTACAATGAAGAACTTCTCTTTAACTTGAGTCACTACCTCAAAATACTCAATCCTAATTATTTCTTAAGGAGTTAACACTTTACTAGCCTTTCGTTAGCTTAACACAACTGAACATAAACAATATTATTTATACTCTTTTGCTAAACGTCTTTAGAACAGGGAAAATCTTGCTAGCTATTTGCCTAATTCATTAACAATCATAACACTTACCATCAAATTTAACAACCTTTAGCTCTACTTTTCGTATTCATCTTAAATTCTTTTCCAAACAGGATTCTTCACTCCCTACCTAATTATTTACTCTCGTGTTCACTATTCCAGCAATTCTTGTATGCACTTACCTTCTTACCTAATTGACAACCTTGTCTCTTAAACTCATCTTGCTCATATATTAACGTCGCTCAAAGGTTCTTGAAATAAACTACAAACATAAGTCATATACCTCACATATTACCTTAAAAGGTCTAACATTTACTCTTATCTCTCCTTTGCTACTAGCGCCTCAACTTTTACACTTAGGTTAATTTCCTTACAAATCTACAACTTTCAAAGAACATGTGACGTGTCTACTTAAAGCTTTAAGAAATTCTCAGGAGGTCTAGATAACTCAAGAGCTCTAATAAACATATAGCGACTTCCTAAAGGCAATCCTTGCCGCTTTAGCGCGTAATTTGAATTTAAGCATAAACATATATATATATATATAAACATATATATATATATATATATATATATATATATATATTATGATTTTCGTCTAACATGTTAACATCAAGATATTGTGCATAAGTACCATAAATATGTTCCCATAGTAATATCAATAGTTTACCCATTCGGGTTATATCTTCCAAGTTTAACGTATCGATTAATTAAGAAACGTATTAATTAGACTCTTAGATTAAGGAAGAGGGATCGAGGAATCACCTCATGGCCCTAGGTACCTTAAAACATGAATATGAGAGGGTAGGTAACTGTCCTAAGGAAATTCCATTTCGTTACCCTCGTTAGCCCTTATTGAGTTAAAACCCGATTTCAATTATTAGGTTTGTCTGCACGTCGTCTTCTTTCCATGCTTACCAAATTTCCTAGCAACCATAATGTGAAACAACTTTGACACCACAAATACATAGCATAATGTAAAGGACCAGCTCACAGTGCCCACGCCGAGGGGACTTCAGACTCAATTTACAACTATGACCATAATAGAAGGCAATTGCCCTCTCTGCTTCACATTCATGCATTCCAACTCTTTAGAAAATACACACCATAATACCAAGTAATCATAAAAATTGGGAGGAACCATAATATGCTACTACAGAAGCTCAAGTACAGGGGAATTCCGGATTAATCCTCGGCATGAATTCGTGCTTGAAAATCAAGAGACAAAGAACGCCTCACATACCTTTTTTTCCGGCGAGCTGTCTTATGTCGTTTCTTTCATTCAACAACCAGAAATTTAGCCCCTTAAATTAATTGAGTTTATCACCAAGTGACAAGGCTGTTTCAAGACAATTTATCCAGCCAAAATGTTACATCAATAGGCAGTCACAACACAAACAAATAAGGCAACACTTAGCATTTCTTATTTCAACTTGTTTCTACAACTTTGGGGGAAAATAGAGGTAGGAAATTACCTCACTTTTCTCATGAAAAACTAACACAAATATAGAGTATATTATCATCAAAACACAGCTATTCCAACCTTCAAAAACGAGCAGAACTTCAACAACAACATACCAAAAACGTCAGCCCAACATAACCTTCAATTTCTAGCTTTATCTAGGATTGTTAGACAAGTTAAGAAATTAGAAACACTTACCCTTGGCATGAGAATATTGTTTGATATAATAGGAGTATTTTCCTACAAATCACTTCCCAAAAATGCATAAATCTTGCTGCCCAAAACGCAGCAAAATAACAGCACAACAACTACAACAAGTCAACATACAAACCATAACTTTCTTCTAGTTTTCGTTCAAAAATTCATACACTTTTTAGAGATTTCAAAAGAGGGAAGTGACTTACTATTTCTTAGGAAAAATTCCTCCTAAGATGGAGTATAAGATTAGCTCAAAATAGTCCAAAACACGCAGCAACAACACTGCCAAAACGAAGCTACAAGGCAGCAACAACTTCACCACAATGTTGCCTTCACTTCCATCAACGCTTGCTTGTGTTTTGATGGTGTTTTCTTGAGGGATTTCCTCTTGGTTTCTAAGACTTTTCTACTGGAAAAGGGAGCGGATTTCATAGGGTAAGCAAGAACCTCAAACCTGAAAAATTTGTAAATGATTTCATAATCAAAAACATAAAATATAAAGGTGTTTGGGCGGTGGCCGTTTTTAGGGCGGTGGCCATGTCACTGCCCGATAGTGCTATCGTAAAACACCTATAACTTTTTATTCTGAACTCCGAATGATGAGCTGTTTGATGTTCTAAAAACTAGACACAAAGACATTTAATTTGATAGGTCGTGAGGCTTCTAATTAATTATATATTTGGAGACATAGTCATTAAAGTTGACCCTAATTTATAAACTTTACATATTATTTGTTTTTCCCATTAGTACACATTTCACTTGTCATCTATGATCAATATACAACCCGTACTTCCCTTAACATAGCATACTAACATCAAATAATTTTCAAAAGTTTTCCGGGGTGTAACACCTTAAACTCACCATAGGCAGCTGACTCTAGTTCGTGCTCCTCGCGAACGGGAGGGTCTGGATGATGCTCCTCACCATCAGCACCTTCATGATTATTACCATTACCATTTCTTCTGGAGTTCATGTGATGTGGAGGCATGATTCTGCAAAATCGAATAGCGAAAATTAGAAGGGTAAAGGACTTTCATCGCACATCATAGATCATGAAAGAAGGGAACATTTCCTAAACGTCTCGTAGCCTCTTTGTTAAAAGTGTGGTGTGCTTCACACCTATGAAAAGGACTCTACTTAACGCTGCTTTTAGACTTCCTAGGATACTTCAAACCTATGGCTCTGATACAAAACTTTTCACGACCCAAACGTACACCCGGATCATAGACACGGGACAAGGAGCCCCGAGAGGCCCCAAGTAAACCCATAGCATGAGCATACATCTAATTCATTCACATAAATGGAAGACTTATCATAAGAAGACATAAACATGACATAATAACAAAGAAAACACAGTACATGATCAATACATGATGCCTGAATACAACTTATAGTATGAAAAGCCTCTAATCATGAAAGATAGGTTGATGCGACAACACCCATAACTAATCTTGCAATACTGAGACTAAAAGTGAACAAGAGAGTCTGAACATATGGCCCTCGAAACATAAGGACTCACCAAATAGGCTGATAGCAATCTCGGAAGAATTACTGAGGAAGGTGAGCTTGAAAGTAGGGTCCTGTATCATGAAACGATACAACATAGAAAGTGTCCGGTCAGTATGTGGAATATAATGAGTATGCAAGGTAAGTAAAACAGACATTTAAAATATATAAAACTCATAAATGATTAAAAGTGTAGGACAACATGCTCGTATTGCAAACCTCATGACATAACATAAGGCTCAAGGTTTTCAAAATAGTCAAAATATATCGTAATCATAATAATATCAGAAAAGCTTTACTTAACATGACTTGAGCCATAATACTTAATCATAACATGCATAAATCATGAGGAATAGTGGAAGATTCCCTTAACCGACATACCCCATATGAGCAAATATGAAGTTCGACCTGTAAACCTATTTGGGAGGTCGTTCGTACCTTGCCAAGTGTAGAACCATGAAGGGAGCGATATCGCCATGAAAAGGTCCAATTGGGCCGGGGACAGTCACAAAGGAGGTCCCGACATACCTATAATGGCACATAGTTTATGAGATTCGGGGCTTAATCTGAGCCTCAAACCTACTCGGTGATCGATACAACTCCGAAAACATATATACTGCTCTTAGTATAACATGCATAAATTCATGGGCTAGTAAATCATGATAATCAGAAGCATACTTGTACATACATGAACTAGCCATGAAAAAAGGCCCATGAGTCGGCCAAAACATAATTCATCATAAAGTTCATACATACTTGTAGATCATGCATATAGCTTCAAATCCATGAAATCATGATGGGTAATTATTAAATCCATAATTTAGAACATAATTCATGTTGGGCTTGTAAATATCATTAATGGAAAAGTAGATCATAAATCGATTCATCATGAGTCATGCATAATTAGGCTTAATTTCATAAAAATTGAAAATCGATAACATTATAAATAATTTAAATCATAAAATATGATTAAAAAAACCCATAGAGTATGATAAGATTCTTAAATCACAAAACCCATTAACAAATCATTAGACTTTTATATAAATCAACTTCAATACCCCATAAGTTTTTAATAGAATATTTCGTAAAATTGTAGAGAATGGGCATGGGTATGGAAGGAAACACCCATTGATAGCCTTACATTCCTGGAAACAACTGATTCTTAATCCCCCTCCGAAGAATTTGAAGAGAGAAGCCTTACCCCTTTTATCACCTCTCTATACTCTTGCATGCATGAATGAAGACTTAGAATAAGTTATCCCTCTAAAAACACACCTTTAATAAGCTAAATCGACGTAGTTTAGAGTCTTATGGAATGAAAAAATCTAAAATTACCTTAGTGAATCTTCCCTAAAAACTGTCCAAATTGGACCATTGGATGGAACTAATGGGTCGTTAAAAGGAACGACGACCTGTTGTGTTGCTCTCATTTGCACTACTGAGACTTGCCTCCAGAACTGAACAACGGACTTACAGAACGACTTGTCCTCTGAAACAATGGGTCATTACATTGAGCGTTGTTTCCCCTTCACAAAATCTGAACCTTCTTACCACAATTCTCATCACAAGTTGTGGTCTTGATCCGTCACACACACTGGAAATCTTGGTGACCAAATAACGAACGGTAACCAGGGGTCGTTACTTCTCTTAATGAGTGGTTGGATGACCTGTTATCCCATATGTTGAACCCAGTCTCCTCCAATGCCTGCTAACAATGACTCGTTGTTTCGAACAATGAGTCATTGAGTCATTAATCATCTCCACTGCCACCCAGACTTCCCTCACCACGACTTCATACAACGACCCAAAGTTTTATACCACGAGTCGTTACTTGGCCTGTTCTGTGCTATTTTTCCCAATTTCAGCAGTTTTCAACTTTTAGCTCCCGGGTCTACTCCTACGCACTTTCGGGGTATTACACATAGGATCCTTCAGTAGTATTAGTCTGCAGCTTCTGCCATCATAGGTACTAGATGTTGGTATGACTAGTACAATGGTATTATGAGTCTCAGGAGCTTGCCGTGGCTTGAACTTTCGAAACCTGGCATCTCAGATGTTTCTCGTACGGGTCATTGGTACAATTTTTACCGTGTTTGTAGACTCGTACAACCCTATCATTCCATGAATCATCTAAGTGTCCAAATATTTGAATCCCACCACGAGTCTATTAGTACGACTTGTAACTTGCCATAACGACTCGTGGTCTCTACTCGTACCACCAGACTCTACAAATGCACCTCTTCTATATCTCATGTTATGACCCTCAGTACGACTTGTCCATAGATGGTAAGACTCATACTTTTAATCGTAGGATGCCTCTGCACGTATGCATTTTTCTCTACAGTTGTGCTACGGCTGTCTGGCACTACTCGTACTGTTACTTGCAACAAGCCATTTTTTATACCATTTTATATCCTATTCAAAAATCCAACTCCCAGACCTAATTACCCTTAAAACAAAGTACAAGAATCTCATATATGTATAAACACACCTAAGACCAAGTATTTTTCCTAATTTTTAAAAGTTGAAAGTGTCGTAAAATCGTGACACATGAACACCCTCAACTTAGATGTTTTGCATGTCCTCAGGTAAACAAAAACACTAGTACAACTACAACGCTTAATTAAAAAGTAAAATCAAAGACCTATAGAAACAAAATTAAATTTGAACATATGACTACTATCATATAATGACCCCTTTTTCTTTTGAACACTCAAAACTAGGACTGCTATATATAGATGCAACTACAACTCATGACACAAAGGGAACTAGAAATGGCATCAAGCTATTAACTGACAACTGAGCTATCACTAATTCTATTTACACAAACAACTTGTAGGATGCAATACAACCCATATAACCTTACAACAAACAAAGTCCCAAACACTCATAATGATATAAAAGCTCTCTCTCGCACAAAAAGGCTCCAAATACGACCCAAGTTATCCATAGGCTTGCCCTTATTTTCATTACTCTAATTTTACAGACAGTCTTGTTAGGATCACCATAGGACTTTTAGTGACTATGGTAAATATGGATATAGTGACTAACCCTCCTTGGTACTACATAACTGTGGCTCAACTTCCAGGTCCCCCCCCCCTCTTTTTTCCTTTTTCCATTTTAATTAGCTTTCAACTGGTGGGTGTGGTTACTTTTTCACATTTCCAAATTTGACTTTCAAATTTCTTCTTTTTTTACACCACACCTCACTTTTTACTAACTAGCTTTTTCTTTTCTCCCCCACATTGTCAATGCATCCCTACAATTTCCACCCTTACCTTAGGTAATTTACCTAATTTGAGGTTCACAATGTACAAGGGGGGATCAGGACCAAAACAGGTTCATCATATACAAAATAGGGAAGGTGAATTGGCTAATCAAAGAAAAGGGTCAACTTTAGGCTCAAATATGGGATCAAGGCATCCACTTCATTTGGTAGGGAAACTTAAGATAAAAATGGGCTAAATCAAAAGCAGCCTATGATCCTTTTGTAACCAACAATCCTATGACCTAAGTAAAGACTAAATGGGCAAGTTCTAGATCACCTACACATCAGTGAAGTGGGTAAGACCTCACTAACATATGGTACAGGGTTGCATCGCACTTCCTATATGGTTCATGCACAAGTACGCTATAATTAATCATGCTACTTAATGAAATTCCATGAAAAGAACCACATTTGTCATGCTTTGCAGTAAATAAACATAACTAATACACAAGAATTTTAAAAAGGGGTCATTTTTTTCCAAAAAATCTAAAAAACCAAACACATGTGCATTTTTATTGGCTAATAAGTACTCTTGAGCTACTTCTAGTTCAATAACAAAAAAACATCCTAAACATGCCTACTCTACTAAATAGCATGTCTGAGGGAAAAGAAACATGACAATAGAAACCCTCGTATGAACAATACAGATCGACACATCCCCTCAAAAAGAATGCTTTGTCCTCAAAGCAGTGAAATAAAAAGTAGGAGAGAGGCATACATGTGGTGCTCTAAGCGCTCCTTTCATCCAATGCATGCGGGTGTAAAGGCATACTTTCCGACTCAGAAGTAGTGGCACCAATAGTGGCCAGCGCATTTAATGGTGTGATGGCTAGGGCAGTGGTCGCCCCCTCAGTAGTTTTGGCTGCATCAATGACCTCTGTATCAATATGGGCTAAATGTGGCTCGCCCAAAGGGTCATTTCCACTCAGAGGCTTACTCGGCATAGTAGCTAGGCTCCTAGCTCCTCTAGCACTCTCCAACGGCTCAATAATGTGCTGGTCAAGAGTTTGTTTGCTAGCTATTGCCGCCTCCCATGCTCCTTCTTATCTCTCTTCCTCCTCTTCTTAGAGGTCTTCTCATCAACTATCTCTGATGCCCTCCTCTTTCCTTTATCTCCATTGAGCTCATCCTCAAATAATATAATGGTGGGGGCTAGTAATATGGCTAGTGATTGAGATGACATCTTAGTGGCCTGACTCCTGATCGAACTCATCTAATCTTGCAAACTCCTAATGTCAGGCAGCTCCGCTAACTGCTCAATGAGTCGAAGCTCAAAGCTATCATGTCATATGTGCAAAGATCTAGCTGCTGCATCAATCTCAGCCCTCGCCCATGGCTTGACCTACCCCATCATATAATTCACCTTCTTCTCTGTCAAGGTCAGCCTCTTAGACATCTTCTACAAGAAATCCTGTGGCACTAGGACATAGCCGATTGGGACTTGGCCTGAGGTGGCTGGTGGAGGAGTGGATGAAGTGCTCGGGGTAGCTACTGTATGGTCGGCATCTCGCTCTGCTCAACTGATTTGGGGGCATCCACATGCTCGCCCCATGCTACCTGTGGTGTCAAGATCACTGCTGGCACTCTAACCCAACTCACTACATTTATCTCATCCCATATAAGTTCGATATTAGCAGTCTGTGTACCTCCCACTCTATTGTCTATCTCTTCTATGACCTAAACACTTGACTCCCTACAGAGCATGTATATGAGACTCAAGAATGAAATCATAGTGCTCAATGCTAGAGCTCAATCATGAATCTCCTATTCTTGATCTACCCGATGTTGATAGTATATCCTGACATGATACCTGCCACCAAACTTGCTCTGTTGGTGTTCAATGCATACTCATTAGCCGAAGGGTTAACATGTGGTTAACTAGTGTCTAGCAGGCCTTCAGTATGAAATTAAGCAGGCTTTGGTGACCTGCCATCCTCTAGTCACCCAAACCGCATCCTCCTTCTCCTCAGCGAACACTTTGGGTAACCACCTCACATGTCTCTGCCTCTCCTTTGCACTCAACTACTTGACCCTTTTCAGGGTGTAAATGCGGTGATCGAACTCTGCGATGGAAGTTGGAGACTAATATTCTAGCCCATATAATATTTAGGCAATGTACCGCTCTGAGACATCCACAGTCTGCCCCCAGACTATAGCACTCTCTAGCTTGGGCTACTCCTTCACCTTCTGCCCAAATGGAGTTTGATGCTCCATGGTCGCCAAGTAGTTGGCATAGAACTCCCTAGCATGTCAGCACTGAATATTTCAAGGGTCCTTTACATCCAACTAAAATCATATGCACAGCTCCTCCTATATGATTCGCCTAGGGTTTTGCTTTAAAGTAAGGATGAGGCCCTGCTCAAAGATCTACCAGACACTTGACACAACCCACCTTATTGTATGACTCTCAGAAGATGGGGTTTGCTCATCATCATCTTCATGTGCCTTCTCAAATTCGTCCTTACCCAAACCCTCTCTAGATTGGGCCTGAGCTGACCCTTCCTCTGCATTTGAGCCACTATTGGACTCCTGTAAATGGGTATTATCTCCATTCTCAAACATGGGAGCATCTGCCGGAGTAGCTGACTACGACCTAAGGCTTGGCCTGTGGCGTAGTGGTTCGGAGCTCATCAGTCTTATCAGTATCAACTTTGTACTCCTCTACTGAACCACTAGGCGAGGTTTCTTCCTACTCGGATGCAGAGGCCTCATCCCTTAGGGCCCTCTGAGCTGCTTTCAAATCTCTGGCCCTCTTGTCTTGGGCATTCTTGTTTGCTTGTTGTTTCTATGTCATTGTACATATGGAGAAAGAATTAGTACAAATGATAACCTAGAATGAATGAAAGAAAAAGTGACTCTAGTATCCTGCTATGGTTCATCAGTACGATTCGCACCAAGGTGGTACCATCCGTACTGAGACTCGTTGTACCTCTTTTTCACAATCATGACTCATTTGTATGACTCATACAAGGATGGTACAATTTGTACTGATTGTCATGGTATAAACTTCTAAGAATGGGACTTTCTATAATTTTGGTACGACTCCATATCACAATTCATAGTGGGATTGTATGAGTCGTACCATGGGTCATAATGTTGAATTTCAATTTAACCCTTTTTATTTTTCTGGTACGACCACTTGGTACGAATCTTGGTAGGATACCGTGATTTTTACTGAGTTCCTTACCATGATTTTTAAATTTAATGATCCTAGGATAGTCCCAACAAATCATCCTATGAGTCGTAGATCAAAACCACGAGTCGTATATGGCTTGTGAAGCCTGTCCTCACCCTATGAATTATCAGTTATGCAAGCAATCATGTTTTTGGGGTTGGTACTCAGACTTCACCACCCATATATTCACAAAAGTACACAAATTCACGACCACTCAATCCACAAAAAAAAATTTTCCTATTCCCTCACAACCCCCAAGAAATTTAATTTCACAAACCCGTATGATTAGGATCACATATAGGCTACTAATCATATTCATCCACTTCTATTTCATGAGAAGAGGAATCGATGTAAAGGTACATCTACAGCTAGCAAGAAAACAGGATAAACAAGTTTCAACTTACTTGCAAAGTTCTTGAGTAATGCATCCTCGCTTAGGGTTTGGAGTAGGAATTCAAGAAAATCATGCAAATTTATTGCACAATTCCAAGCTCAATTGCAATTGGAGTGAGTGGAGAGTTGTCATGAACCGAGAGTACACCCGAATCATAGACACCGGACAAGGATCCCTGAGGAACTCCAAGTCAACCCATGGAATGACCATATAAATAAACTATTCACATAAGGCAGAAGAATTAACTTATAAGTCATGAACTAAATAAAACCTTGACATGAAATATAAGAAACTAGAATACATGATCCAAGCATAAATAGTGGAATACTACAATTAGGTCTGAAAGAATCTAATCATAATAGACAGTTTGAAGGGACAAGACCCCAACTAACCCCAACATTCTAAAAACTACAAGACAGATAAAAATCCGAACATGAAGCCCTAGAATCATGAGGACTCACCACTGAGAACTGAGAGTAGAACTAGGAGCAAGCTAAGAGCGATGCTGAACCTACGAACAGGATTCTTTAGCATAAAATGATACAACGTGGAAAATATGCGGGTCAGTACTTGGAATGTACTGATTATGCTTGGTATGAAAGACAATACTTAAAACATAAAAGTTATAGAAGAGGTGACATCATGATCATAAAGACTGAAATCATAAGTATATCGTGAGGTTCAAGATTTTCCAAAATATTTGTAAACTTGCCATAGTCATAACATGAGTGAAAACATTTCATAAAACATAAGTTGAGCCAAAATAACATAATCATACATGCATTAAAACAATGAGGAATAATAGGAGATTTCTATAACCGACATATGAGCACACACGGAACCCGAGCTGTTAGCCTAGTCAGGAGGTCGTTCATACCTTGCCAAGGATATGAACCATTAAAGGCGTGACATCACTCGTGAAATCCCCATAGGTAAAGAGGGACAGTCACTGAGGAGATCCGAAACTTAACCTACAGTGGCATGTAGTTCTGAGATTCGGTGCGTAACCTGAGCCCTGAACCTACTCGATGTTAAGTACTACTCCCAAAACATGCGACGTACTCATAGGAATTCATACATGACATGCATGGGTAATTAAATCGTGATAATCATAACATGCTTGAGAATTCATAATACTAGCCATGGAATTGGGCCCGTGGATCGGCCAAAATCATAGTTCATAAATCATAAGCGATATGTGGGCATTGCCCATAATTTCAATGATACTTGAAATGCTTAATTTTATAGGAAACATGATCATAATAACATGAGTAATTGTAAACATGCTTAAAATTCAAAAGTTCATATCATGCTGGAGAAATCACCATAACCATGAATTTCACTAAAATCCCCAAGATTTGGGCACATGTGCTTTTAGGGATTAAATAATCAAATATTAAATAAAATAAGTTAAAAAAGCCCAATACTTCGACACTCATGATTTTAGACATACTACAACATGCTCATATTGATTTTTGAGAAAACATACATTTGGGTTATGACCAACAGAGATTTGGTAATTTTAAAGATAGGATTAGGGAGAATTTGGTCATGGGTAGGGATTAAACCACCCATTAAGAACCCCACATACCTAGAGCTTTTTGATTCTTAACTCCCTTGAAAAGCCCTAGATGGAAACTTGGAGAAGTTGAAGAAGAACACTTGAATCCCTTTCCTCTTTCCACTCTACTCTTACATGCACCAAATGAGGTTTATAATGAACGATTTACCCTTAAAGACCCTTTCTTGACCTCAAAACAACATAGTTTGGGCTTTAGGAGTGTAGAAAATTACGAAAAGGCCCTTACTAATTCGCAAGAAATAACTGCCAGGTGACCCTAACGGGTGACTTGACGACTCGTCAGGACGGGCAACGACTCGTCGGGTCACCCGTCAAGTACACTGGATATCAGGTCGACTGGGCTCGTAACGGGTGACTCAATGACTAGTCACAAGTGACCACGAGTCGTGGTCATCTTCCATCAAGTACTGCCTCATCCTTAATTAAATCCTCAACCTTACCCCACGGTGGACCTGACGACTCGTGGTAGTTGACCATGAGTCGTTCCCACACCCATGGGGACCGCAACTCCTCAGCTCATTCCAACCTTCCCATGAGCCACCTGACAACTCGTGGGGTCTCTTCATGAGTCGTCTAACGACTTGTCCTGCACTGCTGCAATATTTTCTAGATTTTTCTGTGTTTGACTCCCGGGTCTAATCCTTGAGTCCCCGGAGTATAACAATATCTCCCCCTTGAGAACATTCATCCTTGAATGTTAGGAACATGCAGAAAACTCAGGAAAAACCAATCACCATCCACAAATACTGATATATAAGTTGAAAACTGACGGAATGACTACCCCCGAAAAGAACTACATAGCTGGACTGAATTCAGACATCACATACATATATCATATCATAAAACAAACTTGGAAGCATGATCGGAACAGGAAAAACTAATTAGAGGTTTAGGGAAAAAACTAATACCTCAAACTGAAACTGAGCTGATAGGGAACAAATGAAGGTATACAGCTATCATATCCGCTTCGTCTTCCCACGTAGCTCCCTCAACATGATTATTTCTCCATAACACCTTTACTAAAGCTACTTCCTTGTTCCTTAGCCTCCAAACCTAATGATCCAAGATAGCAATGGGAATTTCCTCATAACTGAGGCTATCTTTCACACTAGCACTTTCCACCAAAACCACTAGGGCTGGAACTCCCAAGCACTTTTTCAAGAGTGATACGTGAAATACGGGATGAACTTAAGCTAACTCTGAAGGTAACTCTAACTCATAGGCTACTTTACCCACTCGTCTCACAATTTGATATGGACCAATATAGCGGGGGCTTAGTTTTCCTTTCTTTCTGTATCTCATTACTCACATCATGGGAGATACCTTCAAAAACACCCAATCATCGATCTCGAACTCAAACTCTCTTCTCCTCACATCCGCATAAGACTTTTGGCGACTTTGAGCCATTTTCAGCTTTCTCCTATAAACTGAACTTTCTCCATAGCCTCGTGGACTGAATCTAGACCCACTAACGAAGCTTCACCAACCTCAAACTATGATCTACACCTTCGCCCATAAAGAGCCTCAAACGGTGCCATTTGGATGCTAGAGTGATAGCTGTTGTTGTAGGAAAACTCAATAAGAGGTAAACGCTCATCCCAACCACCCTTGAAATCAATAACGCAAGCTCTCAACATGTCCTCAAGAGTTTGGATAGTCCGCTCCGCCTGGCCATCTGTTTGTGGATGAAATGTCGTGCTAAGCTTGGCCTGGGTACCAAGTTCCTTTTGAAAAGATCTCCAAAACAGAGAGGTGAACTGAGTACCTCTATCCGATATGATGGACAAGGGCACTCCATTCAACCTAACCAGCTCTCGGATGTATAATTTGGCATAATCGTTCGCTGAATCAGTGGATTTGACTGGTAGAAAGTGGGTAGCCATAGTCAACCTGTCCACCAAAAACCAAATGGAGTCATACTGTCTACGAGTGTGGGACAATCCTGTTATGAAGTCCATGTTGATTTCTTCCCACTTCCAAGTAGGACTTCTTATATCCTGAAGTACACCTCCCGGTGTCTGATGCTCAACTTTCACTTGTTGGCAATTCAGACCCTTGGCTACGAATTCTGCAATATGCCTCTTCATGCCATTCCACAAGTAGATTTCCCACAAGGCATGATACATCTTGGTAGCACCTGGATGGATAGAATATCTAGATCCATGAGCCTCATGCAACATCCAGCTCCTCAAATTACCCACGTTCGAAACACATAAGCGACCCTGGTACCGAAGTACACCATCTCCCCATATGGAGAAGACTTCCACCTTCTGAGTTTGAACAGCTTCCTTCAACTTTACCAATGTTGGATCTTCATCTTGCTTATCCTTCACCTTCATTACCAAGGACGACTCTGACCCGTTCTGAACAACTACATCCCCATCGATCAAGCCAACTAATCTAACTCCCAACCATGCAAGTTGATGTACCTCCTTCACCAACTCCTTCATGTCTTCGTTCACGTGGGACACACTTTCTGTAGAGAATCTACTAAGGGCATCCGCTACCATGTTGTTCTTATTGGGGTGGTAAAGGACACTCATGTCATAGTCCTTAAGCAGTTCCAACCACCTTCATTGCCGAAGATTGAAATCCTTCTGCGTGAACACATATTGTAAGCTCTTGTGGTCAGTGACTACATCTACATGAACCCCATACAAGTAGTTTCACCATATCTTCAAAGCAAATACCACTGCGACCAACTCAAGATCATAGGTCGGGTAATTCTTCATCATAAGTGTGGCACACTTCACATCCATGAAAAAGACTCTACCTAATGTGGCTTTTAGGCTCCCTAGGACACACCCGAACCCATGGCTCTAATACAAGGTTTGTCATGACCAGAGAGTACACCTGAATTGTAGACACGGGACAAGGAGCCCCGAGGGACCCCAAGTCAACCCATGGCATGTGCATATAACTAAACCATTCACATAAGGTGGAAGAATTAGCTTAATAGTCATGAACTAAATAAAACCATGATTTGAAATATAAGAAGCTACACTACATGATCAAAGCATAAATAGAAGAATACTACAAATAGGTATGAAAGCCTCTAATCATAATAGACAGGTTGAAGGGACAAGACCCCAACTAACCCCAACATTCTTAAAACTAAAACACTGACAAAAATCCGAACATGAAGCCCCCGAATCATGAGGACTCACCACTGAGAACTGAGAGTAGAACTGAGAGCAAGCTAAGAGCGATGTTGAACTTGCGAACCGGATCCTGTATCATAAAACGATACAGCATGGAAAATATGTGGGTCAGTACTTGAAATGTACTGAGTATGTAAGGTGTGAAAGAAAATACTTAAAACATAAAAGTTATTGGAGCGCGGACATCATGATCAGAAACACTGAAATCATAAGTATATCATAAGGCTGAAGATTTCCAAAATATACATAAACCTGCCATAGTCATAACATGAGAGAAAGTCATTTCATAAAAAACATAACTTGAGCCAAAAGACAATAATTGTACATGCATTAAAACAGTGAGGAACAGTGGGAGATTTTTATAACCGACATACCCCATATCAGCACACACAGAGCTCGACCTGCAAGCCTAGTCAGGAGGTCGTTCATACCTTGCCAAGGATATAAACCATGAAAGGCGTGACATCACTCGTGAAAGCCCCGTAGGGAAAAAGGGACAGTCACTTAGGAGGTCCAAAACTTAACCTACGGTGGCATGTAGTTTTGAGATTTGGTGCGTAACCTGGGCCCCGAACATACTCGGTGTTAAGTACTACTCCCAAAACATGCAACGTGCTCATAGAAATTCATACATGACATGCATGGGTAGTTAAATTGTGATAATTATAACATGCTTGAGAATTCGTAATACTAGCCATGGAATTGGGCCCGTGGATCGGCCAAAATCATAGCTCATAAATCATAAGCGATATGTGGGCATTGCCCATAATTTCAATGATACTTGAAATGCTTAAATTTATAGGAAACATGATCATAAAAACATGAGTAATTGAAAACATGCTTAAAATTAAAAAGTTCATATCATGCTTGAGAAATCACCATAACCATGAATTTCACTAAAAACCCCAAGGTTTGGGCACATGTGCTTTTAGGGATTAAATAATCAACATGCTTCGAAACCCATGATTTTAGACATACTACAACATGCTCTTATTGATTTTTGAGGAAACATACATTTGGGTAATGATCCATAGGGATTTGGTAATTTTAAACATAGGATTAGGGAGAATTAGGGCATAGGTAGGGATTAAACCACTCTTTCAAAACCCCACATACATGGAGCTTCTTAATTCTTATTCCCTTGAAAATCCCTAGATAGAAACTTGGAGAATTTGAAGAAGAACACTTGAATCCCTTTCCTCTTTCATCTCTACTCTTACATGCACCAAATGAAATTTATCATGAATGATTTCCCCTTAAAGACCCTGTCCCGACATCAAAATGACATATTTTGGGCCTTAGGAGTGTAGGAAATTATAAAAAGGCCTTTACTAATTCACTGGAAATAACTGCCAAGTGACCCTAATGGGTAACCTGATAACTCGTCAGGACGGACAACGACTCGTCAGGTCGCCCTTCAAGTACACTAGATACTAGGTCGACTGGGCTTTTAACAGGTGACTCAATGACTCGTCACAAGTTACCACGAGTCGTGGTCACGTTCTGTCAAGTACACTGCCTTATCCTTAATTGAATCCTCTACCTTTCCCTATGGTGGACTTGACGAGTCGTGGTAGCTGACCACGAGTCGTTCCCATGCCCGTGGGGACCTCAACTCCTCAGCTCAATACAACCTTCCCATGAGCCAACTGTCGACCCGTGGGGTCTCCTCACGAGTCGTCTAACGACTTATCCTGCACTGCTGCAATATTTTCCATATTTTTCCCCGTTTGACTCCCGGGTTTGATCCTTGGGTCCTCGGGATATAAAAAGAGTGAGGAAATCTTGGGTTTAAGTAGAAAATTTTAGACCAATTTTGTGTTTAAATAAGTTTGGGTAGATTTAAAAAAAAATTAGGCCGAGTGGGGTGATCAAGTTTTTGTTGTTAATTTTGCCTGTCACGACTCGTACCATGAGTCATAAGTTATACCTATGACTTATCCCTCACATCCATACCTGTAGACTCAGAGGATTTACCTGGACACGTATGCATGCATGGTATGGTTCATACCAAAATTCCATGACTCGTAGGTTGGAGTTTCTGCACTTCGGCACTCAAGACAGTTCATCATGATAGTGGGTACGACTCGTACTATGTAGGTACTTTCATAATGACCAACTGTAGAGTGAACTTCTGAATATTGTAAAGTCTCTGCTTCTCAGTATGGATGGGACAATGAGTGGTACCATCATGCTATGGTTCATACTGAGGCTCATAGTTCCGACCTAGATTGCATTTTTAAGACATAGGTTCCTTTTTCTCCTGCACATTGAACACACAATAGTCAAGATACTTGGATTTCCTCCCAAGAAGTGCCTCATTTAACATCACAGCACGACATAGGTAGTTTGGTTACTCAGTCTTCACCAAACCATCTCATGGGTTACCTCACATGCAATGCCTAATTTTAACATTACAACATTATGTAAGTCTCTTATCTACTTAGAATTCATTAAGAACCTCCAACTCCACATCAATAGTTGAGACCCCTCGAAACTCATTTGGCTGCTTTATTGACCTACAGAGGTTGAAAGTGACCTTTTCTTTATTAAGTCTGAATTTAAGCTGACCAACATCAACGTCCACTAAAGCTCTCCCAGTGGCAAGGAATGATCACCTCAAGATAATGGGGACCTTAAAATCCACTTTGTAATCAAGGATCACGAAGTCAACCAGAAAGATAAACTTGTCCACTTTTGCTAACACATCATGTACAATACCTACAGGATTCCTTAGTATATGGTCCGCCATCAATAGTCGCATTGTTATCAACGTGGGGGTTCCCAAGCCCAACTATTTTAACATAGCTAGAGACATCAAATTAATATTAGCTCTAAGATAACACAATGCTCTAGCAAACTCAAAATCTCTAATAGTGCATGGGATGGTGAAGGCATCCGGGTCTTCCTTTTTTTGTGCAAGGACCAGTGAAGTTATGGCACTACAATGGTGAAAATTTCCGATAGGCTCATAACTCACAGATCGTTTCCTAGTCACCAGGTCCTTCATAAACTTTGCATACCTAGGTATCTTCTCTAATGCCTCAACCAAGGGATATTCACTGACAATTGCTTCATTATGGACAAAATCTTCTAGAATTTCTCATCATCAACCTTCTTCTTCATCATCTGAGGGAATGGTTGAGGTGGTCAAGGGATAGGCTGAAAATCTGTGGGGCCTCTTTCACATTACCTTATTTAGTAGCAAGCTATTTTGCATCAACTAGAGTCTTGAGTCTTGGTAAAATCAACATCACCTTCAATTACCTGCTTTGCAGTCTCATCCTCCTCATCTACATCAATCTCTTTCTATTTTCCCATGTCAACTAGAGCTGGCATGGGCAAATCAATGGTAGTTTTTCCATTCCCAGTAGTTGAAGCCATGCAATGGATGTCATTCTTTGGATTTCACATAGTGTTACTAGGAAGTGTGCCCTTCTGCCTTTGGTTCCGAGATGCAGACATCTGGCCCAGTTGCTGATCAATTTTCTTGATCACTGTGGCATGCGACTCAACTCTTTGGTTCATGATAGATATATCTCTACGGATGTCCTTTAGGTGATCATTGGTGGATTTTTCCTTTTTCAGCAACTCAACCATCATGCCCTCCAACTTTCGGGGTTAAGAATCACCCTCACAAGCCTTTGGAGGAACATATAGGCTAGTGCAATCATTCTGGTATCCATCATTCTTCCTCCAATCACCTTCTAAGTCTCATCCTCTACTTTTATCCTTGTATCTAGACCAGTTGTAGATATCTCTTTACTGGTTTTGACCTTGATTTTTGAAGCCTTGGCACCAAGTTTCTTGACTAGACCTTCGGACGTTAGCCCAAAAACCTACCACCTGATTATCCAAGATGTTTACTTCCTTCTTGGAATCAGCATGGTCAAACCCCTACTTCTGACCCTGTGCTCCCACTGTATTGACCTTCGATGCTACAGACCCCATGATATGTTTCATGAGCAGGTCTATGGTTGTTCTCATATGCGCTAATTCCTGATCATGCTCCTCTTCTTTCCTGTGCTTCTCTGCAGTCATCTCAATAGCATATGTACCTACAGTTGTCTCAGCCTCTCTGGTATGCCAGGCTCTATTGTTTTGTTCATTCGGTCAAGTATGGTAGTTTCTTCCTCCCATGAGTGAATCATCGGAGCTCCACCTGCCACTATATCTACCATGACCTTAGTGTTGTTGTTCAGAGACATGTAAGATATCTCCTACAAGCTCTCATTGGGAATTTTGTGATTCGTGAAGTTAGTCAACTTCTACATAAACCTCAACTATGTTTAATGAAGTGCCTCTATCCTGAGATTTCAAAAATTATAGATCTCATCCTTGAGCTACAACATCCTAGAAGGTGGGAAGAACCACTTTAGAAAGGCATGCTTCAGAGCTCTCCAGTTTGTGATGGAGTCATTTGGCAACTCCAACAACCTTAGAGTAGCCTTATCAGCTAGAGAGAACAGAAAGTGCCTCAGCCTGATAGGGTTGGGGCTCATCCTGGCAACCTGTAAGCTTTGTACATCCCAACAAACTTTATCAAGTTAATATTTGCATCAGCAACAACATTAATACAATACACAACCTTCATGTTGAGCAACAAAATCATTGTGCTAGTGATATCGAATTCTTCCCTAGCACGCAAAGGTAGGGATACAATAGCTCTTGTTGACCCGTCTTCATCAATTTCCAAGTCCTTATCATAGTCAAAGTGAGGAGAATATCTATGGAATTGGTATGGATCGCGGCCTCTGTTACCCCTTTTGTCTCGGATAGCATTATCAACCTCTTCCTGGGCATCATCTGCCTCTTAAAGGGCAGCTGGTCGAGCTAACTCAGCCTGATGGGCCTTATTAGCTTGACGAGCTTTAGCCTCTAACCTAGCCTCCATCTGTTCAGAGGTCTCCAAACCATCCATTCTTCACAGTGTTCTTCCGAGCTCTTGTTCAATTAGAACTAGAGGGTTTCCGCTACTTCACATACATGGGATTCACCAAGGGGTTACCTGTGTAAAAAAAAGGAAATAAATGTAAATGAGGAAAAAAATACTAAAAGTTAAATAAAAGCAACTAATACAATCCTAAGTTGTATTCCCCGACAATGACACCATTTTTTATAATGCTTAAATTACACCTCTGAAGAAGTATAATGCAGACATTGTCAATAAAAAGCCCAACTAAGGTTGTGGTCGATCCCATAGGGAATAAGGTCAAGATATAGATTAATGCTAGTATTCACGCTTTTAGTTCAATTATTTCCTAATAGGGGAGAGGGTTAATAGAAAATAATATGATGACAATGTTGAGATGTTGTTGTTATCAAAGCTATGCAATTAACTAGGGGAGTGCTCCCCATGGCTTCTTAACTAGGTCATATTGGTGCACTTGTGATCTATCCCAATACTTAGCCCATAGAACTAAAAAGCTATGTTCATCAAATGACTGATTCATCCCTATTAAATTACTCTACTGAATCACCCGGTTAGATCCCATGAGCAATTTCACTTTATTTTTTATCAAAAGTTCAAAATTTAACTTTCCTGCAACCACAACTCAAGCTATTAGTGAAACTTAAAGATCAAGGATTTGTTGTTCTTCTCTTTTCCTAATCTCTGCTTCTCTAAGTTCAACCAAGAAGAGAATTCGGGCCAGTTCTAACATTATGCACCATTAAGAAACATTAAGCATGATGAAAATAACCATACAGGTACTCGTATTGGTTTAGAATCACTTTGTGTTACGCTAGTTTGTTATTCCACCATGGTTCCCACAACCCTAGTTGTGGAGGGTGTAGCTATTCATGATTGCAAGAAAGAAATTAGATTTCATAGAACAAAACATAATTATGTACTTACAATATTGATGGAAGAAAAACCACAACATTCAATTGCACAATCAAACTTGTGAAAATCAAAAACAATGATTAATTAGGTCAAAATATTCATGTATTTTCTTTCCAATAAGTTTGGAAATCAAAAGACTATGATTACAATGAAAAGTATCGGTTCTCCTAAGGAAAATAACCTAAAAGTATTTATATAACTAATGAAATCCTTTCCTAAATTAATAGGGATTCTTCTTCGGAGTCATCCTACAAGTCATAACATGCCTCTAAAAGTCATAGGATGCTTCCATGGCATGAGCCTGCAGCTTCTGTCTTCTCAAGTATTGGGGGTTGGTAGGACTCATACAATGGTACTACAACTCGTAGGAGCTCGTCGTGGCTAGAACTTCCGAAACCTGGCATCTTTGATGTTTCTCATATAGGTCCTTGCTATGATTCATACCATGTTGGTATGACTCATGCAACCCTTCCGTGCCCTAAATCTGCCAAGTGTTCAATTCTATGAATCTCACCACGAGTCTGTCAGTACAACTCGTACCTTTCCATCACTACTCATCGTCTCTGCTCATAACACTGAACTCTTCAAATGCACCTCTTCTGTATCTCATGTTATAGACCCTCAGTATAGCTTGTTTATAACACTCAAACTACACTCCTCATTTAGAGAGAATGTAAGCGATCGTTGTATCAAAACAAATAAGTCGATGGTTGTTGGGGTCAAATCCCACATAGAATAGAGAATGATTTACACAATAGTTTTTTAGTGAATTGAATTGATTTGCATCCAAGCAATGAAACAATAAAAGTAAATTTTGGGGAGGTGAATGCAATAATATTGTGAACTCTAAAATCAGCTAATCATGAGAGCAAGATAATAAAAGTCGAGAAACAATAATGAGCGAAGGTTAAAGGTGTGGTGTATATGTGATGTCAATCAAATAGGGATTTGCTAGAAAATCAATTTATTACTAATATGTGTAAATAACCCTGGAAAAAAGATGGAGCCCGATGTTTTTCAACCACAAGGGCTATGTTGGTGTGTAGTTTTGAGGCATAGGGTTAATTGACCCTTAGCCTACTCGGTGCTAGACACTACTCCCAAAAACATGCATATGCTCCCCATTGTGTTTCAATAAAGCTTACCATCGTCTATTGACCAAGCGTAATAATCAAATACATATCAAAGCTGTAATCATATATGAAGAGCTCCTGCTCAAACCATACCACAAGCTAAACATAATTGGGAGTCTTAACTCAAAAACTATGTGGTAAGCTTAATTCGCGAAATCATAAATTATAATTGAACATATGGGCATTTCCCAATACTTTCACATGCTTGAAAATACTTTATTCACTTGAAAACATGATCATAAACATGGGTAACTTGACAACATGATTTTTATCAATAATATCTCATCATACTTGAACATTCATCATAAATCTCAACTTTCATGAACTTCTCATAATTGGGCATTTTAATTTGTAAATATTGAAAAATAATTATAATTGAAAACAATGTAAAACTTGCCCATGAATCATAATTCAATAACATGAACATATTTAAATCATACCCATGTAGGAAATTAGGAATTTCATGCATTGGGTTAAAACCCCACATAATCAACATAGGAATTTTCATAATTTAGAGAGGGATTGGGCATGGGTGTGAACGAATTCACCCATTCATAACCCTACATACCTGATAGGATCTGATTCTACCACTTTTTCGGTTGCCAATTTGAAGAATTGAAGAAAACTTGAAGATAGCCTAAACTTGATCACCTTCTAAACCCTACAATTTGCATGCATAGATGTGAATGAGCCTAGAACAGATTTACCCTTCATAAAACACTTCATTTAGAGCCTAAAGCGATGTAATTTAAGACCCTAGGGATTAGGAATGATGAAAATACCCTTAATGAAAATCCTGCATAAATTGAACTACTAGTGACAACGAATGTCGGTATGATCCGTTGTGAGCTCAAATGGTCCATTGTTACCTTCCGTTACTTCTCACTGAATTCAGTCTCTGATCCCTCACCACGATTGGACAAGACGGGTCGTTGCTAGCTCAAACAACATATTGCCACCAGTCGTCGTCACCACAACCTTAACATAGGGTCCCTTTAAAATTCAACTGAAGATGGCTTATTTAACTGCAATGGGTCGTTCCACGACTCATCACTTCCTCCTTGACC
Source organism: Datura wrightii (assembly GCA_035772735.1). NCBI lineage: Eukaryota > Viridiplantae > Streptophyta > Magnoliopsida > Solanales > Solanaceae > Datura > Datura wrightii. Next base: position 1,910,275 of record JASDFA010000014.1, on the reverse strand, counting down.
CAGTACTAGTGTCACTACGACCACCTCCAACGACTTATTACATTGAACAGCGAGTTGTTCCTATACCCGTTACTCCAAACTTCGAACCTGCAGTACCTAACCACGAGTGTCCCAATGGGTCGTTGGAACCTCCAACGACTTGTACCACAAGTCATTTTAAGACATATTTAAATCTCGGGTCTAGTCTTGAGCATTTCTGGGGTATTACACTTGAGGGCTTGAGTGAGAAGGTTGGTTCATGGAGTGGCGGACCACCTGGAAAAGGATTGCAGGTCCGCCATGCTCCATCAAGATATGGATTTTCCTCAGATAGTTTTATATGCCCAGTAGATGGAGGTGGCACATCTAAGGGAGAGAGAGGCCAAGAGGGCCAGGACAGAAACCTATAGATTCTCTCAGCCAAGACCAGGTGTTGGGCAATGTCAGCAGTCTCACTAGAGATCTTCAGCCCTAGCATCTTCAACTATGAGTGTGCCATCCAGACCTAGGCATGACCACAAGGGACGAGCATCAAGCTCTAGCGGTCAGAGCAGCAAGCCCGCAGATTCCAGTATTCCAGTTCGCCGCTGGTATGGCTGATGACACACCGGTCAGTGTTTGGTAGGTACAGGTACTTGATTAGGGTGTCGAAAGCCCGAACATATGCTTAGAGATTGCCCAGTAGCTAGACAGGGCCATGATAGGGGCTGAGGCCTAGCTTCTAGTTCAGCAGCTCCACCAGCATGCCCATCTCAGCAGGGAGCATCTACTAGTATGGGTGGTGGACAACACCAAAATAGATTCTATGCCTTAGCATCCCGCCAAGAGCAAGAGGTCTCCCTAGATGTAGTCACTGGTATGTGATGAGTTTTTCATCTTGATGTATATGCTTTGCTAGATCCGGGGGATGCTTTGTCCTTTTTGATGCCCTATTTTTCTAGTTGTTTCGAAGTTAGTTTCAAAGGCTCGACTCACCTCAGCACGATGTTAACCCTACCAAGGGTACCGATGGGTTTTGAGGTGTATAGAGATGCTTCTAGAATCGACCTTGGTTGTGTATTGATGCAACATGATAAAGTTATATCATACGCTTCTATGTAGCTTAAGGTTCATTTGAAGAATTACCCGACCAACGATCTTGAATTATCAATGGTGGTATTTTCCTTGATGATTTGGAGAAACTATTTGAACAGGGTCCATGTAGACGTGTTTACGAACCACAAAAGCCTACAATATGTGTTTACTCAGAAGGACGTAAATCTACACCTAATGAGGTGGTTGGAGCTACTCAAGGATTATGATATGAGTGTCCTTTACCATCCAGGTATGGCCAATATAGTAGAAAATGCACTTAGTAGACTTTATATGGAGGTGTGTCTCATGTAGATGAGGGGAGGAAGGAGTTGGTGAAGGATGTGCATCAACTTGCAAGGTTGGGTGTTCGTTTGGTTGACTCGACCGATGGTAGTGTTATTGTCTAGAACGTATTAGAATCATCCTTGGTGACTGATGTAAAAGCTAGATAAGATGAGGACCCTATGTTCGTAAAGTTAAAGGAAGCTATTTAGAATCAAAATATAGAGGTCTTCTCCAAAGAGGGAGATGGTGTGCTTCGATATCAGGGTCACTTGTGTGTTTCCGATGTTGATGATTTTAGAAATCAGATGTTGTACGAGGCTCATGGTTCCAGGTATTCCATACATCCAGGTGCTACCAAGATGTACTGTGACCTACAGGAAGTCTATTGGTGGAATGGCATGAAGAAGGACATTGTGGAATTTGTGGCTATGTGTCCGAACTGTCAACAGGTGAAAAATGGAGCATCAAAGACTGGGAGGTTTGCTTCAAGACATCAGTATTCCTACTTGGAAGTGGGAGGGAATTAATATGGACTTCGTTACAGGTTTTCCTCGCACTCATCGGCAGTATGACTCCATTTGGGTGGTCGTGGATAGGTTGACCAAAGCCGCTCATTTTCATCCAGTCAAAACTACTGATTCAGTAGAGGATTATGCCAAACTATACATTTGTGAGCTAGTTCGGTTGCATGTAGTTCCCTTGTCCATCATATAAGACAGAGGTACTCAATTTACCTCTCTGTTTTGGAGATCTTTTCTAAAGGGACTTGGTACTCAAGTAAAGCTTAGTATAGCATTTAATCCTCAAACTGATGGTCAGGCGGAGTGGACTATTCAAACTCTCGATGACATGTTGAGAGCGTGTGTGATTGACTTCAAGGGTATTTGGGATGATCATTTACCTCTCATTGAGTTTGCGTATAGAAACAACTATCATTCCAGCATTCAGATGGCTCTATTTGAGGCTCTCTATGTGCAGAGATGTAGATCGCCTATTGGTTCGTTTGAAGTAGGTGAATCTGCGATGATAGGACTAGATTTAGTCCACGAGGCCATGGAGAAGCTTCAACTCATACGGGATAGGTTGAAAACAGCTCAGAGTCACCAAAAGTCTTATGCAAATGTGAGGAGGAGAGAACTCGAGTTTGAAGTGGATAATTGGGTGTTTTTGAAGGCATCTCCCATGAAGGGAGTGATGAGATTCAGAAAGAAAGGGAAACTCAGTCCCTATTATGTTGTCTCGTACCGGATTGTGAAATGGGTTGGCAAAATAGCATATGAATTGGAGTTTCCCTCAAAAATTGCTTCAGTCCATCCAGTTTTCCATGTATCGCTCCTAAGGAAGTGTTGGGGTGATCCAATCCAAGTTGTTCCGAAGGACAGTGTCAGTGTGAAAGACAGTCTTAGTTATGAGGAGGTTCCGGTGGAAATACTGGATCGTCAGGTTCGAAAGCTAAGGAACAAGTAAGTGGCTTTTAGTCAAGGTTTTATAGAGGAATCACCATGTTGTTGGAGCTATATGGGAAGCCGAAGGAGATAAGATGGCTAGATACCCACATTTATTTGCTACCAGCTCAGTTCAAGCTTAAGATATCAGCTTTTGCCAAAAAGCTCTATTCAATTTAATGTTAAGTTCATATTCCCCAGTTTCTTTCATGTCTATGAATGTATGTATGATTCATGAATTCAGTTCAAGCATGTAGTTTAGTTTGGAGGCAGTCATTCCGTTAGTTTTAAGCTTATGTGATTAGTATTTGAGTATGATGGTATCATTTCTATGCTTTTCTGTATGATTTTCAATGTTCGAGGATGAATTTTCCCAAGAGGGAGATATTGGTATACCCCAAAAGCCATAAGATCAGACCTGGGAGTTGAAACGGAGAAAATAAAATTTTCTGCACCGAGTCACAAAACCAGTCATCCTATGACCCGTCAGGTTGACCATGAGTCATTAAGTGACTCGTGCTGAGGAGTGTTGACTTCTTTGGAAATTTTCAAGTGGGGGTGACCACGGGTGTGACCACGAGTCATGGTCAGCTCCGCGAGCCGTTAGGTCACCCGTGGTCAGGGAGACTGAAGGAAAAGGGAGTATGGGGCAGTGTACTTAAGGAGTCCTCACCATGACTCATTAGAAGCACCACGAGTCATGGTGTCACCCGTAATGACCCCCTAGTGGTTTCTAGTAGTGAGGACAACGGAAGGTGACCACAAGACATTGTCACCAGTAATGAAACATCATGTGCCCCATGGTGACCGGTGTTGAGTTTGTGGCTGTGCACAGGACGGATAGTGGCCACGAATCATGGCCTTGGACGACGACTTATCCAGTCCCTCGTGGGGATTGGCAGTCAGTTTTTCTCTGCGAATTCAGTAAGGGCTTTTATGTAATTTCTATGCTCCTAAGGCGTAAACTACGTCATTTTAAGCTATGAATAATGAGTTTTAATAGGGGTAAGTTCATTCTAAGCTATTCCTATTCATGCATGCAAGCTTAGAGGGGTAGAGAAGTGATCAAGCTTAATTTCTTCCAAGTTCTACTCAGTTCTTCCTTGGGAAATCAGAGAAGCTGTAGAGTCAGATTCTCCCAGGTATGTAAGGTTATCAATGGGTGAATTTGTTCACACCCATGCCCAATCCCTCTCTAATCCTTTAAAATCTATATGTTGATTGTATGGGGTTTTAACCCAATGCATGAATTTCCTAAGTTTCTACCATGAGTATGATCTAAGTATGTTCCTATTATAGAATTATGATTCTTTGGCAAGCTTTACAATGCTTTCAAATTATAAATCATGTTTTCAAGTTTTATAAATTATGATGCTCATCCATGAGAAGTTCATGAAAAATGAGATCTATGATGTATGTTCAAGCATGATGAGATATTTATGATGAAAAGCATGTTTTCAAGTTACCCATTTCTATGATCATGTTTACAAGTGAATCAAGTATTTTCAAGCATTTTTAAGTATTGGGAAAGCCCATATGTTCAAGTATTATTTATGATTTCATGTCAATTAGCTTACCACATGGTTTTGGAGTCACGAATCCCAATTATGTTCATCTTGTGGTATGGTTTGAGCCAAGACTCCTTATGTCTAATTTCAGATTTTGTATGTACATGATTATTGAGCTTCGTCACTAGACGATGGTCAGCTTTGTTGAAAAATACATACGCATGTTTTTGGGAGTAGCGTCTAGCACCGAGTAGGCTAAGGGTCAGTCAACCCTATGCCTCAAAACTATGCGCCAATGTAGGTATGATCATATTATTTGGGACCTCCATTGGATATTTCTCCTACCCCAAGGGGCCTTCAGCTTGATATCAATATCATGGTAGGTCCCTTAGCCCTGGAAAGGCTTTGGACGACTTTGCCCACTTAAGTGTGATAGTCAGGACCACGTAAGTTCTATCGTAGTATTGTCGATTATAAGACGAGTCTCCCATTGTTCCTCATGATTTCAGTTATGCATGTTTATAATTTATGATACATATATATAAGTTCTAAAGAAGGTTTGACCCAATGTTTAGTTTTACTTATGATTATCATATTTCAACTTTGGGTTATTCAATTAATTTATGATGTTCGATTATGTTCAGATCATGATTTCATAAAATAGCATACAAACCCTACTCTCAAATTCTTATCTTGATTATGTTTTATATTATTCATGTTTTAATGATTTTACTTACTTAAGCGGTTTTACTTACCTTGCGTACTCAGTATATTCAACTTACTGATCGTATTCTCTATGCTATATCATTTTATGATACAGGCTCCGATCTTCAGACTCATCCCCGTCATTAGCCAGTTTTCGGAGTTAGCATCCAGCTTCAGTGGTGAGTCCTCATCTCCCAAGGACCATTCCCTATCAGTTATCTTTGTATTTTCAATTTCATACTTTGAGAGTTAGTCGGGGTCTTGTCCAAACAACTCATCAGAATTAGAGGCTTTTTAGACATAGTGTATAATTAGCTACAGATTCATGTATATATTTTTAATGCTATATTGTGTTCAGACTTCCACTATGATTATCATGTTGATCTTCCATTTTTGTTGATTAAGTTAAAAGTTATGTTCATGGCATGGGTCGACTTGGAGCCTCTCGGGGTTCCTTCTCTCGTATCTCGATCCGAGCCTATGTTCGGGTCATGACATGTCCCTTTCCCCAGTTCTTACATATTTTATGCTTCAGGGATGAAGCATATTTTGAAATGGGGGAGTGTGCTTGTATTTTGGGATTTTTGAATCATGCGAGGGTTTGTCATGTCGTGTTTCATTTCCCTCAAGAATACTATCTAGTAGAACAGGCATGTTTAGGATGTTTTTGTTACTCATTTAATTAGAAGTAGCTTAGGATTACTGTACAACCAATAAATGCACTAGTTTTATGTTTTTGAAAAGAATTAACCCTATTTAAAAAAATTGATGTTAGTTGTGAGATAATTACAATCACATGACTTTTGTGGATCTTTTTATGGAATTTATAGTATTAACACATGTAGTTGTAGCTTAACCGTGCATGAACTGGATTGGTATATTCAATGAAAACTGGCACCATAAGAGAGTGAGGATTCATACTAAGTTCAATACTGCTTTGAGGATCTAGAACTTGCTCGGTTGGTCTTTACATAGGTTTTCGGATAGTTGGTTAGGAAATGATCATAGGACATTTTCTATTTTTAGCCACATTAGCTTAAATTACCCTACCAAATATTGTTGAATCCCTTGATCCCCAATTTTTAGCCTAACATTGACCATTTTTCTTTGATTAACCCTTCACCTTTCCCATTGTTTATAATAAACTTGTTTTGGCCCCAGTTTGTCCTTGGACATTGTGATCCTCAACTCAGAAAAAATGCCTAAGTTGAGGGTGGCTATAATAGGGGTGCTTAGACTGTGGGGAGGTGGAAAAGAAAGAAAAGAAAAAAGTTAAGGAAGGGAGAGGTGTGGTGTGAAAAGAAAATAAATAAAAAGAGATAAGAAAGAAAGATGAAAAAGAAAAGAAAATAAAAGAGAAAAAGAAATGAAAAAGTTGAGGAAAACACACCACACCTATAGATTGCAGTTAAATGTAGAAAAGGGAGGAAAAGTTGAAAAAGTGAAAAATAAGATAAAAAGTGAATAGTGAAGCCACAATTATGTAGTGCCAAAGAGGGTTTAATCACTAAATTCAAAATTTACCATACTCAGCCTGAAGCCTACATTGCAAGCTGAACAAAGCCCTATAGTGATCTTAGCCTAACTGTCTAAAGAGCCAAAGTAGATAGAATAAGGGCAAGCCTATGGTGTCCAATGTGAAGCATTTGGAACTTCATAGTGATAGTGAGAGTATCTTTTGTATAGTCCTAAGTTTTATAGTTTTATATATCTATGAGTGTTGGGGACTTCATTTCATGTGAGGTACTTGGTTTGTGTTGTATTTTACTAATTTTCTGTGTGAATAACATTGGTGATAGCTCAATTCTCTTCTAATAGTTGGATGCCATATCTTTATCCCTATAGGTCATTTATTGTGGTTATATGTGTGCATAGCTGACTTAGTTTGAACAGAAAAGGTACCATTAGCTGATTATGGTTCATAGTGCAAATTTTGTTGTTTTGGCTATAGCTATTGTAATTATACTTTCTAATTAAGCATCATTTTTAGTTTTTGTTTTCTTTGCCTGAGGACATTCAAAAGTCTTAAGTTGAGGGTGTTGATGTGTTGTGGGTTTAAAACACTTTCGACACTTAAAACTGAGGAAACTAGCATGGACTTAGGTGTGTTTATATGGATATGAGGCACTTTTATTTTGTTTTCAGTGAAAATAGATGTTGAAGCTAAATTGTACAAAAAGCGAAGGAAAATGCAGAAAAGTGGCTAAGTGAGGACTTCAGTACAAGCCATACCATCTTGGTAGGAGCCGTATTGAGAGTCGTGGAAAGGTCCAGGACCAAAGTTTTAGGCAAAGTCAAGTTACGGCTCATGATATGAGCCATACCATAGCAGTCGTCGAAAATTTCAGAAGGTTTGCATAGGCCAAGTATCCTGGTATGGGTAGCAATCACGAGTTATGAGATCTACTTAAGACCCGTACCAATGAACTGTGGAAAAGTCTAGAATAAGCGAATAGTGGTGGGTTTCAAGGTACAACAAGGAGTCATGGGTTGTGGAACCGAGGTACGAGTCGTACCAAGCCTTTCGTGAAAGTTAATAAAACGTGGAAGAAAGTTCAAGTTCAAGACATGGGAAGATTGTATGACTCGTAGGTTCTTGTTATGACTCATACTTGAATTCAACACTTAGCCAGGTTCAGCTAATGCTAGCTAACGTATGAGTCAAGGTACAACGCATACAATCCTGTTACGGGTTGGAGGTGAAGGCGGCGACAGTTTTTGGTAGTTTCCCTGTTTACTTAAGAGAAGGTTCCAAATATTTGTGTAAATACGTTTTAGGTTATTTTCAGTAGAGAGAGCCGCATATTGGGTTCTATTACACAAAAACATTGAGAGACAAGTTGTTGTTAACTTTTAATTCAAGTATTGGAGATTTTCTTGCTATGATTTTCTTCCATGATCTTGAATTATTCTTCCTCAATTCTTGCAATAATCAAGTAGGTTTTTTTCAATCATCGTTGTAAGTATTAAATTATGTGTTTGTCCTTGAATTCTAATAACAATCTTACAATCATGAGAGGCTAAAACCTCCACAACTAGGGTTGTGGGAACCATGGTAAACTAACAAACCAGGGTTTGCACAAAGTGATTCTAAACCAATGCTAAACGCTTGTATTCTATTCTCTTCATCTTTAATGTTTCCTAACAGAGCACAATGTTAGGACTTTCTCGAATTCTTTACTTGCTTGAACCAAGAGAAGTAGAGATTAGGAAAAGAGAATTACAACAAAGCCTTGATTTTTTTTAGTCATTTATTAACTTGAATTGCGGATGCAGGAGAGTTAATTTTGGACAAATTTGATAACGGTTGAATTGAAACCGCTCATGAGACCCTTACCCGGTGATTGAGTATAGTCATCCAATAGGGATGAACCAGTCATTTGGATGAACCCTAGTTATCACGTTCTACAACTAAGCAATGGGATAGATTAGAAGTGTAAAATCCTAAATAGTTATGAGTCCATGGGGAAAACTTACCCTAGTTAATTGCATAATATTGATAAACAACAACCAATTCTCAACCTTGTCTTATAATTGCTTTTATAAAACCCCCCTTTTGGAGATAACATACTTACAAACTTAAATACTAGCGTCATTCCACATCCTGACCTTATTCCATGTGGGATCGACCCAAACCTTTGTTGGGTTATTTATTGACAACATCTGTTTCATACATTATCAGGAGTGTCAGTTTGAGCATTATTGCTGGATGAACTCATCATAAAGAGTTGAGGGTTGTGTGATTTTTTGGCTAGAGTGGGTAGAGTTGGCTCAGGGGACCAATAGATGGATCCCCATTGTAATATTGCTTACGAAATTCCTTTTATGAGCATCTTCCCTTCTTCTTTTTGTGTTTTTCTCTCTTCCTATATAGCTCATCATATTAAATCTCATCCTCTGGAGATTCTTGATAGTTACATTCAATATCCCACGGACAATGCCCAGTAAAGGGATATTTGAACTTCCATATGTCACGACGTTTATAATTGAACTGTTTGATCCAATCGTGTTCACTTGTAATAGCTTGAAGGTTCCAATTGAATGCATCGTCATCATCTTCAGGTAAGGTTTTGGATGTAGGGTGGTACATCTAAAGAGCAAAGTTTGTACTGTTTTTTTTTTTGAGATAAAAGTGCTCAAAACTGATGGCTACAGTTTTATCCTGTTTTGTTGACAAAGATTGGTTCAGTAGATTGAAGAGGTTCAATAGGAGGTTCTCTCATCCGCTCATTATTGGTAACCCATGAATCAGGAAGTATTTTGAAAAGTTCTTCCTTGGGTACTTTTCTTGTTATCTAGGTGTGTGTAGTATTTCCATTGGTGGCATCTACATGTAGCAACAAAGCATCATCTCCACCTAGAAATGAAAGATCCATGGCATGATTTTGAACTCTCCAAGCTATTTGGTAGTGAAGACTTGCTTGGATAGCATCTCTATCTTTTGGAGCTCCCTGTATTTGGACTTGGACCTTTAAGGTCTCTATCAGATATGGATCACTTAGGGACATGTTAAAATTTTGGAATAACGTGACAAGCACTATCCTAGCATACAGGGTGACCTTAATTGTACCCAAATTAGCATGTTTGTACTCGTGATATCGGGTATCAAAGGAGTGAAAGGCGTGCAACAATAGGTTGGCCTTTCCTTCTGTGATATGACAAGGCAATTCAGACAGCACCATAATGAATATGGGTAAATTCGTAATTTTTCCATTGCATTGAAAAATCATCGGGAATCTACAGGGTAACAAACTGTTCCTCCTAAGTAGCAAGAATATGTAATGATTGAGTTTTGAAGCAACAACATATTCTTTACCCCTTTAGGTTTGTGCTGGTCTAAGAAATGAATTAGTAACCATGGATGGGTCATCTTTTTAGAAAAGGCAGAGTAAGAATTTAGAAGAGGTAAGTATGTAGAAGACACTTTATTTTCATCTAGAATTATATCTACTTCGTAAAGGTATTCATATTTATAGGACAGAGTTTTGCTAAATGTTGGATACATATATACCACTACAGGAAAAAGGATCAATAGCACAGGAAAAACTGGTCCCTAAAAGTTAAAATTTGTTTCGTATAGACGAATAGCGACTGACAAATTTGGTTATTTTAGCTTTCGCCGCTAACGGTCAGGTCATAACCCGAGTTCACACACTAGTTGTAACACGGGATAAGGAACCCGAGAGGCTTCAAGTCGACCCATGGGATTATCATAGCATACACTTAACATAAGAATGACTAACAACATAAATAAGCGGAAGCTAATAACATGAATCTAATATAAACCATTACGACAATTTAATAACACTTAGATACATTGTTGAATCTGTCTAGATAAGTCTGAAAGCCTTCTACTAAACTGATGAGTTGTTGGGACAAGCCCCCAGCTAACTCCTAAAGTCTGAAAACTGAAACATATTAAAATATGAACATAATCACGTCCTCGGAGGATAAGGACTCACCAATAGCTATTAAATAGGGACTTAGCATATCTAACCACGAGGTCGAGTCTGGAAACCTAAATAAATATATATATATATATATCATGAAAGGATATAGCACAAAAGGTGTGCAGTCAGTAATTGCAATGTACTGAGCATGCGGGATAACATAAACAATTTAATAAATAAATATCCGATAAAGATTTAATCAAATACATCCACATAACTGCTTCAACATGCTATTTACATACTCTATGATTCACATACACATATATATACATGAAAATTCTTCTTGAATCTCATTTATATAACCTCTTCGAACTCATACATAAGGGTCAAGGTCTAAACATTTAATAAGTGCCAAATCTTAAGTTAGTATCACATACTGTACTAAATCATTACTGATGACTAAGACTGATTATCATCTTGTTAAGCCCGTATAATATGAAAGCTGGGTCACGCAACACTGAGCTATATTCATATCATCATTAAGGGTGTCTCTCTCTACTATTTTGGATCCCGACTGAGCTAGGGAGTCTCTCTCTACTATGGAGGATCCCGACTACATGTATCTAAAGACATTCATAACCCATATATTCAATTCATACTTCAACATGCATACATTGATTCATATAATCTAGATTTACAAGAAGCTTCGTGCTTACTCATATCTCAACATATACAACGAAATCATGTGATATGGGTACATCTTCGTTTCATAAGACCCATTTCAAGATTTATTCCAATTCATGAGAAGAATGCATTAGATAGGCCATTATCAAAGATTTACCTCTTACCCAATTAATTCCATCCAGACATAAAAGAACACACATACTTACTCTAAATTATTCAAGTCCATGAACCCTATTTCAATCTCATCACATCTATCATTAACATATTCAAATTCTCAGGGATACTCATAAGAGTATCACATATTAAACATGGATGCAAGGGATATGTGATAATTGAATGAACAATGACAAAGTACTATTTAAATCTCAAATCATTCATGAAGAATATTTCATAACTCCACACTTTTCATCACCCAACACATAATTCAAGGTAACCCATTTGCATCGTACTTATCTCATAATCACAATAGATCTTGGAATTTAAAGAGTTGTAGCAGGATTCACCATGAATTTAAAACCCTAGGTCATGCATTTTCTAGAATAGTAGAAATTGGGCATTTTAATTAAAAACATTTTGGGGCACAAGGATGGAAGAGTGTCCTTGTTGAAAAACCCACATACCTGGTAGAGAGACCCAACCCGAAATTTCCCTTGAAGCTTGATGAGCACCTTGGTGAAGTTCTTGAATCTTAAGAGGAGAGGAAGAAGAAGAGGTTGAGAGATATCTTCAGAGAATGAGGGTTTAGGCTTGTAGAAACCCTTTTAAGCGTCCCAATTAATACCTAAAATGATGTAGTATAAAAGTAAAAAGCATAGGAGTTTACTAGAATGCCCCTGAAGAAAACTGGAAATTTCCCCGAATCTGGAGTCACGACTTACGTAATGAGTCGTCATCCCATCAAATGACTCGTCATCTCTCCTATTAAGCATACTGGAAAATTCACACAGTTTTATCATTCTCCAGAACACCACCAACGTAACGAATCTTCACCAGCTATAATGACTCGTTGAACCCACTCGTCAAGTGCACTGGAAGGTTACTTCTGAACTTCAGATTCCTCAACTCACGATCAACATGACGAGTCGTTGCTTTCTCTAATGACTCATTAGTACATGTATAATACTTTAGGACTTCAACTCTTCACCACCCAATGACCAACCTAACAAGTGGTTGCCAGGCAAGACAACTTTTCAGGTCATCCGTGGCCACTGGGCTTGCCATCCCCTCCTTACAGTTCCACACGAGTCAAACCATGACCCATTAGGTCTCCTAACGAGTTATTCCCCGGCTCATTCTAAGGAAATCTTTTGCTAAATTTTCTGCTGAGCCTCATCTAACTCCGAAGTCTGATCTCTAAGATTGGATGAACATATTTATAAGATAGAGATGAAACCAATATCCAAATATCAATCAATCATAGCTAAACACCAATGGAGTATCTGACTCTGGACCAACCCTATACACCAAATCTAAATATCCACGTCTAACATGCATACCATAGCACAAGGGAAATCGAAGAACATGAGACCAACATAGAACTAGACAGAACACCGAAAAAATTCTTTCCCCTTTTTATCTGGCACAGAACTGATACAGAGTGATCCTTCGTTCTCGAATTGCTTCTTGATACTAAACTAACATTCACGATATCTAATCTAACTGAGGGTAGGGAATTCATGAGCATGAGTTATTCCCGACATCTAAAACTAAGCACATACAAGAGATAATCCGACTCGACTAAGGTAATAAACAGTGCCTAGAGACTGAGTTCGAGCTAAACACACTTGGAACACATAAGCTAATACACATAACTGATGCACAAAATTAAAATGAGCATAAAGAACTCCTAGAGCAAAACTGGCATCACTATCTAAAGCGATTACTCCTAAACTTAGGGAATCTGCACATAAGAATGGATATCCTTTAACTTCAACTAAAACACAAGGGAAATTATTTGAACCTTGAAGAGATCGACATACTATAACTGCTAAGGCTAAAACCTCTTTATGGGCATTCTCAAGGTTTGACTTACTACCCATTCTCACTATCTACCCCAATTCTTAATGTCATCATTCTAAGACTCCCGAATCTTCCTGAAGGTCAGGCCAATTAACAACCTCCTAGCTTCTCTTCCACCGCTAGCCTTCACTATAAGCCTCACACTAACCACTATTCACATTACCCATCGACAATATCTTCTTGCAATTACAACAGGGCTTCTTATTCAATACTGGGCTGACATGATGTGTGTGTGGGGGGGGGGGGTAATGCAAGATTCACAACATACCTGTGGCCACTACTGGCGACTTGCCTTTATCCTGGTGTGCTGTTTTGTCATTGGAGTAGTTTTGACGACATCCGCCATTTAGGCTAGATACTACATCTTTCTTAAATGGGCGAGCTATGGTGGCCACTAAAGAAATGGCCGAGGACCTACTCTCACCTCACTTTTCTGCTACACAATCCTGGTGCTTATGTCCTAACTGGATACACCAGAAACAAATATCCGACCCGTCCATACACTCCCCCAGGTGGTACTTCCCACAGCTGGCACACATGGGGTACGTGATCCCTCTTACCCTTGGTCTAGATAAAGCATTGATAGTTGAAACTGCTGGGGTTGCCGACCTTTGCTGAGAAGATGGGCGGTGTCCACCACTCGTCCTTGGCGAAGAGGACTCTGAGTTTCCTCTCCTGGCCCTCTTGGCCTCTCTCTCCTTTTCCTTTACATGTTCCGCCTCCATTTGTTGTGCCAATATCACCAAATATAAGAAGTCTATATCCTTGTGCAACATGGAAGTCCTGCACTCTTTAATTAGGGAGTCTGACACTCCATTCACGATCCTTCTCGCTCAGGCTCTCTGGTCCGCTACCATCTCGGAGGCATACTTGGCGCTGCCGACCTTTGCCGAGAAAGTGGGTAGTTGTTACACCCCGTAAGTTTCTAGCATTTAGTCGACCTATTTGCATGTTGGTTGAGAGTTTTAGAATGCCATATATGCGAGAAAAGGGCCCGAGAAAAGGCAAAACGAGTGCAGAGTCGGAATTTCGCAAGAGGAGGTCGAACCGCGCTGCCCAAAGGGGCAATGTGGCACGGAGCTGGGACCTCCGCGTTAGCCAACGTGGCACGGAGCCAAAACGGCGCGTTGGCCAGCATGCCACGTTGATATGTATTTTGCTGCAAGTATATAAAGGCCTCCCACTTCGTTTTTAAGTCATTTCTATATTACTTTTAGTGAAAACGACCAGAAAACAGAGAGGACGAAGGGTTAACGTAGATTTCCATCTGATTATGCTGTTAAACGTAGTCCAAACTCAAATTAACTTTGGGTACCGAAGTATAAAGCTATAGGGAGCATTCCTATGGAGTTAGTTTTGCGAAAATCACCCGGCGAAGCGGCTACCTGCCGAGTCAAAGTGATTGGAATTGCTCCAAACTAGTGTTAATACACTCCTGGCATTAAAGTAAGTATTTCTCCCTTCTACACTCCCGATAAATTGTGAGTTTTTGGTTGTTCTTCGATAAGTCAAAGAATAGGCAGTAAATATATTCATTAGTGTGGTTTCTCTCAAAAATAATAGTAGAATTAATTCTATTCCTTCGTGAATATGAATACAATTGGGGAAATAGCTGAATATTAGCCGAGCTACGCCAATTAATTAGAAAGCCGGCAGTTAAGGTATGTAAGGCTAGTTTCTTTCGACAAGCTAGTAGTTCCAGCACAGTAAAATGGTACAAATTCCAGTAGAATGTTTCATAAGCCGTATATTATGTTCAGTATGAATTTAGTAACGCCCATTAGAAATATTAACTCGTATTTAGCATGGAACTTAGTTGAATAACATTATTCTCAGCAGAATAATCGAGCAATATTATATCTTGTTTCAGTACAAGATTCAGTACAGCATGTCAGAGAAAATATATATATATATATATATATATATAAGTATTATAATCAGTTTATGCATGTATTGTATGCAGTATTATTATTAGATGAGACTTGCTTGTGTTGTTTTTGGCTAGATTACCTAGCATCCATGACCGCCCCAGGGTTGATAGCTGTATCGACTCATCCGCTAGAGGGAGAGGATACGTCGCTCTATGGAGTGGCATGCCGTCCGCTAGGGACGAAGATGGGATGCGAGTTTCCCCATATTATGCCTTCGTCGGCTTTTATACACCCCCGTTGAGCACTTGCCCCCGGGGTGTTAATGTAAGGAGTCCTCCGGTCTCAGGTACTGTTATAGTTAGGGGCTCAGCAGGCCCAAGTGCATACCCAGGGAACCGGCAGGATGCTTATAGTTACTAGGGAAGATGGGATGACAGGGGTAGGGGTATAGATTGTGTGATGATTGTACCTTCCGGCTTATGGGGCTAGGTAAGGTTCATGTGTGCTATGTTATGCTATGTTATGCTAGATATAGATGGATAGACAGTAGAATGCCACGTTACCAGGTACGACTCCTACTCCTTTCAGTGTAGTTAAGGACAGTATTGAATTCACATTTCCAGTCAGTTACAGTCTGTTTCCTTATTACTTCAGTTCTATCAGTTTTATTGTTTACATTCAGTACTTTCATTTGTTGCTTTGCATACTCAATACCAGTGGTACAAACGCCCATTTGGGGCATTGCATTACTTTCCTGCAGGTACTCATAAACGAGGAGCAGATCTCTCATAGTTCCAGCCAGCGTATAGCGCCTTCAACACCTGTTATCCGGAGCTCAAAAGACAAAGGTTGACTTCTCTTTTATCTGTACAGTAAGGGTAGGTCGGGGCCCTGTCCCGACCATCTTGCTATTCTTAGAGGCTTGCAGATTGTACATATTCCCTGTGGTTAGCTGTGTAGGCTGTGTGGGGCCATTTGTGTGTTTCAGTTGTATGTAGTGGTCGTGTGGGGCCTTATTCAGTTGGTAGTGGTGACCTTGTCGGTCACATAGTAGCTTGGTACTTGTTTTCACTTCTCAGATGAACTGGTAAGCATAGTGGCCTTGTCAGCCCGCATAGATTCCCGTATGTTCAGTTGTTCTGGTTAGCTGTTATTTTCCTATAGGTGGCTATAGGCCTTGTCGGGTGGAGGCTGTATTTACAACTGTTATATAGCTCGTCATTTTCTTGAATCCAGAATTAGAGCCAGCCTAGCACCAGAAGTTCTTAGGCTTAGTTAATCCAGTAGTCTAGGTCTTAGTAGGGCACCAGGTGACAGTCATGCCTCCCCAGGTGGGGCGTGACAAACATGGTATCAGAGCAGGTCGTATCCCAGGGAGTCTGCAGGCCGTGCTAAGTAGAGTCTTGTCTATGGATTTGTTGTTCACCACATACAATAGACAGGAGGCTGCAAGGCATTATAGGATGGTTACTCTTTCTTCTCATTCAGTCATGCTATAGAGCAGTATAATATAGGGTTGAGTCCCTAGTGCTTACTACACTCTTTGTTTATAGATAAAATGTCAAACTAGCGACATCCTATCACAAGCCGAAGATTGGATATAGCAGCAGGAGAGGGCACCAGCAGGATGCCTCAGCCTTGTTTAGAATCAACCCTATCTGAGGGCGATACAAAGGCATTGTCGCGACCTTCTCAGCAGTCTCCACCACATCAGGAGCTACTTGGGACGACACCACCTCCAGCAGTCCCCATACCTATACCGTCTGACCAGGAGGTCAGGAGTGCAGTAGTCATGTTAGCACAAATGATGGCCGCTCAGTGTCAGCCGATGCCATCTACAGCTGCAGAGTCGTCAGGAGGGCCTGAGAGTTCGAGGGTCTGAGAATTTCTAGCACTAAGCCCCCCGCAGTTTATAGGTACGGATAGGACAGAGGACCCCCAAGTTTTTCTAGTCCAAAAGTAGAGAATCTTTGGGGTAATGCATGCCACACCCACAGAGTTGGTCGAATTAGCGGTATTCCGGTTACGGGACATCACTGTGTTGTGGAATGAGAGTTGGGAAAGGTCCCGAGGGAGAGATGTTTCCCCTCTGACCTAGTCCGGCTTCTCAGAGGCTTTTCTTGATCATTATCTACCACAGGAGATTCGATAGGCCGGGGTTGATCAGTTTTTACACCTAGAGCAGGGGAAATGAATGTTCGAGAATACGCCCTGTGGTTTGATTCTTTGGCTGGTATGCGCCAGCCTTTGTTGATACCATGCCATACAGAGTACACCGTTTCATCATGGGATTGAATCCAAAGTATGTTGAGACTTGTATTACGGCTACTCTACGAGAGGACATGGATATATCCTGAGTTCAGGCATTCGCTCAGAATGTTGTGGGCATCAGACAGCGGCAACGGGAGATCAGGAGAACCAGTCAGGAATAGCGCCGGAGAGACAGGCCAGTTGAGTTACAGGGGGAGACCCAAGCCACAATTGTCAGATAGGCCGCCTAGACCCCTGCCTCCATCACAGCAGTAGAGGGGCAGGTTTAGTCGCCAGGGGCGGTCAGAGTCCAGCGGAGGTTCGCAGACAACAGATTTACCACAATAGAGGAGGGCAGAGCAGAGTAGGTATACACTACCACTTTTCCCTATTTGCAGCCGATGCCACTCTAGAGCATGCAGATATGGCCCCACCGAGTGTTATATTTGTGGTCAAGAGGGTCACCTGATGAGAGATTGCCCAGCCAGAGGTCAGGGTGACCCGGATCGATAGGACAGGTCATCAGTAGGGTCACGAGCTCCAGCATCCCCTGTAGGGCGCAGGCCCTCAGTTCCAACAGGTAGAGGCCGAGGCAGATCGGGGGCCTCTAATTCAGGTGCGGGGCCAAGCCGTACCTATGCTTTATCTGGGAGACAGGATTCAGAGGCGTCTCCAGATGTTGTTATAGGTATGATAACTATTTGCTCTCACCCTGCTTATGTATTGATAGATCCGGGATCTACCTTGTCCTATGTTGCCCCATTGGTGGCTCGTAATTTTAGTATTGTACCAGAGTTGCTTCAGCGACCTTTTTTAGTATCTACACCCGTTCGTGACTCTATTATAGACAGAAGGGTCTATCGGGGGTGCACAGTAGAGGTTGCTAACCGTCAGATTACAGCAGATTTGGTAGAGTTAGAGATGGTTGATTTCGACGCCATTATGGGTATAGATTGGTTAGCTCCATGATATGCTAATGTTGACTGCTGGACCAAGACAGTCCAATTCAACTTTCCATGGGAGGCAGTAGGAGAGTGGAAGGGCAGTGCAGTTATGCCAAAAGGTAGGTTTATTTCCTATCTTCGGGTGAGGAAGTTCATAGCCAAGGGGTGCATTTACCACATTGTCAGAGTTCAGGATGTTCGGGTAGAGCCTCCGGCTCTCCAGTCTGTTGCAGTGGTTAATGAGTTCCCCGATGTCTTTCCAGATGAGCTACCTGGTGTTCCCCCAGAAAGGGAAGTACATTTTACAATTTATTTAGTACCAGACACTCAGCCCATGTCAATTCCCCCTTATCAAATGGCTCCTGCCAAACTCAGAGAATTAAAGGAGCAGTTGAAAGATTTGTTAGATAAGGGCTTTATCAGACTGAGTACTTCACCTTGGGGTGCGCCAGTTCTGTTTGTGAGAAAGAAGGACGGCTCCCTCCGCATGTGTATAGACTATCAACAACTGAATAAAGTCACAGTCAAGAATAACTATCCGCTTCCCAGAATAGGTGATCTATTTGATCAGTTACAGGGTGCAAGGTATTTCTCCAAGATCGACTTAAGGTCCGGATATCATCAGGTTCGGGTTCGTGAAAGGGACATTCCAAAGACTGCCTTCAAGACCAGATATGGTCATTTTGAATTCTTAGTCATGTCCTTTGGCCTAATGAATGCTCCAGCAGTATTTATGGACTTGATGAACATTATTTTTAGACCATACCTGCACTTGTTCGTGATAGTGTTCATCGATGAGATTCTGGTATATTCCCGGTCAGAGGCAGACCACCAGGATCACTTATGGACAATGCTCCAGATTCTCAGAGACCACCAGCTGTATGCCAAGTTTTCTAAATGTGAGTTTTGGCTGAATTCAGTAGCTTTCTTGGGTCACATCCAGTCGGATGCTAGTATACAGATAGATACGCAGAAAATAGAAGCAGTGAAAACATGGCCCAGACCTACCACTCCGACCAAGGTACGCAGTTTCCTGGGGTTAGCAGGTTACTACAGAAGGTTTGTGGAAGTGTTTTCCACCTTAGCAGCACCTCTGACTAAACTGAAGTAGAAGGCAACAAAATTTCAATGGACTGAGGCATGTGATCATAGCTTCAAGGAATTGAAAGACGGGTTAACATAAGCCCCAGTGTTAGCATTGCCAGAAGGTACAGAGGGTTATGCAGTTTATTGCGATGCTTCGGGTGTTGGTTTAGGATGTGTGTTGATGCAGCATAGTAAAGTGATTGCTTATGCTTCCAGGCAGTTGAGGAAGCATGAAAAGAACTACCCTACCCATGACCTAGAATTAGCCGCATTAATTCATGCCTTAAAGATATGCAGACAATACTTGTATCGAGTTCACGTGGATATTTTCACTGATCATAAAAGCCTGCAGTACATCTTCACCCAGAAAGAGTTGAATTTGCGGTAGCGTCGCTAGTTAGAGCTGTTGAAAGACTATGATGTGAATATTTTGTATTATCTAGGGAGAGCCAATGTGTTAGCAGACGCCCTTAGCCATAAATCTATGGGGAGTTTGGCATACTTGCAGCCCAAGCAGCGGGAATTGGCCCGAGAATTGCATCAGCTAGCCGGTTTAGCCGTTAGCATAGCAGAAACAGGGGACAATAGAGCGATAATCCAGAACATCATAGTATCATCATTAGTCATGGAAATGAAGGAACGGTAGTGTGAAGACCCTATCCTGGTTCAGCTTAGAAATAGAATTCAGCGAGGAGAGGTGACAGATTTTCAGGTAACCCAGGATGAAGTGTTGAGATATAAAGATCGCCTTTGTGTTCAAGACGTTGCAGGACTTCGCCAGCAGATTATGGGTGAGGTACATTATGCCCATTATTCTCTCCATCTAGGTTCAACCAAAATGTACCACGAGGTGAAAGAAATCTACTGGTGGCCAGGAATGAAGAAGGGAATAGCAGAATTCGTACCTCAGTGTCCCAACTGCCAGCAGGTAAAAGCTGAACATCAGAAACCAGGCGGACTGACTCAGGATATAGTTGTGGCTCTATGGAAATAGGAAGCAGTTAATATGGACTTTGTAGCAGGATTACCTTATACCAGGCGTAGGTATGATTCGATCTGGGTAATAGTTGACAGATTGACAAAATCAGCTCATTTTCTACAAGTAAGGGCTACATTTTCCGCTGAAGATTATGCTGAGTTGTATATCAAAGAAATTGTCAGGCTGCATGGGGTTCCAGTGTCCATTATCTCCGACAGAGGGGCGCAGTTTATAGCAAAGTTTTGGCAGTCGTTTAAGAGGCTTTGGGACATAGGTTAACCTAAGCACAACTTTTCATCCTCAGACAGATGGGCAGGCAGAATGCACCATTCAGACGCTCGAGGATATGTTGCAAGCATGTGTGTTAGATTATGGAGGTAGTTGGGATGAACACCTACCCCTTATTGAGTTCGCCTATAATAACAGATATCATTCAGCAATTCAAATGGCACCTTACAAAGCGTTATATGGGCAGAAATGCAGATCTCTAGTTGGTTGGTTTGAGGTAGGCGAATCAGCATTAATTGGGCCAGATATCATTAATCAGTCAGAAGAGAAAGTAAAGCTTATCAGGGAATGTTTACTGACTGCTCAGAGCCGCCAGAAATCATATACTGACGTGCGGCTCAGAAACTTGGAGTTTAATGTATATGACTGGGTATTCCTGAAAGTTTCGCTGATGAAGGTTGTAATGACATTTGGTAAGAAAGGAAAGCTTAACCCGAGGTTTGTTGGGCCTTATCAGATTCTCAGAAGAATAGGCCAAGTGGCATGTGAGTTAGACTTACCTCCAGAGTTAGAATCTATTCACCCAGTCTTCCATGTATCATTGCTGAGAAAGTGTATAGGAGATCCCTCCAGAATTTTCCTAGTCCAAGATGTTCAGGTTACAGAAGAGTTAGCCTACGAAGAAGTTCCAGTAGCCATATTAGAACGGCAGATCCGCAGGTTGAGAGCTAAAGATGTTGCTTATGTGAAAGTGTTATGGCGTAATAGGAACCGCGAGGAAATGACTTGGGAAGCAGAAGAAGATATGAAAGTAAGATATCCTCGGTTATTTCAGACATAGTCAGCTAAAGGTATGTTATTATTGTTGTTTTATGAGTTACCATACATTCATGTGTACGTGAAATAGTTGACTCCAGTTTATTGTGTAATGGATGCTATAGTATTGTGTGGAATACCTGTATTGGACTTTTCTACGTTTCAGGATTTTTGAGATAGTCCATATTACAGGGGAAACTCTGCCGAAATTTTTCCAGAATAAGTAGAGCAAGTTTAGATTCCTACAAGCAGAAGTTAACGTTCGAGGACGAATGTTCTTAATGGGGGGAGGATGTTACACCCCGTAAGTTTCTAGCATTTAGTCGACCTATTCGCATGTTGTTTGAGAGTTTTAGAATGCCATACGTGCGAGAAAAGGGCCCGGGGAAAGGTCGAACGAGTGTCAAGTTGGAATTTCGCAAGAGGAGGCCGAACCGCGCTACTCCAAGGGGCAAAGTGGCATGGAGCTGGGACCTCCGCGTTAGCCAACGTGGCACGGAGCCAAAACGGCGCATTGGCCAGCGTGCCATATTGCCATGTATTTTGCTACAAGTATATAAAGGCCTCCCACTTCGTTTATAAGTTATCTCTTATATTACTTTCAGTGAAAAAGACCAGTAAACAGAGAGGAAGAAGGGTTAACGTAGATTTATGTTCGATTACGCCGTCAAACGCAGTCCAAACTCAAATTAACTTTGGGTACCGAAGTATAAAGCTGCAAGGAGCATTCCTACAGAGTTAGTTTCGCGAGAATCGCCCGGCGAAGCGGCGACCTGCCGAGTCAATGTGATTGGAATTGCTTCAAACTAGTGTTAATACACTCCCGGCATTAAAGTAAGTATTTCTCCCTTCTACACTCCCGAGAAATTGCGAGTTTTCGGCCGTTCTTTGATAAGTCGAAGAATACAGTAAATATATTCATAAGTATGGTTTCCCTCCAAAATAATAGTAGAATTAATTCAATTCCTTTGTGAATATGAATACAGTTGGGGAAATAGCTGAATATTAGCCGAGCTACACCAGTTAATTAGGAAGCCTGCAGTTAAGGTATGTAAAGCCAGTTTCTTTCGACAAGCTAGTAGTTCCTGTACCGTAAAATGGTACAAATTCCAGTAGAATGTTTCATAAGCTGTATATTATGTTTAGTATGAATTTAGTAATGCCCGTTAGAAATATTAACTCGTATTTAGCATGGAAGTTAGTTGAATAACATGATTCTCAGCAGAATATTCCAGCAATATTATATCTTGTTTCAGTACCAGATTCAGTACAACATGTCAGAGAATATATATATACTGTATTTTATCAGTTTCAGCAGGTATTGTATGCAGTATTATTATTAGTTGAGACTTGATTGTGTTGTTTTGGACTAGATTACCTAGCATCCATGACTGCCCTAGGGTTGATAGCTGTATCGACTCGTGCGCTAGAGGGTAAGGATACGTCGCTCTACGTAGTGGCATGTCGTCCGCTAGGGACGAAGATGGGATGCCAGTTTCCCCATATTATGCCTTGGTTAGCTTTTATACACCCCCGTCGAGCGCTTGCACCCGGGGTGTTGATTTCAGGAGTCCTCCAGACTCAGGTACAGTTATAGTCAGGGGCTCAGCGGGCCCAAATGCATACCCAGGGAACCGGCGGAATGCTTATAGTTACTAGGGGAGATGGGATGACCGGGGTAGGTGTATAGATTGTGTGATGATTGTACCTTCCGGCTTATGGGGGCCAGGTAAGGTTCATATGTGCTATGTTATGCTATGTTATGCTATTTTATGCTAGATAAAGATGGATAGACCGTAGAATGCCACGTTACCAGGTATGACTCCTACTCATTTCAGTGTAGTTAAGGACAGTCTTGAATTCACATTTCCAGTTAGTTACAGTCTGTTTCCTTATTACTTCAGTTCTATCAGTTTTATTGTTTACATTCAGTACTTTCATTTGTTGCTTTGCATACTCATTACCAGCGGTATTGACGCCCGTTTGTGGTGCTGCATTACTTTGCTGCAGGTACTCATAGACAAAGAGCAGATCCCTCGTATTTCCAGCCAGCGTACAATGCCTTCAGCTCCTTTCATCCGGATCTCAAAAGACAAAGGTTGACTTCCCTTTTATTTGTACAGTATGGGTAGGTAGGGGCCCTGTCCCGACCACATTGCTATTCTTTGAGGCTTGCAGATTGTATATATTCCCTATGGTTAGCTTTGTAGGCCGTGTGGGGCCATTTGTGTGTTTCAGTTGTATGCAGTGGCCGTGTGGGGCCTTATTCAGTTGGTAGTGGTGACATTGTCGGTCACATAATAGCTTGGTACTTGTTTTCATTTCTTAGATGAACTGGTAAGCATGGTGTCCTTGTCGGCCCGCATAGGTTCCCGTATGTTCAGTTGTTCTGGTTAGCTGTTATTTTCCTACAGGTGGCTATAGGCCTTGTCGGCCAGAGGCTGTATTTACAACCGTTATATAGCCCATCGTTTTCTTTAATCCAGAATTAGAGCCAGCCTGGCACCAGAAGTGCTTAGGCTCAGTTAATCCAGTAATCTAGGTCTTAGTAGGGCACCAGGTGACAGTCATGCCTCCCCATGTGGGGCGTGACAGCGGTCTCCACCACTCGTCCTTGACAAAGAGGACTCCGAGTTTCCTCTCCTAGCCCTCCTTTCCTCTCTCTCCTTTTCCTTTACTTGTTCCGCCTCCATTTGTTGTGCAACTATCACTAAATGTGAGAAGTGTATATCTCTGTGCAACATGGCATTCCTGCACTCTTTATTTGGGAGTCTGACACTCTATTCATGAACCTTCTCGCTCAGGCCCTCTGGTCCGCTACCATCTATGAGGCACACTTGGATAATCAGGTAAATTCCAACACGTACTCTTGTAGTGTCATGTCATTCTGTTTTAGGTTGATGAATTCTGCTATCTTAGCATCTCTTAACTCTCTTGGGAAAAACCTATCCACGAACGCAGTTTTAAATTCATCCCAACTTACGGGGCCTGCTCCAATCCCTCGTTGTCCCTCTACTGGAAAAACCAAATGTAAGCAACTCCTTTCAGCTGGTAGGAGGCTAAGTCTACGTCCTCAATTCTCGTCTCACCCATGATGTGAGTGATCTTTTGAATCACTTCCAAGAACTCATACGGGTCCTCTTCTACCTTCGACCCCAAGAACTCAGGTTGGTTCATTCAGAGAAAATCGCTCACCCTTGTTGCTGCCACATTTCCATTCTGAGGAATACGGGCCATTGCTTACTGATTAATCTAAGCGGTTACGGCCTATCCCTCAGGTTCGCTGGGGCTGGTGGTGCCAGCTAGCGATTATTACCTTTTCTCCTTCTATTTGCTGGTCTAGGAGGCATAATCTGCGAGCGCGTAAAGCACGAGTTAGGGGAAAGAACTATTTAGAGCTTCATACTCTACACACGATAAGAATCATGAAGAAAGGGAACATTCCTAAAACGTCTCGTGGCCTCCTCGTCATAAGTGTGGCACGCTTCACACCCATGAAGAAGACTCTACCTAACGCGGCTTTCGGACACCGTAGGACAATCTAAACCTTGGCTCTTATACCAAGTTTGTCCCGGCCCGAGTTCACACCCTACCCTGAAACGGTACAAGGAACCCCGAGAGGCTTCAAGTCGACCCATGGCATTATCGTAGGATACACTTGACATGACAACGACTGACAAAATAAATAAGCGAAAGCTAATAACATGAATCTAATATAAACCATAAAGGCAATTTAGTAACAGTTAGATACAATGTTGAATCTGTCTAGATAAGTTTGAAAGTCTTCCACTAAACTGATGAGTTGTTGGGACAAGCCCCCAGCGAACTCCTAAAGTCTGAAAATTGAAACATACTAAAATATGAACATAATCACGTCCTTCGAGGATGAGGACTCACCAATAACTGCTGAATAGGGACGAAGTGTATCTAACCATGAGGCCGAGTCTAGAAACCAAAATCAATATCATGAAACAATATAGCACAAAAGGCATGTGGTCGGTACTTGGAATGTACTGAGCATGCGGGATAACATAAACAATTCAATAAACAAATATCCGATAAAGATTTAATCAAATACATCCACTTAACTGCTTCAACATGCTATTTACATACTCTATGATTCACATACACAAATATATACATGAAACTTCTATTTGAATCTCATTCATATAACCTCTTCGAACTCATACATAAGGGTCAAGTTCGAAACATTTAATAAGTGCCAAATCTTAAGTTAGTATCACATACTATACTGAATCATTACTGATGACTAAGACTGATTATCATCTTGTTAAGCCCGTATAACCTGAAAGATAGGTCATGCAACACTAAGTTATACTGATATAATCATTAAGGGAGTCTCTCTCTACTATTGAGGATCCCGACTAAGCTAGGGAGTCTCTCACTAATTTGGAGGATCCCGACTACTGCTAGGCCATCACTCTCTACTATTTAGGATCTCGACCGAGCTAGGGAGTCTCTCTCTACTATGGAGGATCCCGACTACTGCTAGGGAGTCAATCTCTACTATTGAGGATCCCTACTGAGCTAGGGAGTCTCTCTCTACTATGGAGGATCCCGACTATTGCTAGAATCTGAGAGGTACTGGTCTGACGTTATATAAATATATGGTCTATACTACTGCAGCTAGTCGGAAACATGGACAAACTCTTCTTTCTTCATACATCATTTACTTCAAAAGAACTTGGGGCTAATTCCTACTAACAACAAGCCCAACATTCGGAAATTGTCATCCTCATACTTTATCATCATAACTCATATCGTCATGGAACCACACTAGAATCTCTTCATAGGTCTAATATTAAAGGGCATCTTTAGATTCACATCATGCATACTACTTTCTCATCATTAAATTCCAGCTCCATATAAATCAACATGTATCATAGAGAAATTCATGACCCATATATTCAATTCATAATTCAACATGCATACACTGATTCATATAATCTAGATTTACAGGAAGTTACGTGCTTACTCATATCTCAACCTATACAACGAAATCATGTGAGAAGTAAATGTCTTTGTTTCATAAGACCCATTTCAAGATTTATTCCAATTCATGAGAAGAATGCATTAGATAGACCATTATCAATGATTTACCTCTTACCCAATTAATTCTATCCAGACATAATAGAACACACATACTTACTCTCAATTATTCAAGTCCATGAAACCTATTTCAATCTCATCACATCTATCATTGACATATTCAAATTCTCAGGGATAATCTTACAAGTTTCACATATTAAACATGGATGCAAGGAATTTTTGATAATTGAATGAACAATGACAATGTCGTGTTTAAATCTCGAATCGTTCTGAAGAATATTTCATAACTCCACACTTTTCATCACCCAACACATAATTCAAGGTAACCCGATCATTCTGCGTCGTACTTATCTCATAATCACAATAGATCTTGCAATTTAAAGAGTTGTAGAAGGTTTCACCATGAATTCAAAACCCTAGGTCATGCATTTTCTAGAATAGTAGAAATTGGGCATTTTAATTAAAAATATTTTGGGGCACAAGGATGTAAGAGTATCCTTGTTGAAAAAACCGCATACCTAGTAGAGAGACCCAACTCGAAATTTCCCTTGAAGCTTGGTGAGCACCTTGGTGAAGTTCTTGAATCTTGAAAAGAGAGAAAGAAGAAGAGCCTGAGAGATATCTTCAGAGAATGAGGGTTTAGGCTTGTAGAAACCCTTAAAAACGTCCTAATTAATACCCAAAATGACATAGTTTAAAAGTAAAAAGCATAGGAGTTTACAAAAATGCCCCTGAAGAAAACTGTAAATTTACCCGAATATAGAGTCACGACTCACGTAATGAGTCCTCATCTCGACCGTTAAGCACACTAGAAAATTAACACAGTTTTATCATTCTTTAGACCACGACCAACATAACAAATCGTCACCAGCTCTAACAACTGATTGAACCCACTCATCAAGTGCACTGGAAGATTATTTTGAAACTTCAGATTCCTCAACTCACGATCAACATGACGAGTCGTTGCTTCCTCTAACGACTCGTCAAGTCCACCCGTCAAGTACACTATATAATACCTCATGACTTCAACTCTTCACCACCCAATGACCAACCTAACGAGTCATTTCCAGGAAAGACGTCTTGTCAGGTCATCTGTGGCCATTGGGCTTGCCATCCACTCCTTATAGTTGCTCACGGGTCAAACCATGACCCGTTAGATCTCCTAACGAGTCCTTCCCCAATTAGTTCTGAGGAAATTTTCTGCTAAATTTTCTGCTGAGCTTCATCTAACTCCGAGGTATGATCTCTAGGACTTTTGGTGTGTTACAATATCTCCTCCTTGGAAACATTCGTCCTCAAATGTTGGCTAAACATACTGATAAGATAGAGATGAAACCGATAACCAAATATCAATCAATCATAGCTAAACACCAATGGAGTATCTAACTCCGGACCAACCCTATCTGATATCCACGTCTAACATGCATACCATGGCACAAGGGAACCGAAGAACATGAGACCAATATAGAACTAGACAGAACACCAAAAAAATTTCTTTCCCCTTTTAATCTGGAACAGAACTGGTACAGACTGATCCTTCGTTCTCATATCGGTTCTTGATACTGAACTAACATTCATGATATCTAATCTAACTGAGGGTAGGGAATTCATGAGCATGAGTTATTCCCATAATCTAAAAAAGAGCACATACACGAGATAATTAGACTCTACTTAGGTAATAAACAACTTCTAAAGACAGAGTTCGAGCTAACCACACTTGGAAGACATAAGCTAATACACATACCTGATGCACAAAATTAAAACGAGCATAAAGAACTCATAGAGCAAAACTTGCATCACTGTCTCAAGCGATTACATCTATACCTCGGGAATCTGCACATAAGAATGGACATCACTTTAACTTCAACTGAAACACAAGGGAAATTATCTGAACCTTGAAGAGATCAACATACTATACCTGCTAAGGCTAAAACCTCTTTATGAGTATTCTCAAGGTCTGACTTACTACGCATACTAGCTATCTCCCCCTTAGCTTAAAGTCATCATTCTAAGACTCCCGAATCTTCCTTACGGTCAGGTCAATTTACAACCTCCTAGCTTCTCTTCCACCACTAGCCTTCAGTACAAGCCTCACACTAACCGTTATTCACATTACCCATTGACAATCTCTTCTTGCAATTACAACAAGGCTTCTTATTCAATTGGGCTAACATTATATGGGGCAAGGGGGGTTAATACAAGATTCACAATATACTTGTGGCCACTACAGGAGACTTGCCTTTATCCTGGTGTGTTGTTCTTGCAGGGGAGCAGTTTTAACGATGTTCGCCATCTGGGCTAGATACTGCATCCTACTGAAATTGGCGAGGTATGGAGGCCACTAAAGAAACGGCTAAGGAACTACTCTCGCCTCGCTTTGCCACTACGCAATCCTGGTGCTTATGTCCTGACTGGCGGCACCGGAAACAAACATCCGACCAAGCCATACACTCCCCCAGGTGGTGCTTCTCATAGCTGGCACACATGGGGTATGCGATACCCCTTACCCTAGGTCTGTATGGAGCACTGACTGTTGAAAATGCTGGGGCTGCAGACCTTTGCTGAGAAAATGAGCGGTGTCCACCACTCGTCCTTGGTGAAGAGGACTTTGAGTTTCCTCTCCTGGCCTTCTTTGCCTCTCTCTCCTTTTCCTTAACTTGTTCGGCCTCCATTTGTTGTGGAAATATCACCAAATGTGAGAAGTCTATATCCCTATGCAACATGGCAGTCCTACACTCTTTAATTAGGGAGTCTGACACTCCATGCTCGAACCTTTTCCCTCAAGCCCTCTGGTCCGCTACCTTCTCCGAGTCATACTTGATAACTGGGTAAATTCCAACACATACTCTTGTACTATCATGTCATTTTGTTTCAGGTTGATGAATTCTGCTGCCTTAGCCTCTCTTAACTCTCCAAGGAAAAACCAGTCCAGGAACGTAGTTTTAAATTCATCCCAACTTACGGGGCCTGCTCCAATTCCCCGACTGTCACTCCACTGACAAAACCAAATGTAAGCAACTCCTTTTAGATGGTAGGAGGCTAAGTCTACACCCCCAACCCCCGTCATACCCATGATGTGAGTGATCTTCTGAATCTCTTCCAAGAACTCATACGAGTCCTCTTTTACCTTCGACCGTAAGAACTCACGTGGGTTCATTCGGATAAAATTGGTCACCCTTGTCGCTACCACATTTCCATTATAGGGAATACGGGCCATTGCTTGCTGATTAATCTAGGCAGTTACACCCTGTGCCAACATATAAGGAGTTGCCGAGAACTCGGCATGGGTAACATGGTCATCCCTCGGGTTCGCCGGGGCTGGTGGTGCCTGCTGGCGATCATTACCATTTCTCCTTTCATTTGCTCGTCTAGGAAGCATTATCTGTGAGCGCAGAAAGCACGAGTCAAGAGAAAGAACCGCTTATAGCTTCATACTCTACGCACGATAAGAATCATGAAGAAAGGGAACATTCCTAAAACAACTCGAAGCCTCCTCGTCATAAGTGTGGCGCGCTTCACACCCATGAGGAAGACTCTACTTAACGCGCCTTTCAGACACCCTAGGACACTCTAATCCTTTGCTCTGATACCAGGTTTTTCATGACCCGAGTTCACACCGTAGCCATAACACAGGACAAGGAACCCTGAGAGGCTTCAAGTCGACCCATGGCATTATCATACCATACACTTAACATGAGAACGACTAACAACATAAATACAGAAGCTAATAACATGAATATAATATAAACCATAATGACAATTTAATAACACTTAGATACAACACTTAATCTATCTAGATAAGTCTGAAAGCCTTCTACTAAACTGATGAGTTGCTGGGACAAGCCCCCAGCTAACTCCTAAAGTCTGAAAATTGAAACATAGTAAAATATGAACACAATCACGTCCTCGGAGGATGAGGACTCACCAATAGTTGCTGAATAGTGACGAAGCATATCAAACCACGAGGCCAAGTATGGAATCCTAAATCTATATCATGAAACGATATAGCACAAAAGGCGTGTTGTCAGTACTTGGAATGTACTGAGCATGCGGGATAACATAAACAATTAAATAAACAAATATCTGATAAATATTTAGTCAAATACATCCACATAATTGCTTCAACATGCTATTCACATACACTATGATTCACATACACAAATATATACATGAAACTTCTCTTTGAATCTCATTTACATAACCTCTTCGAACTCATACATAAGGGTCAAGGCCTAAAAATTTAATAAGTGCCAAATCGAAAGTGAGTATCACATACTATACTGAATCATTACTGATGACTGAGACTAATTATCATCTTGTTAAGCCCGTATAGTCTTAAAGCTGGGTCATGCAACACTGAGCAATATTGATATCATCATTAAGGGAGTCACTCTCTACTATTAAGTATCCCGACTGAGCTAAGGAGTCTATCTCTACTATGGAGGATCCCGACTACTGCTAGGGAGTCACTCTCTACTATCGAGGATCCCGAATGAGCTAGGGAGTCTCTCTCTACTATGGAGGATCCCGACTACTGCTAGGGAGTCACTCTTTACTATTGAGGATCCCGACTGAGCTAGGGAGTCTCTTTATACTATGGAGGATCCCGACTATTTCTAGAATCTGAGCGGTATTGGTCTGACGTTATATATATATCTGGTCTATACTACTGCAGCTAGTCAGAAATATGAACAAACTCTGCTTTCTTCATACATCATTCACTTCGAAAGGATTGGGGGCTACTTCCTACTAACAACAAGCCCAAAATTCGGAAATTATCATCCTCATGCTTTATCATCAGAACTCATATCGTCATGGAACCATAGTAGAATCTCTTCGTAGGTCTAACATTAAAGGGCATATTTAGATTCACATCATTCATACTACTTACTCGTCATTAAATTCCAGTTTCATATTAATCATCATGTATCATAGAGACATTTATGACCCATATATTCAATTCATACTTCAACATACATACATTGATTCATATAATCTAGATTTACAGAAAGCTACGTGCTTACTCATATCTCAACATATACAATGAAATCATGTGAGAAGTGTACATCTTCGTTTCATAAGACCCATTTAAAGATTTATTCCAATTCATGAGAATAATGCATTAGATAGGCCATTATCAAATATTTACCTCTTACCCAATTAATTCCATCCAGACATAAAAGAACACACGTGCTTACTCTCAATTATTCAAGTCCATGAACCCTATTTCAATCTCATCACATCTATCATTAAAATATTCGAATTCTCAGGATAATCATACAAGTTTCAAATATTAAACATGGATGCAAGGGATTTGTGATAATTGAATGAACAATGAGAAGTCGTATTTAAATCTCAAATTATTCATGAAGAATATTTCATAACTCCACACTTTTCATCACCCTACACATAATTCAAGGTAACCCAATCATTTTGCGCCGTACTTACCTCATAATCACAATAGATTTTGGAATTTAAAGAGTTGTAGGAGGATTCACTATGAATTTAAAACCCTAGGCCATGTATTTTCTAGAATAGTAGAAATTGGACTTTTTTATTAAAAACATTTTGGGGCACAAGGATGGAAGTGTATCCTTATTGAAAAACCAGCAAACCTAGTAGAGAGACCCAACTCGAAATTTCCCTTGAAGGTTGAGGAGCACCTTGGTGAAGTTCTTGAATCTTTAGAGTAGAGGAAGAAGAAGATCTTGAGATATATCTTCAGAGAATAAGGGTTTAGGCTTGTAAAAACCCTTAAAGACGTCCTAATTAATACCCAAAACGACGTAGTTTAAAAGTTAAAAACATAAAAGTTTACAAGAATGCCCCTGAAGAAAACTGGAAATTTTCCCGAATCTGGAGTCACGACTCACGTAACGAGTCGTCGTCCCATCAAATGACTCTTCATCTCGCTTGTTAGGCACACTGGACAATTCACATAGTTTTATCATTCTTCATACCACGACCAACATAACGAATCATCACCAACTCTAACGACTCAGTGAACGCACTCGTCAAGTGTACTGGAAGATTACTTCCGAACTTCATATTCCTCAACTCACGATCAACATGATGAGTCGTTGCTTCCTCTAGTGACTTGTAAAGTCCACCCGTCAAGTACACTGTATAACACTTCATGACTTCAACTCTTCACCACCCAATGACCAACCTAACGAGTTGTTGCCAGGAAAGACGACTCGTCAGGTCATCCGTGGCCACTGGGCTTGCCATCCCCTCCTTACAGTTCCTCATGGGTCAAACCATGACCCGTTAGGTCTTCTAACGAGTTGTTCCCCAACTCGTTCTGATGAAATTTTCTGCTGACTTTTCTGTCGAGCCTCATCTAACTCCATGGTCTGATCTCTAGGACTTCCGGGGTATTACAGGTCATTAGGAACGGAATCGAGAAACTAGTCGCTAAAACGTTTTCGCAACAAATTTAAAACTAATCCTCAAAATGTTTTTAGGGACCATACTTCAGGTGCGTAATTTCAGATTTTCAGGACTAAATACTTGATCGTTAAATAGATTTCAAGACTGGTTTACAGATGGTCGTTAAACATGTTTCATGACTAGTTTAAAACTTGTAATTAAACAATATTCACGACAAGTTTGAAGCTGGTCATAAATCATTTGGTGACCATGCTAGAAATATAAATTTTCTGCTACCAAAAGAAATGTTATTCAATTGGCAACTATAAACTCTGGTAATTAATATAAATATGTTGTTGTTTCCATATATATATAATGTAATTAAAAAAATCATCAACATTAGGTACTTGCATTGTACATCAATGATATAAGCTACTCAAAGTATCGTGTTCACAAATCCTTCGCAAAAAAATTAAATAACTAATATCCCTAAACAGTAATGTAAAGTTTTCGCATTCCCAGTAAAAAGATAGCCAATCTATGTCATAAAAAATTCACTTCTTGTAAACTTCAGTTCCAAAATTTGTAAAAAAAATTATTTTAGAAAAATCATAAAAATCACTGAAAGAAATGATTAAATTCATAAGCAAAACAAAAACCATAGCCAGCAACGCATATAAGGCATGAAAATTGCATAGAAAGGGTCATCTAAAGCATGCCAAATGTAAATACACAATTTGAATAAAAAATTCAGCAAAAATTCAAAGAGCTAAGAGGAAATATTGCTTTTGCCCAAGCCTTGATAATTATAGAAATAAAGAGAATCTGGTTTGTTTACTACATTAGAACATGATTTGAAAAGATTAAAGAAATTAGACTTTTCCTTTAATGATATGTCACTTGATAAAGAACTAATATCAATACTAGTATCCTGCAACAATTTGAATGAATTAAAGGTGAGGAGTTGAAAAAAGTTGACAAATTTAAGCTTGGCTTCATTGGCTAAAAGTTGCAAGAAATTAGAAACTGTTGATGTAATGTATTGTTGTGGGATTGAGGCAGAGGATGTTGAGTTATTTGTGTTGAATTCACCAAGTTGAGACTGTTACATGTTGAGGGAAATAAGGTTTCTAATATGGCCAGTACATGGGCACATTAAGCATGTTCTGAGGTGGTTTATTACTAATCACTAGATAGATCCGTTCGGAATATACCATCTGCATCTTTGGGATCCTATAAGTCTAGTTCATGTCATGCTTCTAGAATTAAACATTCAAGTCCAGTTTAAGCTTCCTTATTTCTAAATAGACGGGAATAAAAGAAGAAGAAATATAAATAAAGTTTTTCAATGTTGTCAGTTGAACGATGTTGCAGTCTCACTAGTTATGTGACACTAGAATTAAGGAGAATGTCTAGTTAATTGTATACAAGGTTGTGCTTCCTGTCCATTGTATTGTTATTTTCTCTTTAGCATTTACCTAAGCTTAAAGTACAGATGACTTACACAAAGGGGAAGCCAACAGAACAAGAAAAAGTGAAGAAAATACTCAGCGCGCCAAAGAAAAATATATTGATAGGTTGATATAAAAAATTACATCTTCACATATGTATATTCAAGCAGATGTGAACAGTAAAAGCAGTTCGAAGAAACAATAAAAAACATGATTTTGGACAGGATGATCATCTCCTTGATGACAAAAGAGACTTGTCAGAAAATAGAATAGCTAAAACTATGAAAAGACAAGTCACAATGACTTCATTCGGAAATTTAATGGAGTTCAGATCACAAATGATCGACTGAAACCAGTAAAGTTTGTTCAGATGCGAGACTCTGCAAGTACAAATGTGTTTTTATTGAACACTGAGATTATTAAGAATTAAATGAAAGAACAGACACCCATAGTTAAAGGGGCTGCTTGAACGTGCACTACATCCGATTCAAAGCCAACTAAATAAAGTTAGAATTTGGTGTAACAGAGTACACAACAAAGGAGCAGGAAACTCAAAAGAATTCTTCCTTTACACCAACATAATCTTGTGTTATCAAATTATTTTGTTGAACAACACGTTTCTGATATATATGCAGTGTTTCAGTCACTCCAATTTTGCAGGAAACTCATACAACTCGCACAATATTTATGCTACACTAATATTTATCTTTCTCAAATTAACCAAGCATGCAAATATATTATAAGGTAAAACAACCAGAAACGCCTACCAACTTTGCTATGTACAATCACAAATCCATAATCAACAAAAAATATAAATTTCTGAAATGATATATAAGAACATACACTTAAATCAACAAAATAAATTGATGTTTCGATGAGTTGTTACTCACTTGGTATCATCAAAGATCCAAATAGTCATTCTCTTGAATTAGAGCTTGGAAATTTCTGTGTTGCACTAATAATAAATCTTTTAAATTGCTTCAGTTCTTTCATCTCATTTTCGAAGTTAAATAGGTGATACTTCAAAGATTGATTTTTATTTTGAGTT
Organism: Datura wrightii; assembly: GCA_035772735.1. Classification (NCBI taxonomy): domain Eukaryota; kingdom Viridiplantae; phylum Streptophyta; class Magnoliopsida; order Solanales; family Solanaceae; genus Datura; species Datura wrightii. The sequence continues at coordinate 1,875,071 of JASDFA010000014.1, read as the reverse complement.
GAATGCAGCTCAGTCAATAATTCAGCTTTGGAGAAAGTCCCACCTTTTAAATCCTTTGCCTTTACTCCACCCCCAAAGCTAAATACATGACTATGACTTTGAGGTCCAAAACAGTTTTCTACAATCTCTATGCTAGAACATGATGGTTCGAACTGCACTAATTCTTGAATTTGAACCTACAAAGAGTACAAAGTGATTTTTGTCAAATCCCATAACTAAAAGTAAAGAACATGTTCAGTTAACCAAATGCACATGTTTCTCAATTATTTCAAGATCAGCAAGTGTGTTATTCTTCTTGCGAGTTTCAAAGAAAATAGTTGTCAAATCTGGTGGGTTTCCATTTTTTCTGCCCTTTACATAAAAGTAAACATGTAAAATAATGTCTCGTCAATATTAAGAAAAAAATAAATTCAATGATAGCACTTTTTAATAAATAATCTCTCTAATTGGCTTGCTACTAATATGATAAAGCATCTTCAACATAGCTCTATTTGTTGTGTTCCTGATGCTTCTCGCCTATATTTGGGTCACAACATTTAATTTAAATGTTATGAATAAATTACCATATTAAAGATTGTAGAATGAAATAAAATTACATAACTAGGTATTATGTCAAACCTAATAACCTCCCATTATTTCTTGTCTACCCCTTTCAACACATTCTTAAGAGCCTCTTGAATTGTCTTACCTTTCACAAAATTTGCATGTAATTTTTCTCTCCATTTGTTCCATAACTCTTTCGTCCATACTAAAATATTATCACAGTGAATATCCATGTCATCACTCTCAAGTTTATCTTAAAATAAATTAAACATAGGTTCACATCCAATATCATTACAGGAACTACAAGAAGCAGAAGAAAAAATAGCTTCCACCCAACAAGAAGTCGAAACAGCAAAACTGTAGCAGCCAAACTGGTCGTTGTGGGTTCACTTAATGTGCAATTATTGTACCAACTATATATTTTTTAGTCTCCAAACAGCCCTTTACATATATATATATATATATTGATTTGTTTCATTTTGTTTTTGGGGCTCATTTAAATTTATACAAAAGTAGTTAGTCAAGTGGAGAAATGAGCATTCTAGAAATGCTATGTGATTTTCGATTGTCCTCAGTAAACTTTCTCCAAAAACTTCTAGACCTCTTTCTCATTCATCCAACCAACTACTAAATGTAATTACTTTAATTAGTTGCATCTTAGGATAATGGTACCTGTTACAGGGTCAATTTTCATTTTACGCAACTTACTTGACACTGCACGGCAGTCACACGCACAAAGCCGCTATGACTCAACCTACAAGTTTGCCTTTATGATCCGTTCGACACTTAGATTATTATGCACAATTAACAATTAGGCACACACTCACATACGGGAAAACACTCTCAACTTTGTATGACAACTCACATACAAAGAATACACAAGGCCTCAAAACTGTTTGTCCAAAAAGATAGACTAACACACTATCTTTTTGCCTCAATCATTGCCTTTGGCAGCATAGACTAACTCCCTTTAAAATTAGCCGACGCCCCATGCCACATGGCTTACAAAATTCCCTCCTAAATTCAGTTGACATCCCAACTGATTGGCAATTCGAATTCAAAATTCAAAAGTTACAACTGCCCTTGCTGACTAGGCCAGAGGCGCCCAATTTCTAGGAAACTGCCCAACTGCCCGCATGTGCTGCGCATGCCTTGCGCGCGCGCGTGCGCTAGCCCTTGGCGCCTTCACGCGCCTTGGTGCCAACTGTGCGCGCCAATGCCTGCTTCGCGCCATGCTTGTGCGCGCTTGCCTTGGCGCCATGTCTGCGCGCCAAGTCCTCGTGCCAACGCATGTCTGCCTCAGTTGCTCCGCACAGCAGTCCATGACCCAATTTCCTTGCCAACGCCTCGCCTAGCTCACATCCGCCCGTTGTCTTTCCATGCCACGGCAATGCCATACCATTGCCTGTGTCAGCCTTGCCTTCATCATCATCGACTTGGCATCTAGGCCACCTACCTAGTGCCCAAGTCTGCTGACCCATGCCTGCCCTTGTCGACCTGCACCTTCGCATGCCCGGTTGGTCTGCCACAATGCCATCATGGTTCCATCAGCAAAATGGAGTCATGCCAAGGCCCATCATGTAAATGCCTTGTCATGCCTATTTTTCCGCAAGCCTTGCCTTGCCCTCGGCACAAGGCCTTACGATCAAGTCAAGGGGCTAACAAACTTCCCCCACCAAATTAGCTCGTCATCCTCGACGAGGCAGAATCTAAGTAAGCCTTGATCTGGTCTTCAAACTGCCACAAAGACGCCCCTTTCTCCCAAGTCGCATCACATTCAGGTTTGTCTTTCCATTGAGTCAAAAACTCTGTCCGCCTATTCTTCTTACTTTGTCCCAACGTCCGATGGTCCAGAATCTTTTCAATTGTCTCCTCATATTGTTGTCTCACAACTGGAGGAGCACGTCTGACCTTTGCCCTTGCTGGATCTTCAGCATCCTCATGAAAAGGCTTCAAGTAACTCACATGGAAAGTAGGATGCACCTTCAGCCGTTTCGATAGATTCAACTGGTAAGCCACTGCACCAACCTTCTCTACGACTTCAAAGGGACCGTCGTACTTTGGAATCAGCCCACGATGTCTCATCTTGCTACTTATCTTCTTCCAGATTTAAGGTGTTAATTTCAGCAACACCTTGTCACCAACCTGAAAGTCCAATGCACGGCGATGTTTGTCAGCATACTTCTTCCTTCGCTTGACAGCTTTCCGCAAACTGTCTTGCGCCTCAGCCATAAACTCTTGCTTGTCATGCGCATACTTGTAAGCGGCAGGACACTTTCCCTGTGATTTCTTCTTAGCAACTTCAAGTAGCATGTCAGGTTGCCTGCCCAACACAATCTCGAAAGGACTCATCTCCATAGCCGACGACCTGTGCAAGTTATAGCAAAACTGTGAACTGTCCAGCAACTCTACCCAATTCCTCTGACTCGCAGTCACATAGTGCCTCAAGTACTCTTCAAGGAAATGATTGATTCTTTTGGTCTGTCCATCAGTTTGTGGATGATTTGTTGTCGAGAATTTAAAATCTATACCCATCAATTTGAACAAAGTAGTCCAAAACCGGCCAGTAAATCGAGCATCTCTATCACTCACAATATCAGTTGGAACCTCAAAATAATTTATCACATGCTTATAAAATAATTCAGCAGCTATCTTTGAGGAACATAGAGTTCGAGCAGCAATGAATACCCCATACTTCGAGAATCTGTCTACCACTACCATGATTGATGCCTTACCATCAACCTTTGGAAATACGCTAATGAAATCCATAGAAACGGAAGCCCACAGACGTTCAGCAACCGGTAGAGGTTGTAGCAAACCAGCTTCCTTCTTTCATTCTGACTTGTTAAGCTGACATACAAGACAAGTGTTGACATAGGCCTCAATGTCATCCTCTATTTTCGGTCAAAAATAACTTTGGGACAGTAAGGCCATCATCCTCTCAACACCTGGATGACCGACATAAGCAGCATCATGCGTCTCTTTCATCAAAGTTCGACGCAAACCCGCACCTTGGGGTACCACAATTCTCCCCCCTTTGAAATGCAGCAGATGGTCCTCGATCCAACACCGCCTAACAGTTTCATCCCTCACTTGATCCATCAAATTCACATATAATGGATCATTCGCAGCACATAGTTTAATTGTACCAAGTAAATCAGATTCAATTCTAGTGAGTGAATAAACAACAGCAAATACCTCTTTGCGACTCAACGCATCAGCAACCTGATTTTGCTTGACAGGTTTGTGTACCCACACGAAGTCATATTCAGCTAGCATCTCCTGCCACCGAGCCTTCTTTGGACTCAATTTCTATTGAGTCTTGAAGTAAGTATTGGCCATATTATCCGTCCGGACAACAAACTTCGTTCCAAGCAAGTACACTCTCCAAACTTGAAGGCAATGGATCACAACAACCATTTCCTTCTCATGGGCAGAATACCATTTCTCCACGGCATTCAATTTCCTGCTCTCAAATGCTACCGGATGACCTTCGTGGACCAGCACACCACCAACAGCAAAATCTGATGCATCAGTGTGGACCTCAAACAACATATCAAAATCTGGCAGCCTTAGGATTTGCTCGGATGCTATGGCCTCCTTCAAGGCAGTGAAAGCCTTTGCATGTGCATCTATCCAAGTCCATTTGACATTTTTCTTCAGCAAATCTGTCAATGGAGCAGCCATCCTGGAATAGCCAACAATAAATTTCCGGTAGTAGTTTGCCAAACCCAAAAACGATCTCAATTCTTTTACTCCACTTAGTGCCTGCCATTCAACAATAGCCTGCACCTTCTTGGGATCCATCCAGACTTGGTATTCGCTAACCAAGTGTCCCAAAAATTTGATCTCCCGTTTAGCAAACTCACACTTTTCCATTTTCACATAGAGTTGGAAATCCCTAAGGCATTGCAACACCTTCTCTAAATGAAGCAAATGATCTTCAATAGTCCTACTATAAATGACTATGTCATCTAAGTATACTACTACAAAATCATCAAGATAGTCATAAAGAACATTATTCATGAAGTTACAAAAGGTAGCCGGGGCATTAGTCAACCTAAACGGCATAACAAGGAATTCAAAGCTACCATATCTAGTTACACACGTGGTCTTAGGGGCATCCCCCTAGGCTATGCGAACTTGCTAATAGCCTGACCTCAAGTCTAACTTAGTAAAAAAAGTAGCCTTATATAGCCTATCAAGTAAATCATGGATCAGCGGCAACGGGTACTTGTTCTTCACAGTTACCTTGTTCAGCGCTCGGTAATCCATGCACATCCTGAAAGAGCCATCCTGCTTCTTTTGCAAAAGAACTGGTAGGCCAAATGGAGCCTTCGAAGGCTGGATGAGGCCAGCTGCAAACAGTTTATCAATCTGCTTCCTCAATTCATCCAACTCCAAAGGAGACATACGGTAAGGAGGGCGTGCTGGAGGCACAGACCCTAGCAGCAACTCAATTCTGTGGTCTATTTCCCTTCTCGGCAGTAACTGTCTAGGCAGTTCAGGCGGCATCACATCTTTGAATTTTCCCAGCAACTCTGCAACATCATCAGGGACTTCTATTTGCAAATCTGGCTTGACTTCCACCAAGGCAGTGAGGTAAGCAGTCTCACTGCTCTTCAAGACTTTGTCAAATGTAGCAGCCGATATCAACGCAGCAATCCCTGTGTTCTTTGACTTACTACTGCTTGCTTCACTTGGGTTGATCCCCTTGACAAAGCCAGGATCTTTTTCACCCATGAACATTAAACCATCAAGATGAGGAATTGGAGCAACTTTATACTTCCTCATAAAATCAATCCCAAGCATGAGATTAAAATCATCAAGCGGCACCACTGTCAAAGAATGCAAAACTGACCAGTGTCCTATCTTCAGCGGCACGTCCAGCGTCTGTCCAAGACTAGGTTGTGCTGGTGAGTTTATAGCCTTCATCTTTTTTGGACATTGAATCACCCTCAGCCCGTATTCCTTGACTGTCTTGGTCGCAACAAACGTATGAGTAGCACCTGTATCAACCATGGTTACTACCAGTCTGTCCCCAATCATGACTTTCACATACATCAGATTAGAGTAAGCGTCCGTCAAGTCCTCCACAGAATCTGCAGCATTAACAAGAGCAGCTAAATCAGCGACATTATCTTCTTCCTCATCAACCTGTCCTACCACGTCTTCCACCAACGCATTCAGCAAGTTCAGCGAGTTGATATAGGCAGCAACTTCCCTTTTTTTTGCCACACTCTCTTCTTCAGCAAGAAGAGCATTCACCTTGGCTTGGTTGGGACATTTACATGCCTGATGCCCTGGTTTTTGGCACGTCCAGCAAACCTTCTCACTCGCCGGCCTGTCATTTTTGGATGAAGCAGCCACAACTTTTCCCTTGCCTTTGTCATTTCCCTCAGAATTTCGATGATTCTTCTTCCAATCTTTCCTCTTTTACCTTTTCTTTGCCTTAGCCTTGGGAGTAGGGTCAGAAAGAACACTGTTTGAACAAAAATCAATCAAAGCATCAACAGCCACAATTGCACTCGGCAGATCTTGCACTTTCTGCTGACGCAACTCATTTTGCGCCCAGCCTTGCATCCCAGAAATGAAGTTATGCAATTTGTCCTCGTCTGACATATTTTGGATGTCCAGCAACAAGGAAGAAAAGTCCTTCACATACTCACGAATTGAGCCAACCTGTCTCAAGTGTTTCAGCCTGTCCCTAGAAACCCAAGACGAATTGCTAGGCAGAAATTTGTCTCTTAGCGCCTCCCGCAACTGCGCCCATGTCTCAACCTTGGGCCTGCCTACGCTAACATCAAAAGCACTTTTGATGCGCCACCAGAGAATCGCATCTCCTCCAAAATAGGGAACTGCCATGGTCAACTTGTCATTTTCAGGAACATGGGCAGAAGCAAAGTAATGTTCCATATCCCACAAAAAATTTTCAAGTTCCTTAGCACCCCGAATCCCATTAAACGACCTTGGTTCTGGGATTTTGATCTTGGCAGCATGCTCCTCGCCAACCCGACCAGAATTGGCTACTGCCTTGCGGAGCACCATCACCTCTGCCTTAAGATCTTCATTTTCTTTGGCCAGTTCCTCAATCTTCGCAGTACTTGCCTCCTGAAAATTGAGAAAATTAGACAATTGGTCATCAACCTGCTCACGGTAGTGACGCAGTTCCGAGTTGAGACCATGGATCTGTGACAGCACGTCTACCAGATCACTTGTGTCTTCAGTGATTCCCACCAACGCCTCCAACTTCATGATCCTGTCACGTAACTAATTGTAGTTACTTCCACCAGCCATAGTCTTCTGTCTTCGAATGACCAAGCTCTAATACCAGTTGTTATAGGGTCAATTTTTGTTTTACGCAACTTACTTGACACTGCACGACAGTCACACGCACATAGCCGCTATGACTCAGCCTACAAGTTTGCCTTTGCGATACGTTCGACACTTAGACTATTTTGCACAAGTCACAATTAGGCACACACGTACATACGGGAAAACACTCCCAACATTGTATAACAACTCACATACAAAGAATACACAAGGCCTCAAAACTGTTTGTCCAAAAAGATAGACTAACACACTATCTTTTTGCCTCACTCATTGCCTTTGGCAGCACAGACTAACTTCCTTTAAAATTAGCCCATGCCCCATGCCACATGGCTTACAAAATTCCCTCCTAAATTCAGTTGACATCCCAATTGATAGGCAATTCGAATTCAAAATTCGGAAGTTACAACTGCCCTTGCTGACTAGGCCAGAGGCGCCCAATTTCTAGGAAACTGCCCAACCGGCCGCATGTGCTGCGCATGCCTTGCGCGCGCGCGCCGGCCCTTGGCTCTATCGCGCGCCTTGGCGCCAACTGTGCGCGCCAATGCCTACTTCACGCCATGCCTGTGCGTGCCTACCTTGGCGCCATGTCTGTGACCCAAGTCCTTTTGCCAACGCATGACTGCCTCAGCTGCTTCGCACAACCGTCAATGGCCCAGTTTCCTTGCCAACGCCTCGCCATGCTCACATCCGCCCGTTGTCTTTCCATGTCACGGAAATGCCATGCCATTTCCCGTTTCATCCTTGACTTCATCATCATCGACTTGGCATCTAGGCCACCTACCTAGTTCCCAAGTCTGCCGACCCGTGCCTGCCCTTGTCGACCTGCACCTGCGCATGCCCGGTTGGTCTGCCACAATGCCATCACAGTTCCATCAGCAACATGGAGTCATGCCAAGGCCCATCATGTAAATTCCTTGTCATGCTCATTTTTCTGCAAGCCTTGCCTTGTCCTCGGCACAAGGCCTTACGATTAAGTCAAGGGGCTAACCGTACTCGTCAACAATGTAACTGCTTTAATTAGTTGAAACTTAGAATGTTCAGTTATTTCAATCATAGCTAATAAAAGATAAATTAACAGTTACTATCTTTAGTCACAGGCCTCGTATGTGACAGTATGAGCGAAATAATCTAAAATTGAAATAGAAAAGAGCATAATAATTGAGCGTATATTTTATCCAATTACTTTAACAGCTGCCTACATGTGATTTAACTTTTCTTCCTTTGTATGACCCCATGATGATACTCCCAATGGATACATATTACGGTCATGAACTATTTTTTTCAATTTCCTTTAAAGTAAATTGCTATTTTTTTCCAACTGTTCGTTTATTGTAAAATGTTACTTTTAGCTTTTGTCCATCTTCAAGATATGCAACTTCTTTGCACTTTTTTACTTCCTTGAACATTTTTTTCCCTTTCCAGTAGTACCTGAACCTACATTTGTATAGTTTATAAATGGTAGAGAATATTATTCAGATGGTAAACTTGCGATCAAATAGATATGAGAAACCATACTTGTTTCAATTATTTCGGTGGACTCTTTAACTTGATTAGTAGAACAAATAGGAATATAAGTTTATGTACGCTCTTTCTCATGAACCAAAGGTTTTTTATTCGTTGTCCCCAATCCTTGAGAGACAAACCTGGTAGAATCTGATCGTATACTCTTAGAATGTCTTGGTATAATTTGACCAGCATAATGAGCATTCTAATGGAAGGATCGCTCCTCATTTTCACACTCTTCAATGGAGCACATAGATCTAAGTTCTAGCCCTTTCCCTCGAGCATCTAGTGCAATAAATCATAGCAATAAAATCTTTATCCTTAAATTAACTTCTAAAAGAGAATACATTTGAGAAACCATACTTGTTTGAATTGTTTGGGTGGATTGTTTAACTTGACGAGAAGGAGAAATTGGAACATCATTTTGCATATGCTCTTTCTTATGAACCAAAGGATGTTTATTCACTGTTCGGAATCTTTGAGCAGCAGACATGGTAGAATCTAATTTTATACCTTTAAAAGGTCTTGACATTCTTTGAGTAGCATATTTAGCATCCTGATGGAAGGATCGGTCCTCATTTTCATACTCGTCAAAGGAGCACGAAGATCTAAGCTCTAACACTTTATTTTGAGCATCTAGTGCAATAATCATATGCTTAAAAATGATAGCCTCAAATTAAATCAATTCTAAACGAATTACATTTTAGAACCATACTTGCTGAATTTGTTTGGATGTATTCCATAAGTTCATCAGTAGGTGAAAATGATGGAATATGCCCTTTCTCAAGAACCAAGTGACTTTTGAATGTTGTTTGCATTCCTTGAGAATTAGACATAGATCTAATCCCTTGCCCTCGTCCCTTCGCTATAGCGCCTAGTATAAGAAAATCATATTAGTTAAACTTTCATTAAAATTCAGTTGTACAAAATGATAATACAATAAAATTAGTAAATCATGCTCGTTTCAGCAACTTGGTTGTACCGCATAACTTAATCAGTAGATGGAGAAAATGACATATCAGTTCTAGACATCCCTAAAGAGCACATAGATTTATGTTCCCTTCCTCATTCCTTTCCTGTAGCACCTGGTGCTATAAATGCATATTTTGTACTAACTTTAACCCTGGATGCCACCTTATTTTTATTCATTTATGGTTTCATATTAAACTTGAAAAAATCAAGACATTATAAGGATAAAAAGTAATACAAAATATAACATTATAAAAACAGTGTATTAAAAAAATTAAGACGATATAAAGACAATGTGCTAAAAAATTATAACATTATAAAGACCATGTACAAACAAAAAACATGTATCAGAATGTATAACAATAAGTATTCTAAAGAATAAAGAGATATTTCACCTCATCCATTCTTTTTCATTTATTTTGTGTAGGATTTTCTAAATCCGCACCATCATTATCCATTTGTTGAACAATAGCATAGAAATCACCAGATTGTATCTTTGTCGCTATCCACCAAACTTTATTGGAATTATCATTAGCATAAAATACTTGAGATGCTTGGTCTGCTAATACAAAAGACTCATTTATTTTCAAAAATCGCCCCAAATTAACACTTACGATGCATACTCATCCATTTTCACACCTTTCATTTTGTCATACACATCAAGTCAATTACATTGAAACAAAATCACTCTTTTATCCATGAATTGCAATTCAAGAACAACGGTTAAAACTCCATAATAATAAATGTTCTCATATGTTTATCAGTTTCACCAACAACAACCATACCACAATTTTGAGTCCTTAAATTTTTGTCGTTATCTTCTACATGAAACCTATATCCATTGACAAGATAATAATTATAATGTTACATATGAGGTAGGACCACGTGAAAGTGTGAGGAGATCTTCCATGATCTGACTATCATCTTCTTTATGCAATTGTGCAACCTATCAACAAGAACAATAAATTACTTTTAAATGAGTAATTCTGAATTAATTTTTAAATTTGATGTGTATATATTACTCACCCTATCTTGAACCATTCAATAAATTATCTGTTCCATCCATCATCAGACTAGTGTTGAAGAGAATCTACATGACTTTGTGCAAACTCTCTACAAACTTCATTTGAAATACAATTGTCATACAAAAAAAAGAGAAACAGTCATAAAGAAATAAGGAGTATGAAGTATGATATGAAGAAAAAAATCATACTCTAGATATGGTAGAACTTCATCACAATTCTTCAATATGTATATATATGCTTGCTCCAAATCATTTGCTTCAAGATCACGATGTTTTGGAGCTCCTAACATTTTTCCAGATTTACAAAATAGAGATAAAATTCCATCAGATTTTTTTGAACCACCATCATAAATCCGTTCTGGCCTATTAAAATTTGTGTCAATTCTATGCAAATACCTTTAACATAAATTTATACATTTATTTGCAAGGTAAGCCTCTACAGTAGACCCTTCTGGACAAGCCATATTATCAATGAGACATTTCAAAAAATATAACCATCGTTATGTAGGTTACATCCATCAATACTAAACATGTCCACCAAGCATAGCTTCATTCGCTAAGTGAATAGACAAGTGCACCATGATATCAAAAACGAAGGAGGGAAGACCTTTTCTAACTTTCAAAGAGTTACAACAATTTGAGCTTCAATTTGCTATAAGTCACTAGTCCTTAATACCATGTCTCTAAACATATTAAAAAATAAAGACAACTCAATAAATGGTTCACACATTATTTTGGACAACATACCACATAATGCAAGAGGCAGTAAGTGTTAGAAGAACATGAAAATCAAGACTCTTTAGGCTAGAAATCTTGTGATCTTTCAAGTTAACACACTGAGAAATATTGAATGAAAATCCATCTGGGACCTTTAGATTCACTAAAAAGGCATAAGTGTGCTTTTCTTGGGGAGATAATGTGTAACACGCAGTAGGAAGTTCATATTTTTCATCCTTTTTGATAGGGTGAAATTCTGGCATAATATTCATTTCTTTCAAATCTAGTCGAGTCTTAATGGTGTCCTTGGTCTTTCCTTTGGCATTCATAACTATCCTCAAACTATTATCACATATATTTTTCTAGATATGCATAAAATCCAAATTATGTCGCAAAAAAAGAGACTTCCAATATGGAAGTTCAAAAAAGATACTCTTCTTATTCCAATTATATTTTTGATCATCATGAGATATCTTGATTCCTATCTTTGGATCTTGTCACGACCCGAACATAGGCCCAGATCAAGACACGGGACAAAGAACCCTGAGAGGTGTTCGGATGCTTTTGGGTATATAGCTACACGCAAGTGCACGTGGTTGAACAAGTAGTAAAGTGACTTAAGTAAGCCAAGTATCGATCCCACAGGGACTGGGCGAGGGTAACAATCTACTCAAGTGTCACTATACTTTACTCTAAAAATGCAGACAACAGTGTAAAAAAAAGTTTAATATTTTGGTTTCTAATTTTATACTAAGTCTAAAATAATTATATAATTTGAGTCTGAACTATGAATTTGAGCATGCTGAGGTTAAAACGAACATGTATAGAAACAAATTAATGATACACTTTGGTTAATCTTTCCTCCGGTTGCTAGTCAAGAATTATTGCCAATGGATTAAAACTCTCGTATTTAACCCAACTTAAGAATCATGAACCGTCCACCTACATTTCTGTGATAAAACGAAATTCATGTTCTAGCCATACAAAACCGATTCCTTAATTGACTAATACGACTTTCAGGTATATTTCTATCCTGAAGGTAAATCAATTCTCAATTTTCCCAAACTAAGAAAAGATCATATCCTATTAATTCACAACTTCCCAATTTCTTGCTCTCTCGAGTGAAACCGGAATTTTTAGATGTACATTAACGTTGGCCACACATTAATGCAGTAAGAACAAGAATCAATAGAACAACCATGGAAGAAAAGATGAAAACCCAAATTGATCAATAATCACATTTCAATACAATTGTTCTTAACCTCAGCAAGAAGAGGATTTAGCCACTCATTTGTGGATTAAACATCGTTAAATGAGTGTTAAACATACAAGCAATTGAATTAAAGAAGAAGGAGTAGAGAAAACCCTGAGATTTTCGTCCCCTCAACTGCCTGTAACCCACGTTCTTGCTCCACCAAGTCAGAATTATTAAAAATTGAACCTAAGTGTTCTATTTATACTGGTGGAAATTTTTCCTGGAATAACAAGCAACGTGTCACGGAGTGCATCGCGGAGCACTACCTCCGTGACACGCCACTGACGCGGACCCTTACTGGAATTTGGTTGTCCAGGTATTAAGTCCTAACGTGGCACGGCGTGCAACGCGGGGCTAGGCCAACTTGCCACGGCCCCAACGCGCACCTTCACTGGAATTAGGCAAAAATTCCATATCCAGGCAGAAGGCATCCGCTATGGCAGCGTGACATGGCTCCATCGCGGAGCCCCTTTAATTTGTGCCTTCAAGTGCTTTTTCCCTTGCTCGCATCTGAGTCCAACCCCGATCTCTCCCAACACACATCTCTCCCAACACACATTTTAGCATCCCAAAATTGTATTTCACCTGCAAAACAACGCTAATCTTGTTGGTTAGTATAAATTCACATTTTATTATCAATCACATGAGAATGTATTAACATCAATAGATAAACAAGGCTAAAATTACACATTTGAGTATCACTTGGGCATATAAATTTGCCCAAGATCAAAAGGCTCCTAGTCGACCCATGGCATGAACATGACTTCTAAAGCTCAACATAGTAAATAAAGAAAACTAACATGCGGCATAGCGGAAGTCTGATGATATAATAACATCTGAATATTTGAATACATAACACAGTTCTGATGTGGAATCCATACTATGTCTAATAAGCCTCTACATACTGACGAGTTGGTGGGACAAGACCCCAACTAACTCACTAGATACTAAAATTGAAAATAATGAATATTGGCTGATAAAAAGGTCCTTGAAGGATGAGGACCCACCAATAGATTGAGAATGCTAACTTCGAGGATATTGCTAACGGCGGTACTAAACTTGAATGTCTTTCATGACCCGAGTCTATACCCTAGACGGGACACGATACTTGGATTCACAAGTAACCCAAGCCAACCCATGGTCTATCATAACACTAGTAATTTGAATAAACATAAGAAGAAGCTTTAAATAATAAAATCATTTAAGAAATATAATTTGGCTAAATTTTATACATCTGGAAAAACAATACTGAATGTCTGAGTCTAGTATGAAAGTCATTTACTAATGATGAGTTGCTGGGACAAGCCCCAACTATCTATAAAATCTAAATGAAATAAATTAACTAAAAATAAATATTGTCCTCGAAAGATGAGGACTCACGAACTGCTGCTGCTGATATCGCCTGAAGGAATCTATTAAGGATACTGAGGCTGAGAACCTGCTCCTGTATCATGATATGATACAACATAAAAGGTATGTGTCAGTACTTGGAATGTACTGAGTAAGCGAGAGATATAGTAGACATGAAAGAGCAAGTAACTAAACTGAGATGACATGAAATGACCAATTGAAATACTGAAAACTGAACAACTAAAATATAACTGATATGGTCAATAATGACCCTGGCTAATGGTCATAGAAATGTCCTGAATCTGAGGTACTAATTTGAGCTAAACTTAACTGAACTGAGCTAAACTAAAACTGTACTGACCATTGGGTGAGTCTATAACTGACATATAACCTCGTGAGTTAGACGTGGAGTTCGATGTATACGCCCCATCGATAGGACACAATATACCTTGCCAGGGTATAAAGGTATGAACTGGGTGAGCACATATTTGGGGCCATAGGGCTCATAAAATAACCTACTTTGGCAATGTAATTCTAGGAACTTGGGTGTGCCAGAACCTTGGTCTGCTCAGTGCAAAGTTCTACTCCCACTGGATAGTCCTAGTCTGACTACTAAACTGATAATTCGAAATTGGGGTCTAAGACTTAATCAGGGATACTTATATGGATGCACCCTAAGAGTATTATCGGACCATATTCTGTAATTGGTTTTCTAATACTGGTTAAAGCTACTAATCTGGAAGCGTCGTAACCGTCTAAAGAACAAAGTAAAACTGAAGCTAGTGGTTATAAGATTGGTCAGAGCTGCTTATTTAGAAGTGTCGTAACTATCCAAAGAAGAACTAATATATGGTAACTGATGACTAAGTCGGATAACTAATATCTGGGAGTCACTACTGACACCTCAAGAAAAGACTATAGTCAAACTTATCAGCTGACATTTCTGAAAATACTGTGAAGGCTAATATTCTAACTAAAACTGGACTAGCCTGCAACTGACTGAGATTTCTACTGATATTAATAATACGGGAATCCCAACACTAAAAGATCTAGCAATATGAATAACTAATCAATTATGCAAGACTCTAATTTACTGCACTCAAAATCTAGGGCTAGAATCCATTTACAGGAACAAGTATCAACATAGTCACAAGATAGTGGAAATATAACAACAATTAAAATGAATAATATTCCACATGAAGTAGACGGAATGTGGTTGAAAATTCAGTCACATTCGAACACTCAGGGCCTAGAACTGAAAAAAAATTTAGATGAATTTTGGGGGAACAAGGGGAGGACAATTCCCTTGCTAGATTCTCACATACCTAGTGAAGAATTTCATAGGAAGAATCTGGAGAATCTGAGGAGGAATTGAAAGCCCTAGCTTTGTCCTGAGATGTCTGTATGTTTGTTTCTTCGTACAGAGTTTGAGTGTTGAGAGAGGAGTGAGTGGAATATATCGACTACCTCTCTAAACCCTTGAATATAACCCGAAAACAACGTACTTTAAGAAATTAAATGGTAAGAAGTTACAAAAATAACCCTTGGAGATTGTCTAGAAAAACTGCCCGACAGCGACCAACGAGTCAGTCAACGAGTTGTTGTTTGAGACTACAAGTCGTTTGGACCAGTCATTGGTCCTGGGCCTAGATTTTGGGCTTACTGGAACTGGCAACGAGGGGGACCATGACTTGTTTGAAGAACCAATTTGGTTCATCTCGTTGTCACTGGAATAAAAACCTGTGAAACCCAACAACGATCAACACAACGACTCATTGGTAGAACTAATGGGTCATTATATCGACATGTCATCTCCACTGGAAAATTCTGAGGATCCCTGGACTTGTTTCCATGGATTGAAACAATGACTCATTGTGCATTACAATGGGTCATCGTTGCCTCTCGATGCTACTTGAAGGAAATTTTCAACATACTCTAGGCTTCAACCAACGAGTCACCTCACATTTCGTTACTTCAAACGACTACTCATCGTAAGACTCGTGGGCTCCAAAAAAGGGAAAAAAGCTAATCTCTTAATTTGGAATACAATGAGTGATATGACAACTCATTTCTCCTCACAATGGGTCATTCCATGTCCCGTTGGTTTCCCAAAGGATAATGGCATGGCTAACAATGACAAAAAAAATGGGTCGTTGAGTTGACGACGACTCGTTGTCTCGGTCTTTCTAAGGCAAAAATTTCTTATTTAATTTGCTGAGTTAGAGTTTAGTCTAGGAAAGTTTTGAGGCATTACAATATCTCCCCATTGGGATCATTCATCCTCGAATGAAGGCTAAAACTACTGGAAAGCTGGGAAAAGAGCTGTAATTCCCAAACTGAGACTATGAACTAATTTCTAGAGGTATTACTGACTCCAAACTAATTTAACCATACTTACAGATTTGATGCAACTAGGATGCACATTAAAAATCTAAATAGAGTTAATGAGTACGGATCTAAATAGAGCATTGAGGAGGAATGTAATACTTGATGTTGGAACTGAACTGGAATGGAATTAATGAGGGTATTTAGCCATCATGTCTGCTTTGCTTCCCATGTGGCTCCCTCGACTTGTTGGTTCCTTCACAAGACTTTAACTGAAGTGACTTGCTTATTTCTCAGCTTACGATCTTGCCGGTCTAGGATCTGAACTAGGACCTCTTCGTAAGAGAGACTATCCTTCACTCCCACACTTTCTAGTGGCACAATTGAAGTCGAATCACTGATGCACTTCTTCAATAGTGACACATGCAAGACTGGGTGCACAAATGCTAACTATGGAGGTAATTCTAAGTCATATGCCACACTGCCAATTTGCCTCAGAATCATGTAGGGTCTTGCATTATAATACCCAGAAAGGGGCCTAAGAATAGACCCGAGAGTAGAAGTTGAAAACTGCAGAAAACCTGGAATTTTTCACCAGTACAACTCGAGGTATGAATCATGGTGAGGACCTATGACTCATGACTCGAGTCATTATGAGTTCGAGGGCCTGAGGTTATACCACGAGTAGTCTTACAAGTCGTGGCGAGTGGGTACGACTTGTGGTTAGGAGTCATGGTGAATTTCTTATTGGTGCTAGAGTGGGTCGTCACGGTTCATCGTACAACTCATAGGATGTAGCAATAAGTTGCGGTGAGGAGTTATGGTTAAGTCGTATTGGTTTGGGAGGATGGTACCACGGCTAACAGTATGACCCGTAGGATGTTGGTAGAAGTCGGGGTATCTCAGTCGTGGCCAAATTTTGAAAATTAGGAAAAATGGTGAGGTGACCACGAGAGGTAACCATGAGTCGTTACTTGATGGTACGAGTCGTGGTACGAGTCTTGGTCGGGGCCAGACCTGGTTTTCAGGAAAATTTCATTCAGGGCAATTTTGACTTTTAAACGCTTTTGGACCCTAAACCACGTCGTTTTGAGGTCGGGGCAGGGTCTTTTGAGGAGGAAAAACTCATACTAGATCTCATTTGGTATTTTCATGAACTAGAGAAGGGAGTAGGAGGAGATTCAAGTGTTCTTCTTCAGTTCTCCAAGTTTTCACCACATGCCCAAGTTCTCCTTAATTCCATGTTTAAGTTACCAACTTTTGATGGGTCATAACCCAAAAGCATGTTTCCTCACAAATCGATATGAGTATTTTGTAGTATGTCTAAAATCATGGGTTTGAATTATTGGGTTGTTTGCACTTATTTTATTCATTATTTGATGATTTAATCCCTAAAAGCACATGTGCCCAAATCATGGGGTTTTGGTGATATTCATGGTTATGGTGATTTTCTCAAGCATGACATGAAATCTTGAATTTAAGCATGTTTTCAACTACTCATGTTATCATGATCATGTTTCCTATAATTTAAGCATTTCATGTATGATTGAAACTGTGGGAAGTGCCCACATGTCACTTATGATTTATGAACTATGATTTTGGTGGATTCACGGGCCTAATTCCATGGCTAGTATTACGAATTCTAAAGCATGATATGATTCTCATGATTTAACTAGCCATGCATGTCATGTATGAATTTCTATGAGCACGTGGCATGTTTTGGGAGTAGTACTTAACACCGAGTAGGTTTGAGGCCCAGGTTACTCTCCCAATCTAAGAACTATGTGCCACCATAGGTTATGTTGGGACCTCCTTAGTGACTATCCCCTATGCCCTACAGGGCCTTCACGAGTGATATCACGACTTTCATGGTTCATACCCTTGGCATGGTATGGACAACCTCCCCACTAGGTTTATAGGTCGGGCTCAATGTGTGCTCATCTAGGGTATGTCGGTTATAGAAATATCCCATTGTTTCTCATGGTTTTTAAGTGAATGCTTGATTATGTTTCTTTTGGCTCAAGTTATGTTTTATGAAATATTTTCCCCACATGTTATAACTATGATAGGTTTACGAATGTTTTGGAAGTACTAAGCCTTACGACATACTTACGATTTCAGTCTTATGATCATGATGTCCCCACTCCTTTAACTATTATGTTTTTAAGCATTGTTTAGCATACCCTATGTACTCAGTACCATCCAAGTATTGACCCGCATATTTTCAGGATCTAGTTCGCAGGCTCGGCATCGTTCCTAGCTTGCTCTCAATTCTGCTCTCAACTTTCAGTAGTGAGTCCTCGTACTTCGAGGACTTCATGTTCAGACCTTGTTTATCTTTTGTTTACAAAATGTTGGGGTTAGCTAGGGATCTTGTCCTTTCAACCCGACTATTATGATTAGAGGCTTTCAGAACTAAATGTAGTGTTCGCGTGATTTGTGGGTATATAAAACGACATGCAAGTGCACGTGGTCGAACAAGTAGTAAGTGTCTTTAGTAAGCCAAGTATCGATCCCACAGAGACTTGGATGAAGTGCAATTTGCTCAAGTGTACTATATTTTACTTCTAAAAATGCAGACAACAGTGTAACCAAGAGTTTGATAGTTTGTTTTATATTTTTTATACTAAAGCTAAAACAGTTATCTACTTTGAGTCTGAACTATGAATGAGAGCATGCTGAAGTTAAACAAACATGTAATGAAATTAATTATCATCATAATTTGGTTAATCTTTTCCTCCAGTTGCTAGCCAAGAACTATTGCCAAGAGATTAAAACTCTTGTATTTAACCTCACTTAAGAATCATGAACCATCCACCTACATTTCTGTGATTAAATGCAATTCATGTTCTAGCCATACAAATCCGGTTCCTAAATTGACTAATACGACTTTCAGGTATATTTCTATCCTGAAAGTAAATCAATTCCCAATTTTCCCAAATCAAGTAAAGATCATATCCTATTAATTCACAACTTTCCAATTTCTTGTTCTCTCGAGTGAAACCGGACATTTTAGATGTACATTAACATAGGCCACACATTAATGCAGTAAGAACAAGAATTAATAGAACAACATGGACCAAAAGATGAAAAACCAAATAATCAATGATCACATTTCAACACAATTGTTCATAACCTCAGCAAGAAGAGGAATTAGCCACTCATTTTTGGATTAAACATCTTTAAATGAGTGTTAATCATACAAGCAATTGAATTAAAGAAGAAAGAAAGAGAGAAAAAACCCTGATATTTTCGTCCCTCAACTGCCTGTAACCCACGTTCTTGCTCCACCAAGTCAGAATATTGAAAAATGAACCTAAGTGTTCTATTTATACTGCTGGGAATTTTTCCCGAAATAACGAGCGACGTGTCACGGAGTGCATCGCGGAGCACTGCCTCCGTGACACGCTCTGGATGCGGACCTTCATTGGAACTGGGGGTCCAGGAATTAAATCCCAACGTGGCATGGCGTGCAACGCGGAGCCAAGCCACCGTGCCATGGACCGAATGCGGACCCTCTCTAGAATTTGGGTAAAATTTCCCTATCCAGGCAGAAGGCCTCCGCGATGGCAGCGTCACGGCTCCATCACGAAGCCCCTTTAATTCATGCTGTCCAATGCCTTGTTCCTTGCTCGCATCCAAGTCCAACCCCGATATCCTCCAACATGCATTTAAGCTTCCCAAAATTACATGTTAACCTGCAAAACACTGCTAATCATGTTGGTTAGTATAAATTCACATTTTATTACCAATTACATGAGAATGTATACACATTGGTAGATAAACAAGGCTAAAATGGTACTTTTGAGTATCACTTGGGCATATAAATTTGCCCAAGATCACTTACCCCACACTTAAATCCTTGTTCGTTCTCGAACAACAATCCTACACTTCATGCAATTTACATCCCAACCTCGCTACTTTGGTTCGACAATTTAGGCTACGGTCATACTGATTATTCAATACAGCAAATCATCAAGAAAACATGCATGGTCTTATCAATGCAATGACCTTCAATACATCAAGACCTCCTAGACTTTAAGAATCGACTCTCCATATTGGCAAACTCAAGCAAATCGGCTGATCAAGATATCTGACACGAAAATTAATCTTTCATCAAGCATGTGCCCTCATAACACAAGAGAATGTTCCCCTTTTTGCTCATATGACTCACAAGAATTCAAGCAGGGGCAAGTAAACACAATTTCGCTCTCTCCCAAAAGAATTCACATGCATCATGTCATGACCCATAAGCTTGCCCTTAGTGTATTACTCCACTAATATTAAGAAGTGCGATGTAAGATCACGTAGGACTTTAACGGGTTGTAATGGAAGCTACGGAACTAGTATATTGGGTTAGCCAATAATAGCCACTAGCATCCTTAAGCGCCTTTTCAACACATCCCATCAACTCATGGACATTGTTTCTTTTTTTCATCATCCCATTCTTGATGTTTTTGTTTAGTTTGGCCCATCGTATTAAGCACACTTGACACAACAACAAAGATTATTCATGCACCTTCCTTATAGTTTATTTATAGCAAGTGCACCTTCAACCTTTTCTTTTCTTCTCTCACTCTGCTTTTCTTTTTCTTTTCACCATTCTCACTCTTGGACAGTTCGGGAAAATGATTTTCTCTTCTTAAGCGCTTAAGAGTTTTGTATAGACTTTATGGGTAATGAAAAGAAGGGATTAAGCTCAGTTTACACTTTATGACAAAAGAAAAAAATAATAGGCTAAAGGCTCAACGGGCTGACTAGGGTATACAATCAAGGTGGGTACAACAAGGAAAAATAGAAACTCTCGGTTAAAACAAAGAAATGCCTACATCCTTTCCTACAATACACCTCCTTCATTTCGTTTTATACACACACCAGGCAAGTTCTAGACACTTCACAATAGCATGGAATAACAACACCTCACTTCACACATTTTGCACATGCTCAATTCAAGATGTATTCACAGACTCTTCAATCAGCTAATTACAGGAATTCAAACATTAAGCCTCAATCACACTGAATCGAACTCTATGGCCTAGGTATCTCAACATATTTACAAAGTTGCATGCTTTCATACGAATCACCTTTGCATTTTAAATATCATGTACAACACGCAACCAGAATTTCGCAACCATACAGTAACTACAGGTTTTGGGATGCAACTCCCCAAAGAAAAAACTGAAAAATAATTGAAAAAAATCTACTCCTAACGACTACATTTCCCTTAAGACGGTCGTCATCCATCCATCATAGGGAACGGTCACTACTATGACTTTGGTTCAATGGGACCATTCTCGGTAAAAGAACCGAAAACAAACGCCGAGAAACACAAGAGTAAAAAATTGTCGAAAATATCAATCATTTCGATAGAAAAAATATGTACAAAATATTTTAAATTTTTTTAAAAAAATTATCGATCATTTCGATAGAAAAAATACGTACAGAATCAGCTAGCAACATTCAGCAACACACATCAATTTCACATAAATTTACAAATATAGAACAACAACTTAACAATTCACAACTCATAGGGAACACAAAATTTCACATGCACGACAACAAATGAGAGCATACATACAAAACAGCACAGCCCAACACCTAACTACTCCCACCCCACATTTAGCTCGAACACTGTCCCCAGTGTTCACAAAAATTAACATAGCACAAAATCGGGTGGTGGAACTCCCTGATCAGTCAAAGTATTCCACTTCTTTGTCGAGTGCTACTGTTTCATCTCCCATGTCTGAATCGCCCATTTCGTCTTCATCAGACTCCACATCGGAGTCCTCCCGATGTGTCTCCTCGTCTGTGGGGACATCATCATCCGTGGGCTCTACAAATGCTGGCCCCACTCGGCATAGAGCCCTGGCATTTTCGCCGAAGGGGTAGTCTAGCTCGAGCTGCCATAGCTCCTCCTCTGTCACCGGCCTCCCGCCTATCCTCAGCTGGAGCATCTGTATCCCATACATTCGAGCCATATACTGATCATCACGAGCATGTCGCTCGCCAAGTGTAAGCACTGGCCCGTGGGTGGTGTCGGGAGCCTTAGTTTTAGTAACATCTAAGGCCCGCCGCTCCATCTGCGGGATATAGTCAAGGGCCTCCTCCTCGACATCTAGGCCCCTGAGGAAGGTAGTCAGTAGTCCACAAAAGTCATACCTGTGCCCCTGATTCAACCGAGCTCTCTTCATGGCGGAGATAATTACCGCCCCCACGTTGATCTCCAGCCCTTTCATCAGGGCGTACACCAGGCATACACGATCTCGGGTTACATCTATCATATGTACCCCCGGCATGAGGCAGGAACATACAATCTTCAGCCATATTCTGGCTTCCCTTTTCATCTGTGAATAGGGCAGAGTCTGGTGGTAGCCCCTCTCTCTGTGTCTGCTTCATCTAGCTGTTGATCGAGTCCCACTCAATGTGCGTCTGATGTCCGCATACGGTGGGGTAATGTTCAGCTGTCGGAGTACGTGGGCGTCTGTGTCCCACGCTCCTATGATGGCATTGAGGCGGTGGGGCTCCAAAGTGACTATTTGCCCTCAGATTTTGATGGTGTGACTTCTGATAGTCGGGTTCCAGTTGGCATAGAACTCCTGAACTAGTTGCAAATTACATTCCTTGGGCTCTTCAAAGATGAAATTAAGCCCAGCTGTCTCGATTCGGTGTACCATCCTAGGGAACTCCTATGCCAATGGTTCTCGTGCTATATGCTCCTCGGGGAAATATTTGTTTTCTTTGTGCTTTGCGTACCACTTTTTCCCCTCATCAGTCACCCATCTTGTTCCGTATTGGCAGCGTTGGCCGCGTGGAACTGCTGGTGCTGCTGGGACTGCTGTGCCCAGTCTGATTCGCTTCCTTCCGGCGCCCGAAGTTGATGCGCCTTTCCCTTTCTCTTGCCTGCTTGCCATTTTACCCTGTCAACCCAAATAGACAAGATCAATGTTAAGCTAACGGATATTAACTTCGGCTAAGGTCGGGTTAAGCTAGGTTACCCCACACTTAGTCCTTAGCTACAGTTACAACAATACGGTAAGATCATACTTATTTACACACAATAACCAACTATACAATCATGCTTAGTGCGTTCGAAAAGTTCAACGGTATATCTTCTGCGTACTACTCAGACTTCGTACAGCCAATCATAATCACTACCATTGCTAACATTTTACCCATCGCACTTAGCAAGGAAAAACAAAGAAACAAAAACAACCGACAAAAAATTATCTACACGAACCTATACAACCAACAAAATTCTTACAAATTTCAACATTCCCTTAACCCGAGAATCTGTCGTTTTATTAAAATCCTAACAATTAGTACATCGACTCATCTCATTCAACATGTACATCACGGCATGAAACTCACAAGTTCACTAGATTTTCAACTTCAAATTCAAAAACAAGCCCTAGAATTGATATTATCAAGCAAATTCGATTAATTTATGCAATTGACAAGTTCAAGCAATCATAACGTCATTCCGAACATTCATCAACAACAATTAAATTGAATTCATGATTAATTTCTACTTAGGGCAATTTAGCTCACCTCACATGCTCAATATCGAAGAAATTCGATAAGAAATTGAGATGGAATCGAAGAACATACCTTGAAGTTGAAGAAATTACGCAAATTTGATGATTTTCTACACCTCCTCCGTGTCACGTTGAGGGATGGGTTTTGGGGGGTTTTGGTCGCTGAGTAATTGATAAATAAGGGAAAGGGAGGGTTTTTTGGCGTTAAAAAGTAGTAAAATCGCACGGGTCACCCGGCGACCCGGTGTGACCCGTCGCGATATACACGACAACGTGTCACGGAGTGCATCGCGGTGCACTGCCTCCGTGACACGGAGCCGTCGCGAGCCTGTTCTGGAAATTTTTAAAAAATCCAGATTATACCTCAACGTGTCACGGAGGTAACGCGGAGGTCCACCTCCGTGACACGGAGCTATCGCCCCAGCTCACTGTTTTGCCACATTTTGTTAATTTTCATACCTCGACTTTTCCTTCGCGATTCCGTGCATATTTTCCTCCGTTTGACCTGAAATTCATCTCACTATACAAAATTGGTTATATTTATCGGTTTCACTATAAATACAAATAAAACAAAGACTAAAATGAAAATTTTTGTAGTAAATCAAGAAAAAGAAAAAGAAAAATCTATTTACACTTTATAAAAAAGAAAGAAAAATTTTTCACGGGTTGCCACCCATGCAGCGCCTGGTTTACCGTCGCGGCTCGACGTCGTTAAGCTCAGTTGTCCTCTAGGGTGATGGACGATTTCTCTCGATCACCGTCCTCCCCCCAGTAGTGCTTACACCTCTCCGGTGGTTTTCCCAATAACTCCCGTGAATCCTTAATCTGCTTATCATCACCTTCATTAATCACATTGATCACCGAGAGTTCTTCGTGCACCATCGGGAGCTTGGGTGCCTTGTACACATCGAACACCTCCACCTTGTCATGTGCTCGCATTGTTAGCTGCCCCGCAGCTACGTCAATTAGTGCTTTCCCGGTTGCCAAGAAAGGACGTCCCAAAATAAATGGGACTTCCGCATCTGGTTCAAAATCCAGCACGACAAAATCTACCGGGAAAATTAGGGAGCCAACTTGCACCAGAACGTCCTCCACAATGCCATCAGGTTTGGCTAGGGATCGATCCGCCAATTGCAAGATTACTGTTGTGGGTCTAGGACTCCCTAGACCCAACTTTCTGAATACCGATGACGGCATCAAATTTATGCTCGCTCCCAAATCACACAATCCACGAGCTCGGATGCTCTGCCCAATAGTAATCTGGATAGTAAAGCTCCCAGGGTCTTTGAGCTTTGTGGGCAGTCTATTTTGAATCCGGGAAGTGCACTCCTCCGTTAGAGCCACTGTAGCATACTCAGTCAACCGACTTTTCTTTGCCACGATGTCCTTTATATACTTAGCATATTTTGGCACTCCCTGCAAAACATCAACAAGAGGTAAGTTAATATGTACCTGTTTCAGCACCTCCATGAATTTCTTGAAATACGCCTCCTCCTTGTGTTTCTTTAATCGTTGAGGGAACGGGGGTGGAGGTCTTCCTGATTCAGCTTCCTTAGTCTTCCCCCTCTCAGTACTTTGCTCCCTCTCAACTTCTGTTGCTCCCGACTGTTGAGGTGGTCTTTTTGGTTCCACCTCTTTCAGCTGCAAACCACTCCTTGTGGTCACTGCATTTACCTGCTTGGGATTGGGATCCGTGTCGCTCGGCAGTCCTCCTCTAGGCCTTGTGTTTTGGGCACTAGAAAATTGCCCAAATTGATATTCAAGTGCCTTGGTAGCTAACTGGTTGTTTTTCACTTCGGCTGCCAATTTCACATAGTCAGCCTGCAATTGAGCTTGGTTAGCTATCATGGTTCTGAACATCTCCTCAATGCTGGGTGATGGTGGTGGAGGAGGTGCATTGTTGTTTCTGAATTGTGCTTGATAATTCTGCTGCCCTCCTTGGTTCCTTTGCACACCCTGACCCGAACTTTGCCCCTGATGGTTGTTGCTACCCCATGAGAAATTAGGGTGATTCCTCCAATTGGAATTGTAGCTATTACCATACTGTTGGTGGTTCCTTTAAGCATTACCCACAAAGTTTACCGAGTCAGGATTGGCTCCACAACACTCAGCTGAGTGCTTACTGCTTCCACACACTTCACACCACATTTGTTGTACTGCATTAACTGGGGCTTGAGGCTGGTTCATTGTCATGTTGCTTAAGTGGGTGTTAAGTTGATTTTGCAATGCAGCTATCTGTGCAGCGATAGCTGTAAACCCATCCACTTCGAGCACTCCTGCTGCTTTCCTTATCCCGCCTCTTGATTAATCAGCATTTCATTCCGGATTGCCCTGCGAAATACGGTTCAACAAGGTATACAGCTCCTCATAAGTTTTCTCCAGCGCTTGTCCTCCAGCTGCCGAGTCTAGCAATATTTTGGTGTGGGGTTCCAAACCCTCTATAAAAGTGTGCACCAGCACATCATTGGACTGATGATGACGAGGACAATCCCGCAACATGGACTTGAATCTCTCCCAGGCCTGATATAAATTCTCTCCCTCTCTCTGTTTGAAACTTAGAATTTGACTTCTAAGTCTTTCTGTTTTACCGGAGGGAAAAAACCGTATCAAAAATTTCCTTGCAAGATCATCCCACGTAGAAATAGAATTCGGTGGCTCAGCTTTCAACCACCTCTTGGCTTCTCCCAATAGTGAGAATGGGAACAATGTAAGCCGGACATAATCTGATGACACTCCAGCGGGGATGTAAGTGTCACTTATCTCCAAAAATTTTTGGAGATGTTGCTGTGGATCTTCATGAGGGAGACTGGTAAACTGCCCGCTAGTGTGCAGCAATTGCACCATATTCTGTTTAAGTTCAAACCTCCCTCCTGGCTCAGGTTTGCGGATGCTAGATGTGACATTATTAGCATGTGGGATTTCCACCTCACGAACCGGCCGAGCTGCTACTTCTTCAGGTACTAACACTGCCCGTACTACAGGTGGATTCTGTTGTTGCTCCTTGATCGTCTGTTTGAGCAACTGCAGCTTTCTTTGTAGAGCTTCTCTCCGTTTACTGTGAAATATCCTTTCTGGCTCTATATACGATTCCACTGGCTCCTTGTCTCTTGCCAGTGTTCAACATAAATTAGTATCTGCAAAATACAGGCTAAGACTAAGTTGTCAACACAAAGAAAATAAAAATACAGTAAATTAACACTTAAAACAAATTCACCAATTGCCAAGTCCCCGGCAACAGCGCCAAAAACTTGTTCGCGTGATTTGTGGGTATATAAAATGACACGCAAGTGCACGTGGTCGAACAAGTAGTAAGTGGCTTTATTAAGCCAAGTATCGATCCCACAGAGACTTGGATTAAGTGAAATTTGCTCAAGTGTACTATATTTTACTTCTAAAAATGCAGACAACAGTGTAACCAAGAGTTTGATAGTTTGTTTTATATTTTTTATACTAAAGCTAAAACAGTTATCTACTTTGAGTCTGAACTATAAATGAGAGCATGCTGAGGTTAAACGAACATGTAATGAGATTAATTATCATCATAATTTGGTTAATCTTTTCCTCCAGTTGCTAGCCAAGAACTATTGCCAAGAGATTAAAACTATCGTATTTAACCTCACTTTAGAATCATGAACCATCCACCTACATTTCTGTGATTAAATGCAATTCATGTTCTAGCCATACAAATCCGGTTCCTAAATTGACTAATACGACTTTCAGGTATATTTCTATCCTGAAAGTAAATCAATTCCCAATTTTCCCAAATCAAGTAAAGATCATATCCTATTAATTCACAACTTTCCAATTTCTTGCTCTCTCGAGTGAAACCGGACTTTTTAGATGTACATTAACGTAGGCCACACATTAATGCAGTAAGAATAAGAATTAATAGAACAACATGGACCAAAAGATGAAAAACCAAATAATCAATGATCACATTTCATCACAATTGTTCATAACCTCAGCAAGAAGAGGAATTAGCCACTCATTTGTGGATTAAACATCTTTAAATGAGTGTTAATCATACAAGCAATTGAATTAAAGAAGAAAGAAAGAGAGAAAAAACCCTGATATTTTTGTCCCTCAACTGCCTGTAACCCACGTTCTTGCTCCACCAAGTCAGAATATTGAAAAATGAACCTAAGTGTTCTATTTATACTGCTGGAAATTTTTCCCGGAATAACGAGCAACGTGTCACAGAGTGCATCGCGGAGCACTGCCTCCGTGACACGCTACGGACGTGGACCTTTACTGGAACTGGGGGTCCAGGAATTAAATCCCAACGTGGCACGACGTGCAATGCGGAGCCAAGCCACCGTGCCACGGACCATACGCGGACCCTCTCTGGAATTTGGGCAAAATTTCCCTATCCAGGCAGAAGGCCTCCGCGATGGCAACGTGACACAGCTCCATCGCGGAGCCCCTTTAATTCATGTTGTCCAATGCCTTCTTCCTTGCTCGCATCCAAGTCCAACCCCGATATCCTCCAACATGTATTTAAGCTTCCCAAAATTACATTTTAACCTGCAAAACTCTGCTAATCATGTTGGTTAGTATAAATTCACATTTTATTACCAATTACATGAGAATGTATACACATTGGTAGATAAACAAGGCTAAAATGGTACTTTTGAGTATCACTTGGGCATATAAATTTGCCCAAGATCATGTAGTATTCCACTATTTATGCTCGGATTATGTATTATCATTTCTTATATTTCATGTCACATTTTATTTAAATTCTTGACTTTTAAGTTAAGTCTTCAGCCTTATTTGTATGAATTAGATTTATGCTCACGCCATGGGTTGACTTGGAGTCTTTCGGGGCTCCTTGTCCCGTGTCTACAATTGGGTTTACTCTCGGGTCGTGACATGCATATCTGGGACTCAGTTTTCCTTTCTTTCCAAACCTCATTACCCCCTTCATGGGTGAAATTTTTAGGTAAACCCAATCATCTATAGCAAGTTCTAACTCTCTCCTCCTCACATCAGCATAGGATTTATGTCGGCTTTGCGTTGTTTTCAACCTCACCCTAATAAGTTACACCATCTACATAGCTTA
Source organism: Datura wrightii (assembly GCA_035772735.1). Taxonomy (NCBI): domain Eukaryota; kingdom Viridiplantae; phylum Streptophyta; class Magnoliopsida; order Solanales; family Solanaceae; genus Datura; species Datura wrightii. The sequence continues at coordinate 1,846,455 of JASDFA010000014.1, read as the reverse complement.
TGAATTGAGGTTGTCCTTATCAAGGTAGCTTCACCAACTTCAAACAACCCTATAGGAGACCTACACCTCCTACCATATAATTCCTCAAACAGGGCCATGTGAATACTAGATTGGTAGCTATTTTTGTAAGCAAACTCTATGAGAGGCAAGTGATCATCCCTACTACCCTTGAAAACTATAACACAAGCTCTCAACATATTTTCTAAGGTCTGAATAGTCCACTCAGGTTGTCCTTCTGTCTGAGGGTGAAAATCTATGCTGAGTTTGACCTGGGTACCGAGTCCTTTCGAAAATGACTTCCAGAAATGTGAGGTGAACTAGGTATCTCTATTTGGAATAATGGACAAGGGAACCCCATGCATTCTTACTAGTTCTCAAATATACATCCTAGCATGATCCTCAACTGAGTCTGTAGTTTTAAGTAGGAGGAAATGTGCTAACTTGGTCATCCGATCTACTAATACCCAAATATTAGTCATGCTGCGGACGAGTATGTGGTAGACCTGTAATAAAGTCCATATTCACTTCTTCCAACTTCCATGTGGGTATGCTAATATCCTGAATCATCTCTAGGTCTCTGGTGTTCCACCTTAACCTGCTTGCAGTTCGGGTACTTAGCCATAAATTCTTCTAGGTCTCTTTTTATGTTGTTCCAATAGTAGGTATCCCATAGATCATGGTACATTTTAGTGGCACCTAGGTGGATAGAATATCTAGAACTGTGTGCTTCCGCCAGTAACTATTAACTTAAGTCACCTATATCCAATACACATAGTCTACCTTGGTAACGGAGCACACCATCTCTCCCTTAGGAGAAAGCCTCCACTTCTTTTCTCAGAACTGCATCTTTTAGCTTAAACAGTATAGGATCTTCATCCTGCCTTGAATTTACTTCAATGACTAACGAGGAATCTAACCTACTTTGCATTACTCCTCTGCCCTTAGCTGAATCAACCAACTGCACTCCCAACTGAGCTAACATGTGAATATATTTTGCCAGTTCTTTTCTCCCTTCTTCAACATAAGCAACGCTCCCCATGGACATCCTTCTTAGGACATTAGCCACTATCTTGGCCTTATCCGAGTGGTATAGTACACTCATGTCGTAATCCTTCAATAGTTCCAGCCACCTTCTCTAGTGAAGATTCAAGTCTTTTTGAATAAATACATACTGAAGGCTCTTGTGATAGGTGAAAACATCCATGTGAGCCCCAAAAAGATAATGCCTCCATATCTTCAAAGCAAACACCCACTGCTGCCAACTCGAGGTCATGAGTCGGATAGTTCCTTTACTAAATCTTGAGCTATCTAGAGGCGTAAGCTATGACCTTAGCCTGCTCCATCAAAAGGCAACCGAGTCCCACTCTGGAAGCATCACAATATACTACGAACACATCTCTTCCTTCTTGTAAGGTTAAAACTAGAGCTATAGTGAGTCGAGTATTCAACTCTTGGAAATTCTTGTTACATGCATATATCCACTGAAACTTCACCTTTTTCTAAGTTAACTTGGTTAGAGGAGATGCGATAGAGAAAAATCCTTCTATAAAGAGTCGGTAGTAACCGACTAGACCTAGAAAACATCTGATATCGATTGTGGAAGTAGGTCTTGGCCAGTCTTTTACCATTGTTATCTTTTGAGGATCTACCTAAATACCCTCACCCGAGACAACGTGACCAAGGAAAGTCACACACTTCAACCAGACTTTATATTTGTTGAATTTAGGGAACAACTGCGGTGTCTAAGCATCTATAGCACTATCCTCAGATGGTTAGCATATTCCTCCTCATTTCTGGAGTATACCAAACTATCATCAATGAATACAATGAAGAAAATGTACATATACTACTTGAAAACCCTGTTAATCAGGTCCATGAAAGTTGTAGGGGCATTAGTTAGTCCAAAGGACGTAACCACGAATTCATAGTGACCATACCGAGTTCTGAAGGCTATTTTCGGTATGTCACATTCTTTAACTCTAAGATGATGTTACCCCGACCTGAGATCTACCTTGAAAAAACAACTGTCTCCTTGGAGATGATCAAACAAGTCGTCAATCCTGGGTAGAGGATACCTGTTCTTAAATGTAACTTTGTTCAGTTGACGGTAGTCGATACACATTCTTAGAATACTGTCTTTCTTTCGCACGAATAATACTAGAGCACCCTATGGAAAGATGTTGGCCTGATGAAACCCTTATCAAGTAGGTCTTTTAGCTGCTCCTTCAAAAACTCCTTAAGATCAGCTGGAGCCATATCTTTAAGGAGGGATGGAGATATGCTGAGTGTCTAGAAGAAGGTCTATGCTGAAGTCTATTTCCCGCTAGAGAGGGACCCTGAGAAGATCTTCGAGAAACACGTCAGGGAACTCAATGACAACTGGAAGTGAACGGATAGTTAGGGCCTCAGAGCTAGAATATTTGACCCGAATGAGGTGATAAATGCACCATTTAGTAATGAGCTTCCTTTCCTTAAGATAGGAAATAAATCGACTCTTAGGCGCTTAACTACTGCCCATTCACTCTAAAATTTACTGATTAGGGAACTGAAATCTGATGAGGCTAGTTCTGCAGTCGATTAAGGCATAACCAGAGTGTTACCAATCCATGCAAAGAATGAGATCAAAATCAATCATGTCTAACTCTAGTAAATCAACTAGAATGAACTTATTCATTTCTGAGACTAGGCAGTTTCTATACACCCGGCTAGTTTTAGCAGACTCACCAACTGGGATAGAGACTGAGAATGGTTCTGAGAGGACTTTTGGACTGATTTCAAGTTGGACAGCTACATAGGGAGTCATGAATGATAATATGGCTCCGGGATCTAATAGGGCATACACATCTAGGTGGAAGAGACAAAATATACCCGTGACCGCGTCAGGTGAGCTCTCCTGATCTTGACGATAGGACAAAGAATAGAAGCGGTTTGGGCACTGACTGCCATCCATACCTAAAGTGTTGGCCTGTTGTGCGAGTCGGCCTACTGGAGCTACTGAAGTGGTAGGCAGCGACCTCCTCCGTCCTGCTGATGAACATTCCCTTAGCCAGTGACCTAGTTGTGCACACCCAAAGCAACCTTATTTATCCTGGAGGCATTGACCTAGATGATTCTTGCCACACTTAGGGCAAGCTGGATAATGGTTGTTGGCGCTGTGACTTTGGGACTGATAGCTAGATGCTCCACCCTTCCGATCCTTGCGGGACCGGAAAGTAGGGGCACTGGCTAGAGTGGGTGTTGGAGTCTGCCGCTGCTACTGCTGTGGGCGGCCACTACCGCCAGACCTCTGGTGGCCATAATCTAATTGACCAGTTCTAGCCCCCTTATTCTCCTGTTCCATGTCTTTCAACTTTTCTGCCTCAATTTGTTAGGCATGAACCATGAGGCTGGAGAGGTCAATATCTTTTATGAGCATTGTAGTCCTACACTCCTTAATTACAAGGTTTAATACTCCATTGACGATCTTAAGCACGCGAGCCCTTGGCTCGGCTACCATCTCTGGAGCATATCTTGACAACCGCATGAATTCCAATGCATATTCCTCCAATGTTCTATTGTCGTGCTTCAAATTCATGAACTCTGCATCCTTAGCCCCCCTTAACTCCCAGGGGAAGAATCTATCTATGAATGCTATGGTGAACTCTTCCCACTTCAGCGGTTCCACTCTTGCTGGTCTCCTCTCCTTCCACTAATCGTACCAAATTTGTGCCACCCCTTTCAACTGGAAGGCAGCCAGGTCGAAATATTGTTGCTCTTAAACGATTATTTCTTTGTTGTAGTTTTACTGATACTCTTCTGCTAGTTTCTTAGTTTTATTCCTTATGTGTGGTTACCTTTTAATCAAGGTCTAGACGTTTGCAAGCCTGTATTTTTCGTTGGATTAGCTCAAAAGTTTAAATATTAGAGCCAAACCCAAATGGTGTTCCCGTCGCCGAACCTAAAGGAATAAGATAAAAGAAAATTAGAGAAGATAACTAGTAAATACTACACAGGTAAATAATTATTAAGGAGTAACATCTAAAGTAGATATTGGCCCCAAGATAGTACTACCATTTCCCTGAATACTTCATATAATATTCAAAAATTTAAGCTTACACATCCATATACAGAATAACTAAACTAATAATATAGAAGAAAATGGATATGTTTGAAATACAAGAGTAATTCTAAAAAGAAAAGAAGAGAAATATTACAGGACTTAGACTATTACAAAAAAATTAATACCTTCAGAAACTCTAGATAATTAATCTATAAAGATTACTAGAAAATTAATTCTTGACAATTTAATCAGGTTATATAATGAATAATGTTACGTTTGTCATAATTTGTCTATACAAAGAAGATAATTAGATGATATATTAGTTATTCAGTTAAAACTATCTGCACAATTTAATGGATACCTCTGAAAATCAGAACATAATAAATAGTATTAATATTTCTTCCTCCACTTCTAAAATAGCTAAGATAGAAAGTGATTTAAAAAATTGAAATATCCCAAAAGGACGTTTCGAAAGGGTATATAAGTCTGGACACTTTAATTTTATAAAAAATTATAATATTAAAACCTCTGTATCCACAGTCGCTATTAATAAGTCTATTGAGACTATTAAATTATTAGTAGCTGAAGATATTAACAGATGTAGAAAAACTATAAGTTTCTTCACATAGGACTTTTCTAAGTCACGGTTAAACCGTTGTATCGATTAGGCTTAGACGTACCTATATATCTTCTATTAAGAGAAAATAGACTACTAAACTTTGATGATTCATTATTAGCAGTACTACAAATTAATCTAGCTAATGACCCGGTATATTTTAACTGTTAACCCAATTTTTCTATAGATATTAATGACCAAAATATTATGGATACCCTAACATTAAATGTTAAAACAAAAAACATGAATAGCAAAGAAAAATACAAGAGAAATAGCCGTAATATGTAAAGTATATTATAGGATAATGAAAACTATCCTAGCTCCAAAAGCAAAAATAGTAAGTAACAAAGGGGTTACCTTGCTTATGGAAGTCAATTACTATCACAACAATATTTTTGTCCCAAAAATGATAAAATGGGATGATGTGTTAGTAAAGGATAATTAGCATTTTGAATCCATAACAGAGCCAGAAATTGAGGAAGAAAATTCAACCATTGAGCAGGCAATACAATTTTTGGATAGATCTATAGATTTAGAATTTCTAAGATCCCAATCCTTTAGTCATGTTTCTTCAAGTAAAAGAATGTCCTTTTAAAGGCCTTCATTTTCAAAAACACAAGAAGAAAAGGAGGTAACTCTTGAATACATAGAGAAGAAATTAAAAGAGGTAGATTTCTTTGAAAAAATTCCTAAGGTATAATACGAACCTAGAATTACCAAAAGAACAACTCCCGCTGCTAGTGAGATGCTGGGAGTAAGAGACTCTTTATGCATGATTAGATCTGATGAGGAGTTCGAACCATACTTTGAATATTTAGATAAACTCTGGATAGATCCAGAAAATAGCATACAGAAAAATATTCATTAAAGGAAAGGTTATCCTTTAAGAAAAATTGGTCTGCCGATATGAAAAAAATGAGATGCAATATAGAGTTCTTTAAATTGTTTGAGTACACAGGGAAATTGGATGATCAAAAGGAATCATTAAGCATTATCGCTAATAAAAGGCATACTAAAACTAAAGTGGTTGAATTTATAATTCCCCATTAAAAGAAATTAGTTTATCAATAGATGGTATTATTGTTACAACTACATTTTAAAATTGATATATTAGACACTCAAGGTGATTCTAAGAATAAAGATATAAATAGATTAATTCAACAAAATAATTATACTAATCAATTACTATATGTAGTCTCAGATCAAATGCTTAAGACTGATAATAAATCAATTGTTGATGATAAACCAAGCCCTTCCTATAATAATAAAAAATTAGAAACCCATCAAATATTTAAAATACTTGAATTTTCCAAAGACAAATTCCCAAAATTTCAAGAAAAGATTGAAATCACAGATGATCTTATAGAAAAGATTAATGAAAAATTAAAATTAAAGAATGAATTAAAATTATAAGATGATAAGCTCATAAGAACAATATCAGAAAAGTCTGATAACGACATTAATAAGTTAAGATCTAAAAATTTCATCAAAAAGAATTATTATAATAGACCCTTGTTCCCGAATATGCAGTATGAAGAAAATGAATTTCTATCTCATACTTCACACTCTTAAAATAAAATGCTGAATGGAATATTGATGGACTTGCAAGACATCAGATATACAACAAGTTACATGAAATGGGAATGACCATTACGACCTATAAAATGAAAAACAGTACGGATAAACAAGCTGCCACTCTAATTATATCTAGATTCACAGGGACATTAAAATATAGGTGGGATAATTATCTCACTGAAGATAATAGACATAGCGTAACAAATGTTACAACCATCACTCAAGTTATTAAGACTAAATCCACAGAACAAACTTTTGAAAATCTATGCGTAGAAGATGCCACCGCTACCTTAATTTATAGTATAGCGAAACATTTTATAAGAGAATCTCAACTTTTTCAAGATAGGACTTTGAAAATATTATCTAACCTATCTTGCCTAAAGTTAGATGATTTTAGATGGCATAAGGATGCTTTCCTCAAAAAGGTTATGGCCGGAGAAGACTGTAGACATGATTATTGGAAAGAAAAATTCATAAGTGGTTTACCAACATTATTTGCCGAAAAGGTTAGGATAAAATTAAAAGATAGATTTAATGGAAAAATTCTTTATAGCCAGTTAAACTATGGTGACCTTATAAATTTTATAAATGTCATAGGACTTGAATTATGTATAGATACAAAGCTTAAAAATCAACTTAAAAAGGACAATAAAATACCCAAAAAAGAAATAGGAAGCTTTTTTCTAGACTTTGGAGACATAAAGTTGTCCGCCCCTTCAAAAGAAGCATCCAAGAAAATTAATAGAAGATACAAACACCATAAGAATAAATTTGAAAAACACCATCATTACAGAAAAAGATTTAAAAGGCCCAAATGAGAAGCCAACAAAGGTGGGTTTCAAGGAAACACTGATAAGGTTGGAACTCTGAAAAATTTGGCCATAGGGCTAAGGATTGTTGGGTCCCTAACAAAAAGAAAGATAAAATCAATATGTTAGAACTTGAGCCAAAAAAAAATAGATTATATTCTATTCTTGATGAACATGGGAATAATTCTTTCCCTGAAGAAAGTTTCAGTGACGAGGACCAGCTTAATATTTCATATAGTTCTGACAGTAGTGACTCAACTGATCATTGTGGATGCATGAGAGCAGTCTGCACTTGTGATGGCCACTCAATAAATGTCATTACCAATAATAACAAGGAGATATTATTTGATAAGATTGATCATATTGAAGATAAAGAACTTAAAATAAAATATTTAATAGAATTAAAAAACATAGTTCTTGACCAACAACATGACAAAGAAACAATTGAGCCTTTTAGTATAAAAAACTCACTAAAAAAATTTAAAGAACAAAAGTATAAAACAACAGTACAAGATCTTCAAACTTAATTATTACATATTAAAAATGAAGTTAAAGAAGTTAAGCAAAGACTTAACAAGATAAAAATAGAGGCCCTTGCTAATAAATTATTAAATGAACTAAACCCAATGCAAGGATCTGAATTATATCAATCTGAACTAGGAGAAACATCAAAATTAGAAAAGTACGAGGAAGAAATTGAGTCTCTAGAAAGCCATTTAGAAAGTAAATTAGGAGTATAAACTATTGCAATAGTTAAAGCCCAAAGCTAACATATACCTATCAAATTGGTAAGAAATAAAAATTATACTATTCACAAAATTGCAATATTAGATACAGGTACAGATCAAAACTGCATTATTGAATGAATAATCCCTACTAAGTACCTTGAAAAGAGTACAACGTGGTTATTCTCCGCGACATGAGAAAGACTCAAGATAAATTTTAAACTCCATAAGGCACACATATGCAATAATGGAATCTGCTTTATTATTGATTTTGTAATAACTAAAGATATAAATGAAGAAATAATATTAGGAACCCCCTTTATAATCAAAATAAAAATATATGTTGTTGATTTAGATGGAATGCACACCACAACTCTAGGAAAAGAGATCATTTTTCCCTACGTAAATAATATGTCAAAAGAAGAAAGTAAATTTATAAAGAAAAAACTATAGAATAAATCTGCTTTCCCAACAAATAAACTATTTGAAGAATGAGATAAAATTTAAATGGCTTGAATCCTCTTTAAAACGTCAAGAGGTAGAAGCAAAAATTAAAATCCTACAAGATTTCATAGAACGAGAAGTCCATTCAAAATTTCCTAATGCCTTTTGGGATAGGAAATACCATATTATTGAGTTACCATATATTGAGGGATTCAAGAGATTCTCCCTACTAGAGCAAGACCCATTCAAATTAATCAAGAGTTAATGGAATATTGTAAAAAGAAAATCAATGATTTACTTTATTTAAAATTATTAGACCTTCCAAGTCACTGTAGAGTTGTTCAATATTCTATGCCAACAATAGTGCGGAAAAAGAAAGAGGGGCCCTAAGGCTAGTCATTAATTATAAGCCCCTTAACAATGTTTTAAAATGGATTAGGCACCCAATACCCAATAAAAAAGATCTTCCTAAAAGGGGTTATAAAGCTAACATTTATAGTAAATTCAATATGAAATCGGGATTTTGGCAAACACAAATAGCATAAAATGATAAATATAAAATAGCTTTTAATGTACCTTTTGGACAATACAAATGAAGTGTAATGCCATTCGGACTAAAAAATGTGTCTTCTGAATTTCAAAATCTATTTAATAACATATTTAATTCATATAGTCATATTTCTATAGTTTATATAGATGATGTATTAATATACTCAGAAGATATTGACCAATACTTCAAACACATCCAAACCTTTTTAAAGGTTGTTAAAATAAATGAATTAGTAATAAGCGCTAAAAAGATTAAGTTATTCCAGACTGCTATTAGATTCCTTGTTCATGATTTATATCAAAGAACATATAAACCCATTTGTAGAGCCATAGAGTTCTCATCCAACTTTCCAAATGAATTAATTGATAAATCTCAGTTCCAGAGATTTTAAGGATGTCTCAATTATGTTGCAGATTTTATTCAAAATATTAGACAGGTTTGTAAGCCTCTTTATCAGCATCTTAAGAAGGATCCAGTCCCATGGGGATTAGGGCAAATAGAGACAGTCCAAAAAATAAAATCAATAGTTCAAAAACTTCTGTGTCCAGAAATACCACATCCAGAGGCATTCATGATAGTAGAAACTGACGCCTCAGACATAGGATATGGAGACATCCTTAAATAAAGAATCTTCCTAGAAAACCCTTAACAACTAGTAAGATTCTCTTTAGGAATCTGGAATGATGCTCAGAAAAATTACAGTACTATTAAAAAGGAAATTATGGCTATATTGCTATGTATCACCAAATTTCAAAACGATTTAATAAATAAAGAATTTTCACTACGAGTAGACTGCAAAGCAGCCAAAGATGCTTTACAAAAAGATGTAAGAAACCTGGTTTCTAAAAAAATATTTGTCAGATGGCAGGCTTTATTATCCAGCTTTGATGTTAAAATCGAATTTATACAAGAAGAAAATAATTCTCTCCCAGATTTTTGACTAGGGAATTTCTACAAGGAACTAAATGAGACCTGGAACACCAGGTATAAGGCCCTTGAGGCCTCCATTTCAGCCCTTCAAACTAGAAGAAATAATGAAAAGTCCCCTCAAAAAAGAGGAAAAGCCAAAACCAGAAAATAGATATTCTGTTCTGGCAGAATTCCCATCTCGTCCAAAGGCTACAATCCTGTCCCCATTAAAAGAACCCATAACCAGTAAGACCAGATTACAACCATTAAAATTAGTTTTTAAAGGAGACTCTTCATCAAGCGACAAAACTTTTTCTATTCAGACAAAGGATAGCTATGAAATGAAGCCACCAGAGAAATAATCTCAGGCAGTTCTGCCAGCGACTCTTGAAAAGAAAATGGAGAAACATATTACAAAAAAACAGCGATTCTACTAGCGACTCCTAAAAAGAAAATGGAGAAAAATATTCCAAATAAATAGTAGTTTGAGCTAGCAGTTTTACAAGTACTGCCGATCATGGCCCTCGATAAAAAATATTAAGGTTTTGGAGTATCAGAGTTTCAAAAACCCGCTACACGAATTATGTGGAGACAAATGATCTCCCTAAAACCCGAAGGTGTTATGAGTTCATTTTATCATATACCGATTCAGCAATAATTGAGCATAAATTAAAATATCTGAATAATCTCGATAGTAGCCAATACTCGAAATTTACAACTAAAAGAATTTTAAGTCCGTTTGAATTGTTTGTAGATCATCTACATACATCCATTCCTCTATCAAGAGCCCATAGACCCAGACATATAACTGGTGTGATTATAAGGCAGCGTATTATAATTTTATGTATCTAAGGCCCAACACTCATTCTTGGTTGGTCAAGTATTCAGAAGATATGAAAAGTGTGATCATCCCTAGATGATTTTATGAATGGTCAAGCCAATTGGAGGAAATAAGCAGGTATTGTCAAAATATTTTCATACACAGTTTGAAAAATTTCAAGAAATATTTCTACCCTACCAGAAAATATTAAATTGTGTAAGTCTTTTTATTGCAAAAAGAATGTCATACATTATTAGCTGGTGCCACGCCAGAGTCTATACCTTGGATGGGACATAGTACTTGGAGTTACAAGCAACCCCAAGTCAACCCCTGCTCTATCATACACCAACTTTTTGAGTAACCATATACATATATATATATATATATATATATCGGAAGCTTTTAGAATAGTGATATAAAACATTAATGAAAAATAAAGCTTAATCATAACGTTTAAAATATCCAAACAAAACTACAAGTCTGAAAACCAAGTCTGTGTTTGAAAACCAACTACAAATGATAAGTTGATGGGACAAGACCCCAGCTAACTCTAAAATATAACTGAAAGGAAATTAACTGATGTAAATGAAATGTCATCCTCGAAGGATGAGGACTCACCAATGGTGCAACTGGAATCTGTTGAGAATGATATGCTAACGAGGCTGTGGCTAAGATCCTACAGCTGTATCATAAGATGATATAACATAAAAGGAATGCGTCAGTAATTTTAATATATTGAGTAAGCCGGAGGAAACATAACAGTGGATATAAAAACTAAACTGAAATGACATGTAATGACCAACTGATATACTGAACTGAAATAACTGTAATATACTAAATGAGTAATCTGAGACTGAACTAAGCTAACTAGTGGGAGAGTCTATAACCGACAAGTAACCATGTGAGCAAGAAGTGGAGTCCGATGTATACGCCCCATCGGTAGGACCCAGTATACCTTGCTAGGATATAATGGCATGACCTGGGTGATCACAAATTTTTGTCCATGAAGCCAATAAAATTGTAACCTACGATGGAAACGTAGTTCTGGGAACCTAGGTGCGTTGGAACCCCGATCCGCTAGGTTCTAAGTCCTACTCCCACTGGATATTTCTAGACTGACTACTAAGCTGATAGATCGAAACTGGGGCCCAAGACTAAGTTAGGAATACCTATTTGAAAGAACCCTGAGAGTCTTATTGGAAGGGGTTCTGTATCTAGAGTCTAAGACTGGTCAAAACTACTTATCTGCAAACGTCGTAACTGTCTAAAGAACAAACTGTAATATGAAGTTGGGGTCCTAAGGCTGTTCAGAGTTGCTTATCTAAAATTGTCATGAATGCCTAAAGAAACACTAAAATCTGACACTGAGTCTAATTCTGATAACTGGGAGGCACTACTGACATCTCGAGAATTTTTGTACTCAAACTCATTAGCTGACATTTTTGACGAACACTGGATATTCTAACATTTTGACTGAAACTAGGATAACATATATTTAACTGAGAATCCAACATATACCAATAATATGGGAATCCACAATACTGATAAAATCAAGCAAAAGGAAATAACTAGTTTGATATTCAAGAAGAATCTGATTCACTAAACTGAGAAGCTAGGGCTAAACTATCCTTCAAGATGCTAGTTTCAAAAAAATTTATAAGGATTGGGATATATAGAAACTAATATCATGAATAATATTCCACTAGAAGTTTATAGAATTATGTCTGAAAACCTTGCACAATTCGCAAGCACAGAGCTATAACTGACAGGAAGATTTAGAGAAACTTTTGGGGACAAGAATCCATATAGTCGTATTCTTATGGAATCATATCTAAAATTAACATGAATAATATTTTTCATGAATTTAAAGAAGTATGACATATAATTTCTTCATATTCGAAATCTCAAGGCAAGAACTGATAAAGAAACTTGAAGGGATTTTGGGGACATAAGGGAAGAACTATTCCCTTCTTTAATTCCCACATACCAGGCTACGAATTCCTTGAAGAAGAAAACTTGAATCGCTGTAGTAGATGAGAAGCCCTAGTCTTTCTTGAGAGTTTTTGGGATGAAAGCTTATGTTCTTTTCTAAAAAATCTAAGTGGGAATGAGGGGAAAACCATTTAACCCCTCTAAATCCCCTTAAAATAATCCAAAATAACGTACTTTAGGGTCTAAGTGGTTAGGAAATTATGGAAACTCCATTAGGAAACTCACAGGAAAAAGGACCCTACAAATCTTCACGGGTCACTCCACAAGTCCTGAGGTAAAGGACGACTTGTGGGGTCCAATCATGATGTACACTGGAAGTTTTACTTCAAATTTCTTCAACCTGCCAACGACTGACTTCACAAGTCCTCAGGAGACCCAATGACTTGTGGTCACCTCCTATCGACCTCACTACCAAAAACATCCCAGGGTCACCAAGAGCGACACCACGACTCTTTATGTCCCAAACTAGTCGTGGTGAGGACCCGTTAAGTACACTGCCGAAATATTTCAAACTTCCAGTCAATCCTTGACTACGAGTCACTTAACGGCTCGTGGTGTTAACCACGACTCATGGTCACTCAAACTTTTTCCAAATCTTCAACCATGTCCTAACCCTTCCCTATGAGTCACTTTATGACTCGGCGCCTACCCCACAGGTCACAGGATGACTCGTTCTGTGATCTGGTGCAGAAAATCTTGTTATCTCCATTTCAAATCCCGGGTCTGGTCTTAGGGTTTCCGGGGTATTACAGCTTGTCCTTTGATATTCATGAATTTGAAATGATTAGATATCAGAGTAAGACCATCAAAATCAAAGGATGGGCACCAACACCCCAGGAAGATAAAGAAACTTTAAGTTCTTTGTTATGACAGGAATCCCAACTGTCCAAGGAAGAATTAAAAAGAAGGCTCCAGCAGGCCTTGTCAAACTTGGAAAAATATACCCAACATAAACAAATAATGGAATTATAGATACTGCATCCTCCCATAAAAGTGAACTGAGAAATAGAGACATGCTAGATCCGCAAGGGATAGATCAAGCTTATCTTCTCAACTAAAGAAGACAGCTGGACTACACTTTTAGAAAAATGAAAAGCTACTACAATCAAAAGAAGTGGACCCCACAGGAATCCATCCAAAAAGATAATGTAGCAAAAAGACAAGCCACATAAGGACAAAATGGAATCTTTGCAAACTCCCATGCAGATGAAGACGAATCTTCATCAAATTCCAAAGCCACATCAGGAAAAATATCAAATTACAAGGAAACCAAGTTTCAAGAAGATGAAGACATCTTTTAAATAGATCCGTGTAAAATAAAATCTTCCAAGTGTGGACATATATAAATAGATAGCAGTTAGAAATTAATTGACTTATCATATTGAGGTCTATTTAAGACCTTCACCTTGTATTAGTTGGGGCATTCAAAATCACTACACTCACTTTCATATTTCAAAAATCCCTCTATGTTCTTTGTATTTCCTTCATATCAATAAATAGCTCTTTGTAATTATCTTTCGCTTCTACTTTATTATTACTTGTAATATTTTCATTCATATTTCTCCTGCCTTTGTAATTAATTTTCAAGTCTTTTCCAAGTTGTTTCTATGATCCATTAAATGGATAACATATTGATCTTATCTTTATTTTTATTAGGGACCCGACAATCCTTAGCTCTATGGCCAAACTTTCCACAGTTCCAACACTTATCAGTATTTTCTAGAAAGCCACCTTTGTTGGCTTCTCATTTAGGCCTTTTAAATATTTTTCTGTAATGATGGGGGTTTTCATATTTAATCTTATGGTGTTTGTATCTTCTTTTAATTTTCTTGGATGCTTCTTTTGAAGATGCAGACAACATGATGTATCCAAAGTCTTGACAAAAGCTTCCTATTTCTTTTTTTTGATATTTTATTGTCCTTTTTACGTTGATTTTTAAGCTTCATATCTATACATAATTCAATTCCTGTGACATTTATAAAACTTATAAGGTTACCATAGGTTAACTGGCTATAAGGAATTTATCCATCAAATCTATCTTTTAATTTTATCCTAACATTTTCGGCAAATAATGTTGGTAAACCACTTATGAATTTTTTTATCAAGTAGATCATTGATTTCCTTTTTAAAAAATTCCATTAACTCTTGATTCATTTGAATGGGTCTTTCCCTAGTAGGGATAATCTTTTTGTTGAATCCCTCAATATGGGGTAACTCAATAATATGGCGTTTCCTATCCAAAAAGGCATTAAGAAATTTTGAACAGACTTTTTGTTCTATGACTTCTTGTAGGCTTTTAATTTTAGTTTCTACCTCCGGATGTTTTAAAGCAGATTAAATCCGTCTATATTTCATCTCGTTCTTCATATAGTTTATTTGTTACGAAAGAAAATTTATTCTAAAGATAGGTTTTTCTTTAATAAATTCACTTTCTTCTTTTGACATATTTATTTAGCTAGGGAAAAATGATCTCTTTACCTAGAGCAGTGGTGTGGATATTGTCTAAATCAACGACATATGGTTTCATTTGGGTTATAAAGGGGGTGCCTAATATTATTTCTTCATTTATATCTTTAGTTATGGCAAAATTATTAACAAAGCAGATTCCACTATTGGATATTGGCATTTTGAGTCCATAACAGAGCCAGAAATTGAGGAAGAAAATTCAACCATTGAGCAGGTAATACAATTTCCGGATAGATCTATAGATTTAAAATTTCTAAGATCCCAATCCTTTAGTCATGCTTCTTTAAGTAAAAGAATGTCCTTTTCAAGACCTTCATTTTCAAAACCCAAGAAGAAAAAGAGTTAACTCTTGAAGACATAGAGAAGAAATTAAAAGGAGTAGATTTCTCTAAAACAATTCCTAAGGTTGAATACGAACCTAGAATTTCCAAAAGAACAAGTCCCACTAATAGTAAGATGTTAGGAGTGAGAGACTCTTTAGGCATGATTAGATCTGATGAGGAGTTCGAAGCAGAGTTTGAATATTTAGATAAACTCTAATTAGATCAAGAAAATAGTATAAAGTAAATGGTATGCAGAAAAATATTCATTAAAGGAAAGGTTATCCTTTAGGAAAAATTGGTGCGCCGATATGAAAAGAATGAGATGCAATATAGAGTTCTTTAAATGGTTCGAGCACATAGGGAAATTGGATGATCAAAAGCAATCATTAAGCATGATCGTTAATAAATGGTATACCAAAACTAAGGTGCTTGAATCTATAATTCCCCCATTTGAAGAAATTAGTTTACCAATAAATGGTAGAATTATTACAGTTACACCTTTTAAAATTGATAATACCTAATGTTGGAACTGACTGGAAGGGAATTAATGAGGGTATTTATCCGTTATGTCTGCTTCTGTACCCCATGTGGCTCCCTCAACTAGTTGGTTCCTCCACAAGACTTGCACTAAAGTGACTTCCTTGTTTCTCAGCTTATGAACCTGACGGTCTAGGATATGAACTGGGACCTCTTCGTAAGAGAGACTATCCTTCACTCCCACACGGTCTAGTGGCACAACTGAAGTTGGATCACTGATGCACTTCTTCAATAGTAACACATGGAAGACTGGGTGCACAGATGCTATCTATGGAGGTAATTCTAACTCATATGCCACACCGCCAATTCGCCTCAGAGTCCTGTAGGGTCCTACATATCATGGACTAGGTTTCCCTTTCTTTCCAAACATCATCACCCCCTTCATGGGTGAAATTTTCAGGCAAACCGAATTATCTATAACACATTCTAACTCTCTCCTCCTCACATCAGCATAGGATTTCTGTCGTCTTTGCGATGTTTTCAACCTCACCCCAATAAGTTGCCTTCTGCATAGCATCATGAACTGAGTCTGGCCCTATCAAGGTAGCTTCACTAACTTCAAACCACCCTATAGGAGTCTTACACCTCCTACCGTATAATGCCTCAAACAGGGCCATCTTAATACTGGAGTGCTAGTTGTTGTTGTATGCAAACTTGATGAGAGGCAAGTGGTCATCCCAACTACCCTTGAAATCGATCACACAAGCTCTCAGCATATCATCTAAGGTTTGAATAGTCTGCTCAACTGGTCCATCTGTCTGAGGGTGAAAAGTTGTGCTGAGTTTGACCTGGGTACTGAGTCCTTTATTAAATGACTTCCAGAAATGTAAGGTGAACTGGGTACCTCTATTTGAAATGAAGGACAAGGGCACCCCATGTAGTCTGAATAACACCCAGATATATAGCCTAGCATAATGATCAGCTGAGTCTGTAGCATTAACTAGGAGGAAATGTGCTGACTTGGTCATCCGATCTACTATCACCCAAATCGAATCATGTTGCGGACGAGTACGAGGTAAACTCGTAATAAAGTATATATTCACTTCTTCCCACTTCCATGTGGGTATGCTGATATCCTGAGTCATACCTTTAGGACTTTGGTGTTCCATCTTAACCTGCTTGTTGTCCGGGCAATTAGCCACAAATTCTGCTACGTCTCTTTTCATGTCGTTCGACTAGTAGATATCTCGGTACATCATAGTGGCACCTGGCTAGATAGAATATCTGGAACTATGTGATTCCTCCAGTATTTGTTGTATCAAGTAATCTACATCAGGTACACATAGTCTACCCTGGTAATGGAGCACATCATCTCCCCCTTTGGAGAAAACCTCCACTTCTTTTCTGAGAACTGCTTCTTTTAGCTTAAAAAGTATAGGATCTTCATCCTGCGTTGACTAAACTTCAATGACTAACGAGGAATATGACCCACTTTACATTACTACTCTGCCCTTAACTGAATCGACCAACTGCACTCCCAACTGAGCTAACATGTGAATATATTTTTCCAGTTCTTTTCTGCCTTCTTCAACATAAGCAACGCTCCCCATGGACATCTTGCTTAGGGAATCAACCACTATCTTGGCCTTATTCGAGTGGTATAGCACACTGATGTCATAATCCTTCAATAGCTCCAGCCACCTTCTCTGGTGAAGATTCAAGTCTTTTTGACTGAATACATATTGAAGGCTCTTGTGATAGGTGAAAATATCCATGTGAGCCCCATAAAGATAATGCCTCCATATCTTCAAAGCAAACACCACTGCTGCCAACTCGAGGTCATGAGTCGGATAGATCCTTTAATAAATCTTGAGCTATTTGGAGGCGTAAGCTATCACCTTAGCTCGCTGCATCAAAACGCAATCGAGTCCCACTCTAGAAGCATCACAATATACTACAAACCCGTCTCTTCCTTCTTGTAAGGTTAAAACTAGAGCGATGGTGAGTTGATTCTTCAACTCTTTAAAACTCTACTCACACGCATCTGACCACTGAAACTTCACCTTTTTCTGAGTTAACTAGATTAGAGGAGATGGAATAGAGGAAAATCCTTCTACAAAGCATTGGTAGTAACCGGCTAGACCTAAAAAACTTCTGATATCAATTGGGGAAGTAGGTATTGGCCTGTCTTTCACTGTTGCTATCTATTGAGGTTATACTTGAATACCCTCACCCGAGACCACTTGACCAAGGAAAGTCACACACTTCAACCAGAAATCATATTTGCAAAATTTAGCGACCAACTGCGGTCTCTGAGTGTCTGTAGCACTATCCTCAAATGGTTAGCATGTTCCTCCTCGTTTCTGGAATATACCAAAATTTCATCAATGAGTACAATGATGAACATATATGGATACTACTTGAAAAACCTGTTAATGAGGTCCATGAACGTTGCAGGGCCATTAGTTAGTCCGAAGGACCTAACCACGAATTCATAGTGACCATACCGAGTTTTGAAGGTTGTTTTATGTATGTCACATTCTCTGACTCTGAGCTGATGATGCCGCGACCTGAGATCTACCATGGAAAACAACTAGTTCCTTGGAGCTGATAGAATAAGTCGCCAATCCTGGGTAGGGGATACCTATTCTTAACTGTAACTTTGTTCAGTTGGCGATAGTCAATACACATTCTTATAGTACCATCTTTCTTTCGCACGAATAACACTAAAGCACCCCATGGAGAGATACTGGGCTTGATGAAACCTTTATCAAGAAGGTCTTTTAGCTGCTCCTTTAACTCCTTAAGCTGAGCTGGAGCCATTATATAAGGAGGGATGAAGATGTGCTGAGTGTCTAGAAGAAGATCTATGTCGAAGCCTATTTCCCGCTCAGGAGGGATTCTGGGAAGATCTTTGGGAAACACGTCAGGAAACTCGCTGACAACTGGAACTAGCTGAATAGTTAGGGTCTCAGAGCAAGAATCTTTGATCCAAATGAGGTGATAAATGCACCCTTTAGTAATGAGCTCCTTGCCTTAAGGTAGGAAATAAATCGACCCTTAGGCGCTGAACTACTGCCCATCCACTCTAAAACTGGATCATTTGGGAACTGAATTATGACGACACCAATTCTGCTGTCGACTGACGCATACACGTAGTGTTAGTAATCCATTCCAAGAATGAAATTGAAATTGACCATGTCTAACTCTACTAAATCAGCTGGAATGACCTTATTCAATACTGAGACTGAGCAGTTTCTACGCACCCGACTGGCTCTAACAGACTCACCAACTGGAGTAGAGACTGAAAATGGTTCTGAGTTGACTTTTGGACTTGTTTCAAATTAGCCAGCTACATAGGGAGTAAAAAATTGATAATATCGCTCCTGAATCTAGTAGGGCATATATATCGAGGTAGAAGAGACGTAACATACCTGTGATTATGTCAGGTGAGCTCTCTTGATCCTGACAAGAGGATAAAGCATACAAACGATTTTTGAACTGACCGCCATTCATACCTGAAGTGTTGGCCAACTGTGCTGGTCGGCCTACTAGAGCTGCTGAAGTGGTAGGCAGCGACCTCCCCCATCTTGCTGACGAACATTTTCTTAGCTGATGACCTAGCTATCCACACCTAAAGCAACCCTCTTTTCCATGGAGGCATCGACCAGGATGATTCTTGCCACACTTAGGGCAAGCTAGATAACGGTTGTTGGCATTGTGACTTTGGGACTGAGAGCCAGATGTTCCACCCTTCCGATATTTACGGGACCGAAAAGTAGGGGTGCTAGCTAAAGTGGGTGTTTGAGTCCTCTGCTGCTGCTGTGGGTGGCTACTACCACTAGACCTTTGGTGGCCATAATCTGATTGACCAGTTCTAGCCCACTTATTCTCCTATTTTATGTCTTTAAACTTTACTACCTCAATCTGTTGGGCATGAACGATGAGGCTGGTGAGGTCAATGTCTTATATGAGCATTGTAGTCCTGCACTCCTTAAGTACCAGGTTTGATACTTCATTGATGAACTTAAGCATGGGAGCCCTTGGCTCGGCTACCATCTCTGGAGCATATCCTGACAATCGTGTGAACACCAATGCATATTCCTCCACTGTCCTGTTGTCGTGCTTCAAGTTCATGAACTCTGCAACCTTAGCCTCCCTTAAATCCCGGAGGAAGAATATGTCTAAGAATGCTGTGGTGAACTATTCCCATCCCACTGGTTCCGCTCCTGCTGGTCTCCCCTCCTGCCACTAATCGTACCAAATCTGTGCCACCCCTTTCAACTATTAGGCAGCCAGATCAGCACTCTCAGCGGTATTCACACCCACAATTGGGGTGATCTTCCATAACTCATCTCTAAACAATTGTTGGTCCTCTCCCACCTTCGATCCATGAAAGGCTAGAGGGTTCAATTGGGTTAAGTCCCGAACTCTGGCAGCTGCTACAGATTCATTTGAGTTTACCGAAACCACCTGCTGGTTCACTAGGTTTGTTACTATTTGAGTCAGTAGCTGGATTATCACTCAGAACTCTATTGAGGACACTAGATCATCCTGAGGGGTTGTTGGATCTGGTGGGGCAGGTCGGTTAGCATTGCTATCCCTTATTCCATTTCCGTGTCTTGGAGGCATAGTTTTACTAAACGAAATAGAGCAAGAGTTAGGAGAACATTTTTGCAATTGAACTTTAACGCACGATAAGGAGTATGAACAAAAGGGAGTTTTCCTAATAACGTCTCATATCCTCCCCATCATAAGTGTGGCGCGCTTCACACCCATGAAAAGGACTCTACGTGACATAGCTTAGACATCCTAGGACACTCCAAACCTAGTGCTCTGATACCAAGTTTGTCACAACTCGAGTGTATACCCTGGACAAGACATGATACTTGGAGTCACAAGTAACTCCAAGCCAACCCATGGTTTATCATAACATTCGTAATCTGAGTAAACATAAGCAGAAGCTTTAAATAATAAAATCATTTAAGAAAGCTAATATGACAAAAGTTAATACATTTGAAAACAATACTGAATGTTTGAGTCTATGTCTTAAAGCCATCTACTACTAATGTGTTGCTGGGACACAACCATAGCTAACTCTAAAGTCTAAATAAAAGAAATTAAATGAAAATAAAATATCGTCCTCAAAAGATGAGAATTCACCAACTTCTTTTGCTGATATTGCCTGAAGGAATCTACTAATGATGCTGAGGCTGAGAACCTACACCTATATCATGATACGATATAGCATAGAAGGTATGCATCAATACTTGAAATATACTGAGTAAGCGAGAGATATAATAAACATGAAAGAGCAAGTAACTAAACTGAGATGACATGAAATGAACAACTGAAATATTGAAAACTAAACAACTAAAATATAACTGATATGGTCAATAATGAACCTAGCTGATGGTCATAGACATGTCCTGGATCTGAGGTACTGATCTGAGCTAAACTGAACTGAACTGAACTGAATTGGTGCTAAATTCAAACTATACTGACTAGTGGGAGAGTCTATAACCACATATAACCATGGGAACTAGACGTGGAGTTTGATGTATACACCTCATCGATAGAACCCAATATACCTTGCCAGGGTATAAAGGCATGAACTGGTTGATCAAAAATCTAGGGCCATATAGACAATAAAATAACCTACGGTGGAGACATAGTTCTGGGAACCTGGGGGCATTGGAACCCTAGTCCGCTCGATGCTAAGTCCTACCCCCACTGGATAATCCTAGTCTGACTACTAAGCTGATAACTCAAAATAGGGGTCCAAGAATAAATAAGGGATACTTATCTGGATGCACCCTGAGAGTCTTACCAGATCGACTTATGTAACTGGTGTTCTAAGACTGGTCAGAGCAGCTTATCTGGAAGCGCCGTAACCATCTAAAGAACAAACTGAAACTAAAGCTAGTGGTTTTGAGACTGATCAGAGCTGCTTATCTGGAAGTTTCATAACCGTCTAAAGAATAACTAATATCTGATAACATATAACTGAGTCTCATAATTGATATTTGGGAGGCATTGCTGACACCTCGAGAAAAGAATATAGTCAAACTGATCAGCTGACATTTCTAAAAATACTGAGAAGGCTAATATTTTGACTGAAACTGGACTGCATGCAACTGATTGAGACTTTAACTGATATTAATAATATGGGAATCCCAACACTAATAGAATCTAGCAATACTAATAACTAATCAATTATGCAAGACTCTAATTTACTGCATTCAAAAGCTAGGGCTTGAATACATTTACAGGAACAAGTATCAACATTGTCACAAGATAGTGGAGATAACAACAATTAACATGAATAATATTCCACATGATATAGATGGAATTTGGCTGAAACTTCACTCACATTAGAACACTCGGGGCCTAGAATTGATAAAAAAATTTAGATGAACTTTGGGGGCACAAGGGAAGGACAATTCCCTTGCCAGATTCTCACATACCTAGTGACGAATTTCTTGGAAAGACTATTGTCTTTTTCTTCGTACACATTCTAAATGTTGAGAGAGGAAAGAGTGGAATACACCGAATACTCCTCTAAACCCCTAAATATAACCTCAGAATGACTTAGTTTAGAGATTGAAAAGGTGGGAAGTTACAAAAGTAACCCTGGGAGAAAGTATGGAAAAACTGCCTAACAGGGACCAACGAGTCACTCAACGAGTCATTGGTCGAGACCACGACTCGTTGGGACCAGTCATTGGTCCTAGGCCTGGATTTATGGATTATGGATTACTAAAACTGGAAACGAGGGGGACCACGATTCATTGGATGAATCAATGGGTCGTTGGTTCTTCCCATTGTCACTGGCAAAAAAACCTAGGAAACCCAATAACGAGCAACACAACGACTCGTTGGGAGAACCAACGGGTCATTGTATCGACTCGTCTTCTCCACTAGAAAAATTCTAAGGATCCCTGGACTTGTTTCCACAGATGGAAACAATAACTCATTCTGCATTTCAATGGGGTATCATTGCCTCTTGATGCCATTAGAAGGAGATTTTCAACATACTATGGGCTTTAACCAATGAGTCGCCTCACAAGTCGTTACTTCAAATGACGACTCGTCGTACAACTCATTGGCTCCTAGAAAGGGCAAAAAACTTATCTCTAAACTGGGAATACAACGAGTGACAGGACGACTCGTTCCTCCTCTCAATGGATCGTTCCATGTCCCATTGGTTTCCTAAAGGATCATGGAAGGGCTGACCACGACCTAGACAATGTGTCGTTAAAACTGACAATCCCTCTTGGTTTCGATTGTTTTAAGGTAAAAACTTCTGATTTAATCTGCTGAGTCTGAGTTTGGTCTAGGAAAGTTTTGGGGTGTTACAATGTTCAAGCCTGTATCATGAAATAATACAACATAGAGTATGCGGTCAGTACGTGGAATGTACCGAGTATGAAAGGTAAGTAAAACCACTAACTATGTAATAATGAGAAATCATGCATATATTGAATATATCATCATAAGATTCTGAGAGCAGGGTATGCATGCTTGTATCTAAAAAACATGACTTAAATATAACATAATATCATAATTGGATTAAATGACCCAAAGCTGAAATTAATTTTTCAAAAGTATGACTGAATATTAGGTCAAACCTGCTGAAAACATTATATCATGAATGATGAACATGCATAAGTGAAATCTTGAGGAAAAAAGGGAGACCTATCATATAACCAACATTACTATGATAGAACTTATGTGGTCCCAACTATTAAACTCAAGTGGGCAGAGCCGTCCAAAGCTCTGCCAGGGCTAAGGGCGCTACCATGATATTGATATCGAGCTGAAGTCCCCTTGGAGCAAGGGAAAGCTTACAAGGGAGGTCCCAAATAATTTGAACATGCTTATGTTGGCACGTAGTTCAGAGGCACAGGGTTGACTGAACCCTTAGCCTACTCGGTGCTAGACACTACTCCCAAAAACATGCATATGCTCTCCATCATTTTTCAACAAAGCTGAATCATCTTCTTGCGATGAAGCTGAATCATAACATGATATACATAATCTGAAAACATAACATGAGGAGCCTCGGCTCAAACCATACCACATGCTAAAAAGTGGAAATCTAGGCTCCAAAACCATGTGTTATGTTAATAACATAAAATTAAAGTAAATTCATGAACATACTTGATCATATTGGCTAGCCCAATCTTAACCATACTTTATATAGTCAAAATCACGGCTATAAATATGGGTAATTCAAAAGCATAATTTCATCGTATACATCTCATCTAACTTGAAAACACAGATCATAATCTCAACCTTTCATGAACTTTCATAATTGGGCATTATAATTGCAAGACTTTCAAAACATGAATTGTAAATGAAAACATTATAAAACATGCCCATGAATCTGAATTCAACATTAAAAACATGAATCGAGTATACCCATGGTAGATACTTAGAGAATCCACATGTTGGGTTAAAACCCCATATATTCATCAACTTAAAATTTCCATGAATTTGAGAAGGAATTGGGCATAGGAGTGGATGAATACCCTATTATAACCCTACATACCTGGGTACTCCTGATTTCACACCCTTCTTGAATGCCCAAAGGAATTGAGGAAGAAGTTGATGAATTTCTAGACTTGATCACCCTTAGGAACTTCTAGTCTTGCATGTATGGAGAGGGATTAATTTAGAATGAGTTAAACCCTTTTAAAACACACCTATTTGAGCTTAAAATGACATAGTTTAGGACTTACGAGCTTGGGAATTACTGAAAAACCCTTAATAGATTCACAGAAAAATTACATTGGCAGTTGAATGAGAGACTGGATGATTCATTACCTGAGCGGACGAATCGTCGTCTACACCCTTCCTCAGCACTTGAAAACATACCTCTGCAGGTCACCATGAGGGACACCATGACCCGTGGTGTACCTAATGGATCATGGTGACCAAGTTGCGATGAACACTGCAAAAAATTAAATCTCTATGCCAGCTCCTGACCACGACCAATTCCACGACTCGTTGCCCTGACCATGAGTCGTGGCTTCTCTCGTGGTCACCCCCAAACTAAAATTCTTGCCAACTCCCCCTTCCACTTCATGATTCACTAAACGACTCATGAAGTACCCCACGGGTCACTGGACAACTCGTTCTATGACCTGGTGCATAAATTCCTATTTTCTCCATTTGAACCCTCGAGTCTGATCTTAAGGCTTTTGGGGTATTACAATATCTCCCCCTTGGGAAAATCCATCCTCAAATGTGGATAGACATACTAAAAAGCTGGGGAAAGCAACTGTCACACCAAATACTGAACATCCAAAGCTGAAAACTAATGGAGTGACTGACTACGGACTGAATTACATGACTAAATTGAATTATGAATCACACATACATGCATTGACATGAAAGAAACCGGGGAACATGAACTGAACATGAAACTGAATAGAGTACTAGGGAGGAAATTGATTCTTCAAGCTTAAACTGAGCCGGAAGGGAAGAAATGCGGGGATTTAGCCATCATATCTACCTCGGATTCCCACGTAGCCCCCTTAACATGTTGATTCATCCACATAACCTTTACTGAAGCTACTTCTTTGTTTCTCAACTTTTGAACCTGACAATTAACTATTTCAATAGGAACATCTTCATATTTAAGGCTATCCTTCACACCTACGCACTCCATCGGAACAACCAAAGCCAGATCACCCTTGCACTTCTTTAAAAGTGACACATGGAAAACTGGATGTGCTAAAGCCAATTTTGAGGGAAACTCCAATTTATAGGCCACCTTCCCAACACGTCTCACAATCTGGTATGAGCCAACATAACAGGGACTAAGTTTCCCCTTATTCCCAAACCTCATCACTCCCTTCATGGGAGACACCTTAAAAAACACCCAATATGATGGACAAGGGCACTCCATGCAATCGAACTAACTCTGAAATATACGATTTGGCATAATCCTCCACTGAATCATTAGTTTTGACCGATAAGAAATGAGTTGCTTTAGTAAACCTATCTACGACCACCCAAATAGAGTCATATTGTCGATGAATATGAGGGAACCTTGTGACGGAGTCCATATTGATATCCTCCCACATCCAAGTAGGGATATTGATGTCTTAAAGTACACCTTCGAGTCTTTGATGCTCAACTTTCACATGTTGACAATTTGGACACCTTGCCACAAACTCCGCTACATCCTTATTCATGCCATTCCACCAATAAACTTCTCGTAGGTCATGTTGCATCTTGGTAGCACCCAAATGTATAGAATATCTGGAACCATGAGCCTCATGCAACATCCAATCTCTAAAATCGTCAACACGTTAAACACACAGACGACCCAAATATCGAAGCACACTATCTCCCCCTTGGGAGAAGACCTCCACCTTTTGATTCTAAATAGTATCCTTCAACTTTACCAAAATAGGATCCTCATCTTTCCTAGCCTTAACTTGGTCACCAAAGAGGTTTTTGATCCATTCTGAACAATGACACCACTATTTGCTGAGTCATCAAGATGAACTCCCAGCCATGCAAGCTGATGCACATCCTTCACCAACTCTTTCCTCCCCTAATCTAAATAAGACACACTCTCCATAGAAAGCCTGCTAAGAGCGTCTGCCACCATATTGGCCTTGCCCGTATGATAAAGGACACTCATATCATAATTGTTAAGAAGCCCCAACCACCTTCTCTGATGTAGATTTAGATCCTTTTGGGTAAACACGTACTGTAGGCTTTTGTGGTCCATAAACAAATCCACATGGACCGCCCATTATAGATAGTGTCTCCAAATCATCAAGGCAAATACTACCGCTGCCAACTCAACGTTATGAGTCGAATAGTTCTTTTCATGGACTTTCAGCTGCTTAGAAGCATAAGCTGTAACTTTACCATGTTGCATCATTACACAACAAAGGCCGATCCTCAAAGCATCACAATATACCACAAACCCATCGGTACTCTAAGGTACATCAACACTGATGTTGAGATGAGTCGAACCTTCAACTCTTGGAAGCTCTTCTCATAGGCCTCCGACCACAGAAACTTTACTTTCTTCAGGGTCAACTTACTCAACAATGCTGCAATGGATGAAAATCCTTCCACAAACCTCCTATAGTAACCAGCTAAGCCTAAGAAACTTATGAAATCCAAAGGACTCACTAGTTTAGGCCAATTTTTCACTGCTTCTATCTTTTGAGAGTCAACCTGTACACCCTTACTTGACACCACATGACCCAAAAATGCTACCGAATATGACCAAAACTTACACTTGCTAAATTTAGCATACAGCTGGTGATCCTTAAGAGTCTGTAGAGACACACTTAAATGAGTGGCGTGCTCCTCCTCGCTTCGAGAGTATATAAGAATATCATCTATGACCATGATCACAAACATGTCCAGATATGGCTTGAGCATCATGTTCAGCAAATCCATGAAAGCTGCAGGAGCCTACATTATTCCAAAAGACATAAATACAAACCCATAGTGACTATACTGAGTCCTAAAGGCTGTCTTTTGGATGTCACTTTCTCTAACCCTGAGCTGATGATAATCGGATCTGAGGTCTATCTTTGAAAAACACTTGACACTCTGAAGTTGTTCAAATAAGTCAACAATTCTAGGGAGGAGATACCTATTCTTGATGGTGACCTTGTTAAATTGCTGATAATCAATGCATATCTGAAGAGAACTATCCTTCTTCTAGACAAAGAGTATTGGTGCACCGCACGAGGGTTTGCTAGGTCTAATGAAACCCTTGTCTAAGAGATCCTTCAACTGGTTCTTCAACTCCTTTAGCTCGACTGGAGCCATTCTGTAAGGTGGAATAGATACAGGCTGCATATCAGGAAGAAGGTCAATACCAAAATCGATCTCCCACTCAGGAGGAATTCCCGATAAATCATTTGGAAACACTTCTGGATATTCACACACTGTAGGAACTGACTGGATAGTTGGGGTTTCAGTTGTAGCGTCCTTAACCCTAACTAGATAGTACACGCAACCTTTAGAGATCATCTTTCTGGCCTTAAAATAGGAAATGAAGCAACCTAAAGACACAATTGAACTACCCTTCTATTTTAGGACTGGCTCACCATGGAATGGGAACTCTACCGCACGGGTTCTACAATTTACTTAAGCATAACATGCATGTAGCCAATCCATGACAAAGATAACATCAAAATCTATCATGGCTAAATCTACTAAATTTGCTAAGGTGACAATCTAAAGGACCGTGATAGGGTAATACTTATATACCCATCGAGCTATAACTGCATCATCGACTGGAGTAGAGATTGAGAAGGATTTCAATAGAATTTCGAGACTGACTCTGAAACTACTAGAAACATAGGGAGTCACAAAAGATAAAGTATCCCTTGGATCTAACAATGAATATACATCATGGTGGAATACTTGTAATATACCAGTGACTACATTAGGGGAGACCTCCTACTCCTGACGTGATGCGAGGGAATATAATCTGTTACGGCGTTGGCCATCACATGCACTAGTGGATGCACCCTGCTGAGTTAAGTGTGCTGGACTAGTGGCCAAATCTCGACCTCTACCGTGGCCCTGTACAACTGTTGGACAATATCTGAGCGTATGTCTCGGCTTTCCACTCCCAAAATAAGCATCTGAACCTGCTAAACACTGACCCATGTGCCTCCGAGCACACTTGTCACACTCTGGAATGTTGGACTCTGTGGGTCTTCTCCCCTAACCTCGAGAACCTGATGCTCATCGTCTCTAGTCTCCTAGATCTAGATGGCACACTCGCTATCGATGGCGCGGGGTTGGTGATCTCTGGTGGAATTGTTGACGATGTCCAAAACAAGGCCTGTGTTGGGAGAATCCAAAGCTATCAGTCCTAGCCCTCTTGGCCTCCCTCTCCCTCAAATGTACTGCCTCTATCTGCTCGTTATATAGAACCAACAGAGAGAAATCGATATCCCGATGGAGCATTGCGCTCTGGCAATCTTTGATATGAATACGTCTCAGGTGCATACTTTGACAAGCGGGAGAACTCTAAGGCATACTCCTAGACTTTCATATTATCTTGCTTCAGGTTCACAAACTCAGCTGCCTTAATCTCCCTCATCCCACGGTGAAAGAACTGATCCAGGAATGCGATAAGGAACTCCTCCCAACCAATGGGACCTACTCCAAATGCCCTTCTATCCTTCCACTATCTGAACTAGATATGTGCAACCCCTTTCACCTGATAAGAGGCTTGGTCTACAAAATTCTCCCCTATCACCTTGATAATTTGGGTGATCTTCTGAACCTCATCCATAAACTCATGTGGATCCTCGTCCACCTTTGATCCAAGGAACTCCAGAGGGTTCATCCTAAGAAAGTCTCTAACTCTTGCTGCTGTCACATTCCCATTCTAGGGAATATGTGCTACCTCCTATTGGTTGACCTAGGCGGTCAATGCATGTGCTAGCATCTGGATGGCTACCCTAAACTCAGCATGGGCAACCTGCTCGGGCAAGTGATCCTCAGGGGCTGGTGGGGCCTGCTGATGCCCATCTCCAATGCCATTCTCATGGCGATTTCCATATTAGTTCCTTCTTCCATTAACTCAATGAGGAGGCATGATTCTGCAAATGCATATAACACGAGCTAGAAGGATAGAGAGACATTTCATTGCACGACATAGATTAGTAAAGAAGGGAAGTTTCCTAAATGTTTCATAGCCTCTTCATCATAAATGTGGCGCGCTTGATACCCATGAAAAAGACTCTACTTAATGCAGCTTTCAAACACCCTAGGATACTTCCCTCAGCAAAACTAGGATAAAGTTTAGCCAAAAGATCTCGATTCAAGATAAATTCATGAGGAAGTGGTATCTCTTTAGGATCTGGTCCGGGTGCAGCATTCAGGCTGCTTTGCCTAGTTGCACGATGCTTGTTTTGATCTCCCACAACCCCATTTTTCACGGTTTAGGCTGCTCCCATTTCACTCGCCACTACTGCAGGAATCACTTTTGGTTTCTTTTCCTCTAGCTACTAAGATGTTTTAGTTCGCCAGGTTGTCTCTTGCCTGCCCATGGATTCAGTAGAAATTCAAAACCTAATGCCTCATACAAAGTTTTTCATGACCCGAACATAGGCCTGGTTTGGGACACGGTACAAAGAACCCCAAGAGACTCCAAGTTGACCCATGTCATGAACATGACTTCTAAAGCTCAACACAATAAATGCTAAAAACTAACATGAAGAATAGCGGAAGTCTAAGGATATAGTAACATCTGAACATCTAAATACATAACATAGTTTTGAAGCTAAATGCATACTATGTTTGATAAGCCTCTACATACTAATGAGTTGATGGGACAAGACCCCGACAAACTCACTAAAGACTGAAAATACTGACTACAGGCTGATAAAAAGTTACTTGAAAGATGAGGACTCACCAACAGACTGAGAATGCTAACTCCGAGGATCTAGCTAACGGTGGGACTAAACCTAAATGTCTGAGCCTATATTATGAAATGATATAGCATAGAGTATGCGGTCAGTATGTGGAATGTATCGAGTATGCAAGGTAACTAAAACCACTGTGTATGTAAAAATTAGAAATCATGCATACCATAAATCATTTAACATAAGCTTCTGAGAGTAGGGCTTGCATGCTAGTATCTGAACACATGATTTAAACATAACTGAATAGCATAACTGGATCAAATAATCCATAGCTGAAACTGATTATTCATAAGTAAAACTGAACATTGGGTCAAACCTGCTGAAAATATAATCTTGTGACTGATGAACATGCATAATTAAACTCAAGAGGAACAATGGGAGACTCGTCATATAACCTACATTACCACGATAACTCTTATGTGGTCCCGACTATTACACTCAAGTGGGCAGAGCCACCCAATGCCTTGTCAGGGCTAAGGGTGCTACCATGATATCGATATCAAGCTAAAGGCACCTTGGGGGTAGGGAAAGCTCATAAGGGAGGTCCAAAATAATCTGAACATACCTATGTTGGAACGTAGTTCAGAGGCATAGGTTTGACCGAACCCTTAGCCACTCGGTGCTAGACACTACTCCCAAAAATATGCATATGCTCTCCATAATTTTTCATCAAAAATGAACCATCTTCTTGCGATGAAGCTGAATCATAACATGATATACATAATTTGAAAACATAACACGAGGATCCTTAGGTCAAACCACACCACAAGCTGAAAAGTGGGAGTCTAGGCTCCAAAACCATATGGTAAGCTAATAACATGAAATTGCAGTAACTTATGAACATAATTGATAATATGGGCTTGCCCAATCTTAAACATACTTTAGATAGTAAAAATCATGGATATAAACATGGGTAATTTGAAAGAATAATTTAACCATATACATCTCATCATACTTGAAAACATAGATCATAATCTCAACCTTTCATGAACTTCATAATTGGGCATTATAATTACAAGACTTTGAAAACATGAATTTATAATTGAAAACATTATAAAGCATTCCCATGAATCTTAATTCAACATTAAAACATGAATAGAGTATACCCATGATAGATGCTCAGAGAATTCACAAGTTGGATTAAAACCCCATAGATTCATCAATTTAGAATTTCCATGAATTTGAGAAGGAATTGGTCATTGGAGTGGATGAATACACCCATTCATAACCCTACTTATCTGGGTACTTATGATTTCACACCCTTCTTGAATTTCCAAAGGAATTGGGGAAGAACTTGATGAATTTCTAGGCTTGATAACTCTTAGGATCTTGTAGTCTTGCATGCCTGGAGAGAGATTGATTTAGAATGAGTTAAACCCTCTTAAAACACACCTATACGAGCTTAAAACGATGTAGTTTAGGTCCTAGGAGCTTAGGAATTGCGTAAAAGCCCTTAATAAATTCGCAGGAAAATTACACTGCAAGTCCCAATGAGGGACTGGATGATTTGTTACCTGAGGGGATGACTCGTCGTCTACACTTGTCCTCAGCACTGCAAAACATACCTGTGCTGGTCACCATGAGGGACACCACAACTTGTGGTGTACCCAACGACTTGTGGTGACCAATTCGTGATGAACACTGCCAAAAATTTAACCTCCATGATGGCTCTTGACCACGACCAACTCTACGATTTGTTTCCCTGACCACGAGTCGTGGCTTCTCTCATGGTTAACCCCTAAACCAATATTCTTGCCAAATCCCCTTTCCACTTCATGAGTCACTTAACGACTCGTGAAGTAGGTTCATGGATGACTCTTCCTGTGACCTTGTGCAGAAATTCCTATTTTCTCTATTTGAACCATCGGGTCTGATCTTAGGGCTTTCAGGATATTACTAATACTTCGTTCACTAATCGCTTCAAGATCTTGCACTTCATTAAGTATCTCAATACAAGAATGGTTTTTCGGTGGGAGCCTTTTCTCTTTTGTTCCATCAAATGACTCCTTATCATTCCTTCATTTGTCATTAAGAGGAAGATAACATCGATGACCCATAAAACATTGTTTCTTACAATTGGCCAATCTGATTAAGGAAGTGTCATTGTTGAAACATGGGCATGGCAATTTCCCTTTTGTACTCCATCCAGATAAATTTTCATATGCTAAAAAGTTATTGATGATCCATACCAAAGAAACATGTAACTTGAAATTCTGCCTAGCTAATGCATCAAAGGTCTCAATACTAGTCTCCTATAACTCCTTCAATTCCTCAATCAAAGGCTAAATATATATGTCAATTGCATCTCCTAGACCATCTGAAATAGTAATATGCATGGACATAGTAAAATCTTCTTGTTGCATACACAACTAAGGTGGTAAGTTATAAGAAATAAGTACCACAGGCCAAAAGCTATATGATATTTTTGAGTTTCAAAATGGCTGAAATTCATCACTCGCAAGTCCAAGTCGAACATTACAAGGCTCGACCATAAATAAGGGATCAAATTCATCAAATGATTTCCATGACATTAAATTAGCCAGGGGTCTTATTATTCTATCATCAATTCTTTCACCATGATGCAATGTCATTGGCGAAGAAGTCTTTGTATACATAAACAATATTTGAAGCCTAGGTTTAAATGGAAAATAGCATAAAGTCTTTGATGCTATCTATTTACCATTTTTATTCTTTGCTTCCCCGCTATGTTGATGTAGTACCCCGAAAGACCTAAGATCAGACCCGGGGGTTCAAACGGAGGAAACGGAAAATTCTGCACCATGTCATAGGATGAGTCTTCCAGTGGCCCGTGAAGTACTCCATGACTCATGGAGTGACTCGAGAAGTGAAGGGAAGAGAAGAAGGAAATCGTGGTCAAGGGATGAACACAAGGGCAACAATGACCCGTGGTTAGGGCAATGAGCCATTAAGTTGGTCTTGTTCAGAAGAAGGCATGGGAGATTAATTTTGGGTAGTGTGCCCAATGACTGGGTCAGTACATGTCACTAGGTACACCACGAATCATGGTATCCCTCGTGGTGACTGCTAGAGTAATAGTTTCCAGTGTTGGAAACAGGAGAAGATGACGAGTCATCGTCATAGGTAGTGACTCGTCCAGTCCCTCGTTGGGACTGATAATGTGATTTTCCTATGAATTTATTAAGAGCTTTTTCGTGATTCCTAAGTTTTTAAGTCCTAAACTACTTTATTTTAAGCCATGTTAGGAATTTTTTAAGAGTGTTTAACTCATTATAAACCAATCCCTCTCCATGCATGCAATACTAGAAAGTTCCTAAGGGTGGTCAATTCTAGAATTCATCAATTCTTCCCAAATTCATTTGGGCATTCAAGAAGGGTGTGAAATCAGAAGTACCCAAGTATGTAGGGTTATTAATGAGAGTATTCCTTCACTCTCATGCCTAAATTCTCTTCTAGAATCATGTGGTTCTATGTTGATGATTTTATGGGGTTTTAACCCAATTTGTGAAATCTCTATGTATCCATCATGTGTAAATTCTCTTTATGTTTCTAATGTTGTTTCAAGATTCATGGGCATGTTTTGTAATATTTCAATTACAAATTATGTTTTCAAAGTCTTGCAAATATAATGCCCAATAATGAAAGTTCATGAAAGGTTGAGATTATCATCTATGTTTTTAAGTATGATGAGATGTATATGATGAAAGTATGACTTTGAATTACCATGTCTACATCCATGATTTTGACTATCTCAAAGCATGTATAAGTTTGATAAAGTCCATATGATCAAGTATGTTTAGTGATTTACTTCAATTTTATGTTATTAGCTTACCACGTGGTTTTGTAGTCCAGACTCCTACTTTTCAGCTTGTGGTATGGTTTGAGCCAAGGCTCCTCATGTTATATTTTTGGATTATGTATATTATTATTATAATTCAACTTCTCGCAAGACGATGGTTCAGCTTTGTTAAAAGATGAGGGAGAGCATATGCATGTTATTTGGGAGTAATGTCTAGCACCGAGTAGGCTAAGCATTCAGTCAACCCTGTGCCTTAGAACTACGTGCCAACATAGGTATTTTTTAGATTATTTGGGACCTCTCTTGTGAGCTTTCCCTACCCCTGAGGGGCCTTCAGCTTGATATCAATATCATGGTACCGCCTTTAGCCCTGGAAAGGGTTTGGACGGCTCTGCCCACTTGTGTGTAATACCCAGGACCACGTAAGCTCTATCGTGGTAATGCCGATTATATGATTATTCTCCCCTTGTTACTCTTGATTTTACATTATGCATGATCATCAGTTATGTTGTTTGTTTTTAGCAGGTTTGACCCAATGTTCAGTTTTACTTATTATTATCAGTTTCAGCTTTGGGTCATTCGAATCAGTTATAGTACTCAGTCATGTTCAAATCATGCTTTCAGATAATAACATGCAAGTCTTACTCTCAAAATCTTATCTTGAATATGTTTTATAATATCCATGATTTCAATTTTACTTACTTAGCAGTTTTACTTACCCTGTATACTCAGTACATTCCAAGTACCTACCGCATACTCTATGTTGTATCATTTCATGAAACAGGCTCTGACATTCAGGTTCAGTCCCATTGTTAGTTAGATCTTCAGATTTAGCATTATCTAGCCGTTTTTCAGTCCTCATTTTTCGAGGGCCTTGTTTTATCAGCTCGTATAAGTACTTTCAGTTTCAGTTTTGTAGTGAGTTAGTTAGGGGCTTGTCCCATCAACTCGTCAGGTTATAGAGGCTTATCAGACATAGTATGTATTCAGATTCGGATTAGTATTATGTTTTCTATTTTTCAGATGTTATTAGATTTTGAGACTTTCGTATTTATTTATGTTGATTCTAGTTATCATGTTCATGCCATGGGTCGACATGGAGATTCACAGTGTTTCGTGTCCCTATCTCTATCCAGACCTATGTTCGGATCGTCAAAAACTTGGTATCAAAGAATTAGGTTTTGAATTGTCTTAGGGTGTCTGAAACCCGCGTTAAGTAGAGTCTTTTTCATGGGTGTGAAGCATGCCAAAAAATGATGAAGAGGCTCCAAAATATTTTTGAAATTTCCCTTTTTTCATGATATATGTCGTGTGATGAAATGTCCCCCTATCCTTATAACTCATGCTATACGCACTTGTAGAATCATGGCTCCTTGACGAGTTAATGGAAGAAGAAATAGAAATGGGAATGGCTATGAGAATGGCATTGGGGATGAGCACCAATAGGCCCCACTAGCCCCTGAGGATCATGTGCCCGAGAAGGTTGCCTATGCAGAGTTTAGGGCTACCATCAGATGATAGTACATGCATTGACCGCCCAAGTCAACCAGCAGGTGGCAGCGCATGTTCACCAGAATCGGAATGAGGTAGTGGGAAGGGTCAGGGACTTTCTTAGGATGAACCCTCCGGAGTTTCTCAGATCGAAGGTGGATGAGGATCCGCATGAGCTTATTGATGAGATTCAGAAGATCATTTAGATCATAGGGGTAACAGGGGAGAAGTGTGCAGACATAGACTCTTATCAGTTCAAAGGGGTTTCACATATCCGATTTAGATAGTGGAAGGATATAAGAGCAGTTGGAGCGGGCCCCAGTTGTTCGGATGAGTTCCATACTGTGTTTTTGGATCGGACCTTTCCCCGAGAGAGGAGATCAAAGCAGCAGAATTTGTGAACTTGAGGTAAAGCCACATGACGGTCCAGGAGTATGCTTTAGAGTTCACCCGCCTATCCAAATATGCACCTGAAATGGTGGCAGATCAGAGGGCTCGAGTGAGCCCATTTTTGCATGGGATAACAAACTATTTGGTCAAAGATTGTCGGACTGCGATGCTTCATCGGGATATCAATTTCTCACGGATAGTTCTATACGCCCAGTAGATAGAGGTGGTACAGAAGAGTTAGCGGGAGAGAGAGGCAAGAGGGCTAGGACTGACTGTTTTTGGTTCTCCTAGTAGAGTCTTGGTGGCGAGCATCATCAGCAGTTCCATCGGAGATCATCAGACTCAGCGCCATCAGCAGAAAGTGTTCCATCTAGATCTAGGTGCGACCGGAGGGGACGAGTGTCAGGCTCTCGAGGTCAGGGGAGTAGATCCGTAGAGCCTAGTATTCCAGCTTGTGACAGGTGTGGCAGGAGGCACACTGGTTTGTGCTTAGCAGGTATAGGTGCCTGTTTCGAGTGTGGGAATCCCGAGCATATGCTTAGAG
This sequence comes from Datura wrightii, assembly GCA_035772735.1. Classification (NCBI taxonomy): domain Eukaryota; kingdom Viridiplantae; phylum Streptophyta; class Magnoliopsida; order Solanales; family Solanaceae; genus Datura; species Datura wrightii. The sequence goes on along the minus strand of JASDFA010000014.1, from coordinate 1,810,075 downwards.
ATTGTCCAGCAGCAAGACAGAGCCATGGTAGGGGCTGAGACCCAACCACTTCTTCAGTAGCCCCACCAACACGCTCAGCTCAGCAAGGAGCCTCCATTAGTGCAGGTGGTGGTCAGCGATAGAACAAATTCTATGCCCTCGTATCTCGTCAGGAGTAGGAGGCCTCTCCAGATGTAGTCACTGGTATGTTACGAGTATTCCAACATGATGTATATGCTTTGTTAGATCTAGGGGAAACCTTATCTTTTGTGAAGCCCTGCATTGATAGTAGTTTTGGAGTCAGTCCCGAAATCCTATTAGAACCCATCTCAGTCTCTACTCTAGTTGGTGATTCAGTTATAGCTCGACCGGTATATAGAAATTGCCCTGTTTCAGTCCTTCAGAAATCACCTCAGCAGGTTTAGTAAAGCTAGCCATGATAGATTTTGATGTTATCTTTGGCATGGATTGGCTACACGAGTGTTATGCCTCAGTAAATTATACAACCCGTGCGGTAGAGTTCCATTTTTCAGGTGAGCCAATCCTAGAGTGGAAGAGCAGTTCAGCTATTCCTGTAGGTCATTTCATTTCCTTCCTTAAGTCCAGAAAGATGATCTCTAAAGGTTTGTGTACTATCTAGTTAGGGTTAAGGATGCTACATCTGAAACCCCAGCTATCCAATCAGTTCCTGTAGTGTGCAAATATCCATAAGTGTCCAAGCTGATCTAGTGGGAATTCTTTCCCGATTGGGAGATTGACTTTGGTATTGACCTTCTTCCACATATGCAACCCATATCTATCCCTCATTACGAAATGACTCCAACTGAGTTAAAGGAGTTGAAGGAGCAGTTGAAGGACCTTCTATATGTCACGACCCGAACATAGGTCAAGATCGAGACACGGGATAAGGACCCCCGATGGACTCCAAGTCGACCCATGGCATGAATGTAACATCTAATTCAATCATAAAAGTGGAAGATCAACATGATAAATTTAGCAGAAGTCTAAACTAAGACTAACATCAGAAATACACACGAATCTGAAGCTGATTAAATTCTCTCTGAAAAGCCTCTAATACTGATGAGTTGATGGGAAAATACCCCAACTAACACTCTAAGTCTCAAACTGAATACATAAAGATAACCGATAGAGAATGGTCCTCGAGAGATGAGGACTCACCAACAGAGACTGGATGCTAGCTCTGAAACTGGCTAAAAATTGGTGCTGAGTCTGAAGAGCAGAGCATGTATCATAAAATGATACAGCTTAGAGTATGTGGTCAGTGCATGGAATATACCGAGTATGCAAGGTAAGTAAAACTACTTAAATAAGTAAAATCATTTAAAACATGCATAATATAAAACATATGCAAAACAAGAATCTGAGAGTAGGGCTTGCATGCTATTTTTCTGAATTATGATCTGACATAACATAACACTATAACTGAATCGAATGACCCAAAGTAGAAATATGATAATCATAAGTAAAATTGAACGTTGGGTCAGACTTGTTTTATAACATATATATAATGAATGATAAACATACATAACTTAAATTATGAGGAACAATGGGAGACTCATCTTATAATCGACATTAACGATAGAGCTTATGTGGTCCCGACTATCACATTAAAGTGGGAAGAGCCATCCAAAGCCTTGTCAGGGATAAGGACTCTACCATGATATCGATATCAAGCTGAAGGCCCCATGAGGCAGGGGAAAGCTCACAAAGGAGGTCCTAAATAATCTGATCATACCTACGTTGGCTTGTAGTTCTGAGGCATAACATTGACTGACCGTTATCCTACTTGGTGCTAGACACTATTCCCAAAAACATGTTGATCTTGGGCAAATTTATATGCCCAAGTGATACTCAAAGCTGTCATTTTAGCCTTGTTTATCTATCAATGTTTATACATTCTCATGTGATTTATAATGAAATGTGAATTTATACTAACCAACATGATTAGCATTGTTTTGCAGGTGAAATATAATTTTGGGAAGCTAAAACGCGTGTTGGGAGAGATTGGGGTTGGACTCGAATGTTAGCAGGGGAAAAAGCATTTGAAGGCACAAATTAAAGGGGTTCCGCTATGGAGCCGTGTCACGCTGCCATCGCGGATGCCTTCTGCCTGGATAGGGATTTTTTGGCCAAAATCTAGTGAGGGTGTGCGTTGGGGCCGTGGCACGTTGGCCTAGCCCCGCGTTGCATGCCGTGCCACGTTGGGCCTTATTACCTAGACAGTCAACTTCCAGTAAGGGTCCGCGTCAGTGGCGTGTCACGGAGGCAGTGCTCCGTGATGCACTCCGTGACAAGTTGCTTGTTATTCCGAGAAAAATTCCCACTAGTATAAATAGAATACTTAAATTCATTTTGAAGAATTCTGACTTGGTGGAGCAAGAACGTGGGTTACAGGCAGTTGAGGGGACGAAATTGTCAGGGTTTTTCTCTATCTCCTTCTTCTTTAATTAAATTGCTTGTATGTTTAACAATCATTTAATGATGTTTAATCCACAAATGAGTGGCTAATTCCTCTTCTTGATGAGGTTAAGAACAACTGTATTGAAATGTAGTTATTGATGAATTGGGTTTTTCATCTTTCCTTCCATGGTTGTTCTATTGATTCTTCTTCTTACTGCATTGATGTGTGGCCAACGTTAATGTACATCTAAAAAGTCCGATTTCACTCGAGAGAGCAAGAAATTGGACAGTTGTGAATCAATAGGATATGATCTTTTCTTAGTTTGGGAAAATTGAGAATTGATTTACCTTCAGGATAGAAATATACCTGAAAGTCGTATTAGTCAATTAAGGAATTGGTTTTGTATGACTAGAACATAAATTTCAGTTAATCACAGAAATGTAGGTGGACGGTTCATGATTCTTAAGTTAGGTTAAATATGAGAGATTTAATCCATTGGCAATAATTCTTGACTAGCAACCGGAGGAAAGATTAGCGAAAAATTGTATCGATAATTAGTTTCTATACATGTTCATTTAGCCTCAGCATGCTCACATTCATAGTTCGGACTCACATTAGATATTCGTTTTAGACTTAGCATACAATTAGAAATCAAAATATCAAACTCTTCTTTGCACTGTTGTCTTAATTTTTAGAGTAAGTATAGTAACAATTAAGTATTTTGTTACCTTATCCCAGTCCCTATGGGATCGATACTTGGCTTACTTAAGCCACTTTACTACTTGTTCGACCACGTGCACTTGCGTGTAGTAATTACCCCAAAGCAGACAGCGAACAAGATTTTGGCGCCGTTGCCAGGGACTGGTAATTGGTGAATTTTCCTTAAGTGTAAATTTACTATATTTTTTTTAAGTGTTGACAACTTGGTCTTAGCCTGTATTTTGAAGATATAATCTCTGTTGAACACTGGCAAGAGACAAGGAGTTGGTGGACTCATATTTAGAGCCTGAAAGACAATTTCATCGTCAGCGGAGAGAAGCTCTAGAGAAAAAGCTGCAGTTGCTCAGACAAACAATCATGGAGCAACAACAGAATCCACGAGTAGTAAGGGCAACGTTAGTGCCTGAGGAGATGGCAGCTAGGCCGGTTTGCGAGGTGGCAATCCCACATGCTAACAATGTCACATCTAGCATCCGCAAACCTGAGCCAGGAGGGAGGTTCGAGCTCAAACAAAACATGGTGCAATTGCTGCACACCAGCAGGCAGTTCACAGGTCTCCCTCATGAGGATCCACAGCAGCATCTCCAAATTGTTTTGAAGATAAGTGACACTTACATCCCTGTTGGAGTGTCATCAGATTATGTCAGGCTTACATTGTTCCTATTCTCACTATTGGGAGAAGCCAAGAGGTGGTTGAAAGCTGAGCCACCTAATTCTATTACTACATGGGATGATCTTGCAAGGAAATTCTTGATACGATTTTTTCGATCCGGTAAAACAGCAAGACTTAGAAGTCAAATTCTAAGTTTCAAACAAAGAGAGGGGGAGAATCTATATCAGGCTTGGGAGAGATTCAAGTCCATGTTGCGGGATTGTCCACATCATCATCAATCCAATGATGTGCTGGTGCACACTTTTATAGAGGGCTTGGAACCCCACACAAAAATCTTGCTAGACTCAGCAGCTGGGGGACAAGCATTGGAGAAAACTTATGAGGAGCTGTATACCTTGTTAAATCGTATTTCGCAGGGAAATCCGGAGTGGAATGATGATTCGTCAAGAGGAGGAACAAGGAAAGCAGTAGGAGTTCTAGAAGTGGATGGTTTTATAGCTATTGCTGCACAAATAGCTGCTTTACAGAATCAACTCAACATCCACTTCAACAATATGACAATGAACCAGACTCAAGCCCCAGTGAATGTGGTGCAGCAAATTTGGTGTGAAGTGTGCGGGAGTAGTGAGCACTTAGCTGAGTGTTGTGGAGCAAATCCTGACTCAGTGAACTATGTGGGAAATGTACAGAGGAACAACCACCAACAGTATGGCAAAAAATACAATTCCAACTGGAGGAATCACCCGAATTTCTCTTGGGGTAGCAACAACCATCAAGGGCAAAGTTTGAGTCAGGGGGCGCAGAGGAATCAAGGAGGGCAACACAATTATCAAGAACAATATTGAAACAATAATGCACCTCCTTCCCCACCATCACCTATCATTGAGGAGATGTTCAAGACAATGATAGCTAACCAAGCTCAATTGCAGGCTGACTATGTGAAACTGGCAGCCGAGGTGAAGAACAACCAGTTAGCTACTAAGGCACTAGAATATCAATTTGGGCAATTTGCTAGACCCCAAAACACCAGGCCTAGAGGAGGACTTCCGAGCGACACAGATCCCAACCCCAAGCAGGTGAATGCGGTGACCATAAGGAGTGGTTTGCAGCTTAAAGAGGTGGAACCAGAAAGACCACCTCAACAATCGAGAGCAGCAGAAGTGGAGAGGGAGCAAAGTGATGAGAGGGGGAAGAAAAAGGAAGCTGAATCAGAAAGACCACCACCCCCGTGCCCTCAAAGATTAAAGAAACACAAGGAGGAGGCGTGTTTCAAGAAATTCATTGAGGTGCTGAAACAGGTACATATTAACTTACCTCTTGTTGATGTTTTGCAGGGAGTGCCGAAGTATGCAAAGCACATTGAGGACATCGTGGCAAACAAAAGTCGGTTGACTGAGTATGCTACGGTAGCTCTCACGGAGGAGTGCACTTCTCGGATACAAAACCGATTGCCCACAAAGCTCAAAGATCCTGGGAGCTTTACTATACAAATTACAGTTTGGTAGAGTATCCGAGCTCACGGATTATGTGATTTGGGAGCGAGCATTAATTTGATGTCGTCATCGGTATTCAAGAAGTTGGGTTTAGGGAGTCCTAGACCAACAACAGTGATCTTGCAACTAGCGGATCGGTCCTTAGCCAGACCTGATGGCATTATGGAGGATGTGCTGGTGCAAGTGGGCTTCCTTATCTTCCCGGTAGATTTCGTCGTGCTGGATTTTGAGCCAGACGCGGAAGTCCCATTTATTTTGGGACGTCCCTTCTTGGCGACTGGGAAAGCGCTGATTGATGTAGCTGCAGGGCAGCTAACCATGCGAGCACACGACAAGGTGGAAGTGTTTGATGTATACAAGGCCACCAAGCTCCCGACTGTGTACGAGGAACTCTCGGTGATCAACGTGATTGATCGAGCTGATGATGCTCAGATAGTTGAATCACGAGAGCTAATGGGAAAACCACCGGAGCGATGTAAGCACTACTAGGGTGAGGACGGTGGTCGAGAGAAAACGTCTGTCACCCTAAAAGATGACTGAGCTGAATGACATTGAGTCACGACGGTAAACCAGGCGTTGCACGGGAGGCAACCCGTGAAATTTTTTTCTTTGTAAAATGTGAATAAATTTCTTTTTCTTTTTCTTTCTTTTGATTAACAACAAAATTGTTAGTTTTTATTTTTATTCTTATTTTTATTTTGAGTGAATCCTATAATTCTAACCAATTTCTTGTAGTAAGATGAATTTCAGGTTGAACGGAGGGTAAACATGCAAGGAATCACAAAGGAAAATCTAAGGTATGAAAAATAATAAAAAGTGGCAAAACAGTGAGCTAGGGCGATGGCTCCGTGTCACAGAGGAGGACCTCCGCGTTACCCTCCGTGACACGTTGAAGGTAATTTTGGAATTTTTACAAATTCCAGAACAGCTACGCGATGGATCTGTGTCACGGAGGGCATGCTCCGCGTTACCCTCCGTAACACGTTGAGGTGTATATCACGACGGGTCAAACTTGGTCGCCGGGTGACCCGCGCGAAATTCCCACTTTTTAACCCCGATTCCCCCTCATTTTTCCTCATTTTTCATATTCTCCGTGACCAACCTCCCAAAAACCCCTTTCCCCTCAACGTGACACGGACTTAGGCCCATAATTTCATCAAGTTTTCGTCACTTCTTCGAATTCAAGGTATGTTCTTCAACTCTATCTCAATTCTTGTCGAATTTTTTCGATATTGAACATGGGACATGAGAAAAACTTGCCCTAAGTAGAAATTAAGCTTAAATTCAATTGAATTATTGTTGATTGATGTTCGGAGTAACGGTGTGATTGCTTGAACTCGAAAATTACATAGCTTAATCGAATTTTTGATAAAATCATAGCTAGGGCTTGACTTTGAGTTTGAAATAGAAAAAAATGAGTTGAACTAGTGAAATTCATGTTGGGTTGTACATGTTGAGTGAGATGAGATGATTGTGCTAACTGTAACTATGCTAAAAGACCGACGGATTCTCGGGTTAAGGAAATATCGGAAATTGCAAGAAATGGGTGAATTCTATAGGATCATGTAGCTGAAATTTTTCTTTTGCTTTTCCTTGTTAAGTGCTATGGGATAACATGTTATCGATAGGTAAGGATTGTGGTTAACTGTACGAAGTCTGAGTAGTACATGGAATATATACCACCGAATTCTCCCAAGGCACTAAGCATATTTGTTATGTTTGGTTGTTTGTTTGTGTAAATAAGTACGATCTTGCCTTAATGTTGTAATTTTGGCTAAGGACTAAGTTTGGGGTAACCTAGCTTAACCCAACCTTAGTGGAAGCTAATTTTAATTGGCTTAATATTGAACTTGTCTGTGTGTTTGACAGGAACAATGGCAAGCAGGCAAGACAAGGGAAAAGGCGCATCAACATCTGGCGCCGGAAGAAAAAGAATCAGACTGGGCACAACGGTCCCAGCAGCACCAGCGGTTCCAAGCGGCCAACGCCGTTAATACGGATCCAGGTGGGTGACAGAGGAGGGGAAGAAATGGTACGCAAAGCACAAGGAGAGCAAGTACTTCCCCGAGGAACACATAGCAAGGGAACCGTTGGCACAGGAGTTCCCCAGGATTGTCCAGAGGATCGAGGTAGCTGGGCTGAACTTCATATTTGAAGAGCCCAAGGAATGCAACTTGCACTTGATTCGAGAATTCTACGCCAACTGGAAACCGACTCTCAGAAGTCACACCATCAAAATAAGGGGGAAAATAGTCACTTTTGAGCCCCACCACCTCAATGTTATCCTAGGGGCGCGGGACACAGACGCCCATGTGCTTCGACAGCTGAATATCACTCCACCATATGCGGACATCAGACGCACCTTGTGTGGAACCCGATCAACAGCTCGGTGGAGCAGACATAAGGAGAGGGGCTACCATCAGACCTTGCCTTACCCACAGATGAACAGAGAGGCTAGGATATGGCTGAAAATTATTTGTTCCTTCCTAATCCCGGGGGTGCATATGACGGATGTAACTCGAGATCGAGTATGCTTGGTGTACGCCCTGATGAAAGGGCTGGAGATCAATGTGGGGGCGGTGATTATCTCTGCCATGAAGAGAGCCCGTTTGCATCAAGGGCACTAATACGGATTTGGTGGACTACTCACCACATTCCTTAGGGGCCTGGATATCGAAGAAGAGGGCCTTGACTACATTCCGCAGATGGAGCGGCGGGCCTTGGATGTCACTAAAACTAAGGCACCCGACACCACCCAGGGGCCAGTTCTTACACTAGCCGAGCGACATGCTCGGGATGATCAGTACATGGCTCACATGTACGGGATGCAGATGCTCCAGCTGCGAATAGGCGGGAGGCCGACAACAGAAGAGGAGCTGTGGCAGCTCGAACTAGACTACCCTTTTGGCGAAAATGCTAGGGCTCTATGCCGAGTGGGGCCAGCTTTTGTTGAGCCCACGGATGATGATATCCCCACAGATGAGGAGACACATCGTGAGGACTCCGATGTGGAGTCCGATGATGACGATGGGGGCGATTCAGACATGGGAGATGAGGTAGCAGCACCTGATGAGGAAGTGGAGTATTTTGATTGATCAGGGAGTTCCACCACCCAATTTTTGTGCTATGTTAATTTTTGTGAACACTGGGGACAGTGTTCGATATAAGTGTGGGGTGGGAGTAGTTAGGTGCTGGTTGTGTTGTTGTTTATATTTCTGTTCTGTTGTTGTGCCTGTGGAAAAATTCTTGTGACCCTGTTATTGTGATTGTTTCTGTTCTGTATTGTAATTAAATGTGAAGCTGTTGTGTGCTGCTGAATGTTGCTAGTTGATTTTGTATATATTTTTTTTGTTTTATCGAAATGATCGATATTTTAAAAAATTTTCAGATTCTTGGGTTTCTCGGCCTTTGTTTTCGGTTCTTTTACCGAGATTGGTCCCATTGAACCGAAGTCTTAGTTAGTGACCGTTCCCTACGATGGATGGATGACAACCATCTTAAGGGAAATGTAGTCGTTAGGAGTAGATTTTTTATTCATTTTTTAGCTGTTTTCTTTTGTGGGTTGCATCCCAAAACCTGTAGTTACTTTATGGTTTCGGAATTCTGGTTGTGTGTTGTACATGATATTTGAAATGCAAAGGTGATTCGTATGAAAGCATGCAACTCTATAAATATGTTGAGATACCTAGGCCATAGAGTCGATTCAGTGTGATTGAGGCTTAATTTTGAATTCTTGTAATTAGCTAATTGAAGAGTCTGTGAATATGTCTTGAATTGAGCATGTGCAATAAGTGTGGGGTGAGGTTTTGTTTATTCCATGCTATTATGAAATGACTAGAACTTGTCTGGTGTGTGTACGAAACGAAATGAAGGACGTGTATTGTAGGAAAGGATGTAGGCATTTCTTTGTTTTCAACCGAAAGTTTCTCTTTTTCATTATTGTACCCACCTTGATTGTACACCCTAGTTAGCCCGTTGAGCCTTTAGCCTATTATTTTTTTCTTTGGTCAAAAATATGTAAACCGAGCTTAACCCTTTCTTTTCATTAGCCATAAATTTGATCCAAAACTCTTAAGCGCTTAAGAAGAGGTAATAGTTTTCCCAAAGTGTCAAAGAGTGAGAATGGTGAAAAGAAAAGAAAAGCAAAGTGATGAAAGGAAAGAAAAGGTTGAAGGTGCACTTTTTATAAATAAAATATAATGAAGATGTATGAATACTCTTCGTGATTGAGTCAAGTGTGCTTAATGAGATGGGTCAAAATAAAGCAGACTTCAAGAATGGGAGGATGAAGGAAGAAACAATGCCCATGAGCTTGATGGGATGTATTGAAAGAGCCCTTAAGGATGCTAGTGGCTATTATTAGCTAGCCCAGTATTTACTAGTTCCGTAGCTTACATTACAACCCGTTAAAGTCCTATGTGATCTTACATTACACTTTCTTATATTAGTGGAGTAATACACTAAAGGCAAGCCTATGGTTCGTGGCATGATGCATATGAATTCTTTTGGGAGAGAGAGTGAAATTATTTCTATAAGCCCCTGTATATAATCGTTTGAGTTCAGGTGATTTAAAAGGGGAAAATTCTCTTGTGCTATGAGGGCACATGCTTGATGAGAGATTAAATTTTGTGTCGGATATCTTGATCAGCTGATTTGTAGGAGTTTGCCAATATCGAGAGTCGATTCTTAAGTCTAGGAGGTCTTGATGTGTTAAAGGTCATTGCATTGATAGGACCATGCGTGTTTTCTTGATGATTTGCTGTGTTAAATAATCGGTATGACCGTAGCCTGAATTATCGAACCAAAGTAGCCAGGATGGGGTGTAAAGTGCATGAGGTGTAAGATTGTTGTTCGGGGACGAACAAGGATTTAAGTGTGGGGTAAGTGATCTTGGGCAAATTTATATGCCCAAGAGATACTCAAAGGTGTCATTTTAGCCTTGTTTATCTATCAATGTTTATACACTCTCATGTGATTGATAATAAAATGTGAATTTATACTAACCAACATGATTAGCATTGTTTTGCAGGTGAAATATAATTTTCGAAAGCTAAAATGCGTGTTGGGAGAGATTGGGGTTGGACTCGGATGTTAGCAAGGGAAAAAACATTTGAAGGCACAAATTAAAGGGGCTCCGTGATGGAGCCGTGTCACGCTGCCATCGCGGATGCCTTCTGCCTGAATAGGGATTTTTTGGCAAAAATCTAGTGAGGGTGCGCGTTGGGGCCGTGGCACGTTGGCCTAGCCCCGCGTTGCACGCCGTGCCACGTTGGGCCTTATTACCTAGACAGTCAACTTCCAGTAAGGGTCTGCGTCAGTGGCGTGTCACAGAGGCAGTGCTCCGTGATGCACTCCGTGACAAGTTGCTTGTTATTCCGGGAAAAATTCCCACTAGTATAAATAGAACACTTAGGTTCATTTTTAAGAATTCTGACTTGGCGGAGCAAGAACGTGGGTTACAGGCAGTTGAGGGGACGAAATTGTCAGGGTTTTTATCTATCTCCTTCTTCTTTAATTAAATTGCTTATATGTTTAACACTCATTTAATGATGTTTAATCCACAAATGAGTGGCTAATTCCTCTTCTTGATGAGGTTAAGAACAATTGTATTGAAATGTAGTTATTGATCAATTGGGTTTTTCATCTTTTCTTCCATGGTTGTTCTATTGATTCTTGTTCTTACTGCATTGATGTGTGGCCAACGTTAATGTACATCTAAAAAGTCCAATTTCACTCGAGAGAGCAAGAAATTGGACAGTTGTGAATCAATAGGATATGATCTTTTCTTAGTTTGGGAAAATTGAGAATTGATTTACCTTCAGGATAGAAATATACCTGAAAGTCGTATTAGTCAATTAAGGAATCGGTTTTGTATGACTAGAACATAAATTTCGGTTAATCACAGAAATGTAGGTGGACGGTTCATGATTCTTAAGTTAGGTTAAATATGAGAGATTTAATCCATTGGCAATAATTCTTGACTAGCAACCGGAGGAAAGATTAGCCAAAAATTGTATCGATAATTAGTTTCTATACATGTTTATTTAGCCTCAGCATGCTCACATTCATAGTTCGGACTCACATTAGATATTCGTTTTAGACTTAGCATACAATTAGAAATCAAAATATCAAACTCTTCTTTCCACTGTTGTCTTAATTTTTAGAGTAAGTATAGTAACAATTAAGTATTTTGTTACCTTATCCCAGTCCCTATGGGATCGATACTTGTCTTACTTAAGCCACTTTACTACTTGTTCGACCACGTGCACTTGCGTGTAGTAATCCCCTGCTTAAGATTCATGAAATCAGCTGCTTTCAACTCCTTCATCTCACGAGGGAAAAACGAATCTAGAACAACAACGTGGAACTCCTCCCAATTGATAGGGGTTGCTTCGACTTCCCTACAATCTTTCCACTGTCTAAATGAAATGTGTGCGACCCCCTTCAACTGATATGAGTCCAAATTAGCATACTCTACACCATTCACCCCCATTACTTGGGTGATCTTCACAATCTCATCGATAAACTCATGTGGATCCTCATCCACTTTGGACCCAAGAAACTCTGGTGGGTTCATCCGTAAGAAATCTCTGACTCGTACTGCCATCGCATTTCCATTCTACGGAACATGTGCCACTGCCTGCTGGTTGACCTGGGGGGTCAAGGCCTGCACTAGTATTTGAATGGTTGCCCGAAATTCAGCATGGGCAATTGGCTCCGGTGTGTGGTGCTCCTGGACTGGTGAGGCTTGTTGGTGCCCATATTTATTGCCATCTTCGTGTCCATTTCCATTTCCATTCCTCCTACCGTTAACTCTGCGGGGAGCCATGATTCTGTAATCAGGAACAGCATGAGTTAGAAGGATAGGGAGACATTTCATCGCATGACATAGATTATGAAAGAAGGGAACATTTCCTAAACATCTTGTAGCCTCTTCGTTATAAGTGTAGTGTGCTTCACACCCATGAAAAAGATGATGTATCTCTCAGACACCCTAGGACACTCAAGTGATAAACATGTATAATGAAAATCATGAGGCACAATGGGAGACTCATCCTATAATCGACATTACTACGATAGAGCTTACATGGTCCCATATCACAATCAAGTGGGCAGAGCCACACAAAGCTCTGTCAGGGCTAAGGACACTACCATGATATCGATATCAAGGTCGAGGCCTAATTGGGGCAGGGGATAGCTCACAAGGGATGTCCCTAAGTGTGTGTGTATATATATATATATATATATATATATATATATATATATATATATCATATGTATAGACCTATGTTGGTGCGTTGTTCTGAGGCATAGGGTGATCAACCCTTAGCCAACTCGGTGCTAGACACTACTCCCAAAAATATGCATATGCTCTCCATTGTTTTTCAACGAAGCTCACCATCATCTATTGAAAAATCATAATAATCAAATACATATCAAATTTGAAATCATATATGGGAAGCTTTAGCTCAAGCCATACCACAATCTAAAAATAATTGGGAGTCTTCGCTCCAAAACCATAAGGTAAGCTTAATACGTAAAATCATTAATCATAATTGAGCATAAAGGAATTGACCAATAATTTAACATGCTTGAAAATGCTCAATTCACTTGAAAATATGATTATAAACATGGGTAATTTGAAAACATGCATTTTATCAATAGTATCTCATCGTACTTGAACATTCATCATAGAACACAACTTTAATGAACCTCTCATAAATGGGTATTTATATTTATAATTCTTTGAAACATGATATTAATGGAAAACAAATTAAACCTTGCCCGTGATCCATAACTCAATGGTAAAAAATCATTTAGATCACACCCATTAAAGAATTAGGAATTTCATGCATTGGGTTAAAACCCGATAGAATCAACATATAAATTTTTATAATTTTTAGAGAGAGATTGCGCATTGGTTTGAATAGATTCACCCGCTTATAACCCTACATATTTGGGGAAGATCTGATTTTACCACTCCTTGATTGCCCAATGAATGATTTGAAGAAAAGATTGAAGAAAGTCTAACTTGATCACCTCCTAAACCCTTCAATTTGCATGCATGGATGTGAATGATCCTAGGATAGATTTTCCCCTCATAAAACATTGCATTTTGAGCCTTAAACGACGTAGTTTAGGACCCTAGGACTTAGAAATGACAAAAATACCCTTGATGAATTTTCTGAAAATTCTACACTGTCAATGACAATGATCCTTCCTGTGGGTCATACCTTGATACCACGACTCGTGGTATCCATCCGTTACATCCCCTGCAAAATTATAACTTCTCAAATTCTAATACCACGACCTAATAGGATGGGTCGTTACATCAACCAATGATCCGTTGAATCCTCCTATTACTTTCCCTAATGACCTGCATCTAGACTTCCCACGAGTCAAACCACAAACCGTGCCTACTTCCTATGAGTCATGGTTTTCATCTGTCACCTCGATTGGAGATTTCCTGCTCCTTTCCACGGTTACTTACCACGACCTTTTTTTACTCACAATGAGTCATTCTACTACTCGTTACTTCCTCCTATATCAAGGACCAACCTCACAATGACTCCATCCAATGACTCGTTACATCAAACCATGGGTCATTCTTTGACCCTTTACTCCCAACTCTGAACCTGTAGTGCCTCACCATAGACTCACGCAATAGGTCGTTGGTGTCACCATCGATCCATACCATGACCTGTTCTATGAAACTTTTCTAGATTTCATCCACTTTCCATTTTTAACATCCTGAGTCTAATCTTGGGCACTTTCGAGGTATTATAGTTTGTGGTTATGTCTTTTGGACTAACAAATGCTCCTACAACCTTTATAGATTTGATGAACAAGGTGTTTTCAAGTAATATTTTGGACATGTTCATGATTGTGCTCATATATGACATCTCATATACTCTTTGAGCGAAGTGGAGCATCTTGCTCATTTGAGAATGGTGCTACAGTATCTTAAGGATCGCTAGCTATATACTAAATACAGCAAGTGCGAGTTTTGGTTAAACTCAGTAGCATTTTTGGGTCATGTGGTGTCAATTGAGTGTGTAACACTGAACTCTCAAAAGATAAAAGCTGTGAAGAATTATCCTAGATAAGTTAATCCTTCAGATATCAGGAGTTTGTGGGCTTAGTTGGTAACTAGAGAGGTTTGTTGAAGGGTTTTATTGAAGCATCGATGACTAAGTTGACCCAGAAGAAAGTAAAGTTTCAATGGTCGGAGGCGTATGATGGTTCTAACTAAGTTGACCTAGAAGAAAGTGAAGTTTCAATGGTTGGAGGCCTATGAGAAGAACTTCCAAGAGCTGAAGACTCGACTCACCTCAGCACCAATGTTGACTCTACCTGAGGGTACCAATGAATTTGTAGAATATTATGACGCCTCGAGAAATGGCCTTGGTTGTGTACTGATGTAGCACGGTAAGGTTATAGCATATGCTTCTAGGCAGTTGAAATTCCATGAAATGAACTACCCGACTCACGACCTTGAGTTGGCGGCGATAGCATTTTCCTTGAAGATTTGGAGACTTTATCTGTACGGGGTCCATATGGATGTGTTTATGGACCACAAAAGTCTACAATAGGTGTTCACCCAGAAGGATCTAAATCTACATCAATAGAGGTGGATGGACCTTCTTAAGGATTACAATATGCGTATCCTTTATCACCCAAGCAAGGATAATGTGGTGGTGGACACTCTTTCTAGGCTTTCTATGGAGAGTGTGACATATGTAGATGAGGAGAGGAAGGAGTTAGTGAAGGATGTGCATCGGCATGCACGCCTAGGAGTTCATTTTGTCGACTCGACAGATGGTGGTGTCATTGTTCAGATTGGATAAGAATCGTCTTTGGTGACTGAAATCAAGGATAGGAAAGATGAGGACCCGGTGTTGGTAAAGTTGAAGGAACCTGTTAAGAATAAGAAGGTGGAGGTTTTCAACCAAGGGGGAGATGGAGTACTACGATATCAGGGTCGATTGTGTGTTCCGGGTGTTGATGACCTAAGGAAGTGGATGTTGCATTAGGATCATGGTTCCAGATATTCTATACATCCAGGTGCCACCAAGATGTACTTTGACCTACGGGAAGTCTATTGGTGGAATGGCGTGAAGAAGGACATAAGTGGCAAGGTGTCCGAACTGTGAATAAGTGAAAGTTGAGCATCAAAGACCTGGAGGTGTACTTCAAGACATTTGTATCCCTACTTGGAAGTGGGAGGAAATCAATATTGACTTCATTACGAGGTTTCTTCATACTCTTCGACAGTATAATTCTATTTTGGGTTGTTGTACACAGGTTGACTAAAGCAACTCATTTTCTACGGGTCAAAACTACCGACTCAGCGGAGGATTATGCTAAATTAAATATTTGGGTGTTGGTTTGGTTGCATGGAGTTCCCTTTTCCATCATGTAAGATAATAATAAGTTTACCTCCCAGTTTTGGAGATTATTTAAAAAGGGACTTGGTACTCAAGACAAGCTTAGTATAGGATTTCACCCATAAGCAAATTGTCAGGCTAAACGGACCATTCTGACTCTTGAGGATATGTCAAGATCATGTGTGATTGATTTCAAGGGCAGTTATGATGCTCATTTTCCTGTCATCGAATTTGCATATAACAACAATTACCATTCCAGCATTTAGATGGCTTCGTTTGAGGCTCTTTATGGGTGGAGATGTAGATCGCCTATTGGTTGGTTTGAAGTCGGTGAAGCTATGTTGATAGGATCGGATTTCAGTCCATGAGGCTATGCAAAAAGTTCAGCTTATAAGAGAAAGGTTGAAAATAGCTCAGAGTTGTCAAAAGTCCTATGCAGATTGAGGAGGAGAGAACTTGAGTTTGAGATTGATGATTGGGTGTTTCTGAAGGTATCTCTCATGAAGGGAGTGATGAGATTCAGATAAAAAGGGAAAATCAGTCCCCATTATGTTGTCCCGTACCGGATTGTGATACGTGTTGTCAAGGTGGTTTATGAGTTGGAGTTGCCCTCAGAATTGGCTTCAGTATATCCAGTCTTCCATGTGTCTGTTTTAAAGAAGTGCATGGGTGATCCAGCTATGTTTGTCGCAGTGGAGAACGTAGGTATGAAGGATAGCCTTAGCTATGAAGAGGTTTCGATCGAAATACTTGATCGTCAAGTTCGAAAGCTAAGAAATAAGAAAGTAGCTTTAGTAAAGGTTTTGTGGAGGAATCAACATGTTGAGGGAGCTCGTGGGAAGCAGAAGTAGATATGATGGCTAAATACCCGCATCTATTTCCTTACGACCCAGTTCCAGCTTGAGGTATCAGTTTCCTCTTTAGTACTTTATTTAGTTTCCTGTTCAGTTCATGTGTTCTAGTTTCTTTCATGTAAATGCATGTATGAGGGATTCATGAATTTAGTTCAGTCATGTATTTCTGTTTGGAGTTAGTTACTCCGTCAGTTTTCAGCTTTAGGTGTTCAGTATTTGAGATGTCAGTTTTATTCCCCAACATTTTAGTAAGTTCATTCATATTTTAGGAAGAATGTTCCAAGGGGGAGATACTGTGATACCTCGTATGCCCTAAAATCATACTCGATGGTTCAAACAAAGAAAACAGCAAATTCTACACCAGTTCATAGGATGAGTAGTCTAGTGGCCATGGAAGTACTCCATGAGTCATGGAGTGACTCGTGAGGTGAAGGGACAAGTGGCAGGAACTCGTGGTCAAGGGGTGACCGCAAGGGCAGAAACGACCCGTGGTTAGGGCAACAAGTCATTAAGTTGGTCGTGGTCAGAAGCAGGCATGGGCGATTGATTTTGGGTAGTGTACCCAACAACTGGGTCACCACGATTCGTTAGGTACACCACGAGTTGTGGTGACTGATCGAGTAATGGTTTTCAGTGTTGGCAACAGGAGCAGCCGATGAGTTGTTGTCGTAGATAACGACTTGTCCAGTCCCTCATTGGGACTGGTAGTGTGATTTTCCTGCGAATTTATTAAGGGCTTTTCCATAATTCCTATGTTACTAAGACCTAAACTACGTCATTTTAAGCCCACATAGGAATGTTTTAAAAGGGTTTAACTCATTCTAAACCAATCTCCCTCCATGCATGCAAGATTAAAAAGTTCCTAATGGTGGTCAATCTAGAATTCATCAATTCTTCTAAAATTCCTTTTGGCATTCGTGAAGGGTGTGAAATCAGAAGTATTCAGATATGTGGGGTTATGAATGGGGGTATTCCTTCACTCCCATGCCCAAATTCTCTTCTAAATTCATGTGGTTCTAAGTTGATGAATCTATGGGGTTTTAACCCAATTTGTGAAATCTCTAAGTATCTATCATGGGTAAATTATCTTCATGTTTCTAATGTTGTTTCATGATTCATGGGCATGTTTTAAAATATTTTCAATTACAAATTATGTTTTCAAAGTCTTACAATTATAATACCCAATTATGAAAGCTCATGAAAGTTTGAGATTATGATCTATGTTTTTAAGTATCATGAGATGTATATGATGAAAGTATGATTTCGAATTACCCATGTTTATATTCATGATTTTGACTATCTCAAAGCATGTATATGTTTGGGAAATCCCATATGATCAAGTATGTTTCATGATTTACTTCAATTTTATGTTATTAGCTTACCATATGGTTTTGGAGTCTAGACTCCCACTTTTCAGTTTGTTGTATGGTTTTAGCCAAGGCTCCTCATGTTATTTTTTTGGAATATGTATATTATTATTATGATATACCTTTATCACACGACAATGGTTCAGCTTCGTAGAAAAACGAGGGAGAGCATATGCATGTTTTTTGGGAGTAGTGTCTAGCACTGAGTAGGCTGAGCGTTCAGTCAACCCTGTGCCTTAGAACTATGTGCCAATGTAGGAATGCTTAGATTATTTTGGACCGCCTTTGTGAGCTTTCCTTGGACTCGAGGGGCCTTCATCTTGATATCGCTATCATGGTAGTTCCCTTTTCCCTGACAAGGCTTTGGACGGCTTTGCCCACTTGAGTGTAATAGTCGGCACCACTTAAGCTCTATCGTGGTAATGTCGGTTATATGATGAGTCTCCCATTGTTCCTCGTGGATTTCAGTTATGCATGATCAGCAGTTATTATATTATGTTTTCAGCAGATTTGACCCAATATTCAGTTTTACTTATGATTATCTTTCATCTTTGGGTCATTCGAATTAGTTATGATACTCATTGATTGTAAAATCATATTTTCAGATAATTGCATGCAAGTCTTACTCTCAGAATCTTATCTTGAATATGTTTTATAGTATGCATGATTTCAGTTTTACTTACTTAGAGGTTTTACTTACCTTGCATACATAGTACATTCAAAGTACTGACCGCATACTCTATGTTGTATCAATTCATGATACAGGCTCGGACATTCAGGTTTAGTCGCGCCGTTAGTCAGATCTTCAGAGTTAGCATTATCCAATTGTTTGTGAATCCTCATCTTTCAATAGCCTTTTTTTATTAGCTCGTATTAGTACATTCAGTTTCAGTTTTATAATTAGTCAATTGGGGGCTTATCCCATCAACATGTCAGTTTACAAAGGCTTATCAGACATAGTATGTATTCAGCTTCGGATCAGTATTATGTTTTCCGTTGTTCGGATGTTCTTGGACTTTCAGACTTCCGCTATTTTAAAGATAGACTTTCCACATTTATTTATGTTGATTCTAGTTATAACATTCATGCCATGGATCGATTTGGAGCCTCTCGGGGTTCCCTATCCCGTATCTCTATCCGGACCTATGTTCGGGTCATGATAGTTGAATAATTTTCCATCTAGATGCACCACAAACAATACAAGAATAAAGTAAGTTATTTTCCTTCCAGTATAACATGCAATTATTTCTACAAGCATCAATCTTTTTATAGGAAAGCCCGTGGTTCTGAAGTACCTTTGCCTCATAATATGAATTCAGCAAATCGGCTCCATCTGGCAACAACTCCTCTTTTAACATTTTTAATAACATTATAAATGACTTATTGCCCCAACAACCCATTCTTTTTATGTGAAGCAATTTAATCAAAGATGAAAGCTTTGAAAATTTTGAACTTTGATACAGTGGCTTCTCGAAATTTTTCAATAGGCTATAAAATTTTTTGTCTTCAACATTCGGTACCTCTTCAAGTAAATCATCACAACCAACATATGTAGTGTGTCCATCTTGATTAGGATATAAATCTCTCAAAAAATTTCTTGTATTTCATCATCACTCTCATATTCTTCTACTTTACTATCATCTCCATCTTCACATTCTAACAATGGCTCACCTAAGACTTCTCCCGGTGATACCAAAAGGTATAATTTTGAATTATTCCATATACTTTCAAATGTGTCTCAACTTTCTCACATGTTCCTAATGTTGTATTACAACATTTTGACATATGGGCACCATATTTCATATATTTCTCCTGTTCTTTGAAAAGTATAATTCAAAAAATTTTGCACCCCAATTAAGTAGGATTCATTAAGTCGATCATCAACAAGTTGCATCCATTGCTTACTTGGTTCCATAACCTTGGATTGTAAACAAAGTTAAATTAATAAAAATTTAGGATAACAACTTTACTAAGATGCACATAACTTTTTATTAAACTTGTCAACTCATCCTAATACTTTGAACATTCTAAGATATCACATGAATAATTTAAGTGACAAAATGATAGGTCAAACGTATAAGACAAATTTTCTCAAATAAATTACAAATTAGAACACATAATACACTTTAGAACAAATAATAATATGATTTCTTCAAAATAATGAGTAAAAATGTCCTAATAATTTTCTTTTCTTTAAGTGAACATGTGTTGCTACAAAAAACTAAAAAGAGTGGGCATATACAAAGACCAAAACCTACCAGTGCACTTCAAATAAAAATAACACCACAATTAAGATTTTCCAGGAAAAAATGGCACACTTTCGTTGATTAAGGTTTCTTGGATTAAGTTACAACAACTTCACAATAGAGATTTTCTTCCTAGTTAGGATTTTTACACCAATTTCAATTTCTATGTCTTAGGAGTAATGGTTTCACTGGTTTCATCCCCTCTAAAATTTCTATTTTTTCCGTACTAGACTTTGAATTTGAATTTTAACTCTTTAAAGGATCAGATTCAAGCAGAGATTGAAACTCTTGAATACTAGAGGTTTTTACACTTGACAGGAAATAAACTCATGGGTTTTATACCTCTAAGTCTATCAAACGCATCAAGGTTGGAGAATTTAAGACTCATAGATAATTTTCTTCAAGGAAACATCCCCGAACTCAGTATGTATTGCACAAACAACAACAATTGCCTAGTAGCTTAATATATCAAAATGCACCAACAACAGTAATTTTACAAAACAAAAATGCAGTAGCGGTTGTGGGAAGAAGAAAAACAGAACATTACAACTGAAACACCGCTTCAACCACCAAACCAAAAGAAACTATAGTGGATTATATGCAACACATACGAAACGTTCTTCAGTTCACTTAATTCTTTTCTAATAAAGAACATACTAAATTGATCTAAAGAACTAAGAAAAACTGACCAACTCAATCAAATAGTCCAGAGAAAAAAAACAAATGGTTCTATGAGGCTAAAATTATTTTAATCTCTTTATATATATATCAGTAAACATAAAATATCCTATATGTTTATAAAAGCAAATAGTTTTTGTCCTTTCCTAAGAAAAGTATTAAAAAATTAAAAATTACGACGCACTATGGATTAAAATTAACATAATTAAAGTTCAATTTATCATCTATGTGAACAAATGATCATTTTCATGTTTTACAAAGCTAAACCCATCAGCCCCTTCTTCTTCTTCTCTGATACCAAATTGGGGGGTTGCGGAATTAGAGAGAAGATTTTTGGTTTTGTGTGCTAGCTCTGATACCAAATTGGGGGGTTGCGGAATTAGAGAGAAGATTTTTGGTTTTGTGTGCGGATATCCTCAATTGTGAGGATCCTTTGAATTTATAGAATTTACAAATGGCCTTACTGTTTACATACGACCTTTACTATACGACCTTTACTGTTTGTACAGTATTTGACTCTTACTATTTGTACAGTAAATTGACTCTTACTATTTACTACTATTTACTTTACGACTTATTTTAACAAAACAAAAACTTTAAAAACTTTACAGATACACATATCTTTTTTCTTCATATCTTTTTCTTTATGTCACCTTCCTTTTTATGTCATTGTCATTCCAGCTGGACTTCTGGTAGCTGCTTGTTATCTTCACCCTGGCATTTTGAACAGTGGTGATCTGGGTATTTTTGTCCTATAGTTTTACAGTATCTTGTCAGAAGTGCTGGAGAAATGTAGTTCTTCCATACAGCTCTTGTTGTGGGTATCTCTTCTGGTTTAAGCAGACTAAGTATCCACTGGCGTAGTTCTTCCATGTCTACTTCTTTATGCTCTCTCGAGTTTGCATATATCATTGTCTGGTCTCTTGCATAATAGCTCCAGATAGAATTCCCATTTAAGTAATTATTGGCTAGTTCGTTTAATATTGTAGCTAAGCCAATAATTCTTTTATTAGCGTAGAATTCTGGTATATCTGTACATATTATCTCTTCTTGTTGGTCTATTTTTTCTGGTATAATCATCTCTCTTGTTAATCCTATCTTTACAACCTGTATGATTGGTTTTATTTCATCATACAGTATCTCTGCTGGTGCTGAGTGTATTTTTATGTAAAAGAATGTTCCTTTTGTTATTCTTTTGTAGGTTGTAAATGCTTTGTGTAGTTCTGGTATAGTAGCTATTTCATCTCCTGTCTTTGTATAGACCGTGCTGAGTAATCCATAATTGTAACAGGTTCTAACTAGGTTGGAGTTGGTATTTGGTTGTGCTATCAGTTTATTATATCCCTGTAGGTATTGGGTAATATAGTCTTCTTCTGGGTGCTTGGTATTAGTAGATCTTGGGTTTTTGTTTAAGAATGTTTGTATTTTGTGGATATTTTGTATATAGGTACTGGCTATATGGTTGTATGTTTGTTTTGCTTGGTATAGGCTTTCTTTGTATGTACTAGTTTGTGGAGTAGGGTTGGGTTGTATATATTTCCTTGGTATGAATGATTTTTCAAATAGTTTGTTCTTGGTATTTTGGGTAATATTTTCTTCTTTTCCTGCAGTTCCTGAAGTCCCTGCAGCTGAACTCAACAAACTGTTAGTTTGGGTTTTTAGGTGTTTCCCAGCGTCACCTTTTAGCTCTGGAATTTTAGCGTCTTCCGATTGACGTAGCTCCGCATGTTTAAAGTCATGCTGCTGACTGTTAGCTCTACTCTTTAGCTGTTGTATCTCTGTTTCAATACTGTCCACTTTTTTGCAAAGTGTAGTAAGGAGACTGAGTATTTGTTCCATATTGTCCTTTCTATCTTCAATATTTGTATCTGGAGAGGTAGTCTGCAATTGTATTTCTTTCAGTTTTGATAATCTCAATTGTAAATGAAAAATTTAGTATATTTAAAACTAATCTTCTTATTTCTTTTGTTGTGACTGAATCTTGTACCTTTTTAGTTATCCACCATTTAACTTGTGTATTATCTGTTCTAACAATAAATTTGTTATAAACAATATATGGTTCAAATGCTAATAAACATTTATATAATGCAAATAATTCTTTTCTATTTATCTCCCATTTTATTTGTGGTTCAGTATATGACCCTGAGTAGTATCTACAATGGTGTTCTATTTTTTCATTTTTATATTTATATTTTAATACTCCTCCATAGTTGTAGTTACTGCAATCTGTTTCCACTATATAACTAAACTGTCTATTTTCGTCTGAAAAATATAGTTTTGGTAGGTTTTTACACATGTCTTTTATCTTTTTTATATGGTTTTTATCTTTTTCATCAAAATAGTATTCTATGTCCTTTTTTAATTTTTTCTGTAATGGTTTTAAGTTTTCTGCTAACTTTTGTACATACTCTCGTACTTGGTTAACTAATCCTAAAAAGGATTGTAATTTTTTCTTGGTATCTAATAATTCTTTAGAATTAATTATTTTTTGTACTATATGTGTTTGCATTTTTATTCCATTCTTATCTATTTGTATTCCTAGGAATTCTATTTGATTTTTTAATATTTCACCTTTTTTCTACTTAAGCTTATTCCTGATATCTCTATTATATGCATAAATTTTTCTAATAATTTTATATGTTCTTCTTTTGTTCTTGAATAAAGTAGTATATCATCTATGTATACTATGCAATTTTCTAGTTGATTAAAGTAGATATCCATAAAATGTTGATATCTACCTGGTGCGTTTTTATATCCAAAAGGTAGTACATTTCATTCATAAAATCCTTGTGGTACAGTAAATGCTGTTAATTGTTTTGATTCCTCTTCTAGTTTTAGATGGTAAAATCCTGATTTACAATCAAATTTACTAAAATAATTGTATCCTTGTATCTGTCTTACTTTTAGTATTTTGTTTGGTATTGGGTAGTTATATGTTTTAGTTTTTGCATTTAAATTTCTATAATCTATAACCATTCTGCTTTTTCCTCTTTTTTGTTCACTATGTTTATTTACTGTAAATGCTGGACTATTATGTTTACTGTTACTTTCTTGTATATAATTATTTTCTAGTAATTCTTTTATATGCATTTGAAATTCTTTTTGGTCTTCAAAATTATATCTCAGTGGTTTCTGTGTTATTATACTATTTTCATCTATTAGTTCAATTTTTATCTTTGTCTTATGTTTTTCCCATCCTTGTAACGGATTTTCATTATATAATGAATTTAACTTATTTTGTAATGCTTGTATTCTATCTATTGTGAATATTATAATTTCTATTTTGTGATCACTTGGCGTTATATTTTCTAATTTTTGGGTAATTTTTTCACTTCCTTTTATCCATGGTGTATTTTTTCTTACCTTGTTACTAACTCTTTTTGCTCCTACTTTCTTATTACATGGGGTAGTAAACCACCAATGTGTTTTTGTTATGGTATGTGGGTATAGTTTTTCTAAAAAGGGCATTCCTAATAGTATATCCTTATTAGTAAATTCATAACTATACATTTCTTCTATTGTTAATATTTTATCCCATATTTGTATTTTTATGTTTTTAGCCTTATGTGTTATCATACTTCCTTCATTATTAAATCCGGTAACTATTAATGGTGTTTTTAATTTTTCCCATTTATTATCTGGTAAACAGTTATATTTACACATATTTGCTTCTGCTCCTGTATCTATCATAGGTGTGTAGTATCTATTATAATATCCTTCTGCTATAATTTTTGTTAATATATATATTTTTGGCATTATTTTATATCAAAGTTCTTTTAATAATTATCTTCTTATTTTCATAATGTATCATTAGTTGTTTTTCATCTAAATTATAAGGTTTTACTGTTTCTAGCCATCTTATTCCTAAAGTAATATTATCTTTTCCTTGATATATTTTGAATTTTATTTTTATTGGTACTCCTCCAATAATTAATTCTTGTTCTGTACTGTGTTCTATATTTGTCAGTATTCTAGGTAATTCTGTATTTATATTTTCATTTTTATTGATTTCTTCTTCTTTTACTAATTCTCTTGTAATATAGTTTTCAATTTGTCCTGTGTCTATTATTATTAAATACTTTCGTTGATCTAGTATTCCTGTTATATAATATTGGTAAGGTTGTATTTCGTTTATTTTTTGTTCTAATAATTTTGGTTGTAATTCATAGTCTATCCTTCTTGAGGTACTACTTCTTGATGATGATGGTTTATCATAATTTATTCTTTTTGATGTACTTAGTCTTTCTTTTACTATTTCTAAATCTTCTTCAATATCTATTTCTTTATAACTATAATCATTATTATCAATGATAGTGACTATTTTGTCAAAAGGGTTTTCTATCTTAATTCTTTGAATCTTATTTCTAGCCATTATTTTATGTTTTGTTGTTAGTACATATAAATTTTTACATCTTGCTGTAAATACTTTACTGCCTGGTGCTAATTCTATTCCTGACATTTTCCAGTATAATACTAATGATTTATCTATATTTCTATCGTCCAAGGCTACTGAATAATTTGCACTTATTATAAATTTAAATTTTTGGTATATTAGATTTCCTTTAACTGCACTTATTATACTTTTCTCTATAGGGTGAATTATTCTATCATCTGCTAAATATATTTCTATTGGTGTATCTATTCCTTCTCTGAAACATGCTTTTATTAGTATTTCTGTTCCTCCTAGGTGTACGTATTTTATTGGATTCTTAGCCTTTATTTCTTGGATTTCTTTATTTATTATCTTTTTATTTATTATGGGTATTTTAGCTTTTCCTTGAGTATATTTACAGTCTATTATGTGTTCTTTTTGGCTTACTACATAATATTCTTCTTGTTTTATCTTAAAGAAATTTCTTAATTTGGGTACTTCTAGTATTTTATCTATGCTTAAATCTAATTCTTTTCCTTTTATTTGTTCAAACATATTGTTGTCAAATATTATTTTTTGTTCTGTACTTTCACTGTCTTGGTGTTCTTCTTTACTTATTATTCTTATATCTTTCTCAGTCATTATCTGTCTCGTATTCTTTTATCTCATTTTCACTTTCTGTTTTTTCATATTCTGTTAATTCATATATGCTATCGTCATCGTTTAAATCGTAGTCTATATATTCTAGTTGTTTGTATTTTTCATTTTCTATTATTACTTCTGATATTTGTTTTTTAGTTAGATTTCTAGGTATTTTACAATCTCTAGCCAAATGTCCTATTTTTCCACAGTTGTAGCATTTACATTCTGTTTTATTTTTTCTTAGTCCTATGAGGTCTTTTTTGTTTGTAATTTTTTATATAATACCTTTTCCTTGGTTTCTTATACTTGTATTTTGTCCTAAATGGTCTGTATTTTTTGATTCTTTTCTTGTATTTATATTTGTTTGTACATCCAAATTGTGGTGCTGTTTTTGTTGTACAACATGCTAAGTTTTTTATTAAGATTTTTTCCATTTTCATGTCTTCCTTATGTTTTTCACATAATTCTGCAAACCATTTTTGTAAGAATTTTATTCTAGCTCCTAGTGTATCTATTAATCCTGATTCCTGCCATTCTTTAGTTATTTTTGAACTAAAGGGTTCTGGTAATTTCGTGTAATATGATTTTCTTATTTCTCTGCTTTTTTCATTCGTATATAATCCTTTATAGTAATATTCTTGAAATGCACATGTATATTCATCTATATAACTCATTTTACATATACTTAATTTATTTATTAGATTCCTATTTAGTGCCTTGTCTTTTTGTTGTTCATCTATTTCAGTTGTCATGCTACTAAATTCGTTTCTTATTGCCATTTCATATTTGTTTAATATATCTATAGATGTTGTTGCTACTTCATTATTGGGTTTCTTATTATTTCTTAGTGTTTCTAAACTTTCTGCTGATAAGTTTTGTAACCATATTTTTGTTGTTCCTATGAGTGTTCTTTCTATATATCCAGGGGAATCTGCTACTGATATTTTATTATCTATTAGTTGTTTTGAAATATATCCTATCCATAATTGGATTGTTTTATTTGTATCTGCTACACAATCTAGATCTAAGAAGTTATATTGTTCTATGTTTTGCCTAGGTGTCCAGTTCCTATTCAATCTTTTATCCCATAATGTTTTACTTCTATTTTCTCTTTCGTAAGTATAATAAATTGGGCTAGTATCTAATCTTTTTGGGCTTTTAGTTCCTGATGTTCTAGGTTTTTCATCTACATCTTCCACATTAATTTTTATATTATTTTCTTTTTCTATTAGGTTAGTATATGTTTCTGAAGTTTATGAATATTGATCTAGATCTGCTTCTGAATTTTCATTATTTTGTTCATTTATTTCATCTATTCCTATTCTAGGTTGGTCTTCTAATATACTTGTTTCTTCTAGTAATGTTTTAAATTTTTCTATTTCTTCTGTGAGTTTTAATTCTTCACGTTGTTTTTCTCTAGCTTTTAATTTTTCTTCATACAATTGTTTAAGTTTTTCCAATTCTTTTTCTAATTCTTGGATTCTCGTATCTTTTTCTTCTTTAATATGTTGTTTTCTATTTGGGCTTGTTTTTTAATTTTTTCTATTTCTTTTTTCCTATCTATCTCTTCATTTTCTTTATTAATTCTTACCATTGCTATTAAGCTATCTTCTAGTTTTGCCGATTCTTTTTCTAACATTAAATATAATTGATCTCCTATTTTTTTAAATCTCCTTCCTAAGCTTGAGTGTATAATTTTTATTTCTAGTCCTTTTTGACTCATATATTTTTCTTCTTCTAGGGCATATTCTTCTTTATTCATGGTAATTCGTGTTGTAATTTATATTCTAGGCTTTGTAGTTGTCCTTCTAAATAAAATATTTCTTTTCTTTGTGCTATAATTGATGTTTTACATACTCCTACAACTATGTTATAGTTTAATCTCTTTTTTCTAAATTCGATTTCATTTATTATTTCATTTATTTTATTAAGTAGTTGTTGTTTGTACTCTTCATTGTTGTTGATATTGTCTTTCATGTTTTCTTTTTTAGATATTTTATATAATTATATTCTGTTTTTGAAATTAGATCTATTAAATATTCAAGTCTAATATCATCTGTTTTGCTTGAGCTTAATTGCTTATATTCGGGATATAGTATTTTTAATTGCTTTTTTAATTCTTTGACTTTTTTGTGAATATGTCCTTTCTTTGGTCTATGTAGTTTTTTGTTATCCATTATTTGTTATCGGGGTCTTGTGTAAATATTTTATTGTAATATTTATTTTTTAATGGCTCTATCCTTTGTATTTCTTTTATGTTTTCTAGTGCATATTCTAAATGTTCTAGATTTCTTTCTCTTATGTAATCACTTATATTAGTTTCTAACAAAATTACTAATAGTCTTATATTTTTCATAGTTTCTAACCAATATTCCATATATTCATAGTTTATCATTATTAATCTGAATTTATATTTAGTTCATATAGATCTATAATATCTGAATCAAGGGTTCTGAGTGTATATATGATAAGTATTTTATATCTATGATCTTTATCCAGTAGGTACGAATTTATCTTTTGAATGTTTTCTAAACATAATATTCCCTCTAATCTCTTTAGGTATTATTAGAAATTATTCGGTTATTATAACGTTACTTGGAATAATCTTTTTCGGTCACTACTATGCGTTTTCAGCTTTGATCAGTTACCCTAACATCGCTTCAACTTTGTGTACTCCCCTAAAACGGCTCTCTTGGCCTCACCGGTTTCCACCTTAGGATGGCATAGTCTGGGCTTACTTATTCTCAGCTTACTGGCCTCGTACATAGCAAACTTAATCAAGATTTATTCATTATAACGGCATAATAAGTAGATAATATCACATAATACTTAGGAGATTATAAGGAAAGGTTGTATTTCGTTTATTTTTTGTTCTAATAATTTTGGTTGTAATTCATAGTCTATCCTTCTTGAGGTACTACTTCTTGATGATGATGGTGTATCATAATTTATTCTTTTTGATGTACTTAGTCTTTTGTTATGGTATGTGGGTATAGTTTTTCTAAAAAGGGCATTCCTAACATAGATAAAATACTAGAAGTACCCAAATTAAGAAATTTCTTTAAGATAAAACAAGAAGAATATTATGTAGTAAGCCAAAAAGAACACTAAAATACCCATAATAAATAAAAAGATAATAAATAAAGAAATCCAAAAAGTCAAAGAATTAAAAAAGCAATTAAAAATACTATATCCCGAATATAAGCAATTAAGTTCAAGCAAAACAGATGATATTAGACTTAAACCATATGAGCAGCTAAACAACTATAGTAAAACACTGTAGCAATTAAGTTGGAATGTCTTTAGAGACACTTTCCTAACCCAAGACAATCATAGGAAGAAAGGAATAATTCTTATCAACAAATGTTTCATGTGTAAGCATGACAATGAAATAGTAAACCATCTCTTTTTGTACTGCCCTATAACAATTGAATTATGGAATTTATTTATGCTCTTTAACTAAAAAAATATATTTTTCTCTCTTGTAACCTTGCATCTTCTTGATATTTTTCTAATATGATTTGATTAGCTTACAAAAAAATCCACAATCTAGCAGCTAACTAAACACAACAACCATAAAAATATCTTAAACAAAAACAACAATGACACCAAGCGCAGTAATTTTAGAAACAAAAATGCAATATAATTTATATGAAAAATAAATAGAAAATTACAATTAAAATGTCACTTCAACCACCAAAAGAAAGGAAAATACAATGAATAATATTATATACAACACATACTTCTATAATTCTTGGAATCACTTAACTTTAGTATAATAAAGAACATACCAGATTGATCTAAAGTAAGCAGAAATCAAAATTATCTAAGGTAAGCAAAAACAGAACTTCTAAGTTGCTTACTTTAGGCAATTTTGATTTCTGCTGACAAGCAAAAAATACTTTCACTTTATGTGCAAATAAAAGTATTTTTATATTAGAGGGAGCAGTTCTCGACAAAATAAATTCAAATATTGATAGAGAAGAACTTCAAGAGGGAGTTGGCCACTCAAAATAGAGTGCTAATGAATAAACAATTTATGTGGAAATACTTACTGAAATCCTTGTGCTAAGGAATATGACAGATTAAAAATCTCTTTGGAGATGCTTTAATAAAGACAATTCACAACATAGTTTCTTTGTCATCTAATTTTATACAATATCAGATTAGACCTACTAATTCGAATAAGCTGGTTATACAATTGAAAACCCATAAAAATTTAGAGTAGTTAATAAAATTCAACCAATTCATCTTCATAGAATAAAATCACAATAATAGTCCTACCAAAATTTATTTCCCATTCAAGAGAATAATGCAGCCCTAAAAACAAAAAATTAAAAGAAACTCTCAAATATATCCTTTGTTGTAACACCCTGAATGTTTCTAAGATCAAATTTCAAGCTTGAGGGAAGAAATTAGACAAAAATGGATGTTTGGTGCAGAAAAATTCGTGGGATGACTCATTTAGTCAAGTTTGGTGGTAACGGACGACCTGAAGAGTCGTCTCTCCTGGAAATGACTTGTTAGGTGGGTCATTGGGTAGAGGCTAGGGTCCTAGATAAAGTCTCAGGCAGTGGAGGTGACGGATCGTAGGCCATGACTCGTCATGGCAGACCACGACTTGTGAAGTGAGTCGTGGGTTATGTTGGAGAAATTTCGAGGAGTTGGGTAGTTTACTCCACGACTCTATCCCCATGAGTCGTTACCTGACCCCACGACTCGTGGGGTGCCTCGTGGCGCCCGGCGGGGTGATTTTGCCTCCATTTTTCAGGGGCATTTTCGTAAAATCCTATATTCCTAATTTTTAAACTATGTCATTTTGAGTATTATTCGGGATGTTTTTAAGGGTTTCTTCAAGTCTAAACTCTCATTCTGTCAAGATACCTCTCAAAGCCCTTCTTCCTCCTCTCCTCTCAAGATCAAGGATTTCACCAAAGTGTTCGTCAAAGCTTCAAGGGAAATTTTAAGTAGGGTTTCTTCTACCAGGTATGCGGGCCTTTCAACAAGGATAATCTTCCATCCTTGTGCCACCAAATATTTTTATCAAAAGCCCAATTTCAACAAATTTAGAAAAGCATGGACTAGGGTTTGTGTAACATTTTCTTTGAATGCTAAAATCTACAGTGATTATGAATTAATTAGGGATATAAATTTATGGGTTGTCTTGAATGGTGGGTTAGATGATGGAAATGCATGAGTATAGAGTGTTCTTCATAAATTGTCTTGAGCATTGAATGTGATTTTATTATTTTTCACTTGATTATCATAGTAACTCGTGTCCATGTTTAAAATATGTGAATATCGTATGATTATCCCCAATAACCTGATTATGCCATTGAAAACTATGTTGAGATGAGTTTAGAGTTATGGGCTTGAACAATTCAAGGTAAATTATGTAGTATCATTGTGTGTTTGATGGAATTGATTGGGTATGAGGTGAATATATGATAATGGCCTAATTATTGCATCTTTCTCATGAATTGGAGTAAATTATGAAATGGGTATTATGAAATGAAAACATATGTTTCTCCCATGGTTTTTTTGTAAATGATGAGGTATGAGTTAAATGTATGGGTTGTCCGTAAATCTAAATAAATGAAGAAATGTGTCTACGATAATGTATGAATTGAACCTATGGACCTTGCATGACCCTATGATATATGTTGAATTAGATGAATTCGGAACTTGAATGTCATGAAATACAATGCATAATGTGAATCTATAGCATGCTCGTCAGTGCAAGATGCTTGAGAAAATATTGATTTGACTCCATGACAATGTAATTATGATGATAAAGCATGAGAATGATATTTCAAACTATTGGGCTTGTGTTTAATTGAATGTATCCCTAATCCTATCGAAACGAATGTTGTATGATGAAATCAGTAAATATTTCTCGTCTCTGATTAGTTATTGCAATTTATATTAGCCTTAGTCAGTCGAGATTCTCTTTAGCTGAGAATGTTTTCCCTAGTCAGTCGGGATTCTCTTTAACTGAGAATGATTTTCTTAGTCAGTCGGGATTTTCTTTATCTGAGAACACTTCCCTCAGTCAGTCGGTATTCTCTTTAGTTGGTAATTCCCCAAAAACTCAAGGGCTAGACCCGGGACTTAAATAAGAAAATCTGGAAAATCTGCAGAAAGTGTCTCAGGATGGCTCACCTAACGAGTCGTTGCGAGACCTAACGACTCGTTAGGTCAGTTGTGGGAAGGAGGAATTTGAAGTGTGAAGTGACAAACAATGTACCCAATGAGAGATCCCAAGAGTCGTGGTCACTGATCATGACCTGTTAGGTCATTTGTGAGTAGGTCGGTCAGGAATTCAATAATTGGGTAGTGTACTAGACAGATGGTGACCACGAGTCATGGTCACCTGTAATGACTCATTAAGTCCCCCGTTACTAGCCCTAGTCAATTGTTAGGAAGTGCACCTAACGAGGGTCACCACGAGTCGTGGTCACTGACGATGACCCGTTAGGTGGTTGTGTTGTTTAGTAACTTCCTATTTTCCTAAGCTTTACACTACGTCATTTTGGAAGTAATTTCAAACTTATAGAGGGTTTGGATGGTTCCTTTCGTCATTCCCATGTTTATTCTCAGAAAAACATCAAAAGTTCTCTCAAGAAACTCTCAAGAAGGATTAGGGTATTCCTTCATT
This sequence comes from Datura wrightii, assembly GCA_035772735.1. Classification (NCBI taxonomy): domain Eukaryota; kingdom Viridiplantae; phylum Streptophyta; class Magnoliopsida; order Solanales; family Solanaceae; genus Datura; species Datura wrightii. The sequence continues at coordinate 1,777,643 of JASDFA010000014.1, read as the reverse complement.
GCAGTAGTTCGAATCTTCTTCTCCGGGAAAGTTTTAGTTAGGTATGTGGGAATTCAACAAGGGAATTATTCTTCCCTTGTGTCCCCCAAAACCCACTCTTAGTTTCTCTTTCAGTTTTAGCCTTGAGTTTCCTAATACGGATAAATTTCAATATTATATTTCGTTAATTTCATATGGAATAATATCCATGTACATTGTTCATGTAATCTTCATCAGTCCTAATTAAATTGTCAATATTTGTGTAAAAGAGAATTAAAGCCCTATATTCTTGAGTGAAGATTATTTGATTATTAAATCCCATCTAGTGAAGGAAGTATGTTTTTGACTGAATTTTCTTTAAATTCTTACTATATGTATATGATGAGCAAATATTCCATTAGTAAGAAATAAATTAGTCTTGTTAGATGAGATTTCTTTAATTCTTGATATTTTGCCATATTATGGAAATTCTTGTGTTGTTGGAATGAGTGGAGTTCTCTATTAGCTGCTATATAGTTCAGTTCGACTTCAGTCTTTTCCCGAGGTGTCAGTGGTGCCTCCATGTTATTAGAATCAGACTCAGAATCCAGTCAATTGGTCCATTAGGTGGTCATGACATTTTAGATATATAGCTCTGACTAGCCCCAGGACACCAGTTCCATTTATAGATTATTCTTAGAATGTTACGACGCTTCCAAATAAGCAGCTCTGATCAGTCTAGAACCCAGTTTAAGAATTTGGTCTGATAAGACTCTCAGGGTACTTTCAGTTATACGTCCCTGACTAGTCTTGGACCCCAATTTCGAGCTATCAGCCTAGTAGTTCAGTATAGATTTTCTAGTGGGAGTAGGCCTTAGCACCTAGTGGGTCAGGGTTCCAACACCTAGGTTCCCAGAACTACATTTCCAGCATGGGTTATAGTATTACATGGCCTGATTGGCCCCAGATTTTTATCATCACCCGATTCATGCCTTTATACCCTGGCTAGGTATATTGGATCCTACCGGTGGGGTGTATACTTCAGACTCCACGTCTGGCTCATGTGGTTATATGTTGATTAGAGACTCTCTCACTAGTCAGTTCAGTTCTAGTTCTATTAGTTTAACTCAGTTTAGTATAGTATTTCTGACTCAGAACTCCCAGATTACGACATGTATTTTACCATCAGACAGGGTCATCTTTGCCATTTCAGTTTATATTAGTAGTTTAGTTCAGTTTACTTATTGGTCATTGTGTGTCATTTATGTGCAGACTTTATATTCAGTTATGCTTTCTCCTACTTACTCAGTACAATCAAAGCACTGACACATACTTTTATGTTGATCATTTCATGATACAGTTGCAGGTTCTCAGATTTAGCACCATTAGTCGCCACAGTTCAGAACCTCCACCTTAGCAGTTGAAGTGTGACTCCTCATCATTCGAAGGCCTTATTTCATTTCTCTCAGTTAGTTCATTATTGTTAGCTAAACTTAGAGTTAGTTGGGGGCTTGTCCCAACAACTCATCAGTTAGAGGGCTTTCAGACATAACATTAATTTCATACTTCAGACGTTCTTAAACTTTATGATTTCATTTTTATTTTCATAAATTCTTTTATGCTAGTATTTCAAAGCTTCCTCTCTATATTTTTTATTCAAAATACCAATGTATGATAGACCAGGGGTTGACATGGGGTCACTTGTGGCTTCAAGTACCGTGTTACACCCAGGGTGTAGACTCGGGGCATGAAAAACTTTGTATAAGAGCACTAGGTTTAGAGTATCCTCGGAATGTTTGAAATATGCATCAAGGAGAGTCCTTGTCATGGGTGTGAAGTGCGCCACACTTATGATGAGGAGGCTATGTGAAGTTATTAGGAAAACTCTATTTTTTTCATACTCATTATCGTGCATTAAAGTTCAATTCCAGAAACATCCTTCTAACTCATGTTATGTTTCATTTTAGTGAATCATTCCTCCCAGAAGAGGTAACGAAAGAAGGGCCAGTAATGCTAATAGACCTACTCCACCAACCCCAACAGCCGCTCAAGATGATTCGCTGTCTACTGCCGTATTGGGGGCGGCCATTCAACTGCTAGCCCAAACAGTCACCAACCAAGTGAACTAGCAGGTGGTGCCGATGAATACCAATAGGTATGCAATAGATGGGAGGGTGCGTGACTTCACTCGTATGAACCCTCCATCTTTTAAAGATCCAAAGTAGGGGACGCTCCCCAAGAGTTCATGGATGAGATCAACATGATTACCTGTATTACAGGTGTTAGCTTCTCTGAAAGTGCGTACTTGGCTACCTACCTGATAAAAAGGGTAGCTTAGGTCTGGCATGACCAGTGAAAAGAGGGGCAGTCAGTGGGAGCAGGACCAATGGAGTGGAAAGAGTTCCACACAACTTTCTTGGATAGATTTTTCCCTCAAGAGCTCAGGGAAGCAAAGATGACAGAGTTTCTGATTTTGAGACAAGGATATATAATAGTGGAGGAGTATGCTCTGGAGTTTACTAGGCTGTCTAAGTACACTCCAGAGATGGTAGCTGAGCCAAGGGCTCGCATGTTGAAATTTGAATGGGTTATCGAATCTAGTCCTGAAGGAGTGTAGGATAGCGATATTGATTAATGATATGGACTCTCCAGCTTTATCGTCTATGCCCAGTAGATTGAGGTTCAAAAGCTTAATGATATGCTCCAAAAGAACAAACGGGCAAGGACTAGCCAGTCATATTACGACTATCAGAGGTCTAGTTGTAGTAGCCGCCCATAGAAGCAGCAACAACAACAACAACAGCAGTAGAGAGCCCCAACACCCAGTTCAACCAGTGCCCCAACCTTTCGGTCCAACCAAGATCGGAGAGGTGGGTCATCTGGCACTCAATCTCAGACCCACGAAATTGAGAACAAGTATCCAGCTTGCCCTAAGTGTGGCAAGAACCACCCAGGAGAGTGCCTTCAGGGTCGAGAGTGTTGTTTCAGTTGTGGACAACTCGAAAACTAACTCAGGGAATGCCCATCAGTCGGGCGAGGGAGATACAATCTACCACATCATCAGCTCCAGCAGGTCGACCAACCTAGCAGGCTTACACATCAGGTACGGATGCCGATAAGCACCAAAACCGTTTCTATGCTCTGTCTTCCCGTTAGAATTAGGAGACTTCACTTGATGCAGTCACGAGTATGTTACGTCTCTTTAATCTAAACGTGTATGCCCTCCTATATCTAGGAGCCTCTCTTTCATTCGTGACTCCCTATGTATCAGTCCAGTTCAATATTCTCCACCCCAGTTGGCGAGTCAGTTAGAGCCATCCGGGTGAGTAGAAACTGCCCAGTCTCAGTACTGAATAAAGTCATCCCACCTGACCTTATAGAGTTAGACATGATCAATTTTGACCTTATCCTTGGCATGGATTGGTTTCACTCCTTCTATGCCTCAGTTGATTGTAGAAATAGAGTTCTCAAGTTCTAGTTTCCAAATAAACCAACGTTAGAGTGGACAGGCAGAAGTTCAGCGCCTAAGGGTAGGTGTATTTCAAACCTTAAGGCCTAGAAACTCATCTCCAAGGGATGTATCTATCATCTATTTTGGGTCAGGATTCAAACTCTGAGACCCCAATTATCTAGTCAGTTCCAGTATTTAGTGAGTTCCCAGATGTATTTCCTAAGGATCTTCCTGGAGTTCCCCTGAACGTGAAATAGACTTCAAGATAGACCTTCTCCCAGGTGCTCAACCCATCTCCATCCCTCCTTATAGAATGGCTCCAGCTGAGCTTAAGGAGTTGAAGGAACAACTAAAAGATTTTATAGACAAGGGTTTTATTAGACCCAACATTCTCTCCCTGGGGTGCTCTAGTGCTATTCGTGCGTAAGAAGGATGGTACCTTAAAGCATAGATTACCATCATCTGAACAAAGTCACAGTCAAGAACAATTATCCCCTACCCAGAATTGATGACCTATTAACCAAATTCAAGTAGCCAACTATTTCTCAAAAATCGATCTCAGGTCAGGATATCATCAACTAAGGGTTAGAGAGTGTGACATATCGGAAACAACATTCAGAACTCGGTATGGTCACTGTGAATTTGTGGTAATGTACCTCGGGCCTAACAAACGCCCCAGCAGCCTTCATGGACTTGATTAATAGAGCTTTCAAGAAGTATCTGTATATGCTCATCATTGTATTTATCGACGACATTCTAGTATACCCCAAAAATGAGGAAGAGCATGCAAATAACTTAAGATTAGCATTGCATACACTCAGGGACCGCCAGTTGTTTACCAAGTTAAGCAAGTGAGAATTCTAGTTAAAGTCCGTGAAAGATTGGCCCAGACCTACCTCTCCTACTGAAATCAGGAGTTTCCAGGGTTTGGCGGGTTATTACAGATAGTTTGTGGAAGGTTTCTCCTCTATAGCATATCCTCTGACTAAGTTAACTCAGAAGAAGGTGAAATTTCAGTGGTCGGATGAGTGTGAGAAGAGTTTCTAGGAGTTGAAGACTCAACTCACTACTGCTCCAGTTCCGACCCTGCCAGAAGGAACTGATGGATTGGTTGTTTATTGTGATGCTTCCAGGGTTGGTCTCGGATGTGTTCTGATGCAGCGGGGAAAAGTGATAGCCTAAGCCTCTAGAATACTCAATATTCATTATAAGAACTATCCAACTCATGACTTGTAGTTGGTAGCAGTGGTGTTTGCACTAAAAATATGGAGGCATTACTTATATGGGGCTCACCTAGATGTGTTTACAGATCATAAAAGTCTTCAGTATGTGTTGAGTCAGAAGAATCTTAATCTGTGTTAGAGAAGGTGGTTGGAGTTGCAAAAGGATGTTCACAGACTATCACGGTTAGGGGTGCAGTTGGTGGATTCAGCCGAAGGTGGTGTGGTAATGCAAAATGGGTCGGATTCATCCTTGGTAGTTGAGGTCAAGTCCAGACAGGATGGGGATCCCATCCTGCTTAAGCTTAAGTGAGCAGTTCTCAAAAAAGAAATAGAAGCTTTTTCCCAAGGGGGAGACGGGGTGCTCCGTTTCCAGGGTAGGTAGTGTGTACCAAATGTTAGTGAGTTGAGACAGTAGATATTGGCTGAAGCACACAGTTATAGATATTCCATTCACACCCTAGTGCTACTAAGATGTACCATGAATTACGGGATATTTACCGGTGGAACGACATTAAAACAGATATCTCTAAATTGTAGTTAGGTGCCCGAACTACTAGCAAGTTAAGGTGGAACACCAGAGACCAGGAGGTATGACTCAAGATATCAGTATAGCCACATGGAAGTGGGAAGATGTAAATATGAATTTCATTACGGTTCTACCTCGGACTCGTCGGCACCATGACTCAATCTGGGTAGTAGTAGACCGGACGACTAAGTCAGCACATTTCCTCCTAGTCAAAACCACAAACTCAACTGAGGATTTTGCCAGACTATACATCCAAGAGCTAGTCAGACTTAATGGGGTGCCTTTATCTATCATTTCAGATAGAGGGACTCAGTTCACCTCATGGTGTGTAACATCTATTCCTTATCCAACTCAATGAGATGGATGAGTTTCATCTTAGGGCTTATAAAAGCGCAATCTTATATAAGGAAAAGATGAAACTTTAATACAATTGGGAAATTTAAAAAATGAAATTCAATTATGGAGATCTAGTGTTGCTATTCAACTCTAGACTTCACTTGCTACCTTGAAAGTCTAAGTGGTCAGGCCCCTTTAAAGTGGTGCAAATGTTTCATGCATGGAGTAACCAAGCTTGAATTGTAAGATGGAATAAGATTCAAAGTTAATGGGTAACGAGTCAAAAAGTGTTTTGGGACACCAGAAAAGGTAAGTGTAATTAAGGTGGTGTATCTTGATGATGTTTTACTAATCAAGACACTCACATCATATCATGTTGTCAAATCAGGTGTTGCTTGCGAGGCAACCCAAGAGATATCTTTATGAAGTCTGAGTAATCAAGATACCCGCATCGTGTCGCGACTTTAATTTAGGCGCTGCTTTGGAGGCAACACAATAATATCTTGTATGTTCTATGTTGTATTTTGTTTTTCTATTTTTTTAGGGAAATCTTGATGTTTGTTGGACTATGCAGAGAACAAATACCAAAAGCTAGAAATTTCACCAGTGGTGAAACACGAGTGATTCTATGTATCATGTACTCTTAGCCATTGCGTGGATCAACTTGTTGTTTTGGAAAAATTAGTCCCCTGTTACCCAAACGTAGACCCGAATCACAACACGGGACAAGGAACCCCGAGAGGCCCCAAGTCGACTCATGGCATAAGCATACATCTAACTTCAATCACTTTAAGTGGAAGACTTAAACATAGAGCATAGTGGAAACGTAAAAATAACATGACATATCATAACAAGAGGAATCACCTAGACATTCACAAGAGGAATTCTACATATTATCTGAAAGCTTCTACTACATACGATGGTCCGATGGGACAACACCCCCAACTAACCAGAACAAATATTGAAACATAAAATAGAATGAATGCCTGTCAAATGGCCCTTGGAACATGAGGACTCACTAATAGATGAAAGTACACTCTGAGATGATCTAGATATGAGGATGAGACTGAGAGACAGAACCTGTATCATGAAACGATACAACATAGAAAGTATGCAATCAGTACTTGGAATGTACCTAGTATGCAAGGTATGTAAAACGGACATTTAAAATACACGAGAACTTATGAAAACATCATAAGAGTGGGACATCATGCTTTAATCATAAACATAATAATGTAACATAAGGCTCAAGGTTTTAAATCATTCATAAACCGTTCATTATCATAATTATAAAGAAACTTTATCAAATCATCACTTGAGCCAATATCGTAAACATGGAAATCCATAAAACATGCATAACAATGGGAGGAATCATAATAACCGACATCATCATGTTAGAGCCTTTCATGATACCCCAACTATCTCACTCAAGTGGGCAGAGTCGCCCCTGGATTACCAGGCGAGGGACGTGCATTATGTGATATCACGAAAAGAGGGGATCATTATCATTGTAATGTATCATTATAAACCCACGGTGGCACGTGGTTATGAGACATCGACGTAGTCCTTTGAACGTCGGGCTGCTTGGTATTGGACACAACTCCCAAAAATATGCATAATAGGCTCATATGTAAATCAACAACATCATTCATTAAGATTCATGGCTAAAATAATCATTCATCATTCATTGATCCCCATAAAACATGATAAGTAAATAATCAAAGGCCCTTTAGTTGGCCAACATCATTAATTGATAAATCATGAAATCCATTTTATAAACCGTAATCATTCTTCATCATGTGGGAATTTCTCAATACTTTATCATGCTTTACAATAATCAATTCATTCGAAAACATGTTTAAACATTGGGTAACTTGAAAACATGCTTTTCATCATCATTAGTTCATAAATCATAAAGCCCATGCATACTTTAAGGTCATGAATATAACTAGTAATTCATCAAATCATGTTGGAAATTTGAATAATTTCATATTTCAAATCATAAATCATGTTGGATTCGTAAATATAAACATTTTAAGAGAAGATCATAAATTAATTCATCATAAATCATGCATGATTAGGCATAGTTGAATAGAAATAGAAATGGATAATTCTATAAGTAAAGTAAATTGTAAAATCTGATCAAAATCCATAAATTGTGATGATATTCACAAATCATAAAATCCCTTAGCAAATCATAAAAGTTTCTCAAGAATTGAATTAAAACCCCAACAGATTTTTGATTGATTTTCGAAAATTAATAGAAAATGGGCATGGCTGTGAATGGAAACACTCTTTTGTAACCCTACATATCTGGGAAAGATCAGATTCTAATGTTCTTGAATGACCAAGAATGAATTGATAGGGAAAAGCTTGAAGAATAGCTTGTTCTCTCTAAAATTCTCTTAGTATGCATTCATGGAAATGATCTATGCAATAGGGACTTAACCTATCTTAAAATGCCCAGAAAAATATATGAAACGACATAGTTTAGGGTCTTATAGAATAGAAAGGTTGAAAATACCCTTAATGAATTTATCTTGAAAATCTGCACAGGTTAACAAACGGGTGTACCAACGAGTCATTGGAAGCTACTACGACTCATGGTATGGCTCGTCGTATGCACTTCCCAGGCCTTGCTTTCGGAATCAAACCACAGCTTGATAGGGCGACTCATCCTTTGGTCCAACGGATCATTGAGTCGATCATTTCTTGCCCCTCAGAAATTTCTAAACTTCCTCTCAATGAGTCTCACCTCTTTGTTGTTTCCACCAACTGGTCATGGTGTCAGTCTGTTAAATCCACTGGGAATTTTACCATGTAGACAATGACTGTTGACAACGAGTTGTTGTTACTCATGACGGGTAGTTGGGTGACCCGTTACTTTCCCAAATGCTAAAGTCCACCTCTCACACCGACTACAAATGATGACTCGTTATTTCCCACAATGAGTTGTTACATCAGTTGTTGCTTCCACTACTACCCGAACTTATGAAACAATGAATGGTAACAATGGCTCTTGGTTTCTAACCACGAGTCGTTACTCCTCTCGTCCTATGATGTTTTTTTCCAATTTCAGCAGTTTTCAACTTTTAACTCCCGGGGGTACACTTAGGCACTTTCGAGGTGTTACAATATCTCCCCCGTGGGAATATTCGTCTTCAAATGTAGGAAAGAAGCATAAAATAGAAACATGCAATTATCATATTCAAATACTAATCATTTATACCGACAACTAACGGAATGACTACCTTTGATTCATATCACACAGCTGAATTGATTTCATGCTTCACATACACATCCACATACATAAAAGAAACTTGAACACATGATTTGAACGTGAAGAATAAATAGAGTTATAGGGCAAAACTGGTACCTCAAGTTGGAATTGAGCCGGTAGAGAATAAGTGTGGGTATCTAGCCATCATATCCGCTTCGGCTTCCCACGTAGCTCTTTCAATATGTTGATTCCTCCATAACACTTTAACTAAAGCTAGTTCCTTGTTCCTTAGCCTCTGAACCTCATAATCAAATATTTCCACCGGAACTTCCTCATAACTAAGGCTATCTCTTACACCAAAGTTGTCCACTGGGACTATTAGAACTGGATCTCCCAAACATTTCTTCAAATGCGATACATGAAACATAGGATGCACGGAAGATAACTCTAAGGGAAAGTCCAACTCATACGCTACCTTACTAACTCTTCTCATAATTCGGTAGGGACCAACCTAATGGGGAGTGAGTTTTACTTTCTTCCCAAACCGCATGACTCCATTCATAGGAAATACCTTCCAATCGTCCACCTCGAACTCCAACTCTCTCCTCCTCACATCACTGTATGACTTTTGATGACTCTAGAGTGGTTTTCACCCTGTCCCTTATCAACTGAACATTCACCATAGCCTCATGAACCGAATCTAGCCCTATCATTGTTGCCTTACTAATATCAAACCATCCAATGGGCGATCTACATCTCCACCCATAGAGAGCCTCGAACGATGCCATTAGGATACAAGAGTGATAGCTGTTATTGTATGCAAACTCGATTAGGGGAAAGTGATCATCCCAGCTACCTTTAAATTCCATCATGCAAGCTCTCAAAATTTCCTCTATATCCCTTGCAAATCACCGGCTCTTTGGGGTAGGAGTTCTGGATTTTGTGGGAAACATTTCTATTGGACTATTTAGCTTGTTGCTTCATTTTGTTATGCTTCTAGGAAGTAGAGGTTGAAAAACACTCCTACTATCTTGGATAAGAGTATTATAAAGGAAGGGTAGGTAATCTTGCCTTTAATTTCTATAAGTTGGTGGATGAAAATTTGGAAAGAATTTGTGATTTGTATGTTGACATGTTGTAGCTTAGTTTTTGCGTTCTTATGGTGTGTTGCTGCATTCTGGTGCATTTTTTGGCAAAGCATTTGTAGGACAATACTCTCATCTTTAAATAATATATCTCCATGTAAAGGTAAGCAATCTTCCCATTGACTTCGATGAGAATTGTGAAGGAAAACTTGGAGAAAGTTGTGATTTATGTGTGATCTTGTTGTGTGTTCTTGTGTTGTGTTGCTACCCAATGTTTCCCAAAATTTTGTGGAGGTAATTAGATAATTATTGTGGTTGAAAGATGAAGTTGAAACGGGCTTAAAGTAAAAGCTTGAAAAGAAGGTTGTTTGCAAGTTAGAGTTGGCGTATTAAGAAATGTAAGGTGCCCATTCGTCCTTCTTTGCGCATGATTAAGTTGGTAAGTTGATATCAGCTGAATGTGCTTTTGTATATGATAAAATTAGTATCTTGAGATATTCCTAAAGTCATGAGTTGTATATTGAAATGAGATTAAAGTGTTGAGATTGTAGTTTGTCGATCAGACGACTGAAATGTAATTATCATATTGTTGTTGTCATAGCTATAAATTGAGTTTAGAGACCCCTCTGCATGGGCACTATTAGTTGATCCTTTACATTATTTCATATATGTGATGTTAATCTTGTTTAAGGTTATGGTTTCCATGTGAAAGGTAGTAAAAAGGGTAAGACAACAATGCATGAATGAAGCCTAAGTTAAGAATAATGCTAAGCCTTGCGAGGGTAAAGAAGTTTGTCAAAATGGTGATCTGGATTTATTTTTTGTCCAATAATCCCCGACTATTATACATATAACAATACATCATAGCTGTAGATTTTTTTTCAATTCTCTTGTTAACAAATACATCTCGTCATATTCATATTACTTAATATAATTGTCCACCCTCTTATGTTATGTTTTGAGGTACATAAGGAGAAGGGGAGATTTTATGTTTCCTCTCCCTTAAACTAAGCCATAATTTTTCATGTTTTTGAGTCCTAAGTTAAGCGAGGTTGATTCTAAGTATCTAACGATGAGTCCGAGCACTCTAAATTTAAGTCTAAGTATTCTAAGGTATGTTGAAGCATCTTAAATAAAACCTAAATATCCTAAGTCAATCTAAGAGCTCTAAATGAGTTCGAGTATTCAAAAGACAATTCCATGCATTCCGAGTAGAGTCCAAGAACTCCAAGTTGAACTTAAGTTGAGTTTGAGAATTTTAGTTGAATCCAAGTATTCAAAAGAGGAGTCTTGGTATTCCAAGTTGGATCTGAGTATCTATTGTTGACTCCAAGAGTCTGTTAGTCATGTTAAGTTCTAAGTTTCTCGAATTCTTAAATATATGTTAAAGCTTCTGCATCAATCTGGTCCGATCAACGTAGCCTCACCTAGCTTAAACCATCCAATAGGTGATCTACACCTCCGCCCATAAAGAGCGTTAAATGGAGCCATCTGAATGTTGGAGTGATAAATGTTATTGTAGGCAAACTTGATGAAAAGTAAGTGATCATCCCAAATACCCTTGAAATCAATCACGCACGCTCTAAAAATATCCTCAAAAGTTTGAATGGTCTGCTCAGCCTGACCATTTGTCTGTAGGTGAAAAGTTATGCTAAGCTTTACCTATGTACCAATGCCTTTCTGAAATGACCTCTAAAATTAAGAGGTGAAATGAATACCCTTATCAAAGATTAATGACCGTGGGACTCCATGCAACTGAACCAACTCACAAATGTACAATCTAGCATGATCCTAAGCTGAATCGGTAGTTTTGACTGATAGGAAATGGGCTAATTTGGTCAACCTATCCACAATCACCCATATAGAGTCATACTATTGGCATGTACGAGGCAAGCCTGTAATGAAATCATAATTATCTCTTCCCACTTCAAAGTAGGAATGCTAATATCCTGAAGCATACCTTCGGGTCTTTGATGCTCAACCTTCACCTATTGTTAATTCGGACATTTGCCCAGAAACTCTGCTATGTCCTTTTTAATGCCATTCCACCGAAGACTTCCCATAGGTCATAGTATATCTAGGTGGAACCTAGATGGACAGAGTACCGAGAGCCATGAGCCTCGCTCAACATCCGCTCTCTCAAGCATCTACAGTCGACACACACAATCGGTCCTTATATTGAAGTATACCATCTCCCCCTTAGGAAAAAACCTTCACTTTCTGATTCTAGACTACTTCCTTTAGCTTCACTAGGATAGCATCCTCATCTTTCCTAGCTTTGAATTTAGTTTCTAATGAAGATTTCGACCCATTCTTAACAACACCACCACCATCCATCAGATCTGCAAGGCGAACCCCTCCACAAGAAAGCCTATGGACATCCTTCACCAACTCCTTTCTGTAATTCTCGACACGAGACACACTCTACTAAGATCTACATTAGCCTTGCTTGGATGATAAAGGACACTCATGTCATAATCCTTGAGAAGCTCTAGCTATCTCCTTTACTGCAAGTTCAGGTCCTTCTGAGTGAACACGTACTGGAGGCTCTTGTGGTTCGTGACACACATCCACATACACCCTATACAAATAGTGCCTCCAAATCTTTAAAGTAAAAACCACTGCTGCCAACTCTAGGTTATGCGTCAGATAATTCTTCTCACGAGTCTTAAGCTATCTAGAGGCATATGCAATGACCTTGCCATGTTTTATCAGCACACAACCAATACCAACCTTAGAAGCATCACAATACACAAAAAAATCTTATGTGCCCTCCGGTAGGGTCAATATTGGGGCTGAAGTCAAGTCTTTAACGATAGAAAACTCTACTCACAAACATCCAACCACCAAAATTGGACCTTCTTCTAGGTAAAATTAGTCAATGGTGTTGCAATGGATGAAAATCCCTCTATGAACCTCCTGTAGTAGCTAGCTAATCCCAAAAAGCTCCTAATATCTATAGGACTGACAGGTCTGGGCCAATTCTTTACTGCATCTATCTTTTGATAGTCCATTTGCACAGCCTCACTAGATACCACATGACCAACGAATCCTACTGAGTTTAGCCAATACTCAAACTTTCTGAATTCAGCAACCAACTAGCGATCGTTGAGAGTTTGAACATAATCCTCAAATGAGCGGCATGCTCCTCCTCGCTGCAAGAATATATGAGAATATCATTTATGAAAACAGTCACAAACATATCCAAATACAGCTTGAACACCCTATTTATCATGACTATAAAAGCTGCAGGAGCATTCATTTGTCCAAAAGACATAACTACGAACTCATAGAGACCATACCAAGTGTTGAAGGCTTTCTTCAATGTGTCACTCTCCCTAACTCTGAGCTAGTGATTGCCGGATCTGAGCTCTATCTTAGAAAGCATTTATCACCTTGAAGCTGGTCATCAATCCTAGGAAGAGGATTCTTGTTCTTGATTGTAACCTTGTTCAACTATCGATAGTCAATGCACATCTTAAGGAAACCATCGTTCTTTCAAATTAAAAGAACTGCAGCACGCCATGGGGACTTACTAGGCGTGATGAAACTTTTATCTAGGAGTATTTCAACTGCACTTTTAACACTTTTAGCTCGACTGGAGCCATTCTATAAAGAGGAATGAATATAGGTTTGTGTATCAAGGAGAAGGTCAATACTAAAGTCAATCTCCCACTCAGCTGGGACTCCTACTAGATCATTAGGGAACACCTCCGGATACTCACATACGATAGGAACTAATTGAAGAGTCGGGGTCTCGGACGTAGCATCCTTAACCCGAACTAGAGTTTACACACAACCATTGGAGATCATCTTTTTGGCCTTGAGATAGGAGACAAAGCAGACTACATGAACAGCTGAACTACCTCTCCTCTCTAGGACTAGTTTACCTGAAAATTGAAACTCTACTGTAGGGGTTCTAGAATTGACTGAAAAATAACAAGCATGTAAACAATCCATACCGAATATAACATCGAAAGTATTATCTTACTCCACTATGACTTTCTGGGCAATTAATATATACCCATCAATCTAAAATTAACTCACCGATGGGAGAAGAGACTAAGAAGGGTTCTGACAGGATTTTGTGACTGACTCTAAAACTAAAAACAACATAACGAGTCATCAAAGAAGATGTTTCCCCTTGATCTAGCAATGCATAAACATCGAGATGGAATACTCGTAACATAACAATGACCACATCGGGTGTGCACTCCTACTCCTGACGAGATAATAGTTCATAGAACCCGTTCTGGCGCTGTCCGCCCACTTCACTTGAAGAGGCGTCCTATTGAGATGGGTGAGCTGCTGGAGCTACTAAAGTAGTGGCAAGGGCATGACCTCTATTGTCGCCCTGCCTAGCCAAAGAACAATCTCTGAGTATATGCCCAGGCTTCCACACCGAATACAATCATCAATACAAATCAAGAACTTGCCATGGTGCTTCCTGCAACACTTCCTACAAGCTGGAAAAGTGTGCTCTCAACACATGCTCTGCTAGTCTTTAGAGCCTGATGCTTTACCCCTCTTGTCATGCCTGGGTTTGGAGGAACACTGGCTAATGATGGAGCTGGGGCTGACAACCTCTGGTGGAACTGAGGGAGATGTTCACTATTAGATCTCTGCTGAAAGTGCCCATGACTCCCTATCCTAGTCCTCTTGGCCTCTCTCTCCTCCTTCTTTATCTATTCTTCCTTTATATGTTGGGAATATATGGTCAGCCGAGAGAGATCTATATCATTGAACAACATGGAATTCCTTGTCTCTTTGACCAATGAATCTGACCTATTGAAAAATTTGCTCATACGATCTCTTAGATCAACAACCAGCTCAGTGCATACTTGGACAACTGGGTAAACTCCAAGGCGTACTCCTAGACAGTCATGTTGTTCTTCTTCAGGTTGATTAACTTTCTTGACCCGAACGGAGGCCCAGATCACAACACAAAACAAGGAACCCGACCCCAAGTCGACCCATGGCATAAGCATACATATAACTCAATCAAACAAACTGAATAATCAACAATATAAACATAGCAGAAGTCTAACTTAAGCATAACATCAGAATACACAATCTGAAGCTAAATACAACCATATGTCTGAAAAGCTTCTAAATATTACAAGTTGTTGGGACAAGACCCCCAACTAATTAAACAAGCTAAAACTGAAATTAGATAAGGAAATCTGAGTAGTCTAGTCCTCGGGAGATGAGGACTCACCAATAACGCAAAGGCTAGCTCTGATAAGTTGACTATGAATGGGGCTGAATGTGAGAGCCGGATCCTGTATCATGAAATGATATAATATAAAGTATGTGGTCAGTACATGGATTGTATAGAGTATTCCAGGTAACTAAAACATACATTTAAAATATATAAAAGCTCATAAAAGATCATAAGAGTGGGACAACATGCTCATGACATAAGTAGCATACAATAACATAAGGCTCAAGGTTTTCAAAACATTCGTATTTCAATCATAATCATAATCATAATGGAAAAGCTTTATTGAACATGACTCGAGCCAATATACATAATCATAAACATGCATAAATCATGAGAAACAATGGGAGATTCTTATAACCGACATACCACATATGAGCACACATGGAGCCCCACCTGTAAACCCCTAGTCGGGAGGGTGTTCGTACCTTGCCAAGGGTAGAACATCAAGGGTGTGATATCACACATGAAAGGGCACATTTTGGAAAAGGGGGCAGTGACAAGGGAGGTCCCATCATGTCCTATGGTGGCACGTAGTTCTAAAATTCGGGGCAAAACCTGGGTCTTGAACCTACTCGGTGTTCAATAGTATTCCCAAAATATGTATAGTGCTTATAGTATAATATGCATGAGATTCATGGACTAGTTAAATCATGATAATCATAAACATGTTTGTAAATACGTGAACTAGCCATGAGGGTAAGGACCGTAGGTCGGCCAAAACATAATTAGTAAAATCATGAGATTCATGAATAGTTATAAATCATATATAGACTTTGTAAATCATCAATTCATAATGGGAATTTGAATAAATCCATATTCCGAATCATAAATCATGATGGGCTTATGAATATCAAAAATTAAGTTGAAGATCATAACTCGATTCATCATAGAACATACATAATTAGGCTTAATTTAGTAGATATCAAAGTCAATAAATTTATAATGAAAATAGTTGTAGAATCCAATCATAATTCATAAAATATGATGTCAATCATGAAAGGTAATAACCCATTGATAGATAATTAGAATTCCACAAGATTTAACTTAAAATCCCATAAGATTTTTTATCAAACTTCATGAATTAGGAGAGATTGGGCATGGGTGTCAACGAAAAAACCCATTCATAACCCTACATACCTAGGGAAAGTCAAATCTCACCACTCCTTGAAAGCCAAATGGAAATTGATGAAGAAAACCTTGAGGACAAGCTTGATCACCTTCTCAATCCCTTAATTTCGCATGCATGAAAATGAATAGGCTAGAAGGGCTTCACCTATCTTAACACACTTAGATAATAACTTAAAACGACGTATTTTAGGACATTAGAGTGTAGAAATGACAAAAATTCCCTTAAATAAAAACCCTGAAAAATCTGTACTGGCGAACTAACGGACGAACTAAAGGGTCGTTGGAGGATACCTCGACTCGTGGTATCCATCTGTCATCTACACTACCAAAATTCCTGATCTCATAGTCAACCGCAAGACTCCGAACTAAAACAATATGTTGATGTCTCTAGTAAAACAAAGTCACTGTTTAATAGCTATTTTGTTATAGGACGAGTCCTCCTTTCAGACAACGGGTCGTTACATCGTCCATTGTTTCCTCCTTTAGGTCCTGTACTGATCCGTCCAATGAGACTCACCACGTCTCTTTACATCTTCCAACAAGTCATGGTTTCCTTCCATTCGGTCTACTGGAAAAATATAGCTATCCCTATTCCACGACTGGCGACCATGACCCGTTACTTCTCATGACGGGTCGTGGGATGACCTATTATTTCCCTTAATGCTGAAGCCCAGTCCTTACCACAACTCATAACAATGACTCATTGTATTAAACAATGGGTCATTACTTCACCCGTCGGTTCCCACTACTACTAGTCCATGACTTCCTACGACTACTTCCTACGGGTCGTTGGTTGGACCAACGATCCATTGGGTCGTCCGTCCTGTGGGATTTTCCCCAATTTCACCCAACTTCCAAATTTAAAATCCTGGGTCTAATATTTGGCACTGCCGGGGTATTACAATATCTCCCGCTTGGGAACATTCGTCCTCGAATGTTGAAATCATACAGAAACAGAGACATGCAATCATTGCACCCAAATACTGATCATTTAAATCAAAAACTGATGGACTGGCTATCTCCGATACAAACCACATAGCTAGACTGAATTCATGATTCACATACACATCAATATACATAAAAGAAACTGGAACAGATGAACTGAACATGAAAACTGAATAGAGTTTTAGGGCAAAACTGATACCTAAAGTTGGAACTGGGAGCTGATAGAAAATAAATGTGGATATCTAGCCACCATATCCGCTTCATCTTCCCACGTAGCTCCTTCAACATGTTTATTCCTCCATAACACTTTAACTGAAGCCACTTCCTTTTTCCTTAGCCTTCGAACATAACGATCCATTATTTCCACCGGAACCTCCTCATAGCTAAGGCTATCTTTTACACCAACACTGTCCACTGGTAAAACTATAGATGGATCACCCGAACACTTCTTCAAGAGCGACACATGAAACATAGGCTGAACGGAAGATAACTCGGAAGGTAACTCAAATTCATACGCCACCTTTCCAACTCTTTTCACAATCCAGTAGGGGTCAACATAACGAGGGGTGAGTTTTCCTTTCTTCCCAAATAACGGGTCGTTACTTCACCCGTTGGTTCCCACTGCTACCAGTCCATGACTTCCCACGACTGCTTCTCACGGGTCATTGGTTGGACCAACGATCCGTTGGGTCATCCGTCCTGTGGGATTTTCCCCAATTTCAGCCAACTTCAAAATTTTAAATCACGGGTCTAATCTTAGGCACTTCCGGGGTATTACAATATCTCCCCCTTGGGAACATTCATCCTCGAATTTTGGAAACATACAAAAATAGAGACATGCGATCATTGCACGCAAATACTGATCATTTAAATTGAAAACTGATAGACTGGCTATCTCCGATACAAACCACACAGCTGGACTAAATTCATGATTCACACACACATTCATATACATAAAAGAAACTGGAACACATGAACTGAACATGAAAACTGAATACAGTTTTAGGGGAAAACTGAATACAGTTTTAGGGAAAAACTGATACGTCAAGTTGGAACTGAGCTGGTAGAAAATAAATGTGGGTATCTAGCCACCACATCCACTTTGTCTTCTCACGTAGCTCCTTCAACATGCTTATTCCTCCATAACACTTTATCTGAAGACACTTCCTTGTTCCTTAGCCTTCGAACCTAATGATCCATTATTTCCACCAGAACCTCCTCATAGCTAAGGTTGTGTTTTACACCAACACTGTCCACCGGGATAACTAGAGATGGATCATCCGAACACTTCCTCAATAGCGATACATGAAACACAGGATGCAAGGAAGATAACTCTGAGGGTAACTCCAATTCATACGCCACCTTACCAACTCTTTTCACAATCCAGTAGGGGCCAACATAACAAGGGGTGAGTTTTCCTTTCTTCCCAAACAACGGGTTGTTACTTCACCCGTTGGTTCCCACTGTTACCAGTTCATGACTTCCCACGACTGCTTCCTACGGGTTGTTAGTTGTACCAATGATCCATTGGGTCGTCCATCCTATGGGATTTTCCCCAATTTCAGCCAACTTCCATATTTTAAATCCCGAGTCTACGCTTAGGCACTTTCGGGGTATTACAATATCCCCCCTTGGGAACATTCATCCTCGAATGCTGGAAACATACAAAAACAGAGACATGCAATCATTGCACCCAAATGTTGATCATTTAAATCAACAACTGATGGAATGGCTATCTCCGATACAAACCACATAGCTGGACTGAATTCATGATTCACATACACATCCATATACATAAAATAAACTAAAACACATGAACTGAACATGAAAACTGAATAGAGTTTCAGGGTAAAACTGATACCTCAAGTTGGAACTAAGCCGGTAGAAAACAAATGTGGGTATCTAGACGCCATATCCACTTCGTCTTCCCACGTTGCTCCTTCAACATGCTGATTCCCTCATAACACTTTAATTTAAGCCACTTCCTTGTTCCTTAGCCTTCGAACCTAACGATCCAATATTTCCACCGGAACCTCCTCATAGCTAAGGCTATCTTTTACACTAACACTGTCCACCGGGACAACTAGAGATGGATCACCCCAACACTTCTTCAAGAGCGATACATGAAACACAGGATACACGGAAGATAACTCTGAGGGTAACTCCAATTCATATGCCATCTTACAAACTCTTTTCATAATTCAGTAGAGGCCAACATAACGAGGGGTGAGTTTTCCTTTCTTCCCAAACCGCATCACTCCCTTCATTAGAGATACCTTCAGAAACACCCAATCATCTCTTTTTCACATCGGCGTAGGACTTTTGGTGACTCTAGGAAGTTTTCAACCTATCCCTTATCAACTGAACCTTCTCCATAGCCTTGTGAACCGAATCTGGTCCTATAATCACCACTTCACCAACCTCAAACCATCCAATGGGCGACCTATACCTCCGCCAATAGAGAGCCTCGAACTGTGCGATCTGGATACTGGAATGATAACTGTTATTGTATGCAAACTCGATAAGTGGAAAATGCTCATCCCAGCTACCTCTAAAGTCAATAACGCATGCTCTCAACATGTACTTAAGGGTCTTGATTGTCCGCTTGAAGGTGAAATGTTGTGCTAAGCTTAACCTGTGTACCAAGTCCTTTTTGAAATGACCTCCAAAGGTGAGAGGTAAAATGAGTACCTCTATCTAAAATGATGGATAACGACAGTCCATGTAACCGAACTAGCTCTCAGATATATAGTTTGGCATAATCCTACATCAAATCCGTGGTTTTTACCAGTAGGAAATGAGCGTCCTTGGTCAATCTGTCCACCACAACTCAAATGTAGTCACATTATCGATGGTATGGGGTAAACCTATGATGAAGTCCATATTATTTTCTTCCCACTTCCAAGTAGGAATGCTGATATCCTAAAGTACACCTCTCGGTCTCTGGTGCTCGACCTTTACTTGCTGCTAGTTTGGACACTTTACTATGAATTTTGCGATATCTTTCTTCATGCCATTCCACCAATAGATTTCCCATAGGTCATGGTACGTCTTGGTGGCGCTTGGGTGGATAGAATACCTGGATACATGAGCCTCTTGCAATATCTGATCCCAAATCGTCAACATCTGGAACATATAAGCGACCCTGGTTCAGAACCACACCATCTCCCCTTTCTAATTTTGAACGGCTTTCTTTAACTTTACTAAAAAAAAGGTCCTCATCTTGCCTAGCATCTACATCAGTCACCAAGGATGATTCTGATCCATCCTGAACAACAACACTGCCATCAGTTGAGTCAACCAACCTAACTCCCAACCTTGCAAGTTGATGCAAATCCTTCACTAGCTCCTTCTTCCCTTCATCTACATGAGCTAATCTCTCCTTGGAGAGTCTACTAAGTGTGTTCACTACTACGTTGGCCTTAACCGAATTGGTAAGGACACTCATATCGTAGTTCTTGAGTAGCTCCAACCACCTCCTTTGCCGAAGATTGAGATCCTTCTGCGTGCGTCCACTACTACGTTGGCCTTACCCGGATGGTAAAGGGCGCTCATATCATAGTCCTTGAGTATCTCCATCCACCTCCTTTGCCAAAGATTGAGATTCTTGTGTGTGAACACATATTGAAATCTCTTATGGTCCATAAACACATCCACATGGACCCCACAAGTAATGTCACCATATCTTCAACACAAATACCACCCCACCAGTTCAAGATCATTGGTCAGTAATTCTTCTCATCAACTTTCAATTGTCTAGAGGCATACGCTATGACCTTCCCGTGCTACATCAACACACACCCAAGTCCAATCCTTGAAGCATCACATTACACCACAAACCTATCAGTACCCTCCGGTAGAGTTAACACTAGTACTGAAGTAAGTCGAGTCTTCAACTCTTGGAAGCTCTACTCACAAGCTTCCGACCATTGGAATTTCACCTTCTTATAGGTCAATTTGGTCAAAGGTTATCCAATCAATGAGAAACCTTCCACGAACCTTCAATAGTAGCCAACTAAACCCAAGGAGCTCCGAATATCTCAAGGAGTCACCAATTTAGGCCAATTCTTCACCGCTTCTATTTTCTAAAAATCCACCTTTGTACCCTTACTTGATACCATGTTGCCCAAAAACGCTATAGAGTTCAACCAAAACTCACACTTTTTGAATTTGGCATATAATTGGCATTCGTTGATAGTCTGTAGCATCACCCTCGAATAAGCAGCATGCTCCTCTTTGCTCCGAGAGTATATAAAGATGTCATCAATGAACACAATCACGAAACATATTTAAGTATGGCTTGAACATCCTGTTCATCAGGTCCATAAAGTTGTAGGAGCATTTGTTAGTCCATAAGACATAACTACAAACTCATAATGACCATACCTCGTCCTGAAGGCTTTTTTTGAGATGTCACTCTCCCGAACTCTAAGTTGTTGATACCCAGATCTAAGATCTATCTTTGAGAAACACTTGACACCCTGAAGCTGGTCAAATAAATCATCAATCCTAGGTAAAGGATATCTATTCTTGACGGTGACTTTGTTAAATTGCCGATAATCAATACACATTCGAACAGAACCATCTTTCTTTTGGACAAAGAGAACTAGTACACCCTATGAGGACTTGCTCAATCTAATGAAACCCTTATCTAATAGGTTTTTCAACTCCTTTAGCTTGGCTGGAGCCATCTTGCAGGGAGGAATAGATATAGGCTGCGTGTCGGGAAGAAGGTCAATACCAAAATTAGTTTCCTACTGGGGAGGGATTCTCGATAAATCATCCGGGAAGACTTCTGGATACTCACGCACTATCGAAACCTACTGGATAGTCGGGGTCTTGAGTTCAACATCCTTAACCCTAAGTAGGTGATACATACAACCCTTGGAGATCATCTTCCTAGCCGTAAGATAGGAAATAAAACAACCTACAAGCACGACCGAACTACCCTACCTCTCTAAGACCGACTCACCAGGAAAGCAAAACTCCACCGCATGGGTTCTACAACTAACAGAAGCTTAACATGCATACAACCAATCCATGCCAAGAATAATATCAAAGTTAGTCATGGCTAAGACTACGAGGTCTGCGGAGGTGACTATCAAGTGTCTTCTAGTCACCCGCCTACCTAAAATCGAATCACCAACAGGAGTAGAAACATAAAATAGTTCTAATAGAGTTTCGAGACTAACTCCAAAGGTACTAGCAATATAAGGTGTCACAAAAGACATTGTTGCCCCCCAAAATCTAACAAAGCATAATAATCAAGGTGAAACACTCGTAACATACTAGTAACCACATCCGGTGAAGTCTCCTGCTCCTGATGGGTCGCAAAGGAATAGAACTTGTACTGGCGCTGACTGCTGGCTAAACTAGTTGAGTCATCTTGATGAAGAGGACATGCTGTTGGAGAGGCTAAACTAGCAGCTGGCATATAGGCTTCGCCGCCCCATGATCTGGCCAAAGGGTAATCCATGAGTCTGTGTTCAGGTTTGTCACACCCGAAGCAAGCATTTGAGCAAACTAGGCACCTCCCTGGGTGATTCTTGCCACACTTCGCACAAGCTGGGAAGGTGCGCTCTATCTACATGCTACCCTGGCCTCTCGAATCTGAAGCCCTGCTACACCGATCCCCTCGTGATCTAGATGGTGTACTGGCTGATGATGGTGCTGGAGAAAAACACCTATGATTAGACTGCTGGCACTATCCACCCCTCGATCTAGGCTGAGAAATCCTATAATTGTCTGTACTGGCCCTCTTGGCCTCTCTCTACCTCCAATTCACTAACTCCATCTTCTGGGCATGCAACACTATGTGGGGAAAATCGTTGTCTCAGTGCAGCTTAGAGATCTTACAATCCTTATCCAGGTAATCTGCCACTTTATGCACAAATTGGTTCACCCGAGCCCTCTAGTCTGCCACTAACTATGGTGCATACTTGGATAAGCGGCTGAACTCCAGAGCGTACTCCTAAACTGACATATCACCCTACTTCAGATTTACAAAGTCGGCCGCCTTCAATTCCTTCATCTCACAAGGGAAGAACCGATCCAGAAAGGCTGCATGAAACTCTTCCCAACCTATAGGGCCTACCCCCACTGCCCTACCATCTGTCCATTGCTTAAACTAGATATGTGCCACCCCTTTCAACTGATAAGAGGCCAAATCAACGCACTCTCCATTTTTCACCCCCATGACTTGGGTGAGATTTAGAATCTCATCAATGAATTCATGCGGGTCTTTATCTACCTTAGACCCAAGGAACTCTAAAGGGTACTTCCTCAAGAAATCTCTAATTAAAGCAGCGGCTGCATTTTAGTTTTGCGGAACATGTTCAACAGCCTGCTGATTGACCTGAGCGGTCAAGGCTTGCAAAAGCATCTGGATAGCTGCTTGAAACTCAGCATGGGCAACTGGCTCCGATGCTTGGGGCTCCTGAACTGGTGGGGCCTACTGGTGCCTGTTTCTATCTCTATCCTCGTGGCCATAACCATTCCCATTCCTTCTACATTAATTCTTTATGGAGCCATGATTCTGTAATCGCGAATAGCATGAATTAGAAGGATAGAAAGGCATTTCATCACACAACATAGATCATGAAAGAAGGGAACATTTCCTAAATGTTTTGTATCCTCTTCGTCATAAGTGTGACTCTACTCAACGCGACTTTCAGACACCCGAGGACACTTCAAACCTATTACTCTGATACCATGTTGTTCATGACCCAAATGGATGCCCGGATCGTAACATGAGACAAGGAGCCCTGAGAGACTCCATGTCAACCCGTGGCATAAGCATACATCTAACTAAATCAAAGAAATTGAATGATCAACAATATAAACATAGCGGAAGTCTAACTTAATCATAACATCAGAACACACAATCTGAAGCTGAACACAACCATATTTCTGAAAAGCCTCTAAACATGACGAGATGTTGGGAAAAGACCCCCAACTAAGTCAACAAGCTTAAAATAAAAATACATAAGGAAATCTGAGTAGTCTAGTCATCGCGAGATGAGGACTCACCAATAACGCAGGCTAATTCTGATAAGCTGGCCACGAATGGGGCTAAACCTGAGAGTCTGATCCTGTATCCTAAAATGATACAACATAGAGTATGCGGTCAGTACGTGGAATGTACCGAGTATGCATGGTAAGTAAAAAGGATATTTAAAATATATAAAAACTCATAAATGATCAAAAGAGTGTGACACATGCTCATGACATAAGTAGCATATGATAGCACAAGGCTCAAGGTTTTCAAAACATTCGTAATTCAATCGTAATTATAGTCATAATAGAAAAGTTTATTGAACGTGACGTGATCTAATACACATAATTATAAACATGCATAAATTGTGAGGAACAGTGGGAGATTCTTATAACCGACATTTCCCATATGAGCACATACGGAGCCCGACCTGTAAACCCCTTATCGGGAGGGTGTTCGTACCTTGACAAGAGTAGAACCATGAAGGGTGTGATATCACACATGAAAGGGTCCATTTGGGGAAAGGGGGATAGTCATAAGGGAGGTCCCATCATGTACTACGGTGCCATGTAGTTATGAGATTCATGGCAAAACCTGGGCCCCGGACCTAATTGGCGTTAAATACTACTCTTGAAACATATATAGTGCTCATTGTATAATATTCATGAGATTCATGGGCTAGTTAAATCATGATAATCATAAACATGTTTGTTAATACATGAAATATCCATGAGGGTAAGGCTCGTCGGTTAGCCAAAACATAATTAGTAAAATCATGATATTCATGCATACTTATAAATCATATATAGACTTTGTAAATCATTAATTCATAATGGGCATTTGAATAAATCCATATTCCGAATTATAAATCATGATGGATTTTCTGAATATCAACAATAAAAAAATTGAAGTAAAGATCATAACTCGATTCATCATTGAACATACATAATTAGTCTTAATTTAGTATAAATAAAAGTCATTAAATTTATAATCAAAATAGTTGTAGAATCTAATCATAATTCATAAAATATGATGTCAATCACGAAAGATAATAAACCATTGATAGATCATTAGAATTCCACAAGATTTAAGTTAAAATCCCATAAGATTTTTTATAAAACTTAATTAATTAGGAGATATTAGGCATGGGTAGTAATGAAAAACACCCATTCATTACCCTACATACCTGGGAAAAATCAAATCTCACCACTCCTTGAAAGCCCAATGGAAATGGATGAAGAAAACCTTGAGGACAAGCTTGATCACCTTCTCAATCCTTTAACTTTGCATGCATGAGAATGAATAGGCTAGAAGGGCTTAACCTATCTAAATACACTTAAAAATAACTTAAAAAGACATAGTTTAGGACCTTAGAGTTTCAGAATGATTAAAATACCCTTAATGAAAAAGCTTGAAAAATCTATACTGACGAACTAACGGATCAACTAATGGGCCATTGAAGGATACCACAACTCTTCGTATCCATCTTTCGTCTACACTGCCAAAATTCCTAATCTCAGATTCGACCCCACGACTCGACAAGACCAGTCATCCTTTTAGACAATGGGTCGTTACTTCGTCTGTTTTTTCCTCCTTCAGGTCCTGTACAGATCCTTCCAACGAGCCTCATCACGACTCATTACATCTTTCAACTAGTCGTGGTTGCCTTACATTAGGTCTACCAGAAAAATATAGCTATCCCCATTCCATGACTGGTGACCACGACCCGTTACTTCTCACGACAGGTCATGGGATGACCCATTATTTCCCTTAATGTTGAATCCCAGTCCTCACCACGACTCATAACAATGACTTGTTGTATTAAACAATGGGTCGTTACTTCACCTGTTGGTTCCCACTGCTACCAGTCCATGAATTCCCATGACTACTTCCCACGGGTCGTTGGTTGAACCAACAATCCGTTGGGTCGTCCGTCCTGTGGGATTTTCCCCAATTTCATCAAACTTCCAAATTTTAAATCCCAGGTCTAATCTTAGGCACTTTTGGGGTATTACATAAACTCAACTGCCTTTGCCTCTCTCAACTGTCTAGGAAAGAATCTGTCCAAGAAAGTGGAAACAAACACATCAAACCAACAGGGATCGCGCCTATTCCCTTGGTCACCTTTCATTGCCGGAAAAATATCCCTTCAACTGCTAGGAGGCTATGTTTGCACTGTCCTCTCCAGTAACCCCATAATCTAGGTGATATTCTAAATCTTCTTTATGATCTCATGTGGGTCCTCATCCACTTTCAACCCATGGAACTCAAGTGGGTTTATCCTCAGGAAGTCTCGCACACTCATCACTGCTGCATTCCAATTCTAGTGGACATTGGCCACTGCCTACTGGTTGACCTGGCTATCATAGCCTGAGACAACATCTAAAAAGCAGCCCTAAACTTGGCATGAGTAACCTGCTCAAGTAAAGGATCCACTGGAGCTGGTGAAGCTGGCTGATGCCCTTCTCCGTTGCCATTGCCACTGCCACGACCATTTATGTTGCCATTTATTCTACCACTGACTCAACATGGAGGCATATTTCTATAAATGTGTATGGAACGAGTTAGAGGAATACAAAGGTACTTCATCGCATGACATAGATAATGAAAGAAGGTAAATATCCTAACTCATCTTGTAGCCTCTTCCCATAAGTGTGACGCGCTTCAAACCCCCGAAAAAGACTCTATTAAATGTGGCTTTCAAACACCCTAGGACACACCTAAACCTTGGATCTTATACCATGTTTTTCATGACCTGAGCTGAGACCCCGGACCGAGACATGGGACCTAGAACCATGAATTCCAGACCGAGACATGGGACCTAGAACCACGAATAACGCAAAGCTAAACATACACACCATAACGTAAAAGTATAATCAAGCAGAAATAAAACATAAGCGTAGATAAGAGGAAGTCTATGTACAATAAAGTTTATGTAAAGGGACAATATCACAATGTTGATTCATAAAGCTGAACATACTAACTCTATGTCGAAAAGCCTCTACTGACTGATGAGCTAATTGGAAAAGGTCTCACCTAACTCCAAGTATGAAGCTAAAACAAGCATACAAAATAAACTGATATACATTTTCAGATGATGAGGACTCACCAAGACCGAGGAAAACGGCCTTGTTTGAGAAGGAATGAGCTAATGGCGAGACTGAGAAGGATCACCTAAATCTATATCATGAGACGATATAGCATAAAGTATGCGGTCAATACTTTAAATGCACTGAGTATGTAAAAAAAGTAAAACATGCTTGTAAAATGATAGTTACAACCATGATTATAAATCAAGAAAGATCATGAGAGTAAGGACCACATGCTTAAGGCCAGATCTCTGAAATACACATAATCATGAGCTATTCATCATAAGCCTAACATAATGACCCAAGGCTTAGAAATGGAAATCATGCTTTGTGCCATACTTGAAAACATAATTAATAACTCATAAACTAATCAATGGATCAAATATGTTCTAAAAATGACATCATAAGACATGAACATGAGTATATGAAAACAGGAGGAACAATGGGATACTCGTTAGAACCGACAACCATCACGTATGAGTGAATGATAATCCCATATCTTTCAAACTGAAAGAGAGACATCCTAATCCTTGCAAAGAAAAAGGATGAAAAAGGTGTGATATCATGGGTGTTCCCTCGGGCGGCGGAAACACTCTCTTGGAAGGTCAAAAAATAAGAATATCTCTTATGTTGGTGCGTAGTTCAGAGATCGAGGTCCTCAGTATCCCCAGCATACTCAGTGAAAGACACTACTCCCAATATATGTGTATTGCTAATATAATCATATTCTCAAAACAAAGCTTTAATTAGAATATTGCGGAGTCATGACTCAAAATATCTCTTTAAAACTTATCTTGTAATTCTTGGCTAAAATCATGATAAACATACTTAACTTTGCATGGGCTTTCCCAAATCATGGAATTATACATACTTAAAATAAGCTTAGTAATTCGAATTCATAAAATCATAAGTTAAGAATTCATAAACATTCATGCATACTAGGTAATTCATCATACTTAAAATCATGGACTCACAAGCTTGAAATCCACTAACCATGCATTATAGGGCATATTCTTCATAAACTTGAAATCATGAAATAGTAAGTAAATGTAGTTGTAAATCTTCCCTAATAGCCATGAAACATCAATTGAAATATCAAGGGATTAAAGCCATAAAGATTGCATGGAGGATTTCATGAAAATTGGGTAAAACCCTAGAATTCAAAATTTTACATGCTTAGCAACTTGAAATCAAAGAATTAGGATGAAATTGGGGCATGAGGGTGGATGATTTCCCCCATTCATAACACTACATACCTGGGTTTGATGAACTTGCAACAAAATTTGAAGACTCAAAGAGGATTTAAGAGAAACTTCGTGAGGAACTCTTAGCCTTGATCTTTCCCAACCTAGGTGTATGAGAGGAGTAAGGAATAAATTAAGTAAAACCCTCAAATACACCCTTAATTATCCCCAAAATGGCATCACTTAGAGATTATAAACATGGAATATTACAAAATTTTCCCTGGAACTTAGGCTGAATTTGGATAACTAGGCGTCCCAATGCAGGCCATCATAGGCCGTTACTCACCCGACGGTCTGTTACCGTTTTCATCACTCCTAAATAGAAAAGAGGTCCTGAATATCTTAGACAACGACTCAGTCGTCACACCTGGAACACTTCGACGTCATGCGACGGAACATGTGATGGAACGTGCGATGGTCCGTCGCTAGTCTGACGGGCCGTCATCCTTTCCGTCAAGCCTCGATGCCACCTGTGATGGTCAGTTGAATTCCTGATGACCATCATTTACACCATTGGAGCCTCAATGCTATTACAATGGGCGGTCACTAGGTTAACGGGTTGTGAACTCCACCGTCAACCTCTGCCCCAAACCTGTAATTTCATCTCTTTTTCCCTTAAGAAGCGATTTAAAATCTAGAGGTGTTAAACTTTCCCTCAGTAAGAGTCCTAGTATGACTTGTGATGAGGTGGTACAAGTCGTATCAAGACTCATGAGATGGGGTTTAGAGAAGTAGCAAAAATTGGTCAAGAAACCATGATTGGATCCTATAACTCATACCTGGATGGTACGAGTCGTATTGACGGCTCGTAAGAAGGAGGTTCAAAGAATTATATCGGGTAGGATCCATAGCTATGAGACTAAGTATGAGTTCTTATCGAATAGTACGGATCGTGGTATGGGTCATACCACCGGTCAATCTATTTTTAAGTGCGAATTCCTCGGTGTGCTTCCATAATTTTCTATGCTTTTAACTCCTATGTTAGGTCATTTTGGGTTTCCTAAGGGGCATATTAGGGGATAATAGTTAGCCTAAATCCTTATTCCTTTAAAACATAGGTTGAACATTCATCCTCTCAAGGTTCTCAAGCAACAAAGCTTCTTGTTCTTCTTTTCAACTCTCTTAGATCTCACGTCTAAGCAAAAAGTCATCAAAGCACAAATATTTGGGGTCATGAATAGGGGATTTCTTCCACCCTGATACCAAATCTTACGCTCAATTATATGATTTCAATTTCATCAAGTCTCCAATTGTGATTTTCATGAATTTCTAAGGTTAGACCCTTTTTATGCAAAACTCTATGAATCTATTCCAATTTTTATTCTCTCATGCTTCTATCTATGATTTATGATAATGATCCCATAATTTCTATGGAAATGTTCTCATGAATCTATGTTTTCAAGTTATCATGAATTATTCATGTATGCATGAACTACATGAACTTCATGTATCAGGGCTGTAATTTTCAGCAATTCTTTTCATGGCTAGTTCACATATATCAAGGAATATTTATGTTCACCATGCTTTTAAACTAGTCCATGTAAAACCCATGTCTCATGATTATTATATGAGCACTATGTATGGTATTGGGAGTACATTTAACATTGAGTAGGCTGGGGTTCAGTGCACCATGGTTTTAGAACTACATGCCACCATAGGATAAGAGATCCTCGCCAGTTGAGAGTGTCTTCATTGCCGCTAACCGATGGGGACCTCATTAGTTGAGAGTGTCTTCCTTGTGATAATGTGATCATTAGTTATATGACGCCTTCATAGTTCTTAGCCTTGGCAAGGTATGGACACCCTCCCGACCAGGATCCATGATGCTAGTTGGAGTATGTCAGTTCTGAGAATCTCCCGTTGTTCATCATGTTTTCATGATTCTTCGTGTTCATGTTTGGTAACATCCAACTCCACTCCTCAAAGTGAGAGAGTGTACATGGAATTATGCATTATAGTTTATCAAAATATGAGTTGGAGTCGAATCCATAGAGAGTTAGAATAGATTAACCAAAAGCCATAGAACAATCAATTTCGCATGCATCATTGTTTATATTTATAAGAAGGAAAAATTGGGGGGAAATAGGGAGCTACAGAACTCTATTGTAAAACTAAAAACAACGCAAGTATATTATTGCAAGCAATGAGAATGAACTAGGGATGTGCTTATAATAGGGGCATCGATTGGATTGAGTTAATTAACTAGTCTCAAATATCAATTACAATATGAATAGCAGTGGTAAATGCTACACCCGATATTGCTCAACTACTTGGGTGAATTTTCATTGGGTTTTCTCAAACCCCAAGGTCAATAATATCAATTATCTACCAAAAGCTTGAGAAAGAGCTGAACTATCTCTAGCTTCAACCATTTAATGGGTGATGGAAATGAGTTTTGACTATCTCTAGCTCAACCCCATATATCTATGACCTAAATCCTCACTAATTCTTCATCATCCATATCTTACTCCTCTCTCTTAAGAAAAAGAAAGATGATAAAAGTAAAGTAACGTTTGCTACCATTAAATATGGCATCCAAACTTAGAGAAAACACTTGATTCAAGCATTGAAATTAATTTAAGACTAAATCAACAACACCCAATCCATTCTCAACCCCAATCATGCACACCCCCTAGCAATTAAATTAGCTACTTATAGATGAAATTAAAGAAGTAATCCCCATGGGTGATTTACTAACATTCATCATATTCGAATAGAAATTTAAGCTCACAAGTCAGCAACAATAGTGGTTTTAGCACAAGAATAACATTGAAGAAGAGGAAGAACAATGTAGTTTTCTAGTTCTCTCTACTTCTCTCTACAATTCTTCTTAGTTAAGATGATATGTACAAAATATGACAACTATGAGTACAGTTAGGGTAATTCTGCATATTCTATTTTTGTACAACTTTTTATCAAATGCCATTGGAAGCTTCCACATTGAATTTGTGCCAGAGTTGGACAATATTACCCAATCAGTATTCTGGCCACTTGCGCGGCACCTGCATTTCGCAACTGCCTATCTATGGTTTGCATGTCACGCGTAGATCATCGAAAAAATTATTGGGTTGCATCTGTGATTGACTTGTGTTTTGAAGGTGCCTAGCTACGTTTCACAAGTAACCTTTAGCTAAGGACCAATACTTTTCTGTGCTACACGGAACGCACCTAAAAATCCAAACCTGCACGCAATCGAACTACTTTATTCAACTTGGCAAAGAAAAAGCATGACCTCTGGAACCAAACCATTCTTCTCTTGGATTGCCTCAACTCGAAGCATAAGTCCTGGACCTATCGGTGGATAAGATCACATCTTCATGACAAAAGGTTGGGCTTTTTAGATATTCCTCAATGTCCAGCTCTTCACGGAACGTGAGAAGCAGATGATTAATCATTCATTTCCGGATGAAATCAACCTGCGGAACGCAGGTTCTTGCTTCTAAAAGACTTATTCTTTATTCAATTCCTTTACTTTTCTTGTCTCAATCCAATAACCGCAAAATCAAAGAGAAAATGCGTAAAACCTTCCTAATTGATGTGAAAATCATGCAAAAGCTCAAGCTTAAGAATCTAATGAGTTGGCAAATTACCAGCTCATCAAACCCACAAACATGAACTATTGCTTGTCCTCAAGCAAGAGATTCTCTCACAATTAAGAATTGAATTAAGAATTCTCATTAGAAGAGCTACACAAGGGACTTTTAGAGCTTAAAATAAACCCAATAATCTCATACTGACTCAAGAAGACTAATGATTCAAAACATGTTGCTAACACTCAATTGGTAACTACAAGCATTTGGAATATCTCGTTTTCTTTCTTTCAATTCAAAACAGAGGATATTTGCAACCAAAACACTCTCAATAAGCATCTCGAGTCATTGATAATTAACATACAAGATTTTCCTTAAAATTCATTACTCCACTTGTCTCATTAAAACCTCTAATTTGAAAGCACAATTTTTAACATGTGCTCCAAGAAAGTTATGCCACTTACACAGAGAGAATCCCATTCAAATTCAGGAAATTCACACATAGGGATATAAAATAAAGAAAAAATGCTCAGTCTCTCAAAGACATTCATATGCATACAAAATTGGCCCATAGGATTTCCCTTCATATAACTCGCCACTAGTGTAGAGTTGCTACATTCGGAATTACTAATCACTTGTGGGTCATAATGATGGCTAGTGGTAAGGCTAGGACAAATTTTAGGTCTAGTGACTAGATCCTCCCTAATGCCCTCTATGAACACAATCAAACATCCTGTTATAATCATGAAATTTATTTTTCTTTTTCTTCTTTTGATTGGAGGTTTTTTCAACCAACTATTTCATTATTTTCATCAAGCAATTTGTTGCTAACTTACCTAAAGCTCATATCTTTCCCTTTTATGCATACCCCCAAACATAGGCTTTTGCCTATACTTCATTTCACTTCCTTATCTTCCCAAATCTTGGGCTTCCAACCCCCTTTTTTTCTTTCTTCACTAGCAGTCAGGGAGGATGCTTTCCAAAGAAGAGGACCAAAGAGGGTAATAGGCATGTAATATGGTATCCAAGAAAAAGGGTTAGAGGCCCAAACATTGGCTAATAGGTGTCACGTCCCAAACGGAGGCCCGAAATGCGACACGGGAAAAGGAGCCCCGAGATACCCTAAGTCGACCCATGGCATAATCATACATCTAAATCAACCAAGAGACTGAATAATCGACAATACTATAATAGTGGAAGTCTAGCTTGAATATAACATCAGAATATAAAATCCGAAGCTGAATACATACATATGTCTGAATAGCCTCTAAACATGACGAGTTGATGGGACAATCCCCCAACTAACTCAACAAGCTAGAAATTGAAATACATAAAGAAAAGATAGATAGTCAGGTCCTCGAAAAATGAGGACTCACTAATAAGCAGACGCTAACTCCGATAAGCTGTCTAAGAGAGGGGCTGAACCTAAGAGCCTGGTCCTGTATCATGAAATGATACAACATAGAAAGTATGCAGTCAGTACGTGGAATGTACCAAGTGTAAGTAAAATTGCTAAAGAAAGTAAAAAAATCCTTTTAAACACAATGCGTTAATTAAACATAAACATTAGTAAACTGAGAGTAGGGCTTGCATGCATTCTTTCTAAAATCATGATCTTTTCATAACATGACAATACATATCTTTATACGTCAAACTAACTCGAATGACTCAAGCTCAAACATGATATTTATAGAAAAGCTGAACATTGAGTCAAACCTTGCTTTTAGAACATGCATGTGTATACAATAATCATGAGTAATGAATATGCATATCTGAATCATATAGAACAATTGGAGACTCGTCACTTAACCGACATACCACAATAGAGCTTACATGGTCCCAACTATTACACTAATGTGGAGAGCCAACCAAAATCTTGTCTGGGCTAAGGACGCTACCATGATATCGATATCAAGCTCATGGGCCATTAGGGCCGGGGATAGCTCACGAGAGAGGTCCCAATAATATAATAGTATCAACCTACATTGGCGCGTAGTTCTGGGGCATAGGGTGCTCGACCCTTAGCCCGCTCGGTGCTAGACTCTTCTCTCAAAACATGCAAATGCCCTATATCGTATATAACGAAGCTCAACATCGTCTATTGACGAAGCTCAATGATAAAATACATCTCAAATACGAAATCATGAATATGAGAAGCTTTAGTTCCAAAACATACCACAAGCTGAAAACATAATTGGGAGTCTTTGCTCCAAAACCATGTAGTAAGATATGCGTAGGAAGACTTAACTCAAAACATATCACAAGCCAGAATATAAAATTTGGAAGTCTTCGCTCCAAATAAATGTGGTCAGCTTAGTTCAGGAAAATCCTCATTTAAACATAACATGTGGGCATTTCCCAAGGCTTTATCATACTTTGAAATACTCAATTCTCGTTGAAAACATAATTATAAATATGGGTAGCTTCGAGTCATGCTTTTTATCATAATATATGGCCATTATCACATTTACTTCACAAATCTCACTTTTCACGATTATATCATCAATGGGCCTCCACATTCATAAGGATAGAAACATAATTTTAATTGATATCACTATAAAATTAGCCCATGCTTCACAATTCGATAATAAAATCATACTCAATTCATATCCATGTGAATAAATTGAAGATTCATGCATTTGGGTAAAATCCCCTTAACTTGATCATAGGAAATTCTCATACTTAGATAGAAATTGGGTATGGGTGTGGAAGGAAACACCCAATCATAACCCTACATACCTAGAAAGGATTGATTCTACCACTTCTCTGATTTCCCAAGAAGGATTTGAATGAAAACCTTGAAGACTTGCTCTAGATCACCTCCTCAACCTCTCTAGTTTGCATGCATGGAAGGAAATAACTTAGAATAGGTTTTCCCCTCCTAAAACCCACTAAAACGAGCCTTAAATAACGTAGTTTGGACTTTAGGAACTTAGGAATTACGAAAAGTCCCTTACTAAATTTGCAGGAAATTACTGCCAGGTGGTCCTAACGGACGACCTGACGACTCGTGGTCTAGGGAAACGACTCGTCACCCTGCTCGTCAAGTACATTGCCTTGTCTATCCTCCTAGGCTCGTAAAGGGTCACTTCACAAGTTGTTAGGGGTGACCACGACTCGTGGTCACCAGTCATTGAGTACACTGCCTTACTTCTTCATTTCTCATTCACTTCTTCCCACGACTCTCACCACGACTCGTTACTTGCTCCAACAAGTCGTGGTCAACTTCCATCGGGTACACTACAAATCCAATTTCCCAACTATATTTCCTTCCCCATGAGTCACCTCATGATGCGTGGGTTGTCCTCACGAGTGGTGAGACATCTCGTCCTGAGGCTGCAACAAGAATTCCCAATTTTTATTTTGTTTCAGCTCCCAAGTCTGATCTTTGAGCTCCCAAGTATAACAATATCTCCCTCTTAGGAACATTCGTCCTCGCATATTGGAGACAAGTAGAAAATAGAAACATGCAATTATCATATTAAAATACTGATCATTTAAATCGAAAAATAACGTAATTACTACCTCCGATTCAAAATGTACAGCTGAACTGAATTCACAAATCACATACACACCCATATATATTAAAGAAACTTGCGTGCATGAACTGAACATGAAATGAAATAGAGTTTTAGGTCAAAACTGATACCTCAAACTGACATTGAGCCGGTAGAGAATAAGTGTGGGTATTTAGCCATCATATCCTCTTCGGCTTCCCACGTAGCTCATTCAGCATGCTGATTCCTCCATAATACTTTAACTGAAGCTACTTCTTTGTTCCTTAGCCTTGAACCTGACGATCCAATATTTCCACCGGAACCTCCTTATCGCTAGGCTATCTTTCACATTAATGTTGTCCAGCGGGACTACTAGAGATGGATCTCCCAAACATTTCTTCAAAAGCAATACATGAAACACAGGATTCACAGAAGATAGCTTTGAGGGCAAGTCCAACTCATACGCTACCTTACAAACTCTTCTCATAATCCGGTAAGGACCAACATAATGGGGACTGAGTTTTCCTTTCTTCCCAAACCGCATGACTCCCTTCATGGGAGAACCCTTCAGAAATACCCAATTATCCACCTCAGACTCCAACTCTCTCCTTCTCACATCAGCATACGACTTTTGATGACTCTGAGCGATTTTTAGCCTATCCCTTATCAACTAAAACTTCACCATAGCCTTATGGTTTGAATCAGGCCCTACCATAGCTGCCTCACCAACCTCAAACCATCCGATGGGCGATCTACATCTCCGCCCATAAAGAGTCTCAAATGGCGCCATATGGATGCTAGAGTGATAGCTTTTATTATAAGCAAACTTGATCAGGGGTAAGTGATCATCCCAACAACCTTTGAAGTCCATCACACATGCTCTCAACATGTCCTCGAGAGTCTAGATTGTTCGTTCTTCTTAGCCATCCATTTGTGGATAGAGGTCTGTACTGAGCTTAACTTGAGTCCCAAGCCCCTTCTGAAAAGACTACCAGAATTGGGAGGTAAATTGAGTACCTCATTCTGAAATAATAAAAAAGGGCACTCCATGTAGTCAAAACAACTTCCGAATGTATAGTTTGGCATAATCACCCGCTAAATCTGTTGTTTTCACCGGTAGAAAATGTGCAGCATTAGTCAACCTGTCTACCACCAAAATAGAATCATACTGTCGAGAAGTACGAGGTAGTCCTATAATGAAATCCATGTTAATCTCTTCCCACTTCCAACTAGGAATGCTGATATGCTGATGTACTCCTCCCAGCCTTTGATGTTCAACCTTTACTTGCTGACAATTTGGGCATCTGGCTTCGAACTATGCAATATCCTTCTTCATGCCATCTCACCAATAGATTTCTCGTAAATCATGATACATCTTGGTGGATCCTAGATGGATAGAATATCTGGTTTCGTGTGCCTCATGCAATATCCGTCTCCTTAAATCATCCACATCTGGAACACACAGACGACTTGGTACCGCAGCACACCATCTCCCCCTTAGGAGAAGACCTCCACCTTTTGACTTCGGATGACTTCTTTTATCTTTACCAACATCGGATCCTCATCTTGCCTATTCCATCAATCACCAAGGACGATTCTGATATGTTTTGCACAACAACATCACCATTGGTTGAGTCGACCAACCTAACTTCCAACCTTGCAAGTCGATGGACATCTTTCACTAGCTCCTTCTTTCCTTCATCAACGTGGGACACACTCTCCATAGAGAGCCTACTAAGTGCTTCCGCTACCACATTAGCCTTACTTGGATGGTAAAGGACACTCATATCGTAGTCTTTGAGATTCTGAAGTACTACTCTCATGAGAGCGACATGCTCCTCCTTGCTTCGAGAGTATATAAGGATGTCATCAATGAACACAATCACAAACATGTCTAGATATTGCTTAAATACCTCAAGTCCATGAAAGCTGCAGGAGCATTCGTTAGTCAAAAAGACATAACTACAAACTCATAATGACCATACCGCATCCTGAAGGCTATATTCAGGATATCAGTCTCCCGAACTCTGAGCTGATGATACCCAGACTTGAGAACAATCATTGAGAAACACTTGGCACCCTGATGTTTGTCAAACAAATCATCGATTTTGGGTAAAGGATACGCAAACTTAATAGTGACCTTGTTCAATTGTCGATTTTCAATGTACATTCGAAGCTAACCATCCTTCTTTCGAACAAATAACATGGAGCACCCCATGGACATTTTCTTGGTCTAATAAAGCCCTTATCTAATAGGTCCTTCAATTTCTCTTTCAACTCTTTTAGCTAGGTTGGAGCCCTTCTGTAGGGTGGAATAGATATAGGTTGCATGCCAGGAAGAAGGTCAATACCGAAATCAATCTCCCGCTCGGGAGGAACACCTAACAAATCATTTGGAAAGACCTTAGGGTACTCACGTACTACTAGAACTGACTGGATAGTCGGGGTTTCAGTCTCGACATTCTTAACCCTAACTAGATGGTACATGCATCCCTTAGAAATCATCTTCCTAGCCTTAAGGTAGGAAATGAATCGACCTACAGGAACATCTGAACTACCCTTCCATTCTAAGACTGCTCACCCAGAAATCTGAACTCTACTTCCTGGTATCTACAATTAACTGAAGCATAGCATGCAAATAGCCAATCCATGCCGAGAATAACATCGAAATCAGTCATGGCTATCTCTATCAAATCTGCTGAGATAACCTTATGAAGGAATGAGACTGGGCACCCTCTATATGGTTGTCTAGCTATAACTGAGTCACCTACTGGAGAAGAAACTCAGAAGGGTTCTTACAAGACTTCGAGACTAACTTAAATGCTACTGGCCACATAAGGTTTCACAAAAGACAAGGTAGCCCCCGGATCTAGCAAAGCATAGACATCAATATTGAAAACTAGCAACATACCAGTGAATAAATCCGAGGAGACTGCCTGCTCATGATGGGATGCTCAAGCATAGAATCTATTCTTGCACTGATTGCTAGTTGTACTAGTAGATGCCCCCTGATGTGCTCTACATACGGGAGGGGCTGCTAAGCTAGAAGCTGGGCCTCAGCCCCCAATCTTATCCTATCTCAAAGCTGGACAATAATTAAGCATGTGTTCGGTCTGCCCACACCCAAAACAAGTACCTGAACCTACCAAACACTGGCCTGTATGCCCTCGACCACACCTGCGACAAGCTGGGATGATGGAATCTATAGGTCTACTACTATGACCCCTCAATCGTGATGCCCTCTCTAATCATGCCTATGCCTGGATGGCACACTCAATGCTGAAGATGCCGGGGCTGATGATCTATAGTTGGTCTGCTGTCGGTGCCCACCACCAGACCTCTACTGGGAGAATCTGTGGTCCTCGGTCCTGGCCCTCTTGGCCTCCCTTTCTCTCGAATGTGCCGCCTCCATCTGTTGGGCGTACAACACTATCCATGGGAAGTCCATATCCTGGTGAAGCATTGCAGTCCTGCAATCTTTGTCCAAATAACTCATGACTCCATGGACGAATCTACTCACCCACATCCTCTGATTGGCTACTAATTCTGGGGCATATTTCGATAGGCAAGTGAACTCAAGGGCACATTTTTGTACATTCATTCTCCCTTGCTTCAAATTCATGAACACATCTTTCTTTAGCTCCCTCATCTCATGAGGGATGAACCGGTCTATAAATGCAATATGGAACTCTCCCCAAGTGACCGGACCTACTCCTACGACCCTGCTATCCTTCCATTGGCAAAACTAGATATGCGCGGCCTCCTTTAATTGATAAAAGGCCAACTCAACGCACTCAACCCCATTCACCCATAAGACTCTGGTGATCTTGACAATGTTGTCTATGAACTCATATGGGTCCTCATCTATCTTCGACCCCGTGAACTTAGGAGGGTTCATCCTCAAGAAATCCCTCACTCTAGCTGCCGCCGCATTCCTATTCTGAGGGTGATATGCCATTATCTGGCTATGACCCTGGGCATCCACAGCCTGTACCAGCATCTGATCGGTGCCCTAAACTCAACATAGGAATCTGGCTTTAGTGCGTGCTCCTTGTGAATGGGTGGGGTTGGCTGATGCTAGTCACCATTGGCACCCTCATGATCATTGCCATTGCCATTTCCATTTATTCTGACATTCATAATGGGCTTCCACATTCATAAGGCTGGAAACATAATTTTAATTGAAATCGTTATAAAATTAGCCCATGCATCACAATTCGATAATAAAATCCTAATCAATTTATACCCATGTGAAGAAATTGAAGATTCATGCATTTGGGTAAAAACCCCATAACTTAATCATAGAAAAGTTCCATATGTAGATAGGAATTGGGAATGGGTATGAAAGGAAACACCCACTCATAACCCTACATAGCTGGAAGGGATTGATTCTACCACTTCTCTGATTGCCCAAGAAGGATTTGAATGAAAACCTTGTAGACTTGCTCTAAATCACCTCCTCAACCTTTCAAGTTTGCATGCATTGAAGGAAATAAATTATAATAGGTTTTCCCCTCCTAAAACCCACTAAAACGAGCCTTAAACGATGTAGTTTAGGATTTAGGAACTCAAGAGTTAAAAAAAGGCCCTCAGAGTTTTAATTTTTACACTACTCTATCTACAATGGAGAAAAATGAAACCCAATTCATGAATCCCAATTCAAAAATTATCAACACAGTTCACGAATAATCAAGTCAGAATAAACATTTAATTCACCAAGGACAATAATCAATCCCTCCCCCAAGCTTAAATCAGACATTTCCCCCAATGGAACCTACAAGAAAGACAAGAAGGTAACAGAGGTTCCCTGATCATATCAGTGATTGGGTCTTTTCTTCCAAGTATAAGTAACAGCATTAAAAACCCAAGAAGTGTAGACCATGGCCAGGTGCGATCCATCTGTCTGGAAGGGTCCAAAGCTCATGATAAGATGATGTTGCCACTCCCCCTGGGGCCCAAGAAGGATCCACATCATACACCCAGTGCATTTGAGGCGGCGGAGGTGGGCTGTGGTGGAGTTCTTCCTCATCCGACATAATATCCGCACTATTGTGGTATCCCACCGACCAATCATCTAGGGGACTTCTAGTTGCTTCACCTTTTGATGGTTCGGCATCAGGGTTATAGGGCATTGGTTGGTCCATTTGTGAAGTAACTATGGCCACCTCCTGCTGCAATGTCGTCACTTCACTCTCAAGATTATCCACTTTCGAGCATAAGTGTGTCAACTTGTCATTGGAAGGTTGTAAGGCTTTCTTAAAAGCGTTTTGGATCATGGAAGAGATTTCCTTGGCTAATCGTACAAGCTTATATCATGCATCTTTTCCCTTTGTGAAATATTAAGAAAATCCAGGGCTAGAGAAACTTGGGGTGCGCTTGCGTTTGCTGAGGCAGTAGCTATGCGAGAAGATGTCACAGGTGATGGTGGAGTTATGTGCCCTGTATACCTTTCCCGCTTTATCACTTGGGCCTCTTTGTCTGTCTTGGTGTCCAAAGTAACCACTCTATGAGCTTGTATAGTCTTATCCAATGAGCACCATAAAGGACACTCATCCCTCAAACACAACAATCTTAGCAAGGATGGGAAGGGCAATGTTGTAGCTTGTTGTTTAGCTTTTCGCCTAAACTAATTAGCAATAATCTCTCCCACATTAATGTTCACTTGCTTCATTATCCACGCAAGAGGAATCGCCACTTCAATAGGCACCTCTGATGTATTCCGAGAGAGAATCAACCTAGAACAGACCAAATCTAAACATATGTGGGCGTCAAACATTAAATCTCGCCTATGAATTAGGCCCTTGGACAAAGCCCAATGTGGTTGACCTTGTGCAATTACGTGAGCTACACATTGGAATTTGTTCTCCTTGTTTGCTATCTTCCAACGGAGGACTGGATGTGGTGAGATTGGTTCCTCCCAGTATAATGAGTTGATTGCTTCAGGTGTGACTTGAACCTCCTCTCCTTGCACCCAAACTGATGTCAGGTGTGGGAACACTTCAGTGTGATCTTTTAGCTTCATTAGTAGTTGTCATGCTCTATATGATGCATAGAATTCCCACACTAGCTCCGGGATGTATGGGTCAACTATTATGGTAAATTGGCCCCAATCACGCATCCCAATCTGTTGATATATGTTTGGGAATATAGTTCTA
This sequence comes from Datura wrightii, assembly GCA_035772735.1. NCBI lineage: Eukaryota > Viridiplantae > Streptophyta > Magnoliopsida > Solanales > Solanaceae > Datura > Datura wrightii. The sequence continues at coordinate 1,736,038 of JASDFA010000014.1, read as the reverse complement.
AATTATTCCACATCAAATTTTGCTTGTGCATGGATGACGCGTTTCTCTTTGAAGGTTTTGTAAAAATCATCCATGCCTTGAAGCCCGAATCTATCTTCAGGGGTAGGTCCGGGCATGGATGCTTGGCCTGTATGAGACTGCTGATTCATAGACATAATGTTGTAAGAGTGTGTTAGTAGTGGACAATAATACGTAGCTCAAAACTAAAGCAATAGAGGGAAGTTAGTGAGAGCTTCATGTGTTATTGGCGACTCACCGGTGAGCCACCGTCACATTTTGTCAGTCGCCGATGAATCGCTGGTTGACTTAGAACGGATCAAATACTGGGCATCGACGCATCTAGCTGGCAAACCACTTGTCGGGATTCACACGCTACAAAATTTCATATAAACATCCTCCACATCACCTTTATCTGACAACCACCTGATTATACTCATACTTAAATAACAAAAGACAAGGGTACCCTTAAGAGAGGTGTCAATCAATCCATCATTGGGCAACCCACTCGGGTATGCAGAATATACCCACAGATGAGTTAACACAGCAAAGAAACACCCATACACATAGAACGAGAAAATGAAACAAACTCAAAGAACATGGTGGAACAACATATTACTGACAAAATTGCAACCTTTTTAGCATGGTGAGGAGATGCTTACCTTCAATGAATTGTGCGTGTGGAGATCTGTGAAGGCTTCCCAAGATACAAACACTTTGAGAAATGTGAACAATTGCTTGGGATAAGGAATATTAGAAGGTGGTAGGTGAAGAAGAATGGGTTATTTTTAGGGGAAATTGAGAGAGAATTTTGGGAGTTTGAAGCTTTTTGTGGAGTTTTGTCCGTTGGGCTTTTGTGTTGGGAGTTGCATTGGCGATCGCCGAACTAGACCGGAGATTCACCACTGTGGCTTCCACTTGCATTACCTGAAACATAATTCTGCCTGCGAAATCGGTGGTTAATCGGCGCTTTGCGGATTTACCTGGCAATTCATTTGTTCTTTGTGGAACATTCAGTGTAATGGATGAGATCAGCGCCCCAGCGGCACTTCACCAGTTATCATCGACGGTTTGCCGGTTGACTCGCATTTTTATCTTAAAATCTTCAGTGCACTGGTTCTGTCGGGGTTGGAATCTACATTTCACGAGTTCTGAGTGGCGGTTCGCCGATCTGGCTTCCATCGCATTGCTTCACCTATCTTCACCAACAAATAAAATCAAAAACAACAAAGTACATAAGAATAACAAATGCTTGGGTTTCCTCCCAAGAAGTGCCTTATTTAATGTCGTGGCGTGACGAGAGCCCGGGTCTATGTCTCTTCCAGATTCATCACCTCTGCTCGCCCTACTTCTTCCAACACTCCAAGATATTTTTTGACCCTCTAGCCATTTACTTTGAACTTGTTCCCATTTTTATTGTAGAGTTCAATGGATCCACTTTCGTACACCTGGGATACCTTAAAGGGACCTTTAGACTATAACTTCTCAGGGAAAAGCTTCAGTCGAGAATTAAATAGTAACACCCATTCCCCTGGAGAAAAATTACGCTGCAACACTTTTTTATCGTGATAATGTTTCATTTTGGCTTTGTAAATTGCTGCATTTTCATATGCCTTCATTTGAAACTCTTCCATCTCCTGTAAATTATGGATTCAAACATGGATAGATTTTCCCCATTCGTGGTTCAAACTTTTCAACGCCCATAAGGCTTTGTGTTCAGGCTCCATTGGGAGGTGAATGCTCTACCATACACCGGCTGATGAGGAGACATCACAATTAGTGTTTTAAATGCAATCCTATAGGCTCACAATGCATCATCTAATTTTTGTGCCCAATCAGTTCGGTTCAAATTGACTATGTTAGTCAAGATTGACTTTATTTTCCAGTTTGAAACTTCAACTTGTCTGCTGGTTTGTGGATGATACGGAGTGGCCACTTTGTGCTTTACACCATATTTAGCTAGCAGTGTGTTGAACACCCGATTGCAAAAATGAGACCCCCCATCGCTAATGATAGCTCTAGGGGTACCGAACTGTGAGAAGATATGTTTCTTTATGAAAGCTTTGACAGTCCTTGCCTCGTTGTTTTGCAATGCTACAGCTTCTACCCACTTGGAAATATAATCAACAACCACCAAGATGTATTTGTTCCCATAAGACCTTACAAAAGGACCCATGAAGTCAATCCCCCAGAAGTCAAATAATTCAACCTCGAGGATCCGGGTCAGTGGGATTTCATGTCACCGTGAAATACTCCTCGCCCTTTGGCATCGATCGCATTGCTTCACAAAGTCATGTGCATCCTGATGTAAGGTGGGCCAATAAAATCCACATTGCAACACCTTCGCTAGGGTTCGCACACTTCCATAATGACCACCCATAGGGCAGGAGTGACAAGCTTCTAAAATCGGAAGTATTTCCACCTCTGGCACACACCTTCATACTAACCCATCAGCACAACTTCGGAAGAGGTAGGGTTCATCCCAAAAGAAGTTTTGAACATCATGCATGAATTTCTTTCTTTGCTGATAATCCAAACCTTCGGGCAAAATATTGTTGGCCAGGCAATTAGCGAAATCTGCAAACCATGGGGTCAGGTCATGGGTTGCAGCTAATATTTGCTCATTCGAAAAGGTATCATTGATTTCCTCTTGTGCTCTTAGCTGCCCATTTGTTTCAAGGCGCGATGAATGGTCGACCACTTGATTCTCGCAGCCTTTATGGTCTTTCACTTAAAAATCAAACTCCTGTAACAACAAAACCCACCTGATCACTCGTGGTTTAGCATCTTTCTTAGCCATTAAGTACCTGAGTGCCGCGTGATCTGTGTGCACCATCACTTTGGTTCCAATCTAGTACGACCAGAATTTTTTGAATGCAAACACAATGGCTAAGAGCTCCTATTCGATCAGTGTGTAATTTTTTTGGCAATGTTCAGAGCTTTGCTGGAATAGTATGTTGGATGGAAGATTTTATCTCTTCGTTGACCAAGGACTGCTCCTACTGCGACTCCACTTGCATCTCCCAGAAGTTCGACCGACTTTGACCAATTGGGGGCTACAATGATTGGCGAAGAAATTAATCTCTCCTTCAACTCTGCAAAAGCTTTCAAACACTCCTCATCAAAGTGGAATGTTGCCTCTTTTTCCAATAGTCGGAATAGGGGATGGGCTATTTTGGAGAAATCTTTAATGAAGCGGCATTAAAAGCCCTCATGGCTAAGGAAACTCCTAACACCTTTTACAGTGCATGGTGGGGGTATATGAGCAATGGCATCCACTTTGTCTTGATCTACTTCAATCCCCTTTTCAGAAATTTTGTGTCCCAATACTATCCCTTCTTTGACCATGAAGTGACACTTTTCCCAATTTACGACAAAATTCATCGCCGTACATCTCTCCAATACCTTATCTAAATGTGATAGGTAGTCATCAAATGAGTTCCCCACAACTGAGAAATCGTCCATCAAGACTTCCATTGATTCCTCCACCATGTCAAAAAATATGGATATCATACATCTTTGAAATGTGGTCGGGGCGTTGCAAAGACCAAAAGGCATTCGTTTAAATGCAAACGTACCATAAAGGCATGTAAAAGTGGTTTTCTCTTGATCCTCTGGTGCAATTGAGATTTTGTTGTATCTTGAGTATCCATCCAAGAAAAAATAGTATTCTTTGCATGCTAGACGATCAAACATTTGGTCAATGAATGGCACCAGAAAATGATCCTTCTTTGTCCAAGAGTTTAATTTAGAGTAATACATACAAACTCTCCACCCTGTGAAAGGACTAGTGGTTATCAACTCATTTTTTTCATTTGGAACCACTATAATTCCCCTTTTTTTGGGACCACACTGTACCGGGCTAACCTAACTACTATCCGTAATGGGATACACTACCCCGACATCGAGTGATTTAATAATCTCTTTACAAACCATCTCTTGCATAGGTGGATTCAACCTTCTTTGATGTTCTACTAATGGAATGCATTCCTGGAGGTTGATCTTATGGGTGCGAATCCCTGGAGGGATGCCAATGATATCAACTATTGACCATCCGATGACTCGAATGTGCCGCTTCAACACATCAATAAGTTTATCTACCTGTAGCGGTGTAAGTTTTACTAAGATGATAATAGGCAGTGTCTCATTCTCCCCCAAATATACATATTTGAGATGATTGGGCAAGGGTTTGAGCTCTAACTTTGGTGGTGACACAATAGAGTGCTGCGATGGAGGGGCTATATGATTCTTCAAATCAAGGTCTAGCTTTCTTGGTGGGAATGAATAGTTTCTTACCTCCTTATGCACATGATGGATCTCCTCGAGTTCCTCACCTTTCAGAAAAACATCAACTATCATGTCTTCCATAGCCTCTTCCTCCATTTCCCACTCTGAAACATCATCATTCATAATGTCCTTCCTTGGGGCGGTGTTGTTTGCTGCTATTGGAGTCGCCATTTGTAATGCCAATTCATTCATCCTTTTCTCCAATTGTTGAATAATAACTTCGTACCTCTTTACCGTGGAGGCTAGATCCAACAGTTTACTTCGTAGATCTTGAACCCCCTTTTCAGTTGCGAGCACCTTTTCAAGCACTACTTCAAGAGTACTCTCCATGTGATGTGTAAGTACCTCAGTGCTCCCCTGACTGTTCGAATCGACAAACTGTATATCGTTCCAACCTTGGTTCCCATAATAGCCATCATCATAATTTTGAACAGCATGACTATTTTTAGCATGGAAAGCCTTCACATAACTCATCAACAACTCCATTTGCTTCATCATGACTAGCAGCATTGTGTCCTTCTTATCCTCCCTACGCCATGTTTTGTCCACTAGCTTAAGGGTCTCCACACAAGGTAACCCCTTTGGGTAATGTGACCATTCTCCGCCAATCGGCTTTATCTGCACACCCAAAATTATCAGCGACCACTATGGTGTTTACCAATTCAACTTAATAATCAATCCCAAGATCATCAAACGCCAGTCCCCGACAATGGCGCCATTTTAGATATCATCCAAAATATATTCTTAAATCAAAGAATATACACGGTCATTGTATCAAAACAAGTAATCCAACGAGTGTTGGGGTCGAAACCCACGAGGACTAGAGAGTGAATTCAAGTGTCGATTGAGAAGTTGATTTTATCTTGCACCATATAAATTTTACATAAAACTCGGAAAATTGGGGAATAAACTTTGAAAAGAATTTCTCAAATTTCTATAGGGAATTCAAACTAGAAGAATCAGTTAAGTTGTAGACAATATTTGTAAAATACTAGAGGTATGGTGTAGATGAAATACTAATTAGATGGGGATGGACCAGGTTAACTTCATATGTTAATTAAATGTAAATAATCTCGGGAAATAGGTAGCCTCAGCTTCCCAGCCTATTGCCAACCCTTAACTAGAATTTTCTCAAACACTAGCTGCAATTTAACACACCCGAATTGATTTGGATTAGCAACTTCACTATTCCTACCTATTAGTTGCTAATTAGGAAGAAGAAAGTAATTTCAGCCATTACTAGCTTAATTTTACAACATCACATCCATACTCGCTACTAGATTCCCTTCAAATACTTAATTATTCTCTCCCTAGCAACAATAAAGTAAGTATAGATACACCCATATCATCATCAATGGATCTTCATTAATAGATTGAAAGGAATCTACTAAATTTACACGCAATTGAACGTTAAGAAGTTAACTCTAGCAATACCCAATCCAATTAAGTATTCATCATCACACCTCTCTAGTTAATGATTTTAGCTACTCATAGTTAAGAAATTCAAAAACACAATCATCCAAAGCATCATTGAATTTAATAAGAAGAGTAGATAAATCAAAAGCACAATTATCCTTCAACTGCAGCTGAAACTCAATAATAACAAAGAAGAAAGGAGAACAACGTATGTTTTACAACTTTCAATAAAAATCCCCTTTTCTCAGCTAAAAACGGTCTTCAGATAAAAAGGAAAGGTGATGTGATGTGTACTTGGCTTATCTCTCAATCTCTATATCTTCTCCCTTTTTTTTCTTCTTTTTTTCTGCAATGTACCTATGTTTCTATTTATATCCTGAAAAGTAGGATACTTTTCCTTCCTTTTACAGCAATGGACAATTTTACCCTTATTAGCATCTCTCTGGAATCGGTGAAGGCACCGGTGGTTTGCTGGTGAAATCCGTGAACTGCCGACTGCTTTATTTTCTTACTTCAGTCCTTATCAGTGAATTTCGGCGGTTCACCCAGCATTTCGCCGATGCCAATTCGTGAACCGCGGAAACTTAAATGCCAATTCCAAATTTTTCTGAGCGTCCTTCGGTGATCGCACCAGCGTTCCACCATAGGTGATTCGTAAACCACCAATGGCATTCCCTTGCGTAGGCAGTGACCAACATCCTCTCAACTGGCGTTTCATGAGTTAACACCTGCATCTCGCCACTTCTGCTCAGTTCCTCCATTTTATGCCCATTTTAGCTCTTTTCTTCAACTTAGGCACCTGCACACAATAAAAGAAAACAGGGCATGAAATTCGACTAATCCACTCGAGAACTAAGCAAAAACTCAACTTTAGAGTCTAATGAGTTGGTAAATTACCAACTCATCAGTTAGCTATTTTCTTTTACAAGTTTCTATGTGGCCTTGATGGCCCAAGGGTGTGTTTACAACAAAGATATAGTTGTTTGCTTTCTTTACTATGAGTTGCTACCAGGCAGCAGAGATGCATATGCCCAGCCAGGTCAGCACTGGTCCCAGTGTGGCATTAGGTGCCTGTTATGCCTCCAAAAGTGGGGCTTGACAAACTTGGTATTAGAGAAACACCCTATCCTAGGGAGTCTGTAGGTCGTATCTAGTAAAGTATTTTCTATGGATGTGTTGTGCACCACATTCAATAGGCAGGAGGCGACGAGGCATGATAGCATGGTTACCCTCCTTTCTTCTCCGGTCATGCTATAGAGTTATGTTGTATAGGGTGAATCCCTAAGCTTACATTATTCTGCTTATCTACAGAGAAAATGTCTGACATATGACAAATTACAATGGGTTGGGCGTTAGATACCATGGTAGGACAGGGCACTAACAGAGTGCCACCGTCAGAGCTGGCCCGACTTGAGGGTGAGAGGAACAAATCACCTCGGTCTCCCCAGCATTCTATGCTACATCAGGAGCCCCCAAGGCAGCAGATATGACAGCACCACCCCTAGCAGTCCCTATACCATTGAATCAGGAGGTTAGGAGCACGGTTTATATGCTCGCTCATATGATGGCCGCTTAGCGCCAGCCAGTGGAACCAGTTGTCACTGAATCTATTAGAGGGCCCGGAAGTTCGATGGTCCGAGAGATTCTTGCCCTAAGTCCTCTGCAATTTATGCGGATAGATCGCGAAGAGGACCCTTAGGACTTTCTGGATCAATTGCAAAGGATAGTTAGGGTGATGCATGCTACAATCGCAGATTCAGTTGAGTTGGTAGTATTTCGGCTGCGAGACATAGCGGTGCTATGGTATGGAAGTTGGGAAAGGTCCCGAAGCAAAGATGTACCCCTCTGACTTTGTCCAACTTTTTAGAGGCCTTTATAGATCAATATTTTCCTTGATAAATATGACTGGCCTAGGTGGATCAGTTCCAGCACCTGAAGCAGGGTACGATGAGTGTTTGAGAGTAAGCGATGAGGTTTGACTCTTTGTCAAGATATGCGCCAGCATTGTGGACACCATGCCAGCTAGGGTATATTGGTTCATCATGGGGCTTCTTTTAGAGTATATGGAAACTTGTGTTACATCTACCTTATCGGAGGATATGGACAACATGCGTATTCAGGATTTTGCGAAAAACATCAAAGAGATTAGGTAGCGTCAGCATGAGGTAGAAAGAGCAAATCCGGAGAAACACTGGAGGGCTAAGCCCACTGATATGCAGGTAGAATTTTAGGGTGGATCCAGAGTGTGAACATTAGGTAGGACACCCAGACATTCACCTCAGCAGTAGCAGAGGGGTAGATCAGATCATTGCAGATAGTCAGGTCCGGATAAGAGCTCGCGAGCATCAGGTTCCCAACAGAAGAGGGGATCATCCCTGAGTAGGCCATTGCACCGCGTTGTAGCATTTATAGTCAACAACATTTTAGGAGGTGTATATATGGCTCTATTGCTTGTTATTCCTGTGGGCAAGAGGGTCATATAATTAGGGATTGCCCGACTAGAGATCAGGGTGACCGGGACCAGCAGAATAGGTCCTTAGTAGGATCACATGTTCTAGCACCTTCGGCAGGGCATAGATCCTCAGCTCCAACTGGCAGAGGCAGAGGTAGATCAGGGGCATCCAATTCTATCAGTGGGCTAGATCGCACTTAGACCTTACCAGGGCGACAGGAGCTAGAGTCATCCCCAGATGTTGTGACAGGTACACTGGATGTTTTCTCTCACTAAGTTTATGCTTTAATAGATCTAGGTTCTACTTTGTCTTAAGTTACTCCGTTAGCAGTATATAAGTTTGGTATAACACCATAATTGCTTCTAGGACCATTCTCGGTGTCTGTACTTGTCAGTAACTCTACTATTGCTAAGAGAATTTACCGGGGTTGTACAATAGCGATTGTCGTTCTCCATATGGTAGCCCATTTAGTGGAGCTAGAAATGATTGATTTCGATGTAATTATGGGTATAGAATATCTAGTGCCATGTTATGCCAATGTGGAGTGTTGGACCAGGACCATCTAGCTTCACTTTCTACGGGAGGTATTACGAGAATGGAAAGCTAATGCAACTATGCCAAGTAGGTTTATATCTTATCTTCGGGCGAGGAAGTTGATAGCGAAGGGCTATATTTACCATATTCTTAGGGTTTGGGATATGATGGAAGAATCCCTAACTCTTTAGTCCTTTGTTGTGGTCAATGAATTTTCTAATGTGTTTCCAAATGAGTTTCCTGGTATTCCCCTAGAGCATGATATCAATTTCTCTATCAACTTGTGTTATACCCCAAAAGCCCAAGGATCATACCTAGGAATTGAAACAGAGAAAAACATAAAATTGGCATCAGGACATAAAACAGGTCATGAGGTAACCCGTGAGAGTAGCCCATGAGTTGTGATGTGACTCATGGTGAGGCTTAGGAGATGAGTTTGAAATTGGGAATTTGACTCACCACGGATGAGACCACGAGTCGTGGTCAAGGCCCATGACTCGTTAGGTCAATCTAGGCAAGTGATGATTGAGAATGAAGAGGAAGAAGGAAGTGTATGTAACGAGTGGTGACCATGACTCGTGGTCACCAGTAACAAGTCGTAAAGTCACCCGTGATGATCCTAGATGACTTCTTAAGAAGTGTACTCGACGGATCATGGAACGAGTCGTGGCCAGAGGAAATGAGTCGTCATGTCCCTCATAGAGTCTGACTAGTAGTTAATTCTGTGAATTCAGTAAGGGTTTTTCCATAATTCTAAGATCCTATGGCCTAAACTACGTCATTTTAAGTTATGAATGATGAATTTTAAGAGGGTTAAGTTCAGTTTAGGCTATTTTTCATCCATGCATGCAATTGTGTTAGTCTAGAGAGGTGATCAAGGAAAATCCTTCAAGGTTGTTTTCAATTTCTTCTTGGGCATTCAAAGAATTATAAGAATCAGCTATAATCAGGTAAGTAGGGTTATGAGTGGGTGTTTTCATTCACACCCATGCCCAATCTCTCTTAATTCATAAAGTTTTGTTTAAAAATCTTATGGAGTTTTTGTTATAGCCCGAATGCCCAAAGATCAGACACAGGAGTTTAAATGGAGAAAAGTTCAAAACGGCATCAGGCATAGAACGGTGCATGAGGTGACCCGTGAGAGCAGCCCACTAGTCGTGATGTGACTGTGGAAAGGCTCAGGAGATGAGTTTGGAATTTTGAAATTCAACTCCCCACGAACATGATCACGAGTCATGGTTAGGACCCACGACTTGTTAGGTCAGTCGTGAGGAGTGGTAAGTGAGAAAAGGGAAATAAGAAGGCAGTGTGCATAGTTAAAGGAGCCCACAAGTCCTGACCAGCCACCACGAATCATGGGATGAGTGGCGACCGGCAATGTAATGTTCAATTGAGATTGAGGCAGTGTACGTGACAAGTGCTGACCACGAGTCGTGGTCACCAATAATGAATCATGAGGTCACCCGTGATGAGCCAAAATGACTTGATAAGCAATGTACTAGACAGGCCATGCCACGAGTCGTGGCCAGAGGATACAAGTCCTCATGTCCCTCGTGGGACTGACTGGCAGTTATTTTCTTCAAATTTAGTAAGGGCTTTTACATAATTTCTATGATCTTAATGCCTAAACTTAGTCATTTTGAGTTATGAATGATTACTTTTAAGAGGGTTAAGTTCATTTTAGGCTATTTTCATCCATGCATGCAAGAGTGATAGTCTAGAGAGGTGATCAAGGAAAATCCTTCAAGGTTCTCTTCAATTTCTTCTTGGGCATTCAAGGAAGTGTAAGAATCAGCTATAATCAGGTATGTAGGGTTATGAATGCGTGAATCCTTTCACACCCATTCCCAGTCCCTCCCTAAATCATGAATTTTCTATGTCAAAGCTATGGGGTTTTAACCCAATGCATGAAATTCCTAAGTCTCTACATGGGTATGATTTAGATATATTTCTACTATTGAAATATGAATTATGGGAAAGCTTTATAATATTTTCAATTAAAACATGTTTCAAGTTTTAAGCATTAAAAAAGCCCATTGATGGGAAGTTCATGAAAGTTGAGATTTGTGATGAATGTACGATTATGATGAGATATTATGATGAAAAACATGTTTCCAAGATACCAATGTTTATAATCATGTTTATGATATGAATTGAGTATTATTCAAGCATGATTTTCAGATTTGAGATGTATTTGTCTATTGAGCTTCATCAATAGACGATTTTGAGCTTCATTGAAAAACGAGGGAGAGATATGCATGCTTTTGGGAGTAGTGTCTAGAATCATGTAGGCTAAGTGTCGATCACCCTATGCCTCAGAAGTACACTCCAATGTAGGTTTATTGTAAGTAGGGGTATTCACGGTTTGGTGAAAACCCAAACCAAACCGAAAACCAAACCAAACCGGTTAAAAAACCAATATTTGATTTGGTTTGGTTTTAAATTTTGAAAACCGATAATATTTGGTTTGGTTTTGGTTTTACTAAAAAAATTGAAGAAATAACCAAACCGAACCGATGAATTTTATATATAAATTTTATAAATATTTGAATATACGTTATTTGTTTTTCATAAATAATTATAAATATATTATACCTTTTAATCATTAATTTGATTTTAGTATACTTTATTTCACATGCACTACAACACATTAAAATTCTATTACTTAAAAAATATGTCCAAACCCAACACTCTAAGTCTAATTGTTTATATGTGGTATGACATATTGCAAATTTTTCTTATTTTCTTTGCTAAAACATCCATCTAATCTTTAATCATTTGTCTCTTTGATTTTTGAAGGTTTAATTATTTTATTTAAAGTTTTATGTTGTTTCTGTGTGGATATCACACATGTGAAGTGGAAGAACCTCTACAGTTATTCAACTTAAACATACTAAAACTTTGGCATAGTGTTGAAAAATAATAAAAGATTCAAATACATTTATATCATGATAGTAGAGAGAAAATTGTTGATTCCTAATGTTCACTTGAAATAATTATCTCATGCCTTTGTTGTTTTACTATTATTAATTTATCATTAGCTAGTTATAAACCAAAAAACCAAACCGACAAGAACCAAATCGATGATTATTTATTTTATTTGGTTTGGATTGGTTTTAGAAATTTAAAAACCGACTAAATTGGTTTAGTTTTGGTTTTAATCAAAAACTGACCCAATCCAAACCATGAATACCCCTAGTTTATACTTATATATATATTACTTCAGGACCTCCCTTGGGAGCTATACCCTGCCCTATTGGGTCATGAGCTTGATATCGATATAATTGTATTGTCCCTAGCCTCGCAAGGCTTTGGATAGCTCTACCCAAATGAGTGTGATAGTTGGGACCACGTAAGCTCTATCGTGGTATGTCGGTTAAAAGACAAATCTCCCATTGTTCCTCATGATTTCAGTTATGCATTTTTATCATTCATGAGATTATATATGTGTGTGTGTGTGTGTGTGTGTTCTAAAGTAGGTTTTGACTCAATGTTCAGTTTTAATTATTTCTATCATATTTCATCTTTGAGTCAATCAATTCAGTTATGATGCTATGTTATGTTGTGATGAGATCCTGATTTAGAAGGAATGCATGCAAGCCCTACTCTTAGATTCTTACTGTTATGTTTTACATTAAGCATGTGCTTAAATGATTTTACTTACTTGAGGGGTTTTACTTACCTTGCATACTAGGTACATTTCACATACTAACCGCATACTCTATGTTGTATCATTTCATGATACAGGACCCAACACCTAGACTCAGCCTCATTCATAGAAACTCTTTATAGATAGCATCTTATGCTTGTTGATGTTATGTTTATTTCAGACATCCGCTAAGATTATTATGTTGACTCTTTAGTTTAGTAATCGAGTTAGATGTAGGTTCATGCTATAGGTCGACTTGGAGTCTATCAGGGCTCCTTGTCCCGTGTCTCGATCCGAGCCTCCATTCTGGTCGTGAATGGTATCAGAGCCATAGGTTAGATGTGTCCTAGAGTGTCTAAAAGCTGCATTGAGTAGAGTCTTTTTCATAGGTTTGAAGCGCACAACACTTATGATGAAGATGCTACAAAATGTTTAGGAAATGTTTCATTCTTTCATTATCTATGTAGTGCAATGAAATGTCTCCCTATACTTCTTATTCGAGGTATTCACGATTGCAGAATCATGGTTCCCCGAAGAGTAAATGTGTCATGACCCAAACATACACCCGGATGTAGACACGGGACAAGGAGCCCCGAGGGACCCCAAGTCAACCCATGGAATGAGCATACATCTAATACCATCATATAAGAGGAAGACTTAACATGAGAAAATGCAAACATTTCATAAATACGGGGAAAGGACAACACATAATCCATACACGATGGCTGAATAGAACTGGTAGTCTGAAAAGCCTCTAATCATGAAAGAGGGTTGATGGGAAAACTACCCAACTAACCCAACATTTCTTAAACTGAAAGAAAAGCATAGAGTCAAATCATATGGCCCTCGAAACATGAGGACTCACCAAGTACGCTGAGGGAAATCTCTGAAACACTACTAAGGAGGGTGAGCCTGAGAGCTTGGTCTTGTATTATGAAACGATACAACATAGAAAGTATGCAGTCAGTACTTGAAATATACTAAGAATGCAAGTTAAGTAAAACAAACATTTAAAATATATAAAATCTCATAAATGATCAAAAGAGTAGGACCTCATGCTCATATCATAAACATCGTAACATAACATAAGGCTCAAGCTTTTCAAGACATTCCTAATACAATAATAATCTTAATCATAACAGAAAAGCTTTATTTAACACGACTTGGGCAAATATACATAATCGTAAACATGCATAAATCATGAGGAACAGTGGGAGATTCTCTTAACTGATATGTCCTATATGAGCATACATAAAGCCCGACTTGTAACCCTAGTCGGGAGGGTGTTCATACCTTGTCAAGGGTAGAACCATGAAAGTGTGATACCACCATGAAATGGGACATTTTGGCCGAGGACAGTCCGTAGGAAGTCCCAACATACCTACAGTGGCACGTAGTTTATGAGATCCAGGGAAGAACCTGGGCCCCTAACCTACTTAGTGTTCGATACTACTCCAAAAATGTATATAATGCTCACAGTATAACATGCATGAATTCATGGGCTAGTTAAATCATGAAAAATATAAACATACTTGTACATACATGAACTAGCCATGACATAAGGCCCGTGAGTCGGCAAAAACATAATTCACAATTCATAAGGCTCATACATACTTGTAAATCATGCATATAGCTTGAATTTCATAAAATCGTAATGGGTAACATAATAAATTCATGATTTAAATCATAATTCATGCTGGGATTATAAAAATCATTAGTGGGTAATTAGATCATAAATCAATTCATCATGGGGCATGCATAATTTTGCTTAAATACATAGAACTTCCAAATCAATAGTATTATAATTAATTTAAATCACAAAAGTTGATTAAAACCCATATATTATGATAAGATTTTTAATTCCCAAAACCCATAACCAAATCATTAGATTTTATGGAAATCAATTTCAAAACCCCATGAGTTTTCAATGAAACTTTTGTAAAAATCATAGAGGAGGGGCATGGGCGTGGAAGAAATCACCCATTGATAACCTTACATACCTGGGAATAACTAGTTCTTAACCTCTCTTGATAACCCCAGCAAATATTTCAATGAATTGATAAGTTCTAAGCTTGAATCACTCTCCCAATACCCCTACCTTGCATGCATGAATGAATGAAGTGAAAACTTAACTTATCCCCTTTAAATTTCCTTATTCATAACCCAAAACATTGTAGTTTAGGCCTTAGGATCTTAGGAATTTATGAAAACGCCCTTATTAATTCGAAGAAAAATAACTATCAGGGCGTCTCAATGAAGGCCCAATGACTCGTCATGAGGTCCCACGACTTGTGGCCTGAGTCGTGAGGTACACTGCCAAAATTTCACCCTGTGATCCTATGGAGGACACCATGAATCGTGGTGGGTGACCACAACTCGTGGTCACCATCCATGGTAAACACTACCCAAAAATCCTAACCCAGAATCCACTCTAGGCCACGGGTGACTTCATAAGTCGTAAGGCCTGGCTACTACTCATGGTCATGCCCGTGGTCTCCTCTAAAAAACCTGCCAACCCTGGTGGACCACGAGTCTTACGACTCGTGGTCACTCCTCACAGTTCTTCCTATGACCTGGTGCGAAATTTCAATTTTTCATTATTTTGACTCCCGAGTATGATCCTTGGGTTCCGGGGGTATAACAAAATGGTAGGAGGAATGGGAATGGAGACTGCCACAAGGATGGAAATGGAAACAGGCACCAGCAGGCCCTTCCAGTCCAAGAACACCATACACCGGAGCCGATTGCCCATGCTGAGTTTCGGGCAGCTATTAAGATGCTCGCATAGGCCTTGACCGCTTAGGTCAATCAGCAGGAAGTTGCGGATATCCCGCAAAATGACGATGGGGAAATAGCTCGAGTCAAGGATTTCTTAAGAATGAACCTTCCAGAGTTCCTTGGATAAAAGTAGATGAGGACCCGCACGAGTTCAATGATGAGATTTTGAAATTTACCTAGGTCATGGGGATGAATGGGGTGGGATGTGCAGAGTTGGCCTCATACCAGCTAAAAGCGGTCGTACACATCTAGTTTCGATAATTGTGAGATAGTAGGGCCGCCAGAGCAGGTTCTATCACTTGGGAGGAATTCCATGTTGCATTCATAGATCATTTCTTCGCTCATTAGATGAGGGAGCTAAAGGAAGAAGGGAGAATGACTGTGTAGGAGTATGCCCTCGTGTTCACTCGCCTGTCAAAGTATTCCCTGGAATTAGTGGCCAATCAGAGGTTGTGGGTGAGAAGGTTTGTTCATGGAGTGGTGGGATATATGGACAAGGATTATAGGACTTCTATGATCCACCAAGATATAGATTTCCCTAGGATAGTCTTGTATGCCCAACAGATGGAGGCGGCGCAAATGAGAGAGAGGGAGGCCAACAGTGCTAGGACCGAAAACTACAAATTCTCACAACTGAGGTCAAGTGGTGGGCACTGAAAATAGACCCACCAGAGATCTTCAGCCCCAGCATCTTCATTATTTAGTGTTCCATCCAGGCCTAGGCACGATGGGGGGGAGTGAGCATTAGTCTCTAAGGGTCATAGCAGCAAACCTGCAGATTCTAGTATCCCAGCTTTCCCAGATGTGGTCGAGGGCACACGGGCCAGTGCTTAGTAGGTACAGGTGCTTGTTTCGGGTGTGGGAAGCCTGGACACATTCTCAGAGATTGCCTAGTAGCGAGACAGGATCATGATGGGGGACGAGGCCCATCTTCTAGTTCAGTAGCCCCACCCGCATGCTCAACATATCAGGGGGCATCTACCAGCACAGGTGGTGGTCAGTGCCAAAATAGATTCTATGCCTTGGCATCCCTCCAGGAGTAGGAGGTCTCCCCGGATGTAGTCACTGGTATATTAGGAGTTTTCCATCTTTATGTTTATGCTTTGTTTAGATCCGGGGGCTACCTTGTCTTTTATGACACCTTATATGGCCAGTAGCTTTGGAGTCAGTCCTGAAGTCTTGTTAAAACCCTTCTCAGTTTCTACTCCAGTAGGTGAGTCAGTTGTAGCTAGACGGGTATACAGTAGTTTCAGGGTCTCAGTTCTTTAGAAATTCACCTCAGGAAATTTGATAGAGTTATCCATGACCGGTTTCGATGTTATCCTCAGCATGGATTGGCTATTTTCATGTTATGCCTCTGTTAAACCCAGGCAGTAGAGCTCAGATTTTCGGGTGAGCAAGTATTAGAGTGGAAGGGTAGTTCAGCTGTACCTGTAGGTCATTTCATTTCATATCTTAAGGCTAAAAAGATGATTTCTAAAGGTTGTGTGCACCATCTATTTAGGGTTAAGGATTTCAAGTCCGAGACCCCAACTATCCTGTCAGTTCCGATAGTGCATGAGTACCTAGAAGTATTCCCTGATGATTTAACGGGTGTTCCTCCCGAGAGGGGAATTGATTTTGATAGTGACCTTCTTCCTGACATGTAGCCTATATTTATTCCTCCTTACATAATGGCTCTAGCCGATCTAAAGGAGTTGAAGGAACAATTGAAGGACCTTTTAGTTAAGGGTTTCATAAGATTGAGCAAGTCCCCATGGGGTGCACCACTTCTCTTTCTCGGACAGAAGGATGGTTCTCTTCGTATGTGTATTCACTATTGACGATTGAATAGAGTCACTGTCAAGAACCGATATCCTCTACCTAAGATTGATGATTTATTTGTCCAGCTTCAGGGTGCCAATTGTTTCTCGAAGATAGATCTCACATTCGGGTAACATCAGCTCAGAGTTCGAGAAAGCGACATCCTAAAGATAGCCTTCAGGACACAATATGGTCATTATGAGCTTATAGTTATGTCTTTTGGACTTACGAATGCACCTACAGCTTTTATGAACTTGATGAACTAGGTGTTCAAGACATACATGGATATGTTCGTCATTGTGTTTATTGATGACACCCTGATATACTCTCAGAGCAAGGAGGAGCATGCTACTCATTTGAGTGTAGCGCTGCAACTCTCAAGGATCACCAATTGTATGCCAAATTCAGCAACTCAGTGGCGTTATGGTTAAACTTAGTGGCGTTTTTTGGGCCATATGGTATTAAGTGATGGCATAAAGGTGGAATCTGATAAAATAGAAGTGGTGAAGAATTGGCCTAGACAGGCGAATTCTTCAGATATTCAAAGATTCTTTGGTTTAGATGGCTCCTATCAAAGATTGGTGGAAGGTTTTCCATCGATTACAACACCTTTGACAAAATTGACCTAGAAGAAGGTGAAATTCCAATGGTCGGAGGCTTGTGAGATGAGCTTCCAAGAGTTAAAGACTAGACTTATTTCAACACCGGTGTTAACCCTACCCGAGGGTACCGATGGGTTCGTGATATATTGTGATGCTTCAAGGATCGGACTTGGGTGTGTGTTGATGCAACACGGGAAAGTTATAGCATATGCCTCCAGAAAGATAAAAGTTAATCAGAAGAATTACCTGACCCATAATCTTGAATTGGCCATGGTGGTATTCGCATTGAAGATATGGAGACATTATTTCTACGGGGTTCATGTGGATGTGTTTACGGATCATAAGAGTTTACAATATGTGTTTGCCCAGAAGGATCTCAATCTTCGGCAAAGGAGGTGGTTGGAGTTACTCAAGGACTATGATATGAGTGTGTTGTACCATCCAGGTAAGGCCAATGTAGTAGAAAATGCACTTAGTAGACTCTCTATGGAGAGTGTATCTCATATGGATAAGGGGAAGAAGGAGTTGGTGAAGTAGGTGCATCGACTCGCAAGGTTGGGAGTTCGGTTGGTTGACTCGACCGATGGAGGTGTTATTGTTCAAAATGGATCATAATCATCATTGGTGACTTATGTCAAAGCTAGAAAGGATGAGGACCCTATTTTGGTAAAGTTAAAGGAAGCGGTTCAAAATTAGAAGGTAGAGGTCTTCTCCAAAGGGGGAGATGGTGTTCTTTTATACCAGGGTTGCTTATGTGTTCTAGATGTGGATGATTTGAGAAGCCTAATGTTGCACGAGGCTCATGGGTCCAGGTATTCAATCCATCCAGGTGCCACCAACATGTACCGTCACTTATAGGAGGTCTATTGGAGGAATGGCATGAAGAAGGATATCGCGGAGTTTGTAGCTAAGTGTACAAACTATCAGCAAGTGAAGGTCGAGCATTAGAAACCGGGAGGTGTGCTTAAGGATATAAGTATTCCTACTTGGAAATGGCAAGAAATCAATATGGACTTCATAACAGGTTTAGCTCATACTCGTCAACAATATTACTCCATTTGGGTTGTGGTGGACAGGTTGACCAAGGCCGCTCATTTCCTACTGATCAAAACCACAAATTTGGTGGAGGATTATGCATAACTATATACCTAGGATCTAGTTTGATTGCATGGAATACCCTTGTCCATCTTATCAGACAGAGGTACCTAGTTCAATTCTCAATTTTGGAAGTCATTTCAAAAAGTACTTGGTACTCAGGTTAAGCTTAGCACAACATTTCACCTGCAAATGAATGGTCAACCAGAGCGAACAATTCAAACTCTCAAGGACATGTTGAGAGCATGCATGATTGATTTCAAGAGTAGTTGGGATGATCATTTGCCTCTTATCGAGTTTGCATATAATAACAGCTACCATTCCAGTATTCAGATGGCTGCGTTGAGGCTCTCTATGGGCAGAGATGTAGATCGCCCATTGGTTGGTTTGAAGTTGGTGAAGTGGAAATGATAGGACCAAATTCGGCCCATGAGGCCCATATGGAAGAAGTTGAAAACAACTCAAAGTTTCCAAAAGTCCTATACTGATGTGAGAAGGAGGGAATTAGAATTTGAGGTGGATGATGGGATCTTTTTGAAGGTATATCCCATGAAGCAAGTGATGTGGTTTGGAAGGAAAGAAAAACTTATCCCTCATTATGTTGGCCCCTACTGAATAGTGAGACGGATCGGCAAGGTGGCATATGAAGTGGAATTGCCCTCAGAATTAGCTTCCATACATCCTGTATTCCATGTATCTCTCTTAAAAAAGTATTTGGGTGATCCAGCCTTAGTTGTCCCGGTGGACAGTGTTGGTGTGAAAGACAACCTTTGTTACGAGGAGGTTCTGGTAGAAATACTGGATCATGATACAAAGGCTAAGGAACAAGGAAGTAGCTTCAGTCATAGTTTTATGGAGGAATCAACACGTCGAGGGAGCTATATGGGAAGCCCAAGCAGACATGATGCCTAGATACCCACACTTATTCTCTACCGGCTCAGTTCCAGCTTGAGGTATCAGTTTTACTCTAAAACTCTATTTAGTTTTAATGTTCACTTCACATTCCCAAGTTTCTTTTATGTATACGAATGTATGTAGAATTCATGAATTTAGTTCAGCTATGTTGTTTGAATCGGAGATAGTCATTCCGTCAATTTTCGGCTTAAATGATCATTATTGGAATATGATGATTTCATTTCTCTACTTTTCTATATATTTTCCAACATTCGCGGATGAATGTTTCCAAGGGGGAGATATTGTTATATCCTGAAAGTCCAAAGATCAGACCCGAAAGTTTAAACGGAGGAAAGTTCAAAACTAACATCAGGCACAGAACGGGTCGTGAGGAGACCCGTGAGAGCAACCCGCGAGTCGCAATGTGACTCGTAGTGAGGCTGAGGAAATGAGTTCTGAATTCAGAAATTGGACTTCCCACGGACATGACCATGATTCGTGGTCAGGCCCCATGACTCGTTAGGTCAGTCGTGAGGAGTGGTGAGTGAGGAAAGGGAAAGAAGAAGGAAGTTTGCAAAAGGAAGGACACCACCAGTCGTGGTTAGTCACCACGAATCATGGGATGAGTGATTACCGACAAGGTAAAGTTCAATTGAGATTGAGGTAGTGTACATGGTGAGTGGTGACCACGAGTCGTGGTCACCAGTAATGAATCATGAGCTCACCCGTGATGAGCCCAGATGACTTGATAAGTAGTGTACTTGATGGGACATGCCATGAGTTGTGGCTAGAGAAGACGAGTCATCATGTCCCTCGTGGGGACTGACTGGCAATTATTTTATGTGAATTTAGTAAGGGCTTTCTTCATAATTCCTAAGATCCTAAGGCCTAAACTACGTCATTTTGAGTATGAATTGTCACGACCCGAGAGTACACCAAAATCATAGACACGGGACAAGGAGCTCCGAGAGACTCCAATTCAAGCCATGGCGTGAGCATATATCTAATTCATACACATAAGGAGGAAGACATCACTTAAAATCATGAGTATATATGACAACGTGAAATGAAATATATAAGAACGGTAATACATAATCCGAGCATAAATAGCGGAATACTACAATTAAGTATGAAAGCCTTTAATCATAATAGACGGGTTTAAGGGAAAAACCCCAACTAACCCCAACATTCTGAAACAAATGATAAACAAGGTCCGAACATGAAGCCCTCGAATCATGAGGACTCACCACTGAGAGCTTAGAGCAGAACTGAGAGCAAGCTAGGAACGATGCTGAACCTGCGAACCGGATCCTGAAAATACGTGGGTCAGCACATGGAAGGTATTGAGTATGTAAGGGATGCAAAAGAATACTTAAAAACATAAAAGTTATTGGAGTGGGGACATCATGATCATAAAACTGAAATCATAAGTATATTGTAAGGCTGAAGATTTCCAAAATATTCGTAAACCTGTCATAGTCGTAACATGTAAGAAAACATTTCATAAAACATAACTTGAGAGAAAAAGACATAATCATATATGCATTAAAACCATGAGGAACAATGGGAGATTTCTACAACCGACATACCCCATATGAGCACACATAGAGCCGGACTTGTAAACCTAGTCGGGAGGTCATTCATACCTTGCCAAGGGTATGAACCATGAAAGGCGTGATATCACTCATGAAGGCCCCATAGGGCATAGGCGACAGTCACTGAGGAGGTCCCAAGCATAACCTACAGTGGCACGTAGTTTTTAGATTTGGGGGGTAACCTAGGCCCTGAATCTACTCGGTGTTAAGTACTACTCCAAAAACATGGAACGTGCTCATAGAAATCAATGACATGCATGGCTAGTTAAATCGTTAGAATATATCATGCTTGAGAATTCGTAATACTAGCCATTGAATTGGGCCCGTGAATTGGACAAAATGATAGTTCATAAATCATAAGCGACATGTGGGCATTGCCCATAATTTCAATCATGCTTGAAATGGTTAAATTTATTGGAAACATGATCATAATAACACGAGTAATTGAAAACATGCTTAAAATTCAAAAGTTCATATCATGCTTGAGAAATCACCGTAACCATGAATTTTACTAAAAACCCCATGATTTGGGCACATGTGCTTTTAAGGATTTAACTCATCAAATATTGAATAAATTAAGTGAAAACAGCCCAATAATTCAAAACCCATGATTTTTCTCATACTAAAACATGCACATATCGATTTTTGAGGAAACATGCATTTGGGTTATGCCACATCAAGAATTAGTAACTTAAACGTACAATTAGGGAGAAATTGGGCATGAGTAGGGACTGAACTACCCATTCAAAACCCCACATACCTGGAATTACGTGACTCTTAACTCCCTTGAAAAGCCTTAGGTGGAAACTTGAAGAATTGAAGAAGAACCGTTGAATCTCCTCCTACTCCCTTCTCTAGTTCTTGCAATTGCCAAATGAGACTTAGCATGAGTTTTTCCTTCTTAAAAGACCCTGTCCCAACCTCAAAACAGCATAGTTTAGGACCCAAAAGTGTAGAAATACTGAATTTTCCCTAAATGAAATCTCCTAAAAAACAGATTTGGCCCCGACCACGAGTCGTACCACAAAGTCACGGCTCATGGTCACCTCTCATGATCACCTCACCATTATTTTAATCTTTTGAATCTGGCCATGACTCATATACCACAACTCATAGTGCCATCCTATGAGTCATACTGTCATTCGTGGTACCATCCACCCATACCCAATTACGACTAAATGACGACTCCTCACCACGACTCATTGCTACATCCTACGAGTCGTACCATGACCCGTGATGACTCACTATGGAACTACTAAGAATTTCACCACAACTCCAATCCATGAGTCGTACCTATGCTCATGATTCATAGGACCACCCGTGATAAGACCTTAGGCTCCCGAAATTCATCATGCTCGAGTCACGATTCGTAGGTCCTCACCACGATTCATACCTCGAGTCGTAATGGTGCAAGATTCTAGGTTTTCTGCAGTTTTCAACTTCAACTCCTGGGTCTATTCTTAGGCCTTTCCGGGGTATTACAATATCTCCCCCTTGGAAACATTCATCCTCGAATTTAGGAAACAAGCAGCAAAAAGAAACATACAATTACCATATGCAAATACTGATCATTTAAGCCGAAACCTGACGAATTGACTATCGCCAAAAAGAACTACATAGCTGGACTAAATTTAGACATCACATACGTATATCATATCATAAAACAAACTTGCACGCATGAACGAAACATCAAAAACTGATTTGAGGTTTAGGGCAAAAACTAATACCTCAAACTAAAACTGGGATGGTAGGGAATAGGTGGGGGTATTTAGCCATCATATCTGCTTCAGCTTCCCATGTAGCTCCCTCAACATGCTGGTTTCTCCATAACACCTTTGCTGAAGCTACTTCCTTGTTCCTCAGCCTTCGAACCTAAGGATCCAAAATTGCAACAAGAATTTCTTCATAATTGAGTCTATCCTTCATGCCAACACTTTCCACCGGAACAACCAAGGATGGATCTCCCATGCACTTTTTCAAGAGCGATAAAGTAAATACAGGATGAACTGAAGCCAACTCTAAAGGTAACTCTTACCCATAAGCTACCTTTCCCACTCGTCTCACAATTCCGTATGGGCTAATATAGTGGGGGTTGAGTCTGCCTTTCTTTCCAAATCTCATTACTCCCATCACGGGAGATACCTTTAGAAACACCCAATCGTCGATCTCGAACTCAAGCTCTCTTCTCCTCATATCCGCATAAGACTTTTGGCGACTTTGAGCCATTTTCATCCTTTCTCTTATTAACTGAATTTTCTCCAAAGCCTCATGGACTGAATCTGGACCCACTAACGAAGCCTCATTGACTTCAAACCACCTAATGGGCGATATACACCTTTACCCGTAAAGAGCCTCGACTGTGCCATCTTAATGCTAGAGTGATAGCTGTTGTTGTAGGCAAACTCAATAAGAGGCAAATGCTCGTCCCAACTACCCTTGAAGTCAATAACACAAGCTCTCAAAATGTCCTCAAGAGTCTGGATAGTCCGCTCCGCCTGACCATCTATTTGCAGATGAAATGCCGTGCTAAGCTTGCTCTGGGTGTCAAGTCCCTTTTGAAATGATCTCCAGAACTTAGAGGTGAACTGATTACCTCTATATGATATAATGGACAAGGTCACTCCATGCAATCTAACTAACTCTCGGATGTACAAATTTGCATAATCTTCTGCTGAATCGGCGGTTTTGACTGGTAGGAAAAGAGCAGCCTTGGTCAACCTGTCGACCACAACCCAAATGGAGTCATATGGTCTACGAGTGTAGGGTAAACCTATTACAAAGTCCATATTGATATCTGATCTTGGGCAAATGTATATGCCCAAGTGATACTCAAAAGTATCATTTTCGCCTTGTTTATCTATCAATGTGTATACATTCTCATGTAATTGGTAATAAAATGTGAATTTATACTAACCAACATGATTAGCATTGTTTTGCAGGTAAAATGTGATTTCGAGAAGCTAAAATGCATGTTGGATGATATCAGGATAGACTTGGATGCGAGCAAGGGAAAAGGCATTGGACAACATGAATTAAAGGGGCTCTGCGATGGAGCCGTGTCACGCTGCCATCGCGGAGGCATTCTGCCTGGATGGGAAAATTCACCCAATTTCCAGTGGAGGTCCGCGTTTGCTCCGTGACATGGATCCAGTGCTCCGCGTTGCACGCCGTGCCACGTTGAGCTTGAATTCCCGGACCCCCAGTTCTAGTGAGGGTCCGCGTTCATGGCGTGTCACGGAGCCAGTGCTCCGCGATGCACTCCGTGACACGTTGCTCATTATTCCGGGAAAAATTCCCAACAGTATAAATAGAACACTTAAGTTCATTTTTCATAATTCAGACTTGGTGGAGCAAGGACGTGGGTTACAGGCAGTTGAGGGACGAAAAGTTCAGGGTTTTTTCTCTCTTTCTTTCTTCTTTAATTCAATTGCTTGTATGATTAACACTCATTTTATGATGATTAATCCACAAATGAGTGGCTAATTCCTCTCCTTGTTGAGGTTATGAACAATTGTGATGAAATTTGATTATTGATTATCTGGTTTTTCATCTTTTCTTCCATGTTGTTCTATTAATTCTTGTTCTTACTGCATTGGTGTGTGGCCTACATTAATATACATCTAAAAAGTCTGGTTTAACTCGAGAGAGCACGAAATTGGAAAGTTGTGAATTAATAGGATATTGTTCTTTACTTGGTTTGGGAAAATTGAGTTTTGATTAGCTTTCAGGATAGAAATATACCTGAAAGTCGTATTAGTCAATTTAGGAACCGGAATTTTATGGCTAGAACATGAATTGCATTTGATCACAGAAATGTAGACGGATGGTTCTTGCTTCTTAAGTGAGATTAAATACGAGAGTTTTAATCTCTTGGCAAATGTTCTTGGCTAGCAACTGGAAGAAAAGATTAACCAATTTATGATGATAATCAATTTCTTTACATGTTCGTTTAACCTCAGCATGCTCTTATCCATAATTCAGATTCAAAGTAGATAATTGTTCTTAGTTTTAATATAAAATTTATCAAACAAACTATCAACTTTTTGGTTACGTTGTTGTCAGCATATTTAGAAGTAAAGTATAGTATACTTGAGCAAATTGCACTTAACCCAAGTCTCTGTGGGATCGATACTTGGCTTACTAAAGCCACTTACTACTTGTTCGACCACGTGCACTTGCGTGTTGTTTTATATACCCATATAACAAGCCCGAACAAGTTTTTTGGCACCGTTGCCGGGGACTTGGCAATTGGTGAATTTGTTTTAAGTGTTAATTTACTGTATTTTTATTTTTCTTAAGTGTTGACAACTTGGTCTTAGCCTGTATTTTGCAAACTTAATTGTTGTGAACACTGGCAAGAGACAAGGAGCTGGTGGAATCTTATATAGAGCCAGAACATATATTTCACAGTAAACGGAGAGAAGCTCTACAAAGAAAGCTGCAGTTGCTCAGACA
The DNA here is from genome assembly GCA_035772735.1 of Datura wrightii. Lineage (NCBI taxonomy): Eukaryota > Viridiplantae > Streptophyta > Magnoliopsida > Solanales > Solanaceae > Datura > Datura wrightii. Next base: position 1,710,480 of record JASDFA010000014.1, on the reverse strand, counting down.
GACGATTATGGAGCAACAACAAAATCCACCGGTAGTAAGGGCAGTGTTAGTGCCCGAAGAAGCAGCAGCACGACCGGTTCGCGAGGTGGCAATCCCACATGCCAATAATGTTACATCAAGTATCCGCAAACCAGAGCCTGGAGGGAGATTCGAACTCAAACAAAATATGGTGCAGTTGTTGCACACAAGCGGGCAATTTACCGGTCTCCCTCATAAATATCCACAACAGCATCTCAAAAATTTTTTGGAGATAAGTGACACTTACATACCCGCTGGAGTGTCACCAGACTATGTTCGGCTTACATTATTTCCGTTCTCATTACTAGGAGAAGCCAAGAGGTAGTTGAAAGCTGAGCCACCAAATTCTATCTCAACGTGGGATGATCTTGCACGAAAGTTCTTGATAAGGTTTTTTCCCTCTGGTAAAACAGCAAGACTTAGAAGTCAAATTCTAAGTTTCAAACAGAGGGAGGGAGAAAATTTATATCAAGCCTGGGAGAGATTTAAATCCATGTTGAGGGACTGTCCTCATCATCATCAGTCCAATGATGTGTTGGTGCACAAATTTATTGAGGGTTTGGAACCCCATACCAAAATATTGCTAGATTCAGCAGCTGGAGGGCAAGCGTTGGAAAAGACTTATGAGGAGCTGTATACCTTGTTGAACTAGATTTCACAGGGCAATCCAGAATGGAATGCTGATTCATCAAGAGGTGGGGCAAGGAAAGCAGCAGGAGTGCTTGAAGTGGATGGATTCACAGCTATCGCTGCACAGATAGCTGCATTGCAAAATCAATTGAACAACCACTTCAGCAACATGACTTTGAACCAGCCTCAAGCTCCAGTTAATGCAGTCCAGTAATTGTGGTGTGAAGTGTGTGGAAGCAGTGAGCACTCAGCTGAGTGTTGTGGAGCCAATCCTAACTCGGTAAACTTTGTGGGTAATGCACAAAGGAACCACCAGCAGTATGGTAGTAGCTACAACTCCAATTGGAGGAATCACCCTAATTTCTCATGGGGTAGCAAAAACCATCAAGGCCAAAGTTCGGGTCAGGGTGTGCAAAGGAATCAAGGAGGGCAACAGAACTACCAATCTCAATTCAGAAACAACAATGCACCTCCTCCACCACCATCACCCAGCATTGAGGAGATGTTCAAGACCATGATAGCTAACCAAGCTCAATTACAGGCTGACTATGTGAAATTGGCAGCCGAAGTGAAAAACAACCAGTTAGCTACCAAGGCTCTTGAGTATCAATTTGGGCAATTTGCTAGTGCCCAAAATACAAGGCCTAGAGGAGGACTGCCAAGCGACACGGATCCTAATCCCAAGCAGGTAAATGCAGTGACCACAAGGAGTGGTTTGCAGCTGAAAGAGGTGGAACCAGAAAGACCACCTCAACAGTCGGGAGCAGCAGAAGTTGAGAAGGAGCACAGTTCTGAAAGGGGGAAAACCAAAGAAGCTGAATCAGAAAGACCTCCACCCCCGTTCCCTCAACGACTCAAGAAACACAAGGAGGAGGCGTGTTTCAAGAAATTCATGGAGGTGCTTAAACAGGTACATGTTAATTTACCTCTTGTTGATGTCTTGCAGGGAGTGCCTAAATATGCCAAGTACATAAAGGACATTGTGGCAAACAAAAGTCGGTCGACTGAGTATGCTACGGTGGCTCTAACGGAGGAGTGCACTTCCCGAATCCAAAATAGTCTGCCTACAAAGTTAAAAGACCCTGGAAGTTTTACTATCCAGCTTACTATTGGGCAGAGCATCCGAGCTCGTGGATTGTGTGACTTGGGGGCGAGCATAAATTTGATGCCTTCATCGGTATTCAGAAAGTTGGGTCTATGGAGTCCTAGACCCACAACGGTAATCTTGTAGTTGGCGGATCGATCCTTAGCCAGGCCGGATGGCATTGTTGAGGACGTTCTGGTGCAAGTTGGCTCCCTAATTTTCCTGGTAGATTTTGTCGTTCTGCACTTTGAACCAGACGCGGAAGTCCCATTTATTTTGGGACGTCCCTTCTTGGCAACTGGGAAAGCATTAATCGACGTAGCTGCGGGGCAACTCACAATGCGAGCACATGACAAGGTAGAGGTGTTCGATGTGTACAAGGCACCCAAGCTCCCGACGGTGCAAGAAGAACTCTCGGTGATCAATGTGATCGATCATGGTGATGACAAGCAGATGAAGGATTCCCGAGAGTTAATGGGAAAACCACCGGATAGGTGTAAGCACTACTGGGGGGAGGACGACGATCGAGAGAAATCGTCCATCACCCTAGCGGACAATTGAGCTTAAATGACGTCGAGCCGCGACAGTAAACCAGGCGCTGCACGGGAGGCAACCCGTGAAAATTTTTTCTTTCATTTTGTAAAGTGTAAATAGATTTTTCTTTTTCTTTTTCTTGATTGATTACAAAATTTTTCATTTTGGTTTTTGTTTATCTATATTTAGGTGAAACCTATAATTCTAACCAATTTTGTATAGTGAGCTGAATTTCAGGTCAAACGGAGGAAAATGTGCATGGAATCGCGAAGGAAAAGTCGACGTATGAATAATTAATAAAAAGTGGAAAACAGTGAGCTGGGGCGTTAGCTCCGTGTCACGGAGGAGGACCTCCGCGTTACCCTCCGTGACACGTTGAGGTATAACCCGAAAAGTTTAAAATTTCCAGAATGCTATCGCGATGGCTCCATGTCACGGAGGCAGTGCACCACGATGCACTCCGTGACACGTTGCCGTGTATATCGCGATGGGTCACACCGGGTCGCCGGGTGACCCGCGTATTTTTCTACCTTCTTAACCCCGAAACCTCCCCTTTTCCCCTCATTTTCTAATTCCTCCGCGACCAAACTCCCCAAAAATCATCCCCCATCAACGTGCCACAGCGTAAGGCAACAAATTACCGACTTTTCTTCGATTCTTCAACTACAAGGTATGTTTTCCGATTCCCTCTCAAGTTCTTGTCGATTTTCTTCGAAATTAAGCATGGGAGGTGAGCTAAATCACCCTATATAGTAATTAAGCATGAATTCGAGTTATTTTTTGATTGATAAATGTTCGGAATGTCATTATGATTGTTTGAACTTGTCGATTGTATAAATTATTAGAATTTTATTGATAGAATCAATTGTAGGGCTTGTTGTTGAATTAGAAGTTGGAAATGTATTGAACTCGTGAATTTTATGCCGGGGTGTATGTGTTGAATGAGATGAGTCAATGTACAAATTGTTTGGAATGTTAATAGACGACGGATTCTCGGGTTGGGGGAAATGTTGAAATTTGTTCGAATTTGGTTAGTTGGATAGGTTCATGTATATAAATTTTTGTTGTTGTTTTTGTTTCTTTGTTTTTCTTTGCTAAGTGCGATGGTTAAAATGTTAGTGACGGTAGTGATTATGATTAGCTGTACGAAGTCTGAGTAGTACACAGAAGTTATACCGTCGAATTTTTTTTCGAATGTACTGAGCATGATTGTATAGCTGGTTGTTTTGTGTAATAAAGATATTCTTGCCCTAGTGTTGTAACTGTAGCTAAGGACTAAGTGTGGGGTAACCTAGAGTAACCCCACCTTAGCCGAAGTTAATATTTATTTAGCTTAACATTGAGCTTGTTTACTTGCGTTGACAGGTAAAATGGCAAGCCGGCAAGAGAAAGGGAAAGGTGCATCAACTTCAGGCACCGGAAGGAAGAGACTCAGACTGGGCACAGCAGTCCCAGAAGCACCAGCAGTTCCACGCGGCCAGCGCCGCCAATACGAAACAAGATGGGTGAATGACGAGGGGAAAAAGTGGTACGCAAAGCACAAAGAGAATTAATATTTCCCCGAGGAGCATATAGCACGGGAACCATTGGCACAGGAGTTCCCCAGAATGGTTCACCGGATCCAGGCAGCGAGGCTCAAGTTCATCTTTGAGGAGCCCAAAGAATGCAATCTGCACTTGGTTCGGGAGTTCTATGCCAACTGGAACCTGATAATCAGGAGCCACACCATAAAAATCAGAGGGCAAATAGTCACTCTGGAGCCCCACCATCTCAACGCCATCATAGGAGCGCGGGACGCAGACGCCCACGTTCTCCGACAGCTGAACATTACCCCACCTTATGCAGACATCAGACGCACATTGTGTGGGGCCCGATCTACAGCTAGATGGAGCAGGCACAAAGAAAGGGGATACCACCAGACTCTGCCATATTCACAAATGAACAGGGAAGCCCGAATCTGGCTGATGATAGTCTGCTCATGCCTCATCCCGGGGGTACATATGACTGATGTAACCCAGGATCTTGTTTGCCTGGTGTACGCCCTGATGAAAGGGCTGGAGATCAATGTCGGGGCGGTTATTATATCCGCCATGAAGAGAGCTCGGTTGCACCAGGGGAACAGGTATGGTTTCGGTCAAAAAACTACTCACCACCTTTCTCAGGGGCCTCGATGTTGAGGAGGAGGCCCTCGATTATATCCCGCAGTTGGAGCGGCGGGCCTTGGATGTTACCAAAACTAAGGCTCCCGACACCACCCACGGGCCAGTGCTTACACTTGGCGAGCGACACGCTCGTGATGACCAGTACATGGAACGGATGTATGGGATGCAGATGCTCCAGCTAAGGATAGGTGGGAGGCCAGCGACGGAGGAGGAGCTATGGCAGCTCGAGCTAGATTACCCCTTCGGTGAAAACGCCAGGGCTCTATACCGAGTAGGGCCAGCATTTGTAGAGCCCACAGATGATGACGTCCCCACAGACAAGGAGACGCGTCGGGAGGACTCCGATGTGGAGTCCGACGATGACGACGGAGGCGACTCGGATATGGGAGATGAAGCAGCAGCACCCGATGAAGAAGTGGAATACTTTGACTGATCAGGGAGTTCCACTACCCGATTTTGTGCTATTTGACTTTTTGTGAACATTGGGGACAGTGTTCGAACTAAGTGTGGGGTGGGAGTAGTTAGGTGTTGGGCTGGGCTGTTTTGTTTGTACGTTCTCCTCTGTTATTGTGTATGTTGTTTGTCCCTGTGATTTGTGAATTGTTTAAGTGTTGTTCTGTATTTGTAAATTGATGTGAAATTGATGTGTGTTGTTGAATGTTGCCAGCTGATTCTACAAATATTTTTGTTTATCGAAATGATCGATATTTTTAAAAAATTTCTTTAAAATATTGTGTACATAAATTTTTTTCTTTTTCTATCAAAATGATCGATATTTTGCAAATTTTTCAACTTTTAAATTATGGGTTTCTCGGCGTTTGTTTTTGATTCCTTTACCGAGAATGGTCCAATTGAACTGATGTCTTAAGTAGTGACTGTTCCCTATGATGGATGGATGACGACCGTCTTAAGGGAAATGTAGTCGTTTGGAGTAGATTTTTTTTTTCTTCTCAATTATTTTTCAAATTTTTTTTTCTTTGGTGGATTGCATCCCGAAACCTGTAGTTACTATATGGTTGCGAAATTTTGGTTGCGTGTTGTACATGATAATCAAAATGCAAATGTGATTCGTATGAAAGCATGCAATTTTGTAAATATGTTGAGATACCTATGCTGTAGAGTTTGATTCAGTGTGATTGAGGCTTAATGTTTGAATTCATGCAATTAGCTGATTGAAGAGTCTGTGAATACATCTTGAATCGAGCATGTGCAAAAAAGTGTGAAGTGAGGTGTTGATATTCCATGCTATTGTGAAGTGTCTAGAACTTGCCTGGTGTGTGTACAAAACGAAATGAAGGAGGTGTATTGTAGGAAAGGATGTAGGCATTTCTTTGTTTCAACTGAGAGTTTCTATTTTTTTTCCTTGTCATACACCCCTTTTCTGTGATTGTATACCCTAGTCAGCCCTTTGAGCCTTTAGCCGATTGTTTTTTTTCTTTTGTCCAAAAATTGTAAACCGAGCTTAGTTCCTTCATTTCATTAGCCGTAAAGTCTATACAAAACTCTTAAGCACTTAAGAAGAGAAAATCATTTTCCCAAACTGTCAAAGAGTGAGAATGGCGAAAAGAAAAAGAAAAGCAGAGTGAGGAAAGGAAAAGAAAAGGTTGAAGGTGCACTGGTTATAAATATACGATAATGAAGGTGCATGAATAATCTTTGTTGTTGTGTCAAGTGTGCTTAATGAAATGGGCCATACTAAAGAAAATCATCAAGAATGGGATGATGGAAAAAAAAAGAGAGAAACAAATGTCCATGAGTTGATGGGATGTGTTGAAAAGGCGCTTAAGGATGCTAGTGGCTATTATTGGCTAATCCAATATTTACTAGTTCCATAGCTTCCATTACAACCCATTAAAGTCCTACGTGATCTTACATCGCACATCTTTATATTAGTGGAGTAATACACTAAGGGCAAGCTTATGGGTCATGACATGATGCATGTGAATTCTTTTGGGAGAGAGAGTGAAATTGTGTGTACATGCCCCTCTTTGAATGTTTGTGAGTCATATGAGCAAAAAGGGGAAGATTCTCTTGTGTTGTGAGGGCACATGCTTGATGAAAGATTGATTTTCGTGTCGGATATCTTGATTAGCTGATTTGCATGAGTTTGCCGATATCGAGAGTCGATTCTTAAAGTCTAGGAGGTCTTAATGTATTGAAGGTCATTGCATTGATAAGACCATGCATGTTTTCTTGATGATTTACTGTATTGAGTAATACGTATGACCGTAGCTTAAATTGTTGTACCATAGTAGCGAGGTTGGGATGTAAATTGCACGAATTGTATGTTTGTTGTTCGAGGACGAACAAGGATTTAAGTGTGGGGTAAGTGATCTTGGGCAGATTTATATGCCCAAGTGATACTCAAAAGTACCATTTTCGCCTTGTTTATCTATCAATGTGTATACATTCTCATGTAATTGGTAATAAAATGTGAATTTATACTAACCAACATGATTAGTATTGTTTTGCAGGTAAAATGTGATTTCCAGAAGCTAAAATGCATGTTGGATGATATAGGAGTTGGACTTGGATGCGAGCAAGGGAAAAGGCATTGGACAACATGAATTAAAGGGGCTCCGCGATGGAGCCGTGTCACGCTGCCATCGTGGAGGCATTCTGCCTGGATGGGAAAATTCACCCAATTTCCAGTGGAGGTCCGCGTTTGCTCCGTCGCACGGATCCAGTGCTCTGCGTTGCACGCCGTGCCACGTTGAGCTTGAATTCCCGGACCCCCAGTTCCAGTGAGGGTCTGCGTTCATGGCGTGTCACGGAGGCAGTGCTCCGCGATGCACTCTGTGACACGTTGCTCATTATTCTGGGAAAAATTCCCAACAGTATAAATAGAACACTTAAGTTCATTTTTCATAAGTCAGACTTGGTGGAGCAAGGACGTGGGTTACAGGCAGTTGAGGGACGAAAAGTTCAGGGTTTTTTCTCTCTTTCTTTCTTCTTTAATTCAATTGCTTGTATGATTAACACTCATTTTATGATGATTAATCCACAAATGAGTGGCTAATTCCTCTCCTTGCTGAGGTTATGAACAATTGTGATGAAATTTGATTATTGATTATCTGGGTTTTCATCTTTTCTTCCATGTTGTTCTATTAATTCTTGTTCTTACTGCATTGGTGTGTGGCCTACATTAATGTACATCTAAAAAGTTCGGTTTCACTCGAGAGAGCACGAAATTGGAAAATTGTGAATTCATAGGATATTGTTCTTTATTTGGTTTGGGAAAATTGAGTTTTGATTAGTTTTCAGGATAGAAATATACCTGAAAGTCGTATTAGTCAATTTAGGAACCGGAATTGTATGGCTAGAACATGAATTGCATTTGATCACAGAAATGTAGACGGATGGTTCATGATTCTTAAGTGAGATTAAATACGAGAGTTTTAATCTCTTGGAAAATGTTCTTGGCTAGCAACTGGAAGAAAAGATTAACCAATTTATGATGATAATCAATTTCTTTACATGTTCGTTTAACCTCAGCATGCTCTTATCCATAGTTCAGATTCAAAGTAGATAATTGTTCTTAGTTTTAGTATAAAATTTATCAAACAAACTATCAACTATTTGGTTACGTTGTTTTCAGCATATTTAGAAGTAAAGTATAGTATACTTGAGCAAATTGCACTTAACCCAAGTCTCTGTGGGATCGATACTTGGCTTACTAAAGCAACTTACTACTTGTTCGACCACGTGCACTTGCGTGTTGTTTTATATACCCATATAACAAGCCCGAACAATTTCTTCCCACTTCCATGTAGGAATGCTGATATCTTGTAGTACAACCCCCGGTCTCTGATGCTCGATTTTGACTTGTTGGCAATTGGGGCACTTGGCTATGAATTCTGCAATATCCCATTTCATGCCATTCCACCAGTAGATTTCCCGCAAGGCATGATACATTTTGGTGGCACCTAGATGGATAGAATATCTGGATCTATGAGCCTCATGCAACATATGACTACTCAAATCCCCCACATTCGAAACACATAAGTGACCCGGGTATCAAAGCACACCATCTCCCCCTTTGGAGATGACTTCTACCTTTTGATTTTGGACAACTTCTTTCAACTTTAACAATATTGGATCTTCATCTTGTTTATCCTTCACCACCATTACCAAGGACAAATCTGACCCATTCTGAACTACTACCCCATAATCGGTCGAACCAACTAATCTAACACCCAACCGTGCAAGTCGATGAACCTCCATTACCAGCCCCTTCTTGTCTTCACTCACATGTGATACACTTTCCATAGAAAGTCTACTAAGGGCATCTTCTACCACATTGGCCTTACCTGGGTGGTAAAGGACACTCGTGTCATAGTCCTTAAGTAGCTCCAACGACCTCCGTTGCTGAAGATTTAGCTCCTTCTATGTGAACACATATTGTAAGCTCTTATGGTCTGTGAATACATCTACATGAACCCCATACAAGTAGTGTCGCCATATCTTCAAAGAAAATATCACTGCAGCAAACTCAAGATCATGGGTTGGGTAATTTTTCTCATGAATCTTTAGCTGTCTGGAAGCATATGCTATGAGTTTACCATGCTGCATCAATACATATCCCTACCCGACTCTCGAAGCATCAGAATATACCACAAAGCCATTGGTAACCTTCAATAAAGTCAACACCGATGCTGAAGTTAGTCTGGCCTTCAATTCTTGAAAGCTCTTCTCATAAGCCTTCGACCATTGGAACTTCACCTTTTTCTGAGTCAATCTAGTCACTGCGGCTGCAATGGATGAGAAACCTTCCACGAACCTCCGATAGTTACCCGCTAAGCCCAAAAACCTCCGAATCTCTGAAGGGTTTACCGGCCTGGGCCAGTTTTTTACCGCCTCTATTTTCTAGGAGTCCACCCTTATACCTTCTCTTGACACTAAATGTCCCAAGAATGCAACTGATTTCATTAAGAACTCACATTTGCTGAAATGGCTGGTTATCCTTGAGGGTCTGAAGCGCTACCCTCAGGTGTGTGATATGCTCCTCCTCGCTCCTGGAGTATATCAATATGTCGTCAATGAACACGATCACGAACATATCCAGATATGCCTCAAATACCTTATTCACTAGATCCATAAAATTCGCACGGGCGTTGGTTAGTCTAAAAGACATAACAACAAATTCATAACGGCTATACCAGTTTGTAAAAGCAGTCTTTGGGATGTCGCTCACCCGAACCCTGAGCTGGTGATACCCGGACCTGAGATCTATCTTAGAGAAATATTTGGCACCCGAAATATGATCAAATAGATCATCAATCCTGGGTAAAGGTTATCTATCCTTGATGGTGACCTTGTTCAACTGTCTATAGTCAATACAGATCCGAAGAGAACTATCTTTCTTCCAGACGAAAAACACCGGGGCACCCCATGGGGACTTACTTGGTCTAATGAAACCCTTATCCAGAAAATCCTTCAACTACTCCTTTAGCACTTTTAGTTCGGCTAGGGTTATTCGGTAGGGAGGAATTGAAATGGGTTGCGTGTCGGGTAAAAGATCAATCTCAAAATCAATCTCCCTCTCAGGAGGAACACTTGGTAGGTCATCTGGGAATACCTCGGGATACTCACATACCACGGGGACTGACTGAATGGTCAGGGTCTCGGACGTGACATCCTTAACCCTAACCAAATGGTAAATACAACCCTTAGCAATCATTCTCTAGGCCATGAGATAGGAGATAAAGTAGCCTACAGGTAACTCTAAATTACCCCTCCATTCTAAAACCGGTTCACCTGGAAACTAGAACTCCACCGCTCGGGTTCTAGAGTTAACAGAAACATAACATGAAAACAACCAATCCATGCCTTATATAATTTCAAAATCAGTCATAGCCAATTCTACTAAGTCTGCAGAGGTAACCTTACGCAATACTATAATGGGGCAACCTCTATATACCCGCCTCGGTATAAATGAATCCCCAACCGGAGTAGACATGAAAGACAGTTCTGACAAAATTTTAGGACTTACTCCAAAGTGACTAGCAATGTAACGTGTCACAAAATAAAGTGTGGCTCCCGGATCTAACAAAGAATAAGCATCAATATGAAAGACTCGCAACATACCGTAACCACATCAGGAGAAGTATCCTGCTCCTGTCGAGAGCCAAGTGCATAAAACCATTTCTGGCGCTGACCGCCAGCTTGACTAGTTGAAGTACCCTGCTGAGTAGGACGTGCCACTGAAACTACTGAACTAGCAGCTGAAGTGCAGGCTCCACCACCCCCTAACTTAGTTGCGGGGAAATCCCTGAGTCTGTGTCCGGGTTTGCCGCACCCGAAACAAGCATCTAAGCGCACCAAACATTTCCCTGGGTGATTGTTGCCACAGTTAGCACAAGATGGAAAAGAGCACTCTGTGCACATTCTATTTTGATCCCTTGAACTTGAGGCCCTTCTCCTCTGATCGTCTTGAAGCATGGATGGGGTACTGGCTGAAGATGGTGCTGATGTAATGGATCTGTGCTGGGACTACTGGTAACGCCCACCCCGTGGCCTCGACTGGGAGAACCTGTGGCTATAAGTTATGTCCATCTTGGCCTCTCTCTGCCTCATATGAGTTGCCTCTATTTTCTGGGCATAGAGGACTATTTGTGGGTAGTCCATATCGTGATGAAGCATGGATGTTTTGCAGTCCTTTCCCGGATACTCGGCTACTCCCCGAACGAATTTGCTCACCCGCTCCCTCTGGTCCATCACTAACTCTGGGTATACTTTGATAGGTGAGTGAACTCAAGTGAATATTCTAGCACCGTCATCTTCCCCTGTTTGAGGTTAACAAACTCGGCTGCCTTCAATTCATTCATATCCCGAGGGAAGAACCTGTTGAGAAAGGCTTTGTGGAACTCATCCCAGCTTATAGGGCCCTCTCCCGCTGCTCTGCTGACCTTCCATTGCTTTAACCAAAAATACGCGACCTCCTTCAGCTGATAAGAGACCAGGTCAATGCAGTCCTCATTCGTTACCCCCATCACCTGAGTGACATTCAAGATCTCTTCAATGAACTCGTGTGGATCCTCGTTCACCTTTGCCCCCGTGAACTCGGGAGGGTTCATCCTAAAAATGTCCCTGATCTGGGCTGTTGCTGCATTACTGTTCTGTGGAACATGAGCAACCGCCTGCTGGTTGACCTAAATGGTCAAAGCCTATGCTAACATTTGAATAGCTACCCGAAACTCGGCGTGGGCGGCTGGCTCTGGTGCCCATGGCTCCTAAACAGGTGGGGCTTGCTGACGCCCATTATTATGGCCACCCTTGTGACCATTATCATTTCTGTTCCTCCTTCCATTTATCCTTCTAGGAGCCATAATTTTCACCAATCGCAAATAGCACGAATTAGAAGGATGGAGAGACTTTTACCATATGACATAGATCATGAAAAAAAGGAACATTTTGTTCGCGTGATTTGAGGGGTATAAAAACGACACGCAAGTGCATGTGGTCGAACAAGTAGTAAGTGGCTTTAGTAAGCCAAGTATCGATCCCTCAGAGACTTCGATGAAGTGCAAATTGCTCAAGTGTACTATATTTTACTTCTAAAAATGTAGACAACAGTGTAACCAAAAAGTTGATAGTTTGTTTTATAAATTTTATACTAAAACTAAGAACAATTATCTACTTTGAATCTGAACTATGAATAAAAGCATGCTGAGGTTAAACGAACATGTAATGAAATTATTATCATCATAATTTGGTTAATCTTTTCCTCCAGTTGCTAGCCAAGAATATTTTCCAAGAGATTAAAACTCTCGTATTTAACCTCACTTAAGAATCATGAACCATCCGTCTACATTTCTGTGATCAAATGAAATTCATGTTCTAGCCATACAATTCCGGTTCCTAAATTGACTAATACGACTTTCAGGTATATTTCTATCCTGAAAGCAAATCAAAACTCAATTTTCCCAAACCAAGTAAATAACATATCCGATTAATTCACAACTTTCCAATTTCTTGCTCTCTCGAGTGAAACCGGACTTTTTAGATGTACATTAATGTAGGCCACACACTAATGAAGTAAGAACAAGAATTAATAGAACAACATGGAAGAAAAGATGCAAAACCAAGAATCAACGATCAAATTTCATTACAATTGTTCACAACCTCAGCAAGGAGAGGAATTACCCACTCATTTGTGGATTAAACATCATAAAATGAGTGTTAATCATACACGCAATTGAATTAAAGAAGAAAGAAAGAGAGAAAAAACCGTGAACTTTTCGTCCATCAACTGCCTGTAACCCACGTCCTTGCTCCACCAATTCAGAATATTAAAAAATGAACCTAAGTGTTCTATTTATACTGCTGGGAATTTTTCCCGGAATAACGAGCAACATGTCACGGAGTGCATCGCGGAGCACTGCCTCCGTGACACGCTACGAACGCGGACCCTCATTGGAACTGGGGGTCCGGGAATTTAGGCTCAATGTGGCACGGCGTGCATCGCGGAGCACTGGCTCCGTGCCGCGGAGCAAACGCGGACCCTCTCTGGAATTTTGTCAAATTTTCCCCATCCAGGCAGAATGCCTCCGCGATGGCAGCGTGACACGGCTCCATCGCGGAGCCCCTTTAATTCATGTTGTCCAATGCCTTTTCCCTTGCTCGCATCCAAGTCCAACTCCGATATCATCCAACATGCATTTTAGCTTCCCGAAATCACATTTTACCTGCAAAACAATGCTAATCATGTTGGTTAGTATAAATTCACATTTTATTACCAATTACATGAGAATGTATACACATTGGTAGATAGACAAGGCGAAAATGGTACTTTTGAGTATCACTTGGGCATATAAATGTGCCCAAGATCACTTACCCCACACTTAAATCCTTGTTCGTCCTCAAACAACAAACATACAATTCATGCAATTTACATCCCACCCTTGCTACTTCGGTTCAACAATTTAAGCTACGGTCATACCGATTATTCAATACAGCAAATCATCAAGAAAACATGCATGGTCTTATCAATGCAATGACCTTCAATACCTTAAGACCTCCTAGACTTTAAGAATCGACTCTCGATATCGGCAAACTCATGCAAATCAGCTGATCAAGATATCCGACACGAAAATCAATCTTTCACCAAGCATGTGCCCTCACAACTCAAATTTTCCCCTTTTTGCTCATATGACACACAAACATTTAAGCAAGGGCATGTACACACAATTCCACTCTCTCTCCCAAAAGAATTCACATGCATCATGTCATGACCCATAAGCTTGCCCTTAGTGTATTACTCCACTAATGTAAAGAAATGCGATGTATGATCACGTAGGACTTTAATGGGTTGTAATGGAAGCTATGGAACTAGTAAATATTGGATTAGCCAATAATAGCCACTAGCATCCTTAAGCGCCTTTTCAACACATCCCATCAACTCATGGACATTGTTTCTTTTTTTTTTTTCATCATCCCATTCTTGATGATTTTCTTTAGTATGGCCCATTTCATTAAGCACACTTGACACAACAACAAAGATTATTCATGCACCTTCATTATCGTTTATTTATAGCAAGAGAACCTTCAACCTTTTCTTTTCTTCCATCACTCTGCTTTTCTTTTTCTTTTCACCATTCTCACTCTTTTACACTTTGGGAAAATGATTTTCTCTTCTTAAGCGCTTAACAGTTTTGTATAGACTTTACGGCTAATGAAAAGAAGGAATTAAGCTCGGTTTACACTTTTTGGACAAAAGAAGAAATAATCGGCTAAAGGCTCAACGGGCTGACTAGGGTATACAATCACAGAAAGGGGGTATGACAAGGAAAAAAAACAGAAACTCTCGGTTAAAACAAAGAAATGCCTACATCCTTTCCTACAATACACCTCCTTCATTTCGCTTTGTACACACACCAGGCAAGTTCTAGACACTTCACAATAGCATGGAATGTCAACACCTCACTTCACACTTTCTGCACATGCTCAATTCAAGACGTATTCACAGACTCTTCAATCAGCTAATTACATGAATTCAAACATTAAGCCTCAATCACACTGAATCGAACTCTACAGCCTAGGTATCTCAACATATTTACAAATTTGCATGCTTTCATACGAATAACCTTTGCAATTTAAATATCATGTACAACACGCAACCAAATTTTGCAACCATAGAGTAACTACAGGTTTCGGGATGCAATCCGCCAAAGAAAATAAATTAATTGAAAAAACTACTCCTAACGACTACATTTCCCTTAAGACGGTCGTCATCCATCCATCATAGGGAACGGTCACTAACTATGACTTCGGTTCAATGGGACTATTCTCGGTAAAAGAACCGAAAACAAACGCCGAGAAACCCAAAATTAAAAAATGTCGAAAATATCGATCATTTCGATAGAAAAATTATTTTCAAAATATTTTAAAATTTACAAAATATTTTAAAAATTTTTAAAAATATCGATCATTTCGATAACAAAAATATGTACAGAATCAAAATCAGCTAGCAACATTTAACAACACACATCAATTTAACAAATATTTACAAATACGAAACAACTTGAAAATTCACACTCACAAGGACAAACAACATACACGATAACAGAAGAGAGCATACAAACAAAACAACCCAGCCCAGCACCTAACTACTCCCACCCCACACTTAGCTCGAACACTGTCCCCAGTGTTCACAAAAATTCTATTAGCACAAATTCGGGTGGTGGAACTCCCTGATCAATCAAAGTATTCCACTTCTTCGTCGGGTGCTGCTGCTTCATCTCCCATATCCGAGTCACCTCCGTCGTCATCATCGGACTCCACATCGGAGTCCTCCCGACGTGTCTCCTCATCTGTGGGGACATCATCATCTGTGGGCTCTACAAATGCTAGCCCCACTCGGCATAGAGCCCTGGCGTTTTCGCCAAAGGGGTAATCCAACTCGAGTTTCCATAGCTCCTCCTCTGTCGCTGGCCTCCCACCTATCCTTAGCTGGAGCATTTGCATCCCATATATCCGAGCCATATACTGGTCATCACGAGCATGTCGCTCGCCAAGTGTAAGCACTGGCCCATGGGTGGTGTCGGGAGCCTTAGTTTTAGTAACGTCTAAGGCCCGCCGCTCCAACTGCGGGATATAGTCAAGGGCCTCCTCCTCAACATCAAGGCCCCTGAGGAAGGTGGTCAATAGTCAACCAAAGCCATACCTGTGCCCCTGGTGCAACCGGGCTCTCTTCATGGAGGATATAATAACCGCCCCGACATTGATCTCCAGCCCTTTCATCAAGGCGTACACCAGGCATAGACGATCCTGGGTTACATCAGTCATATGTACCCCCGGGATTAGGCATGAGCAGACTATCTTCAGCCAGATTCGGGCTTCCCTGTTCATCTATGAATATGGCAAAGTCTGGTGGTAGCCCATCTCTTTGTGTCTGCTCCATCTAGCTGTCGATCGGGTCCCACACAATGTGCGTCTGATGTCCGCATGCGGTGGGGTAATGTTCAGCTGTCGGAGTACGTGGGCGTCTGTGTCCCGCACTCTTATGATGGCATTGAGGTGGTGGGGCTCCAGAGTGACTATTTGCCCTCTGATCTTGATGGTGTGACTCCTGATCGTCGGGTTCCAATTGGCATAGAAGTCCCGAACGAAGTGCAGATTGCATTCCTTGGGCTCTTCAAAAATGAACTTGAGCCCAACTGCCTCAATCCGGTGGACCATTCTAGGGAACTCCTGTGCTAATGGTTCTCGTGCTATGTGCTCCTCGGGGAAATATTTATTTTCTTTGTGCTTTGCATACCACTTTTTCCCCTCATCGGTCACCCATCTTGTTCCGTATTGGCGGCGCTGGCCGCGTGGAACTGCTGGTGCAGCTGGGACTGCTGTGCCCAGTTTGTTTCGTTTCCTTTCGGCGCCTAAAGTTGACGCGCCTTTTCCTTTATCTTGCCGGCTTTCCATTTTACCTGTCAACCCAAGTAAACAAGATCAATGTTAAGCTACCGGATATTAACTTCCGCTAAGGTCGGGTTACGCTAGGTTACCCCACACTTAGTCCTTAGCTACAGTTACAACACTACGGCAAGATTATCTTTATTTACACCCAATAAACAACTATACAATCATGCTTAGTGCGTTCAAAAAATTCGACGGTATAACTTCTGCGTACTACTCAGACTTCGTACAACTAATCACACTCACTACCATCGCACTTTGCAAAGAAAAACAAAGAAACAAAAACAACAACAAAAATTTATCTACATGAACCTATACAACCAACCAAATTCTAACAAATTTCAACATTTCCCAAACCCGAGAATCCATCGTTCTATTAACATCCTAACGATTTGTACATTGACTCATCTAATTCAACATGTACATCCCGGCATAAAATTCACAATTTCAACACACTTTCAACTTCAAATTCAACAAACAAGACCTAGAAATGAGATTATCAATCAAATTCGAATAAGTTATGCAATCGACAAGTTCAAATAATCATAACGACATTCAGAACATTCATCAACAACAATTAACTCGAATTCATGCTTAACTACTACGTAGGGCAATCTAGCTCACCTCCCATGCTCAAAATCAAAGAAAATTGAAAAGAATTTGAGAGGGAATCGAAAAACATACCTTGACTTTGAAGAATTGAAGAAAACTCAGTGAATTTCTTGCCTTAGTCCGTGTCACATTGATGGGGGATGCGTTTTGGGGGGTTTAGTCGTGGAGGGATTAGAAAATGAGGGAAAAAGGGAGGGTTTCGGGGTTAAAAAGTAAGAAAATCGCGCGGGTCACCCGGCGACCCGATGTGACCCGTCGCGATATACACGGCAACGTGTCACGGAGTGCATCGCGGTGCACTGCCTCCGTGACACGGAGCCATCACTAGACCATTCTGGAAATTTTTAAAATTTCTGGGTTATACTTCAACGTGTCACGGAGGGTAACGCGGAGGTCCTCCTCCGTGACACGGAGCTATCGCCCCAGCTCACTGTTTTCCACTTTTTATTAATTTTTCATACCTCCATTTTTCTTTCGCGATTCCGTGCGTATTTTTCTCCGTTTGACCTGAAATTCATCTCACTATACAAAATTGGTTAGAATTATAGGTTTCACTCTATATATAAATAAACAAAAACTAAAATGAAAATTTTGTATTAAATCAAGAAAAAGAAAAGAAAAATCTATTTACACTTTACAAAATGAAAGGAAAAAAAAATTTCACGGGTTGCCTCCCGTGCAGCGCCTGGTTTACCGTCGCGGCTCGACGTCGTTTAAGCTCTATTGTCCGCTAGAGTGATGGACGATTTCTCTCGATCACCGTCCTCACCCCAGTAGTGCTTACACCTTTCCGATGGTTTTCCCATTAACTCTCGGGGATCCTTCATCTGCTTATCATCACCTTGATCAATCACATTGATCACCGAGAGTTCTTCATGCATCGTCGGGAGCTTGGGTGCCTTGTACACATCGAACACCTCTACCTTGTCATGAGCTCGCATTGTTAGCTGCCCCGCAGCTACGTCGATTAGTGCTTTCCCGGTTTCCAAGAAAGGACGTCCCAAAATAAATGGGACTTCCGCATCTGGTTCAAAATCCAACACGACAAAATCTACCGGGAAAATTAGGGAGCCAACTTGCACCAGAACGTCCTCAGCAATGCCATACGGTCTGGCTAAGGATCGATCCGCCAACTGCAAGATTACCGTTGTGGGTCTAGGACTCCCTAGACCCAACTTTCTGAATACCGAAGACGGCATCAAATTTATGCTCGCTCCCAAGTCACACAATCCACGAGCTTGGATGCTCTGCCTAATAGTAATTTGGATAGTAAAACTCCCAGGGTCTTTTAGCTTTGTGGGTAGTCTATTTTGAATCCAGGAAGTGCACTCCTCCATTAGAGCCACCGTAGCATACTCAGTCAACCGACTTTTGTTTGCCACGATGTCCTTTATATACTTAGCATCTTTTGGCACTCCCTGCAAGACATCAACAAGAGGTAAGTTAACATGTACCTATTTCAGCACCTCCATGAATTTCTTGAAACACGCCTCCTCCTTGTGGTTCTTTAGTCGTTGAGGGAACGGGGGTGGAGGTCTTTCTGATTCATCTTCTTTGGTCTTCCCCCTCTCAGAACTGTGCTCCCTCTCAACTTCTGCTGCTCCCGACTGTTGAGGTGGACTTTCTGGTTCCACCTCTTTCAGCTGCAAACCACTCCTTGTGGTCAGTGCATTTACCTGCTTGGGATTGGGATCTGTGTTGCTCGGCAGTCCTCCTCTAGGCCTTGTGTTTTGGGCACTAGCAAATTGCCCAAACTGATATTCAAGTGCCTTGGTAGGTAACTGGTTGTTTTTCACTTTGGCTACCAATTTCACATACTCAGCCTGCAATTGAGCTTGGTTAGCTATCATGGTCTTGAACATCTCCTCAATGCTGGGTGATGGTGGTGGAGGAGGTGCATTGTTGTTTCTGAATTGAGCTTGGTAGTTCTGCTGCCCTCCTTGATTCCTTTGCACACCCTGACCCGAACTTTGGCCCTGATAGTTGTTGCTACCCCATGAGAAATTAGGGTGATTTCTCCAATTGGAGTTGTAGCTACTACCATAATGTTGGTGGTTCCTTTGTGCATTACCCACAAAGTTTACCGAGTCAGGATTGGCTCCACAACACTCAGCTGCGTGTTCACTGCTTCCACACACTTCACACCACATCTGCTGAACTGCATTAACTGGGGCTTGAGGCTGGTTCAATGTCATGTTGCTGAAGTGAGTGTTCAGTTGATTTTGCAATGCAGCTATCTGTGTAGCGATAGCTGTAAACCCATCTTCTTCAAGCACTCCTGCTGCTTTCCTTGTCCCACCTCTTGATGAATCAACATTCCATTTTGGATTGCCCTGTGAAATCCGGTTCAACAAGGTATACAGCTCCTCATAAGTCTTCTCCAGCGCTTGCCCTCCAGCTGCTGAGTCTAGCAATATTTTGGTGTGGGGTTCCAACCCCTCAATAAATGTGTGCACCAGCACATCATTGGACTAATAATGATGAGGACAATCCCGCAACATGGATTTAAATCTCCCCCAGGCCTGATATAAATTTTCTCCCTCTCTCTGTTTGAAACTTAGAATTTGACTTCTAAGTCTTGCTGTTTTACCAGAGGGAAAAAACCTTATCAAGAACTTCCGTGCAAGATCATCCCACGTAGAAATAGAATTCGGTGGCTCAGCTTTCAATCACCTCTTGGCTTCTCCCAATAATGAGAATGGGAACAATGTAAGCCGGACATAGTCTGGTGACACTCCAGCGGGTATGTAAGTGTCACTTATCTCTAAAAAATTTTGGAGATGCTGTTGTGGATCTTCATGAGGGAGACCGGTAAATTGCTCGCTTGTGTGCAACAATTGCACCATATTTTGTTTCAGTTCAAATCTCCCTCCTGGCTCTGGTTTGCGGATACTCGATGTAACATTATTGGCATGTGGGATTGCCACCTCGCGAACCGGCCGTGCTGCTGCTTCTTCGGGCACTAACACTGCCCGTACTACCGGTGGATTCTGTTGTTGCTCCATGATTGTCTGTCTGAGCAACTGCAGCTTTCTTTGTAGAGCTTCTCTTCGTTTACTGTGAAATATTCTTTCTGGCTCTATATACGATTCCACCAGCTCCTTGTCTCTTGCCAGTGTTCAACAGCAATTAAGTCTGCAAAATACAGGCTAAGACCAAGTTGTCAACACTAAGAAAATAAAAACCCAGTAAATTAACACTTAAAACAAATTCACCAATTGCCAAGTCCCCAACAATGGAGCCAAAAACTTGTTCGCGTGATTTGAGGGGTATAAAAACGACACGCAAGTGCACGTGGTCGAACAAGTAGTAAGTGACTTTAGTAAGCAAAGTATGGATCCCTCAGAGACTTGGATGAAGTGCAAATTGCTCAAGTGTACTATATTTTACTTCTAAAAATGCAGACAACAGTGTAACCAAAAAGTTGATAGTTTGTTTTATAAATTTTATACTAAAACTAAGAACACTTATCTACTTTGAATCTGAACTATGAATGAAAGCATGCTGAGGTTAAACAAACATGTAATGAAATTAATTATCATCATAATTTGGTTAATCTTTTCCTCCAGTTGCTAGCCAAGAACATTTTCCAAGAGATTAAAACTCTCGTATTTAACCTCACTTAAGAATCATGAACCATCCATCTACATTTCTGTGATCAAATGCAATTCATGTTCTAGCCATACAATTCCGGTTCCTAAATTGACTAATACGACTTTCAGGTATATTTCTATCCTGAAAGCTAATCAAAACTCAATTTTCCCAAACCAATTAAAGAACATATCCTATTAATTCACAACTTTCCAATTTCTTGCTCTCTCGAGTGAAACCGGACTTTTTAGATGTACATTAATGTAGGCCACACACTAATGCAGTAAGAACAAGAATTAATAGAACAACATGGAAGAAAAGATGCAAAACCAAGAATCAATGATCAAATTTCATTACAATTTTTCACAACCTCAGCAAGGAGAGGAATTAGCCACTCATTTGTGGATTAAACATCATAAAATGAGTGTTAATCATACAAGCAATTGAATTAAAGAAGAAAGAAAGAGAGAAAAAACCTTGAACTTTTCGTCCCTCAACTGCCTGTAACCCACGTCCTTGCTCCACCAAGTCAGAATATTAGAAAATGAACCTAAGTGTTCTATTTATACTGATGGGAATTTTTCCCGGAATAACGAGCAACGTGTCACGGAGTGCATCGCGGAGCACTGCCTCCGTGACACGCTACGAACGCGGACCCTCATTGGAACTGGGGGTCCGGGAATTTAGGCTCAACGTGGCACGACGTGCATCGCAGAGCACTGGCTCCGTGCCACGGAGCAAACACGGACCCTCTCTGGAATTTTGTCAAATTTTCCCCATCCAGGCAGAATGCCTCCGCGATGGCAGCGTGACATGACTCCATCGCGGAGCCCCTTTAATTCATGCTGTCCAATGCCTTTTCCCTTGCTCGCATCCAAGTCCAACTCCGATATCATCCAACATGCATTTTAGCTTCCCGAAATCACATTTTTCCTGCAAAACAATGCTAATCATGTTGGTTAGTATAAATTCACATTTTATTACCAATTACATGAGAATGTATACACATTGGTAGATAAACAAGGCAAAAATGGTACTTTTGAGTATCACTTGGGCATATAAATCTGCCCAAGATCACATTTCCTAAAACGTTTAGTAGCCTCTTCGTCATAAGTGTGGCGCGCTTCACACCAATGAAAAAGATTCTACCTAATGCGACTTTCAAACTCCCTAGGACACGTTTGAACCTATTGCTCTGATACCAAGTTTTTCACGACCCGAGAGTACACCCTGATCATAGACACGGGACAAAGAGCCCCAAAAGACTCCAAGTCAACCGGTGGCGTGAGAAGATATCTAATTCATACTCATAAGGTGGAAGACTTAACTTAAAAATCATGAATTTAAATGACAACATGACTTGAAATATATAAGAACGGTAATACATATTCTAAGCATAAATAGCGGAATACTATAATTAAGTCTAAAAGCTTCTAATCATAATAGACGGGTTGAAGGGAAAAGATCCCAACTAAACCCAACATTCTGAAACAAATGATAAACAAGGTTCGAATATGCAGCCCTCAAATTATGAGGACTCACCACTGAGAGTTGAGAGCAGAACTAAAAGCAAGCTAGGAACGATGCTAAACCTGCGAAACGGTTCCTAAAAATATGTGGGTAAGTACTTGGAAGGTACTGAGTATGTAAGGTATGCAAAAGAATACTTAAAAACATAAAATTTATAGGAGTGGGGACATCATGATCATAAAACTGAAATCGTAAGTAAATCTTAAGTGTATCATAAGGCTCAAGATTTCCAAAATATTCGTAAACCTGTCATAGTCGTACCATGTGAGAAAACATTTCATAAAACATAACTTGAGCCAAAAGAAGATAATCATACATGCATTACAACCATGAGGAGAAATTTGAGATTTCTAAAACCGACATACCCCATATGAGCACATATGGAGCCCGACATGTAAACCTAATCGGGAGGTCGTTCATACCTTTCCAAGGGGATGAACCATGAAAGGCGTGATATCACTCATGAAGGCCCCGTAGGGCATAGGGGACAGTCATTGAGGAGGTCCCAAGCATAAGCTACGGTGGCATGTAGTTTTGAGATTTGCGGCTTAACCTAGGCCCCAAACCTACTCGATGTTAAGTACTACTCCAAAAACATGCAACGTGCTCATAGAAATTCATACATGACATTCATGGCTAGTTAAATCGTGAGAATCATATCATGCTTGAGAATTTTTAATACAAACCATGGAATTGGGCCCGTGAATTAGCCAAAATAATAGTTCATAAATCATAAGCAACATGTGGGCATTGCCCATAATTTCAATCATTCTTGAAATGGTTAAATTTATTGGAAACATCATCATAATAACATGAGTAATTGAAAACATGCTTAAAAATTAAAAGTTCGTATCATGCTTGAGAAATCACCATAACCATAAATTTCACTAAAAACCCCATGATTTGGGCACATGTGCTTTTAAGGACTTAACTCATCAAATATTGAATAAAATAAGTGAAAACTGCCCAATAATTCTAAACCCATGATTTTAATCACACTACAACATGCTCATACCGAATTTTGAGGAAACATGCATTTGGGTTACGACCCATCAAGAAATGGTAACTTAAATGTAGAATTAGGGCAAAATTGGGCATGAGCAGGAACTAAACTACCCATTCAAAACCCCACATACATGAAATTACGTGACTCTTAACTCCCTTGAAAATCCCTAGGTGGAAACTTGAAGAATTGAATATGAACCCTCGTATCTCCTCCTATTTCCTTCTCTAGTTCGTGCAATTGCCAAATGAGACTTAGCATGAGTTTTTCCTCCTTAAAAGACCCTATAATGACCTCAAAACAATTTGGTTTAGGGTCCAAAAGTGTAGAAAAATATAATTTTCCATTAATGAAATTTCCTAAAAAACATATCTGGCCCAGACCACGACTCATGCCACGAGTCGTACCACGAAGTCAAGACTCGTGGTCACGTTACCATTTTTTTGATCTTCTGAATCGGCCCATGAGTCATAGTGCAATACTACGGTTTGTATTTTCAGTCATGGTACCATCCACCCATACCCAATTATGACTGAACCACGACTTCTCATCACGACTCATTGGTACATCCTACGAGTCGTACCATAACCCGTGATGACTCACTCTAGCACTACTAAGGATTTCACCATGACTCCTATCCACGAGTCGTACCTATGCATCACGATTCAAAGGACCACTCATGATATGACCTCAAGCTCCTGAAATTCATCACGACTCGAGTCACGAGTCGTAGGTCCTCACAATGATTCATACCTCTAGTCGTACTGGTGCAAGATTCTAGGTTTTCTGCAGTTTTCAACTTCAACTCCCGGGTCTATTCTTAGGCCATTCCGCAGTATTACATGAATGATGTTTTTAAGAGGGTTAAGTCTATTTTAGTCCATTTTCATTCATGCATGCAAGAGTGATAGTCTAGAGAAGTGATCAAGGCAAATCCTTCAAGGTTCTTTTCAATTTGTTCTTGTGCATTCAAGGAAATGTAAGAATCAGCTTTAATCAGGTATGTAGGGTTGTTAATGGGCGAATCCTTTCACACTCATGCCCAATCCCTCTCTAAATCATGAATTTCCTATGTCAAATCTATAGGATTTTAACCCAATGCATGAAATTCCTAATTCACTACATGGGTAATATTTAATATGTTTCTACTATTGTATAATTAATCATGGGAAAGTTTTTTAATCTTTTCAATTAAAATCATGTTTCACGTTTTTTGAATTAAAAGCCCATTGATGAGAAGTTGATGAAAGATGAGATTTGTGATGAATGTATGATTATGATGAGATACTATGATGAAAAGCATATTTTCAAGTTACCCATGTTTATAATCATGTTTTTGATGTGAATTGAGTATTTTCAAGCATGTGAAAGTATTTGGTAATGCCCAAATGTTTAACTATGATTTTTGATTTCCCGAATTAAGCTTACCACATGGTTTTGGAGCGAAGACTCCCAATTATTTTTTTTCCTAGCTTGTGGTATGGTTTGAGTTGAAGCTTCTAATATGCATGATTTTTATATTTGAGATGTATTTGACTATTGAGCTTCGTCAATAGATGATGTTGAGCTTCATTGAAAAACGATGGAGAGCATATGCATGTTTTTGATAGTAGTGTTTAGCACCGATTAAGCTAAGGGTCGATCACCCTATTCCTCAAAACTACGCGCCAACGTAGATTTATACTCTTATATATAAATATATATATATATATATATATATATATATATATTTATATGTTACTTCCGGACTTCCCTTTTGAGTTATCCCCTTCCCTATTGGGCCACAAGCTTGATATTGATATCATGGTATTGTCCCTATCCCTAGCAAATATTTGGACGGCTCTACCCACTTGAGTGTGATAGTTGGGACCACTTAAGCTCTATCGTGGTATGTCGGTTGAAAGAAGAATCTCCCATTGTTCCTCATGATTTCAGTAATGCATGTTTTTCATTCATGAGATTATATATCTCTATATATATATGTTCTAAAGTAGGTTTTCCTCAATGTTCAGTTTTACTTATTTTTATCAGATTTCAGCTTTGAGTCAATCAATTCAGTTATGCTGCTATGTTATGTTATGCTAAGATCATGATTCAGAAAGGATGCATGTAAGCCCTACTCTGAGATTCTTACTATTATGTTTTACCTTAAGCATGTTCCTAAATGATTTTACTTACTTGAGTAGTTTTACTTACCTTGCATACTCGGTACATTTCACGTACTAATCACATACTCTATGCAATATCGTTTCATGATACAGGACCCGTCACCCGGACTAAGATTTGTTCATAGCCAGTCTTCAAAGATAGCATCTTACGCTTATTGGTGAGCCCTCATCTCCTGAAGACTAGACTTATTCATATTTCCTCTATGTATTTTCAGTTTTTATCCCATCCGAGTTAGTTGGGGTCTTGTCCCATCAACTCATAATGTTTAGAGGATTTTCAAACAAAAGGATGTATTTAGCTTCAGATTATGTATTATGATGTTATGTTTATTCCATACTTTTTCTAAGAGTATTATGCTGACTCTTCTGTTTTAGAAATCAAGTTAGATGTCGACTTGGAGTCTCTCGGGGTTCCTGGTCCCGCGTCTCAAACCGGGCCTCCATTTGGGTCGTGATAGTTTTACCTTAAATCTCGTGAAATTCTAATGATATATTCATGGGTTATTACTTCTCATGTTTTTTCATCATATTTTATTAATCATGATTAGATTCTACAAGTAATTCAATTATAAATTTATTGATTCCAATTTCAATTAAATTATGTCTAATATATCCCTATTCTATGATAGATCGAGTTATGATATTTACTTCTATTGTTGATGTTCATAAACTTATCATGATTTAAGATTTATAATATGGGATTATCCAAATTCCCGTTATGAATTTATGGTTTAATAAGCATATACATGATTTACAAGTATGCATGAACCTTATGATTTACAATTTACAGTTTTGGCCGACTCATGGCCTTACTCTCATGGCTAGTTCACGTATTTACAAGCATTCTTACAATTTTCATGATTTAACTAGCCCATGTATTTCATGCATATTATACTATGAGCACTATATATATTTTGGGAGTAGTATTTAACATCGAGTAGGTTTGGGGCCCAAGTTTTGTCCTTAATCTCTGAACTACGTGCCACCGTAGGACATGATGGGACCTCCCTCAAGACTATCCCCTTTCCCAAATGGGCCTTTCATGTGTAATATCATTCCTTTCACGGTTCTACCCTTGGCAAGGTACGAACACCCTCCCGACTAGGGATGTACAAATCGGGCTCCATGAGTGCTTATATGGGTTATGTTGGTTATTAGAATCTCCCATTGTTCCGTATGATTTATGCATTATTATGTTTATGTTATTTTGGCTCAAGTGATGATTTATAAAGTTCTCTTATGACTATGGTAATGAATGGATTATGAATGATTTGAAAACCTTGAGCCTTATGTTATCTTATGATATTTATGTTATGAGAATGTTGTCCTACTCTTATGATTTCTTATGAGCTTCAATGTATCATTTTAAAAGTTCGTTTTACTTACCTTGAATACTCGGTACATTCCATGTACTGACCACATACTCTATGTTGTATCATTTCATGATACAGGCTGCGATCTTCAGACCCAACACCGTCAATAGTTCATCTCAAAGTTTAACATTCAACTCTTTGGTGAGTCCTCATTCTCCAAAGACTAGTTTGATATTAGTTGTCTTTTTATGTTCAATTTTTTATAGTTGTCAAGTTAGTTGGGGATATTGTCCCATCAACCCATTTGATACGTTAGAGGCTTTCAGACTATGTGTAGTATTCATCTGTTATGTATGTAGTACGTTCCGTTTTCCATGTTATGTTATGTTTATTGTTCTTCTATGTCGTTATGCTAAGTATTTCGCTTTATTGATATTGAGCTAGATTTATGTTCATGCCATGGGTCGACTTGGAGTCTCTCAGGGCTTCTTGTCCCGTGTTATGATCCGGATCTACGTTCGAGTTGTGACAAACTTGCTATCAGAGCCATAGGTTGGAAGTGTCCTAGGGTGTCTAAAATCCGTGTTAAGTAGAGTCTTTCTCATGGTTGTAAAGCGCGCCACTTTTATGAAGAAGAGGCTACGAGATGTTTAGGAAATGTTCTCTTCTTTCATGATCTATGTCATGCGATGAAATGTCTCCCTATCGTTCTAATTTGTGCTATTCTTGATTGAAGAATCATTGCTCCCCACAGAGTAAATGGTAGGAGGAATTGTAATGGAGATGGCCACGAGGATGGCAACAGAAATAGGCAAGAGTAGGCCCCACCAGTACAGGAGCACCATGTACTGGAGCCGATTGCCCATGCCGAGTTTCGGGCAGCTATCCATATTCTCGCACATGCCCTGGCCGCTCAGGTCAATCAGCAGGCAGTTGCGCATGTTTCGCAAGATGGAAATGCAGCGGCATCTTGAGTCAGGTATTTCATGAGGATGAACCCGCCAGAGTTCCTTAGGTCAAAAGTGGATGAGGACCCGCATGAATTCATCGAGGAGATTCTAAAGATCACCTAGGTCATGGGGGTGAAAAAAGGGGAGTGCATTAATTTAGCCTCTTATAAGTTGAAAGGGGTTGCGCATATTTGGTTTAAACAGTGTAAAGATAGTAGGGCAATGGGAGCAGGCCCTATCGGTTGGGAAGAGTTTCATGCAGCCTTTTTGGATATGTTCTTCCCTCATGAGATGAGGGAACTAAAGGCGACCGAGTTTGTAAATCTTAAGCAGGGTGACATATCAACTCAGGAGTACACTCTAGAGTTCACCCGTTTATCCAAGTATGCACCAAAGTTAGTGGAAGCATAGAGGGTGCATGGAGTGGCAGACTACCTGGATAAGTACTATAGGATCGTCATGCTGCATTGAGATGTAGACTTTCCCCGCATAGTGTTGCATTCCCAGTAGATAGAGACAGTGTACTAGAGGCAAAGAAAGGACAAGAGGGCCAGGATACACCATTATGGGATTTTTCAGACAAGACAGGTGGACAGCGGTAGCAGCCTCATCACAGGTCTTTTGCTCTAGCACCAGCATTAGCTAGTACACCATCTAGATCACGAATGGATCGGAGAAGCGGGGCTTCAGATTCAAGGAGCCAGGGTAGCATGCCAATAGAGAACAAGGTGTGGGAAGAATCACCTAGAGAGGTGCCTAGTTGGCTCAGACACTTGTTATGAGTGTGGCAACCCCGGACATAGACTCAGGGATCACCCTTCGGCAATATCAGGGGGCGGCGGAGCCCGTATGCCATCCTCTAGTTCAGCTGCTCCAATAGCACATCCCTCCCACCAAGGCGCTTCAACTAGTTCAGCTGGCGATTAGCGGTAGAACAAGTTCTATGCTTTTGCGACCCGTCAGGAGAAGGAGACTTCACCGGATGTGGTTACGGGTATGTTACGAGTGTTTCACCTTAATACTTATGATTTGTTAGATCTAGGGGATACTTTGTATTTTGTGACACCTCATATTTCTAATAGCTTTGGAGTCAGTCCCGAAATTCTGTCAGAACCATTCTTAGTCTCTACTCCAGTTGGTGATTCAGCTGTAGCTAGGCGGGTGTATAGAACTTGCCTGATCACAGTATTGCAAAAGTCACCTCTGCAGACCTTGTAGAGTTAGCCATGACTGACTTTGATATTATTCTTTGTATGGATTTGTCGTATGCATGTTATGCTTCTGTTAATTGTAGAACCCGTGCAGTGGAGTTTCGCTTTCCAGGTGAGTCAGTCTTGGAGTGGAAAGGTAGTTCGTTCGTGACTGTAGGTCATTTCAGTTCCTATCTTAAGTCCTGGAAGATGATTTCCAAGGGTTGTGTGTATCATCTAGTTAGGGTTAAGGATGTTGAGTCCGAGACCCCAACTATCTAGTCATTTCCAGCAGTGCGTGACCACCCAGAAGTATTCCCTGATGATTTATAAGGAATTCCTCCCGAGTGGGAGATTTATTTTGGTACTGACCTTCTCCCCGAAATGATGAGTATATTTATTCCTCCCTACAAAATGGCTCTAGCCAATCTATAGGAGTTGAAAGAATTGTTGAAGGACCTGTTAGATAAAGGTTTCATTAGACCGAGCAAGTCTCAATGAGGTGCACTAGTTTTATTTGACCGAAAGAAGGATGGTTCCATTTGGATGTGCATTGATTATCGACAATTGAACAGAGTTACCGTCAAGAATCGGTATCCTCTTCCATAGATTTATGATTTATTTGACTAGCTTCAGGGTGCCAATTGTTTCTCGAAGATAGATCTTAGATCCGGGTATCATCAGCTCAGAGTTCGGGAGAGTGACATCCCGAAGATAGCCTTCAGGGCAGTATGGTCATTATGAGTTTGTAGTTATGTCTTTTGGACTAACGAATGCACCTCCAGCTTTTATGGAATTGATGAACAGGGTGTTCAAGCCATACTTGGATATGTTCGTGATTGTGGTTAATGATAACATCCTAATATACTTTTGGAGCAAGAAGGAGCATGCCGCTCATTTTGAGAGTAGTGCTGCAGTCTCTTAAGGATTGGCAATTATATGCCAAATTCAAAAACTGTGGATTCTGGTTGAACTCAGTGGCATTTTTGCGCCATGTGGTATCAAGTGAAGGTATAAAGGTGGACTCTCAGAAAATTGAAGCAGTGAAGAATTGGCCTAGACCAGTGAATCATTCGGATATCCAGAGCTTCTTGGGTTTAGCTGGCTACTATCAAAGATTCATGGAAGGTTTCTCATCGATTGCAGCACCTTTGACCAAATTGACCTAGAAGAAGATGAAATTCCAATGGTCGGAGGCTTGTGAGAAGAGCTTCCAAGAGTTTAAGACTCGACTTATTTCAGCACCGGTGTTAACCCTACCCGAGGGTATTGATGGGTTCGTGGTGTATTGTGATGCTTCATTGATTGGACTTTGGTGTATGTTGATGTAGCACGAAAAAGTTATAGCATATTCCTCTAGATAGCCAAAAGTTCATGAGAAGAGTTACCCGGCCCATGATCTTGAAATGGCCACGGTGGTATTCGCCTTGAAGATATGGCTACATTATTTGTGTAGGGTCCACGTGGATGTGTTTAAAGACCATAAGAGTTTACAATATGTGTTTACCTAGAAAGATCTCAATCTTCAGCAAAGGTGGTGGTTGGAGCTACTCAAGGATTATGATTTGAGTGTCCTTTACCATTTGGATAAGGCCAATGTAGTAGCAAACATACTTAGTAGACTCTTTATGGAGAGTGTGTCTCATGTGGATGAGGGGAAGAAGGAGCTGGTGAAGGATGTACATCGACTTGCAAGGTTGGAAGTTAGGTTGGTTGACTCGACCAATGGCAGTGTTATAGTGCCGAATGGATTAGAATCGTCCTTGGTGATATATGTAAAAGCTAGACAAGATGAAGACCCTATTTTGGCAAAGCTGAAGGAAGCTGTTCAAAATCAGAAGGTAGAGGTCTTCCCCAAAGGGGGAGATGGTGTGCTTCAGTACCAGGCTTGCTTATGTGTTTTGGATGTTGATGATTTGAGGAGACAGATGTTGCACGAGGCTCATGGATCCAGGCATTCAATCCATCCAGGTGTTTCTGAAGGTATCTCCCATAAAGAGAGTGATGCAGTTTGGAAAGAAAGGAAAACTCAACCCTCGTTATATAGTCCCTTACCAATTTGTGAAAAGGGTGGGCAAGGTGGAATATGAATTAGACTTTCCCTCAGAATTAGCTTCCATGCATCCTGTTTTTCATGTATCGCTCTTAAAGAAGCTTTTGGATGATCCAGCTCTAATTGTCCCGGTGGATAGAGTTTGTGTGAAAGATAGCCTTAGTTATGAGGAGGTTCCGGTGGAATCTGGATCGTCAGGTTTGAAGGATAAGAAACAAGGAAGTATCTTCGATTAAAGTTTTATGGAGGAATCAACATGTTGAGGGAGCTACGTGGGAAGCCAAAGCGGATATCATGGCTAGATACACATATTTATTCTCTACCGGCTCAGTTCCATCTTAAGGTATCATCTTTGACCTAAGACTCTATTTTGTTTTCATGTTAAGTTCATGTGCCCAAGTTTCTTTTATGTATATGGATGTATGTATGACTCGTGAATTAAGTTCAGCTATATAGTGCAAATCAGAGATAGTCATTCCATCAGTTTTCAGCTTAAATGATAAGTATTTGAATATGATAATTGCATTTCTCTACTTTTTTATATGTTTTCCAACATTTGAGGACGAATTTTCCCAAGGGGGAGATATTGTTATACCCGGAAAGCTCAAAGATCAGATCCCGGAGTTGAAATGGAGAAAATCTTAACACTAGCATCAGGACATAGAACGGGTCGTGAGGTGACTCGTGAGATCAGCCCACAAGTAGTGATTTGAGTCCTTGTGAGGCTCAGGAGATGGGTTTGAAATTGGGAATTTGACTCCCAACGGATGAAACCATGAGTCGTGGTCAGACCCCACAACTCATTAGGTCATTCGTGGGAAGTGATGATTGAGAAGGAAGAGGAAGAAGGCAGTGTATGTAACAAGTGGTGAACACGACTTGTGGTCACCAGTAATGAGTCGTGAAGTCACCCGTGATGAACCCAGATGACTTGATAAGTAGTGTACTTGATGGATCATGCTATGAGTCGTGGCCAGAGGAAATGAGTCGACATGTCCCTTGTGGGGACTGACTAGCAGTTATTTTCTGCGAATTTAGTAAGGGTTTTTCCATGATTCCTAAGATCCTAAGGCCTAAACTATGTCGTTTTGATTTATGAATGATGACTTTTAAGAGGGTTAAGTTCATTTTAGGCAATTTTTATCCATGCATGCAAGAGTAATAGTCTAGAGAGCTGACCAAGGAAAATCCTTCAAGGTACTTTTCAATTTCTTCTTGGGAATTCAAGAAAGTGTAAGAATCAGTTATAATCATGTATGTAGGGTTATGAGTGGGTGTTTTCATTCACACCCATGCCCAATATCTCTTAATTCATGATGTCTTGTTTAAAAATCTTATGGGGTTTTACCTTAAATCTTGTGAAATTCTAATGATCTATACATGAGTTATAACTTCTCATGTTTATCATCATATTTTATGAATCATGATCAGATTCTACAACTAACTCAATTATAAATTTATTGATTCCAATTTCTTTTAAATTTTGACTAATTATGCCTATTCTATGATGGATCGAGTTATGATCTTTACCTCTATTATTGATGTTCATAAAACCATCATGATTTAAGAGTTATGATATTGTATTATCCAAATGCCCATTATGAATTTATGATTTAATAAGCATATACATGATTTACAAGTATGCATAAACCTCATGATTTATGATTTATAATTTACAATTTTGTCCGACTCACGAGCCTTACTCTCATGGATACTTCACGTATTTACAAGCATGCTTATGATTAGCATGATTTAACTAGACCATGTATTTCATGCATATTATACTATGAGCACTATATATGTTTTGGGAGTAGTATTTAGCACCGAGTAGGTTCGGGGCCCAGGTTTTGCCCCGACTCTCATAACTATGTGCCACCGTAGGACATGATGGGACCTCCCTTGAGACATTACCCTTGCCCAAATGGGCCTTTCATGTGTGATATGATGCCCTTCATGGTTCTACCCTTGGAAAGGTACGAAAACCCCCCTAACTAGGGATTTACAGGTCGGGCTCCATATGTGCTCATATGGGGTATGTCGGATATAAGAATCTCCCATTGTTCTGCATGTTTTATGCATTATTATGTTTATGTTATTTTGGCTCAAGTGATGATTTATAAAGTTCTCTTATGAATATGGTAATGAATGGATTACGAATGATTTGAAAACCTTGAGTCTTATGTTTTCTTATGATATTTATATTATGAGCATGTTGTCCCACTCTTATGATTTCTTATGAGCTTCTATGTATCATTTTAAATGTCTGTTTTAACTTACCTTGTATACCCGGTACATTCCACATACTGACTGCATACTCTATGTTGTATCGTTTCATGATACGGGCTCCTATCTTCATACCTAACACCATCAGTAGTTCATCTCAGAGTTTAGCATTTAGCTCTTTAGTGAGTCCTCATTCACCGAGGAGTAGTTTGATGTCAGTTGTCTTTTCATGTTCAGTTTTCTAGACTTGTCGGGTTAGTTGGGGATGTTCTCCCGTCAACCCATCGGATACGTTAGAGGCTTTTAGACTATATGTAGTATTCAGCTGTTATGTGGGTAGTACGTTTCATTTGCCATGTTATGTTATGTTTATGCTTCTGCTATGTCGTTATGCTAAGTATTTTTCTTTATTGATATTGAGTTAGATGTATGTTCATGGAAAGGGTTGACTTGGAGTATCTCGGGGCTCCTTGTCCCGTGTTACGATCTAGGTCTATGTTTGGGTCGTGACAACCTGCCACCAGGTACACAACCTATATCATTCCCTCTGTACCAAATGGCTCATTCCAAGCTAAAGGAACTGAAAGAACAGTTGGAAGATTTTCTAGATAAGGGCGTTATCATGCCGAGTGCTTCACTGTGGGGTGCACCAATTTTGTTTGTAAGGAAGAAAGATGGCTCCCTATGAATCTGTATAGATTATTGGCAGTTGAATATATTTACTATTAAGAATAAATATGCTCTCCAAAGTATAGATGATTTGTTTGATCAACTGTAGGGGCAAAATATTTCCTAAGATCGACTTAAGGTCAGGGTATCTTCAAGTGTGGGTCCGAGAGAAAGATATTTTGAAGACACCTTTCTGGACCAGGTATGGTCATTGTTAATTCTTTGTCATGTCCTTCAAATTAATGAATGCCCTAGCAGTGTTTATGAATATGATGAACAACGTCTTCAGGCCGTATTTAGATTTGTTTGTCATAGTGTTTATTGATGACATTTTGGTATATTCCCACTCAGAAGCTAAACACAGGGACCATCTGCGAATACTCCAGATGCTCAAAGACCGCCAATTATATGCGAAGTTCTCAAAATGTGAGTTCTGGTTAAATTCGATAGCTCTATTGGGCCATATTGTGTCAGATGCGGGTATCCAAGTTGAATCACAAAAAATCGAGGAAGTAAAGACATGGCTCAGACCCACAAGCCAACTGAGATTTGCAATTTCCTGGGGTTTTCTAGACTTGTCGGGTTAGTTGGGGATGTTGTCCCATCAACCCATCGGATACGTTAGAGGCTTTCAGACTATATGTAATATTCAGCTGTTATGTATGTAGTACGTTCGTTTTTCCATGTTATGTTATGTTTGTGCTTCCTCTATGTCATTATGCTAAGTATTTCGCTTTATTGATATTGAGTTAGATGTATGTTCATGCCAAGGGTCGACTTTGAGTTACTCAGGGCTCCTTGTCCCGTGTTACGATCTAGGTCTAAGTTCAGGTCATGACAACCTTCCACCAGGTACACAACCTATATCCATCCCTCCATACCAAATGGCTCCTGCCAAGCTAAAGGAACTGAAAGAACAATCAGAAGATTTGTTAGATAAGGGCTTTATCATGTCGAGAGCTTCACTGTGGGGTGCACCAATTCTGTTTGTGAGGAAGAAAGATGGCTCTCTACGAATGTGTATAGATTATCGACAGTTGAATATATTTACTATTAAGAATAAATATCCTCTCCCAAGGATAGATCATTTGTTTGATCAACTGCAGGGGAAAAATATTTCTCAAGATCGACATAAGGTCAGGGTATTTTCAAGTGTGGGTCCGAGAGAAAGATATTTCGAAGACATCCTTCAGGACCAGGTATGGTCATTTTGAATTCTTGGTCCTATCCTTCAGATTAATGAATGCCCCAGCAGTGTTTATGAATCTGATGAACAAAGTCTTCAGGCCATATTTAGATTTGTTTGTGATATTGTTTATTGATGACATTCTGGTATATTCCCACTCAAAAGCTAAACACAGGGACCATCTGCGTATACTCCAGATGCTCAGAGACCGCCAGTTATATGCGAAGTTCTCAAAATGTGAGTTCTGGTTAAATTCCATAGCTCTCTTGCGCCATATTGTGTTAGATGCGGGTATCCAAGTTGAATCACAAAAAATCAAGGCAGTAAAAACATGGCCCAGACCCACAACCCAACTGAGATTCACAATTTCCTAGGGTTAGCCATGTATTATAAAAGTTTCATGGAAGGATTCTCTACGTTATTAGCATCGTTGACAACATTAAGTCAGAAGGTAGCTAAATTCCACTGAATCGAGGCTTGTGAGCAGAGTTTCCAGAAGCTGAAAAATAGATTTACATCTGCACCAGTACTAGCCTTGCCGAAAGGTTCAGAGTGCTACGTGGTGTACTGTGACGCTACAGGTGTTGGGTTATGGTGTGTTCTGATGCAACAATGTGAGGGGATTGCCTATGCTTCAGGGCAGTTAAGGAAGCACGAAAAAAACTACCCCACCCATGATCTAGAATTTGCATCAGTAGTTCATGCTTTGAAAATATGGAGGCATTACTTGTATGCTATTCATGTGGACATCTTTAACAATCATAAAAGCCTCCAGTATATCTTTATGCAGAAAAAGCTGAATTTACGACAGCATCATTGGCTAGAATAGCTGAAAGACTATGATGTGAACATCTTATATCGCCTAGGAAAATCTGATATTGTAGTTGATTCCCTTAGCCGCATATCCAAAGGTAGCTTAGCATATTTGAGTCTATAACAACAAGAAATGGCTCGAGAGTTACACTAGTTAGCTAATTTAGCAGTTCAAGTGGTAGATTCAGAAGATAATGCGGTCATAATTTAGAATGTGGCAATGTCATCTCTAGTTGTAGAGGTAAAGGAGTGAAAGTACGAGGACCCTAGTCTAGTAAAGCTCAGAGACAAGGTTCAGCACAATGAACTATCGGTCTCTAAGTTAATGGGAGACAGTTTCCTGAGGTTCAGAAACGACTTTGTGTTCCAGATATAGCAGGGCTTCAGTAGCCTATTATGGCAGAGGTACATTATTCTCGTTATTCTCTTCATCAAGGTTCTATAAAGATTTTCCATGATGTAAAGGAGATATAATAGTGGCCTGGAATGAAGAAAGGTGTAGCTGAGTTTGTAGCACAGTGTCCTAATTGCCAGTAGGTAAAAGCGAGACATCAGAAACCTGGCGGAATGACTCAGGAGATAGCTGTACCTATATGGAAATGGGAGGAAATTAATATGGACTTTGTGATAGGGTTACCTCGCACTAGGCGTAAATTCGACTCCATATGGGTCATTGTCGATATGTTGACGAAATCAACCCACTTCTTGCTAGTCCGAACTATATTTTCAGTCAAAGATTATGCTGAGTTGTATATTAAGGAGATAGTCCGACTGCAGGGTGTCCCAACATGTATTATTACTGATAGAGCGGTACAGTTCACAACGACATTCTGGCGGTCATTTCAAAAAGATTTGGGGACGCAGGTTAATTTGAATATTGCCTTCCATCCCCAGACAGACGGTCAAGAACGTACCATTCAAACGCTCAAGGACATGTTACGAGCACATGTGCAAGACATTGGAGGGAGTTGGGATGAGGATCTACCCCTTATTGAGTTTGCATATAATAATAGTTATCATTCTGCTATTCAGATGGCATCTTATGAGGCTTTATATGGATGGAAATGCAGGTCCACCCATAGGATGGTTCGAAGTAAGGGAGGCAAGGTTGATCGGACATGATATGATACGTCAGTCAGAAGAAAAGGTGAAACTTATCTCAAAATGGTTGCTAACAGCATAGAGTCGTCAAAAGCCCAATTCCGATGTGCGACATAGAGACTTGGAGTTTAATGTTTATGACTGGGTATTTTTTAAAGATTCTATTATGAAGAGTGTAATGAGATTTGGGAAGAAGGGAAAGCTTAGCCCTACGTTCATTGGCTCATATCAGATCCATTTCAAGATAGGCCGAGTAGGATATGAGTTAGAACTGCCTTTAGTGCTAGAATACATTCATCCAGTTTTCCATGTGTCAATGTTACGAAAGTGCATAGGAGACCCATCCCCGGTCGTTCCAGTTGAGGATGTTCAAGTTACTGAAGAGCTTTCCTACAAAGAGACACCAGTTGCTAAAACTAGATTGATAGGTTCGTAGATTGAGAATTAAAGATGTAGCCTTCGTTAAAATCCTGTGGAGGAACATAAATGTAGAGGAGCTGGCCTAAGAAGCTAAGGATGACATGAGGTCGAAATATCCTCACTTATTCTAGGCTTGTTCCAGACTGTGTAGTTGAGGTGAGATCATTACCTAGCTATTATTTTGTGTTCATATTATCAGTACTATTTAGTTGTTCACTTTTATGATATAAAATTATGTTGTATCATTGCTTGTAGCATCCTGTGAGGCACCTATGTTGGACTTTTCTGCTTTTCAGGTTTCTAGATAGTCCATACTAGAGAAGAGACTCTGCTGAAATTTTTCCGGCTATAGTTAAAGGAGTTGAGTCTCTTAAGCTTGAGATTACATTCGGGGACGAATGTTCCTAAGGGGGATGATGTTAAATCCTGTAAGTTCCTATCTTTTAACTAATGCATGTGTACGTATGTTTAGAGTTTTGGAGTACAACCGATCTTGGGAATATTTACATGCCCAAGTTCTATTTTATAACTTAGTTTAGTAATTTTCTCGATGAATGTGATTACATTCTCATGTATTTATGTTTAATTGTGTGTCAAAACTAACCAATATGATTAACCTTTGTTCTGTAGGTGTAATATGCTAAGAAGGGGCTAAAAACGTTGTTCAAGGCACAAGAGGGAAGCATGGAGGTGATTGCACATGAAGGCAACATGACATGTAAAGGGGAGAGGTTGGCCATGCCAGACTATGCTTGTGTCACGCCCAGTGCTGTGCCATGCCATATGTTGTGCACGCAATGTGTTTCCATGCAGACACCCTACATGATGGCAACGTGCCACGCTAGGCGATCTCCGCGTCCATGCCTGTTCCACGATAGGCGTGTGGTGCGACAATCCCCATGCCACGCCGAAGGCCCTCCCCCATGCCACTGCCAACTCCCCATTCCAGTGAAGGTGCATGTTTAGGTCATGCCAAGGAGGAAATTGAAGGCGCCTAGGTCTGTGACACAGAGAGAGTTCATGGTTGGACAAAATATGGAAATTTTCATTTAGTATAAATAAAACCCTTAGCTTCTAAAATCATTTATCACATAAATATTTTGTGAAAACAGAGAGGAGGGAAGGGAGAAGCGAAGAACTTCACGTAGGGTTCATAGTTTTTTTCATTCTCTTTAAACTATTCTTGTAAGTACTTGAATTCAAACATGTTTTTGAATCATTGTATGAACATGAGGGGCTAAACCCTTCTTCTAGAGTTGAGGCCACAAGACATGAATGTATTTGCATAATTTCATCTTTGGTTCAAGTTCCTTTTCTTGTGTTGTCTTGCATTCTTATTAATTATTGTTTTCATGTTTGATCACCATTGAAATGAATTTTTAAGCTTAGCGAAAAGCTCAAAAGAGTAACCCTAGTTTAGAATGAAAGAATGCAGGGACCAAGTTCTTGTCTTCCAGATAGGATTCGCGGATAGGATAGTAATTATACCTAATTTGCATTGCTTGGTTAATTAAATCAGAATATAGATAGACACTAATGTAGAATTGTCACATCACTGCTCGTAAAAGTAGTTGTGAAACTAAGTTGGGTGAAATGATTATAGGTACGAATGACCGTAATCAAGGGCATAAACCCTGTGAAGTACATCCACATTGTGAATTTGCTCAATAATTAGGATGTCACATCCCTGCTCAACAATGTAGGTGTGAGACTAGTTTGTTGTGTTTAGAGGCTCGAAAGACCATGAACACTGCATATTAACTCTGTGAGACAAGAATTGAATTTCATATACTTGAACCATCGTGAATAGTAGCATTGCATGATTGTCAGGCCTTAACTCTAGATGCTTTTCATTACTGTGTTTCCGAATTATTTGTGATCATACTTAGATTTAGAATTAAAATCAAATCTCTACAACCAACACTTGTGAAATTTGAATTTAGCACTTGAACTTAAATATTTGCTGAAATAGTCCAATCCCTGTGGGTTCGACATCTGGCTTTTCAATGTCACTTTACTACTTGTATGATCGCGTGCGCTGGGGCGCAACAAGTTTTTTGTGCCATTGTCGGGGATTGGCAAAATTAATGAATTTCTTCTTTTGTGTTGATGTAGAATTTTCTAAGTGTTTAAAAAAGTATATTATTTTTTAGATTTCTTTTTTTTATTTCTAGTTTGATACCCTTCTTGACATGACACCATGGAATACAAATGTGTTGAATGGTGGATACTCATATTTCAATTATTCTTGTCTGAATTGGGGAGGACCCTATTTGTGGAAACACTATCATATATGTAATATATATGGTGGTTAGGATGACCATTGGAATGGTTGTCCGAATTCATATTTCCCTCCCCCAAGCCCCTCCTATGATCCTTCTGTTATTTTGATAAGGTATAGGAATGATGAAAATGAGGACATAGAACACAAAGCTTAGATAGAAAACATATTAAAATTGGTCCTTGAGTAGACAAAGGTGATGAGGAGTAGATTGAAGTAATGTGGGTTCAGACTAAGGAAAACAGAGAGACCACAGAAATGATAAGCGCCAAATTCACGGATATAAAGGCTGAGGCATTGATTTGCAAGTCATGGTCTTAGCCAATACTAAAGAAGGATTTCAAGGAGAATAAAAGGGTGATTTCTTGGAACAAGCTCAATAATTAAAAGCTCCTGAGAGTCTCTATGATGGTCTCACACATATGGTCAATCCATTCATGAAAGGGGTGATAGAATTCCAACCATTTGACATTCATGTGGAGTCAGATGTTGATGTTAAGTAGGTGTACAAAAGTAAGGAGGCCAAGCACAATGTTGTTTCAGAGTTGAGGTGTATTGTACCCCACTCTGAGCATTTATCAACATTAAGTTAGGTAGACAACTTAGAAACAGAGTCTTCCAAGCAAATAGAGAAAGGTCTAGAGGAGAAACAAGCCCCGTATACTCTGAAATTTGTTGAGTCTAAGAGACAAAATGACTTCACTTTCTTAAGGTTCAATAAATGTAAGAGGCGACATCTATGGCTTGGTCCCTTAAATTTTTCACCACCACCCCTAGAGCTTAATAGGAATTAAAAAATAAATTAGGGGTGAGATTCATATCCTCAAAGTGGAAGGAAAAGTGGAGGAACTTGATGCGTCATGCCGCACGTAAATTCAAGCGCTTCTTGGGAGGTAACCCAAGAGTACCACATATTTAGGGGAAGTCTAAGTACCCTTAGAAGAGGAAGCTAAGGAGCACGGCAAAACACAAGTGTGGAGTTGAGGATCCCCAAAATGAAAAATGGACAATACATGTTGCTAGCTACGCCTAGAGGCCTCATGAAGTATCTCTCACCTTTAGTCAACTTCATGGAGTTCCCTTGTCTATTATTTCAGACCAAGGTACTCAGTTTACCTCCTAGTTCTGGCGGTCTTTTCAGAAGGGGCTCGGGACTCAAGTTAAGCTCAGCACAACCTTTCATCTGCAAATGGATGATCAAGCTGAATGACCAATCCAGACTCTTGAGGACATGTTGAGAGTGTGTGTGATGGATTTCAAAGGTAGCTAGGATGATTATTTTCCCTTGATCGAGTTTTCTTATAATAACAACTATCACTCTAGCATCCATATGGCACACTTCGAGGCTCTTTATGGATGAAGGTGTAGATCTCCCATTGGATGTTTTGAGGTTGGTGAGGCAACTGTTATAGGGCCTGATTTAGTTCATGAGGCTATGGTAAAGGTTCGGTTGAAAAGGGACTAATTGAAAACCGCTCAGAGTCGTCAAAATTCATATGCGGATGTGAGGAGAAGAGATTTGGATTTTGAGGTATACGATTGGGTATTTCTAATGGTATCTCCCATGAAGGGAGTCATGCAATTTGGGAAGAAAGGAAAATTCAGTCCCCGACATGTTGGTCCCTACCGGATCATGAGAAGAGTTGGCAAGGTAGCGTATGAGTTGGACCTGCCATCATAGTTAGCTTCTATACATCACGTGTTTCATGTATCTCTTTTGAAGAAGTGCTTGGGAGATCCAACCTAGTAGTTTTGGTGGACAGCATCGGTGTCAAGGACAGCCTCATCTATGATGAAGTTCCTATGGAAATATTGTACCGTCAAGTTCAGAGACTATGGAACAAAGAAGTAGCTTCAGCTAAAGTACTATGGAGAAATCAGCATGTTGAAGGAGCTACATGGGAAGCCGAAGCGGATATGATTGCAAGATACCCAAATTTGATCTCTACCAGCTCAGTTTCGACTTGAGGTATCAATTGTATGCTCTATGATTCTATCTAGTTTTCATGTTTAGTTCGTGTGTTCAAGTTTCCTTTATGTGTATGAATGTGTATGTGAAGTATAAAATCAGTTCAGCTATGTGATATGAATTGGAGGTAAATGATTAGTATTTGAATATGATAATTGCATGTTTCAGTTTTCTTCTTGTTTCCTACATTCGAGGAAGAATGTTCCCAAGGGGGAGATATTGTAATAACCCAAAAGTGCCTAGGAGTACACCCGGGAGCTAAAAGTTGAAAACTGCTTAAACTGGGAGAAAGGTCATAGGATGGGTGATGTAACAACTCGTGGTTGGAAACCACGGGTTGTTATTAGCAGTCGTGAGAGGAATAGGACATCGGCAGTTGGGGATACCACGGTCATCCAACGACTCATGGTGAGAAGTGACACCCATGGTCACTAGTCGTGGTTTGGATTGCTTGATCTTCCAGTGGATATAATGGATGGATAGCACAACTCGTAGGAAGCAACCACGAGTCGTGGTGAGGCTCGTGGTAAGGGAAGTTCAGATTTTTAGGGAAGCGAACAACAATCAATCTAACGACCCATTAGAAGGAATCACGATTCATCCTATCGAGCCATGGTGTAAACCTGAGGCTAAGATTAGGGCAGTGCATATGACGGACCGTACTATGAGTCATGGGTTCCACCAACGACTTGTTGGTACGTCCATGGGATCGACTAGTGCAATTTTCAGGGTGACTTCACTAATGGGATTTTCGAATTTTCCACGCTATGAGACCCTAAAATATGTTGGTATAGCTTATGAAAGGAGGGTTTTAAGGGGATAATTTATTCTATGTCCCCATTCAAGCATGCAAGAACATACAGAGGTAATCTAAGGTCATTCAAGGCTCTTCTCTTCAAATTCTTTCAATTTCCTTCTTGGGCTTTCAAGGGAAGCTAAGAATCAGTTACTCCAGGTATGTAAGGCTATCAATGGGTGATTTCTTCAACACCCATGTACATCCTCTATGATTTTTACAAAAAAAATTATTTAAAACTTATGGGGTTTTGAAGATGATTTTTATAAAAATCTAATGATTTGATAATGAGATTTGTGATTTTAGATTCTTATCATAATATATGTGTTTTAATCAATTTTTATTATTTAAATCATTTATAATTTTATCTATTTTGATTTCTATGAAATTAAGCCTAATTATTCATGACCCATGATGAATCGATTTATGATATTCTCTTCAAATGATGATATTTATGAACCAACACGATTTTCGATTTGAATTATGGATTTATGATATTACCCATCATGGTTTTATGTATTCTAAGATATATGCATGATTTAAAAGAATGAACCTTATGAATCATAAATTATGTTTTGGCCGTCTTGCGGACCTCATTTCATGGCTAGTTCACGTATGTACATGTATGTTTATGATTATCATTATTTAACTAGCCCATGAATTCATGCATGTTATACTATGAGCACTATATATGTTTTAGGAGTAGTATCGAACACCGAGTAGGTTCGGGGCTTAGGTTAAGCCTCAGATCTCATGAACTACGTACCACTGTAGGTATGTTGGGACCCCTTTCATGACTGTCCCCAGCCAAAATGGCCCTTTCTTCATGGTGATATCACACTTTCATGGTCCTACCCTTGGCAAGGTATGGACACCCTCCCGACTAGGGTTATAAGTCAGGCTTCATGTGTGCTCATATGGGATATGTCAGTTAAGAGAATCTCTCACTGTTCGTCATGTTTTATGCGTGTTATGATTATGTATATTGGCTCAATTCGTGTTCATAAATCGTGTGTCTTATGATTATGAGTATGATTGCATTATGAATGTTTGGAAAACCTTGAGCATTATGTTATGTTACTATATTTATGATATAATCATGATGTCCTATTCTTATGATCATTTATGAGTTTATATGTTTTAAACATCCTTTTAATTACCTTGCATACTTAGTAAATTCCGCATACTGACAGCATACTTTCTATGTTGTATCATTTCATGATACAGGACCCGGCTCTCAGGCTCACCCTCCTCAGTAGCTCCTCATAGTTCGCTCTCATCTGATTTGGTGAGTCCTCATGTTCTAAGGGCTATATGTTCAGACTCTATGATTTTCTTTAAGTTTCAGAATTGTTGGGTTAGTTTGGGAGTTGTCCCATCAACCCGTCTTTCATGATTAGAGGCTTTTCAGACTACAAGTTGTATTCAACCGTCATGTATGGATCATGTATTGTCCTTTCTCCATATTTATGACCTGTTTACATTTTCTTATGTTAAGTATTCCTCTTATGTGATTGACTTAAATGTAATCTTATTCCATGGGTTGACTTGGGGTCTCTCAGGGCTCCTTATCCCGTGTATATGATCCGGGTGTACGTTCGGGTCATGACATGTTTTTTCAAACATGAGTAGCTAAATCTCTTAAGCTAGTGTTGTGGTAATCACGATAGATTAACAGAAGTAGGCAAAATAAAGTAGTGATTCATGAATGGTGAATTGAGTGGATTGATATTCTCTTTATTTTAATGAGTTTTAGCGGTTGCAAACATTGAAACGTGTCTGTATCATCAACTTGCTTAACCAAAAAGGCTGAAGTTAGGAAAAGAGAATAACAATTAAAATTTAAGGCTACCAGCCCTCATTTAATTAACTTGAGT
Source organism: Datura wrightii (assembly GCA_035772735.1). Classification (NCBI taxonomy): domain Eukaryota; kingdom Viridiplantae; phylum Streptophyta; class Magnoliopsida; order Solanales; family Solanaceae; genus Datura; species Datura wrightii. The sequence goes on along the minus strand of JASDFA010000014.1, from coordinate 1,666,397 downwards.
TCTAACCTAGAATAGTTAGCCCAAGACTTATGGCGAGAAAAAATATACACACCTAAAGTCTAACAGAAATTAGGTGAAACTTATCTATGTAGGTCGAGAGACGTGAGATGAACTTAATGTCAGTCTTACACAAAATTCACCAAGATAGATCACTAATTAAAATAAGCCAATTATGTTTATGAAATTATGGAAAACATAATCCTAGTTTTGTCTCATCAATTTGATAACAACTTAATCACTATTTAGAATCTGTTTTTCATTTATTTACAAACCCCCTTTCGAAATATTGACTGCTGGTATTTTACACATCACTAACATATTATTTGTTCCCTATTCCCTGTGGAATCTACCTCAACCTAGTTCAGTTACAATATTTGACAGCAACTATTTCATTGTGAGGTGTAATTTGGGCATCCTCAAATTATAGGACTGCTACCGGGGAATATGGTTTTGAAATAGTTAATTGGTGTTTAAATTCCTCTTGTAGTCTTTATTTCATGACTTACATTTTTGTTTTTTGTTTGTTTTTGATTTGTCGTAGGTTCGCATAGAAAACCCTATGGCACAACATAATCACCCATAGAAGGAGATAACTAAAGCACAACGAGCTGAAGCTGCACAACCGGTAGAAGTAGATAAGCTAACTGACACAATTAGGAGAGATGATGCTGCTCAATTAGCTACAACCTTGTTAGAAAGCAACAGAAAAGATCCCATTTTCATCATGGATGTAATGTTTTACGGAATGTGCTCTTTGAAGGGGAATATCAACAGGAAGAAGTTGGTTAAGTTGGAGCCATTGTTCCATCCCCCTACCATCTAATGCTAAGTTTGATGTCACAAGTACAATGATGCAATTGAGCATGAAGGGGTTGTTAAACCATTTTCCTGGTGAAGATCCAAACCAGTACTTGATAAATTTCATTAGGATCTGCAATGACTATAAACTAAACTAACAGGGGATTCCATCATACTAATTCTATGTTCAATTCCCTTACTTTTCTTCTTTCAATACAGTACATGCAAAATCAAAGAGAAAAGGCATAAAACCTTCCCAAGTGATGTGAAAATTATGCAAAAGCTTATGCTTAAGAATCTAATGAGTGGGTAAATTATAAACTCGTGAATGTTTCATGATGTTATGACTTATGGTATTTTAAACTATTCACTACTTTATGAGCTTTTACTTATGATTTCAAACATGTTGCACTTTATGATTTTACTTTCAAATCTTGGGGTCATTATACTTCAGTTTTTGATGAACAACTCATGTTTTAAGACTATCTCACGATCACGATTTTTAGCATATTGGACTTACTCTCATGCTTTACTTATCCTACATACTCAGCATATTTGAAGTATTAATCACATACTTTTATGTTATATCGTCTCATAATATAGGTTCAGGTGATTAGTCTCAGTACGACCACTAGATTCGATCTTGCTCTAGATTTAGCAAAATTTTGGTGAGTCCTCATCACCAAAGGACATTAGTATTTATTCATGTATTTTCATGTCAGTTCAGTTTCTCAGACGTTGTAGAGCTAGTTGGAGGTTTTGTGCCTTCAGCTCATCTTATGTTTTAGAGGCTTTTCAGACTTGATGTATTGATCTTCAACAATTGACTTGTTGTCTCAGTTTTGACCTTTCATGATATCTTAGACTTCCGCTTATTCCATATCTTATGATTGTTTCCTCTTATGTATTCTTATGCTTATGTTAGGCATATTCCATGGGTCTACTTAGATCCATTCATGCTTCTAGGTCCCGTGTTATGTCTGAGGTCCATGCTCAAGTCGTGACAAACTTAGTATCAGAGCATCAAGTTTAAGTGTTTCCTAGAGTGTCTGAATGCCACGTTAAGTAGAGTCTTTTTCATGGGTATGAAGCACATCACACTTATAAGGAAGAGGCTATGAGACATTTCAGAAAACTTCCCTTCTTTCATGTTCTATATCATGCAATATAGTCCAACTCTCTCTATTCTTCTAACTCGTGATATACGCAATTGCAGAAAATGCCTCCCCGAAGAGCCAATGGAAGGAGAAACGACAATGAAAATGGCAATGGGAATTAGCCAGCCCCACCAGCTCCAACGGACCCCTTGAATGAGCAGGTAACTCATGATGAGTTTAGGGCTGCTTTTCAGATGTTGGCACAGTCTATGACAGCTGATGTAAGGCATAGTTACACACTTATTTGCCATATTTTAGCCATACTTAACTATGTTTTGAAAACAAATTATATGTGTTTTTTGTTTTATATAATATTTGTAAAAAAGAGCTAATACACTTGATTAGATGTTTGCAGGGATTAAAGTGATGGATTTGGACTTATTTGAAGCTTAAAAGAGCACGAGTTTCGATACTATGTGGTACAAGGGATTCCCAGCATCTCGTAGAAAAAGAGTATTTGATGTAGATTTTGAAGAAGAATATTCGACTTTCATTATTTTGATTTCGTTTTTTTAATTGGAGTAGTGTGACTATGTTACTATTGACAGATTTCACTGCCATAAGACGTATCAATAGTTTTCTATTCTAAATAGAAAGAAAGTCAAATTTTTGTAAATACTAGACATAAGGAAACGGGGGATAAATGTGGGGAAGAAAAAATTCTAGGAGGGATTATTTGTCTTCCTAGTCTTTGACACAAGAAAGGGGTGTCGAAAAATCCTTTTTCTTGTGTCGAAATGAAAGAGGAATGATTCTTGATCCTGTTTGTTAAAAGTTCCTAGTCTTGGTTTCTATTTTTCCTTTTCCAGATGTATCAGAAATCATTTACCCTACACCCACTCCCTTTCCGTATAATATACGAAGTGGTGGACAAACAAAAACAGAGAGAAAATTTTATTAATTAAATAAAACTTCTTCTAATATATTATAGTAGCCAATAAATTGAGTGATTCCTTCTTTCTTCCAACTTTGAAAGTACCAATAGATACTATCATATAAAAAGAGCAAGTGCCACAGTATAATAGAAGATTGCATCATGCAGGAACATCTGTGCAAGGACCTGCACAATGTGCAGGCAGATCCAGGCAACCAGTGGCATGCCACGGAGGCCTACTGGCGCTTCAAGCAGCATGACTCTCACCGAGTGTTGTGGACCCAACAAAATCTAATCCTAGTTTAACAAGGAATAGAAGTTGTAAAATCTGATTCCAGTCCATGTACAAATAGATGCAGATTCATTCTACCACTATATATACCCCTCTTAAGATAATTTTACATCTCTAGACTTCTAGAGTCACACAAAATATTTATGCATTGAATTTTTAAAGTGCGAAAAACATTATTCCATACTAGTGTTAAAGGAAAACATAAAGTTCTTGTGATTTTTATTAGCTTTTGAGATAATGTCAAACAATTTCATATTATTGTAAGTATTTCATTATGAGTTCTTATAAATCTTATGTTATTGTTTCTTCAAACATGAGTGGCTAAATATCTTGAGCTAGTGTGGTAATCATGAAGGAATAACGGAAGTAGGCAAAATAAAATAGTGATTCATGAATGGTGAATTGAGTGGATTGATTTTCTCTTCATTTTAATGACTTTTAGCGGCTGCAAACAATAAAGCGTGCATGTATCATCAACTTTCTTAACCAAAAAAGCTGAAGTGAGGAAAAGAGAATAACAATGAATATTTGAGGCTACCAACCCTCGTTGAATTAACTTGAGTTCTAACCAAGAATAGTTAAGCCAGGACTTATTGGGAGGGAAAAATATACACACCTAAAGTCTACGAGAATTTAGGTGAAATTTATCAATGTAAGTTGAGAGACGTGAGATGAACTTAATCATCAGTCTTACACAAAATTCAGCAGAATAGATCACTAATAAAATAAGCCAGCTATGTTATTAAATCATGGGGAACATAATCCTAGTTTTGTCTCATCAATTAGATAACAACTTAATCACTATTTAGAATCGGTTTTTCATTTATTTGCACTCCCCCTTTCGAAATATTGACTCATTATTAATATATTATTTCTTCCCTATACCTTGTGGGATCGACCTCAACCTAGTCCGATTACAATATTTGACAACAACTACTTTATATTTCATGCTGAGGTGTAATTTGGGCGTAATAAAAGTATAGTGTTGTTGTCGGGGAATATGGTTTTGAAATAGTTAATTGGTGTTTAAATTCCACTTGTATTCTTTATTTCGTGACTTACATTTTTGTTTTTTGTTTCTTTTTGATTTGTCATAGGTTCGTATGGCAAACCCTATGTCACGCCCCGAGTTTACACCTTGGACGGAACACGGTACTTGGAGTCACAAGTGATCCCAAGTCACTAGCATTCTGAGTAACATATAAATTTATTCAGTGGAAGTTTAAAGAAAAATATAAATACTTGAAAGAAATAAAACTGGTTCATAATATTTGAACATATTAGAACAAAGCTACAAGTCTGAAAAATCAATCTGCGTTTGAAAGCCACTATGACTGATGATTTGCTGGGACAAGCCCCCAGCTAACTCTAAATCTAAATAAAAAGGAAGGAAAGTAATACAGAAGCAATAAATCTCCATCCTCCAAGAATGAGGACACACCAACAAGAACAACTGAAATCTTCGGTGGGTGATCGGCTAGCGAAGCTGTGATTGAGATCCCACAGATGTATCACAAAATGATACAACATAAAAGTATGCGACAGTACTTTGAATGTACTAAGTAGGTGAGAGAAACATAACACAATGGAATAAAAAATGCTAAACTAAAACGATATACAATGACCAACTAAAGCTATTGAATTGAATAATTGAAATAACTGAGATGGTCTGAAAGACCCTGTCTGATAGTCAAACCATGTTCTAAATCTAGAATACTGATCTGAACAGAACTGAACTAACTAGTGGGAGAGTCTATAACCAACATTTAACCATGTGAGCTAGACATGGAGTTCGATGTATACACCCCATCAGTAGGACCCAATATACCCTTGCAGGGTATAAAGGTGTGAACTGGGTGATCACAAGAGTTTGGGGCCAATTAGGCTAACAAATACTATAACTTATGGCGGCAACGTACTTCTACGAACCTAGGTGCGCTGGAACCCCTGTCCACTCGGTGCTAAGTCGTATTCCCACTGGATAGTCCTGGAATACATACTAAACTGATAGCTCAAAACTGGGGCCCAAGACCAGTCAGGGATACATATCTAAAAGAACCCTGAGGGTCTTATTAGACCAGATTCTGAAATGGGTTCTAAGATTGGTCGGAGCTGCTTATCTGGAAGCATCACTACAAAAAAAACTAAAATATGAAATTGGGGTCCTAAGGAGAGTCAGAGCTTTTCATCTAAAGTGTCATGACCACCTAGTGGACTAATAAAATCTGACCTTTGAATCTGATTCTGATAACTAGGAGGTACTACTAACACCTCAGGAATTTCTGTAGTCAAACTAATTAGCTGACACTTTCTGAGTAACACTGAGAAATCTAACCTTCTTACTAAACTAAACTAACAATATTCTGATTTATCTTCAGTACTACTAACAACATGGGAGTCCACAACAATGATAAATCCAAGTAGGAGTTCGGTATTCAAGCACTATTGCAAATTTCAAGATTTTCTAGTTCAAGAAATAGGGCTAAATTTCACTTCACAAGATTTAGCATCATTTCAATCACAAATTGGTGGGAAATATCTATAATTACCATGGTATAATAACCCACATGATTTAGACAAAGTATGACTATAAATTTCTTGACATTTAGTAATTTCAAGACTACAACCAATAGAGAGAAATCGAGAGGAAGTTGGGGACACAAGGGAAGAACTATTCCCTTGTTAAATTCCCACATACCTGATGAAGAAGCCAGAATAATTTCTTGAGAATCTGAGGAGAAGTAGACTACCCTAATTCTTGCTCCGAGAGTTCCTAAGAGTATTTTACAATTTGTTTTCTGAAGCTCTGTGTGGGGAATGAGGAAATAAACCATTTAACCCTCTAATAAGTCTGAAAATAAGCATAAAACAATGTAGTTTAGAGTCTAGAAGGGTAGGAAATTACTAAAATACCATTGAAAACTCACAGGGGAAAATTGATCGTCAGGCCTCACAGATGACCTAACAGGTCGTGGTTAGTGAACACGACTTGTGGTAACACTCGTGAGGTGCACTTCCTGGAACCCGCTGATGGTCCCCATGAGGGCCTAACGAGTTGTGGTTAGTAACAACAACTCGTTGGTCACCTCTCGTAGACTACATTGCCTAAATATCTCGGGAGTCCCTACGGGTGACACCACGACTCGTGGTGTCCCAAACGAGTCATGGTAAGGACTTGTAGGTACACTATGAACCTACTCTAACTCTTGACCAAGTCCTGACCACGAGTCACCTAACAGGTCGTGGCATGGACCATGATTCATGGTGACAAGTCATTAGGTGCACTGCCTAACCTTTCCCGATTTTCTATAATTCTTAACCACGGGTCATATCATGTCTCGTGGGGGTTTACCACAACTCGTGTTCACACCCGTGGTCGCCCATACATCAAATTTCAGACTAAGCTCCCAGGTCTCACCACGAGTCACTTAACGACTCATGGTCACTCCCCACGGGTCACAAAATGACTCATTCTGTGACCTGGTTCATATTTTTCAGTTTTCTATGATTTAAGTCCCAAGTCATGTCTTTGAGTTTCCGTGGTATTACACGCTGTGGTACAACTTAATCTCCCACAGAAGGAGATAACTGAAGAAGAGGGAGCTGAAGCTGCACGATTGGCAGAAGAAGCTCAGCTAGCTGACACAGTTAGGAGAGTTGATGCCGCTCAATTAGCTACAACCTTGGTAGAAAGGAATAGAAAAAATCCCTCGTCCTCATGGATGTAATGTTAAGGAATGTGCTCTTCGAAGGGAAATATTAGCAGGAAGAAGTTGGTTACATTGGAGCCATTGTTCCATTCCCCTTCCCTTACCAGCTAATGCGAAGTTTGATGTCACAAGTACAATGATGCAATTGAGCATGAAGGGGTTGTTAAACCATTTTCCTGGTGAAGATCCTAACCGGTGCTTGATAAATTTCATTAGGATCTGCAATGACTATAAACTAGACTGACAGGGGTTTCCTATGAGGCCATTAGACTCAGGTTATTTCCTTTCTAACTCACAGGGGAAGCTACTCCATGGTTTAATGAGCTTCCAAATGAGTCTATCACTACCTGGGCTGATCTAACTGCAACTTTCTTGGAGAGGTTTTTCCCACTCTTAAGGATGATTCAGTTGAGGGATTAAATTACCACTTTTAGTCAATTACTGGGGAAACCTTACACGAGGCATGGCTAAGATTCAAAAAGAAGCTAAAGTAGTTTCCTAGCACCAGATTCTAAAGGATATTCTTTTGGAGGTATTTTACAGGTCAGTGAGTTCCTCAAATGAAGTTGTAGTAGATGGGATAGCAGAGAGGTCCATGATGACCCCCACTTTTGTAGAAGCCGGTGAAATACTAGATAAGATGACAAAGACCAACAAGGTATGGTGCACTAGAGAATCTGAGGCCGCTGCAATAAACTATGTAAGAGGCATGACAACGAAGCAATAGAAGAAAGAAGAAGAACAGGATCAAGATATCGTCCATCTAAACCTAATTACAATTGATCACTAAGAATCTAATAACAATGAATTTACAAAAGGTGCATGCGGTGCATGCTCAAGAAAAAGGGCCCAAGTATGAAGATTACTACCCTGATATGGAAGAGGAGGCCAATTTTTTCAACAATTAGGGGATTTCCAAGCCAAGATCCAAGGGTCTAACCAATACTCTTAGTGTCAAGGTCAAGTAAATCATGGCCTGAACTACTATGTTAGAACCAACTATGATAGGACCAGGTTTAGAGATAGGGAACAAGGTGCATCGAGAAATAGAGACGTCCCCAAAAATGATAGGAGTGGAGTCTATGTTCCTCCAAGAGATAGAGAGCCTACTATAAAAAACTCTAACATAGCAAGGTTGGAGAATATGAAGTGTCGAATGATAATAAGGGTTGATTCCACTGAAGTAGGAGTCAAAGAGATGAGAGGAGAGCTATTAGGTTTGACTCATCTGAAAGATTCATATTCGACCTCTATCAAGCTCCTATAGCAACAGTAGGGAAAATCTCCACAACTCATAATCAGAGATAAAAGGGTACCTTGCCTAGAGACACCTTTCCTAACCCTTGAAATGAGGGTCATTGCATTTGAACATGACCCAAAATAGGTGTCTTGAAGAAGTCAGAGTAATCAAGATACCAGTATCGTTCCATGACCTTAAATCAAGTGCTTTTTGGTAGGCAACCCAAGGTATTTTAATTTTTGATTTTTAGAGTTAATATGTTTGTTCAAGTGTGCAGGAATTAAGCCATAAACCATGAAAGGATTTTTAAGCATAACAGTTGAAAACGGGATGCACAAAAAGATAGCCCTACACCGCATCGATAGGCGTGATATGCAGGCCCTGTAGTGCACAAGGAGGTACGACGCGAAGAGGGGTGCCCCAAGAAAAAATGCTCGGTCAATGGTTGGTCCACCCAACCCAAATGGGGCTTTTATAAACAAAACTCTAAAAATTACCCCCTCATTCTCCCACACCCATGCCATACACCTCTATTCTCTCTCAAATTGCTCTCCAAAACTTCATCTTCTTCCCAAAATCTTCCAAATTTCTTCACCCAAACCATAAAAAACCTCATTTTTCTTGAGATTTCACCAAAAATGGCTCAAAAATCTATCAAAGGGAAATGTGTGAACTCTTCAAGACAAGGCATAAAAAATGTCAAAAATGGATGAAGAAGCATAAAATAAGGATTCTAGCATGCCATAAAACCACCATGGTGATATGGACTCGGTTCGATCACGGAGCAATAAGGTAAAAAGTGGTTTAATGAGCATAAACAATCAAAATATTCTCATGAATTGTATGTTGATAGAGATAGCTTAGCATCCAAATTTCCTCAGAATACATACTCTTGGGTTGGATTTTGTTTTTAATGATTCAGTGGAGTGTAATTTAAATATGGTGAGGGAGTTTTTTGCAAATTGGGAGCCTAAGGAAAGGACGAACCAAGTAAACATTAGAGGGAAAATTGTGAATTTTATGCCTTCTATTTAAATAAATTTCTTAGTACTCCTAATGTTGATCCTTGTGGAATGAAAGACCTTCTCTTGAGACCTCCTTATAGAGAGATACGACATACTCTTAGTGCCCCAAATATTGTAGAAAGGTGGGCTCGACACCAATTGTACTCCTGGGTCGCTAAGCATCATCCTCGAGATTGTAGCCCTTATCCTCATCATAATCTTCGCCATCAACCCACATGGCACTCATAGAAACATCATCCTCTTAATCCATATCTAAATCATCAACACCATCAGTAAGGACTAAGGCCTCATCATCATCAATTAGCTCCTCAAAGGTTGGGCCAACTCAGCACATCAATATAGGACTCTCCATGAGCGGGTACCGTGCCTCTAAAGCTATTGTCTCCTCTGCAGTGGCGTCGACCTCCTAGCTTCAACTATAATTCCAGCATCCCAATAATACGACCCTTCCAACTCTCATCACAGGCTTGCCGATCAGCTATAGTGAGAAGAGGCCTGTGGAAGGAACACTCTCCTTCACATTTGTGACGTCTATTATCTTTCCAGCAAGTGTCCTACCAAAAGTAAGACAACGTCTGCATCCTCATCCTTAATACCTGCCTCCCTCAAGAACATGGTCAAGAGACTATCGTGACAATACTTTCATCTGCAATTTTCTCGTGATCTTCTCATATTGTCATGAATCACAATCCAGCAAGATGAAATACACTGAAGGGCCTACTGTAGGTGTCTCTAGGCAAGCATTGAACTTTTTATCTGTAAATTGCACCACCTTACCTCAGATCTTTACCTTGGTGCTCTTTCCAAATGAGGTATCCAATTTGTATAGAACTCCCTCACCAATGTGAGGTGGCACCTCTCTAGCTCATTGAAGATGTAACCTACTCCTAACTACTCTATCTTGTCCAAAATGGCCGAGAACTCAAGTGCCAATTGGCCCTCATCTATCCAGCTCTCAGGTGCATACTTGGCTTCTTTTTGAGTGTTGAACCAAGTAAGCACATGAGTCTCTACCTATTTTGCTCCAAATTTCCTCATGCGGCCGTCTATGGAATCCAAAGAACTAGCCCCCGTTTTGCCTTTTCTAGGCCTTTTGACACTTTAATCCACAACGACCACCTCCTTTCGTTTTGATACTATGGTACCTAACGATCAAAAATCAAGAACTTCACAAAATTATCTCATGAACAAAATGGCTAACTAATTAAGTGTTGAAGGTGAAAAATCTACCCCACACTTAATTTGCTAGAATACTTGTGATAATTTGTCAAATGGAGTATTCAAGACTTCCCCCATAATCATCCAATCTCAAAAATTTAATTTAATTCACTAACTCCATACTACACCAAGTTCATGGATTTTATTCTTTCTTTTCAACACTCTTTTAGCTCTTAACTTTTCAAGAATGCTTCACCTAGGTCATCCCTCTCACTTTTGTCCTCCATTTCATAACTCAAGTAATTCATATAATGAAGTAGCACTATTGAATTCACTCAACGAATAATAACCAATTTACTACCATTCATCATAAATTAATCAAGAATTTCAACAACTCAAGCATTATTTATATTCAAGAATTAAATACCTATGTACTTTCTCTCTCAACAATTTAATATATCTATCCACCAAAATTCAAGACTTCAATTCACCAAGCTCCATCATTCCCACAAGTTCAAATCATCATATTTAACCAAGAATCAAGCTACCAAACCAAGATAAGATATTATCATGGAAGAATATAAGACTTTAAGCTTATCAAACCCGAAACATGAAATTCAAGCTTTTCACCAACAATGGTGATTTGAAATCTAAATCTTGGGGGAGAAGGGTGTTGGAACATGCTTTCATCATTGTCTAACCAATAGAGAAGAAATATATTTATTTGAGTAGAAGATGAGAGCTTCACCAAAGCTTGGGAGAAGACAACAATGGAGGGGAGTGGGGAGCTACAACCTAAGAGAGAGAGAGAGGAACTTTTTTGTATCTTGTTTTTCAAATTTTTGAGGGAAAAAAATGAATGGAACTTTAAATAAAGTAGTGGGCATGGGATTTTATGGAATTTTAAGGTGTTTTGAGTTAACATTGACTCAAATTGACCAAAAAATTTCATCCATCAAGCCCCTAGTGCACCGCACCCTCTGTCTCACCACAAACATAGAAAATTTTATTTTGTCTTGAGATAGGAGGTTGGCGCAGTGCAACACCCATAGCGTCACCTGATAAAATTTTCTTCTTCTAGGATTTCAAACCTGGCATCTCACCCCAGACATGAACTTTTTAGCTCAATGTCCCAGCTTGTTCGTTCTTCTTACGCCCTATTCGTCTCTACAAAACAATGAAAAATATATAAAATATTAGAAAGATGGGTTGCCTCCTGCCAAGCGCCTTAGTTATAGTCGTGGAAAAATATTTATGGGTTACCTCCCATGCAGTGCCTGATTTATCATCACGGCACGACTATGGTCCCTATCACGCCTTCATTCGAGTGGACTTGTGACCATACCAAGGATTTGCTAAACATTCATGAATCACCTTCTGCTTCACTAACTGATTACAACTTCCAGGTTCTCCCGCCGGCTTCACTGTGAAGTTCTCATAGTGAGGTGGCCTTCATGCTGCTTTGAACACTTCAAACACTGCTTCCTGATCATTTACTCTCATAGACATCTTGCCCAACTGAACATGTATGACATCTTTGGCGGTAGGCAGAAATCTTCTCCACAAAATAAAGGGAACTGTTGCATCTGCCTCATAATCCAAGATTATAAAGTCCACCGGCAGGATGAAAGGTCCTACCTTAATCAAGACATCTTCAATGGTTCCTTCAAGATAGGACAGAGCCCTTTCTGTCAGTTTCAATGTCTCTGTGGTAGGATGTGGTTCACCTAATCCTAAAGTTCTGAACAGGGATGCAGTCATGAAATTGATGCTTGCACCCAAATCACATAAGGTCGAACCAACTTCTTTTCTCCCAATAGTGATAGGTATAGTGATGCTCCCGGGATCCTTTAGCTTTTTAGGAATTTTGTTTTTGATTCAGGAAATGCACCCTTCCGTAAGAGCCACAGATTCAAACTCTATATGCCCCCTCTTATTGGCCACGATATCCCTGAGATACCTGGCATACTTCAAGACTTCTTATAAAAGCTCCACCAACAAAATATTCACATGAACCTACTTAACAACTCAAGAAACTTACTACAAGCTATGTCATCTATTTTCTTCTTCAAACTTTAAGGAAATGGAGGAGGTGGTCTAGCTACCACAATTTTCTATTGTGGGTTTCTAGACTCCCCCATCTTAGTCTTAGAACTCATAGACTATTCTTCAACAACTTTTTCTTTTCTGGCGATAGCCTCACCCAGATCCTTACCATTGTGCAAGAAGATAACGCTCACATTTTCCTTGGAGGTCTTCTCGATGTTACCGAGGACTTCCCCCTGTGGTATATTGTTCTGTTGTAGGGCTAATTGCCCCATTTGCCTCTCAACCTCATGGATGGAATTTTGGCATTTCATGAACCACTTGTGTTTTTTGCACCATCCATTGCTTCATTGTCTCCTCAAGAGAACTGCTCTGATGTTGGCCTTGTGGCCTTTGATAAGGCCTTTGCAAATTCTGATTCCCTCCTTATGAGGGATTTGCTCCGTTCCAGTACCTCTGATTATAGCCACTACATGAAAAACCTCCACCACGACCTTATTATCCCACAAAATATACAGATTTAGTATTAAGAGGACAACCTAAATAAGCGTGGCTTTCTCTACATGCCTCACATGATGGTGGTGGGATTTGTACCTGTTGTATCTGCTGCACTTGGCTTCCTGCTGGTATGGTCACCAACTTACTAATCGCATTCACTCACTAGCTAATATCTTCTCTGATTGCTGCAACATCATCTACCTCAAGCTTTCTCGACACCTTTGTTGCTACAAATCTTCTGCCTGAGTCTTGATAATCCTAAGTACCCGCAGACATGAGATCTAAGAGAGCCTCAATTTCATCATAACTTTTGGATAGAATCTATTGTTGTGCGGTAGAGTCTAGGAGTATCTTCAACTTAGGCTTAAGACCCTTAATAAATTTGTGCCCAATTATCTCCTTAGGTTGCATGTGATGTGGACAATCCCTCAAGTAACCCTTGTAGCATTCCCATGCTTGAGCTAGTGTTTCTCCATCTTTCTATATGAATCCGGAGATCTTTCCCCTAGCTTCTTTAGTTCTTCTCGAAGAGAAAAACCGGTTGATAATCTTATTGGAGAGGATCTGCCAAGTGGTGATAGATCATGCAGACTAATTTTGTAGCCATTTCTTGGCTTCTCCAATTAGTGAGAACAGAAACAGAGTCAACTTGACATATTCAACTGACACGATCTTGTAGTGAAAATTTTCACTCATCTATAAAAATGTCATTACATGCCTATGGGATCCTCTTGCGGCTTTCCTTGAATTTGGCAAATGTTTTGGACCAACAACATGGTCCCTTCTTTCAACTCAAAATTCCCAATGATGGTTGGTTTGACGAATACTTTAGAAGTGTTCTCCAAATTAGACCTAGAAAAATGCATCACTGGAACACTCTCATTCTCTTCACCTGTTGCCTGCCCGATGTTTTCCATAGCTAACCTTCAAAAGGTTCTCTCTATTTCAGGATCAAAAGATGCCAAATGTGGTCCCTAACTTCTTGTACTTGGCATACACTTAAGCAAAAAACCCTGTGAACTTTGACAAAACCAAGAAACAAACATAAAATATAGACTAGTGAAACAAATTTAACCCAAAAAACGATTAAACAATATTCAAGTTGCAGACAACAGTGCCAAAAACATGATGTCTCTTAAGTGCACGCAAGGCACGTGGTTGTCAAGTAATATAGGATTTTGTAGTCCAGATATCGTACCTGAGGAACTTGACAATTTAATTGTTATAAGGTTGTCACTTTAATTTCACGAATCTACAAATCAGTTAAAATGATTAATTGTTTGGAAAATTAAACTATCAAAACTGTAAATATAAAATTAACTAAAAAACAATTGCAAGCTTGATTGTATTTCGATGATGGTGAAAGACTAGGGCAATGACACTTGGTTGGTTTCAAGTTGAGTTTTAAAGATATAATTAACCTGGCATGATTCTTCCTATGATTTTTAGTTGAAAGTTAACATCCCATTTCTTGCCACTATCCCTAGCATCCAAAACTATTTCATGAACCCTAAGCCTATACCCCTATGGTCGCAGGAGAACAATGAAACGACGATTATGCCTACTTGTATTTCAACTAAATGGGGTTCAAGGGTATATCCCTATCCTCAACAACAACTTATATCCTATAATCAATGGGTTCAAGGGTCTTTGAATTCCCATTCTGTATTTATTTTTAATCCTTTCGATTTCGTTTTTCAAGTGCAATAGAAAGCCAACGGATTACTTATAAGGTGATAAATCTCATAAATAATAAACTAACATAAATAAATACAAACAATCATAATTGAATAATCAAAATCAGATTTAATTAGCCTTTGAAAAAACCAACCATACACCATCCCCACAACCCTAGAATATAAGTTTAGCCACTCATAGACAAGTAGAAAAACAAATATTTAGTCATCATCATATGAAAATACAATTTAAAGAAGAGAAAACCTAGTTATAGGACTATGTCTTCCTTCCAAACGGCTTACAAGCTTTCATAAATAAACTACGGAATGTTAAAAATGATTAAAGACTGCTCCAAGATGTCAAAATTTTCTTAACAAACAGCCTAAGGCTTCTATTTATAGATGAGCCTTGAAATGACGCTGCGTCCCTTCAAAACGTGGCTTTAAAAGCATTATTTTCTACTTTGCAATGTCCCTGGCATGCCGCCCCATGTATCTCACCATGGGCATAGTCAAATTTCCAAAAATTTCAGCTCCAGACAAGGCTTGGCGCTTCGCCTCCTATATTTCACCAAGTTGTTCGCCAAATTTCTTTAAGTTTGGCAGCCTTTGGGATGGGGTGCTGATCTCGGGAAAATAGCATGCCCGAGTGACACTTGAGAACATAATTTAGTCTTGTTTAGCTAAGTAATTTTATACATTTTCATGTGATTTTATATAAATGTGAATATATGTGCTAACCAGCATGATTAGTCCTTGTTTTGTTGGTTTCAATGATTTTGAAGAACTAACTTATAAGTTGGTGAAGTAGCGAAATGGAGTCGGGAGCAGATGCGGCAGGCAGGCAGCACTAGCGCGCCAGCATCGTGCCACGCCGTGCCAGCTACACTACAGAGCAACGCCAATGCACTGCCCAAGCAGCGTGACACGCTGCCAACGCGATGGCACTCGGCAGTTTCGGCTTCCGGAGGTAATTTCCAGAGAGCCTCCGCGTTACCTCTATGTCACAGAGGCAGTGCTCCGCAATACACTCCGTGACACGGAGCCGTTCCACGACAGGCAAAATTGTGCACGTTTCTCATTTATTATAAATAGGTCCCTTAGCTCCTAAAACCATTTTGTCACGATTTTATTCTAGAAAACTACCTAGGAGTGAAGGGAGAAGTGGGAGAACTCATCTAGAGTTTGGCAAATTCCCTTCTCATCTACCAAATTCATGTAAGTATGTTAGTTTAGTAATAGTTAGTTGTAGTTTTACGAACATGAATGGCAAGAACCCTTCCTCTAGGGTTGAAGCCATGAATTATGACTATGATTTTATGAAATTGTTTTGGAATTAAGTTATTGATTGTTGTTTTCTTCTTGCATTCTGGATTGTTGGTTGTTTTTATTATTGATCACCATGAAAGCATATATGTTAGCTTGCGCATTGGCTTGAGAAAGCATTACCTAGGTCAGGACATGAGAATGTGAGGAGCATGTTTGTATCTCACGATATAATTTCGTATTAGGATAGAAATATACCTAACACTTTGCTTGGTTGATAAAACCGGGGTTATTAGAGACCAACTTAGGATTATCGCATCACTACTCGAAGAAGTAGTTGTGAGGCTAAGTTGAGTGAAATGGTTAGACGCACAAAAGTCCCTAATCGTTTCCCCGTAAACCACAACATAATTAATTACCCGCAAACTAGAAATTAGCATCCCCGCTCGCAATGATGCAGTGAGACTAGTTAGCCATGTTTAGAAGCTCGAAATACCATGAACATGCAATTCTAATTATGTGAAACAACAATCGATAGTTTCATGCTTAACCCATTGCAAATCGTAGCATCGCATGATTATCTGATTTTAACTCTATGTTGCTCCTAGAGTAAATTTAGGATATTTGGTTGACCAAAACTAGACTTAATTAAATCTCCCTCGAAAACTTCTATAACCAACACTTGCGAAAGTTAAGATCACACTTGAATTAGATAGTTAGAGGAATGGGTCCAGTCCCTGTGGGTTCGACATTCCAATTCTTAAAAAGAGTCACTATATTACTTGTACGACCCGTACACTTGTAGACGCGCAAATAAGGGCACGTCAAGTTTTTGGCACCGTTGCCGGGGACTAGGCGATGTTTTGATAATTTATCTGTTTTTGTGTGATTTTTGAAATTTCCTTAAGTGTTGAGAAACTTGGTCTTAGTCTGTTTATTTGCAGGTGACAGGTTGTCCTGCCGAGCTGGCTAGAAATAGAGAGCTTGTGGAATCGTTGCTGGAACCGGAACGTCAAATCCATTTGCAAAGGAGGGTAGCTCTAGAGAAAACGCTGAAGAGACTTCAAGAAAAGGTACAATAACAACCACCTGCGGGACAAGAACAATTGTCATCAGAAGCAATGGCAGCAAGACCAGTTCGCGTAGTGGCAATCCCACTAGCGATGATTGTGACCTCTAGAATCCATAAACCGGAGCCTAGAGGGTACTTTGAGCTTAAACATAACATGGTTAAGCTGTTACATTCTAGTGGTCAATTCACTGGGATGGCACATGAGGACCCGCAGCAGCACCTACAGAGCTTTTTAGAGATTAGTGACACGTTTGTCCCCACCGGCGTGTCCACAGATTATGTCCGACTGACCCTCTTCCCATTTTCACTGTTGGGAGAGGCAAAACAGTGGGTGAAGGTTGAGCCACCGAACTCCATAACTTCATGGAATGATTTGGTTAAGAAGTTCCTTATCAGATTCTTTCCTTTAGGAAAAACTGCAAAGTTGCGAAGTTAAATACTCAATTTCAAGCAGAGGCCTAATGAGAACTTGTATATGGCTTGGGAAAGATTCAAGTCATTATTGGGAGACTGCCCCCATCACCAGCAATCAAATGAAGTGCTGGCCCATACCTTTGTAGAAAGTCTAGACCCACACACGAAAATATTACTAGACTCTGCATCTGGTGGGCAAGCCTTGAAGAATACATATGATGAGTTGTACACTTTTTTGAACAGAATTGCACAAGGAAATCCAGAGTGGTACAGCGAGTCATCGAGAGGGGCAGGAAAGAGATCGGGGTTGATAGAAGTAGATGTTTGAATGCCTTGGCAACACAGTTAGCTTCGTTCCAACATCAAATGATGACTCAGTTCAATAAACTGAGTATGAACCAATACCAGGGCCAGGTTAATGAAGTTCAGCAAGCTCCGAGTTGGTGTGACATTTGTGGTAATAATGGGCACAATGCAGAATCTTGTGGAGCCAATCCGGAATCAGTCAATTTTGTTGGTAATGTGCATAGGAATCAGAATTTTGGGAAAAGCTCCAACAGAACTTGGCAGGGCCACCCGAATTTTTCTTGGGGTGGAAACCAAAAGCAGAATTATATGCAACCTCAACAACAGCAGTATCAGCAGAATAGGAAGAATGATGGGCAATTGAGTAGCAGCATTTAGGAAACACTATACAAAATTATGGAGACCCAAAATCAGTTAGCGGAAAATTAGGCGAGGATGGCAACAGACTTAATGAATCAGCAAGTAGCCACTCGCAATGTTGAAAAACAAGTGTGTCAGATAGCAGCTGCTCAGAATATGAGGTCCAAGGGGGGATTACCAAGCGATGTAGATCCTAACCCCCGACAAATCAATGCCATCAGTCTTAGAAGCAGAAAGCAACTAGCTGATGCAGTGCCTAAAGAGTTGAGAAAGGAGGTGCAACCGAAGTTGGTTAGACCGGGACCATCCACCGACACTGGAGCGAATCAGAGTGTTGGGAAACAAAATGCACAACCTGCATTGTAGCCAGCACAAAGACCACCACCACCATTCCCTCAGAAAGTCAGAAAGAGCAAGGAGGAGGAATGCTTCAAAAAGTTCTTTGAAAGTTTCAAAGAACTTCACATAAATTTTCCTCTTATTGATGTCTTGCAGGGAATGACCAAGTTTGCTAAATACTTGACGGACGTGATGGCGAACAAAGTTAGATTGGTGGACGTCCAGACTGTAGTACTGACTGAGGAGTGTAGCCACAGGGTATTGAGCAAAATGCCAAAGAAGCTCAAAGACACAGGAAGTTTTACCCTCCCCATACAAATTGGTAAAGTTGAGGTGCTACGAGCTTTGTGTGACTTAGGGGAAGTAGTTAATCTAATGGCCCTATCCTTATTCAACACCCTGGGGTTGGGAAAACTGAGGCCGACAAGGTTGATGCTGCAACTGGCTGACAAGTCGCGGGTGACACCTGATGGAATAATAGAGGACCTTCTCATCAAAGTAGGTAAGTTCATTATACCTGCTGATTTTATTGTCTTAGATTTTCAGGTTGATGACCAGGTACCCCTGATCTTGGGACGGCCATTCTTGGCCACCGGAGGAGCGGTGATTGACTTGAAAGCAGGGACCCTGAAAATGAGGGTTGAGGATGAAGAAGAAATCTTCCGCGTTAACCAAGAAATGAACCCATCTGCACACTACAGAAACATTTGTCAGGTTAGTGTGTTGGCGGAGGATGAGTGTGGGGTGGAGGATTCCACAGGTGCAGCGCCAAAGGCAATGACAAGTGTTCAGCCCGAGTCTGATAAAAGGCTTCAAATTGTGAAGAAGATGGAGAAAGAGAGGAACTGAGTGGAGGCTGTTTCCTCTAACCAGCAAAAGAAAAGGAGATGGTTCTCGAAAGAGAACCCAGGTATGAGGATGTCTTGAAAAGGACAGTCCATGTCGGGCCACAATGTAAAATAAGGCGCTGTTTGGGAGGCAACCCTAGGGTAACTCGGGTACAATTTGTAATTTTCATTTTGTTTTGATTTTGTTATTTTCATTATGTTTTTGTTTTGGTGGAAAGTTAAGCACAGATGGAAGGGAAGTCTGAGTACCGAGAAAGAGGAAGCTAAAAAGCATGGAATAGAAGAAGTTTGGGGTTGAACACCCACCTTTGAAAATTTGAAAGGAAAGCATTCTTTTAGTTTGGCATAGAGGCTCAGGGAGTATTTCTCATCCTTTAGATGTTAATTTGATGCTATGAGGACATAGCATGATTTAAGTGTGGGGTGAGAAAAATTTCAAAATTTTTTGTGCTTAACAAGTTTTTGGTGAATTTAATTCTTGTGTGAAATTTGGGAGAAATTTGAAAAATTTTTGTGAGTTAAGCATGACTTCACCACCCGTTGGTTTTTCTTTTCGGTTCTTTTCCGACGGGGGGTCTTTGAACCGAAGAATAAAAATTTTTCTTTTTATTTTCTTTGTCTGTATATAATGTTTTTAGTCATAGTAAGGGACTATTTCCGACGATGGATGGATGACGACCGTCTTGAGGAAGTTAGTCAATAAGTTTTTGGGATTTGAACCCGTAGCTAATTGGGGCTTGCTATTATCGTTATGTGCTATAAATGTTTGTAAGAGGCAAGTATGTTCAGTGTGAAGCATGCAAGTTTATAACTTTGTTTGAGACACTTAGTCTTGTGAATTTGACTCAATATGATTGAAGCTTAATTCTGAATTCTTGTGATTGGCTGAGTTAAGAGTCTGCTGAATGTGTCTTGAATTGAGCATGTGCCATGAGTGTAAGGTTTTTGAGTATTCTGTGCTATTGTGGATTGTTTAGAACTTTCCCAGTGTGTTTATAAAATGAAATAAAGGAAGTGAATTGTAGGAGATGATTTAGGCATTTCTTTGAATGAACCAAATTTTTATCCCTCATTTTACCTACGTTGAAAAATTAATTCTAGTTAGCCCCATTGAGCCTTGAGCCTATTCTTTGACAGTTGCAACATAAGCTTAATCCTTTTTCTTCCATTAGCCTTGAACTTGATCTAAAACTCCTGAGCGCTTAAGGGAAAAATATGAAAGAGTAAAGGAGTGAGAAGAAGCAAAAGAAAGGAAAAGTAGCAAGTTGTAGAAGTGGAGAAAAGGACAAAGGTGCACTTGTGTGAAAATGGTTGATTATTATTAAGGAGTAAGAAAACAAATTAATGAAAAAATTATTTATAGAGCTCCTTAATAATAAGCTAAAAGTGCCTAAAGAAAGGGGGAACATAAGAGGAAAAAGAAAGCTAAAAGGAGAAAAAGGTGAAGTAAGGGAAGGGAAGTTCGTAATGAAGGCGTGATGTATTAAAAGCGCTTAGGAAAGATAGTCACTATTACTGGCCATAATAATACCTACCCGCACCTGAGTTACATTACAACCTAAAAAGTCCTACTTAATATTACATTCATACATCCTTAAATTAGTGGAATAAAACACTAAGTCAAGCTTATGGGTCATTACATGATGCATGTGAATTCTTTGTGAGAGTGAGCGTAATTCTTTTCATGTACCCACACATGTTGTGATATAAAAATTGTTTTTGCGTGTGAAATTGAGTAACTCTCTTTCCGTGAGGGCACATGTTGAATGAAGGATATAATTCATGTGGGATTTCTTAATCAGTTGATTTGCATGAGTTTGCCAAGATTGAGAGTCGATTCTTGAGGTTAAGAAGTCTTAACATAGTTGTACTTCATTTCGATGATCAAGTCGTGCATGCTCTATTTTTATCTTGTTATCTTACGTAATCATTATAGCCGTAGCTTGAATAATCTTGCTAAATGAGTTATGGGTGAGTCTCCATATGCATGAGATGTAAAAGGTTGTTTGAGGATGAACAAGACTTTAAGTGTGGGGTTGTGATCTCGGGCAAAATAGCATGCCTGAGTGACGCTTGAGAACTTAATTTAGTCTTGTTTAGCTAAGTAATTGTATACATTTTCATGTGATTTTATATAAATGTGAATATATGTGCTAACCAACATGATTAGTCCTTGTTTTGTAGGTTTCAATGATTTTGAGGAACTAATTTATTAGTTGGTGAAGTAGCGGAATGGAGTCCGGAGCAGATGCGGCAGGCAGGCAGCACCAGCACGCCAGCAACATGCCACGTTGTGCCAGCTGCGCGACAAAGCAAGGCCAACGCGCTGCCCAAGCAGCATGACACGCTGCCTACACGGTGGCACTCGGCAGTTTCAACTTCCGGAGGCAATTTCAAGAGAGCCTCCACGTTACCTCTGTGTCACGGAGGCAGTGCTCCGCGATACACTCTGTGACACGGAGCCATTCCACGACAGGATAAATTGTGCATGTTTCTCATTTATTATAAATAGATCCCTTAGCTCCTAAAACCATTTTGTCATGATTTTATTCTGGAAAACTACCTAGGAGTGAAGGGAGAAGTGGGAGAACTCATCTAGGGTTTGGCAAATTCCCTTCTCATCTACCAAATTCATGTAAGTATGTTAGTTTAGTAATAGTTAGTTGTAGTTTTACGAACATGAATGGCAAGAACCCTTCCTCTAGGGTTGAAGCCATGAATTATGACTATGATTTTATGAAATTGTTTTGGAATTAAGTTATTGATTGTTGTTTTCTTCTTGCATTCTGGATTGTTGGTTGTTTTTATTATTGATCACCATGAAAGCATATATGTTAGCTTGCGCATTGGCTTGAGAAAGCATTACCTAGGTCAGGACATGAGAATGTGAGGAGCATGTTTGTATCTCACGATATAATTTCGTATTAGGATAGAAATATACCTAACACTTTGCTTGGTTGATAAAACCGGGGTTATTAGAGACCAACTTAGGATTATCGCATCACTACTCGAAGAAGTAGTTGTGAGGCTAAGTTGAGTGAAATGGTTAGACGCACAAAAGTCCCTAATCGTTTCCCCGTAAACCACAACATAATTAATTACCCGCAAACTAGAAATTAGCATCCCCGCTCGCAATGATGCAGTGAGACTAGTTAGCCATGTTTAGAAGCTCGAAATACCATGAACATGCAATTCTAATTATGTGAAACAACAATCGATAGTTTCATGCTTAACCCATTGCAAATCGTAGCATCGCATGATTATTTGGTTTTAACTCTATGTTGCTCCTAGAGTAAATTCAGGATATTTTGTTGACCAAAACTAGACTTGATTAAATCTCCCTCGAAAACTTCTATAACCAACACTTGCGAAAGTTAAGATCACACTTGAGTTGGATAGTTAGAGGAATGGGTCTAGTCCCTGTGGGTTCGACATTCCGGTTCTTAAAAAGAGCCACTATATTACTTGTACGACCCGTACACTTGCGGACGCGCAAATAAGGGCACGTCAGGTGCCACTCATCTAGCCAAGTTTGTGAAGTGCAACTCCCATAACCGCAACCTGAAGTTTCTGTTCTCTGAAGTTTGAGACTTGGTGCGGGGCGCCAGCCATAGCACTAGACCCTTCAGCTCCTCAAATCATCATTCTTTGCATTATTTTAAGCCCATTTTTCTTAGTTTCCTGCTCAAATCAACTCAAATCATTTGTTAGCACATAAAAAGCACATATACATAAATTTAAGCATAAATTAAGGATTATGAACTCAAAGCATGATTAAATATAAGTAAAAACATGGAAAATGGGCATAGAAATATGCCCAACATCAACGGGTATCACGTATCTTTTCCTTATGCACATATGACCAGAGAGGCTAGAATATAGTTAAAATTGTTTGCACTTTTTTGGTGCCTAGAAGTCATGTGACGCATGTGACTAGGAAGAGAGTTTATTTGGTTTTTTCTTTGATGACTGGGAGGCCGATAAATGTTGTGGTTATTATTAGGCATGTCTTGAGGAGAGCGAGGGTGAATAAGGGACAAAGAGTTAGTTTTGGGAGTCTTTTGACTCAATTTCTGAGAGAGCAGCAGATTTAGAAGGAGGTAGTCGACTATAGACGATGGTATGGACCAAAGACGCTAGATGTGAAAAAGATAAAGTACTCTGAGGGTATACATGGTCTTGTCTTGTCTATCAGTGCATTGATAATGTTCTTAGTCATTTGTATGGTATGCAAATACTTAAGCTAAGGATGAGTAGGGTGATGGATGAGCAACTATAGCAGCTGAGGATGAACTACCTTTTGAGATAGCATTCTAGAGCTCTTTGCAGTGTTGGGCCAGGGTTTGAGGAGCCCTTTGATGATGATGATGATGATAAGCGGGCTCGAGTTGACTCTGATTTAGAGTCTGATGGTGATACGGAGATGATTTATATATAGGAGAAGTTATTTATGCCCCTAAAGATGAAGAGGATTAGGCCCAAGAAGTTCTTCTTTCACTCTTTTACTTGTGAATTATTTCTTTAACACTGATGACAGTGCTATTGATTAAGTATGGGATGGGAGAAGTAAACATCCTTATATCATGCATGCCTTGAGTGCTAAATTTGTTCATGGTGGGCCTAGATAATTTTTCATGATGCATGATTTAATCCTTCTATCTTGTATTTTTGTGATTTTTTTGGTTTTGTTATTATTTGGGTTCCCCCAATTTTTATTTTTGGTACTTTTCCTCTGGATAGTCCCTTAGAACTGAGTAAAGTGTCCACAGTTTTTTAGAGTGATACTCATAAATAATTTGGATGATTGATGGATAAAGACCATCATAAGGTAAAGTTAGTCATCGTTAGGATAGCAATAACTTGAAACCTATGAATGTTTGGTGCTTCACTTTGAGTATCATTGAGACTTTACATGATTCACTCAGAAATGCATGAAAAGGTAGAAACACTTAGGCCTTTGTTACTTGACCTCTATGCTTGAAATAAATTGGGCTTAATAATGTGAAACATTTAATATGGCTATGTGTGTTTATATAATCTTGAGCCATTGTTGAACCCTTTGTGCCATTATATGAGTAAGATTTTTTGCATACTCCATGCTTGTAGTTTGTTGTCTAGAACTTACGCGGTGTGTGTGCGAAGCAAAATCAGAATGTTGAATCTAGAAAGTGGTATAGACATTTCGTTGGTAGCCTATTTGTATTCCAATTTTACCTACCTTAATGTGATTGTCCTAGTGAGCCACTTTTAGCCATACCATATTCTTTTGATAGTCATATTACAAACTTAACCCTTTTATGCTATTGACTTTTATTCGATCCAAATGACTCGTAGAGCACTTTCATTGAAAATTTTACATAAAAGGAGCACAAGTGAAGAGAAGAAGGGAAAAGCTAAAGTCTGAAAATTAGTAGGAAAGAAAATGGTGAAAAGTTCGAAACAAGAAGGGTGAGGTAGTAGGGAAAGAAAAAAAAGAAAAAGATTTAAAAATGAAAAATAAGGAGTGAAAAAAATGAAAAGAAAAAAAATTATGAATGAGCTTAAAGTTGAAAATTCCCAACTAGTCACCTATGTTGCATAATTGAAAAATAAAAGGAAGTATAAGAATAAAATAGGAGATTGAAGAATATGCTAAAAAGTTAAAGAATTGTGAAGTATTAAAGTGCTTAGGGAGATTAGTCACTTTCTTGGACAGATAGTTCCTACCCGTCCCTTAGCCTACATCACGACCATCTTAAGTCCTAATTGATCCTAGATTTAATGTTCTATATTAGTGGAGTATTTATACTAAGAGTAAGTCTATGGGTCGTCATTTGTATGCATGTTGAGTTCTTTGAGCGAGTGAGTGATTTTGTTCTATCTATGCCCAAGTCCAAATTCATATATATCATGTTAGTGCAAGGGCATCTCTTCAAATAGCGATGGGAACATAATGGTGAGATTTATCTTATTTCTAGATTACATATGATTCATGTTGTCCCAAATATATCTTGTTGAGTTAGTAATAGAAGCTAAGTAATTTCAATTTGTGACCTTTGAATGTTGATCTTATATTCATATTGAGTAGATTGTTGGAGCTTGATTGAATTGTCTAACAACCATGAATGTAAGAGAAGTATTTGTAAGGTGATTTTTTTGGTTGAAGTTGAGTAGGGAAGTAGTACATTGTTCGAGGATGAATAATAGTTTAAGTGTGGAGTGGTGGCGTAGGGCATATTTTGATGTTGAGCATATTTCTATGCCCATTTGCCTTGTTTTTTTCCCATCTTTTACCTTGTTTTGAGTTCATAATCTTTATGAAATGCATAAATTCATATGTTTGTGTGTTTTGTATGCTAACAAATGTTTTGAGGTGTTTTGAGCAGGAAACCAAGGGAAAAGGACCCAAAATGAACCAAGGTTGAAGATTTGAGGTGTTGAGAAGAACGTTTGTGGGCTATGGCTGGCAACCGAGTGCCCGAACTTCAATGCCTTGACAAAATTTCATCATTTTTGGTGATATGGGTGCCAGCTCCTTAACATTAAGAAGAGTTTCTAGAAGAGCAGAAAAATTAGCTTAGTCCTTGCTGAGATGACGGGGGCGGCGCACCAGGTCCATCTTAAAGCTCAAAGTGTTGGAAATTTGACTAAGTCTGTGGTGAGATGGTGGAGCGGCGCGCCAGACTTATCCTGGGCAAAAAATTCTTATTTTAAAGCCAATTGTTGAGGGAAGAAGTGTCATTTGAAGGATCAACTATAAATGCATCCTCTAGAGCGTTTGTTAGAGATCTTTTGACAAGCGTTTGCTCATTTTTACACTCTGTAGATCATTTATGGTGTCCTGTAAGCCGTTTGGAAGGAAGACAAAGTTCTACATTAGGTTTCTTCTCTTCTTTACTCTTTATTTCAAATGATAATGATAAAGTGTGTGTTCTTCCACTTGTCTATGAGTAGCTAAACTCATACTCAAGGGTTTTGGCCATGGTGGATGGTTGATTGTTTGAAAGACTGATTTAATCTAGATTTGATTCTTCATTATGGTTGTTTGTATTTACTTGGTTTGATTGATTATTTATGAGACCGATCACCTTATAAGTAAACTTGTTGGCTTTCGGTTGAACTTGGGAAAGGGAATCAAAAGGGTAAAAAGTAAATACAAAATAGGAATTCAAAGACCCTCGAACCCATTGGTGAGAGGATAGAAGTTGTTGTTGCGGATAGGGATATACCCTTCAACCCTGTTCAATTGACATACAAGAAGGCATAATCATCATTTCACGTTTCTCCTGTGACCATAGGGATATAGGCATTACAGTTCATGAAATAGTTCTTGGATGCTAGGGATAGCAACAAGAAATGGAATTGTTCTAGTGTAATCACATCTTGAAAACTCAACCTGAAACCAAACAAGTGCCATTTCCCTAGATTTTCATCATCATCGAAGTAAAACTAAACTTGCAACCATCTTTAGATATTTTTATATTTAAAGCTTTTAGTAGTTTAATTTCCAAAACCAATCCCCACATTAACTGTTTTGTCAGAATAGCAAAAATAAAGTAATAACCTTATAACGATTGAACTGACAAGAGTCTGTAGGTATAATTATCGGGGCTTCCTGTCCAATATTACTTGAAAATCATGTCCACTTTTGTGCTCTTGGGCAACATCAAGTTTTTGGAGCCGTTGCTGGGGACTTGAATATTTTTTGATCTTTTGTAGGTTAAGATTTTATTTCGCTATTCAGTATTTTACGTTTGTTTCTTTGTTTTTGCGAAGTTAACTGGGTTGTGTGCTTAGTGTATGCCAAGTACGAGAAGTCAAGAATCACTTTTGGATTCTCTTGATCCTGAAATTAAGAGGACTTTTAGAAGGTTAATCACAGAGAACAATGAGCAGGTACAGGGCAACAACCAAGAGAGAGTTACAGTGTTATACTTTGCTAGGCTGAACTTGGAGAACACTTCTAAAGAGATTGTCAAGGAAGCAATCACAGGAATTTTGAGCTGAAGGAAGTGACCATGCGGTTGGTCCAAAAAACTTGCCAATATCAAGGAATGTCGAATGAGGATCCTCAAAGGATTCTGATGAAATTCGTGGAGCTGAGTAAAAGTTTACATTACCAGAATGCGTCAGATGAACATGTGAAGGTGACTTAGTTTATGTTCTCACTGATTGGCAAAGCCAAGGAATTGCTTCAAAATGAGCTAGCAAGTTCCATCACCACATGGGAGGTTGTCCAACAAATTCATCAATAGGTTTTTCTCTTCAAGGAGAACCAAGGAGTTGAGAGGGAAGATCTCCGGGTTTGTACAAAAAGATAGTGAAACCTTAGCTCAGGCATGGGAATTTTACAAGGGTTATTTCAGGGATTGTCCGCACCACATGCAGCCTAAGGAGATAATTGGCCACAACTTTATAGAGGGTATCATGCCCGAATCAAAGATCCTATTTGTACTATCACACAGGGACAGATTTTGTCCAAAAGCTATGATGAAATTGAGGCTCTCTTAAACCTCATGTCAACGGGAAGGCAGGATTATCAAGACTCGAGTAGTGGATTAACAACAGCTAAGGTGCCAGGATGCTTGAGGTAGATGGTGCTGTGGCAATCAGAGTAGACATTAGCCAGCTGTGAATTTGATTAGCAAACTTGTAACCACACCAGCAGGAAGCCAAGTACAACAGGTATATCCAGTGCAGACTCCACCACTGTATTGTGAATCATGTGGAGAAGCTCATGCATATTCAGGTTGTCCACTTAATATCGAATCTATATTTTTTGTAGGAAAACATAATCATGGTGGAGGTTTGCAGGTAATGGTTACAGTCAAGGGTTCTTGAATGTATCCAATTCCTTATGGGGAGGGAACCAGAATTTCCAAAGGCCCCGAAATGGTTATCCAAGGCCTCAGGTTCATCAGTTGAGCAGTTCTCTTGAGGAGATGATGAAGCAATGGATGGTGCAATAGACTCAGGTAGTGAATGAGATACAAAAGTCCAACCATGAGCTTGAGAAGCAGATGGGCAATTGTCTCTAGAGTAGACGTACAGACCAAAGGGAGTGCATTTTAGTAACATCGAGAAGAATCTCAAAGAAAATGTGAGTGCAATCTCTTTGTGCAGTAGTAAGGAGCTGGTTGAGGTTATTCCCAGAGAAAAGAAGATTAATGATAAGCAGGTTGAGAAGTCCAGGAGTGAGTCGGGGAATCAAGCAACTCAAAACCAAAATTTAGAGTAGCTAGACCACCGCCCCGTTCCCGCAAAGGTTTCAAAAGCAGAAGGAGGACACAACTTGTAAGAAGTTTCTTGACTTGTGGAAGCATGTACATGTTAACAATCCCTTAGTGGAGCTTTTGCAGGAAGTTGCAAAATATGCAAAGTTCCTGAAGAACATTATGTCCAACAAGAGGCAGTTAATAGAGTTTGAAACTGTGGCTCTTACAGAAGAGTGCGGTTCTTGAGTTTAGAATAAAATTTTGAAAAAGCTGAAAGACCCTGACAGCTTCACCCTTCCCATGGTGATCAGAGACAAGGATGTTGGTTCAGCCTTAAATGATTTGAGTGCTAGCATCAATTTGATGCCTGCATCCTTGTTTAGAAGTTTCAGACTAGGTGAACCTCGCCCAACAACAATGACTCTGTAGCTTTAAAATCGATCTCTGGCCTATCCTGATGGAATATTAGAATATGTCTTGATAAATGTAGGACCATTCATTCTTCCAGTGGAATTCATAATCCTAGATTATGAATCCAATACAACAGTTCCCCTTATTCTGGGGAGAGGATTTTTATCCACCGCCGATGTTGTCATAAAGGTAAGGTCAGGTACAATGTTAATGACTATGGATGGTAAGGAGGCTATTTTTATGTGATAAGGGATGCAAGATTTCCACCCCATTATGAGGAAATTAAGGCAATTGTGGAAATAGAGCAAAAAATGTCTACCACGGGCTTAACAATATTTATCACAAGAGAATCAACTTTGGAAAGCACTGTTGCATGATAAAGAACAGGTTGATAGCTTAGAGAATATTGAATAGTCCCCATGTTAGAAGGGAAGGTCCGTTGGATACATTTAAAAATTCGTTGACTTGGGAGAAGCCAAAGCATCTATTGAGAAAACCCTAGTCTAGGAATTGAAACCTTTACCTTCACATTTGAAGCATGCTTTTCTTGGAGGTGATAAAATACTGCCTGTGATAATATCTGCTTAGTCTTCTGATGAATAGGTTGACAGGTTGCTGGAAGTGCTGACGCATAGGGTTCCAGCTCTTGGATGGACCATAGTTGATATAAAGGGAATAAGTAGTTCCTTTTGCATGCATAAGATATTGCATTAAGAAGGAACCAGACCCAGTGTTGAACATCCGCGGAGACTGAACCCAATCATGAAGGAGGTAGTGAAGAAGGAGATAATAAAGTGGCTAGATGCAGGAATCATCTACTCGATTTCCAACAATCATTGGGTGAGCCCAGTTGAATATGTTTCGAAAAAGGGTGGGATGACGGTAGTGCATAATGAGGGGGATGAATTAATACCTCAGAAAACAGTCACGGGGTGGAGGATCTATATTTACTAATGAAAGCTTAATGCAGCCACCAGGAAGGACCACTTACCATTGCCTTTCTTGGATCAAACGTTAGACAGGTTATCGAGAATGATTATTATTGTTTTTTGATGGTTATTCAGGTTACAATCAAATCATGATCGCACAGGAGGACCAGGAGAAGACTACTTTTACTCGCCTTTCGACACCTTTACATTCCGCAAGATGTCGTTTGACTGTGTAATGCTCCAAGAACATTCCATAGATGCATGCTAGATATTTTTACATACATGGTGGAGAAATTTGTGGAGGTATTCATGGATGACTTCTCAGTCTATGGGAGCCACTTTCATAATTGTTTGAATCATTTGGATGTTGAGCTAGATAGATGTGAGGAGACCAATCTTGTACAAAATTAGGAGAAGTGTCATTTCATGGTATGTGAAGGGATAGTCCTAGGTCATAAAATCTCAAAGGCAGGTATTGAGGTTCACAGGGCCATGATTGAAGCCATTGAAAAACTACCATCCATTGTCTCTAAGAAAGGGGTGCATAATTTTTTAGGACATGCTAGATTTTACAAGAGGTTCATTCATGACTTTATGAAATAAAAAACCTAATGTGCAAGCTCTTGGAGAAAGAGGTGAAATTTGAGTTCAATAGAAAATGCGTTCGGGCCTTCAACACGTTAAATGATGAGTTGACCATAGCTCCAATCATAATTGCCCCAGACTGGTCTTTACCGTTCTTTGTGATGTGTGATGCTAGTGACTTTGCTATAGGAGTTGTTTTGGGACATAATAGGGGGAAGAGGTTTTAGCCTATCTACTATGCAAGAAAATTATTAGATACATCTCATAAAATTTACACTATGACCAAAAAGGAGTTATTAGCAGTGGTTTACGCATTTGATAAATTTCAAGCTTATCTAGTTAGGTAAAAAGTGGTGGTGTATATTGATCATGCTGCAATTAGGTACTTGTTTGCAAACAAGGATGCTAAATCCAAGTTCATTCGCTGGATACTATTACTATAAGAATTTGACACTAAGATCAAAGATAGGAAGGGCAAAGAGAATTAGGTAGCAGATCATCTATCTAGGTTAGAGGAAAGGGAGCATATTGACAGTGAGACTGACATTGTGAAGACTTTCCCTGATGAACAATTATTTGTTGTGCATATTCTGGAGCTACCATGGTATGCTGATAAGGTAAATTTCCTGGTTAGTGGTGTGTACCCCTTGATGTGACCGCAGATAGAAAAAGGTGACTACTTCATGACAGAATATTCTATATATGAAATGAGTCTTTCTTGTACAAGATAGGTCCTGATCAGTTGGTGAGGAGATTTGTTCCCAAGGGAGAAGCACACTAGATTTTGGAAAGATGACATTCATCACCTTATGGAGGGCACCACAAGGGAGATAGAACCACAACAAAAGTCCTTCAGGATGGTTTCATTTGGCACACCCTGTTCAAAGATGCATATCTGTTTTCTATGTCTGGTGACAATTGCCAGAGAGTAGGGAATATTTCAAAGAGGAAGGAGATGCCTCAGAAAGGCAGTATGAAAGTGGAAGTGTTTGATTGCTGGGGAATTGATTTCATGGGATCCTTCTCGTCTCAAATGGAAACAGGTATATTTTAGTAGCAGTGGAATATGTGTCCAAGTGGGTGGAAGCTGTAGCACTGCCGACCAATGATGCAAAGGCAGTGACCTGATTTTTGAAGAAGGATATATTAACCCAATTTGGTACACCCAGATCCATCATTAGTGATGAAGGTATTCACTTTTGCAATTGACTTTTTAATAATTTGCTGACTAAGTTCAATGTGAAGCACAAGGTGGAAACAACCTACCACCCACAGGCCAATGGACAGGTAGAAGTGTTAAATCGAGAAATCAAAAGAATTCTTGATAAGACTGTGAGCACTAATAGAAAAGATTGGTCTAGCAAGTTAGATGATGCACTATGGGCTTACCTAACAACTTTCGTAACTCCTATTGGCACATTACTGTATAGGTTAGTATTTGAGAAAGCGTGTCATCTACCAATTGAGCTAGAACACCGAGAATATTGGGCCATCCAAAAATTTAATATGGATTTGGAAGCTGCTGGTGAGAAAAGGTTGATGAAATTATATCAGCTTGATGAATTCTTCTTCAATGCATAGGAAATGCAAAAATATACGAGGAGTGGACCAAGAAAATGCATGATAAGTCTATTCAGACTCGTGAGTTTATGGCACGGTAGTTGGTCTTATTGTACAACTCGAGGTTGAAGATCTTTGGGGGAATGTTGAGATCGAAGTGGTCGGGCCCATTTGAGATTGTGAATGTAAATGCACACAGTGCAGTAGAATTGAAATCCTCAGGGTTTGAAAAAATTTTTTGTGAACGGCCAAAGGGTGAAGCACTATTATGAGGATAACTTTAATAGAGAAAAGACATCAATTTTCTTTCAAAAAGATTGAGGGGTCTTGCGTCATGCTGTGATGTTAAATCATGCACTGTTTGGGAGGCAACCTAATTTAAAAATGTAAGCATCTTGTTTATATATATAGTGTCACTATGAATTTCTTTTTCAAAGAACGGGAAGTCTGATTACTCGAAATGAAGGTTAAGGATCATGGCCTAACTCTAAGTATCGGGTCTTGTGACCAATAAATCCAAGAACCTATTGCTAGCTAGGCGTAGAGGACCTCAGGGAGTAATTTCTCACTCTCATTTGATCTTTACTTATTGTTTCTCTAAGGACAGAGCAAGACTTTAAAGGGGGGGGGGGGTTGAGGGTGTGTATCTTATTGAATGTTATTGGTTAAGGGAGAGTATGTTCATTGAGCCTTATTTGAAAATTTTTAAAAATTTGACATATCTCACCCAATCTTTCATTTTTCTTATGGTCTCGGTTCTTTTCTGAAGGGGAGTCCTTCGAACCAGGTAAATTTTTTCACATTTTAGGAGTCGTTGTAGTCATAGAATAGTGACCCTTCCCTATGATAGATGGATGAAGACCATCTTAAGGGAATTTCATCATGTGTTTTTTATTTTACAGGATTGAGTCATAGATCATTCACTTGTGTACTTGTGACATTCTACTTAGCTACTATGCCAGAGTTAATAAAGTGGTCAAGTTGAGTGCATAAGTGAGGAATCTATGAGAGACACACATAGCTCGTTAATTTAACTTAAAATGACTCTTAGGGCTTAATAATGAAAAATTGTCATTCAATATGATTGTGTGATTGTATAACTGTAAGAAGTCAACCAGACTCTTGATTGCAATGAGAGGTGAGCAAAATGTTCTTATTTGTACATATTGTAACATCTAGAACTTGCCTTAGTGTACATAGCATAGCTAGTTGTTAGGAGTTTGGATATTATCAAGGCATTTCTTTGAAAAAGTAAATCTTTTCCATGTTGTTTTACCTTCCTGTACATTCTCCCTAGTTAAACCCATTTGAGCTGTAAGCCTTATTCTTTCTTAGCTACGAAAGTAGATTAATCCCTTTCCTTGTGAGACCTTACATTTTTTTTTATCCAAATTAGTCTTTAGCACTTTGACACTTAGAAAGTAAAGGTCCACCGAAGTATAATGTTAAGGGAAAAGAAAAAAAAGTTGTGGTAAGAAAGGGAAAATAGGACAGAGTGCCCATAAAATTGTGTTGTTTACTTGCTGCTAGGGCAATGAAAGACAGAGCCTTAATTGCAAAATTCTTATTGATGTTTTAAGAAAAACTAGAAGTCAAGTGGTGAAAAAGGGCATGAAAAGAAAAGAAAAACTGTGAGCTAGTAAAGGGTGAAAAAACAAGAAAAAGTGGTCGATTTGAAAAGTAAAAAATGTCTTAAAAGTGCTTAGGGCGGTAGTCTCTATAAAAGAAATATCGCTCCTACCGGTCTCTTAGCCGACATTACAACCAAGAAAAGACCTTGTGATCTTAATCTCTCAAAACAACTAATTATTCTAAATGTACATGAAAGGCTAACTAATGGTATGTGAGATATATGCATTACATAATTTGTGAGCATGAGAGTGTCTTGCGTTCTATGTTCCATGTGTTTGCATCGTTAATCATAGAGAGGAACATCAATAAAAGTGAGAGGCACAAGATATCTAAGTCGTTATATTACTTGTTGCATATTTCATACTTAATCATGTTGGCCCTTTGTTTTGAAAAGATGAGTCAGTTATAAAGGTTGTGTAGTCATAATTGTGAAATATTTACACGTGCTTGATGAGAAGTGTTGCATGTTGATGAACCACTTAATTTATTCCATATTCTAGTTAGTTGAGTGTGAAGTGTTAGAGGCGCCATGTGTGATGATAAAAGATGAGTTTATGTGTGGAGTAAAAGATTGTTCGAGGATAAATAATGGTTTAAGTGTGGGGTGGTGATATTGGGCATGTTTCTATGCCCATTTGCATTATTTTTGCCTATCTTTTACTTTGTTTTGTGTTCATAATCCTTATGAAATGAATAAATTCATGTGTTTGTTTGTTTTTATGCTAACAAATGTTTTATGGTGTTTTGAGCAGGAAACCAAGGGAAAAGGACCCAAAATGAACCAGGATTGAAGATTTGAGAAGTTGAAAAGACGTTTGGGGGGGCTATGGCTGGTGCGCAGTGCCCGACCTTCACTGCCTTGACAAAATTTCATTATTTTTGGTGCTATAGCTAGTACCTCGCGCCAGCTCCTTAACATTCAGAAGATGATCATTCAATACCTTGACGAGATGGTGGGCATGGATCCCCAAAACTCCTAGACTTAGGAAATATCACCAAAATTCTGGTGAGATAGAGGAGGCCAGACGCCACAACAGACCAAAGGTGCAACAATTTAACTAACACCCCGATGAGATGGTGAGAGTGGTGCGCCAGAGAAGCTAGAACAGCAGAAAAATTAGTTATGTCCTTGGTGAGATGATGGGGGCGGCGCACCAGGTCCATCTCAGAGCTCAAAGTGCTGGAAATTTGACTAAGTTTGTGGTGGGATGGTGGGGGTGGCGTGCCAGACTTATCCCAGGCTGAAATTTCATATTTTAAAGCTATGTGTTGGAGGGCAGAAGTGTCATTTGAAGGATCAACTATAAATACATCCTCTAGGGCATTTGTTAGAGATCTTTTGACAAGCTTTTGCTCATTTTTACACTCTGCAGATCATTTGTGGAGACTTGTAAGCCATTTTGAAGGAAGACAATGTACTACGGTGTGTGTTTTCTTCTCTTCTCTACTCTTTACTTCTAATGATAATGATAGAGTATGTGTTTTTCCACTTGTCTATGAGTGCCTGAACTCATAATCTATAATTTTGGCCATGGTGTATGGTTGATTATTTGAAATACTGATTTAATTTAGATTTGATTCTTCATTATAGTTGTTTGTATTTACTTGTTTTGATTTATTATCTATGAGACTGATCATATTATAAATAAACTTGTTGGTTTTGATTGAACCTGGGAAAGGGAATCAAAAGGGTAAAAAGCAAATACAAAATAAGAATTCAAAGACCCTCGAACCCATTGGTGAGAGGATAGAAGTTGTTGCTGCGGATAGGGATATATCTTTCAACCCTGTTTAGCTGACATACAAGTAGGAATAATCATCGTTTTATGTTTCTCCTATGACCATAGGAATATAGGCGTTAGAGTTCATGAAATAGTTCTTGGATGCTAGGGATA
Source organism: Datura wrightii (assembly GCA_035772735.1). NCBI lineage: Eukaryota > Viridiplantae > Streptophyta > Magnoliopsida > Solanales > Solanaceae > Datura > Datura wrightii. The sequence continues at coordinate 1,631,112 of JASDFA010000014.1, read as the reverse complement.
TCGGCAAGAAATGGGGAAGTAAGTTGCAACTAGCAACAATAGGAAGAATCATTCTAGTGTATCACGTCTGGAAAACTCAACTTTAAACCAAACAAGTGTCATTTCCTTAGATTTTCATCATCATCGAAGTAAAACCAAACATAAAACAATCTTTAGTTATTTTTATATTTAAATCTTTTAGTAGTTTAGTTTTCTAAGCCAATCCCCATTTTAACTATTCTGTTAGAATAGCGAAAATAAAGTAATAACCTTATAATGATTAAACTGACAAGTCTCTGTGGGTATGATAATCAGGGCTTCCAGTCCTATATTACTTGATGACCATATGCGCTTGCATGTGTTTGGGAGAAATTATATTTATGAACTTATTTGTCGTATTTTTTTCTTATATGTAACTATGTTTTGAGAATAAATAATGTGTGTTATCTTTGATTTTATATCATATTTATAAAAACAAAAAGAACTAACACACATGATTAGATGTTTCTAGGGATTAAAGTGATGGATTTGGACATATTTGAGGCTTAAAAGAGAAAGAGTTGCCTAGACAAACTCAAAAGGAGCAAGTGCCACAGCATAATACTAGATGGAATCGCACAAGCACACCTGAGCACTATGTGACACGCAGGCAGTTCCAAGCAAATAGTGGCACGATGCGATGCCATACTGGCACAGGCATTAGCGTAACATGGAGTTATGGTGGCCGACTGAATATCTGCAAAACCTATCCAAGTCAAAGTAGGAACAATGCAGACTTATTCTACTACTACATATACCCCTTCTTAGGATGTATTAGGTGCCGAATCTTGGTCGAAAATCAGTCCATGTGATTGTGAAAGTTGAATTCACCACTTATTCTTTGATCATCTTTATTGTAAGTACGGAAAATATTATTCCATACCAGTGTTAGAGAAAATAACAAGTTGTTGCAATTCTATTTAGCTTTCGAGATTTGTCAAATAATTTCATATTATTATAAGTATTTTATTATAACATCCTACAAATCTGATGTTATTATTTTCTTAAAAATTAGGGGCTAAATCACTTGAGCTACGGTTGTGGGAAACAAGATGGATTAACAGATGTAGGCAAAATAAAATAATGATTCTTAAATGGTGAACTGAGTGGATTGTTATTCTCTTCGTTTTAATGTGTTTTAGTGGTTGCAAAAATTGAAACGTGTTTGTATCATCAACTTGATTGACCAAAGAGGCTGAAGTTAGGAAAAGGAAATAACAATGAAAATTTGAGGCTACCAACCCTCATTTAATTAACTTGAGCTCTAACCAAGGGTAGTTAATCCAAGACTTATGGTATACATACCTAATGTCTAAGAGAATTTAGGTGAAATTTACCTATGTAGGTTCGAGAGATGTTAGATGAACTTAATCGTCAGTCTTACACAAAATTCACCAGCATAGATCACTAATAAAATATGCCTACTACATCAAGATATCATGAGGAACATAATTCTAGTTTTGTCTCATCAATTTGATAACAACTTAATCACTATGCAGAATCATTTTTTCTTTTATTTGCAATCCCCCTTTCGAAATATTTACTGCTGGTTGATTTACTCATCATTAACATATTATTTCTTCCTTATTCTCTATGGTATCAACCTCAACCTAGTTTGGTTACTATATTTGATAGCAACCGCTTTATATTTCATTACGAGCTGCAATTTGGCCGTCATCAAATTTTAGCGCTGTTGCCGGGGAATACAGTTTTAAAATAGTTAATCGGTGTTTAAATTCTTCTTATAGTCATTATTTTGTGACTTACATTTTATTTATTGTTTCTTTTTTATTTGTCAAAGGTTCACATGGCAAACCCTCTGGCCCAGCGAGATAAAGCTGTGCAATTGGCAGAAGAAGCTCAGCTAGCTGACACAATTAGGATAGTTGACGCTGCTCAATTAGCTACAACTGTGGTAGAAAGGAACAGACAAAATCCCCTCGTCCTCATGGATGTAATGTTGTACGGAATGTGCTCTTCGAGGGTGAATACAAGAAGGAACAAGTTGGTTACACTAAAGCCATTATTCCACCCACCCTAAAAGCTAATGCTAACTTTTACATCACAAGTACAATGATGCGATTGCTGAGCATGAAGGGATTGTTCAACGATTTTCCTGGTGAAGATCCAAATGAGTGCTTGATAAATTTCATTAAGATCTGCAATGCGTATAGACTAGACTGCCAGGGACTTCCCAAGAAGGCATTAGACTCAGGTTATTTTCTTTCTCACTAATAGGGGAAGCTACTCTGTGGTTGAATGAGCTTCTAGATGAGTCTATTGCTACCTGGGTAGAACTGACTGCAGCATTCTTGGAGAGATTTTTCCCACCCTCACGAATGATTCTGTTCAGGGATAAAATTAACAATCTTAGTCAATTACTTACATGAGGCATGTGTAAGATTCAAAGGAAGCTAAAGCAGTTTCCTAGACACAAGATTCCAGGGAAAGTTCTTTTGAAGTTATTTTACAGGTCACTGAGTTCCTCAAATGAGCTGTGGCAGATGGGATAGCAGAGGGGTCCATGATGACCCACACTTTTAATGAAGCTAGTGAAATACTGGATAACATGACAAAGAAAAAAAAGGTGTGGCACTCAAGAGATTCTGAGGCCACTACAATAAACTATTTAAGAGGCATTACAACAGAGCAGTGGAAGAAAGAAAAAGAACGAGATCAAGATATGGCCCATCTCAAGACCCAATTAGAACTGATCACTAAGTATTTTAGTTGAATACAAGTATTCCAAAGAGGACTTTAAGTATTTCAAGTTGGTTCTGAGAATCCAGAGTTGACTCCAAGAGTTTGTAAGTCAAGTTAAGTTCTAAGTTTCTCCAAGTCTTAAATTATGTTTAAGCTTCTGAGTCAAGCTAAGTCTTATGTCCCCTCCTGTCAGTTATTAAGGGCAATGTGTTCTGTTGGTCCTCCAAGTTGGACAAGTCTTCCATGTTAGTAATATTGCATTATCTAGTTTGTTGGTCCAAGTATTGGTTTGACTCATTTTGCTTGTTTTGCATTTTATATGATTCAAGTACCGGAGCATGCCATCCCTGATCCAAGTATCAGATGACTGAAGGTGTGAGATTCTATACATAAAAGTCCTAGTGCAGGTATCTGGTTGGTTGTAAAATCCTTGTTCAAGTGTCAACTAACTCTTAAAAATCCAATATGAGTATCAGATAGCCATACTGAAATACTGGTCCATGTATCAAGTAACTCATCGAGTATTAGGTAGCAATACTTAAATCCTTGTCAAAGTATTAGGTAGTCACCGAGTCGATTCTCATACTCTAATCTAACTATCAAAAGTGTTTGCATATGAGTCAGTTGAGTTATGCATATGCACTGAGCCTGCATATAGGGTAGTAGGTTATAGATTTATGTTTTGTCTATTCCTACCCTTTCTTTTGAGTTATATCCAGCTGTTGTTTGCCATTGTTTATATGGATAGGTTCTAGAGATTCATGTTGTTTATATATTCCCTTCTCTAGTTTAGTTATCTTTGGCATTATTTTTTTTATAGCTTTTAGACTTACATATCAGTACATATTTTTCGTATTGATGTCCCTTTGCTTGGGTGTACCTAAAATAATGATGCATGTATAGATAGACATTTGGACCGTCAACTGCAGTAGGAGTCGCTTTTCAGCATAGAGTTTGTATATTCCCCTTCTTTAAGGAGCTGAGGTCTTGTCATTTTTTTGAGTTTTATGGTACAGTATAAGTAAGTTAGGGCCCTATCTCGTGAATTAAATTTATTAGTCTTTTATAGGATGTTTGTGGACTAGTTGTTCAGTTGTATAGTTTTAGTTCTATTCGTGGTCTCGTTGGCCTTCTGCAGTTGTTTCAGTTTCTATTGTGGCCTTATTGACATTTTATCTTATATCTTGTTATTGTATGTTGAGACCCTGTTAGTCCCTTTCTGAGTTGTAGATGTCTGTGACAGGTGACCTAGTTGGCTTGAATGTTATTGTTATAGACGCTATATAGTTGATTTTTCGGTGAATTAGGTATTAGAAGCCAGTTCTAGGGTGGACAATGAAGCAGATTCGGTGGCTAGGATCCATTCCTACTGACAGAGAGCAAGTTTAGGCAAATGAAGATATGGTGACTATTGATGATTTGGTAATAAATTACCAACTCATTTGGCTGTTAAGAATGAGCTATTGCCTTATTTTCACACATTTTAGGAAGGTTTTATGCCTTTTCTCTTATTTTGTGTAGGCATTTAACGTAGCTAAAGAAAATGGAAATATTGAACTAAAAGCAATCTTCTGGAAGAAAAAGAATATGTGTACCGCATACGGGCGTTTGCGAAAAGCAGGTGCCAAGAAAATTAATCTAGAGACTAGCAGAATCAAACCTGCAAGCCGCAGATTGGCATCTGTGGACTGCATGTGCCACTGTAGATGACATGCAGAGGGCACTGTTTAGGTTTAAACAAGGACCTACGAGTCGCAGATTCGCATTTGGGATATACAGGTTCCATGCAAATGACTCGCGTCATTTGCTAAAGGGAAGAATCGTTCAAAATGATCACAAGTGTACCTGAGAAGCTTCCAAGGGGCATTTTAGGGAACTGTGCAAAAAGGAATTACCCCAATTGTACATATCTAGAGATTTGAACATTGAATAGGGAGTACATCATATAGATAGTTAGAGTACATTTCTGCTTTCTTCTTCATTAGGAAAACCACTATGTTGCAGACCTTGATCTTGAATTAAGATTTGATTACTTAATATGGTGAGTTTAGAGAAATTCCTTATTGGAATAATTTCTCTCTCTTTGATTATGAGTAGCTAAATTTCTTGCTAGGGGTGTGTGTACATGATGGGTGTCTAGACTTGAGAAGGTGTTGATTACTTGTTCTTAAAATTGCTTAATAAGCATGGATCTATTATTTTTTTCAAGTTTTAATTCAATAGCTGATGGTTTCAAATATTGATTAAGCTTTCTAATCTTGCTTTTTCTTGAAAGAGGGAAGTGAGGTTGGGTAAGGACTCAATAGTGAGGAATTGGAGCGTTTGATATATGGGTTAAAGCTAGAGATGGTCAAAATGCAACTCATTTGAGGATGTTGTTTTCCAAGCTAGATATGATGAAGAATGCCAATACATGATGAGACAAATGGTGGGTTCTCTTCCCAAGAGCCAACATGCCAATCAAGGCCCTTGGCATCCTCATGATGGGAAACAAGGCTGGAGAGAGAGGGACAATCGATGAAAAAGGTGGAATAAATAGATAATTAAGTGAAATACTTGAGAGGTGAGGTATATAACCTTCCCCAAATGGTGATCTCCAACTCTGCTTCAATCAAAGATCTTTAAACCCAAATGAACTATTTACCGGCATAGATGAATCCCCAAATGAAGGGTAATCTTCATAGTGACACAATGCCAAACCTAAAGAATGATGGTTATGGTCACTAGAAGTTGAAGCATATTTGGAAATGCAGGTGATAAGCCCAGTATTGATGTGAGTGCAAAGAAGAACGATAAAGAGTTGCAAGATGGGGTGCCAAGTGCACTTATTGTTGTTGGTAAGGAGAAGATATTGGAGTAGGAGAGGTTGATACTCCTCCTCAAGTTGTGTGTGATGAGGAAAATAGAGAGGAGGCTCCAAGTGCTAAAGGCCAAGTTCCTAAATGCCTGCATCTGTACCCCCCGCGATTGATGAAAAAGAAAGAGGACAACCAATTTAAAAAATTTGTTGACATGTTTACTAAGTTGGCCGTGAATACTCCGCTGGTAGATGACCTGTTACAAATGTTAGGTTATGCTAAGTTCATGAAGGAGCTGTTGAGAAAGAAAAAAGGTAGTTTATGTGGGCACAATGGAGGTGTCACATCATTATAGTGCAGTCATGGATAGCAATTTATACCCAAAAATAGATGATCCCAGGGCTTTCACTATCCCTTGCACTATTGGAGTACATTTATTCAACAAGGCCTTGTATGACTTAGGGGCGAGTATCAACTTGATGCCCCTTGTGAACTTCAAGAAGTTAGGTTTGGGAGATCCCAAGCCTACTACTATGAGTTTGCTTATGGCCGAATGCTCCATCAAACGTCCAGTAGGAATCCTTTTTGATGTCTTGGTTAAAGTGGATAAATTCATCCTCCTTCATGGACTTGGTGGTGCTAGATTGTGATATAGAACTCAAAGTTCCCATCATCTTTGGACACCCATTCTTGGCTACCAGACATGCTCTTGTCGATATCGAGCAAGAAGAGCTTAAATTCTTAGTTGGTGATGATGAGGTTACATTCAATATGTGCAAGCCGATAAACCCCGGAGATGAGTGCAAGGTGGTGGCCATGATTGATGCTAGGGACGAGTTGGTGGAGGTCTCTTATGAGAAGGTTGAGGCTTTGGACCCATGATTGTTAATTAAGGTGATATCATCGAGTCACGACGTTAAATCAAGTGCTTTTGCGAGGCAACCCAAGTGTCTTTAAAATGCTTCTTACTTCATCTTTTTGTTGTTTTTGTTGTTGTTGATGTTGGATTGTGGAACAAGTTGAATGAGCAGAGTGGAGTGTGTGTGTGATGTGTTGTGAGTCTACAACACTTCCGACATTAAAACTGAGAAATAAGCATGGACTTAGGTGTGTTTATATGGAAATGAGATAATTTTACTTTATTTTCAGGGAAAATAGATATTGGAGCTGAATTTTGCAGTAGACGTAAAAAAAATTCGGAAAAATGGCTAAGTACGGACTTTAGTACGGGTTGTACCAGCCTGGTATGAGCCGTACTAAGAGTCGTGGAAAAGTCCAGGCCAAGAGTGATGAGGCAAAGGTGACTTATGGGTCATGGTACAAGCCATACCTCTTGGTACGAGTCGTACCATGGTAGTCATAGGAAAATTCAGAAGATGTTGCCAAGCTAAGTCTCCTGGGATCGCTAGCAACCATGAATCATAGGATCTACCTAAGATATGTACTAAGGAGCCGTGGAGAAGTTCAGAAGAAGTGATGACTGGCAGGTCTCAAGGTACGAAAAGGAGTAACAGGTCGTAGAACTAAGGTATGAGTCGTACCAAGCCATCCATTATAAAGGTCAAAAGATTGCCGGAATTCTCAATATCAACCCATGACTAATTGTACGACTCGTATGTTCATGGTACGAGTCGTACCAATTCATAGCACGTAGCAAAGTTCAGCAAAGGCCAGCCAATGTACGAGTTAAGGTACAAGCCATAAAATCTGTTACGGGTCGTAGGTGAAGTCTGCGATAGTTTTTACTAGTTTTCCTGTTTTCTTAGGAGAAGGTTCCAAATATTTTTATAAACACTGGTTTGGTTATTTCCAGTAGAGGGAGCCATAGATTGAGTTTTCTTACACCAAAATTCATTGAGATACAAGTTGTTATTAACTTTTTATTCAAGTCTTGGAGATTTTCTTGTTACAATTTCTTCCTCGTTCTTGAAATTTTCATCATCAATTCTTGCAATAATCAAGCGGGTTTTCTTTCAATAATCGTTGTAAGTATTAACTTATGTGTTTGTCTAAAAATGCTTATTATTTTCTTACAATCAAGAGAAGCTAAAACCTTCACAACTAGAGTTGTGAGAACCATGGTGAATTAACGAACTAGGGTTGAACAAAGGTATTCTAAACCAATGCTAAATGCTTGCATTGTATTCTTTTCATCTTTAATGTTTCTTAACGGCGAGCCACATTAGGACTTACCTGAATTCTTTACTTTCCTTAACCTAGAGAAGTAGAGATTAGGAAAAGAGAATTGCAACAAAGCTTTGATCTTTATGGGTCATTGTATAACTTGAGTTGTGGACGAAGGATAGTTAATAGGTACAAATTGGGTAACAATTGATTTAAAATTGTTCATGAGATCTTACTTGGTGATTGAGTATAATCATCGAATAGGGTGAACCGGTCATTTGGATGAACCCTAGTTATCGAGTTCTACAACTAAGCATTGGGATAGATCACAAGGTGTAAACCCGAAGAAGTTATGAATCCATAGGGAACACATACCCTAGTTAATCGCACAATATTGATAAACAACAACCAATTCTCAATCTTGTCTTATAATTGCTTTTATAAAATTTCCCTTTCAGAGATAACATAGTTAAAATCATAATACTAGCAGTGTTCTACATACTGACCTTATTCCCTGTGGGATCGACCTCAACCTTTGTTGGGTTCTTTATTAAAAACATCCACTTCATGCTTTATCAGGAGTGTGAGTTTGAGCTTTATCAAAAAGTGGCGTCGTTGCTAGGGAATATGACTTAGGATTAGAGTAATTGATGTGTTTAACATTAAGTTGTTATTTCCTTGTTTACATTTTTTTTTCTTCTGTGATTCATTCACTCTACAACAGGGATGCCTCACCTTAAGAACCATTTGTGTGAACACTTAGATGGAAGATAAGAGGCTGCTAGTGTCCAACAGAGAGATCAAGACTATTCTGACCAAAACAGTGAACACCAACTGGCTTAGGAACCTTGATGATGCACTATGAGTATATTGAATAGATTATAAGACTCCCATTGTGTCATCTCCATATAAGCTTGTCTATGAAAAGTCGTTTCATATGCTAGTAGAGCTAGAGAAATAAGGCACCGTGGGTACTGAAAAAGTTGAATTTGGATTGGAATGAAGCAGCAAATTTGAGATTAGATCAGCTGAATGAGTTAGATGAATTCTAGTTTTAAGCTTATGAAAGTTCAACTATTTATAAAGAAAGGATGAAATGCTATCATAACTGGAAGTAGCAAAAAAGGAGTTCAACGCTGGTGACTTGGTCCTACTATTTAATTCCAAACTCCGCCTACATCCTGGTAAATTAAAATCTAGGTGGATGGGACCATATTGAGTGATGAATGTGTCCCCATATGGTGCAGTGGAGCTTGAAAAAAAAGATGGTACGAGGTTCAAGGTGAATGGGCAAAGGATAAAGTTGTATATGAGAGACACTGAAGAGATAAGAGGGATTGAGTCGGTGTACCTTAATGACGCCTGAATGGTCAAGCAAGTTACGTTGTGCCGCGATGATAAATCAAGTGTTGTATTGGAGACAACCCATGGACGGTGAAGTTTTAGTAGCCACAGTTATGTCCCTTTCCCTTGTTTTTACAATTGATACTTCGGGGACAAAGCATGTTTTTCGAAAGGGGGGTAGTGCACTTATATTTTGGGATTTTTGATTCGTTCGAAGATTTTTCTTGTTGAGACTTTTTTCCCTCAGGCATGATATCAGTAGAATTTTCATGTTTAGGATGTTTTTGTTATGAATTTAATTAGAAGTAGGTTAGGATTACTTTACAGCCAATAAATTTACTAGTTTGATGTTTTTGCAAAAATTAACCCTATTTAATTTTTTTTTAGTTGTGTAGTTAATAACAATTGCATGACTTCTGTGGTTTTTTGTATGGAATTTATATTATTATCATGTGTAGTTGTAGCTTACTGTGTATGAACTGGATAGGTAGATTCAATGCAAACCGGTACCATGAGTAAGTCAGGATTCATACTTACTCAGTACTGCATTGAGGATCTAGAACTTGCCCGATTGGTCTTTACATAGGTCTTAGGATAGTTGGTTAGGAAATGATCATAGGCCATTTTTGATTTTAGCCACTTTTGCTTAAATTACCCTACCAAATAATGATGAATCCCTTGATTCTGATTTTGAGCCTAACATTAACCATTTTTTTTTGATTAACCCTTCACCTTTCCCATTGTTTATTATGAATATGTTTTGGCCCTGGTCCCTCCTTGGAAATTGAACATCAACTTAGGAAAATGCCTAAGTTGAGGATGGCTATAGTAGGGGTTCGTAGACTTTGGGGAGGTGGAGAAGAAAGAAAAGAAAAAAGTTTAAGAAGGGCAAGATGTGCTATGAAAAGAAAATAAAGAAAAAGAGTTGAGAAAAGAAAAAAATTAAAAGAAAAAAGAATAAAAAAGAAGATGAGAAAAACACACCACACCCACATGTTCCATTAAAACGGAGAAAAGGGAGGAAAAGTTGAAAAAGCAAAGCCATGAGTATGTACTTCCAAGAAAGGTTTAGACACTAAATTCCATATCTACCATACCCAGCCCGAAACCTACATTATAAGCTGAACAAAGCCCTATAGTGATCCTAACCTGACTATCCAAAGAGCCAAAATAGAGAAAATAAGGGTAGCCTATGGTAACTGATGTGTAGTATTTGGAACTTCTTTTGGACAGTGAGAATCTCATCTGTTTAGTCCCAAGTTTCATGATTCTATATATCTATGAGTGTTTGGGACTTCATTTGATATGAAGGTACTTGATTTGTGTTGTATTTTACCAATTCTCTGTGTCAATAGCATTGGTGATAGCTCAATTCTCTACTAATAGTTGGATGCCATATCTTCATCCCTATATATCATTGGTTGTGGTTATATGTGTGCATAGATGACTTAGTTTCAATGGAAAAGGGGTCATTGCTGATTGTGGTTCGTAGTGCAATTTTGTTGTGTTGGTTGTAGGTATTCTAAGTTTACTTTCTAGTTAAGCGTCATTTTTAGTTTTTGTTTTCATTGCCTGAGGACATGCAAAAGTCTTAAGTTGAGGGTGTTGATGTTATTTTAGTTTATAGCAATTTTGACACTTAAAACTAGGAAATAGGCATGGAATTAGGTGTGTTTATATTGGTATGAGGCACTTTTACTTTATTTTCAGTGAAAATAGATGTTGGAGCTGAATTGGGCAAAAGATAGAGAAAACTTACAGAAAAGTGGCTAAGTATGGACCTCAGCCATCTTGGTACGAGATGTACTGAGAGTCGTGGAAAACTCCAGGCTAAGACTGATGAGGCAAAGGTGACCTACTGCTCGTGGTACAAGTCGTACCATAGTAGTCGTAGGAAAATTCAAAAGATGCTGCACAGGCTATGTCTCTTGGGACGGGTAGCAACCATGAATCATAACATCTAGCAAAGACCCATAATGATGAGCAATGGAGAAGTTCCAAAGAAATGAGGACTGGCAGGTCTCAAGGTACGAGAATGAGTCACAGGTTGTAGAGCTGAGGTACGAGTTGTACCAAGACATTCGTGATAAAGTTCAAAAGATGGCCATAATTCTCAGTATCAAGCCATGATTGATTGTACGACTTGTAGGTTCATGGTATGAGTCATCCAGTTCACAACACTTAGCCAAATTCACCAGAGGCTAGCCAACGTACGAGTCAAGGTATGACCCATACAATCTTGTTACGGGTCATAGGTAAAGTCGGCAACAATTTTTAGTTGTTTTCCTGTTTACTTAAGAGAAGGTTCCAAATATTTGTATAAATACTTTTTAGGTTATTTCCAGTAGAGGGAACCGCAAATTGCGTTTTCTTACAGAAAAGTACATTGAGAGACAAGTTGTTGTTAACTATTAAATCATGTCTTGGAGATTTTTTTGTTTAGATTTCTTACTTGTTCTCAAATTATTCATCATATATTCTTGCAATAATCACGTAGGTTTTCTTTCAATCATCATTGTAATTATTAACTTATGTGTTTTTCTATGAATGCTTATTATTTTCTTAAAATCGTGAGAGGCTAAAACCTCCACGACTAGGGTTGTGGGAACCATGATGAAGTAAAGAACTAGGGTTGCACAAAGTGATTCTAAACAAATGCTAAACGCTTGTATTGTATTCTCTTCATCTTTAATGTTTCTTAATGGAGCACAATGTTAGGACTTGCCCGAATTCTTTACTTTCTTGAACCTAGAGAAGTAGAGATTAAGAAAAGAGAATTACATCAAAGCCTTGATCATTATAGGTCATTGTATAACTTGAGTTGCGGATGCAGGATAGTTAATTTGGGAAAATTTTGATGAAGGTTGAGTTGAAATCGCTATGAGACCTTACACAGTGATTTAGTATAGGCATCTAATATGGACGAATCAGTCGTTTGGATGAACCCTAGTTATCATGTTCTACAAGTAAACATTGAGATAGATCACAAGCATAAAACCCGAAGCATTTATGAATTAATGGGGAACACTTACCCTAGTTAATCGCATAATATTGATAAAAAACAACCAATTCTCAATCTTGTCTTATAATTTATTTTATAAAACCCCCCTTTTTGGAAATAACATACTTAAAAGCTTAAATACTAGTGTTATTCTACATCCTAACCTTATTCCCTGTGTGATTGACCCCAACCTTTGTTGGGTTCTTTATGGACAATGTCCACTTCATGCTTTATCGGGAATGTGAGTTTGAGTGTTTTCAATATGCTTGACCTGCGAAGGGCAGGTCACATTATGCAACGTGTAGGTGTCGCAAAAATTTGGTCCAGAAGTCCTGGGAAAAAGATGTTGAGAAGTGACTCGCCTACACCTCATCTGTGACACGCAGTCATGGAACTACAATATGCAGGTGTAGCGTAGGTCATCGGAAAAATACCTAGGAGTAGAATGGTCAAAGGCAAGGAACTGCGCCTCTTATGCAACAAGCATACATGAATTTGGGACATGAAGGTGTAATGCAGATCCAAGGCAGAAGACTAGCATTTTTGAGACACATCTGTGCTAGACATGCATGTCACCGATCTAGATCTGCAGCCGCATGTATAGGCTCGGATGCAGGTATGAGAATTTTACGATTTTGACTAACCCGTTTGACCAACAAGACCCGGCTTGACCCCGCGACATTCCATGTTCTTCCATACTTCCCAAATCCCAATTTTCAGCATCTCAACACCAATTTTTACCACCTATTAACTCCCAATACTCTCCATTAGTTCCACAAAACCCCTCATATTTCTTCACTATAAATATTACTATTTCTCTCTATTTTTCCATCATAAAACTCACCAAACTAGTGCAGCAGAGCTAGGGTCGGTCACCATTACCCTTGTGTGAAAAGCTTGAAGTTTCAACCCCCCCCTTTTTACTCACTCTACATTGGTATGTTTCTTGATGTTAACTTCCATTTCTTTATGATTAATGATATTTTGTAAAATATGTATGATAACTGTTGTTTCCCCATTACCCATTTTCCCACATTTGTATCATGATACTTCTCTTGAAATAGATTTGGGTGGGTATATGTGGGTGGCTTTGAAATTGGAAAATGTCTGGAGATTTCATGTTTCATGTGCCTTTGTATGCCTAAATATGATAATTTATTCCATGAAAATATAGTTGAGGATGAAATTTGAGTAGCCCATTTGTTAGTGATGATTGAATTTTCCCGATGATGGATTGGGTGATGTGTCTCTTAAGGGAAAAACATCATTACTTCTTGCCTAGTGAATGTGTTGGGTTGTTGTTCATGAATTCATGTGGATGATGGTAGTAAAGATGGTGACCTGATATTTTCCGATGATAGATGGGGTAATATCCTTCTTAAAAGAAGTTGTTTAAGTAGTCGTATTGCTCAAATTGGTGTTGAAATTGTTAGTATGTCTTTTGGGGAAGTTTAAGTACCCGTTATATTTTACATTTGTTTGAAATTGCTTGGAAATTTAGTTGAAAACATGTGAGTGGAAGTTAAGGCACTGTTGAACAACTGTGCGCCGCAGATATTGTTCTGCAAAATGCAGGTTCCACGCGGGTAGGGACAATGGGCTATAGGCTCACTACCTCACACTTGCGTTCCACCAACGTGTCATAGATCTCCATATGTAAAGTGTAGATGTAACACAGGTGCCTCTACTCAGGTCCCAATTCTTTGTTTTGTATTTGCGCCTCATCTGCGTGCCACAGGTCTGCACCTGCAAAATGCAGGTGAAGCGCAGATACTAGAAGTTAAATATTGCTCCTTCATCTTGTTTGCAATCCAATTCTTTTTCTTTTCTTAGCCTAGTGTAGATGTTCTCTTTTATTTTCTATTATAAAAAAGTGTGATCACTGTTTTGTGGCACTCACACTATTTTGCAGAAAATGTTTTCGACCTGGCGCCAGCATAAAGAAAAGCTCCTATAGGGATGGACATCCCCAAGAGTCTGTTCTAGATGAAGACATGAGGATAGCATAATTCTAACTTGATCTTGGGGGAATGGAGGCTTACTATCTCTTATTTAGGGAGAAACGATCAATTACACAAGAGGCCAAATTTGATGTTGACTCTTTCTAAGCCAACTACCCCAACACTGAAAAGTAATTCCACATACGGGATTGGGAGCCTTTCACTTAAACCCTAGACCCCTACTCCTCGGAGTTGGTGTGAGACTTCTATTCCTCTTATAGGGCTCAATAACACCTTATGAAGAACAAGGGCCGAGTGTACAAGATACCTTGTTTATCATCTATGCTAGTGTGGGGCAAATAAGTAGACATCACCCCTAAAGCAGTCAACTCCATTTATTGGGTGGAGCCAATACGTCCTGGCACAGGGTTCACAAGGTGGATGGTAGCAAGAGATGATCATTACGCATGGATGGCGGGTATTATTACTGAGGGCTAGCATCATTGGGTGTTTATGAAGAGAGATATTCATCACCAAGATCTTAAATTTGAAGCTATAATGTGGCTTTACCTAGTGTGTACCCATCTTATTCCCTCCAAGAACACCACACATGTCCCTATTGAAGAGGCCATTCTCATAGCATGCATCATGACTAGCATCCATATTAATATGGGGGAAATTATAGCTGAATAGTTCAAAAGGAAGGACCGACATAAGGTTACTTCTATGCTATTCTCGATCCTTATTAGCTTACTGCGTCTCAGGGTCGGCTGTCCTTTGTTCCGACTACTGGACAAAATGTGGGGCGCACAGGGAGTCATTAATTTTTCCACAAAGAGGGACAAGGATGCTCTTTCTTTCAAAAAGCCAAAGTTCACTTCGAGACTGAGTAATCAACTCCTCCCTAGTCGATAACCCATCGAATTCACACCCCTAATCCCTCTCATTGATTGCATCAATCATTTTTTCCCTCATTTTGTTCTACATTTAAACTTGATATGTGATTACACTTTTCCCCCATTTTTTACTTTACATTATTGATGTCATGAACCGAATGGAGGCCAAGATGGTAAACATGGGACAAGGGACCCTGAGAGACCCCAAGTCAATCCATGGCATAAGCATACAACTAACTCATTCAACTTACTAAAGAAGTCATGAATATAATCTCAGCGGATGTCTAATTCAACATCACCTCAGTATAACATCCAAAGCTGCACATACATAAACTTGAAAGCCTCTAATCTGGACAAGTTGATGGGACAAGACCCCAACTAACTCAACAATACTAAAACTAAAAATTCATAAAGGAAAATGATAGTCTAGTCCTTGAAGGATGTGGAATCACTAATTCGAGCAGATACTAACTCCGTAAAGCTAAGAACGGGGTTGAAGCTGTGATCCAGGTCCTATATCATGAAATGATACAACATAGAAAGTATTCGGTCAGTAAGTGGAATATACCAAGTATGCAAGGTAAGTAAAAACACTCAAGTAAAGTAAATCATTTAAAACATTTCATAACCTATCATAAGCTTTCAAGCACAAGTAGATGGGTTACATGCATTCATTCTAAAATCGCAGTCTTATCACAACATTACCATACATAGCTTTACAACATCATGGCTGACTCAAATGACTCAAAGCTAAAACATAACATTTATATTGAAAAGATGAACAATGAGTGAAATTGTGCTTTTAGAACATGCATGCGTAAAGTAATCATCATGAGTAATGAATATGCCAATCTGAATGATATAGATAGTGGGAGACTCTTAACTTAACCGACATACCCCAATAGAGCTTACCTGGTTCGACTATCACACTCAAGTGGGCAGAGGCATCCAAAACCTTGCCAGGGATAAGGACACTACCATGATATTGATATCTAGCTTATAGGCCATTTGGGCCGGGGATAGCTCACAAGGGAGGTCCCAATAATATATATGTATCAACCTACGTTGGCGCGTAGTTTTGGGAAATAGGATGACCGACCCTTAACCCGCTCGGTGCTATACTCTTCTCCCAAAAACATGCAATGCTCTACATCATATATAACGAAGCTCAACATCGTCAATTGATGAAGCTCAACATCGTCTATTGAAGAAGCTCAATATCAAATCATGCATAACTCAACATCATACGAAATGAAGCTCAATAATGACATACATCAAAATTACGAATTCATGCTTACGGGAAGCTTTATTTAGAACATACCACAAACCCAAGTATACGTGGGAGAATCTACTCCAAATCATGCGGTAAGTTATATGTAGGAATATTTAACTCAACATACCACAAGCTAGAAATTATGAAATTTGGGAGACTTCGCTCCAAACAGTGTAGTAAGCTTATTACAGGAAAGTTATCATTTAAATCAACATGTGGGCATTGCCCAAGACTTTATCATGCTTGGATCTAATCAATTCATTTTCAAAACAACTTCATAATCATGGGTAGCTTTAGAAACATTCTTTTCATCGTCAAATATCATCATCATCATACATTCGTGTCACACCCCGCCTTGGGGGGTATGACTAGCACCTGGTGCCCTACTAGGGTCTGGACTGATCAGACTGGACTTATCCACTTCTGATGCAAACTTTCTCCCTGAATCAAGAAAACAACGGGCTATATCTTGGCTGTAAAGACAGCACATGATCGATAAGGCTGCATAGCCACCTGTAAAATAAAATAGCTACCTAGAAATAGATAATGATAGGGAGTCTTATCTGGGTCGACAAGACCACCATGATGTCTATTTATGACTGCAATGAAAATCAAGCGACTTACACATGCTATAGCCGACAAGGCCACTACTCATAGCTAAACAAGGCCCCACACTACCGTCATCACGAAATGAAACATACACCTGGGCCGCACACGGCCAACAACAGACTAACCACAGGGTACTGTACATCTGCAAGCCTCTAGAAGTAGAATAGTGGTAGAGACAAGGACCAGACCTACCAAAAAAACTGAACAATCAACAAAACAAACCTTCTAGTTATTTGCTCCAGAAGAAGGGAGCTAACTATGTTGCCAGTCCTGGTTGGGAGCTACGAGGGTCCTCGTCTGTGCCTAGCCGCACCTACAGGAAAGTAATACAGTGCCCATGGAGGGTGTTAATACAATATGTACCAAATATGTAACTCAATAAAGTAATAACTGAATGGAAACTGAAGAACTGAAATGATCATATAGAAAGTTAAGAGTTTAACCTGAATAATCTCGCTATTTGTGGTACTTAATTAACAAGGTACATACATATATGCAAACCAAAAACCTAACTGGGCCCCCATAAGCCAGGAAGGTACAACCGATAGAATAATAACCTACTTGGGTCCCCATAAGCCTCGAAAGGTACAAGCAATATACGTTCTACTACTTGATTGCCGATGATCGCAGTATACTTGTAACTCAAATGGCCCTCACAACCCTATTTTAATAGAACTCACTGTGGCCCTCACGACCTTACTCTACTAAACATTCTATGGCCCTTGTGGCCTCACCATAACAGAACTCGATACAGCCCTCACAACATCAATATACGAAATTCAATATGGCCCTCGCGCCCTCAATACAACAGAACTCAATATGGCTCTTGCGGCCTCAATATACAGAACTCAATATGGCCCTCGCGGCCTCAATACAACAGAACTCAATATGGCCCTCGCGACCTCAATATATAGAACTCAATACGGCCCTCGCGGCCTCATTATATAGAACTTAATACGGCCCTCACGACCACAATATACAGAACTCTATATACTCCGGCAGCTAATCACAATAGATATGCCTTTGAATTTCTTACTGGGACTCAATCTGTATTATAATACTAAAGAAGCTAACTTGCCGAGGGAATTTGCCTTCACATACCTCGAGTGTCGTTTCCTTAATAACTAGCGAGTTTCAACTGGTACTCAATAGCCCTTCTTAGCTGGAATTGTATTTCTAAGAGAATGAGACTAGTTTCAATACTAAATTCAGTAGAAATAATAACTTATAATACTAATATCGACTATACTTCAACTTAACGAAACATGGCCGAAGACGTATAATTTCCTGAGAATTCAGAAGGGAGAAATACTTACTTGAAGCCTATGATCGCACAGAAACTAGTTTGAAGCAATTTTGATAACTTTCCCTCGGCAGAGTTATGATTCATCTGGCGAATTTCACGAAAATAACTCCACAGTAATGCTCCCTACGGGCTTGGGATTCAATACCCGAGGTTAATTTGAATTTGGATGGCGTATCGTAGTGTAACCGGAAAAAAATTATTGTTTCCTTCTTACTCTCTCTTCTATAGCCAAAGATATATGTATATAAGTAATGATCTAATGAAAGAAACTTAATATATATAACATTTGGGCGGTGGACAGGGGGTCCGTGGCACCGACCCCATCGTGGCAAAACACGGGCGTGCCACGGAGCCCATCATGGAGGGCATGGTTCATGCCACGCTGCCCCTTTGGGGAGCTAACCAAGCCTCCTCCCGGGCAGTCTCGACTCCATGCTCGTCTGACCTTGCCCCGGGCCCTTTCTCGTACGTATTATATTCTAAAACTCTTAACCAACGTACGAATCAACCAACTAAATGTTAGGAACTTACGGGGTGTAACAATTCATCATCATTCACTTCTTTTATGATATTTTCATTCATGGGAATTTAATTTTCATAACTTACAAAACATGATTTGTATTGAAAACAATTTAAAATCTGCCCAAGCTTCACATTTCACCAATAGAAATATAATCTAATCATACCCATGTATAGATATTGAAGAATTATGCAATTCGGAAAAAACCCCATACTTGATCATAGGAGATTTATCATGATTTGAGAGAAATTGGGCATCGGTGTAGAAGAAGACACCCACTAATAACCTTACATACCTGGGAGGGATGATTTTAAAACTTCTCTAATTGCCCAAGATGAGATTCCAATGGAAACCTTCAAAACATGCTTTAAATCCTCCCTTCAAGCTCTCAAGTTCTCATGCATGGTATGAACTAGCTTAGAATAGTTTGTCACACCCCACCTTGGGGGGTATGACTTGCACCTGGTGCCCAACTAGGGTATGGGATGATCAGACTAGACTTATGCACTTCTGGTGCAAACTTGCTCCCCAAATCAAGAAAACAACGGGCTATATCTTGGTTGTAAACACAGTCCCCGCACGATAAGGCCGCATAGACACTTGTAAAATAAAAGAGCTACCCAAAAACTGATAATGATAGGGAGTCCTATGCGGGCCGACAAGACCACCATGATGTCTAGTTATGACTGCAATGAAAATCACGCGACTTACACATGCTATAGCTGACATGGCTACTACAAAATAGCTAAACAGGCCCCACACAGCTGTCATCACAAAATGAAACATACACCTGGCCCCACATGGCCAACAATAGACTAACCATAGGGTACTGTACATCTGCAAGCCTCTAGAAGTAGAATAGTGGTCGAGACAGGGCCCTGACCTACCCAAAAACTGAACAATCAACAAAAACATACCTTCTAGCTTTCAACTCCGGAAGAAGGGAGCTGACTATGCTGCTAGTCCTGGGTGGGAGCTATAAGGGTCCTTGCCTATTCCTAGTCGCACCTAGATGCAAGTAATGCAGCGCCCACGGAGGGCGTCAGCACAATATGTACCGAATATGTAAGGCAAAAAAGTAATAGCTAAATGGAAACTACACAACTTAAATGATCATAGAGAAAGGTAAGAGTTTAACCTGAATAATCTCGCTATTTGTAGTATTTAATTAACAAGGTACACATATATATACAAACCAAAAACCTAACCGGGTCCACATAAGCTTGGAAGGTACAACCCATACAAGAATAACCTACCTGGCCCCCTATAAGCCTCGACAGGTACAAGCAATACACGTTCTACTACTTGATTACTGACGATTGCAGTATACATGTAACTCAAACGACCTTTACAGCCCTAATTTCATAGAACTCATCATGGCCCTCACGGCCTTACTCTGCTAAACTCTCTATGGCCC
The DNA here is from genome assembly GCA_035772735.1 of Datura wrightii. Lineage (NCBI taxonomy): Eukaryota > Viridiplantae > Streptophyta > Magnoliopsida > Solanales > Solanaceae > Datura > Datura wrightii. The sequence continues at coordinate 1,611,163 of JASDFA010000014.1, read as the reverse complement.
TCGCGGCCTAAGCATAACAGAATTTGATACGGCCTTCATGGCCTCAATATACAGAATTTAATATGGCCCTCGCGACCTCAATACAATAGAACTCAATATGGCCCTCACGGCCTCAATATAAAGAACTTAATGCGGCCCTCGCTGCCTTAATATACAGAACTTAATACGGCCCTCACGGCCTCAATATACAGAACTCAATACGGCCCTCGCAGCCTCAATACAACAGAACTCAATATGGCCCTTGCGGACTCAATACACAGAACTCAATACGGCCCTCGCGGCCTCAATATACAGAACTCTATTTGCTACGACAGCTAATCACAATAGATACGCCTTTGAATCTCCTACTAGGACTCAATCTGCATTATAATACTAAAGAAGCTAACTTGCCAAAGGAATTTGACTTCAAATACCTCGAGTGTTATTTCCTAAGTAACTAGCAAGTTTAAACTGGTATTCAATAGCCATTCCTAGCTGGATTCGTATTACTGAGAGAATGAGACTAGTTTCAGTACTAAATTTGGCAAAAATAATAATTTATAATACTAATATCGACTATACTTCAACTTAATGATACACGGCTGAAGACGTATAATTTCCCGAGAATTCAAAAGGGAGAAATACTTACTTGAAGCCTATGATCGCATAGAAACTAGTTTGAAGTAATTCTGATAAATTTTGCTCGGCGGAGTTATGATTCGTCAGGCGAATATCACAAAAATAACTCCCCAGCAACGCTCCCTATGGGCTTGGGATTCAATACCCGAGGCTAATTTGAATTTAGACGGCGTATCATAGCGTCTGCTGACGAAAAATTATTGTTTCCTTTGTAATCTCTCTTCTCTGGCCAAAGATATATGTATATATATAATGAACTAATGCAAGCAACTTAATATATATAATATTTGGGCGCTGGATAGGGGGGCCGTGGCATGGACCCCATCACGGCAAAACATAGGTGTGCCACGGAGCCCATTGCGGAGGGAATGGTCCGTACCACGCTGCCCCTTTGGGCAGCTAGCCCGACCTCCTCCCGTGCGGTCCCGGTTTCGTATTTGTCCGACCTTTCTCCAGGCCCTTTCTCGTACATATTATATTCTAAAACTCTTGACCAATGTACGAATAGGCTAACTAAATGTCAGTAACTTACGGCGTGTAACAATTCGTCATCATTCACTTGTTTTATGATATTTTAATCCATGGGCATTTAATTTGCATAACTTAGAAAATATGATTTGTATTGAAAAAAATTTAAAATCTGCCCAAGCTTCACAATTTGCCAATATAAATATTATCTAATCATACCCATGTATAGAGATTGAAGAATTATGCAATTGGGAAAAAACCCCATACTTGATCATAGGAGATTTATAATGATTTGAGAGAAATTGGGCATGAGTGTGGAAGAAGACACCCACTCATAACCTTACATACCTGGGAGGGATGATTTTAACACTTCTCTAATTTCCCAAGATGAGACTCCAATGGGAACCTTCAAAACTTGCTCTAAATCCTCTCTTCAAGCTCTCAAGTTTGCATGCATGGTATGAACTAGCTTTGAATAGGTTTTCTCCTCTTTAAACCCTGTAAAACGAGCCTTAATCGATGAAATATAGGCCCTTAGGACATAGGAATTTCGAAAAGACCCGTACTGAATTCACAGGTAAACAATGCCATGTGGTCCTAACGGATGACCTGATGGATCGTCACTGGCCCAAATGACTCCTTATGACACTTGTCGGGTACACTATCAGTCAAAACTCCTGGGCTCGTAACGGATCAGTTAATGGTTCATCGGGGGTGACCACGAATCGTGGTAACCAATCGTCAAGTACACTGCCCCCACCATATCGCATTGCTTGTGTATCCTCTAACGATGCACATCACGACTCGTTGCTTGACAACACGAGTTGTGGGCTGCTCTCATTAAGTACACAGGTTGACCTCTTCTATTTTTCCTTCTCTCTAAGCCCACAACTGACCTAAAGACTCTTGGTGTATGACCACGTGTTACTCCCTCGCCCATGGGGACCCTTTATACATCCACCTTCCTATTCTTCACTAGCCTTCCCCAAGAGCTACCTGACGACTCATGGGCTGGTCTCACGAGTCGTCCAACGACTCGTTCTATGCCTGCAACTAAGATTTTCAGCTTTTCCCCATTTAACTCCTAGGTGTGATCTTTGAATTCTCGGTGTATAATAGTATCTCTCCCTTGGGAACATTCGTCCTCGATTATTACAAACACAAAGAAAACTCAGAAACAAGAAAGCCTCATATGCAATTACTGATTATTTAAACCGAAAACTAACGAAATGACTACCTCCGAAAAGAACTAAATAGCTCAACTAAATTCAGACATCACGTACATCTATCTAAAATAAATTAAACTTGTGCAATGAATTGAACATGGAAACTAAGCAGAGAATTTAGGAAAAATCTGATACCTCAAACCAAAATAGAGCCGGTAGGGAACAGGTGAGGGTATTTAGCCGTCATAGCCGCTTCGGCTTCCCACATAGCTCCTTCAACATGCTGATTTCTCCATAACACCTTTATCAAAGCTACTTCTTTATTCTTCAGACTCCGAACCTAACGATCCAAGATTGCAACTGGAATTTCCTTATAATTGAGGCTATCTCCCATACCAAGGCTTTCCACCAGGATAACTAAAGATGGATCACCCAAGAAATTTTTCAAGAGCGATACATGAAACATGGGATGAACTGAAGATAACTCCGACTGCATGTCCAACTCATCTGCTACCTTACCCACTCTTTTCATAACCCGATAAGGACAAACATAGCATGGGCTGAGTTTTCCTTTATTTTCGAACTTCATGACTCCCTTCATGGGAGACATCTTTAAAAATACCCAATCGTCCACCTCGAACTCCAACTGTCTCCTTCTCATGTCCGCATATGGCTGTTGACAACTCTGAGCAGTTTTCATCCTGTCTCTTATCATCTCAACTTTCACCATGGCCTCATGAACCGAATCAGATCCTATCATAGTTGTCTAAACAACCTCAAACCATCCAATAGGCTATCTACACCTCTGCCCATAAAGAGCCTCGAACAGTGCCATCTGGACACTGGAGTGATAACTGTTATTGTAAGAAAACTCAATCAAGTCCAAGTTATTATCCCAATTATCGTTAAAGTCCATCACACAGGCTCTCAACATTTCCTCAAGAGTTTTAATCGTCCGCTTTTCCTGACCATCCATTTGCAGAATAAATACGGTGCTGAGTTTAACCTGAGTCCCAAGCCCCCTCTGAAAAGACCAAAAAAACTTAAAGGTAAACTATAATACTCCAAAAAGTTCCCAAGATTTAGAATCCGAGTTTGAAAATATGCCTAGTAGAAAATTTCTGCAGTGCCTCAGAACGACTCATACAACAGGTCATTGGTCGCTCTGACAAGTCGTTATATGTTGTCGTGTATTGGATCTAAGGGTTCCATGAGGTAGCAATAGATAGAGAAAATGGGTCGTTGGAAGTTGTAACAGTGCGTTGTATCGATCGTTGGAAGGAATGTGAAGGAGGGACTAGTGGTGGCAATGGAAGGAATAATGAGTCGTTGGTTCTAGCAACAACTTGTTGTGTCAATCATTGTTGGGCCACCAGTCAAGAACCAGTGCAACCAATGAAAGGTTTTGATGGGTCGTTGGAGGTAACAACGACTCGTCCTGACGGTCATTGTTTAGAGAAGATGAAAGTTTGAGGACTTCCAATGCATCTAATGTATGGAGACGACGGGTCATTGTATGAGACAACGACTCATCCTAAGGGTCGTTGGTTCCAGTTGGGGAAATTTTCAGGTTTTTCCAGGGGTAGTTTGGTAAAATTCCATGCTTCCATATTTTAAATGACGTCATTTTGAATATTATTTGGAATGTTTTTAAGGGTTTTCTAAGCCTAATCTCTTATTCCCTCAAGATATTCTCTCAAACCTTTCTTCCTACTTTCTTGCATAATTCAAGGATTCTTCAAGAGATTTCTTCAAGGGCTTCAAGGTGTGATTCTGAGTGGGAAATTTCTTCTACCAGGTATGTAGGTTTTTCAACAAGGATATTCTTCCATCCTTGTGCCCCAAAATATTTTATTAAAAACCCGATTTCAATCAATCTATAAAAACATGACCTAGGGTTTGTGTGATGGGTAAATTCTTCTATATTTTTCTTTAATGCTAAAATCTACTGCGATTATGAATTAAATTGGGAATTAATTAATGGGTTATCTTGAATTGTGGATTAGATGATGGAAGTGCATGAATGTGGAATGTTCTTCATAATTGGCTTGGGTATTAAATGGGACTCTATTATTGCTCACTTAATTATTGTAGTAGTTCATGACCATGATTAAATTATGTGAATATTGTATGACTACCCCTAATGACCCGCTTATGCCATTAATAGCTATATTGAGATGAGTTGGAGTTTATGGGCTTGAACAATTGAAAGTAAATCATGTATTATCACTATGTTTGTGGTGGAATTGATTGGGTATGAGGTGAATCAATGATAATGGACTAATTATTGCATCTCTCTCTTGAATTGGAGTAAATTATGAAATGGGTCTCATGAAATGAATATGTGTGCTCCTCCCATGATCTATGTTGTAAATGGTGAAATATGAGTTGAAACGGGTTATTCATAAATCTAAACAAATGAAGCCATGTATCTTTGATAAAGTATGAATTTGGACCCATAAACCATGCATGACCTATGCTACATGATGAATGAGAAGAACTCGGAATTTCATGATATTGTGAAAGTATAATGCATAATGTAAACCTATAGAATGCTCGTCAGTGTAAGATACCTGAGGAAATTGTTGATTTGACTCTATGAAGAGGTGAATTATGATGATAAAGCATGAGTATAATATTGCAACTATTGGGATTGTTGTTATTATAAAGTAGCCCTATCCTGTTGAAAAGAATGTTGTATCAGTTAATTTCCTTGTCTCTTATTTGTTGTTTCAATATAGATTAGCGTTAGATAGTTGGGATTCTCATTAGCCGAGAATGCTTCCCCAGTCAATCAGGACTCTCATTAGCGAGAATGTTTCCCTAGTCAGTCGAGACTCTCATTAGCGAGAATGTTTCCCTAGTTAGTTGGGACTCTCATTAGCGAGAATGTTTCCCAAGTCTGTCAGGACTCTATTTAGACGAGAATGTTTCCCTAGCCAGTTGGGACTCTCATTAGCGGAGAATGTTTTCCCTAGTCTGTCGGAACCCTTATTAGTTGAGTCCTTGATCAGTCAATGATTCCTTAACTCAGTTGGGACTCCCCATAGTAGAGTATGACTCCCTTAATAATGTTATTAGCATAAATCAATCCTGAATGGTCCAGACTTCAAGTTTATTATAGACTTAAGGTAATGGAAATCAGTCTCACTTATCAGTAGTGATCCAGTTCAGGGTGTGATGATAAATTCATATTTCGGTACTTATTAAATGTTTAGAACGTGACCCTTATGAATGAGTTTGATGATGTTGCATAAAATGAGATCTAAGGGGAAAGTTATATATATATATATATGTGTGTGTGTGTGTGTGTATGTGAATCATAAGAGGGTGGTGGCATTGTTGAATCAGTTATGTTGATGTATTTGATTAATTCCTTATCGTACATTTGTCATTTAATTATTTATGTTATCCCGCATGCTCAGTATATTCCAAGTACTGACTGCATGCCTTCTTGTGCTATATCATTTCATGATATAGATCCAGGTCATCTGGCTCAGCATCGTGGTTAGATAGGCTCCTCCCTCTCTCAGCTTCTAGTGGTGAGTCCTCATCTTTTGAGGACGTGATTTATGTTCATATTTTCTTATGTTATAGTTTTCTGATTTTAGGAGTTATCTGGAAGCTTGTCCCAGCAACTCATCAGTATAATAGAAGGCTTTCAGACTTGCTTAGACAGATTCAGCTTGTATCTAAGTGTTGTTGAAGTTCTCTTATGTTTTCTATTATATTCTTGTTATTGGTTTCTGTTTATTCATGTTGTTGGTCGTTTCTAATGTTAAGGGTTTTGTTATGATTATTCCATGGGTCGACTTGGAGCCTTCCGAAGTTCCTTGTCCCATGTTATGGCTAGGGTGTGAACTCGGGTTGTGAAAAACTTGGTATCAGAGCAAAGGTTTAGAGTGTCCTAGGATGCCTGAAAGCCACATTACGTAGAGTCTTCTTCATGGGCGTGAAGCGCGCCACACTTATCATGAGGAGGATATGAGACATTTTAGGAATGTTCCCTTTTCTTTATTATTCTTATCGTGCATAGAGTATGAAGCCCTAAATAGTTCCTCCCCTGACTCGTGTTTTACGCACTCGCCGATAATGCCTCCCAAATGAGCGAAAGGAGGAAGACGTGGTGATGGCTGTCAGCAGGTACCACCAACCCCCACAAACCCAACAGATAATCATGTCACTCATGCTGAGTTTCGAGCAACCATTCATATGTTAGCGTAGTCCCTAACCACCCAGTCTAACCAGAAGGCGATGACTCATGTCCCTTAGAATGGAAATGAAGTGGCGACAAGGATAAGAGATTTTATCCGAATGAACTCACCAGATTCTTAGGGTCAAAGGTGGGTTATGACCCATATGAATTCTTGGAAGAGATTCAGACGATCACTCATATCATGGGAGTGATAGGAAATGAATGCAGACTTAGCCTCCTACCTGCTTAAGGGTGTCTGTTATATCTAGTTTTGCCAGTGGAGGGACAGTTGGGGAATTGCAGCGGGTCTCGTATGATGGGATGAGTTTATGACAACATTCTCAGATAGGTTTTTCCCTCAGGAGTTGAGGAAGGCAAAGGCAGCAGAGTTCACTATTTTGAAATAGAATGACATAACTGTGCAGGAGTACGCATTGGAATTTACTTAATTATCCAAGTATGCGCCGGAAATGGTAGCCGACCAGTGGACCCGGGTGAGCAGGTTCGTGAATAGAGTGTCAGACTCCTTTGTTAAAGAGTGCAGGACTTCCATGTTACACGTGGACATAGACTTCCCGCGCTTGGTAATATTTTCTCAATAGATAGAAGTAGAATAGGTGAAGGAGAGAGAAAGGGAGGCCAAGAGGTCTAGGATTGGAGGTCTAGATTCCTCCCAGAAGAGGTCGACTGGTGGATATCGATCACGTTACCAGCATAAATCATCAGCCCCAGCACCTTCGACAACTAATGTTCCATGTAAGACCAGAGTAAGGGACATACCCATTGTGTCTGAGCGTGGAAAGCACCATTTGGGAGTATGCATGGCTGGCTTGGATGTTTGTTTTTGGTGTGGAAAGGTAGGCCATAAGCACCAAGATTGCACAGCGGCTAAGCGAGGCGAGATTAAATTCTCAGCCACCTCTTCAATAGCTCCGATAGCCCGCCTATTTCAGCTAGCTGCATCCTCTAATCAGGAGGTAGACATCATCAAAATCGTTCCTATACTATAGCAACTCATTAGGATAAGGGCAAGGCGCCGGTAGTGGCCCTAGGTATTTTGTGAATCTTGTGTGCCCTTTATATGTTGCCAACCTCTATATTGACCAAGAAGCTCTGTTGTGAATGTGGGAAGAGATTGTCAATGTGTAATGTGAGTAGCTGTTAGTGTAAGGCTTGCGGTGAAGGTTAAAAGTGAAAGACGAGTTAAGAATTAGTAGTTTAGCCGGTCATGAGGAAGGATTTGGGAACCCTAGAATGATGACTTTAAGCTAATAGGGAGATAGTGAGTATTTGAAGTAAGTCAGACCTTGAGAATGCTCATAAAGGGGTTTCAGCCTTAGCAGTTGTAGTATGTCGATCTCTTCAAAGTTCAGATAATGTCCCTTGTGGTTCAGTTGAAGTTAAAATGGTGTCCATTACTATGTGCAAATTCTCGAGGTCTAGAGGTAACCGCTTCAGACAGTGATGCAAGTCATGCTCTATGAGTCCTTTATTCTTAGTTTCAAGTCAAGAATAAGTTATATGTGTTAATTCATGTTTTCCGGAGTAGTCAGATCTAACTAAGTCTATAGAAGTTGCTTAATATTTCAGTAGAACCAGGCTATCTCATGTATCTGCTCAGTTTTAGATGTCAGGAAGTACTGGTGCTCATGAAAGCCTTACCCTCAGTTAGGATATATATTGTGAATGCTAGCTTAATATCAGGAAGCAATTTTTGAACGAACGTTTAGTCCACAGTAGTTCGGTGCCAGATAAGGGAGGGGGAGAATCCTTTTCAATGTCCTATCTAGTTCTATGTCTTTCGATGTCCTTTCTACCATGGTATGCATGTTCAATGTGAATATTCAGTGTCGGAGTATATGGTTGGTCCGAAGTCAGATACTCTGTTGGTGTTAGCTGGAATTGGTTGATTTTGGGATTTAGTTCCGTCCCTATCTTTTTAGTATATTCAGCCAACATTTGAGGATGAATATTCCCAAGGGAGAGATATTGTAACACCCCAAAAAGTTCCAAAGATTTCAAACCGGAGTGTGAATATGAGCCTAGTAAAAAATTTTAGCAGTGCCTCAAAACGACTCATACAATGGGTCGTTGGTCTCTCTAACAGGTTGTTGTATGTGGACGTGGGTTGGATCTTATAGTTCCTGGTGGTAGCAACGGATGGAGAAAATAGGTTCTTGGAAGTTGTAACGGTCCGTTATATCGATCGTTGGAAGAAAGGTGAAGGAGGGACCAGTGGTGGAAACAGAAGGAATAATGAGTCATTGGTTCTAGCAACAACTCATCGTGTCAATCGTTGTTGGGCCACTAGTCAAGAACCAGTGCAACCAACGAAAGGTTTTGATGGGTTGTTTGAGGTAACAACGACCAGACCTGTCGGTCATTGTTTGGAGAAGCTGAAAGTTCGAGGAGTTCTAGTGCATATAATGGATGGAGACGATAGGTCGTTATATGAGACAACGACTCATCCTAAGGGTCGGTTGTTCCAGTTCGAAAAATTTTCAGGTTTTTCCCAGGAATAGTTTGTTAAAATTCCATGCTTCCAACTTTGAAGTGACATCGTTTTGAGTATTATTTGGAACGTTTTTAAGGGTTTTCTAAGCCTAATCTCTTACTCCCTCAAGATATTCTCTCAAACTCTTCTTCCTACACTCTTGCAAAATTGAAGGATTCTTCAAGAGATTTCTTCAAGGGCTTCTAGGTGTGATTCCGAGTGGGAATTTTCTTCTACTAGGTATGCGGGTTTTTCAATAAGGATATTCTTCCATCCTTGTGCCCCAAAATGTCTTATTAAAAACCCGATATCAATCAATCTAGAAAAGCATTACCTAGGATTTGTGTGATGGGTAAGTTCTTCTATATGTTTCTTGAATGCGAAAATCTACTGCGATTATGAATTAATTTTGGATGTAAATTAATAGGTTATATTGAATTGTGGATTAGATGATGGAAGTGCATGAACGTGAAATGTTCTTCATAAATTGGCTTGGGCATTGAATGGGACTTTGTTATTGCTCACTTAATTATCGTAGTAGTTCATGACCATGATTAAATTATGTGAATATTGTATGACTACCCCTAATGACCTGATTAAGCCATTAATAGCTATGTTGAGATGAGTTGGAGTTCATGGGCTTGAACAATTGAAAGTAAATCATGTATTATCACTATGTTTGCGATGGAATTGACTCGGTATGAGGTGAATCGATGATAAAGGCCTAATTATTGCATCTCTCTCATGAATTGGAGTAAATTATGAAATGGGTCTCATGAAATGAATGTGTGTGCTCCTCCCATGATCTATGTTGTAAATGGTGAAGTATGAGTTGAAATGGGTTGTTCGTAAATCTAAATAAATGAAGCCATGTATCTTTGATAAAGTATGAAATTGGACCCATAAACCATGCATGACCTGTGCTACATGATGAATGAGATGAACTTGGAATTTCTTGATATTGTGAAAGTATAATGCATAACGTGAACCTATAGAATGCTCGTTACTGTAAGTTGCCTGAAGAAATTGTTGATTTGACTTTATGACGAGTAGAATTATGATGATAAAGTATGAGTATGATATTGCAACTGTTGGACTTGTTGTTAGTAGAAAGTAGCCCTATCCTATTGAAAAGAATGTTGTGTGATGAAAATCAGTTAATGTCCTTGTCTTTGATTACTTGTTGAAATTTATATTAGCATTAGTCAGTTGGGGATTCTCATTAGCAAGGAATGCTTCCCTAAACAGTCGGGACTCTCATTAGCAAGAATGTTTCCCTAGTTAGTCGGGACTCTCATTTGTTAAGAATGTTTCCCTAGCCAGTCGAGACTGTCATTAGAGGAGAATATTTTCCCTAGTCAGTCGGAACCCTTATTAGTTGATTCCTTGATCAGTCAGTGATTCCTTAGCTCAGTTGGAACTCCCCACAGTAGAGGATGACTCCCTTAATAATGTTATTAGCATAAATCAATCCTGAATGGTCCAGACTTCAAGTTTATGATAGACTTAAAGTAGTGGAAATCAGTCTCAGTTGTCAATAGTGATCCAGTTCAGGGTGTGATACCAAATTCAGATTTCGAAATTTATTAAATATTCAGAACGTGACCCTTACAAAAGAGTTCAATGATGTTGCATAAAATGAGATCCAAGGGGAAAGTTTCATGTATATATATGTGTGTGTGAATCATAAGAGGGTAGTGGCATTGTTGAATCAGTTATGTTGATGTATTTGATTAATTCCTTATCGTATATTTGTCATTTAATTATTTATGTTATCCCGCATGCTCAGTACATTTCAAGTACTGACCACACGCCTTCTAGTGCTATATCATTTTATGATATTGATTTAGGTCATCAGGATCAGCCTCGTGGTTAGATACACTCTGCCCTCTCTCAGCTTCTAGTGGTGAGTCCTCATCTTCCAAGGACGTGATTTATGTTCATATTTTCTTATGTTTCAGCTTTTAGATTTTAGGAGTTAGCTGGGGGCTTTTCCCAACAAATCATCAGTTTTAGTAGAAGGCTTTCAGACTTGTTTAGACAGATTCAGCGTTTTGTCTAAGTATTATTGAAGTGCTCTTACGGTTTCTATTAGATTCTTGTTATTAGATTCCATTTATTCATGTTGTTGGCTGTTTCTAATGTTAAGGGTTTTGCTATGATTATGCCATGAGTCAACTTGGAGCCTTTCGGGGTTCCTTGTCTCGTTTTACAGCTAGGGTGAGAACTCGGGTTGTGACATAAACTAAGTACCTCGATTTAAGATAATAGACAAGGGCACTCCATGTAATCACACCAACTCCCAGATATATAGTTTGGCATAATCATCTGCTAAATCTGTGGTTTTGACCGGTAGGAAGTGCGCAACCTTAGTCAACCTGTCTACCACCACCCAAATAGAAACTTAGTGTCGGCGAGTACGAGGTAGGACTGTAATGAAATCCATATTAATCTCTTACAACTTCCATGTGGGAATGTTGATATCCTGAAGTACGCTTCCCGGCCTTTGATGCTTAACTTTCACTTGCTGAAAGTTCGGGCACTTGGCTATGAATTCTGCAATATCTTTCTTCATGCCATTCCAACAATATATTTCCTACAGGTCATGATACATCTTGGTGGCACCCGGAATGGTAGAATACATGGATCCATGTGCCTCATACAATATCCAGTCCCTAAAATCATCTATGTCCGAAACACACAGGCGACCCTGGTACCGCAGTACACCATCTCCCCCTTGGGAGATGAACTCCACCTTTTAACTTCGAACAGCCTCCTTCATCTTTACTAACATCGGATCCTCATCTTGTCTGGCTTTCACATCCGTCACCAAGGACGATTCTAATCTATTTCGCACAATAACGTCGTCATCAGTAGAATCGGCCAATCTAACTCCCAACCTTTCAAGTCGATTGACATCTTTCACCAACTCCCCCTTTCCCATCCACTTGGGACACACTCTCCATAGAGAGCCTGCTAAGTGCATTCACTACTACATTAGCCTTACCCGAGTGGTAAAGGACACTCATGTCGTAATCGTTTATAGCTCCAACCACCTCCTTTGCCAAAGATTGAGATCTTTCTGTGTGAACATATATTTCAAGCTCTTGTGATCCATGAACACATCCATGTGGACCCCATACAAGTAATGCTGCCATATCTTCAAGGAAAATACCATCGTGGCCAACTCAAGATCACGGGTCAGGTAATTCTTTTCATGAATTTTCAACTGTCTTGAGGCATATGCTATCACTTTCCCATGTTGTATCAACACACACCCAAGTCCATCAGTACCCTCGGGTAGGGTCAACACCGGTGCTCAAGTAAGTCGAGTCTTCAACTCTTGGAAGCTTTTCTCACAAGCCTCCGACTATTGAAACTTCACCTTCTTCTGAGTCAACTTGGTCAAAGGTGCTGCAATAGATGAATATCCCTCAACAAATCTCCGATAGTAACCCGCTAAGCCTTAAAAGCTCCTGATATCTTATAGGTTCACAGGTCTGGACAAATTCTTTACCGCCTTGATTTTCTGAGAATCTACCTTTATGCCCTCACTCAATACCCACATGTTCCAAAAATGTAACCGAGTGCAACAAAAATTCGCACATACTGAACTTTGCATACAACTGACGATCATTGAGAGTTTGCACCACTATTCTCATGTGAGCGAAATGCTCCTCCAAGCTGCTCCTCATTCGACACCCTGAGTTGGTGATACCTGGATTTGAGATCAATTTTGGAGAAACACTTGGAACCTTGAAGTTTGCCAAATAAATCACCGATCTTTGGTAAAGGATACCATTTCTTAACGATGACCTTGCTTAACTACCGATAGTCAATACACATGCGAAGGGAATTGTCCTTCTTTCAAATAAATAATACCAGTGCACCCTAAGGAGACTTACTCGGCCTAATAGATCCCTTATATAACAGGTCCTTCAACTGATCCTTCAACTCTTTTAGCTCGGTTAAAGCCATTCTGTAGGGTGGAATTGATATAGGCTGCCTGTCGAGAAGAATATCTATACCGAAATCAATATCCCGCTTAGGAGGGACATTTGGAAAATCATCAGGAAAGACCTCTGGATACTCACGTACTACTGGTACGGACTGGATGGTCGGGATCTCGGACTCCACATCCTTAACCCTAACTAGATGGTACATGCAACACTTAAAAATCATCTTCCTAGCCTTAAGGTAGGAAATGAATCGACCTACAAGCATGGTTGAACTACCCTTCCATTCTAAGACTGGCTAACCCAGAAATCTGAACTCTACTGCCCTGGTTCTACAATTAACTGAAGCATAGCATGCAAATAGCGAATCCATGCTGAGAATAACATCGAAATCAGTCATGGATAACTCTATCAAGTCTGTTGAGGTGACCTTATGAAGGACTGAGACTGCATAACCTCTATACACCCGTCTAGCTATAACTACGTAACCTACTAGAGTAGAAACTGAGAAGGGCTCTGACAAGTCATCGGGACTCACTCCAAAGCTACTGGCCACATATGGTGTCACAAAAGATAGGGTAGCCCCCAGATCTAGCAAAGAATAAACATCAATATGAAAGAGTCTTAACATACTAGTAACCACATCTGAGGAGACCTCCTACTCCTGACGTGAAGTTAAAGCATAGAACCTATTCTGGAGCTCACTGCTAGCTATGCTAGTAGATGACCCCTGAAGAGCCAAGCTGCTGAACTAGAAACTAGGCCTCGGCCCCCACCCTAATCTTGTCTCGCAATTGGACAATCTCTGAGCATACATCCGGGTTGTGCACAACCAAAACAAGCTCCTGAACCTGCCCAACACTAGTCTATATGCCCTCTCCCACACCTATAACAAGCTGGGATACTAGAATCTGTGATTTTGCTTCTCTGCCCCCTCGATCCTGACACTCGCCCTCTCTAATCATGTCTGGACTTGAATGGCAGACTCACTACTGAAGATGCTGGGGCTGACGATCTCTTGTGTGTCTACTTTCGGTGTCCACCACTGGACCTTTGCTGAGAGAATCTGTGATCCGCTATCCTTACCCTCTTGGCCTCCCTCTCCCTCGAATGTGCCACCTCCATATACTGGACGTACAACACCATGCGAGGAAAGTCCATATCCTGGTAAAGCATAGCAATCCGGCACTCCTTGTCCAAATACCCTGCTATACCCTGCACAAACCTGCTCACCTGCGTCCTCTGGTTAACCACTAACTCTGAGGCATACTTCAACAGGTGAATGAACTCAAGAGAATACTCTAGCACTGTCATCCTCCCCTGCTTCATGTTTACAAACTCCACTGGCTTCAGCTACCTCATCTCCCGAGGGAAGAACCGATCTAAGAATGCAAGCTGCAACTCCTCTCATGTGGTCGGACCTGCTCCTGCGACCTTTCTGTCCTTCCATTGGCGAAACCATATATGCGCAACCCCCTTCAACTGGTAAGAGGCTAGCTCTGCACACTCAACACTACTCACCCCCATGACTTAGGTGATCTTCAAAATCTCATCAATGAAATCATGCGGGTCCTCATCTACCTTAGACACCAAAAACTCCGGCGGGTTCATCCTAAAAAAATATATGACTCGAGCCACCATTGCATTGCCATTTTTCGTAATATGCACAATGGCATGCTAATTGACCTGAGTGGGCAGGGCCTGCGCAAGCATCTGAATAGCGGCCCAGAACTCAACATGAGCGGCTAGCTCCGGTGCCTGAGGCTCCTGAACTAGTGGGGCTGGCTGCTGCCCATAACCATTTCTATCCTTGTGGCCTTCACCACCTCCATTCTTTCTTCAATTCATTCTTCTAGGAGCCATATTTCTATAATCTCGAATAGCATGAATTAGAAGGATAAAAATACCTTTCCTTGTACGACATAAATTAGGAAAGAACGGAACATTTCCTAAATGTCTAGTAGCCTCTTTGTCGTAAGTGTGACGCACTTCACACCCATTAAAAAGACTCTACTTAACGTGGCTGTTAGACTCCCTTGGACACATCAAACCTATGGCTTTGATACTAAGTTTTTTATGACCCGAACGGAGGCCCGGATTGTAAACATAGAAAGGGACCCCGAGAGACCCCAAGTCGACCCATGGAATAAGAATACAACTAACTCATTTAACATACTAAACAAGTCATGAATATAATCTTAGTAGAAGTCTAATTCAACATCATGATAACGCTCAAACCACACTTCCAACTGAAGTATAAGGCGGACATTGTCAATAAAGAACTCAACTTAGAGGTTGGGGTCGATCCCATAGGGAATATGAAAGATCTAGATTACAGCCGGTAGATGAACTTGTATGGTAATTACTTCACAGTGGGGGTATTCTAATAAAAATCAATAATAGAAATAAACAGCAGTCAAGATTATATTTGTGAATCAATAATTAAAGGATAATTAGGGTTTGTGTTCCCCATGGGTTCATAACAGCTTTGGGTATAAACTTTGTGATTTGTACCAATACTTACTTACAGTTCTGATAACTTAGGTTCATTCAAACGATCGACCAATCCTATTAAATGACTATCCTCAATTATTCGACCAAGTCTCATGAATTTTGCAAACTAACCGTTCTCACTAAGTTCCAGATAACTACCCTGCGACCACAACTCAAGTTAATACAATGATCATCAAGGTCAAGGCTCTATTGTAATTCTCTTTTCCTAATCTCTAGCTCTTTGACAAAAGCAAGTAGAGAATTCAAGGACTTCCTAACGTTGCACACCGCTAAGAATCATTAAAGATGAAGTGACTACAATATAAGTAATTAGTATTGGTTTTAGACACACTTTGTGCAACCCTAACTTGTTAGTCCGCCATGGTTCCCACAATCCTAGCTATGGAGGTTTAAGCCTCTCATAGTTGCGAGGTTGTGAATTGTATTCATGATTGAAAACATACAATACTTACAAAGATTATTGAGAAAAACAATTCCTTCAATTAATCCACAAAATCTTGAATAACAAGTAGCAAGAACAATATGGATTCAAGAAAAGGTTGATCACAAGGTTGAACAAACTCAATTCTCTTTTTCAATGATGTCAAATTGCTTACTACAAGGTTTTCCTACCAAAATTAAGTCTATTCATCGTCCTCTATGAAAAGTAAAACATAAAAAGCATTTATAGAGACACAAGGATCCTTTTTCTAAACTAACAGGACTTCTTTCCATATCTATAGCCGACCTCATAACGGGTCCACCTATGACTCGTAAGGGCTTCTCATAGACCGTGGGATCGACTCGTGGCTTGGAGTGTTGGCTGAATTTTGGCTAAGTATTAGGCCAAGGTACGAATGGTACGAACATCTTATGACTCGTACATTGCACCCGTGGCTTGATCCTGATACTTTGAACTTTGTCTGAACCTCACCACGACCGGTATGGTATGACTGGTACCTTCATCTCACGGATCATAGGGTACTCTCGTACTGAGAATCAGCCTCCTATGCAATTCTTCTAGATTTCATCACGACTGGCTTATCACGACCTATACCCTCATTGTACGATCCGTGACAAGTCTCATGGGATCAGTCTTCCAGTTTAAACTTTCATCTTCTTATCAAGGCCCTTAGTACGACTCGTAGGTCCATCCTATGAATCGAACTGTGGACTACACTTTTTGCCCTTTTTTGCACACCTTTTGCTTCCTTTTGCAATTTATTGTTCCAACACCCATTTATCCTGAAATCAAAGGAAAAGTGCCTCATATCCACATAAATACACCTAAGTCCATGCTATTTTCTTAGTTTTGAGCATCAATAGTGCTATAAATCCACAACACATCAACACCCTCAACTTAAGACTTTTGCATGTCCTCAGGCAAAGAAAAAGAAAAACTAAACACGACGCTCAACTAGAAAATAAACTTAAGATACTCCAGCCAAACTCAAACAAATTTATGCACTCTATATACAAACTCTATTGACCCTTCCTCTTGAAACATCATCAGCTAATGTATTGCAGCAACATCAAAACATCATATTCAGAGATCAAGATATGTCATCTAGCTATCAACAAGCAATAAAGTCATCACCTATGTTTTTCACATAGACCAATGGTAAAAGAAAACATAATCCATGTACCCTCACAAAAAAAAAAAGATGTCCCCACTCTAGTATGAAGTATCAAATTAAACATGGGACTAAGAAAATGAAGCACTCACTCTCTCAAAGAATTGCAAGTATTATGCATCAGATACCATAGGCTTGCCCTTATTTTCTCTGCTTTGGTTTGTTAGATGGTCAAATTAAGATCACTATAGGACTTGATATGGCTTGTAATGTAGTCTTAGGGCTGGGCATGATAAAGATGAAAGATTTTATGAGTGACTATCCCTTCCTTGGCCTACATCCATTGGCTACACCATTCTCCTATTTCACTCTTTATTCTTTTTATCTTCTTTTCTTCCCTTTTTCCCATTTTACGAATATTTGCACGGATATGGTGATTTTTCACATTTTTCAACAATTTAAAGCTCTTTTGAATTTTTTTATTTTAATATTCTCAAACTGTCAGCTTTTTACTTTTTCACCTCATCAAACCTTATTTTTCACCTTTCTTTTCTTTTCTTTTCTTTTTCTTTCTTTTATTTTCTTTTCTCCCGCTCCCACCATTTATGAACCCCATACTCTAGCCACCCTCAACTTAAGCATTTTGCTTATGTTGTGGTTCACAATATCAAAGGAAGGGCCAGGGCCAAACAGATTCATTATAAACAAATGGGTACGGTTAATAGGTAAATCAAAGAAATATGGTCTATTAAGGCTCAAACTTGGGATCAAGGGATTCATGACACTTTGGTAGGGTAATATAGGCTAAAAGTGAGCTAAAACAGAAATGTCCTATGATCATCTCCTAACCAACTATCCTTAACCTATGTAGAGCCAACCAAGCAAGTTCTGGATCTTCAACAACATACCGCAACAAATACTAAGACCTCACCCATATGGTACATGAACTATTTTTACTTTACCTGTCTAGTTCATACATAGTTTAACAAGACTAGCACTATTAATAGCTAAATGACATAAAACGATCGAAAGAAATCATGCGTTGTTGTCAGAAATACATAGAAAATTTTTTTTAAGCAGTCTTAATTTTTTCAAAAACATCAAAACTAGTGCATATTCATTGGCTGAGTATTCCTAAGTTACTTTCTAATCAAACAAAAATCACAATTAAAAACAAAAATCCTAACACATGTCAGTTCTACTAGATAACATGCTTGAGGAAAAAGAAACACGGCAAAAAAAACCCTCAGATGAACAAATATATCCAAAAAAATTCAAGTACACCCTTTTTTTATTTAAATTGAGCTTCATCCACGAAGCACAAAATATAAGGATGTAGGGAGAAGGATATACCTGTGGCTACTCAGACTTCACCTCTATCATCTTGCGAAGGTGCTAACTCCGCGGTAGTTGTGGCGCTAGCGGTGGCCGGTGCACTCAATAGTGTAACAATGGGGGTAGTGGTTCCCCCCTGAGTGGATGTAGCCGTTTGAACGGCCTCTATAGTAACTGGGGATGAATCTGGCTCACCCCAAGGGTTATGGCCACTAGAAAGCTCGAGCTGAGTTTTTGTGGGGCTTCCCACTCCTCTAACTCTTTTATGCAGCTCGTAATATGCTCCTTATGAGCCCGCATACTCTCCTCTCTAGCCCGCTTGAGCTCTTTCTTCTCCTTCTTTCTCTTTTTTCTTAAACTCTCTTCACCAGCACCTTCAGCAGCTCTCTTCTTGCCTTTGTCACCAGCTGCAGTTGGCCCCCAATATGCTGCCAAATCAATATCCTCCTCAAGCTCTGCATCTAGGTCCAAAAGAGTGGGGGTTTCTATAATAGTTGGTTGCCGTAAAGACAACTCAACCACTTGACTCCAAAGAGCCCTCAACTCAGCACGGAGACTATCGGTGTCTGACTGCTCTGCCATCCTCATGTTAAATCTGCTCTCAAAACTATCCAGGTGGGCATGAAGATCCTGAGCTGCTGCATCTATCTCAGATTTGACCAATGGATTTACATTCTCCATCATTACCTGAATTTAGCGCTCGACCATGGTCAATCTCTTTGCTAGCTTCTAGAGGAAATCCTGCGATACAAAGATGTACCCTGTTAGAGTCTAAGTCTGTACAGTGGGCAATGTTGTAGCTGAGGTGCTAGGAGCTGACTCTAAATGACTGGCATATATAGCCGGTGTCTCGCTCTGCTCCTGAGTACTAGGGACATTCCCCTGTACGTCCCCTAATGGCTGAGTTGCTGGGATAGCTGTAGGCATCCTGGATCTGCTTACCGAGTTTATCTCATCCTGGATAAGGCCTATGTCTGCAATTCTTTGGCCTCCAATCAATCTCTCATCACCCTGATGAACTGTCAACTCCCTGCACAAACTGTATACAAGGCTCGGGAATGGGATAGTAGTGCTTACTTCCACTTCCCGATCTCGTATCTCTGTAGTTATGATCCTCGGGATGTTAAGAGGGTAGCAAGACATGAGGCATGCCACCAACGCTGCTCTATCAGCACTTAGTGTGTTGTCATTGACTGTGGGTGCTAATCGATGTCTCACCAGTGTACAACAGGCCTTTGCTATGAAGTTCAATGAGTTCTTTTTCACCTTCTTAACACATGTAACCCACTCAGCCTCGTCTTTTTTCTCAGCGATCACCTCTGCTATCCATTGCAGCTGCCTCTGTCGCTCACCCCTGCTCAAACTCTTGATCTGCTTCATTTCCTCCACCCTGTAATCATACTCTGGTGTTATCCTTATTGGTCTGAACTGAAGTCTATACAACATTCGTGCAATAGTCCGATCGGATACATCTACTACTCACCCTCAGACTAGAACACTCTCCAAACATGGTTGATCCTTTATCTTTTGCCCCTCTTTTGCTTTCTCCTCCATTGTGTCCAGGTAGTTGACGTAGAACTCCCTAACGATCACTTCTATGTATTGTGTAGGGGTCTTGGCCATCCATTCTAACCCATAGAAGCTAAAAATATGCTTCATCTCCTCAACTTCGTTCAAAGAAATAGTGAGGATCCGCGGTTCTTCTTGGATTCTTATTTTTGGTTTGTTCTTGGAAGTGAGAGCTATGCCTTGTTCATATATCTCTTTAGCATCCGGCACTCTCCACTACGTTGTTCTATTTTCTCTGGCAGGGGTCTCCTCCTCCTCTACTTCATCACTGCTTTCCTCATCATTCTGAGTCCCTTCTGACCTTTCCTCAGTGTTGGAGTCATTTTCCAGCCTTTGGTGGTCCTCTCTAGCTCCCTCTTCAGACTAGGGATCTTGAGCGGATGTGGCAGTGGTTGCTTCGTCTTGGGCCTTTGCTCTTGCCATAGTGGTTCTGGTTCCATCGGTGTCTGAGGTGTCTACTTGATAATCCTCAAGTGAACCACTAGGTGAATCTCCAACTTTATCAAACTCTGAGTTAGTTGTTTCATCAATCAATCTCCTGCGAGCTTATGTTTTTTCTGCCCTACATTTGTATGTCATTATACCTGGTGAGAAAGAGGTTAGCATTCCATTATTGAAAAAGAAAAATTCAGATAGAAGAAGTTTAGTATCTCATCACAGGTCCTCACTACGAGTCGTACTTCGAAGGTACGACTCGTGAGAAGCCTTGATGATGCCCCACGACTCGCAGGTACGACTAATACCATGAAGGTACGAGCCATACCTAGAGTCATCTGATGAAGTCCCATTTTTATTGAATTTCTGTTTTTCACCACGACCCGTAGGTCGATTCCACGAGTCATAGGGTGGGCTTCTAAGATCGATTTTTCAAGATAAGTGGTACGAGCACTTAGTACGATTCGTGGTGTCAACCTACGACCCATACTGTGTTGCGTACCCTTTTTCAGACAAGTTTTACGATTCTTTTACTCAGTGTGCAAGTGATTGTTTTGCACCATTTTGGGTACTCAGATTTCCCCCAGGTCTAGCATATAGTAAACTACCTTTTTACACTACTCAATCCTCCCCTACCCGTGAATCCCTTTAGGTGTTCAAGGGAAAAAATTCAGTACATTGCATGTGGGTTTCCAGTTGAGTTGATGTTTTCGAACATACCCATTGATTTTCAAGCATACCCAGTGATTCTTATGGGTTTTAGATTCCCTTAAGTTCACTGTCAAACATTTAGATCTTGCAATGTAAATCACATTGTCGATTCATAGACTAGAAATCAACTTTTAGAGATTTGCACACTTAGTTGAAGCAAGAATTTTTTTCTTACTTTCTTGATGATGGGGAGCTACGAGTGTTGGGAAGAGGATTCGAAAGTTGTGGGTTGTGGGTTGTGAGATGTTCGCGTGGAAGAATTGTGAATTTTGAAGTTTAAGTAGGTAAGGGCAAATT
Organism: Datura wrightii; assembly: GCA_035772735.1. Taxonomy (NCBI): domain Eukaryota; kingdom Viridiplantae; phylum Streptophyta; class Magnoliopsida; order Solanales; family Solanaceae; genus Datura; species Datura wrightii. The sequence continues at coordinate 1,589,852 of JASDFA010000014.1, read as the reverse complement.
TAAAAATCTAGGCCAAATCGGGTAATTTTGACCCATCACAACTCATACCACGAGTTGTAGGAGCAACCTACAGCTCGTTGATCTTGGGCAGAATTATATGCCCAAGTGATGCTCAAATGCTTTATTTCGTCTTGTTTATCTATTGTTATATGTGCATTCTCATGTGATTTGTAGTTAAAATGTGAATTTATACTAACCAACATGATTAGTGTTGTTTTGCAGGTAAAATGTAATTTTGGGAAGCTAAGATACATGTTGGTAAAAATCGGGAATGGACTTGGAAGCAACGAGTGGAAGAGGTCAAGGAAGAGCAGCAAAAATAAGGGCTCCGCGATGGAGCCGTGTCAAATTGCCATCGCGGAGGCATTCTGCCTCGAGTGATTTATTTTTGCCAATTCCGGTGAAGGTTCACGATTACGCCGTGAAACGTTGTCCTGGATCCGCATTGCAAGCTGTGGCATGCCAAGGAGAAATTGTTGAGGAACCTGATTCCAGAGAGGGTCCGCGTTTGCCCCGTGGCACGGATGGAGTGCTCCGCGATACACTCCATGCCACGTTGCTTGTTATTCCAGGAAAAATTCTCACTAGTATAAATAGCACAGTTAGCTTTATTTTTAAACTTTCTGACTTGGTTGAGCAAGAACGTGGGTTATAGGCAGTTGAGGGGACAAAAATTCTAGGGTTCTTCTCTATCTCTTTCTCTTTTATCTCAATTGTTTGTATGAATTACACTTATTTTATGATGTTTAATCCACAAATGAGTGGCTAAATTCACTTCTTGCTGAGGTTAAGAACAATTGTAGTGGAACGTAATTTTAGATCAATTTAGTTTTCATTTTTTCTTCAATGGTTGTTCTATCAATTCTTGTTCTTACTGCATTAGTGTTTGGCCAATGTTAATGTATATCTAAAAAATCCAATTTTGACTTTGAAAAGAAAAGAAATTGGGAAGTTGTGAATTGGTAGGATATGATCTCTTCTTAGTTTGGGAAAATTGAGAATTGATTTACATTCAGAATAGAAATATATCTGAAAGTCTTATTAGTCAATTAAGGAATCAGTTTTGTATGGCTAGAACATGAAATTCCTTTATCACAGAAATGTAGGTTTAAGGTTCATGATTCTTAAGTTGGGTAGGATATGAAAGTTTCAATCCATAGGCAATAATTCTTGACTAGCAACCGAAGGAAAGATTAACTAAATTGTATCGATAAATTACTTCCCTGCATGTTCGTTTTAACCTCAGCATGCTCATTTCTATTGTTCAGACTCACTTTAGAATTCTATCTTAGATTCGTAGAAATTAGGAAACTCAAACTCTCCAAATATTGTTTAATTGGTTGTCTGCATTCTTAAAGTTATAGTTCATTAACACTTAGGTTACTTATTACCTTAGTTCAGTCCCTGTGGGATCGATACTTGGCTTACTTAAGCCATTTTATTACTTGTTCAACCATGTGCACTTGCGTGTAGTAGTCACAGAAACACCGAACACTCGTCCCCTGACCCGTAATGATTTTAATGAACGAGAACTTACCGGTGACCTACGAGTGCATCCTACTACTTGTACCGTTAAGGTACTAATCGTAGGATGAGTTGTAGGTCGGACTTTGCTTTGAAATTTCTTTGATTTTGCACCACCACTACTGCCGTGACTCGTAGGATCTCACCACCAGTCATACTGAGATCCTGTAGCAGCAGATTTTTCAGCCAACTATTTTTGTTTCCCCGCACACTGAGCACACGTTAGTTGACTAACTTGGGTTGCCTCCCAAGAAGTGCTTGATTTAACATTGCGGCACGACGCAGGTGGTCTAGTTACTCAGATTTCACCAAACCACCACTTGGATTGCCTCCCAAGAAGTGTCTGATTTAACATCGCGGCACGATGCAAGTCTCTTGAGTACTCAGAATTCTTCAAGTGACTTATACTCCTCCTCAAGTGTTGAGATCGCACTAAATTCCTTTGGTTGCTTCATGGTCTGACAAATGTTGAAAGTGACCTCTTCTTTGTTTAGCTTGAACTTTAATAGGCCATCTTCCACATATACTAGAGTTCTCCCAGTAGCAAGGAATGGTCTCCCCAGAATGATGGGGACCTCATAATCGACCTTGAAATCCAAGATCACGAAGTTCGCTGGGAAAATGAACTTATCAACCTTGAAGAGCACATCAACTACGATGACCACTGGTCTCTTTACTGTTCTATCAGCCATCAATAGCTGCATGTCGGTTGGTGTGGGGGATCCCAATCCTAGCTTCTTGAAGACCGCCAAGGGAATTAGATTAATTCTAGCTCCCAAATCACAGAGTGCCCTTGTGAATTTGACATTACCAATGGTGCAAGGTATCGTGAAGGCACCTGGGTCTTCCTTTTTCTCGGCTAAGACCCTTGTAGCTATGGCATTGTAGTGATGGACATTGTCGATCGGCTCATAGTTTACAAATCTTTTCTTCGTCACCAGGTCCTTCATGAATTTTGCATATCCTGGCATCTGCTCTAGAGCTTTGACCAATGGTACATTCACAGAAAGTTGTTTGAGCATTGAAAGAAATTTTTGGAACTTACCATTGTCCGCCTTTTTCTTCATCCTTTGTGGGAATGCTGGTGGTGGTATTGGGATGGCCTTTTGCACTAGAGTTGCCCCTTGATCAATGTAGCATTCCTTCTCACCCCTAGGGGCCTCTTGCAACTCATCATGTTGTGTCTCATCACCAATCTCTTCTTCCTCAATCACGCTCTATTTCTTCCTTTCAACTTAAATAGGGAACGAGGGGGCGGGGAGGGGGGCAACTGTGGTTTTACCACTCCTAGTCATCACTGCCATGCAATGAGCATCATTCCTTAGATTCTGGACAGTGTTGCTAGGAGGTGTTCCCTTTTGCCTAGGGTTCATTGATGCCGACAGTTGCACAAGTTGGTGTTCTATCTGCTTGATGGAGGTGGCATGAGATTCCACTTTATAACCCATGCTAGATAAGTCACTTCGAATTTCTTTTAACTGATCATCAGTGGACCTCACCTTTTTCAGCATTTCAACCATCATACTCTCCAGCTTTGATTGTCCGACCTCCCCTTCTCATGCGTTGTGAGGCATATAGACTCCAGCCCAATCATTGCGATATCTGTCATTTCTTCTCCATTCTCCCTCTCGCTCATGACCATCGCTCCTCTCTCTGAACCCGTTTCTGTTTTAGTTGTCTATGTATTGGTTCTGACCTTGATTTCCATAACCTTGGTGCTGTCCAGACGCTTGGGCGTTGGCTCAGAAACTCGCCACTTGGCTATCTAGGAAGTTTTCCTCCTCTTCAAAATTAGAGTGATCTGCTCCTTGCTCCCTTCCTTGAGTTCCAACTGCATTTACCTTTTTGGCTCCTGCTCCCATGATATGCTTTGTCAGCAAATCCAATGATGTGCGCATGTGAGCCAACTCATGATCGCGTTCATCCTCCTTCCTTTGTTGGTCTGCATTTAAACCAACAATATATGTACCTCCCACTACATCAGTCTCTTACGTATGCTAGGCCCTATTTGTCTTAGTCACCCTATCAAGGATAGTGGCTACTTCCTCCCAGGTGTGACTCATCAATGCCCCTCCAACCACCGTGTCTGTTACAACCTTGGTGCAATTATTAGGAGACTTGTAAAAAATTTCCAACAAACATTCATCTGGGATTTTATGAACCTCAACCAGGTTTCATGAAGTGCCTCAGTCTTAATTTGCCGGAAATTGTAAATCTCATCTTTTAACTGTTACATCCTTGATGGTGGAAAGAATCTCTCCAAGAAGGATTGTTTAAGCTCCCTCCAAATGGTTATGAAGTCATTGGGCAACTCTGATAACCACAAAGTAGCTTCCCCTGATAGAGAGAATGGGAAGAGTCAGAGTCGTATGGCATCCTAGCTTACTCCGGGAAACTTATATGCCAGCATATTCCTACAAAGTTCATCAAGTACAGGTTGGCGTCATTCGCTGCGTGGCCACTGAACACCCCCTTCATGTTTAGCAGTCGAATCATGGTGCTCATAATGTCAAATTTAGCACCAGCGGGCAGTGGTGGTGGTACAATTGCTCCAGTTGACCCAACTTCATCAATGTCTAGGTCCTCATCATCAAAGAACTGAGGGGAAAATCTCTGAGCTCAGTTGCCCCTCCCATGTCGACCATTGTTTACCACCTCATATCTGTCATCACCAGCCTGCTGAAGTGTAGCTAACCGAGCTAGCTCGGCTTGCCTAGCTTCTTCAGCTAAGCAGGCTTCTCTTTGCTCGGAGTTTTCCATTCTATGCAGTGCTCGTTTGATTTCGGGATTTAGTGGAACAAGGGGGTCTCCTCTACTCCGAGTGCTTGGCATTCACCGTAGGACAGCCTGTGGGTAATCAAAAATACAAAAATACCCATAATTAAGGAAATAATTACCAAAAAGTTAACTACAAGCAAATAACCTAGTCTTAGCCGTATTCCCTAGCAATGGCGCCACTTTTTGATAGCGCTCAAACCACATTTCCAACTGAAGTATGAAGCGGACATTGTCAATAAAGAACCCAATTTAGAGGTTGGGGTCAATCCCGCAGGGAATATGGAAGATCTAGATTATAGCCGGTAGATGAACTTGTATGGTAATTACTTCACAATCGAGGCATTCTAATAAAAATCAATAATAGAAATAAACAACAGCCTAACTTGTTAATCCGCCATGGTTACCACAACCCTAGCTATGGAGGTTTTAGCCTCTCATAGTTGAAAGGTTGTGAATTGTATTCATGATTAAAAACATAAAACAATACTTACAAAGATGATTGAGAAAAACAATTCCTTCAATTAATCCATGAAATCTTGAATAACAAGTAGCAAGAACAATATGAATTCAAGAAAAGGTTGATCACAAGGTTGAACCAACTCAATTCTCTCTTTCAATGATGTCAAATTGCTTAATACAATGTTTTCCTACTAAAACTTTGTCTATTCGTCGTCATCTATGAAAAATAAAACATAAAAAGTATTTATAGACACACAAAAATCCTTTTCCTAAACTAACAAGACTGCTTTCCATATCTGTAGCCGACCTCGTCACGGGTCCACCAATGACTCGTAGGGGCTTCTCATGGACCATGGCATCGACTCGTGGCTTGGTGTGTTCGCTGAATTTTGGCTAAGTATTGGGCCAAGGTACGATTCGTACCAATATCCTACGTCTCGTACATTGTAGCCGTGGCTTGATCCTGATACTTTGAACTTTGTTAGAACATCACCACGACTGGTATGGTATGACTCGTACCTTTATCTCACAGATCGTAGGGTACTCTCTTACTAAGATTTAGGCTCCTGTGCAATTCTTCTAGATTCCATCACGACTGGCTTACCATGACTCATACCCTCATGGTACGATCCATGAAAAGTCTCATGGGATTATTCTTACAGTTTTAACTTTCAGCTTCTTGTCAAGGCCCTCAATATGATTCGTAGGTCCATCCTACGGATTGTACTACGGACTGCACTTTTTGCCCTTTTTTTGCACAGTTTTAGCTTTCTTTTGCAATTTATTTTCCCAGCATTCATTTATCCTGAAATCAAAGGAAAAGTGCCTCATGCCCATATCAATACATCAGAATAACATCCGAAGCTGCACATACATAAGTCTGAAAACCTCTAATTTGGACGAGTTGATGGGACAAGACCCCAACTAACTCAACAATACTGAACCTAAAAATTCATAAATGAAAATGATAGTCTAGTCCTCGAAGGATGAGCACTCACCAATCCGAGTAGATACTAACTTCAAAAAGCTGTCAAAATAGGGGGCTGAAGCTGGGAGTCGGGTCCTGTATCATGAAATGATACAACATAGAAAGTATGCGGTCAATACATGAAATGTACCGAGTATGTAAGGTAAGTTAAACCGCTCAAGTAAAGTAAATCATTTAAAACATTTCATAACATATCATAAGCTTTCAAGCATAAGTAGATGGGTTACATGCATTCATTCTGAAATTGCAATCTTATCACAACATGTCCATACATAGCTTTATAACATCATGGATGACTCTAATGACTCAAAGCTGAAACATAACATTTATATTGAAAAGCTGAACAATGAGTCAAACCTTGCTTTTAGAACATGCATGCATAAAGTAATAATCATGAGTACTGAATATGCAAATTGAATGATATAGACGGTGGGAGACTCGTCACTTAACCGACATACCACGATAGAGCTTACGTGGTCCCGCTTATCACACTCAAGTGGGTAGAGCCGAACAAAACCTTGGCAGGGCTAAGGATGCTACCATGATATCAATATCAAGCTTATGGGCCATTTGGGCCAGAGATAGCTCACAAGGGAGGTCCCAATAATATATATGTATCAACCTATGTTGGTGCGTAGTTCCGGGGCATAGGGTGATCGACCCTTAACCCGCTCGGTGCTAGACTCTTCTCCCATAAACATGCAATGTTCTACATCGTATATAACGAAGCTCAACATCATCTATTGACAAAGCTCAAGATGAAATCATGCATAACTCAAGATCCTATGAAACGAAGCTCAACAATATCTATTGACAAAGCTCAACAATGAAATACATCTCAATTACGAATTCATGCATATACGAAGCTTTATTTAGAACATACCACCAGCTCAAGTATAAGTGAGAGCATTTACTCCAAATCATGTGGTAAGATATAGGTAGGAATATTTAACTCAGCATACCACAAGCTAGAAATTATGAAATTTTGGAGAGTTCACTCCAAACAATGTAGTCATCTTATTTTGGGAAAATTATCATTTAAATAAACATATGGGCATTTCCCAAAACTTTATCATGCTTGGATATACTCAATTCATATTGAAAACAACTTCATAATCATGGGTAGCTTTAGAAACATGCTTTTCATCGTCAAATCTCATCATCATCATTCACTTCTTTTATGATCTTTTCATCCATGGGCATTTAAATTTCATAACTTAGAAAATATGATTTGTATTGAAAACAATTTAAAATCTTCCCAAGCTTCACAATTCACCAATATAAATATAATCTAATCAAACCCATGTATAGAGGTTGAAGAATTATGCAATTGGACAAAAGCCCTATACTTGATTATAGGAGATTTATCATGATTTGAGAGAAATTGGGCATGGATGTGGAAGAATACACCCACTCATAATCTTACATACCTGGGAGGGATGATTTTAACATTTCTCTAATTGCCCAAGATGATATTCCAATGGAAACCTTCAAAACTTGCTCTAAATCCTCCCTTCAAGCTCTCAAGTTTGCATGCATGGAATTAACTAGCTTAGAATAGGTTTTCTCCTCTTAAAACCATGTAAAACGTTCCTTAAACAACTTACTATAGGCCCTTAGGAGTTAGGAATTACAAAAATACCTTACTGAATTCGCGGGAAAACACTGCTAGGTGGTCCTAACAGATGACCTGACGGATCGTCACTAGCCTAAACGACTCGTTATGTCGCTCTTCGGGTACACCGTCAATCAAAACTCCTGGGCTCGTAATGGATCACTTAACGGTTCATCGGGGGTGACCACGACTCATGGTTACCAATCATCAAGTTTATTGCACCTACCATATCACTTTCCTTGTGTATCCTTTAACGACGCACATCAAGACTCGTTGCCTGACATGATGAGTCATGGTCTCCTCTCGTTAAGTACACTGGTTGACCTCTTCTATTTTTCCTTCTCTTTCACCCCATGGATGACCTAACGACTTGTGGTATCTGACCACGGGCCGTTCCCTTGCTTGTGGGGACCCCTTATCCTTCGACCTTTTTGTTCTTTACTAGCCTTCCCCACGCGCCACTTGACGACTCGTGGGCTGGTCTCATGAGTCGTCCAACGACTCATTCTGTGTCTGCAACTCAGGTTTTCAACTTTTCCCCATTTTAATTTATGGGTCTGATCTTTGAGTTCTCGGGGTGTAACATTGATGCATGACGTTTACTTGTGTGAGTTAATTTACTATAATTGGATTATCCAACCCTAGTCCTCATGGTATTCGGCCTTGACACTCATTGGAAAATTTATTTCTGTCAATGACCATAGCCACATCCTTTATTGGAGAAGTGCTTTTGGACATTTATCAACTATCATAAAGGGGTCCTTGAGCTTCGCTGCAATGGTTTGGTGGGTGGTGGTACGACGCCGCCTGTTTCCCATAGAGGCTGATAATAAGTTGACATTAGATTGGGTAATGCTTGTTGCTAGCCTAATGTGGAGGGATAAGGTGAATTTAACCCGAATAGTAGTAGTGGAAATTTTTGAGAGGGCTGTGAGCTATGGGACTTCTATCATATTTCCTTGCTTGATATCTCGATTATGCTATGAGGCAGGGGTGCATTCTTAGTAAAAGTTGATTAGAATGTAGAGGCCACCTGCATTCAAGACATCTCTAATGTCCCAGATGTGTCAAACCCGATTTCTAAGGGTATGTCACAGCCGTGCACATCAAGAGGTTCTCTGTTCCTTAATCTACTAGAGGAGAGTCCACCAGTAGATATGCCTGCACTATTAGGAGAGAGAACTAGCACAACACCTGAGTCATCGGCCATAAAGGCCAACACTCCTACAGTTCCTTCTATAGCCCTTATCACAACAGTCCCACCAGCTAATAGACCTCGAACTCTAATTCCAACTTTCTCATTTACTTGGGAACACTTAGAATCACTATCTAAGAGTACCGAGTAGAATAAAAAGCTGATAGATCTTCTAGCGCATCAACCTATACCATTTGTTACTAAATCAATAACTGCAATAGTTACTCCTTTGCATAAGGAAATACTTGTAATACATTGCCGGATTGACGGCATTGAGAAGCTATTAAATGATCTACTGAGGGTAGGTCAAATGCCACATTTGAGTAAAGTGTTAGCAGAGTTGGCATAGGCCCAAGAAAATATTGCCTCTTTATAGGCTAGAACTGTGTCACTATTAGATGCACTTGCAACTCCAATGATAGAGGAGCCGAAGGAGGAGAGGCCACTCCTTGACCTATTCGAGGAGTCACCCCCACAAAATTTGGGAAAGAGGGTCTATGACTATGAAGATGATGGAGATGAGGAAGGAAAAAATTGAAAGAGTATGAAAAAAAGAAAAGAAGGTCAAAGCTTTTATAAATAGGGCAACTTAATGTGTCGAGCATATTAGAGACCATCACCCGGAAGGCGAGTCTCAGACACTGATTGGTGTAACAGGCACCAAATGTTGCTACCATTAATAGTACCCCTATAGAGTGTATTGCCACAGAGGATGTACCTGGAGCTCCGACTTTGACATGGGACTTCGGCACTTGAGTGCCATAGATAAGTTCTCATTTCCATTGATTTGATACTTTTAAGTTCTTCAGGGACAAAACACAACTTTTTTTTTGTCAATGTGGGAGGTTATGTCCATGTCCGTCTGGGAGTTTATTGTGCTCTGTTCTTTTTCCAATTACGTTTACTTTCTATAGTTAGGTAGACGAGAAATAGGAAGACTTGGCAGTCAACATGTAAATAGTGGCACTTTAGAACATGAAGTGTTACTTTGTAAAAAATGATACCTTTCTTAAGTTTTTTAGCATGTGTTTCATTGTTTCAATATGCTGACTTGTATGGCTTATTGTGTAACATTTTATGTAATGATAACATGATTATGACTTAAGCTATTGCGGTAACCTAATGATTGGTAGTTGACTATGAAAATCGGGTGCCATGTGTGTGACAGTTGTATTGCTTTATCTTGCATTGTATATACTATCTAGAACTTTTCTGGTTAGTTTTGCTAATGTCGTAGGATTGGTTAGTTAGGAAAGGATCATAAGTAATAACTAACTCAAATCCACTCCAATTAACGGTAGTGTAAAATGGTTGAAGCAAATATATAACCCAATTTGGAGTGTGGGTTGATTGCATAGAGACTATGTTAACCCAAACTATCTAGTACCTTTCCATAGATATTTGCAGGTTTAGAGACTATTCGGATTAGGATTAGGAAAAATTTAAATACAAATAACGAATGCTAATTTGATAGAGTTAAATCAATTGATGGAAATACTAGAAAAGTGACCCCAATTATGGGTTGATCCCCCTAAATCACCCAATATAGGCATATTGAGAATGGGCTATGGATGAACATGCAAGCAAAGACTTAGGCAACCCATGGGTATCTTTCAATAGCACTATATGTGTCAATCTACTTCAATTTTGTCAAATTAAAGAGAACTCCCTTCTACCCAATTGCTTGTTGTCAATTTGAATTTAACTAATGTATAGGAGAATCCATTAAACAAGGGTTATGGCTTGAGTTATTATTGATTGATGCTAATCCAACCTAAATTTCTCTTTCAAGTGCCATAAAGGTAATTGGGCAGGATTGAGTGACTTTCATTATCAATCACACACTACAAAGCAAAGATCAATCAAATATTCTTTAGCACACTATCAATTTTACCAAATTGGGATCATTAGGGTTCATAGCCCGATGAGTTTACAACCCTAGATCTAGGTTTAGCTACCCAAAGAAAGAAGAAGAATAGAAAGTAAGTAATTAGATATTCTTACCAAAGAAATTGCAAATTGTAGAAGATATTCTAATTTGATGAACTTAAATTTTTAAAATTACAAGTCAAATCTAAGATTTACTCTACTATAGATGAAAAATAAAGTATTCCATCTATCTCTACTCTCTACTGAAAACTAATCCAAAAAACTCTCTTAACAAAAAGAAAATCTATTTATACTATGTCTCGAAAAGCCTAAAATAATTTAAGCTCAGAGGGTCCCAGCCCTACAGGGATGGAACATCATTTGGAAAAATGGACAATACTTTTCCCTGTCAATTAAAATCATCATTTGCCAATCAGCCTTCCGTCCTTTGATTGGCAACCGTCTTTTGGAAAGACAGTCCGTATGTGGCTTCGTCCATTATAGTAAGCCTCTATCTCCTCATAGGTCCATCTGTCAATTGACATATCATCTTTTTTTGGAAAGACAGTCCGTATGTGGCTTCGTCCATTATAGTAAGCCTCTATCTCCTCATAGGTCCATCTGTCAATTGACATATCATCTTTTTAAAAGATGATCCATCCTTCACTCCGGTGATTAAGGACCTCTTCCAAATATGTTTTTGGAAATAATAGCTCTGGATGGACGGATGAACATGTGAACCATCCTACAGACAGACGGTTCGTCCTTTGCTTAGTATTTTTGATATAATTTATCTCTAACTCCTCTCTTCTTCATTTTGCTTGGATTCCTGAAATATGGCATAAGGAGATTAGTTTTCACTTAGTCTTGCTCCTAAAAAAATTAAAAAAGCTATGAAATGAAGCAAAAATGTGTTGCAAATTCTCAGTCAACACCCCCAACTTAAAGCATTTGCCTGTCCTCAAAGAAAACAGGAAAAAGAAAACTACTCAAACACCTAAACAAATGTCTCAAAATCACAAATTGCAATGACTAGGGTGGTTGATAACAATGGTTACAAACATTCACATTTTAGTCCAGCCACCCCCTCCATCTATCCAAAACCAAATTTTTTTTTCAATTGTTCGGATTAAGCATACAATCTCCACAAATTACATTATATCAACATGCATACACCCAGATTCGACAAGTAAACATGCCAGCCATTCACATCCACATGCCCTCACAATCTGACAAAGGAAAGTGTCCATTTTTCTAAAGAAATGCTAACACCCCAAATAAGGACACACAAGATCAAGATAGGAGAGAAATGCACTCAACTCATACAAAGAAATTCATAAGATAGATTACAACTACCATGTGCTTGCTTGCTTACTCAAGTTCCTTTAGTAATACCCCAAAAGTTCCTAAGACTAGACTTGATATTTGAACTATGATCAACAGGAAAGTTGGAAAATTTTAATTTAGTATGACTCAACCTACGAGTCGTAGGTTTGTAGTATGGGTCGTAGGAAGACCCATGGTCCAGATTAGTTAAGTTTTTTCCCAACCTCGAGTCCCAGTACAAGCCGTAGTATGTGAGTATGACCGTGGCCAGAAGTTGTAGCAAGTATTTGGAGTTATCATGTGAATAATTGTATGGGAAATAGTACGACTCATAGGATGGAGTTACGGATCATGGTACGAGTCGTGGAAATATTCAGAGTGTTGGGGAAGAATGGAATCATTAGTCATTGGAGGAAACCATAGTTTGGTGGTAAGACTCATGGTACGAGTCATAATATAATGGTTTGAATCGTTGGTTCAGTCGTGAGTTGATATATTATAATGCCTCAAACTTTTGGGCTAAGCTAGGAACACTTATAGGTATATGGATAGACCCAAACCCAATGAATTTATGGAAACAGGGTGTTAAGATTAATTCCAAAGTCTAAGAATTGCATTGGATGCAAATTAAGGTCTTAAGGAGCCTCTAGCATGAAGTTGAGTTGAGAGCCTTCTTGCCGACTGGGTTTTTCGTATTGGTTCATATAGGGGTCAACATCAACCAATCATAGCTCTTATGTTACAAATTGTTTTTGGGTGATTCAGCATATCAAATTGAAGCCCTTTTAGTGTTATTTGAAACACCTCCGACCTTGCATCAATAAGAGTTTGAGGTAAAAAGTTATGAGTGATTTATTGAAGTTGCAGCAGGCATGGTACGACTCTCAGTACGAGTTGTACAAGCAACCTATGACCCATACTTTTGGTCATAGTAACTGCCATTTACAGGTTTTATTTTGTTAGTTTTGGGGAATTTTAGTAAACTACTATGCTTCTAACTCCTAAATGACGACATTTTGAGCTTCCTTAAGGCCAGGTTAAAGGGATTAACCTAGCCTAAATCCTTACTCTCTTCAACATGCTTAGATTAGATTTACTCCCAAGAAGGAGCTAGGGTTCATCACCTCCAACTTGTCAATTCCTTTTAGATCTTCAAGACAAGTCAAAGAATCATCAAACCAGGTATGTAGGGTTATGACTGGGTTCTTCTTCCACACCCATGCCCAATTTCTATCTAAATATGAGAAATTTCTATGATCAAGTTATGTGGTTTTCACCCAATTGCATAGTTCTTCAATTTCTATACATGGGTACGATTAGATTATGTTTCTATTGATGAATTGTGAAGCATGGGCAGATTTTAAATTGTATTCCATAAAAATTGTGTTTGCTAGTTTTATGAAATTAAAGGCCCATGGACAAGAAGTTCATGAAAGAAGAGAATGATAATGAATATATGATAACGATGAGATTTGATGATGAAAAGCATGTTTCTAAATCTACCCATGACTATGATATTATTTTCAAAATGAATTGAGTAGATCCAATCATGATAAGGTGTTGTCCAAAGCCCTTATATCGAGTATGATGATGTAGTATCTATAAAGTAAGCTTACCACATGGTTTTGCAGTAAAGGCTCCCTCTTAACTTTGATCTTGTGGTATGTTTCAAAATAAATCATCTCATATGCATTAATTCACAATTGAGATGTATGTTATTATTGATCTTTGTTTTCATACAATGTTGAGTCTATTCATGATTTCATTATTGAGCTTTGTCAATAGACAATGTTGAGCTTCATTTTCATATGATGTTGAGTTTATGCATGATTTCGTCTTTGAGCTTCATCAAAGGACGATGTTGAGCTTCGTTATATATGATGTAGAGCATTGCATGTTTTGGGAGAAGAGTCTAGCACCGAGCGGGCTAAGGTTCAATCACCCTATGCCCCAGAACTACGTGCCAACATAGGTTGATACTATTATATTATTGGGACCTCCCTTGTGAGCTATCCCCAGCCCTAATGGCCTATGAGCTTGAAATTGATATCATGGTAGCATCCTTAGCCTTGGCAAGGTTTTGGGTGGCTCTGCCCGCTTGAGTATATTAGTCGGGACCATGTAAGCTCTATCATGGTATGACGGTTAAGTGACGAGTCTCCCATTTTCTATATGATTCAGACTTGCATATTCATTACTCATGGATATTATTTTATACATGCACGTACCAAAGCAAGGTTTGACTCATTATTCAGCTTTTCTTATAAATGTCATATTTCAGCTTTCAGTCATTCGAGTTAGTTATGATGTTATGAAGTTATGTATTTTCATATTGTGAAAAGATTTTGATTTCAGAAAGAATGCATGCAAGCCCTCCTCTCAGATTTTAAAGCTTATGATATGTTATGATATGTTTTAAATGATTTACTTTACTTAAGAGGTTTTACTTACCTTGCTTACACGGTACATTCTATGTACTAAACGCATACTTTCTATACTATATTGTTTCATGATACAGGATTCGACTCTCAAGTTCATCCCCACTCTTAGATAGTTCATCGGAGTTAGAGTCTGCTTATTGGTGAATCCTCATCTTTTGAGGACCAATCTATCTACCTTTCTTTATGTATTTCAATTTTTAGCTTGTTGAGTTAGTTGGGGTCTTGTCCCATCAGCTCGTCATGTTTAGAGGCTATTCAGACATATATATGTACCCAACTTTGGATTGTATATTCATATGTTTTATTGAGTTATACTTCCTCTATGATGGTATTGTTGGTTGTTTAGATCTTGATTGAGTTGGATGCTTATGCCATGGGTCGACTTGGGGTCTCTCGGGGTCCCTTGTCCCGTGTCTACTTTCCGAGCCTCTGTTTGGGTTGTGATAAACTTGGTATCAGAGCCATAGGTTTGAGGTGTCCTAGGGTGTCTGAAAGCCGCATTCAGTAAAGTCTTTTTTATGGGTGTGAAGTGCGCCACACTTATGACAAAGGGGCTACGAAGCATTTTAGGAAATGTTCCCTTGTTTGATGATCTATATCGTGAGATGAAATATCTTTCTCCCCTTCTAACTCGTGTATTCACACTCCAAAGAATAACGCCAGTCAGTGGAATAAGAGGCGCTCTCCGGTCAATTCTCCTTGCAGGAGTTATGAAAAACTGAGGCAAAAGAATTCGTGAACTTGAAATACGGAACCAAAAGAGTTGGGGAGTACGGGTGGAGATGTATGAAGCCTTCCGTGATAGACTTAGAGGCAAATGTGAAGTCAAGAGATAGTGATATTTTTCTAGCCTTAAAAAGGGGACCAATCCTCAAAATGATGACCTCTAAGCTAAGGGGAGATTATAAGGTGTAGGACCAGGTCATGCCTTGAGTTTCAAGAGTGAAAGTCCAGGATCAGTAACTATGAGAGATCGATCCATGCTTATTCATGTATCCTTCTGTACTTCAGTCTATGCAATACTCTACTCATTCCGTATGTGAACATGTCAATGTCATCACCGAATGTATACCCAGAACATAGACACGGGACAAGGGACCCCGAGAGACCTCAAATCGACCCATGGCACATGCATACAACTATTCTCATTTAAATAAGCGAAATACTAAACATAAAATGTGACAAAAATGTAACCATGGCATAACATCAGCAAATACTAGACGTACACATAAGTTTAGTATTACATATTTTCTGAAAGCCTTTACTACATACGATGGGTTGATGGGAAAACATCCCTAACTAACCCGAACAATACTGAAACACAAGATAACATAAAATTCTGTCAAATAGTCCTTGAAATATGAGGACTCACCACAAATCTAAGAGCGTGAGCTGAGATGAACTAAGGATGAGGATGAGCCCGAGATCCGGACCCTTTATCATGAAACGATACAGCATAGAAAGTATGCGGTCAGTACGTGGAATATACTGAGTATGCAAGGTAAGTGAAAAGGACATTTAAAAGTAAGATAAAACTCATAAGTAACGTAGAAGAAGGACATCATGCATATATTGTGAACTCTGTAAGAAAACATAAGGCTCAAGGCTTTCGAATCATTCATAAAGAGTTCATAATCATAATCGTAAATAAACTTTATCAAAACATAACTTGAGACAATAGCATACACATAAAAATGCATAAGACATGCGGAACAATGGGAGCACTCGTCATAACTGATACCATCATGGTAGAGCCTTTGATGATGTCCCAACTATCTCACTCAAGTGGGCAGAGCTGACCTTGGCTTGCCAGGCGAGGGTCGTGCATTAGGCGTGATATCACATTCGAGGGGATGGGTATCAATACAATATATAACATTAGAACCCATGGTGGAATGTGGTTATGAGACACCGATGTAGTCCTTTGAATACCGGGCTACTCGGTGCTAGACACAGCTCCCAAAAAATATGCATATAGGCTCATACATAAATCAATAATATCATGCATTAAAATTCATTGGCTAAATATAATATTTATCATCATTGATCCCCTTTAAAACATGCTTAGCAAAGAACCAAAGGTCTTTTTGATCGGCCAACATCATAAATCGATAAATCATGTAATTCATTCATAAATCGTAAATCATTCTTCAACATGTGGGAATTGCCCAATACTTTGACATGCTTAATTCTTTCAAAAATATGCTCATAAACATGGGTAACTTGAAATCATGCTTTTCCATCATCAATAAACTCAAAATGTTGAATATTCATCATAAATCAAAACTTTAATGAACCTTCATCAATGCATATTTTAGATTTAAAAAAAGCTTGAAACATGATTTTAAAGAAAATAATATAAAACCTGCCCATCATTCATAATTCAATAATTTAAACTCAATTAAATCATACCCATAAAGAGAAATCACATTTTCATGCATTTGGGTAAAACCCCACAGAACCTGAATAGGAGAATTCATGATTTGATTGAAATTTGGTCACGAGTGTGGAAGAAGTCACCCATTCTAAAACCTATATACCTGAAAATGGATTGATTTCAATGTTCCTTGAATACCCACAAAGAAATTGATGGAATTTTGGAGAAGAAGATCTTGAATCTCCCTAAAACCCCTTTAAAAGCTCTTGCATGGGAATGGGTATGCATTAGGGACTTAACCCATCTTATCACACTCAAAAAAACACAAAACAACGTAGTTTAGGGTCTCAAAGCATGGGAAAGTTGAAATTGCCCTTAATGAAATTTCCCCTTAAAACTGCTCCGGATGGACCAACGACTAATGCAATGGGTCATTTCATGATACCATGACTCGTGGTATCGAATTTTTGGTTCTACCGCCTCATGAGAAACCTCAGGTTCTTCCCACGACTCGTCAGGACGAGTTGTTGCTTCAATCAACGGGTCGCTGGATCAACTGTTGTCAACTTATTGACCAATCTGAACTTCCCTTACCACGAGTCTCACCACGACTCGTGGTGTCTTCCAACAAGTCATGGTCTCAATCCGTTGTAAGAACTGGACATTTCAACCCACAAGCAACGACTAGAAACAACGGGTCGTCACTTCTTACCACGGATCGTGGGATGCCCCGTTGTTTCCACATCAGCCTAAGTTAGCTCTTCCTACGAGCACCAAGAACGACTCATTGTTCCTGATAATAAGTCATTACACCGTCCATTGTCACCACTACTTCCATGAACCCCCATACCACGGATGCTTCCGACGACTCGTGGTATCCAACAACGAAGTCGTTGAGTAACCCGTCCTATGATATTTTTGCCAGTTTTATGCACTTTTCAAATTCAACTCCTAGGTTTATTCTTTGTCCTTCTCGGGGTATTATAGTTATGCCCATGTCTAAGTTCCAAGTACTCCTTAGGTGTATTCGTACTCAGATTTATAGAATGAGAAGTAACTACATCAGATGGTGATTCCAGTCTTCTTCCATGCTTCCATAAATCTCATCTTCTTGTCATATCCCTCGTTATGTATGTAAACTCATTTCTCTCAGCATGCTCAGCTCTAGGGACTTAGTTCGTAAGATTTGCCTTATCGGCTCATAAGATTGCGTTATATCAAGTATATGCCCAACTTAGATTTCTTGGATGATTCATGATCATAATTTCCTTACTCTAAGCCCTATGAATGTTCCCCGCTGATGGAAATGTGTACGTTCAAGATAACTCCCTATCCCTGCCAGAGATGCTGGGTATGTAGAAGTTCAGGAAGCGTAGTTATTAGCCAAGCCTGGAAGTGTAACAACCCACATGGTCATTTTGTGATTTTTGACTCGTTTCCCTAATTTGAACCTTTTCATATCTTTATTTTTCTACTTATTACTTGTGGAGATGGATAAACAATTTCCAAGATGATCCAATGAAGATTGGATAAGATTTTCGATTTTTTGAAGGTGAAGTTTGAGAGGTTTGACCAAAGTCAACATTTTAGGTAAATGAGCTCGAGTTTGGGTTTTGAAAGTTCTTTTAGTTCCGGATGGTAACTTATGACTTAGTTGGATAGTTTTCATGGATCCCAAGGTGTTCGAGAGTGATTTGAACCTT
Organism: Datura wrightii; assembly: GCA_035772735.1. NCBI lineage: Eukaryota > Viridiplantae > Streptophyta > Magnoliopsida > Solanales > Solanaceae > Datura > Datura wrightii. Next base: position 1,571,577 of record JASDFA010000014.1, on the reverse strand, counting down.
TGGTTGGAATTATTAACTTTGAGGAAGCTAAGTTTGACCACAATCAACTTTCATTTAAAATGACCTCCTAATGGTGATTTGATGATTCCATCAGGTCTGGAATGTGTTTTATGATTGAATTGCATATTTGGTTTGTGATCGGAGGATTCCGGATGAGTTTCTGGTGGATTTGAACGTTTGTATGTTTGGCATGATTAAAAGCATAAAGTGTGATTAATCAAAGGTTCATTAAATCATAGAAGCATAGCCCCAGTGACAGACCAAAAAAAAGGTGAAATAGCAGGAATCGAGTTATCCAGTATAAGAAATGATCATGTCTGCAAGGGGGTGGTGAGTAATTAATATGAATACAGTCAAAGGGTTATCTCACACCAGGTGTAGCCTGACCTTATTTAAGTCAGTATAATAAGACCAATGAGGTCAATTAGGGCCTCTCCATAGGAAATTATGTTGCCATTAAGACTTATGTCAAGTTAAATACATCAGAAGTAGATGGGGTGCATGGAGCATCAGTGTTTGATAAAACTCCGATAAAGGAGCGCAATCTACGACTAAATTTTAAGCAGGGTTGTTGGAATGGATGGTGACAAGATTTTCTAAGAAAGGCAAGCTCAGCCCAAGGTTTATTGGGTCTTATCAGATTCGCTAAAGCATAGGCCAGGTGGCATATGAATTGGATTTACCTCCAGAGTTAGAATCTGTTCACCTAGTTTTCCACATATCAATGCCGAGAAAGTGCATAGGAGCTCCCTCCCGAATTGTCCTAGTTCAAGATGTTCAGGTCATAGAAGAGTTAGCTTATGAAGAAGTTCCAGTAGCCATACTAGACTGGCAGATCCGTAGATTAAGAACTAAAGATGTTGCTTTCGTTAAGGTATTATAGCGTAATAAGAACCGAGAGGAGATGACTTGGGAAGCAGAAGATGATATGAAAACCAGATATCCTCAGTTATTCCAGACCTAGTCCAATTACACAACCAGAGGTATATTGTTATTGTGTTTCATGAGTTGCTTTATATTCTTGTATATGTGAGGTAGTTGACCTCAGTTTGTTGTGGAATGAATGCTATAGTATTGTGTGGAGTAATTGTGTTGTACTTTTTTGCGTTTCAGGATTTTTAGAAAGTCCATATTACATGGGAGACTCTGCCGAAATTTTTCCAAAATAAGTAATGGAAAGTTAAGATTCTTGAAAACAGAAGTTAACATTCGAGGATGAATGTTCTTAAGGGGGAAGGATGTTACACCCCATAAGTTTCTAGCATTTAGTCGACTTATTCGCATGTTGGTTGAGAATTTTAGAATGTCATACGTTCGAGAAAAGGGTCCGGTGAAAGGCCGAACGAGTGCCAATTTGGAATTTCGCAAGAGGAGGCCGAACTGCACTGCCCAAAGGGGCAAAGTGGCACGGAGCTGGGACCTCGGCGTTAGCCAACGTGGCATAGAGCCAAAACAACGCTTTGGCCAGCGTGCCACATTGCCATGTATGTTACTGCAAGTATATAAAGAACTCACCCTTTAACTTTAAGTCATTTTCACTTCTAAACTGATCAGAACAGGGGGAGGACGAAGGGTTCTCATAAATTTCCGTTTGATTACGCCGCCAAACGCTGTCCAAAGTCAAATTAACTTCGGGTATCGAAGTATAAGGCTACAGGGAGCATTTCTACTGAGTTAGTTTCGTGAAATTCGCCTAGCGAATCGTCGTCCCACCGAGTCAAAGTGATTGAAATTGCTCCAATCTAGTGTTAATACACTCCCAACAGTAAAGGGAGTATTTCTCTCTTCTAGACTTCCGAGAAATTACGAGGTTTCGATCGTTCTTCGATAAGTCGAAGAATAGTCAGTATATAGACTTAAAGTATTGTATCTTCTAGTATAAGTAATGAAGTTAATTCTATTCTTTCGTGAATATGATTAAAGTTGGAAGGAACAGCTGAATACTAGCCGAACCTCGCCGGTTAATCGATAAACCGGCAGTCGAGGTATGTAAAGGCAGTTTCTTTCGGCAAGTTAGCTTCTCCAATATAGTAAAATTGCGTAAATCTTAGTAAAGTATTTCAGAAATATTATATCACGCTCAGTATGAAATTCAGTAAGGCATGTCAGAAATCATTATTATATTCAGTATGTATTACATGTAGTTATTGATATACATACAGAAATATTATATATATTGCGAGTGACTGCCAATAGGGATTACAGTTACACAAATTCTTGTTAGCTGCTAGAAGTGTATACAGATTGTACTGCAGGATCCCCTCGCTAAGAGGGAGCATCTTGAATTCGATTCACGTATGACGCTATAGAAACTCTTTTAGTTCTCAGTTTATTGTGATTGTAGACTTATATGTTGTTGCTAGACCTAGACTTTAGAGCTCGAAAGAGTTAGTAGTTTAAATCAGATTTTTAGTCGGTATGGGCATAGTGAGGCGGTCTAACAACCAGTTGGCGCCTGTATTTGCAGGAAAGTATCCCTAGAGGCCAATAACATTATCGCACGTTCCAGAACCATAAATAGAGACAGAATAAGAATATTCCAGAGTTAGCAATACCAGAGTTCTCCAGTGTGTTGAGTGAATGTACATCGTCCTTTCAGCCTTATCGGCGATTGCCAGTCTTAGTCGACCCTACAGTTATCATGCAGGACACCCAGCAAGCTACCCAGTCGTCCTAGCCAGATAAACCCGTGGGTACCCTAAGGAGGGGTCCACATCAGTAGCCAGTGACGGGTTAGTACCCTAGTCGGTTCTCGTAAGGTATTCAGGTACAGAGTCTCACGAAAGGACCAGTCCTTACAAAATTTGCCCTAAGACTGAGAATTTCCCAAAACAGCAATATAGATCCCAGTGGATTCAGATAAGGCCTAAGGAGTCAGTAGTATTCTGCTAGTACAATGTTTACCAAGTTAAGGAGATCGGTAAGCTCCCTATGAAGAACCAGGGACCGATCGCCTAGAAGCAAGTTCATCCAAGCCCAGCTCTATAGTTGTTTAGTTACAAGAATAAAGTAGTTATCTTTCCGCAACCCCTTAGTTATGCATGAGTTACAGATGTCCAAGTAGGACATTATGAGTATTGTTAGATTACTTCAGACCTCACTCTATTCAACCCAGATTATTAGAGATCATGATCACTATCAGGATCCTCTAATCTAATACGTGCACATGGTGTGCCTGTAGACAGTCATACATACTATCCCAGAGGTGAGTAGCATTAGCATGAGGCCCAAAAGGCCAGATACGTACTCGCTACACAAATAGATTTATTTGTCAGTTTCTCCAGTATAGTAAACTAGTATAAATTCCAGTAGAGTATTTCAGAAACAATATAGTATCTCAGTATGAATTTTAGAAACCATGTCAGAAATATTGTATCATGTTTAGCATGAAAATTAGTAAAATAGCATGAATTCCAGCAGAATATTCCATAAATACTATATCTTGTTTCAGTACCAGATTCAGTACAACATGTCAGAGAATATATATATATATACAGTATTATTATCAGTTTAAGCATGTATTGTATGCAATATTATTATAAGTTGAGACTTGCTTGTGTTGTTTTTGGATGGATTAACTTGCATCCATGACCGCCCCAGGGTTAATAGTTGTATCAACCCGTCCGCCAAAGGGCGAGGATACGTCGCTCTATGGAGTGGCATGCCGTCTGCTAGGGACGAATATGGGACACCAGTTTCCCCATATTTTGCCTTGGTCGGCTTTTATGCACCCCCGTTGAGCGCTTGGGCCCGGGGTGTTGATTTTAGGAGTCCTCTGGACTCAGGTACAGTTATAGTCAGGGGCCCAACGGGCCCAAGTTGCATACCCAGGGGATCGACAGGTTGCTTATAGTCACTAGGTCGTGTGGTATGACCTGGGTAGGGGTAAATAGATTGTGATGATTGTACCTTCCGACTTATGGGGGCCAGGTAAGGTTTATGTTGTGTTATGTTATGTCATGTTATTTTAGTTATGGCTAGATAGACAGTAGGATGCCACGTTACCAGGTACGACTCCTACTCTTCTCAGTATAGTTAAGGTTAGTACTGATTCCACTATTTCAGATAGTTCAAGTCCATTCCCTATTACTTCAATTACTGTCAGCTTTCTTACTTACATTCAGTTATTTTCAGTTATTGCTTTACATACTTAGTACCAGTGGTACTGACGCCCATTTGGGGTGCTGCATTACTTGCCTACAGGTACACATAGACGAGGAGCAGATCCCTCGTAGTTCCAGTCAGCGGTACAGAGCCTTCAGCTCCTTTCTTCTGGAGCTTGAGTGATAGAAGTTTACCTTCTTTTGTTTGTACAGTATGGGTAGGATGGGGCCCTATCCCGATCATCTTATTACTCCTAGAGGCTTGCAGATTGTATTATATTCCCTGTGGTTAGAAGTATCGGCAGTGTGGGGCCTTGTTCAGTTGTTAGTTGGTGACCTTGTCGGTCAGAGATCAGTTTAGTGCCAGATTTCATTTTTCAGAAATAACTAGACAGCATGGTGGCCTTGTCGGCTCGCACAGGATCCCTTTTAGTTGGTTGTTCTGGTTAGCTGTTTATATCCTTACAGGAGGCTATAGGCCTTGTCGGCCGGAGGCTGTGTTTACAGTCGTTATATAGCCCGTCATTTTCTTGAATCCAGAGTTAGAGCTAGCCTGGTATCAGAAGTGCTTAGGCTCAGTTAATCCAGCAGTCAAGATCCTAATAGGGCACTAGCTGCCAATCATGTCTCCCAAGGTGGGGCGTGTCACGAACATAGGCCCGGATCGAGATGTGGGACAAGGAGCCCCAAGAGACTCCAAGTCAGCCAATGGCATGAACATAACATCTAACTCAATCAATATAAGCAGAAGATCAATCATAATAAATGTAGCAAAAGTCTGAAAATAGCATAACATCAGAACATACAACATGAGTTTGAAGCTGAGTACAATCTATGTCTGAAAAGCCTCTACTTCTATGAGTTAATTGGACAAGACCCTAACTAACTCTCTAAGTTTGAAAATAAAAATGTAAAGAGAACTGATAAGGAATGGTCCTTGGGAGATGAGGACTCACCAACTGAGACTGAATATGCTATTCTTTGGAAGACTGGATAGCAACGAGGCTGAGACTGAATATGGAGCTTGTATTATAGAACGATACAACATAGAGTATGTGGTCAATACGTGGAATTTACCGAGTATGCAAGGTAAGTAAAACCACTTAAGTAAGTAAAATCAGTAATAATGCATTTCATAAAACATAATCAAGATAAGATTTAGAGAATAAGGCTTGCATGTTATTTTTCTTAAATCATGATCTGAACATAACTGCATATCATAACTGATTCAAATGACCCAAAGCTAAAATCTGATAATCATTATAGTATAACTGAACATTCGGTCAAACCTACTAAAAACAGAATATCATGAATGATAAACATGTATAAGTTAAATAATGAGGAACAATGGGAGACTCATCATATAACTAACATTACCACGCTAGAGCTTACGTGGTCCCGACTATCACACTCAACTGGCCAGAGCCGTCCAAAGCCTTGCCAGGGCTAAGGATGCTACCATGATATCAATATGAAGCTGATGGCCCCTTGGGGAAGGGGAAATCTCACAAAGGAGGTCCCGAATAATCTGAACATAAATGCGTAGGCTCATAGTTCTGAGGCATAGGGTTGACTGACCCTTAGCCTACTCGGTGCTAGACACTATTCCCAAAAACATTCATGTGCTCTTCATCATTTTTTCAACGAAGCTGATAATTTTTTAGTGACGAAGCTGAATAATCATATAAATAAATATATGAAATCATAACTTGAGGAGCCTTGGCTCAAACCATACCACAAGCAGAAAACAATGGGAGTCTTGACTCCAAAACCCTGTGGTAAGCTAATTCTGGAAATCATAAATCATACTTGAACATATGGGTTTGCCCAACACTTAAACATGCTTAAAATAGTTGATTCGCTTGAAAACATGATCATAGACACGGGTAACTTGAAAATATACTTTTCTCATAAATATCTCATCATTCTTTGAACATACATCATAGATCTCAACTTTCATGAACTTTTTCATGGATGGGTATCATAATTTATAAAACTTGAAAACATGATTTACAATTGAAACATTGTAAAACTTGCTCATGAATCATAATTCAACAATAGAAATATTCTTAGATCATATCGATGGTAGAAACTTACGGAATTCATGCATTGGGTAAAAACCCCATAGAATCAACATGTAGATTTTCATGAATTAGGGAGGGATTGGGCGTGGGTGTGAATAATTTCACCCATTCGTAACCTTACATACATAGAGAATCAGATTCTACAACTTCTTTGATTGACCAAGGAATAATTGAGAAATAACCTTGAGAGATTGAGTTTGATCACCCCTCTAGACTTCTAAACTTGCATGCATGAATTAGGAATAGCTTATAATGAACTTACCCTTATTAAAACTCACTGTTCATTGCTTAAAACGATGTATTTTAGGCCTTAGAATCACAGGAATTATGGAAAAGCCCTTAATAAACTCGCAGGGAAAAACAGACCGCCAGTCCCAATGAGGGACTGGACGAGTCATTGTCTATGGCCATGAGGCGTGGCCTGCCATCCGTCGTCTTCAAGGGAAACTGCCTACTAATAGTAACAACAAGGCACTTAATGACACGTTACTGGTGATCACAACTCGTGGTCACCTGCCGTCACCCTCACTGTTGAATAATTACCTGGGTGTCACCATGGGTGACATCACAACTCGTGGTGTTCCCGACAAGTCGTGGTGAGGACTCGTTAAGTGCACTGTCCAACTTCTCTTCTTCCTTCACCCATCCTTGACCATGGTGGCCTAACGAATCGTGGGGTTGACCACAACTCGTGGTCACACCAGTGGTCACCCTAAACTTGAAAATTTTGAACTAAGTCAAACTCCTCACCACGAGTCACTTAACCACTCGTGGTCATCCTAACAGGTCACTAGATGACTCGTCCTGTGACCTGGTGCAGAAAATCTTGTTTTCTCCATTTCAACTTTTGGGTTTGATCTTAGGGTTTTTGTGGCATTACAATATCTCTCCATTAGGAATATTCAACCTCAAATGTGGGAAAACATACAGAAAAGCATAGAAATGCAATCATCATATTCAAATACTGATCATATAAGCTGAAAACTGATGGAACGACTGCCTCTGAATTGAACTACATGACTAAACTGAATTCAAAAATCATACATATGTTCGTTTACATGAAAGAAGCTGAGGTACATAAGTTGAACATGAAACTGAATAGAGTATTAAGGAGGAAACTGATACCTCAGGCTAAAATTGAGCCAGTAGGGAATAGAGGCTGGTATTTAGCCATCATATCTGCTTCGGCTTCCCATGTAGCTCCCTCAACATGTTGATATCTCCACAAAACCTTGACTGAAGATACTTCCTTGTTCCTTAGCTTTCGAACTTGACAATACAATATTTCCACCGAAACCTCTCTATAACTAATGCTGTCTCTCACACCGACGCTGTCCACCAGAATAACTAGAGCTAGAACAACAAAACACTTCTTCAAGAGTAGTATATGGAAAACTGGATGGACTGAAGCTAATTCTGAGGGAAACTCCATTTCACATGCTACCCTACCGACCCATTTCACAATCCAATATGGGACGACATAATGGGGACTGAGTTTCCCTTTCTTTCCGAACCTTATCACTCCCTTCACGGGAGATACCTTCAGAAACACCCAATCATCAACTTCAAACTCAAGATCCCTCCTCCTCACATCTGCATAGGACTTTTGGCGACTCAAAGTTGTTTTCAACCTATCCCATATGAGCTGAACATTCTCCATATCCTCATGGACTAAATATGGTCCTAGCACCGCAGCTTCACCGACTTCAAACCATCCAATAGGAGATCTACATCTCCGCCTATAGAGAGCCTTAAATGAAGCCATCTAAATGCTGGAATGCTAGTTGTTGTTATATGCAAACTCAATGAGGAACAAATGATCATCCCAACTACCCTTGAAGTCAATCATACACGTTCTCAACATTTCCTCAAGAGTCTGAATAGTCTACTCCTCCTACCATCAGTTTGCGGATGAAACATTGTGTTAAGCTTGACCTAACTACCAAGTCCCATTTGAAACAATCTCCGAAACTGGAAGGTAAACTAAGTACCTATATCCGATATTATGGACAAGGGCACTCCATGAAACTGAACTAGCTCTCGAATGTATAGTTTAGCATAATCCTCCGTGGAATCGATGGTTTTGACTGGTAGAAAATAAGCTTCTTTGGTCAACCTGTCCATAACAGTCCAAATGGAGTCATACTACCGATGAGTGTAAGGCAAACCTATAATGAAGTCCATGTTGATCTCTTCCCACTTCCAAGTAGGAATGCTAATATCTTGAAGCACACTTCTAGGTCTTTGACACTCAACCTTCACCTGTTGACAATTGGGAAACTTAGCCATAAATTCTGCTATGTCCTTCTTTATTCCATTCAACCAATAGACTTCTCGTAGGTTACAATACATCTTGGTGGAACTTGGATGTATCGATAATCTAGAACCATGAGCCTCGTGCAACATCAAATCTCTCAAATCATCAACATCCGAAACACACAAGTGACCTTGATATTGAAGAACACCATCTCCCCCTTTGGAAAATACCTCTACCTTTTTATTCGGAACGGCTTTATTCAACTTTACTAAAATAGGATCCTTGTCTTGTCTATATTTTACATCGGTCACCAAGGATGATTCTGATCCGTTATGAACAATAACACCGCCATTGGTCGAGTCAACCAAATGAACTCCCAATCGTGCAAGTCAATGCACATCCTTCACCAGCTCCTTCTTCTCCTCATCTACATGGGACACACTCTCCATAGAGAGCCTACTAAGTCCATCTTCTACTACATTAGCCTTACCCGGATAGTAAAGGACATTCATATTATATTCCTTGAGTAAATCAACTACCTCCTTTGACATATATTTAGATCCTTCTGAGTAAACACATATTGTAGGATCTTATGATCCGTAAATACATCCATATGGACCCCATACAAATAGTGTCTCCAAATCTTCAAGACTAATACTACCGCCGCCAATTCGAGGACACGAGTCGGGAAATTCTTTTTAGGACCTTTAGCTGCCTGGAAGCATATGCTATAACCTTACCATGTTGCATCAATACATAACCAAGGTCGATTCTCGAAGAATCGCAATATACCACAAACCCATCGGTACCCTTGGGTTGGGTCAACACATGTGCTGAGTTTAGTCGAGCCTTCAATTCTTAGACGCTCTTCTCCCAAGCCTCTGACCATTGGAACTTCACTTCCTTTTAGGTCAACATAGTCAACGGGACTGCAATGGATGAAAACCCCTAAAAAATCTCCAATAATAACCAGCTAAACCCAAGAAACTCTTGATATTCGAAGGATTCACCAGTCTGGGCCAATTCTTTACCGCCTCTATCTTTTGAAAGTCTACCTATACACCCTCACTTGACACCACATGACCCAAAAACGCCACTGAGTTTAACCAAAACTCAAATTTGCTTAACTTAGCATACAACTGACGCTTCAAAGTCTTTAACACCACTCTCAACTGAGCAACATACTCCTCCTCGCTCTAAGAGTATATAAGGATGTTATCTATAAACACAATCACGAACATATCCAAGTATGTCTTGAACACCCTATTCATCAGACCTATCAAAGTTGTAGAAGAATTCGTTAGTCCAAAAAACATAACTACAAACTTATAATGGCACATACCGAGTCCTGAAGGCTATCTTCGGGATGTCACTCTCCTGAACCGTGAGCTGATGGTATCCAAATCTGAGGTCTATATTTGAAAGCACTTAGCACCCTAAAGACGATCAAACAAATCATCAATTCTGGGGAGTGGATACCTGTTCTTGATGGTGACCTTGTTCAATTACCGATAATCAATACACATATGAAGAGAACCATCTTTCTTTCGGATAAAGAGAACTGGTGCACCCCATGGGGATTTGCTAGGTTTGATTAATCCTTTGTCTAGAAGGTCTTTCAACTACTCCTTCCACTTCTTTAGCTCAGCTGGAGCCATTCTGTATTAACTTGATCTTGATGATCATTGTATTAACTTGAGTTGTGGTTGCAGGATAGTTAAAATTTGGAACATATTGATAATGGATAATTTGAAATTGCTCATGAGACCTGACCCAGTGATTGAGTATAGTCATCCAACAGAGATGAACCAGTCATTTAGATGAACCCCAGTTATCAGTTCTACAAGTAAGCACTAGTATTGATCACGTGTGTATACCCGAAGCAGTTATGAATCCATGGGGAACACAAACCCTAGTTATTCTTAATTCTTGATTTAAATCATAATTTCAATCGTTCTTTTAATTAGTGTTTTCTTAAAACACCCAAATTGGAGTAACTAACCAACAAGTTCACTTACCGGCATTAGTCTAGATCTTCCATATTCCCTGTGGGTTCGACCTCAACCTCTTAGTTGGTTTCTTTATTGACATTGTCCGCTTCATACTTCAACAGGAGGTGTGAGTTTGAGCGTTATCAAAAAGTGGCACCGTTGCCAGGGAATACAGCTAAAACTATATTAACTGCTTGTATTTGACTTGTGGTTGTTATTTCCCCGTTTACGTTTTCTTTGTTTTTCTCTTGTGATTCTATCAGGACACATCAAGGGAACAATCCCTGTTAAAAACACGCAGATGGAATATGAGAAGCTGCCAATTCCTATGGAGAAAATGATGACTATTGATACATTAGCAGCTATCTTGATGAATTGTGAGGGAGACGGAGTACCAGAATACACGGAGATGGTGAATGCATTAAATTGAATAGGGTCATATAACTTCAGCCCAAAGAAGTTAGACCTGAATCTAAAGAATCATGTAATGCCACTGACAAAAATATCCGTAGAGGTACCACCAGTCCTTGGACTCAAGGCGCTACCTCCCCATCTCAAGTATGCATTTATGGGTGAAGACAATACTATGTCTGTAATAATCATAGTAGATCTATTGGACGGGAAAGTGGGAGCTTTAGTGAAAATACTAAAGAGGCATAAAAAGGCAATTAGCTGGACCATAGTTGATATCATCGGTATCCCTCCAGGCATATTTAGTCACAAGATCCAACTCGAGCAAAACTGCACACCAAGTATAGAACATCAGTGATGCCTTAACCCCCCCAATGCAAGAAGTAGTAAAAAAGAAGATCATCAAGTGTCTGGATGATAGTGTAATCTACCTATCGTAGATAAAAAGTGAGTGAGTCTGGTACAGTGTGTACCGAAGAAAGGCGAGATCACAATGGTACCCGATGAGAAGAACGAGCTGATACTGACACGACCAATCACAGGATGGCATATATGTATGGATTATAAGAAACTCAACCACTGGACCCAAAAGGAGCACTTTCCAATGCCATTCTTAGATCAGATGCTTGACAGATTGGCAAGTAGAGGTAGATATTGTTTTCTTGATGGATACTCGGGATATAATCATATTACCATCACTCTAGAAGACCAGAAAAGATGACCTTCACCTGTCCGTATGGAATGTTCGCTTTCATAAGAATACCATTCGAGTTGTGCAATGCACCGACCATATTCCAGTGCTACATGATGTCTATATTCTAAGATATAGTGGAGGACACCAATGAAGTATTTATGAACGACTTCTCCATTGTGGGTGACTCATTCAAATCTTGCCTCAACCACTTGGGCAAAGTATTGAAAAGATGTGAAGAAACTAATCTGGTCCTAAATTACGACAAATGTCACTTTTATGGTCAAGGAAGGAATAGTGGCTGGGTCATAAAATCTCAATAAAAGGGATTGAGGTGGACAAGGAAAAAATTAAGGTTATAGCTGGTTTGCCGCCCCCTATGTCTGTAAAAGGGGTCAGAAGCTTATTTGGACATGCAGGATTCTACAGATGATCTATCAAGGACTTCCCAAAAATTGCACAGCCACTGTGTAAATTGCTTGAGAAAGAGGTAAAGTTTGTGTTTGATGAGGCATGTCTAAGGGCTTTCGAGTGCTTGAAAGAGAAACTCACCACTGCTCCTATCATCATAGCTCCAGATTGGTCTAATTTTAGGTAATGTTCGATGCTAGCTATCACACCTCGTAAGTTTCTATCATTTAGTTGGCATACTCATATGTAAGTCAAGAGTTTTAGAGTACGACGCATACGAGAAAGGGCCCGGGGAAAGGACGTTCGAGTGTGGAATCAAGGTAGCGAGGGAGAAGGCTGGAGTAGGCTGCAATAGGGGCAGCGTGTCATAGACCCCCTCTCTCTGTGTTGGGCGACATGACACACCAGCAAATCGACGTGTTGGGGGCCCGTGATACGGACCCCCCTGTCCACCGCCCAATGTTATATAAATTCAATAGATTCATTTGGTTTAATATCAAATATGAGACCTTCATCCAGAGAGAGAGGAATACGATATTTTCACGCAAATTTCAGTCGATTACGTTGCAAAATGCGGCCCAAACATAAATTAACTCCAGGTATCGAATTTTAAGCCTGCAGGGAGCATTACTACAGAGTTAGTTTCTTGAAATACGCCTGGAGAATCAGAACTCCGCCAAGTAGAATTGATCAGAATTGCTCCAAATTTATCCCTATACAGTCACAGTCTTCAAGTAAGCATTCCTTCCTCCTGAATTGATGGGAAATTATGGGTTTTCAGTCGTATTCTACGAAGTTGAAGTATTATTATTATTATCAATAAAAGTTATCATTTTAAGCCGAATTTGGTAATGAAATTAGTCTCTTTCTCCCAGTATTACGGTTACAATTGTAAAGAATTGTTGAATAATAATTGAAACTTGTCAAATAATCAAGAATCAGTAGTTAAGGTATGTTAAGGCAAATTCCTCCGGCAACTTAGTTTCTATAGCATTGTAATACAGTTTGAATCCTAGTAAAGAAGCCAGAAGTATTGTTATTATGATTAGCTATTTCTATTAGCTGAGAGTAGTACTCTATGTTTAGTTTGCGGTTGACTTTGCCCTATATAGCCTTCCATGACAAACCCCAGGGTTATTAGTTGTGTCATTGCTAGCCATGGGCTATATGACACTGCTCCAAGGAGCGATATGTTGTCCCAGGGGAAGATGATGAGGCCCAAGGTTCTTATACAGTCCATTCCATGACTGGACTACCGATTCTATGCCATATTGCATCACACCCCCGTCAAGCCTGGTTCCTGGGGTACAGTTATCAAGAGTCCACTGGACTCAGACACAACTACAGTTCAAGGGCCGAGTGGGCTCAGTTGTAGACTCAGGGGACTGTTAGTTGCCTGTAGTTACTAGTTGACTCATTTTTACCTTGTTAGGGGTATATAGATTGAAGTGTGCTTTCCAGGGATGATGGGGGCCCCGAGTGGGTAATTTTGTGTTGTTTGTACCTTCCGGCTTATGGGGCCAGGTAATGTTCTTGTTTGCACTATTTACTGATAAATTAGACAATAGGAAGTTAAGTTATTTAGGTTATACCCCTATCCCTTCTACTCAGTTAATCTCAGTTTCATTTCAAGTTTATCCAGTTATTTTCTATTATTGCCTTACATATTCGGTACATGTTGTACTGACACCCATCCTTGGGGCACTTGTCACGACCCGAACGGAGGTCCGAATCATAGACACGGGACAGGGGACCCTAAGAGACCCCAAGTCGACCCATGACATAAGCATACAACAACTCATTTAATAAATTGTTTAAATCATTAATATAATCTCAACAGAAGTCTAATTCAGTCATCACACACGAATATCATCCGTAGCTAACACATACATAAGTTTGAAAAGCCTCTAGTCTGGATGAGTTGATGGGACAAGACCCTAACTAGCTCAATAATACTGAAACTGGAAACACATAACGAAAAATGATAATCTAGTCCTCAAAGGATGAGGACTCACTAATCCTGAGCAGATACAAACTCCAGAAAGCTAACTAAGAATGGGGCTGAAGCTGAGAGCCGGGTCTTGTATCAAGAAATGATACAACATAAGAAGTATGCGGTTAGTATGTGGAATGTACCAAGTATGCAAGATAAGGAAAACCTCTTAAATAAAATAAATCATTTAAAACATTTCATAACATATCATAAGATTTCAAGTCTGAGAAGAAAGGATACATGCATTCATTCCAAAATCGTAATCTTTCATGCCATTACCATGCATAGCTTTATAACATAATGACTGACTTGAATGACTCAAAGCTGAAACATAACATTTATAAGAAAAGCTGAACAATGAGTCAAACTTTTCTTTTAGAACATGCATGAGTAAAATAACCTCCATGAGTAATGAATATGCAAATCTGATTCATATAGAAAGTGCGAGACTCGTCACTCGTTACTTAACCGGCAAACCACGATAGAGCTTACGTGGTCCCAACTATAACACTCAAGTGGGTAGAGTCGTCCATAACGTTTCAGCAATATAGACAATACCATGATATCGATATCAAGTTCAAGGGCCGATAGGGTCGGGGATAGCTCACAAGGGAGGTTCCAATAATGTAATAGTATCATCCTATGTTGGCACGTAGTTCTAGGGCATAGGGTGATCTACTCTTAGCCCGCTCGATGATAGACTCTTCTCCCAAAAATATGCAATGCTCTACATCATTTATAATGAAGCTAAACATTATCTATTGACGAAGCTCAAGAGGAAATCATGCACAACTCAACATCGTATTAAATGAAGCTCAACATTGTCCTTTGACAAAGCTCAATAATGACATACTTCTCAATTTTTAACTTATGCACATGAGAAGCTTTAATTTGAAACATACCACAAGCTCTAATATAAGTGGGAGCACCTACTCCAAATCATGAGGTAAGCTATACATAGGGATATTTAACTCAACATACCACAAGCTAATAATATGAAATTTGGGAGACTTCTCTCCAAACAATGTGGTAAGCTTATTTCAAGAAAATCATCATTTTAAATCAGCATGTGGGCATTGACCAAAGCTTTATCACACTTGGATCTACTCAATTCATTTTGAAAATAATATAATAATCATGGGTAGCTTTAGAAACGTGTTTTTCATCATCAAATATCATCATCATCATTCTTTTCATTCATGAACTTCTCATCCACGGGCATTTAATTTCATAATTAAGGAGAACATAATTTGGATTGTAAACAATTTAAAATTTTCCCAAGCTTCACAATTCATCAATATAAATATAATCTAATCATACCCATGTAAAGAGATTGAAGAATTATGCAATTGGGTAAAAACCCCATACTTGATCATAGGTGATTTTCGTAATGTGGTAGAAATAGGGCATGGGTGTGGCAGCAGACACCCACTCATAACCTTACATACCTGGGAGGGATGATTTTACCACTTCTCTAATTGCCCAAGATTAGATTCCAATGGAAACCTTCAAAACATGCTCTAAATTCTCTCTTCAAACTCTCAAGTTTTCATGCATGGAATGACCTAGCTTAGAATAGGCTTTTCCCCTATAAAAATCCATCAAAATGAGCCTTAAACTACGTAGTATAGGGCATTAGGACGAAGGAATGATGGAAATACCCTTACTTATTATGCAGAAAAATTATTCACTGGACCAAACAACGGACGACCCAACGAGTCGCTGGAAGATACCACGAACCATTGTATCTTTCCGTGCTATGAGTTGCTCAAGTCTTCTCTCAGAATTAGAACATGGATAGACAGGACAACTCATACTTATGTCCAAGGGGTCATTTATTTGGTCGTTGATTGCCCTCCTGAACCTTCTGAACTTCCCCATGATAAGTCTCACCACGACTCGTTGTGGGCTCCAATAGATCGTGGTATCCATCCATCAAGTCCACTGGAGATCTAGGTTCCCTTACCACGACTCATCAAAGTGGATCATTGCATGCCACGAAGGTTCATTGGATGACCCATACATTCCCCAACTGCTATGTCCATCTCTTACCACAACCACGAATGATGACTCATTGTTTCTTACGACGAGTCGATACATCAACCATTGCTTCCACTACCACCCGAACACCTGAAGCCATGATTGCCAACAACGGCTCATGGTTTAAAACCACGAGTCATCACTTCACTCATCTGAGCTATTTTTTTCCAGTTTCTGCAGATTTCAGATTTAACTTCCCGGGTCTATTCTCAAGCAGTTTCAGGGTATTACAACACCGTATTACTTGCCTGCAGGTGCGGATAGATGTGTATCAGGACCTTCTTAGCCTTCATCCCAAATTAGCAGTATATTTAGCTCCCTTCCTCTGGGGCTAATAGTTAGAAGGTTTTCTCTTTTTGATTGTGTAGTTTATGGGTAGGTTGGGGCCCTATCTCGACCATTATTCCACTCCTAGAGGCTTGCGGATTATAAATTTCCAATTATTCATTTTGTGGTTGTCCTTGTGGGGCCTATATATATTTTATTTTGTGTAATGGTCGTGTGGTCCTTGTTAGCTAATAGATAATGGCCTTGTCGGCTATAGTTTAGTTATAATTTCCTGATTTTCGTTTAAGTTATAACTAGACAGCATGGTGGTCTTGTCGATCCGCATAGGATTCCCTTTTATTGCTTGTGGTTCATTGGTTGTTTTCATTAATAGATGGCTATATGGCCTTGTTGGACGGAGGCTATATTTACAACCAAGATATAGCTCGTTGTTTTCATTAATTGAGTTACAGACATGCACCAAACGCTTCACAAGCGTAGCAAGGTCAGTGAATTTCCAGTATGGCACGAGGTGCCAGTCATGCCTCCCAAGGTGGGATATGACAAACTTGGTATCAGAGAAGGTTGTATCCCAGGAAGTCTGCAAGCTGTGTAAAGTAGAGTCTTGTCTATGGATGTGTTCTGCACCACATTCTAAATAGAGAGAAGGTTGTGAGGCATGTTAGGGTGGTTACTCTTCTTTCTCTTCTAGTCATGCTGTAGAGCTGTGTTGTATAGGGTTGAGTCCCTAAGCTTACTATATTTTGCTTTTCTACAGAGAAATTTCAGACACGCGAGACATCACAGCTGGAGAAGGCACTAGCAGGGTGCCCCAGTCAGAGTCAACCCAATTTGAAGGCGATAGGGAGACTTCATCTCGGTCTCCCCAGTAGTCTCCGTCTCGTCATGAACCATCTGGAGCGGCAAATGCATCGGCACCACCTTCAGCAGTTCCTATACCGACACTATCAGATTAGGAGGTTAGGAGCACTATCTTCATGTTATTAGATAATGGCTACGCAGCGTCAGCCAGTGGCACCCGTGGTTGCTGAATCTTCGGGAGGACCTGGTAGTTCGAGGGTTCGAAAGTTTCTCGCGCTGAGTACCCCGCAGTTCACAGGAACAGACCAAGATGAGGACGCTCAGGACATCTTAGACCAGCTGCAGTGGATTTTTAGGGTAATGCATGCCACGCCTACAGAGTCGATTGAGTTAGAGGTATTTCGACTATGGAACATAGCAGTATTATGGTATGAGAGTTAGGAAATGTCCCGAGGTAGAGATATTCCCCCTTTGACTTGGTCTAGTTTTTAAGAGGCCTTCCTGGATCATTATTTACCATGGAAGATTCGACAGGCCTGGGTAGATCAATTTTTGCATCTAGAGCAGGGCTCAATGAGTGTTTGGGAGTATGCTATGAGATTTGATTCCTTGGCCCGGTATACACCTGGTTTTGTAGACACGATTCTAGCTATAGTACACCAGTTTATTATGGGGCTACTTCCAGAGTACATGGAGACTTTTGTTATAGCTACTCTGTGGGAGGACATGGATATCGCCCATATTTAGGAATTTTCTTAGAGTATTGAGGGGATCAGACAATGGCTGTAGCAGATAGAGAGGGTGAATCAAGAGCAATGCCACATGGTTAGACCTAGTAACACTCAGGCAGAGTTTTAGGGTGCACCTAGGCCACAACTATCAAGCAAACTACCCATACCCCCACCTCCATAGCGGTAGTAGGGTGGTAGGCCAGGCTGTCTAGGATTGTTAAGACACAATGAGAGCTCACTGCCGTTGAGTTCGCAGTTGTAGAGAGGGTCAAAGCAGAGTAGATTCACTGTGCCACCTTTCCCTCTCTGTAGTCCACATCATCTTGGGGCATGCATGTATGGTTTTACTGTGTGTTATACCATTGGAAAAGAGGGTCACATGATGAGAGACTATCCAGCCAGGGGTCAGAGTGATCAGGACCGACATGATAGATCTTTAGCAGTGTCACGTGCCCCATCATCTCTGATAGGGCGTAGGCCCTCTACTCATTCCAGCATGAGGCCGAGGCAGGTCTGGGGCATCGAGTTTAGCCACCGGTCTGAATCACACTTATGCTTTACCGGGCGACAGGAGTCAGAGTCTTCGCCAGATGTTGTGACAGGTATACTATACATTTGTTCTCATTCCATTTATGTTTTTATAGACCCAGGTTCCACATTGTCTTATGTTGCACCAATAATAGCCCAAAAGTTTGGTATAACATCGGAATTACTTTAGCATCCCTTTTCCATGTCCACACTCGTCGATGATTCTATTATAGCTAAAAGGGTCTAACCAGGTTGTACATAGAGGTTGTTGGTCGACAAACTTCGGCAGATTTAGTGGAACAAGAAATGATTGATTTTGATGTAATTATGGGTATGGATTGGCTAGCACCATGTTACGCCAATGTAGAATGTTAGACCAAGATTTTCCGGTTTCACTTTCTAGGGGAAGTAGTGCGAGAGTGGAAAGGCAATGCAGCTATGCAAAAAGGTACGTTATATCCTATCTCCGGGCGAGGAAGTTGATAACAAAAGGTTGCATTTATCATATTGTCAGGGTCCAGGATGTCCAAGTATAATCCCTGACTCTCCAGTCTATTCCTATGGTTAATGAATTTCCAGACGTGTTTCTAGATGAACTCCCTAGCATCCCTCCAGAAAGGGAAATTGATTTTTCTATTGACTCGCTACCAGGAACCCAGCCTATATCCATCCCTCCATACTGATGGCTCCTGTGGAGCTTAGAGAGTTGAAAGAAAAGTTGAAAAATCTGCTAGATAAGGGCTTTATCAAGATGAGTACTTCACCGTGGGGCACGCTAGTTCTATTTGTAAGGAAGAAAGATGGCTCCCGACGTATGTGTATAGATTACCAACAACTAAATAAAATACCCACTTCCCAGAATAGATGAATTATTTGATCAGCTACAAGGGGAGAGATACTTCTCTAAGATTGACTTAAGGTCTGGATATCACCAGGTGCGGTTAGGGAGAGAGATATCCCGAAAAGTTGTTGTTCATCATTTTTTCCAGGATTAATCCAGATTATGCAGTTTAGGTAAAGTTGTTGTTCAACTGTTATTCTGCGATTCATGTTATCTATACTATTCGGTTGACTACCATTTTGTTGTGAAAAAGTTTCTATAGTGCCCCGTGAGATACCTGTATTAGACTTTTCTGCGTTTTTGGTTTTTCAAATAGTCCATATTACAGGGTAGACTCTACCAAAATTTTCCCAGAACATTAATAAAAACAAAACAAAGGGGGATAGCTCCTGTAAGTTGAAGTTGACATTCAAGGACGAATGTTCCTAAGGGAGGAGTATGTTATACCCCATAAGTTTCTATTATTTAGTCGACATATTCGTACGTAAGTCGAGTGTTTTAGAGTATGAAGCGTATGAGAAAGGGCCTGGGGAAAGGACGTTCGAGCATGGAATCAAGGTATCAAGGGAGAAGGCTTGAGCAGGTTGCAATTGGGGCAGCGTGTCACAGACTCCCTCCCGCCGCATTAGGCACCATGACACACCCGTAAATCGGCGCGTTGGGGGCCGTGACACAGACCCCTTATCCACCACCCAATGTTATATGATTCAATAGATTCATTTGCTTTAATATCAAATAAGAGACCTTCGTCCAGAAAGAGAGCAATACGACATTTTCACGCAAATTTCCGCCGATTACGCTGTGAAACACGGTCCAAACTCAAGTTAACTTCAGGTATCGAGTTCTGAGCCTGCATGAGCATTACTAAAGAGTTAGTTTCTTGAAATACGCCTAGAGAATAGGAACTCCACCAAGTAGAAGTGATCATAATTGCTCTAAATTGATTCCTATACAGTCACAGGCTTCAAGTAACAATTCCTTCCTTCTAAATTCCTGGGAAATTATGGGTTTTTGGCAGTATTCTGTGAAGCTTAAGTATTATTATTATTATTATTATTAATATTAAAAGTTATCATTTTAACCTGAATTTGGCAATGAAATTAGTCTCTTTCTCCCAGTATTACGGTTATAGTTGTAAAGAGTTGTTGAATACAAATTGAAACTCGTCAGATAATCAAGAATCAGAAGTTAAGGTATTATAAGGCAAATTCCTTATGTAAGTTAGTTTCTATAGCATTGTAATACAGTTTGAATCCCAATAAAGGAGCCAGAAGTATTGTTATTGTATTAGTTGTTGCTATTAGCTGAGACTAGTACGCTATGTTTAGTTTGGGATTGACTTTGCCCTATATAGCCTTCCATGACCAACCCTAGGGTTATTAGCTGTGTCGTTTCCTGCCAGGGGCTATATGATGTTGCTCCAAGGAGCGAAATGCCATCGTAAGGGATGATGATAAGGCCCAAGGGCCTTATACAGTCCATTCCATGGCTGGACTACCTATTCTATGTCGTATTGGCATCACACCCCCGTCAAGCCTGGTGCCCAAGGTGCAGTTATCAGGAGTCCACTAGACTCAGACACAACTATTGTTCAGGGGTCGAGTAGGCTCAATTGCAGACCCAAGGGACTGGTAGGTTGGCTATAGTTACTAGTCGACTCATTTTGACCTTGTTAGGGGTATATATATTGAAGTGTGCTCGCTAGGGCTTATGGGGGCCCCGAGTGGGTTATTCTCTATTGTTTGTACTTTCCGGCTTATGGGGGCCATGTAAGGTTCTTATTTTCACTATTTGCTGATAAATTGGACAGCAGGAAGTTAAGTTATTTAGGTTATACCCCTATCCCTTATACTCAGTTACTTTCATTTTCATTTCTTCGTTTATCCAGTTATTTTTTGTTACTGCCTCACATATTCGGTACATGGTGTACTGATGTCCATCCTTGGAGAGCTGCATTACTTGCCTACAGGTTTGGATAGATGCAGATCAGGACCTCCTTATCCTTCATCCCGAGTCAGAAGTATAGTTGGCTCCCTTCCTTTGGGGCTAATAGTTAGAAGGTTTGCTTTTTTGATTATATAGTTTATGGGTAGGTCGGGGCCCTGTCTTGACCATTATTCCACTCCTAGAGGCTTGCGAATTACAGATTTCCAGTTGTTCATTTTGTGGTTGGCCGTGTGGGGCCTTGTTTACCTATTATATAATGGCCTTATTGGCTATAGTTAAGTTATAGTTGCCTGATTTTCATTTCAGTTATAACTAGATAGCATGGTGGTCTTGTCGGCCCGCATAGGATTCCCTTTTATTGCTTGTAGTAGGTTAGTTGTTCTCATTTACAGGTGGCTATATGGCCTTGTTGGCTGTAGGATGTATTTACAGCTGAGATATAGCTCGTTGTTTTCTTGAATTGAGTTGCAGGCATGCACCAGACGTGCACAAGCCTAGTCAGGTCAGTCAAATTCCAGTATGGCACTAGATGCCAGTCATGCCTCCCAAGGTGGGGAATGACACTTGAGAGGTTGCTCTTGGTGTTGTTTTGGGCCAACGAAGAGCAAAGATTTTTCATCCTATCTTCTATGTTAGTAAAACACTCAACATAGCCCAGAAGAATTACACGGTCACAACACAGGAGCTATTAATGGTGGTTTTTGCATTTGAAAAATTTTGAGCATACTTTCTTAGAACCAAGGTGATCATCCATACAGACCATGCCACTTTGAGGTACCTGATGTCCAAAAAGGATGCTAAATCCAGATTGATTTGGGTGTTGTGGCTTCAAGAATTCCATCTTGAGGTTAAAGATCGAAAAGGAATGGAAAATCAAGTAGCTGATCATCTATCTAGGCTAGAGTCTGAAGCTAGTGCAAAAGAGGAGATTGATATTGATGATGCTTTCCCAGACGAGCAGGTGCTAGTTGCATCTCAGGATTTGATTCCCTAGATTGCCGACTTTGCTAATGACTTGGTTAGCAATATGATACCGGTAGACCTGACTCCTCAGCAGAAGAAAAATTTATTATGTGATTCCCGGAGATATTAATGGGATGAACCATACTTATTTCGCATTTTTGCAGATGGGATCATTCATAGGTGTGTGCCAAAAGTACAGATGTTGAGAATTTTAGAAGGATGTCATTCATCCCCAGTTGGTGGTCATCATAGTGGTATTAGAACTATACATAAAATCTTACAATGCGAATATAACTAGTCCTCTATCACCAAGATGCATATGATTATTCCATGTCCTATGTTCAATGCCAAAGGCAAGGAAGTATTACCCATAAACATGAGTTGCCATTGACCCCTATTGTGAAAGTTGAGTTGTTTGATGTATGGGGTATAGACTTCATGGGCCCATTTGTTAGCTCATATAGGATGAAATATATCTTGGTGGCAGTGGACTATGTCTCCAAATGGGTGGAAGCTATTGCACTACCAAACAATGAAGACAAAAGTGTTACAGCATTTCTGTAGAAGCACATCTTCACCAGGTTTGGCGCTCCCATAGCTATTATTAGTGATGGTGGATCCTACTTTTTGTAACCTCCTTTTTAAAACCCTGTTGGAAAAATATGGTGTCAAGCACAAGGTGGCAACACCTTACCATCCTTGGTCAAGTGGACAAGTGGAAGTTTCAAATAGGGAGATAAAGACCATTCTTGCCAAAATAATGAATACTAACCGGACAGATTGGTCTAGGAAGCTCAATGATGTGTTATGGTCTTATCGAACAGTTTATAAGACCCCTATTGGCTCATCTCCATACCAACTAGTTTATGGAAAATCATGTCATTTACCGATCGAATTAGAGCATAAAGCATTATAAGCTCTGAAAAAGCTGAATATGAACTGGAATAAAGCAGCCAAGCTGAGACTTAACCAGCTCAATAAGTTGGATGAGTTCCGACATAGAGCTTATGAGAGAGCAGCTATTTATAAAGAGAGAATGAAGATTTACCATGATAATAAGATTGCAAAATGGAAGTTTAGCACAGGTGATTTGGTCCTACTGTTCAACTAAAGGCTCTGATTGCACCCTAAAAAGTTGAAATCCAGATGGATGGGACCCTAGAAAGTAGTACATGTGTCCTCGTACAGTGCAGTGGAACTTGAGAATAAAGAAGGAAGAAGGTTCAAAGTGAACGAGCAAAGATTAAAGTTATATCTGGGAGACGTGTGATCTTGGGCATAATTGCATGCCCAATTGATACTTTATTACTTAATTTGGACTTGTTTATCTAATTTTATGTGTACATTCTCGTGTGGTTTTTATGTAAATGTAGATTATACTAACCAACATGATTAGTTATTGTTTTTGCAGTTTAGAATGAATAAATTAATCTACAAGTTTTTGAAGTGGAGGAATGGACTCAGAAGCAAAACGTGGAAGTCGGCAAGAAAATACTAAAAACTTGATGCTACGCGATAGAGGTCGTGTCACGCTACCATCGCGGTAGCATTCTTCCTAGAGTGAAATTTTAGGCGAATTCCAGTGAAGGTGCGCGGTGGCACCGTGTCACGGAGCCTATGCTCTGTGTTCACTTCCGTGACACGTTGGGAAGACTTTTCTGCACACCCGGATTCCAGTGAAGCTGCGCGAAAAGTCCGTGGCACGAAGCTGAGGCTCCGCAATAGCCTCCGTGCCATGTTGAGGCTAAGAATCTGTGCATCAAAGTTCCAGTGAGGCTCCGACAGGGCCGTGGCACGGAGCTGATGCTCCGCGACACCCTCCGTGCCACGTTGCCAGTTTATTCTGGGAAATTTCTCACTTGTATAAATAGCACACTTAGGTTTTATTTTAAGGCATATGACATTTCATGCTACAACGTGAGTATCAAGCAGTTGAGCTGAAGAAGTCCTAGGGTTAATTCTCTTCCTTTTTCTCTTAAATTTGAATTGCTTGTATGTTTTCTACTTGTTTGAAGATGTTTAATCCTCAAATGAGTGGCTAATTCACCTTTGGCTGAGGTTGAGGATAATTGCAGTAGTATGCAATTGATGTTATTCCAGTTTTTATCTTCTCTAAAACGTATGTTCTACTGATTCTTGTTTTTACTACATTAATGATTGGTCATTGTTAATGTATATAGTAAAATTTCAATTTTATTTCCGAAAGGAAGATTATTTGGATGGATGTGAATTGGTAGAATATGTTCTTGTCTTGGTATAGAAATTAGGAGAAGATTAACGTTTAGAATAGAAATAT
Organism: Datura wrightii; assembly: GCA_035772735.1. Lineage (NCBI taxonomy): Eukaryota > Viridiplantae > Streptophyta > Magnoliopsida > Solanales > Solanaceae > Datura > Datura wrightii. The sequence continues at coordinate 1,547,201 of JASDFA010000014.1, read as the reverse complement.
ATCTGTAATGTCATATTTGGTCATCTATGGAATTTAGTTTGGTTTGTGAGAATATGAGTTGTTGCATCACAGAAATGTGTAATGTAAATCTCATAATTCTTTAATTGGTGAGGAGTTCGAAAGACCCAATCCATTGATAATAATTCCTTACTAACAACCGAAGAGAAGTGTTGACTGAAATTTAATCAATAAATTACATATCTGCATGTTTTGCCTTAACCTCAGCTTGTTCGTGCTATTGTTCAGATTATAATTCATAATTTTCACTTAAGGTTACATAACTAATATTCTTGAAAAATCACCATTTGTTTTGCTTGTCTACTTGTATAAAGAAGTGTGTATACTAAACAAGAGAAAAATTATTCCTTCATTACAGTCCCTGTGGGTTCGATACCTAGCTTGAAATAAAGACATTTTATTACTTGTATGACCACGTGCACTTGCGTGCGATTGGGAGTGAACATGTTTTTGGCGTCGTTGCCGGGGACTAGCGCAATTGGTGACTTAATTTTCTTAGTGTTAGTTTACAAGTTCGATACAAGTGTTGACAACTTGATCTTAGCGATTTCTCTTGCAGGTACTAAGTTGTTTCTGAACGCTGGCAAGAGATAAGGAGTTGGTGGATCCGTTTTTAGAGCCAGAGAGACAATTTCATCTACAGAAGAGGGAAGCTCTAGAAAAGAAGTTGCAGTTATTAAGGAGGGAAATTCTGGAGCAACAACAGCATCCACCGATTGTAAGGGCGGTTTTAGTGCCAGAAGAGATGGCAGCAAGACCGGTCCGCGAGGTGGCAATCCCACATGCGAATAATGTAACATCCAGCATTCGCAGGCCGGAACCAGGAGGGAGATTTGAACTTAAGAAGAATATGGTGCAGTTATTGCACACTAGCGGGCAATTTACAGGTCTCCCTCATGAAGATCCACAGCAGCATCTCCAAAACTTCTTAGAGATAAGTGACACATATATACCCGCTGGAGTATCATCTAATTATGTGAGGCTTACACTATTCCCGTTTTCACTGCTGGGGGAAGCCAAGAGGTGGTTAAAGGCTGAACCGCCAAATTCTATTACTACTTAGGATGACCTAGAGAGGAAGTTTTTGATACGATTCTTTCCATCAGGGAAGACAGACAGGCTTAGAAGTCAGATTCTAAGTTTCAAATAGAGAGAGGGTGAGAATTCGTATCAGGCTTGGGAGAGGTTCAAGTCAATGTTAAGAGATTGTCCTCACCATCCTCAGTCTAATAATGTGTTGGTGCACACATTCATTGAAGGCTTGGAACCGTATACAAAGATTTTGTTAGACTCAACAGCCGGGGGGCAGGCATTGGAAAAGACATAAGAAGAGTTGTACACCTTGTTGAACCGTATTTCACAAGGTAATCCTGAATGGAATGCTGATACAACCCGAAGGGGAGTGAAGAAAGCGGCAGGGGTCTTGGAGGTAGATGGATTCATAGCGATTGTTGCACAAATAGCTGCTTTGTAGAATCAAATTAACACTCATTTCAGCAGCATGAGTTTGAGCCAGGAACAAGCCCCAGTCAATACAGTTCAGCAGGTGTGGTGTGAAGACTGTGGAAGTAGTGAACACTTAGCTGAGTGTTGTGGTGCTAATCCAGATTCGGTAAATTTTGTTGGGAATGCCCAGAGGAGCAACAATCAGCAGCATGGCAACAGTTACAACCCAAATTAGAGAAATCATCCGAATTTTTCATGGGGGAGTAATAGTCATCAGGGACAGAGTTCAAATCAGGGCGTGCACAGAAATCAAGGGATCCATCACAATTTTCAGCCGTAGTTCAGAGGAAATAATGCACCTCCTTAGTCCAGCAGCATCGAGGATATGCTTAAAACCATAATAGCTAACCAGGCGCAGATGCAGGCTGATCAGGTAAAATTGACAGCTGACATGAAAAATCAGCAGTTAGCTACAAAGGCATTGGAGTATTAGTTGGGACATTTAGCTAGAGCCCAAAATACTAGACTGAGGGGAGGATTACCAAGTGATACAGACCCAAATCCTAAGCAGGTTAATACAGTAACTACCCGGAGTGTAAAGCAACTCGAGGAGGTGGAACCCGAAAGGCCACCTCAAAAATCTGGAGCAACACAAAAGGTTGAAGGAAATGATGATGTGAGGGGGAATGAAAAGGCAGCAGAGATGGAAAGACCACCGCCCCCGTTTCCTCAAAGATTGAAAAAGCACAAGGAGGAAGCATGCTTCAAGAAGTTCATGGAAGTGTTGAAGTAGGTACATATTAATCTTCCTTTAGTTGATGTGTTGCAGGATGTGCCAAAATATGCCAAGTACATCAAAGACATTGTGGAAAACAAGAGCAGATTGATAGAGTATGCTACAGTTGCACTTACTGAGGAGTGCACCTCCCGTATATAGAATCGATTGCCGACAAAGCTCAAGGATCCTGGGAGCTTCACTATTCAAATTACAATTGGGCAGTCTATTCGAGCTCGTGGTTTGTGCAATTTGGGAGCAAGTATAAATTTTATGCCAACATCAGTATTCAAGAAGCTAGGGTTGGGTAGTCCTAGACCCACCACTGTGATCTAGCAGCTAGCTGACCGTTCATTGGCCAGACCTGATTGAATTGTGGAGGATGTGCTAGTGCAAGTAGGCTCCCTCATTTTCCCGATGGATTTTATAATTCTTGATTTTGAGCCAGATGCGTAAGTCCTATTTATTTTGGGACATCCCTTCTTGGCAACTGGGCGAGCCTTAATTGATGTAGCTGCTGGGTAGCCAACCATGAGAGCTCATGATAAGATAGAGGTCTTTGATGTCTACAAGGCCATGAAGCTACCTGCCATCTATGAAGAGTTATCAGCAATCAGTGTTTTGAATCAGAATTCAACCCTTCAGATTATTGACTCACAGGATCCCTTGGAGAGAGCCTTGGTGGGACGTGATCATTTTGGGGATAGTGCGACATATGAGATGGTGCAGACTTTGAATGAGCCAAAATGGTTCTTTAGGAAGCAAGATTTTGACCCATTGAAGAGGTCCTTGGAACCATCCCCAAAGCCATCAATAGAGGAGGCACCTAAATTGGAGTTAACGACATTGCCTCCGCATCTGCAGTATGTATTCTTGGGTGAAGATGACACCTTACCAGTCATCATTTAAGCAGAACTGACAGATGCACAAGTGAAAGATGCATTGGTGGTCCTTAGAGGAGAAAGAGAGCAATGGGATGGAAGATGTCAGACATTAAGGGGATCAGTCCAGCTTTCTGCATGCACAAGATATTCGTGGAAGAGGGATCCAAGCCAACCGTGCAACATCAGCGGAGGTTGAACCCGGTGATGAAGGATGTAGTCAGAAAGGAAGTGATCAAGTGGCTGGATGCAGGAGTGGTATATTCCATCTCAGACAGTGAATGGGTTAGCCCAGTTCAATGCGTTCCCAAGAAAGGGGGAATGACAGTGGTCACAAATGAAAAGAATGAGCTAATTCCCACACGCACAGTCACGGGCTGGCAAATTTGCATGGATTATAGGAAGCTCAATGAGGCCACTCGGAAAGATCACTATCCAATTCCATTCATTGATTAGATGTTGGACAGGCTGGCAGGGAAGGAATATTATTGCTTTCTGGATGGTTACTCTGGCTGTAATCAAATAGCCATAACACCAGAAGATCAGGAGAAAACCACGTTTACATGTCCTTATGGGACATATGCTTTCAGGCGGATGCCCTTTGGTCTATGCAATGCACCAGCCACATTCCAGTGATGCATGATGGCAATAGTCCACGATATGGTGGAAGACTATGTCGAGGTATTTATGGATGGCTTTTCTATTTTTGGTAACTCGTTTGCTATGTGTTTGCAGAATCTAGACAGGGTGTTAGCCAGATGTGAAGACTCAAACCTGGTGCTCAACTGGGAAAAGTGTCACTTTTTAGTCAAGGAGGGTATTGTCCTTGGTCATAAGGTGTCATGCAGAGGTTTGGAGGTCGATCGTGCAAAGATAAAGGTGATTGAAAAGCTACCACCACCAGTATCAGTTAAGGGTATTCGCAGCTTCTTAGGACATGCTGGGTTTTATAGACGGTTTTTTCAAGACTTCTCTAAGATTTCTAGACCGATATGCCGATTGTTAGAAAAAGAGGTGAAGTTTGAATTTGACAAGGAATGTGTAGAAGCATTTGAGGAGCTGAAAAAGAAGCTGGTGGAAGCTCCTATTCTCATTGCTCCTGATTGGGAATATCCTTTTGAGTTAATGTGTGATGCAAGTGATGCGGCTGTAGGAGCGGTATTGGGGCAGAGAAGGAATAAGATTTTCATTCCATCTACTATGCAAGCAAAACGCTTGATGTTGCACAAGTTAATTATACAGTCACGGAGAAGAAGATGCTGGCTCTAGTGTTTGCATTTGACAAGTTTAGATCCTACCTGGTGGGGTCTAAAGTGGTGGTACACACTGATCATGCGGCAATTCGGTACTTATAATGGCACGAAAGATGTGAAGTCCAGGCTAATTAGGTGGATATTATTGCTGCAAGAGTTTGATTTGGATATCCGAGACAGGAAGGGAAGTGAAAATCAGGTTGCAGATCACCTATCGCGACTAGAGAACCGTTCACATGTGAAGGAAGATATTGTGAACTTGTTAGTGAGTGGAATATACACACCTGAGGCAACGACTCAACAAAGGAAGAAGCTGAAGCGTGAGTCCAGGTATTACATGTGGGATGAGCCGTATCTATTCAAGCAAGGACCAGATCAAGTGATGAGGCGGTGCATTCCAGAAAGTCAGACGGGAGAGGTGCTGGGAGTTGTCATTCATCGCTGTATGGAGGTCATCATGGAGGAGAGCGTACTGCTCACAAAGTGCTGCAATCCGGGTTCTTTTGGCCCACACTGTTCAAAGATGTTGCAGCTTATGTCAAAGTATGTGGTTGATGTCAAAGAGCAGGAACAATCGGCAGGAGACATGAGATGCCATTGCATCACATATTGGAAGTTCAGGTGTTCCATTTGTGGGGAATAGATTTTATGGGCTCGTTTCCACCATCATTTGGCAATCAATACATCTTGGTGGCAGTGGACTGCATGTCCAAGTGGGTTGAGGCAGCAACGTGTCCCAGGAACGATAACAAGGTGGTGGCTAGATTTGTGAAGAAGCAGATATTCACCAGGTTTGGTACGCCACGAGCAATTATCAGTGATGGAGGGCCACATTTTGTGAATGCAGGATTCAGGAATTTGCTAGCGAAATACGGGGTGCGGCATAAAGTGGCTACAGCATATTATCCCCAAACTAGCGGACAAGTAGAGGTGTCAAACAAGGAAATTAAACAGATTTTGCAGAAAACAATGAATGCACAACGCAAGGATTGGGCAAGCAAACTGGATGATGCATTGTGGGCTTATCGAACTGCATATAAGAAACCCATTGGGACTTCACCATATAGATTGGTTTACAGGAAGGCATGTCATCTCCCCGTAGAGCCTGAACATCGAGCTTATTGGGCTGTGCGGAAGCTGAACATGGATCCTGAGCTAGCAGGAAAGAGGAGATTGATGCAGCTGAGTGAGTTGGACGAATTTCGATGGCACGCATATGAAAGTGCAAAATGCTACAAAGAAAAAACGAAAAGGTGGAACAACAAGCATATGGTGCATCGAATATTTTAGCCAGACCAAATGGTGTTGCTATTCAACTCTAGATTGAAACTCATCCCAGGGAAATTGCACTCCAAGTGGTCAGGGCCGTTTGAAGTCGTAAGGATGACCCCATATGGGGCAGTTGAATTGTGGAAAGAGGATAAAAGTACCACATTTTTAGTGAATGGACAAAGGTGTAAGCACTACTGGGGTGAGGGCGTTAATCGAGAGAAGACGTCTATCACCTTAGTAGAAGAATGAGGATGACAAGCGTCGAGCCGCGACAATAAACCAGGCATTGCACGGGAGGCAACCCGTGAATGTAATGTACTATATAGTTAGAAACTATCTAAAAAAAGAAATGGTCATGCCATGACGAAAACTAAGGTGATAGGTGGGAGGAAACCCACTATTTTCAAACAAGTTGTTGTTGTTTGATGATTTTCAGGAGATACGGAGTGCAAATAAAAATTGCAAAGGGTGAAAAAAGGTAAAAATGGAAAAATGGGCAGGAGGCAGAATGCCTCCGCATTGGCTCTGTGTCACGGAGCTTGAGCTGCGCGACAGCCTCCGTGACACGTTGAGGCTATATTAGCGTCGGGTCAGTTCGGGAAGTCGAGTCGACCCGCGCGAAGACCTTCTTTTTAACCCCCAAAAATACATTTTTCTCCCATTCTTCTGCACACCTCCGCGATAAAACTCCCATTTCCCCTTTCTCCCTCAATGTGACACGCCCCTAACATTAAAAAGGTTTCAATTCCTTCTTCAAAAACATAACATACCAGGTATGTTCTTGCACTTCTATTCATTTTTCTGCAAATTTTGTATCATGAACATATTGTATGTTTAATTTCTTCCCTAAGTTAATATAAAGTGTTGTAATCAATTGGGTTATGGATGAAGGTTGCTTGTATGATAGTTTTGATTGGATGAACTCATTGATTACATGATCTTTGTTAAAAATCTTAAATTGTCTACAACTAGGGCTAGAAATTGAGATTGAAAGAAGAAGAAAAAGTTAGAAAAATTCAAATATTGGGTTGTGCATTCTATTTGTGCTAAAAAATTGGCGATTAAATTTTGATTACGCTGCGGATAGAATGTTGATCTTTGTATATTAAGGTAGGAATAATCCAATAGGCTGTTGTACATAATTTTGGATTACCTCTTAATTGTGAGCTTAAGTTAAGCATTAGTTATTTTGTGAAGTTGATAGATGGATGAACTTTAAAAATGAATTGTACAAAGTCTGAGTAGTACGAAAAAGCTATTCCATCAATTTTTACTAATGCATTGCACCTTGTGGTTGATGATAGCTGGTAGTATGTTTGTTTATATTATCGAATTGAAATTCAATTATGTTTGAAAAGTAGCGAGCATGGAAATATGAAGAAGGGGAATTCTGAGTACCTGACTGACCATAACTCGTGAAATAAGGCTAACAACTAAGTGTGGGGTGATCAATTTAAGCCCAGCCTTAGTACTAGCCAACTATAACATAAATGACATTTGAAATATATGCTTTTGATGAACAGGAAAAATGTCTGCACGATAAGAAAAGGGAAAAGGTGCATCCACATCTGGCGCCAGCCAAAAAAGACTTAGAGTTGGGGCAGCAGTGCCAGCAGCACCACCTGTTCCAAGGGGGAAACGAAGGCAGTATGGAACACGATGGGTATTGGATGAGGGGAAGAAATGGTACTCCAAGCACCAGGAAACCAAGTACTTCCCTGAGGAGCAAATAGCAAGGGATCCAATAGCTCAAGAATTCCCGAGAATCTTACACAAGATAAACACTGTGGGGTTAAACTTCATCTTCGAAGAACCCAAAAAGTGTAATCTTCTTCTCATAAGGGAATTCTACGCTAATTGCAACCCCACCGTGCGCAGCCACACAGTCAAGATCAGAGGACAGGTGGTTACTTTTGAACCACAACATCTTAATGCCATCTTGGGGACGCAGGACACAGACGCGCATGTCCTCCACTAGCTGAACATCACTCCACTGTATGCAGATATCAGACGCACGTTATGTGGAGCACGATCAACAGCCAGGTGGAGTCGTCACAAGGAAAAAGGATATCACCGGACATTACCATACTCCCAACTGAACAGAATAGCAAGGATTTGGTTGAAGATAGTGTGTACTTGCCTGATCCCGGGGGTGCATATGACTGATGTCACTTGGGACAGAGTTTGTTTGGTATATGAATTGATGAAAGGGCTCAAGATAAATGTTGGAGCGGTGATTATTTCAGCAATAAAAAAAGCCAGACTTCATCAAGGGCATCGGTATGGGTTCGGTGGTCTTCTAACAGCTTTCCTCAAGGGCCATGGTATTGAAGAGGAGGCCCTGGATTACATTCCTCAATTGGCCTACGTGCTTTGGATGTCACTAAGATCAAAGCACCTGATACCACATTCGGGCCTGTGCTTACACTAGTCGAGCGACATGCGCGGGACGACCAATACATGACCCGAATGTATGGACTGCAGATGTTGCAACTGCGGATTGGTGGAAGGCCTGCTACGGAGGATGAATTGTGGCAGCTCGAGATGGATTATCCATTTAATGAGAATGCCCGAGCATTATGCAGAGTTAAGCCTGCATTTGTAGAACCAGTTGATGAAGACGTACCCACTGATGAGGAAACTCGCCGGGGTGACTTAGACATTGAGTCAGAGGAAGACGGCGGAGAAAATTCTGATCTGGGAGATAAGGCACTGGCACCTGATGAAGAGATTGAGCATTTTGATTGATCACGGAGTTACACTACCCAAACTGTGTTTTTAATTGCAGATATGTGAACACTGAGGATAGTGTTCCGACTAAGTGTGGGGTGGGAATAGTTAGGTGCTGGTGTAGTAAGATTGTGTTGTGCTTGTGCTTAAGTGGTTGAATGTGTTACATTGTGTTTCGTGTTGTGTTGATGATTGTGTGTGTGTGTGGTGCTTGTTAAGGATTTATTTGTTTGTGTAATTATTTGTACAAGGTGTTTCTATTTTTAAGTTTTTTGTTTGGGTTTCTTGTTTTTTGTTTTCGGTGCTTTTTCCGAGAATAGTCCCTTTGAACTGAAGTCGTAGATAGAAATTGTTCCCTATGATGGATGGATGACGACTGTCTTAAGGAAAATTTAGTCAGTAGGTTTAGATTTTTTTGAACACATCGCTAATTAATGGTTCGACATTGTTGTTATGTGATATATTGTAAGATGCAAGTGTGATTAGGATGGAAGCATGCAAGTGTTTTAAACATGTTGAGACACCTAGGCTCTAGAATTCAACTCGATGTGATTAAAGATTAATTTTGAATTCTTGTAATTAACTGAGTTAAGAGTCTGTGAATATGTCTTAAATTGAGCATGTGCAGTGAGTGTGAGTTTTTTTAATATTCCATGCTACTGTTAAGTGTCTAGAACTTTCCTGGTGTGTATATAAAATGAAATGAAGGATGTGGATTGTAGGAAAGGATGTAGGCGTTTCTTCGAATGAACCTAAATTTTATCCCTCATTTTACCTACGTTGAATATTGAATCCTTGTTAGCCCCATTGATCCTTAAGTCTATTCTTTCATAGCTATAACATAAGCGTAATCCTTTTCTTTCATTAGCCTTGAATTTCATCCAAAACTCCTAAGGGCTTGAGTGAAAAATTCCAAAGAGTGAAGGAGTGAGAAGCGTGAAACAGAAGGAAGAGTGGAAGTTGTGAAAGTTGAGAAAAGGACAAAGGTGCACTTGTGTGAAAATGGTTGATTATTAGTAGGGAGTAAGAAAATAAATGAATCAAAAATTGCTTAAGTACTCCTTACTACTAAGCTGAGTGTGCTTAAAGAAATGGGAACAAGAAGAGAAAATTCAAGATTGAAAAGAATGAGGAGGAAGTAAGAAAAGAGATGTCCTTAATGAATGTTGAATGTATTAAAAGCGCTTGGGGAAGATAGTCACTATTACTGGCCAGAATAGTACCTACCCGTTCCTTAGCTTACATTATAACCCATTAAGTCCTACTTGATCTTACGTTCATACATCCTTAAATTAGTGGAGTAAAACACTAAGGGCAAGCTTATGGTTCACTACATGATGCATGTGAATTCTTTGAGAGAGTGAGCGTAATTTTATTCATATATCCATACATGTTGTGATTTGAAAATTTTGTGAGTAAAAATAGGTAACTCTCTTGTGTTGTGAGGGCACATGTTTAATGAGAGATAACATTCATGTTGGATTTATTTATCGGTTGATTTGCATGAGTTTGCTAAGATTGAGAGTCGATTCTTGAGGTTAGGAAGTCTTAACCTAGTTGTATTTCATTTCAATGATTAAATCATGCATGCCCTATTTTTAACTTGCTATCTTAAATAATCATTATAGCTATAGCTTGAATTGTCTTGCTACATTAGCTATGCGTGAGTCTTCAATTACATGAGATATGAAAGGGTTGTTCGAGGACGAACAAGGCTTTAAGTGTGGGGTAGGTGATATTGGGCATAATTGCATTCTCAAGTGATACTTTATTACCTAATTTGGACTTGTTTATCTAATTTTATGTGTACATTTTCATGTGGTTTTTATGTAAAAGTGGATTTATACTAACCAACATGATTAGTTATTGTTTTTGCAGTTTAGAATGAATTTTGGAAACTAATCTACAAGTTGGTGAAGTGGAGGAATGGACTCGTAAGAAAAACGCAGAAGTTGGCAAGAAAATACTAAAAACTTGATGCTCCGCGGTAGAGGTCGTGTCACGCTAACATCGCGGTAGCATTCTGCCTAGAATGAAATTTTATGCGAACTCCAGTGAAGGTGTGCGATGGCACCGTGTCACGAAGCCTATGCTCCGCGTTCACTTCCGTGACACGTTGGGAAGACTTTGCTGCACACCCAGATTCCAGTGAAGGTTCGCGAAAGTCCATGGCACGGAGCTGAGGCTCCGCGATAGCCTCCGTGCCACGCTGAGGCAAAGAATCTGTGCATCCAAGTTCCATTGAGGCTCCGCGACAGGGCCGTGGCATAGAGATGATGCTCCACGACACCCTCCGTGCCACGTTGCTAGTTTATTCTAGGAAATTTCTCACTTGTATAAATAGCACACTTAGGTTTTATTTTAAGGCATCTGACATTTCATGCTAGAACATGGGTATCAAATAGTTGAACTGAAGAAGTCCTAGGGTTAATTCTCTTCCTTTTTCTCTTAAATTTGAATTGCTTGTATGTTTTCTATTTGTTTGAAGATGTTTAATCCTCAAATGAGTGGCTAATTCACCTTTGTCTAAGGTTGAGGATAATTGCAGTAGTATGTAATTGATGTTATTCCAGTTTTTATCTTCTCTAAAACGGTTGTTCTACTGATTCTTTTTTTACTACATTAATGATTGGCCATTGTTAATGTATATATTAAAATTCCAATTTTATTTCCGAAATGAAGATTATTTGGATGGATGTGAATTAGTAGAATATGTTCTTGTCTTGGTTGAGAAATTAAGAGAAGATTAACGTTCAGAACAGAAATATATCTTTAATGTCATATTTGTTCATCTATGGAATTTAGTTTGGTTTATGAGAATATGAGTTGTTGCATCACAGAAATGTGTAATGTAAATCTCATAATTCTTTAATTGGTGAGGAGTTCGAAAAAACTAATCCATTGTTAATATTCCCTAACTAACAACCGAAGAGAATTGTTGACTGAAATTTAATCAATAAATTACATATCTATATGTTTTGCCTTAACCTCAGCTTGTTCGTGCTATTGTTCAGATTATAATTCATAATTTTCACTTAAGGTTACATAACTAATATTCTTGAAAAATCACCATTTGTTTTGCTTGTCTATTTGTATAAAGAAGTGTGTATACTAAACACTTAGAGAAAAATTATTCCTTCATTACAGTCCCTGTGGGTTCGATACCTGGCTTGAAATAAAGCCACTTTATTACTTGTACGACCACGTGCACTTGCGTGTGATTGGGAGTGAACAATGTGGAGGAATTAAGAGGAATAGAAGTAGTATACCTTATTGATGCCTGAAGAGTCGCAAGAGTTACATAGTGCCGCGATGTTAAATCAGGCGCTGCATGGGAGGCAAGCGATGAATGGTGAAGTCTGAGTAACCACATGTTTTTTCCCTTCCCTCTGTTCTTGTAGTTCATGCTTCGGGGAAAAAGCATAATTTTCAAAAGGGGAGGGGGTGTACTTGTATTTTTGACTTTTTGCATTCATCTGAGGGTTTTTGTTATCGTGTTTTTTTTCGACGGGCATGCTATCTAGTAGAACCGACATGTTTAGGATTTTTATTTTTCTATTTTGTGATTTTTTTTAATTAGGAAGCAGCTTAGGAGTACTCAACCAATAAAATTGCACTAGTTTTGGATTTTTGAAAATATTTACCCTGTCTAAAATATTTTGATGAATTAGCTGTGTACTTGTGACTGCATGCATGATTTCTGTGAATCTTTTGATTTCATTTAGTGTATTAGCATGAGTAGTCTTGTTAAGCCATGCATAAACAGGTCAGGTAGATTTAATATAAGCCATGAGTGAGTGAGGTTTGATACTTAGTTCAGTACTATGTTGAAGATCCAGAACTTGCCTGATTGGTCTTTGCATAAATTAAGAATGGTTAGTTAGGATAGGATCATAGGCAGTCTTTGTTGAGCCCATTTTTGGCCTAAATGACCCTACTATCATCATATGGTTCCCTTGATCCCAATTTTGAACCTTTAATAAATCATTTTTTTTAATTAACCGATGAACTGTACCAATAATTTATAATGAACCTATTTTGGCCCTGGTCCTTCCTTTGACAATGTGAACCTCAACATAGGCAAAATGACTAAGTTAAGGGTTGCTAGGGTATGGGTGCATAAATAGTGGGAAGGATAAAAAGGGAGAGAAAAGAGAAAAGGTGAAAAATGAGGTGTGGTGTGAAAAATGAAAAAAAATGAAAAATTTGAAAAAGATTAAAAAAGAAAAAGGTGCTTGAAAAAGGTTGAAAACACACCACACTTGTACAAGATCATAAAAATGGGTGAAAAGGGAGGAAAAGAAGGAAAAGAAAAAAGGGTGAAATAGGTGAAAGATGGAGCCAATGTATGTAGTGCCAAGGAAGGTTTAGTCACTTAAAAATATCCCATATTTATCATGTACAGCCCTGAAGCCTACATTAGAAGATGAATCAAGTCCTATAGTGATCCTAATCTAACCATCTGATACACCGAAGTAGAGAAAATAAGGGCAAGCATATGGTATCTGATACACAGTATTTGGAACTTCTTTGTAAGAGTGAGAGTCTCGCTTGTTCAGTCCCATGCCATATCTATTACTATATCTATGAGTGAATACTTCATTTTTTGTGAGGATACATGGCTTATGTTTAATCTTACCAGTGGTTTGTGTAAAAAGCCTCGGTGATGACTTGATTTCCTGTTAATAGCTATATGACATGTCTTGATCCCTGCTTATCATATTTTTTGATTGCTTGTAGTGCATGTGCGGATATTGGTTCACGGAAGAAGGTTCAAAAGTTGTTGCATTTATAGTGCAAATTTTGTTTGGCATTGACTATAGTATTCTAGGTTTATTTTCTAGTTGAGCGTCGTGTTTATTTTTTTATTTTCTTTGCCTGAGGACATGCAAAAGTCTTAAGTTGAGGGTGTTGATATGCTATGAGTTTACAACACTTTCGATGCTCAAAACTAAGAAAATAGCATGAACTTAGGTGTGTTTATATCGATATACGACACTTTTTCTTTGATTTCAGGAAAAATATGTGTTGGAGCAAGAATGTGCAAAAGAAGCTTGAAAGTGCAGAAAACGAGCCAAAGTGACAGTCTCAGTACGAGCCATATGTTAATAGTATGAGTCGTACTGAGAACCATGACAAGTTTCAAATGGCTGAACTGGGAATAATGCAACCTACGACTCTCAGTACGAGCATTACCACAATGATACGAGTCGTAACTTGAGTTGTGGAAATATTCAGAAAGAATTGCACAAAGGCAGACTCTTGAAACGGATGGACTTACAAATCGTGGCAACCATGTACAAATCATACCAGGAGTAGTGGTGATCTTTAGAGGATTTTCAGTGCTAAGAGAACTTCAGACAATACGAGTTGCGGCTAGGAGGTACGAGTCGTACCACAATACTCGTGAATAATTTCAAAAAATGTCAGAGTTCTCAGAGCCAGACCACGGAAGCAAAGTACGAGTCATAGGAAGCATGTACGAGTCATACCAGTGCCCAACACTTAGTCAAACTTTCAGCAAAACAAGGATCTGCGGACAACAGTTACGACCTGTACAATCCTACTACGGGTCATATGATAAGTCGTGGCTAAGATGGCACCAGTTAAGGAAAATCACCCTGTTAGCTTAGGAAAAGGATTCTTATGTCTGTATAAATACCTTTTATGTTTTATTTTCAGTAGAAAACATTAGAGAGAAGTTAGAGGAGTGTGAAATCAATAGGAATTCGAGGGAAAACATAGAATTGAGTTGATTAATTTGTGATCAACCTTTTCTTGGATTCTTTCTTGATATTTATCAATTGTTCTTGAGATTTTTCTTACATATTCAAAGAAGCTTTTCTCTCAACTACCATTGTAAGTATTGAATTATATGCTTAATTATGAATGCATATCACAACCTTGAAACTATGAGAGGCTAAAACCTCTATAGCTAGGGTTGTGGGAACCATGGTGTATTAACGAGCTAGGGATACACAAAAGTGATTCAAAACCAATGCAAAATGCTTGTACTGTATTCTATTCATCTTCAAATGTTTCTTAACGGTGTGCAACGTTAGGACTTTCCCAAATTCTTTACTTGCTTGGTCCTAGAGAGGTAGAGATTAGGAAAAGAAAATTACAACAAAGCCTTGGTCTTGATTATCATTGTATTAACTTGAGATGTGGTCGTAAGATAGTTAAATTTGGAACATATTGATAATGGATAATTTGAAATCGCTCATGAGACCTGATGCGGTGATTGAGTATAGTCATCCAATGGGGACGAACCAATCGTTTGGATGAACCCTAGTTATCAGTTCTACAAGTAAGCATTGGTATTGATCACGTGTGTATACCCCAAGAAGTTATGAATCCATGGGGAACACAAACCCTAGTTATTCTTAATTCTTGATTTAAATCATAATTTCAATCGTTGTTTTAATTATTGTTTAACTAGCCAACAAGTTCACTTACCGACATTAGTCTAGATCTTTCATATTCCCCGTGGGTTCAAACCCAACCTCTTAGTTGGGTTCTTTATTAAAAAAGTTCTCTTCATACTTCAGCAGGAGATGTGAGTTTGAGTGTTATCAATGATACATCATCGTGGCACCTGGATGTACTAAATACCGAGACTAATGAGATTCACCCATAATTTTTTCCCGTAGCTTGCCTACATTAGGCACACATAAATGATTCGGATATTTAAGGAATCTATCTAGCCCACATTGAAACAAGGCATGCTTATTCTATGGAATGCTATCTTTTAGAATTATCAATTCTATGCTTATATTGTTGCTGCTTAACTTTCGACACCAGGGAGGATTTTATAGCGTTTTAAACTACCATACCTCCATATTCAATATCTAGTAGAAAAATATGCAAATAAGCTAACTGTCGTATAGTTTTTACCATTTCAACTCTGTCAACTTCTATATCACTTAACCTGCCCATAGATATGTGGCTTAATGCATTAGCCACAACATTAGCTTTACCGAGATTGTACATAATGCTAACATCATAATCATTCAGCAATTCTAACCACCTTCTATGTCGTAAGTTCAACTCCTTCTACTGGAATAGGTACTGAAGGATCTTATGATTTGTAAAGATGTCAACATGTATCCCATATAAGTAGTGACACCAAATCTTCAGTGTGAATATTATTGCTGCCAACTCTTGGTCATTAGTGGGGTAATTCTGCTCGTGTATCCTCAACTGTCTAGGAACATAGCAATAACTTTATCGTGTTGCATCATAACATAACCCAAACCAATTCTGGAAGAACCAGAATAATCTACATAACCCTCTGTGCCTTCAGGAAGGGTTAGGATAGGTGTTGAAGTCAACCTATCCTTTTATCATTTAAAAGTTCATACTACACTTTACTAACCCATATCAAAGCATTTCTTAACTTATTTTTCGAAACATAGGATTTTATCCTGTTCTTTATCAATAATTGCTTAACTTACTCATTCATCATAATACATAATGCCTTCCATAGGCAAAAGTCTTAGAAATGTCCACTTATTAATATTATCTTTAACTTTTGGCTCCACTCAAAAATCTGTATCGTCTATATTATGCCTCATTTGGAGCTATGTGAATGTTCACACAATATTAGTTACCATAGATAGGTCTTTTTATAGGAAATCATTCATTCCTATATTTTCTTAAGACCTTTGTCTTTAAATCTTATATGTCTTACTCTTATTTATCGTATCTCTGTAGACAACATTAACCTTTACACCACCATTATTTTTAATATTATCGTGGTCCTAGACCTTCTGCTATAAATCCCCATTATAGTGGATATTTTGCATTACTCCCCACCATAGCTATAACTCAGTACCTCTGCTATCTCATAATAGTCTTTACCAATTTAAATCTCAAATGAAAAGATGTCCTCAACCTAGAACATTAACTGGTCACATCATGTAATCAGGTCTTATTTGTAGCAACCTTTCTACTCATATGATGTTTCCTATTTATATTAACTTATGTAAATTCTTTTCTTCACCCAATAATATCGATCGTCGAATAGCCCTTCTCATGGACTCCTTTCATGATGATAGTTGTTTTGTTAAAATAGATAAACAATTAAACCTTTTAACAATAGGACCTCAAGGTCTTAACTATAAACTGAGTGTTCTCTTTCCCTTTCTCAATTTAGGAAAATCAAATCCTCATAATTTTAGGGATTCTTTACTATACTCAGTAGTAAAAATAAACCCACATCCAAGTTTCACTGAATTACCTCTTTATCTCCTTGTCAACTTCTTCGAGAACAAACTAATGTACATTCTTACGGTTATAGCCATATTTTTCACACTTAATTTTTGGAAAGTAATTTTTTCCATTTCATCCAGTAGCTTTATCTGACTGTAGTTACTTCACCAATCGGCATGTCTATACCTTAGCTCATATAGCTTTCTCGCTTACCTTAGTTTGTTGGGTCAGATATTCCATCGTCCACATCTTAACCTTACTTTTAAAGGAGTTCATATACCTCCTTTCCAATAGTAAACAAAGGGTATTATTAATCTTGCGAACTTATATCAAACTCCATTTACCTCGGCAATACTTTTTGAAAATATTTTCTGGAAAGTCCTTATAGACATATATCTTTCTTATCTCTGACCATGGATCAGGACATACTTTATTCATCATCATAATACAATATCATTTTTTCAAGCATAACATTAAAACTCCTAGGCTTAACAAAGAATCAATCATTTAGTAATCCATTCTCTTGGGTGTTTGTGACTTAGAGTCATTCTAAAATTTCTTTTATATCCATATATACTCATATGATTTACTTCATACTCTCTTCTTTTTTTTCACTTCCAATTGCTCAAAATATACCACAAACTCTAAATGTAATTGTTATGGTACTATTACCTGAATTTGACGTTCAAACTATAATCCTGTTATCCACATCTAATAAATTAACGAATTCAATTTGAGGACACCAGGTCCCATGCTACTTCTCTTCTCAAATATAGATAACATCTGAGGAGCTAGAGATGCTCCGAATATCTTCTAGTTACTTTAGTTACTTATCCAAATGTACCAAACAACTTAAAAGCTCATTCAAATTCCAAGCCCAATCTCTTACCGGGTCAAGATTCTACTGGCAACCTCAAACTGTACAATCTCATTTATTCCTGCATTTGTAGCATTTAGTAACCCATAATATTCTTTCAATCATCATGATAGGCACTTATAAGGAATGAGTGTTAGCATACTTTTCTTGACTTAGCTCTACTTGCACGATCTATGTTTGAAAAAAAGTGAAACAACTCCTAAATGCCTTGTAGCCTCCTGGTTATAGCTATGGTGCACAACATACCCATAAGCAAGACTCTACTATACATGTCTTTGTGGATTCCCTGGGACTCAACTATGCTTCGATACCAAGTTTTTCACGCCCCAAAACTGGGGTAGGACGCGACTGCCACTTAATTGTGAAGAGATAGAGAAGCAGGCTATATAGCATCTGAACTGAAACCCTTAGGCAATCAGGGCCACCTATCACAGTCAACTATAACATGGAAAGCATCGTCAAGGCCTCAATAAACACGCTAAAGATAGAATGAGAAAACAAGGCCAATACTAACATTTGAAAAGAATAGCGGAGGCCAACTAGGAAACAAACTGAACTAAAACTGAACAACTATACAACTAGTTCACAAAAGCCTCTAAAAGAGTAAATAACATTGAATGCATGGGACATGGCCCTTACCTACCCATTTGTACGTCGAAACTCATAATGACCAAACCAAACATAAGGCTCTTGAAAGAAAGGAGCATACCAACTCTTCGCTGGATTTGGGCTCCTATAATATCGGTTGATCTAAGCTCTTGTTTGCACCTGCAGCATGATTGCAGGGTCCCCAGGCGAAGGGTCATCAGTACAAAGAATGCACTGGTATGTAAGAATGAAAGTTGTAAATAAGAAATGCCAAAGATAAATTGAAATAGAGAAGGGAATAGCAACAACCTAACACTATGGAACCTGTCACCAAAAGTAAAGGCAAACAACAGCTGAACATAACTCAAAATATAGGGTAGAGAGGTAATCTATAATTCTATTACTAGCTACCCTATATGCAGACTCTATGCATGAGTATAACATAACTTACTCATATGCCAACACTTCTGATACTTGGACTGAAGTTTATGAGAATCGACTCAGTGGCTACCCTGATACTTAGACTAGGATTTAAGTATGGTTACCTGATACTCGAAGCAAGACTTTAAGAATTTCGTGATACTTGGACGAGGACTTTACGGCTTACCTGATACTTGGACTAGGAATTTCATACATATTCCTTTCACAGTTAGCCATCCAATACTCATACCAAGAGGGTGTGGGCATCGCGCAATCAGCCATCTGATACTCATACCATAGAGGGTGATAAGTTTGTAATTCACCAACTCATTAAGCTTTTAAAAATGAGCTTTTGCTTGATTTTTAAGTCATTTACAAGGATTTTATGCTCTTTTACTTTTTTTTGGCAGGCATTTAACTTAAATAGAGAAAGCAAGGAATTGGACAAAAGCATTGAGCTAATGAAGAGGACTGGCATTCCACCAAAAAGGACCGGTGAAACACCGGCCAAACGCAGGAGCCCACTATGTTGAAGTGGAAGGTGCACCAGCAGAACGCGGATCAGCACCTACGAACCGCCAATGCCAAGACCGAACCATAGAAAGAGTCACTGGCCCATAGCTGCATTGAAGAAGCATCCCACGGTTGGGCACTGGCGAAACACAGGTATATTGCAAGTGAAGTCATTTTCAGAAGGGAAGAATCGTCCAACATGGGATTTGAGGAGCATTTTTAACCTACTTTTGTACATTATTTAAAAAGTATTGAACATTTCATTCCAGAAGCATCAAAATATTGTATTGTATTGAATAACTTTTAATTTTCTAAAGAGAAAGAATAAAGTTATCTTTTATTCACCTTCTTCTTCTTCTTCCTCAAGGTACAACCATCTATTGAAGGTAGATCTAAGCTTGCTATATACTCTTAATGATGAATTTTATGAATTTAGTTGTCAATATGCTTATATATTATTCATCTATGAGTAGCTAAATATTTTTCTATGGGTGTGTGTATGATTAGGGATAAATTGGATTGGGTATTACTAGTTTAATTTTATAATTACTCATTTAGTATAAATTTATTTTTTTCTCCAAATGATAATTGAATTATCCATAATGGCAAATGTGGCTTATGTTTACTTATTCTATTTATGCTTGAAAAGGGGGAATAGAATATGAGTGAGAAAATAATGGTGGGTATTTGGATTTTGATTATGTGGGTTGGGCTAGAGATAGATAAAACCCATTCTCATACACCTATTAAAGAGTTCAGTTTAGAGATAGTTCAATTCTTGCCAACGCCATAGTGGATGAATTAATTAAGACCTTGGGGTTTGAGAAAACTCAAGGAAAAAGGCACCAAGTGATTGAAATACATCAGGTGCTATTTTATCCATGGTTATTTATGCTTGTGAGTAATAATTTGATTTTCTAGCTGATTCCAATCCAATCGATGCCCCATCAATAGCACACCCCTGGCCCTTGCTTATATTTGTTCATGCAATTTGGTTTCCTTGTTTTAATTGGTAGTTGATTTTGATTAAAATTGTGATCTCACTTTTCCCCACCATTTATTTTTATAATTTTAATGCAATGATGCAATTTAGTTCAATTCAATAGAAACTTTTGTGTCATCAATCACTATTCCCTGTGGATTCGACCCCTACTCTTATTTTGGTATTTATATTGCGATGGTCATTTATACTTCCTCCTTGTGAGGACTGGATTTGAACATCATCAATTTTGGCGTCGCTTCCAAGGAATAGGATTAGATATCCCCTAGTTGATTGTTGATTTAAATTAATTTGGCATCTTGTGTTTTATTTTTACAATTGTTGTTATTCTTGGGTGTCTCTTAGGATGATTGATATTATCCAAGACTCTCAAGAAGGTTTAATGGATGGCCACATGGACCACGAGGATGATGACCCAATGTTGCCAAACATAGCAGGTGTCATTCGCCTACTAGCCACGATGAGGATGCAGTGTTCCATGTGACCAGCATGATGTTACACCTACTACAAATGAAAGGACTCTTTGGAGGTCAACCGAGTAAGGATGCTAATCGGAATCTTCTAAATTTCCTTAAGATATGCCAACCTTTTAACATCACCAATATAAGTCAAGAGTCGATTAGATTGAGGCTCTTCCCATTTTCCTTGACTGGGGAAGCTATCATGTGGCTAGAGGAGGTACCCCCAAGTTGTATCACTTCATGGCAAGAGTTGACTGAAGCTTCCTTGGATAGGTTCTTCCTTCCATCGAGGATGTTGCAGCTGAGAGACAATATTACCAACTTCAAGCAAATCTCGGGTGAACCTTTACATGAAGCATGGCTTTGGTTCAAGAAAAAAGTGGCCTTAAGTCCAAATCATGGGCTATCGGATGCAGTGCTACTTCAAAGTTATTTATTGATCCTTGGATAACTTAGCTGGAGGATCCCTCATGGACCAACCTTATGGTATAGACAGAGCTATTTTGGATAGAATGAGCAAAATAAATTGAGCTTGGCATACGAGGGACACTGAAATATCCTCAAGTAGTGTTAGTCCAAGCATTATGACTGCTGAGATGTGGAGAAGAGATGAAGAAAGAGATGAGACCCTAGCAAATATGATGACCTATCTCGAATTGATAACAAAGCATGTTATAGGAACCAGGTCAAAGAATGTTAATGTTTTGGGGACTCAAGGTCCTATGTAATATGAGGGTGAAGCTTTACCGTCAGGGTTTGAGGAAGAGTGCCAATTCATGGAAAATCAAATGGGGGATTCTCGCCCAGGGTAACAAGGTGCCAATCAAGGACCTTGGCACCCCTAGAAAGAAACTCAAGGTTGGAGAAACTGTGACAACCAAGGTTGGGTTGATAGAAATAAAAGATGGGGTATTCATGATAAAAACCATGATGGGGAACGTTATCACCGAAGCTCAAACCCATATATTCCCCCTTCAAAGGATGAAAGCCCCCAATTACAACCTGGTTTGAGCAATATGGGAAGCTCCATAATTGAAGAGATGCTGGCTAGATTGCTAAAAAGGTGGAATCAACGGATAGCAGGGTGAAATAGCTAAAACGGGAGGTGTCGAACCTCACCTAAATAGTGAGTTAAAATTCAGCTTCTATCAAGCACTTAGAAGCTCAACTGAATCACTTGTCCATGCAAATGAAACTCAGAATGAAAGGGACTCTCCCTAGTAACACTATACTTAATCCCAAGAAGGACAATCATTGCATGGCTATTGTCACAAGGAGCAGTAAGGTGTTGGCTGATGGGTTCTTAAGCCCAAGAAAGCCATTGACTCCAAAACAAGAAGTGATGTGAATGATGAGATGCCAAAAGCACCAGATAGTGTTGATGAAACATAAAAACTTGATTGGGGGGGGGGGGGGATTTGATGTTCACCCCAAGAACATTATTGAGAAGGAAATAAACAAGGAGACCTTAATCGAAATGGGTCAAGAGGCCAGGATTCCACCTCATTATCCTCAAAGGTTTAGCAAAGAAGAAGGAGGACAATCAGTTTCAAAAATTCATTAAGATGTTCAGCAAATTGTCCATAAATATACCTTTGGTAGATGCACTATTCCAAATGTCAGGCTATGCAAAATTCATGAAAGAATTACTGAAGAAGAAAAAGGTTGTTGATGCTAATGTAGGTGAAGTAACACAACCTTGTAGCACAATGATGGCGAGCAATCTTGCTCTAAAAAGAGGGGATCCTAGAGCTTTCACTATCCCCTTCACCATTGGTCTATTCATTGTAGGCCTTGTGTGACCTTGGCACAAGCATACACTTGATGCCTCTTGTCATTTTTAAGAAGTTAGGTGTGGGAAATCCCAAGCCTACTACTATAGGGCTATTGATGGTAGACAAGTCTATCAAGAAACCCGTGGAAGTGCTAGAAGATGTTTTGGTCCGAGTGGACAAGTTCATCCTTCCAGACGACTTTGTGGTATTGAATTGTGAAATGGATGTTGAGGTGCCCATCATCTTGGGGCGCCCACTACTAGCCATGGGAAGAGCACTGTTTGACGTGGAGTTAGGGGAGTTAAAGTTTAGAGTAGGTGGTGATGAAATCACCTTTAATGTATGTCAAACCACCAAGAACCCAAATAAGTCCAAGGTGATAGGGGTCTTCAATGATGATGTAGAGCAAGATGAAGTTTGGAATGTTGAGGCTGATTTGGAGGATGACCCTCCAGAGTATTGACAATTTAGGAGGTATCCATCATGCACGACATTAAATAAGATGCTTCTTGGGAGAGAACCCAAGTGTTTGTTTTATGTTGATGCTTTGATATTTTTGTGGTTTTCTTTTATTGGATGGATTGGATAAAGTACTAAGTGGAAGAAAATAGGGCAATTGTGGCTGGAGACCTGCAAAATGCAGGTACTCAAGCGTGAAGCACTATACGAATGCGAGAGAAAAGCAGAAAGCTAGGAGTAAAAATAAGGAATGGGCGAATCACCAGCTAATGACAATCCGCGAACCACCGGTTAGGCATCAGCTTTTACTAGTGAACCTGGGAGTGAAAGTGGGAACTGGGACCCACCCATGGAACAAAGGTTGAAATCCACGAACCGCCAGTCATTCGCAATTAGTAAAGTAGAGAACTAAGAAAATGTGGAGGTCACCTACGCTTGAATCGGTGAAATATCTATATTCACCAGTGGCCACAGGTCTAGCGCGAGTGGAGTCATGAATTCTATTTAAAATCTTGACTGTCCCATTGACCAACCCGACCTGTTACTCTTTAAAAAAGAACAAAACTACTCAAACCCTTTTTAAATCCCTTCTCTCCACTCTTTCATCTCCCCCATAACCTTTGCATTTTTCCAATACCCTATTTCCCCACTCTTCTACCATCCCAACTTACCACCATTAAAACCCACCTTTTCATCACCAAATTACACTCCCTCTCTTCAACTTATAAAATCCCCATTCTCATTCTCTTTATTCCACTATTTCTCACTCACCCTCTCTCTTATCAAAAGAACCTCTTACTTTTTCAAAAAAAAGCTCCCATCTAAGTATTTTTCTCGCTACTCGATTGGTATGTACATCCTTGCTTTTACCTTGCTCGTTGTTGAAAATACAAGTGAAAAAAATTAAGCATGCTAAATTTGAAATTTTCTGTACCCATTTCCCCCATTTTCCTTTTTGTGATTCCTTTTTCAATGATTCTTATAATGTGGGTAAATTTGGGGTTTGGATACTTGAATAATGCTGGTGCGAGTACTGATTTTGTAGAAATGTCATATGAAATTGTGTGTTTGATATAAAGGTTGGGGTTGAATTTTGAATAACCTCGTGTGCTTAAAATGCATGATTTGCCTGATGATAGATCGGGTGACATCCTTCTTAAGGGAAAAATGTCATTTTTTTTCTTCAAGTGAATAGCTTATAATGTGAGGTTGTGTGAGTAAGGATTCTATTTCAGAGAATTGATATTGAACTAATTTGGGGCTGAACTAAACTGAGCGGTGTTTCACCTGGGAGTCGACGGTCAGGCTCGGTAAAACATCACCTGAAGCGCAGGTGTGGGTTTGAGACTTTAGGACACTGCCTAACCCCCACATTTCACCTGTGTTTCATGGATCATGATTGGTGAAACACCGGTGTAGTGCCAGTAAGTCACAACTCTACCCAGTTGTCTGCGCAAGCCGGTGGCTCAACTGCATCTCGCGGGTCTCAACTAGCATTTTATAGCTGGGTCACCAGTAGTTCTTGCACATGATTTTGTCATTTCACCTTTTTATCATCCAATTTTGAGATTTTTATTTCTAGATTAGTTTAGCAGGTTCTTCTACTTTCATATTATTAAAAAAAAGGATTATGTGGAACTAACATTTCTCTTCCAGCATAATGACTTCATCCAGGAAAGGAGACAAGGACAAGGCATCCTCCACGTCAAAAGTAAAGGCAAAGTGAAGGCCAAGGCAGCCCCAGCCCTCCACCAACACCAGAGATTCCATCATTTTCTGTGTGCCTAACATGAAAGCAGATTATGTTATTTGTGAGGGATGACCGATCACCACGAAGAAATGATTCAAACTGGTGGGGCTGGGGAATGATTTCCCCAATATCGCTGCTCAGTTCAACCACCACCAATGGCATATATTTGCTGAGCCTCTCCCAGAGTACTATACCAATCGAGTGCCAAAATTTTGTACTTCTTACTAGGCATGCAAGAAGGCAATGAAGCATAAGGGAAAGGTTGATGAGTTCCCTTGCCTTTCCTCAATCAAAGTAAGAGGCGTGGAGGTTAATATTACTCCGGCCGCCATCAATGCAATATTTTGGGCGGATGAGATAGATCTAAAATTGGAGTATGCAGCAAGGGTTGCCAACAAAGAAAACCAGTTTGACGGGATAGCTCCCATGATCACCAATGGTTAGTCTTTATGTGCCTCCATGGGCGGCGAAATCTTGAGGCATAACCTTAAGTTCAAAGACAAGTTGTGGATGGAGTTTGTGTGCGGCAGAAATTTGCCCTCGAAAAATGACCAAAGAGTGAACTTAGAGGCAGCCATACGCATTGCGTGCATCATGACAGAGGTACCCATCAACTTTGGGAGATTGTGGCCACCCAAATAAAGCAAAAGGCCAGGCAGCAGAGAATGTTCATGCCATATGTTGTGCTTGTTTCTTAGTTGTACCTTAATACAGGGGTTCCATTATTCCTTGATGAGTCTCCTAGATCCGCCACTTGGGTAATCAATATGGAAAGGAAGAGGGATGCTGAGGCACCCAAGGTGAAGAGAAAAAGGTTGCAAGCGTTTGAGACTCTTGAGGGCTCCACCTCCCATAATAGAGAGGAGACCCCCATTGCTCCCGACCTCAATATGCCACACCCCAAAGTGTGAAAGCATACATACGGAGAAGCACCATTTAGGGGGTCTTCACCTCCTCCCACATCCTATCACCGAAGTGGAATATAAAGGCTAGATAAGATGACATAACCTCATGAACGCGAACTTCAAAAGCTATTCCAAAATCTCCCAGCTCTTATCGCCAAAATAGTTATGAAGGAGATGAAGAATGTATTCAACAACTTGACCAAGCTCTGCTCCTGAGTAGATATGGTTGAGGGAGTTGTCTCTTTTCTCTTAGGGAGGTGCGAGAATTGAGGGATCCAGCACCAATGGCGGACTCGAACTTGAGTGTCCTTGATGCAGCCATAGCTGCCCCATCCACAACCCGGGGCCCAATCCATGATCTATTCAAGGGCTTAGGTAGAGAGGAGGAACCACACTTGGGTGACCTTGAAGAAGATGAAGAGGCCAATGATGAGGAGGATGAGTAGCTGCTTCAGGGAGTTCCCACCACCCCTTTTGTTCTTTATGTTTAAATCGGGGACAATGTACATTCATGGTTAGGGGTGGTGTATATCCATTTGTTGGTCTTTTTGTGGTCTTTGTGTTGCCCTTGTCGGGCTAAACTTCTTATGCTCTAGTTGATTGTTAGTTTAATTATGATTGAATGCCCTTGTCGGGCTTTCTGTTAAAAGAATTGTTGTTTGCTGAATTGTTAGTGCCAATGATGGATTTTTTTAAATTGCAAAATGTTTTTGACCCATGTTTTGATTATCGCCTTTGTTCATAGTAATTAGTAAATAAACTCCAAGGGTTTTCTTTATGCCACGATTCTTTTTCAAGGATCGATTTCCTTTTCCTTTTTTCTTTTTCAAATCGAGTGGCATGTCCCAATGTTGGATTGAGAGGCAACTTTCTTAAGGGAAAATGCCGAGTTTAGAGTTCTTTTTGAGTCAATGATTGCAATGGCTTCTTTGAGGCATCACCAATAAGTTCCTGAAATGGCATTGAAAAGAAAATTGAATTTTTAAGAAAAAGGGCATTTGAATTTAAAAGCTGAGTATACTTTTATCATAAGTTGCACATTCCTTGTTTGGCTATTGATTCACATGCTATCGTGTTTTAAATCAGACTCTTGTTGTGATTGTGAAAATTGTGTGAACCCCTTAGAGGATGATGATTTGTGATTTGAGGTGCTAGTTGAATTCAAATGCATAAATGGTTGTCTAGAACTTGCCCCAAGTGTGACTCAAGGTGAAATTCTAGATGTAGTTTCACTTAGAACATGATTTTAAGCTTTCTTTTTGCTAGCTAGTTCACCCACATGACCTCCTTGAGCATGAATTCTTGCTAGCCAATGTTGAGTGTTTAAACCTTTTCCTTGAGAACCATATTAGAAGCCTATTACCCTTTCTTAGTCCCTGTTTGTTATACTCCAAAAGCCCAAAGATCAGACTCGAGAGTTGAAACGGAGAAAAATTAAAACCTAGCATTAGGTATCAGAATGGGTCGTGAGGTGACCCGTGAGAGCAGCCCACTAGTCGTGATGTGACTCATGGTGAGGCTCAGATGATGAGTTGAAAATTGGGAAATGGGATCCCCACGGACATGACCACGACTCGTGGTCAGGCCCCATGAGTCGTTAGATTAGTCGTGGGGAGTGGTAAATGAGAAAAGGGGAAGAGCAAGACAGTGTACCTAACGGAAGGCACCCATGAGTCGTGGTCAGTCACCCCGATACATGGATTGAGTTGTGGCCAGCTGGATGATAATTATTTGAAGTTATAGGTAGTATACCGGACGAGTGGTGATCACGAGTCGTGGTCACCAAGCAACAAATCGTTAAGTCACCCGTGAGGAGCCCTAAAGACCTGATGATCAGTGTACATGAACGATGATGCCACGAGTCATGGCCAAGGATGAAGAGTCATTAGGTCCCTCTTGGAGACTAACTGGCAGTTATTTTCTGCAAAATTAGTAAGGGCTTTTCCATAAAACCTAAGATACTAATGCCTAAACTATGTCATTTTGAGTTATGAATGATGACTTTTAAGGGGGTTAAGTTCATTTTAGGCCATTTTCATTCATCTATGCAAAGGTAGAAGGTTAGAGAGGGTGATCAAGCTTTTCTTCTTAATTTTCTCTTCAATTCCTCTTGGGCAATCAGAGAAGTGTAAGAATCAGCCTCAATCAGTTATGTAGGGTTATGAATGGATGAATCCATTCACACCCATGTCCAATCCCTATCTAAATCATGAATTTCCTATGTCTAATCTATGGGGTTTTAACACAATAGATGAAATTCCTAATTCTCTACATGGGTAAGATTTAAATATGTTTCTAATATCGAATTATGAAGTATGGGCAAGTTTTATATTGTTTTCAATCAAAAATCATGTTTTTAGTTTTATGAATTAAAAAGCCCATTGATGAGAAGTTCATGAAAGATGAGATTTGTGATGAATATATGATTATGATGAGATATTATGATGAAAAGAATATTTTCAAGATACCCATGTTTATAATCATGTTTTCGATGAGAATTGAGTATTTTCAAGCATGAGAAAGTATTGGGCAATGCCCACATGTTCAAGTATGATTTATGATTTCTCGAATTAAGCTTACCACACGATTTAGAAGCAAAGACTCCCAATTATCTTCCAGCTTGTGGTATGATTTGAGTTAAAACTTCTCATATGCATGATTTCATATTTGAGATGTATTTAATTATTGAGCTTCTTCAATAGATGATGTTGAACTTCACTGAAAAACGATGGAGACCATACGCATGTTTTTGAGAGTAGTGTCTAGCACCGAGTAGGCTAAGGGTCGATCACCCTATACCTCAAAACTATGCACCAACGCAGGTTTATAATTATATATGTATTACTTCGGGACCTCCCTTGTGAGCAATCCCCTGCCCTATTGGGCCATGAGCTTGATATCGATATCATGATATCGTCCCTAGCCCTGACAAGAATTTTGACGACTCTACCCACTTGAGTGTGATAGTTGGGACCACGTAAGCTCTATCATGGTATGTTGGTTAAATGATGAGACTCCCATTGTTTCTCATGATTTCAGTTATGCATGTTTATCATTCATGAGATTTCCATATCTATATATGTGTTCTAAAGCAGGTTTGACTCCATGTTCAGTTTTACTCATGACTATAAGATTTCAACTTTGAGTCAATCAATTTAGTTACGATGATATGTTAAGTTATGATGAGATCATGATTTCAGAAAGAATGCATGCAAGCCCTACTCTCAGATTCTTAATGTTTACATTTTACATTATGCATGTTTTAAAGTGATTTACTTATTTAAGCAGTTTAACTTATCCTGCATACTCGGTCATTCCACATACTGACCGTATACTCTATGCTATATCATTACATGATACAAGACCCGACTCTCAGGCTCAGCCCCGTTCATAGTCAGTTCTCAGAATTTGCATCTTACACTGTGGTGAGTCCTCATCTCCCGAGGACCAAGCTTGTTTAGATTTGTCTATGTATTTTCAGTTTCAGCTTTATTAAGTTATTGGGGTCTTGTCCCATCAACTCATCATGTTTAGAGGCTTTTCAGACAAAGGATGTATTTATCTTCAGATTGTGTATTCTATTGTTATGTTTAATTTAGACTTCTGCAAAAATTATTATGTTGATTCTTCAGTTTTAGTAATTGAGTTAGATGTATGTTCATTCCATATGTCACCTTGGAGTCTCTCCGGGCTCCTTGTCCCATGTCGTGATCCGAGCCTCCATTCGGGTCATGACAAACTTGGTATTAGAGCAATTGGTTTGAAGTGTCCTAAGGTGTATGAAAGCCGCATTAAGTAGAGTCTTTTTCTTGGGTGTGAAGCACGCCACACTTATGACAAAGAGGGTATGAAACGTTTAGGAAATATTTCCCTTCTTTCATGATCTATGTCGTGCGATGAAAAGTCTCCCAATCCCATTAATTCATGTTATTCGCATTGCAGAAATCATGGCTCCCCGAAGAGTAAAAGGTAGGAGGAATGGGAATGGAGACGGCCACGAGGATGGCAACCGAAGAGGGCACCCGCAGGCCCCACCAATCCAGGAACACCATGCGCCGGAGCTAGTTGCCCATGTTGAGTTTCGGCTAGCTATTCAGATGATCGCATAGGCCTTGACCGCTTAGGTAAATCAGTAGGTAGTTTCCATGTTCCACAAAGTGGCAATGCGGCGGCATCTCGAGTTAGGGATTTCTTGAGGATGAACCTAACAGATTTCCTCGGGTCAAAGGTAGATGAGGACCCGCATGAGTTTATTGATGAGATTTTGGAGATCACCCAAGTCGTCGGGGTGAATAGAGTTGAGTGTGTGGAGTTGGCCTCGTATCAGCTAAAAAGGGTTGCATACATCTGGTTTCGTCAATGGAAAGGTAGTAGGGCCACCGGAGCAGGTCCTATCACTTGGTAGGAGTTTCATGTTGCATTCTTAGATCGGTTCTTCCCTCGTGAGATGAGGGAGCTGAAGGCAGCTGATTTCATAATTCTGAAGCAAGGGAGGATGACGGTTTAAGAGTATTCCCTTGATGTCACTCGCCTATCAAAGTATGCCCCAGAGTTAGTGGCTGATCAGAGGGCACGGGTGATCAGGTTTATTCATGGAGTAGCGGGGTATTTGGACAAAGATAGTAGAACTGCTATGCTCCACCAGGATATGGATTTCCCTTGGATAGTCTTGTATGCCCAGTAGATGGAGGCCACACATCTAAGAGAGAGGGAGGCCAAGAAGGCCAGGACCAAAGACTACAGATTCTCTCAACCGAGGTCAGGTGGTGGGCACTGACCGTAGACCCTACAGAGATCATTAGCCCAAGCATCTTCAGCATTGACTGTGCCATCGAGGCCTAGGCACGATCAGAGGGAGCAAGCATCAGGCTCTGGGGGTTAGAGCAGTAGACCTGCAGATTCTAGTATCCCAGCTTCCTGCAGGTGTAGTCGGTGACACGCGGGTCAGTGCTTAGCAGGTGCAGGTGCTTGTTTTGGGTGTGGGAAGCCTAGGCACATACTCGGAGATTGCCCAACAGCGAGGAAAGATCATGATGGAGGCTGAGGCCCAACTTCTAGTTCAGCAACCCCACCCACACGCTCAGCACATCAGGGTGCATCTACCAGCACAGGTGGTGGTTAGCGCCAAAACAGATTCTATGCATTAGAATCCCTCCAGAAGCAGGAGGTCTCCCCAGATGTAGTCACTGGTATGTTATGAGTTTTCCAACTTTATGTTTATACTTTGCTAGATCCGGGGGCTACCTTGTCATTTGTGACACCTTATGTGGCCAGTAGCTTTAGAGTCAGTCTCGAAGTCTTATCAGAACCCTTCTCAGTTTCTACTCCCGTAGGTGATTCAGTTATAGCTAGTCGGGTGTGTAGAGGTTGCCTGCTCTCAGTACTTTAGAAAGTCACCTCAGCAAATTTTATAGAGTTATCCATGACTGATTTTGATGTTATCCTCGGCATGGATTGGCTATTTTAATGTTATGCTTCAATTAACTGTAGAACTTGGGCAATAAATTTCAGATTTCCAAGTGAGCCATTCTTAGAATGGAAGGGTAGTTCAGTTGTGCCTGAAGGTCTCATTTCCTACCTTAAGGCCAGAAAGATGATTTCTAAGGGTTGTGTGTACCATCAAGTTAGGGTTAAGGATGTTCAGTCCGAGACCCCAACTGTCCAGTCAGTTCCAGTAGTATGTGAGTATCCGAAAGTCTTCCTAGATGATTTGCCGGGAAACCCTCCCAAGCGGGAGATTGATTTTGGTATTGACCTTCTTCTCGACACACATCTTATATCTATTTCTCCTTACAGAATGGCTCCCACTGAGCTAAAGGAGTTGAAGGGACAGTTGAATGACATGTTAGATAAGGGCTTCATTAGACTAAGCAAGTCCCTATGGGGTGTACCAATTCTCTTTGTCTGAAGGAAAGATGGTTCTCTTCATATGTGTACTGATTACCGGCAATTTAATAAGTTCACCATGAAGAATAAGTATCCTCTACCCAGGATTGATGATCTGTTTGATCACCTTCAGGGGGCCAAGTGTTTCACGAAGATAGATCTCAGATCCGGGTATCATCAGCTCAGAGTCTGGAGAGTGACATCCTGAAGACAGCTTTCAGGATGCGGTATAGTCATTATGAGTTTGTAGTTATGTCTTTTGGACTAACGAATGCTCCTACAGCTTTTATGGACTTGATGAATAGGGTGTTCAAGCCATACCTGGATATGTTCGTGATTGTGTTTATTGATGATATCTTGATATACTCTCTGGAGCAAGGAGGAGCATGCCGCTCATTTAAGAATAGTGCTTCAAATTCTCAAGGATCGCCAATTGTATGACAAATTTAGTAAGTGCGAGTTTTTGTTGAACTCAGTAGCGTTCTTGGTCCATATGGTATCAAGCAAAGGAAAAAAGGTTGACTCCCAGAAAATAAAAGCGATAAAGAATTGGCCTGGACTGGTGAACCCTTATAATATTCGAAGCTTGTTGGGTTTAGCCGGCTACTATCGAAGATTTGTGGAAGGTTTCTCATTGATTATAGGACCTTTGACCAAATTGACCCAGAAGAAGGTGAAGTTCCAATGGTCGGAGGCTTGTGAGAAGAGCTTCCAAGAATTGAAGACCCGACTTACTTCAGCACTAGTGTTGACTTTACCGGAGGGTACCAATGGGTTCGTGGTGTATTGTGATACTTCAAGGATTGGACTTGGGTGTGTATTGATGCATCATGGGAAAGTTATAGCATATGCCTCCAGACAGCTAAAGGTTCATGAGAAGAATTACTCGACCCATGATCTTGAATTGGCTGCAGTAATATTCGCCTTGAAGATATGGTGACATTACTTGTATGGGGTCCACGTGGATGTGTTCATGGACCATAAGAGTTTGCAATATGTGTTTACTTAGAAAGACCTCAATCTTCGGCAAAGGAGATGGTTGGAGCTACTCAAGGATTACGATATGAGTGTGCTTTACCATCCGGCCAAGGCCAATGTAGTAGCGGACGCACTTACTAACTCTCTATGGAGAGTGTGTCTCATATGGATGAGAGGAACAAGGAGAAAGTGAAAGACGTGCATCAACTTGCAAGTTTGGGAGTTAGGTTGGTTGACTCGACTGATGTCGGTGTTATAGTATAGAACAGATCAGAATCGTCTTTGGTAACGAATGTACATGATAGACAAGATGAAGACCCTATTTTGTAAAGTTAAAGGAAGAAGTTCAAAATTAGAAGGTAGAGGTCTTCTCCAAAGGGGGAGATCATGTGCTTCAATACCAGGGTCGCTTATGTGTTTTGGATGTTGATGATTTGAAGAGCCAGATGTTTTAGGAGGATCATGTATCCATGTATTCTATCCATTCAGGTACCACTAAGATGTATCGTGACTTACGGGAAATCTATTGGTGGAATAGAATAAAGAAGGACATCGCGGAGTTCGTAGCGAAGTGTCCAAACTTTCAGCAAGTAAAGGTCGAGCACTAGAGACTGGGAGGTGTGCTTTAGGATATCAATATTCCTACTTGGAAGTGGGAAGAAATTAATATGGACTTCATCACAGGTTTACCTTGTACTCATCAACAATATGACTCCATTTGGGTTTTGGTAGACAGGTATACCAAGGCTGCTTATTTTCTACCGATCAAAATCGTGGATTTGGCAGAGGACTATGCCAAACTATATATTCGAGAGCTAGTTTGATTGCATAGAGTGCCCTTATCCATCATTTTAGATAGAGGTACTCAATTTACCTCTCAGTTTTAGAGGTCATTTCAAAAAGGACTTTGTACTTAGTTTAAGCTCATCACAGCATTTCAGTTGCAAACGGATGGTCAAGCGGAGGGGACAATTCAAACTCTCGAGGTATGTTGAGAGCATGCGTGATGGACTTCAAAGGTAGTTGGGATGATCATTTCCCTTTCATCGACTTTACATACAATAACAGCTATCATTCTAGTATTCAGCTTACATACAATAACAGTTGTGAAGTGAATACTTCTCCCTTCTGGACTTTTGAAAAATAGCAAGTTTTCGACCGTCTTTCGATAGGCCTAAGTTTAGGCTATAATTATATCGAAAGTGACGTCGTCTTTCATAATAGTGCTGTATTTAGTGCTAATTGACATGTATACGAATGTAGTTGGGAGAAATACCGAAAATACTGACCGAGCTACGCCAATTAGTCAGGAAATCAGAAGCGAAGGTATGTAAAGCTAGTTTCCTCGGCAAGTTAGTAGTTTCGGAGTTGTAAGATAGTTCAAAGGCCAGTAGAATGTTTCAGAAGTCGTGGGTTATGTTTAGTATAAATAGTAGCACGATATTAGAAACATCATATCGTATATAGCGTGAAACTTGTTAGCATGGTATAAATTCTAATATAAAGTGTTAGGACCTGTACAGCATGCCCAGTATGTGAGCTAGTAAAGTATGTTAGGATATTATCGTATTCAGTTGAAACTTAGTAAAGCAATATACGTATCTGTAAGGTATCTCAGAAGTAGAATGGTAGATTAAAATGAAGTTTAGAAAGCATGTTAGAAATAGTAAACCATGTTACTATGAAATTCAGTTATATAGCATAATTCCCAGCAGAAAAGAACTATATCTTGTTCAACATTAGACTCAGCACAGTATGACAGCATGATTATATATATATACCATTATCAGTCTCAGCATGTATTAAATACATACATATCACTATCACTAGCCAGCATATAGTATGTACAGATACATTATCATCACTAGCTTCAGTATGTGGTATATGCAGATAGTATTACTAGTTGAGACCACTGTATTGTCTTGGGGTTGGATTACCTAGCATTCATGACCGCCCCAGGGTTAATAGCTGTATCGACTCGTCCGCCAGAGGGAGAGGATACGTCGCTCTACGGAGTGGCATGCCGTCCCACAGGGGACGAAGATGGGATGTCAGTTTCCCCATATTGTGCCTTGGTCGGCCTTTATACACCCCCGTCGAGCGGGTACGCCCGGGGTGTTGATTCAGGAGTCCTCCAGACTCAGGTACAGTTATAGTCAGGGGCTCAGCGAGCCCAAGTGCATACCCAGGGGATCGGCAGGATGCTTATAGTTATTATAAGGGATGGGACAACCGGGGTAGGGGTATAGATTGCGTGTTGATTGTACCTCCCGGCTTATGAGGGCCGGGTAAGGTTTGTGTGTGCTATGCTATGTTATGTTATCCTATGCCATGTTCACTAGATACGAGTAGATCGACAATAGAGCGATACATCTCCAGGTATGACTCCTACTCCTTCCAGTATAATTAAGAGTAGGCTTAACTTTACATTTTCAGTCAGTTTAGTCTATTCCTTGTATTTCAGTTCCATCAGTTGTATTGTTGTTTTCAGATATTTTTCAGTTGTTGTTTTGCATACTCGGTACCAGTGGTACTGACGCCTGGTGGGGCGCTGCATTACTTGCCTGCAGGTACTCATAGATGAGGAGGCGATCCCTCGTGATCCTAGCCAGTGCAGAGTCATCCGCTCCTGTCATTCGGAGCTTGATATTTCATAGGTTTACATCATTTCCTTTTGTTGTACAGTACGGGTAGGTCGGGGCCCTATCCCGACCATCTTGTCAGTATTCCTAGAGGCTTGCAGACTGTATATATTTCCCTGTGGTCAGTTGAGCCAGTCGTGTGAGGCCGTGCAGTTTGTTATAGCTGTTTAGCATTTCAGTTTATGTTGGCCGTGTGAGGCCTTATCCAGTCAGTAGTGGTGACCTTGCCGGTCACGTAGTTATTCAGTATTCCATTGTTGAGTTGCAGATAACTAGACAGCATGGTGGCCTTGTCGTCCCGCATAGGTTCCTTGTTACGAGTGTGTTTCTGGTTAGCTGCTATTACAAGTACAGGTGGCTATAGGCCTAGTCGGTCGGAGGCTATATTTACAGTCGTTATATAGCCCGTTGTTTCCCTAAATCTGAGTTAGAGCCAGGCACCATATGTGCTTAGGTTCAGTAGACTAGCAGTTCAGGTCCTAGTAGGGCACCAGGTGCCAGTCATACCCCCCAAGGCGGGGTGTGACAGTCGCCTCAGCTTCACATTCCTAATTTAATAAGGTGACTAGAATCTCATACATAATGAAAATATCATATATAATATAATATAGAGGACCAGCTAACAATGTCCACGCTGAGAGATCTCTAACTTGATGTACAGCTACAACAACAATCGACACAACATTACACTTTAAGTACCTCTTTGGGCTAGATATAATCTCAACATTTATCTTCTATAAAACATTGGACTTAAATCTTAAATATAGTTTGACATACTGCCTCAACACACATGAGAATTTTTCTGGCTCATTCAACTCACAATGCACGAATCGTGCTTGAAAGAATGACGGATAGGGCATCTTACATACCTTTTCCGATGAACTTTCTTTAGCCAATTTTCTTCTTCAATGAACGGTCTTCAGCTTCATTAATCCCTTGAATTTATAGCTCAACAATAATTTTAATCTATAGCGCAAAATTCAGCCAAAAATAACTTACCAAAGGCAGTCACAACAAGAACAACATCAACAACTATAGTCATTTTAGTTACTAGATTTCACTAGCTTTTAAGGGAGAAAATATGAAGGAAAATTACCTAAATTATGATGAAATCCTTCCCCTAAATTTATAGTATAATTCCAGCCAAAGAAACTGGTAAAAATCCTAGAAGAATCGAACAACAACCCAGCTCAAAACCAGTCCAACGACAGCTCATTTAGCTGCCAAATGTCAGCCCTTTTGCTCTCAATTTGAAGGGTTTAAGAGGGGTAAAACTCTTACCTTTCTTCTTATATTTAATACCTATTCAAAGATGGATGTATAGTCAGTATAACCATCTCTTAAAATGCAGCCAATCACTGCCCAAAATGAGCTCAAAAACAGTCACCAAAACGGCATCCCACAAGGCTTCCACTACCTAGCATTGGCTAGGACTTCGTAAAAGCTTAGTAGCAAGAATCACTTATCCTTTTACTTGCAGTATTTCTTGTATAGAATATGAGTGTTCTACTTCAATTTGCTGCCAGAAAAGGCAGAACCTTGGCTTTCCAAAATGCAGAAAATTAGCCCTCAAAGGTGGTGTGTTTTCTGGAAGAAAATTGAAGTAAAACACTGCTATTTTATCCAAGAACTAATTCAAGTAAAATGGTAAGTGTTTCTAGCTACTAAGAGTATATGAAATCCTATCCAAATCTATGCGGTGGAAGCCTTCTGGGATTCCGTTTTGGTGACTATTTTTGGGGATCGTTTTGGCAGTAAATTGGAGAAGATATGCTGTATTTTGAAGCTGGTTACTGCCTATATGTCCCCGTTTGAATAGGGATTGAATCCAAAAGTAAAGGTAAGAATTTTACCCCTTTTAAACCCCTAAACTTGCAAGAAAAAATCTGGAAACATTGGCAGCTAGGTGAGCTGCCATTCAAACTATTTTTGGGCTGAATTCTTGTTCGTTTTTCCTAGGATTGTGGGCAGTGTCTTCAGCTAGAAATATACTACAAATTATGGGGAATAATTGCATGTGAATTTAGGTAATTTTCCCTATTCTTTCCCCCCTCAAAAGTTAGTGAAAAAGAGTGAAGAAAATGGCTAAAATTATTGATGTTGCCATGAGTAGTAGTTGTTGTTGTAACTACCATTTGGTGAATTCGTTTAGCTCTGCATTGTGATCCAGATTAATCTTTTTTCTGACCTATAAATTCAAGATATTAAGAAGGTTGAATGCTGGTCATTAAAGAAAGAAGTCAGCTAAAAAAGCTCCTGAGAACAAGGTATGTAAGCCATTTTGTCCGTCGTCCTTTCAAGCACGATTCTTGCGTTGTAAGTTGAAGAAGTCGGCAAGCTTCTTATGGGTGTTTAGGAAGTATGTTAAGATACATTTAATATTTAAGTTCCATTTTATTGAGTCTAAATGTTGAAATTATTCCTATCCTCAAAGAAGCGTTTAAAGTATAATATTGTGTCGTTTGTTGCCATAACTTTACATCGAGTTGGAAACCCCTCAGTATGTGCATTGTCAGCTGGTACTTTACATTATGTTCTATATGTTATTTTATCATGTATGATATTCTGGTTACTTCATGAAATTTGAAATTAAGGTTAAGACGGCAACATAAGAATAACGTATGCTAAGAACAAATGATAACTCAGTAAGGATCAACGAGGGTATTAATGTGACGATCCATTAATATGGTAATGTACCTTTATGTATATATGTTTTAAATTTCTGATGGCTCAAAAGAGATTCCATAACTCCTAATCCTTTTTCTATTAGAAAGTTACCATATCATCGAGTTTTAAGTTAAGCGAATGTCAGCGCTAAGTATCTATAATTAAGCCTAAGTACTCCAAATTGAGTTCAAGTTGATTCTAAGCTTTCTAAATCAAATCCAAGTATGCAAGTGTAGTCCAAGTATTCTAAAGTTGGGTCTAAGTATCCAATGTCAGGTCTAAGAACCTATAAGCGAGGTCTAGTGTCATTTTCCTCGAGTCTCACGTTCATGTTAAGCTTCCAAGTCAAGATATGTTTTATATCCCCTTTTGTTAGTTGCTAGGGGTGTTATCTTTAGTTGATCCTCTCAGTTAGACCCATTATCTGAGTCAGTTATATTGCATTGTACAGTTGTTGGTCTAAGTATCAGTTTGCTCATTTGCATGATTTGCATTTATATACTGCATGCCCTCTCTGGTCTAAGTATCAGATAGCTGATTGTGAGAAGGATTATGTATGAAAATCATGGTCCAAATATCAAGTCGGCCTTACAAAGTCATAGTCCAAGTATCAGGAAACTCTTAATGTCGGGGTCCAAGTATCAAGCAGCCATATTTAAATCTTGGTCTAAGTATCAAGTAATCACCGAGTTGATTCTCATAAACTTTGGTTCAAGTATCGGAGGTGTTGGCATTTGACTCTGTTATGTTATACTTATGCATAGAGTCTGCATATAGGGCAGCAAGTTGTAGAGTTATAGATTATCTCTCTACCCTATCTTCTAAGTTATGCTCAGCTGTTATTTGCCATTATTTATGTTAACAGGTTCTAGGGTGTCATCTTGTTGCTATTCACTTCTCAGTTTAGTTTAGAGCATTTCTTTATTTATAGTTGTTAGTCTTACATACCAGTGTATTCTTTGTTCTAACATCCCTTTTCCTTGGGACTCCTGCAAGTATATTGCAGGTATAGATAGGGGCCCGGATTGACCGTTACGGTAGGAGTCCAGATTCAGCGGAGAGTTGGTATGCTTATTTCCTTCATGAGCCCTGTGCTTGGTTTGGTCATTTTGAGTTTTGATGTACATATGGATAGGCCTGGGTTGTGTCCCGTGTATTCAGTAATGTTTACTATTTTAGAGGCTTTTGTGGACTAGTCGTATAGTTGTTCAATCTCAGTTTAGTTAGTGGCCTGGCTGGCCTTCCATAGTTTATTTCATTCTTCTGTAGCCTTGTCGGCAAACTATTTTTGTTATGGTTGTTGAGACCTGGTTGGTCCATTTCTATGCACTAATTAACTGTGAAAGGTCACCCTGTTAACCTAAGGGTTATAGTTAGACGCTATATAGCCAGTTTCTCGATCACTTTGGTATCGAGTGCCAGTCGCATCCTACTCCAGTTTTGGGGCATGATAAACTTGGTATTTGAACAAAGTTAAAACCATAGGGCTTCTACAAAGTCTTGTCTAGTAGATTCTTGCTTATGGGTATGTTGTGCACTATACTTCTAATCAAGAGGCTATAGAACATTCAGAAGTTGTTTCACTTTATTCACTAATAGATTGTGCTTTAGAGTGAACTTGTAAGTAATATCTAAAGTTTAAACCATTCTTATGTTTCAGAGTACGCCTGTGATGAGGCGGACGATTGACACGGCTACATGAGAGGGTACTAGTCGCCCTCTAGTGGATTAGGAGGATAGAAAATAGGCTCAGAGTACATCCCCTACCCTAGTTACTACAGTTCCTCCATCCATAGCTAGACTAGTGGCAGATAGACCTCCAGCTCCTCCTATACGAGGAGTACATGAGGGTGATAGAGTGGCAGACCCTCCCGCACCTGTGGCACCTCTGGTTGCTCCAAAAGGACAAGGTCTTGAGGGTGTCGCCTAGTTGATGGCTCGTATTTGATCTTGGGAAAATTTATATGACCAAGTGATACTTAAATATGTCATTTTAGCCTGCTTTATCTAGCAATGTTGATATATTCTCATGTGATTGTTAATAAAATGTGAATTTATACTAACCAACATGATTAGCATTGTTTTGCAGGTAAAATGTAATTTTGGGAAGCTAAAATGCGTGTTGGGAGAAATCGGGGTTGGACTCGGATGTTAGCAAAGGACATGGCATTGGAAGGCACAAAATAAAGAGGCTCTGCGATGGAGCCGTGTCACGCTGCCATCGTGGAGGCCTTCTGCCTGGCTAGGGAATTTTTGGCAATTTCCAGTAAGGGTGCGCGTTGGGTCCGTGGCACGGTGGCCTAGCTCCGTGTTGCACGCCGTGCCACGTTGGGCCTTATTACCTGGACAGCCAATTTCCAGTGAGGGTCCACGTCAGTGGCGTGTCACGGAGGTAGTGCTCCGCGATGCACTCCGTGACACGTTGCTTGTTATTCCGGGAAAAAATTCCACTAGTATAAATAGAACACTTAGGTTCATTTTTAATTATTCTGACTTGGTGGAGCAAGAACGTGGGTTACAGGCAGTTGAGGGGACGAAATTATCAGGGTTTTTCTCTATCTCCTTCTTCTTCAATTCAATTGCTGGTATGTTTAACACTCATTTAATGATGTTTAATCCACAAATGAGTGGCTAATTCCTCTTCTTTGCTGAGGTTAAGAACAATTGTATTGAAATGTGATTGTTGATTAAGTTGGTTTTTCATCTTTTCTTCCATGGTTGTTCTATTGATTCTTGTTCTTACTGCATTAATGTGTGGCCTATGTTAATGTACATCTAAAAAGTCCGGTTTCACTCGAGAGAGAAAGAAATTGGAAAGTTGTGAATTAATAGGATATGATCTTTTCTTAGTTTGGGAAAATTGAGAATTGATTTACCTTCAGGATAGAAATATACCTGAAAGTCGTATTAGTCAATTTAGGAACCGGGTTTGTATGGCTAGAACATGAATTTCGTTTAATCACAGAAATGTAGGTGGGCGGTTCATGATTCTTAAGTTGGGTTAAATACGAGAGTTTTAATCCATTGGCATTAGTTCTTGACTAGCAACCGGAGGAAAAGACTAACCAAATTATATTGATAATTAATTTCTTTACATGTTCATTTAACCTCAGCATGCTCACATTCATAGTTCAGACTCACATTAGATAGTTGTTTTAGACTTAGCATAAAAATTAGAACTCAAAATATCAAATTCTTGGTTACACTGTTGTCTTCATTGTTGGAATTAAAATATAGTACACTTGAGCAGATTGTACCTTATCCCAGTCCTTGTGGGATCGATACTTGGCTTACTTAAGCCAATTTACTACTTGTTCGACCACATGCACTTGCGTGTAGTTATATACCCATATAACAATCAGACCGAACAAGTTTTTGGCGCCGTTGCCGGGGACTAGCAATTGGTGAATTTTTCTTAAGTGTTAATTTGCTATATTTTTATTTTCTTAGTGTTGACAACTTGGTTTTAGCCTGTATTGTGCAGATTTAATCTCTGTTGAACACTGGCAAGAGAGAAGGAGCTGGTGGACTCGTATTTAGAGCTAGAAAGATTATTTCATCGTCAGCGGAGAGAAGCTCTAGAAAGAAAGCTGCAGTTGCTCAGACAAACACTCATGGGGTAACAACAGAATCCACCAGTAGTACGGGCAATGTTAGTGCCCGAGGAAGTAGCAGCTCAGCCGGTTCGCGAGGTGGCAATCCCACATGCTAATAATGTCACATCTAGCATCCGCAAACCTGAGCCAGGAGGGAGGTTCGAGCTTAAACAAAACATGGTGCAATTGCTGCACACCAGCGGGCAGTTTACAGGTCTCCCTCATGAGGATCCACAGCAGCATCTCCAAAATGTTTTGGAGATAAGTGACACTTACATCCCCGCTGGAGTGTCATCACATTATGTCAGGCTTACATTGTTCCCATTTTCACTATTGGGAGAAGCCAAGAGGTGGTTGAAAGCTGAGCCACCCAATTCTATTTCTACGTGGAATGATCTTGCAAGGAAATTCTTGATACAATTTTTTCCCTCCGGTAAAACAGCAAGACTTAGAAGTCAAATTCTAAGTTTCAAATAGAGAGAGGGAGAGAATCTATATCAGGCTTGGGAGAGATTCAAGTCCATGTTGCGGGATTGTCCTCATCATCATCAATCCAATGATGTGCTGGTGCACACTTTTATAGAGGGTTTGGAACCCCATACAAAAATATTGCTAGACTCAGCAGCTGGGGGACAAGCGTTGGAGAAAACTTATGAGGAGCTATATACCTTGTTGAATCGTATTTCGCAGGGCAATCCGGAGTAGAATGCTGATTCATCAAGAGGAGGGACAACGAAAGCAATAGGAGTTCTAGAAGTGGATGGTTTTACAGCTATTGCTGCACAGATAGCTGCCTTATAGAATCAACTCAACACCCACTTCAGTAACATGACAATGAACCAGCCTCAAGCCCTAGTGAATGCAGTGCAGCAGATTTGGTGTGAAGTGTGCGGGAGCAGTGAGCACTCAGCTGAGTGTTGTGGAGCAAATTCTGACTCGGTGAACTTTGTGGGAAATGTACAGAGGAACAACCACCAACAGTATGGCAACAGCTACAATTCCGACTGGAGGAATCACCCGAATTTCTCTTGGGGTAGCAACAACCATCAGGGGCAAAGTTCAAGTCAGGGGGCGCAAAGGAATCAAGGAGGGCAGCAGAACTATCAGGCACAATATAGAAACAACAATGCACCTCCTCCACCACCATCACCCAGCATTGAGGAGATGTTCAAGACGATGATAGCTAACCAAGCTCAATTGCAGGCTGACTATGTAAAATTGGCAACCGAGGTGAAAAACAACCAGTTAGCTACTAAGGCACTTGAATATCAATTTGGGCAATTTGCAGGAGCCCAAAACACCAGACCTAGAGGAGGACTTTCGAGTGACACAGATCCCAACCCCAAACAGGTGAATGCGGTGACCACAAGGAGTGGTTTGCAGCTTAAAGAGGTGGAACCAGAAAGACCACCTCAACAATCGGGAGCAGCAGAAGTTGAGAGGGAGCAAAGAGATGAGAGGGGGAAGAAAAAGGAAGCTGAATCAGAAAGACCACCACCCCCGTTCCCTCAAAGATTAAAGAAAACACAAGGAGGAGGCGTGTTTCAAGAAATTCATGGAGGTGCTGAAACAGGTACATATTAACTTACCTCTTGTTGATGTTTTGCAGGGACTGCCGAAATATGCAAAGTACATAAAGGACATCATGGCAAACAAAAGTCGGTTGACTGAGTATGCTACGGTGGCTCTCATGGAGGAGTGCACTTCCTGAATACAAAATCGACTGCCCTTAAAGATCAAAGATCCTGGGAACTTTACTATACAAATTACTATTGGGCAGAGTATCCAAGCTCGTGGATTATGTGATTTGGGAGCGAGCATTAATTTGATGTCGTCATCGGTATTCAAAAGGCTGGGTCTAGGGAGTCCTAGACCCACAACAGTGATCTTGCAATTAGTGGATCGGTCCTTAGCCAGACCTGATGGCATTGTAGAGGACGTTCTGGTGCAAGTTGGCTCCCTGATCTTCTCGGTAGATTTCGTCGTGCTGGATTTTGAGCCAGACGTGGAAGTCCCATTTATTTTGGGACGTCCTTTCTTGGTGACCGGGAAGGCACTGATTGATGTAGCTGCAGGGCAGCTAACCATGCGAGCACACGACAAGGTGGAAGTGTTCGATGTATACAAGGCCACCAAGCTCCCAACTATGTACGAGGAACTCTCGGTGATCAATGTGATTGATCGAGTTGATGATGCGCAGATAAAGGATTCACGAGAGTTATTGGGAAAACCACCGCAGAGATGTAAGCACTACTGGGGGGAGAACGGTGGTCAAGAGAAACGTCATCACCCTAGAGGACAACTGAGTTGAATAACGTCGAGCCGCGACGGTAAACCAGGCGCTACACGGGA
Source organism: Datura wrightii (assembly GCA_035772735.1). Lineage (NCBI taxonomy): Eukaryota > Viridiplantae > Streptophyta > Magnoliopsida > Solanales > Solanaceae > Datura > Datura wrightii. The sequence goes on along the minus strand of JASDFA010000014.1, from coordinate 1,503,743 downwards.
GGCAACCCGTGAAATTTTTCTTTGTAAATTGTGAATAGATTCTTCTTTTTTCTTTTTTTCCTTGATTATCAACAAAATTTTTAGTGTTATATTTTTATTGTTAGTTTTATTTTGAGTGAAACCTATAATTCTAACCAATTTCTTGTCGTAAGAGGAATTTTAGGTTGAACGGAGGATAAATGTGCAAGGAATCGCAAGGGAAAATTCGAGGTATGAAAATCCATAAAAAGTGACAAAACAGTGAGTTAGGGCGATAGCTCCGTGTCACGGAGGAGGACCTCCACGTTACCCTCCGTGACACGTTGAGGTGTAAATCTGGAATTTTAAAAAAAAATTCCAGAATGCCCTCATGATAGCTCCATGTCACGGAGGGCATGCTCCGCGTTACACTCTGTGACACGTTGATGTTTATATCGCGACGGGTCACACCAGGTCGCTGGGTGACCCGCGCGATTTTCCCCCTTTTTAACCCCGATTACCCCTATTTTTCCCTCATTTCTCACACACTCCACGACCAACCTCCCAAAAACCCACCCCCCCTCGACGTGACACGGACTTAGGACAACAATTTCATCGAGTTTTCATCAATTCTTCGAATTCAAGGTATGTTCTTCAACTCTATTTCAATTCTTGTCGAAATTTTTCGATATTGAACTAGTGATATGAGCTAAACTTGCCCTAAGTAGAAATTGAGCTTAAATTCTATTAAATTATTGTTGATTGATGTTTGGAGTATCATTGTGATTGCTTGAATGCGATAATGACATAGTTTAATCGAATTTGTGATAAAATCATAGCTAGGGCTTGCCTTTGAAGTTTGAAATGGATAAATTTAGTTGAACTAGTGAAATTCATGTTGGGTTGTACATGTTGAGTGAGATGAGTCGATTGTGCTAACTGTTACTATGCTTAAAAACCGACGGATTCTCGAGTTAGAGAAATATCGAAAATTGTAAGAATTGGTTGAATTGTATAGGATCACGTAGTTTCTTTTTTTTCTTTTTTTTCCTTTCTTTTGTTTTGTTTCTTCTTGCTAAGTGCTATGAGATAAAATGTTGTCGATGGTAATGATTGTGGTTAGCTGTACGAAGTCTGAGTAGTACATAGAATATAAACCGTCGAATTCTTCGAATGCACTAAGCATGTTTGTTATATTTGGTTGTTTGTTTGTGTAAATAAGTATGATCTTGCCGTAATGTTGTAGTTTTAGATAAGAACTAAGTGTGGGGTAGCCTAGCTTAACCCAACCTTAGTCGAAGCTAATACTCATTGACTTAACATTCAACTTGTCTGTTTGGGTTGGCAGGAACAATGGCAAGCCGGCAAGACAAGGGAAAAGGCACATCAACATCTGGCGCCGGCAAAAAAAGAATCAGATTGGGCACAGCGGTCCCAGCAGCACCAGCGGTTCCACGCGGCCAACGCCGCCAATACGGAACCAGGTGGGTGACAGAAGAGGGGAAGAAGTGGTATGCAAAGCACAAGGACAGCAAGTACTTCCCCGAGGAACACATAGCACGGGAACCGTTGGCACAGGAGTTCCCTAGGATTGTCCACAGGATCGAGGAAGCTGGGCTTAACTTCATCTTTGAAGATCCCAAGGAATGCAACTTGCACTTGATTCAGGAATTCTATGCCAATTGGAACCCGACTCTCAGAAGTCACACCATCAAAATAAGAGGGAAAATAGTCACCTTTGAGCCCCATCACCTCAATGCTATCCTAGGGGCGTGGGACACAGACGCCCACGTGCTTCGACAGCTGAACATCACTCCACCATATGCGGACATCAGACGCACTTTATGTGGAACCCGATCGACGGCTAGGTGGAGCAGACACAAGGAGAGGGGCTACCATCAGACTTTGCCCTACTCACAGATGAACAGGGAAGCCAGAATATGGCTTAAGATTGTGTGTTCCTGCTTAATCCCTGGGGTACATATGACGGATGTAACCCGGGATCGTGTATGCCTAGTGTACGCCCTGATGAAAGGGCTGGAGATCAATGTGGGGGCTGTGATTATCTCCGCCATGAAGAGAGCCTAGTTGCATCAGGGGCACAGATACGGATTTGGTGGACTACTCACCGCATTCCTGAGGGGCCTAGATGTTGAGGAAGAGGCCCTTGACTACATCCCACAGATGGAGCGGCGGGCCTTAGATGTCACTAAAACTAAGGCACCCGACACCACCCACGGGCCTGTTCTTACACTTGCCGAGCGACATGCTCGGGATGATCAGTACATGGCTCGCATGTACGGGATGCAGACTCTCCAGCTGAGGATAGGCGGGAGGTCGACAACACAGGAGGAGCTATGGCAGCTCGAGCTAGACTACCCTTTTGGCGAAAATGCCAGGGTTCTATGCCGAGTGGGGCCAGCTTTTGTGGAGCCCACGGATGATGATGTCCCCATAGATGAGGAGACATATCGGGAGGACTCAGATATGGATTCCGATGATGACGATGGGGGTGATTCATATATGGGAGATGAAGCAGCAGCACCTGATGAAGAAGTGGAGTATTTTGATTAATCAGGGAGTTCCATCACCCAATTTTTGTGCTATTTTAATTTTTGTGAACACTGAGGACAGTGTTCGAGATAAGTGTGGGGTGGGAGTAGTTAGGTGCTGGTTGTGTTGTTATGTATGTTCCAATCTGTTGTTGTGCGTGTGAAAAAAATTTTTGTGACCCTGTGATTTGTAATTGTGAAGTTGTTATTCTGTATTGTAATTATATGTGAAACTGTTGTGCGTTGCTGAATGTTGCTAGCTGATTTTGTACATATTTTTGTTTATCAAAATGATCGATATTTTTAAAAATTTTCTTTTTTTCTTCAATTCTTGGGTTTCTCGGCGTTTGTTTTCGGTTCTTTTACCGAGAAGGGTCCCATTGAACCGAAGTCTTAGTTAGTGACCATTTCCTATGATGGATGGATGACGACCGTCTTAAGGAAAATGTAGTCGTTAGGAGTAGATTTTTTTTATTTATTTTTTAGTTGTTTTTCTTTTGTGGGTTGCATCCCAAAACCTATAGTTACGTTATGGTTGCAGAATTCTGGTTGCGGGTTTTACATGATATTTGAAAGCATGCAACTTTGTAAATATGTTGAGATACCTAGGCCATAGAGTCGATTTAGTGTGATTGAGGCTTAATTTTGAATTCTTGTAATTAGCTGATGGAAGAGTCTGTGAATACGTCTTGAATTGAGCATGTGCAATAAGTGTGAAGTGAGGTTTTGTTATTCCGTGCTATTGTGAAGTTTCTAGAACTTGCCTGGTATGTGTACAAAACGAAATGAACGAGGTGTATTGTAGGAAAGGATGTAGGCATTTCTTTGTGTTTAACCGAAAGTTTCTCTTTTTCATTATCGTACCCACCTCAATTGTACACCCTAGTCAGCCCGTTGAGCCTTTAGCCTATTATTTTTTTCTTTTGTCAAAGAGTGTAAACTGAGCTTAATCCCTTCTTTTCATTAGCCGTAAATTTGATCCAAAACTCTTAAGCGCTTAAGAAGAGAAAATAATTTTCCCACAGTGTCAAAGAGTGAGAATGGTGAAAAGAAAAGAAAAGCAGAGTGATAAAGGGAAAGAAAAGGTTGAAGGTGCACTTGTTATAAATAAACTATAATGAAAGTGTATGAACAATCTTTGTTGTGGTGTCAAGTGTGCTTAATAAGATGGGCCAAACTAAAGAAAAACTTCAAGAATGGGAGGATGAAGAAAGAAACAATGCCCTTGAGTTTGATGGGATGTATTGAAAAGGCGCTTAAGGATGCTAGTGGCTATTATTGGCTAGCCCAATATTTACTAGTTCCGTAGCTTACATTACAACCCGTTAAATTCCTACGTGATCTTACATCACACTTCTTTATATTAGTGGAGTAATACACTAAAGGCAAGCTTATGGTTCGTGACATGATGCATGTGAATTCTTTTGGGAGAGAGAGTGAAATTGTGTCTATATGCCTCTGCATGTAATCGTTTGAGTTTGTACGATCAAAAAGGGGAAAATTCTCTTGTGTTGTGAGGGCACATGCTTGATGAGAGATTAATTTTCGTGTCGGATGTCTTGATCAGCCGATTTGCATGAGTTTGCCGATATCGAGAGTCGATTCTTAAGTCTAGGAGGTATTGATGTATTGAAGGTCATTGCATTGATAGGACCATGCATGTTTTCTTGATGATTTGCTGTATTGAATAATCGGTATGACCGTAGCCTGAATTATCGAACCAATGTAGCGAGGTTGGGGTGTAAATTGCATGAGGTGTAAGATTGTTGTTCGAGGACGAACAAGGATTAAGTGTGGGGTAAGTGATCTTGGGCAAATTTATATGCCCAAGTGATACTTAAATATGTTATTTTAGCCTTGTTTATCTAGCAATGTTGATACATTCTTATGTGATTGTTAATAAAATGTGAATTTATACTAACCAATATGATTAGCATTGTTTTGCAGGTAAAATGTAATTTTGGGAAGCTAAAATGCGTGTTGGGAGAAATCGGGGTTGGACTCGGATGTTAGCAAAGGACATGGCATTGGAAGGCACAAAATAAAGAGGCTCTGCGATGGAGCCGTGTCACGCTGCCATCGTGGAGGCCTTCTGCCTGGCTAGGGAATTTTTGGCAATTTCCAGTAAGGGTGCGCGTTGGGTCCGTGGCACGGTGGCCTAGCTCCGTGTTGCACGCCGTGCCACGTTGGGCCTTATTACCTGGACAGCCAATTTCCAGTGAGGGTCCGCGTCAGTGGCGTGTCACGGAGGTAGTGCTCCGCGATGCACTCCGTAACACGTTGCTTGTTATTCCGGGAAAAATTCCCACTAGTATAAATAGAACACTTAGGTTCATTTTTAATTATTCTGACTTGGTGGAGCAAGAACGTGGGTTACAGGCAGTTGAGGGGACGAAATTATCAGGGTTTTTCTCTATCTCATTCTTCTTCAATTCAATTGCTTGTATGTTTAACACTCATTTAATGATGTTTAATCCACAAATGAGTGGCTAATTCCTCTTCTTGCTGAGGTTAAGAACAATTGTATTGAAATGTGATTGTTGATTAAGTTGGTTTTTCATCTTTTCTTCCATGGTTGTTCTATTGATTCTTGTTCTTACTGCATTAATGTGTGGCCTACGTTAATGTACATCTAAAAAGTCCGGTTTCACTCGAGAGAGAAAGAAATTGGAAAGTTGTGAATTAATAGGATATGATCTTTTCTTAGTTTGGGAAAATTGAGAATTGATTTACCTTCAGGATAGAAATATACATGAAAGTCGTATTAGTCAATTTAGGAACCGGGTTTGTATGGCTAGAACATGAATTTTGTTTAATCACAGAAATGTAGGTGGGCGGTTCATGATTCTTAAGTTGGGTTAAATACGAGAGTTTTAATCCATTGGCATTAGTTCTTGACTAGCAACCGGAGGAAAAGACTAACCAAATTATATTGATAATTAATTTCTTTACATGTTCATTTAACCTCAGCATGCTCACATTCATAGTTCAGACTCACATTAGATAGTTGTTTTAGACTTAGCATAAAAATTAGAACTCAAAATATCAAATTCTTGGTTACACTGTTGTCTTCATTGTTGGAATTAAAATATAGTACACTTGAGCAGATTGTACCTTATCCCAGTCCCTGTGGGATCGATACTTGGCTTACTTAAGCCACTTTACTACTTGTTCGACCATGTGCACTTGCGTGTAGTTATATACCCATATAACAAATAGACCGAACAAGTATTGAGGCAGGACAGGAGTGACACTTACAGGCAATGGAGGGACATAGAGGTCATGCAGCTTAGAGTTCTAGAGCTCATGAGTTCTTGGGTTTGAGCCCTCCCGTGCTTATCGATCAAACACGATTGAGGACCCCCAGGACTTCATTGATCAGATGTACAGATTATTAAAGGTAATGCGAGCCACAGTGATAGAGGGGATAGAGTTGGTAGCATACAGACTGCGTGATGTGGCTATTTTATGGTATGAGGTGTGGACCCGATCCAGAGGAGCCGATGCACAAACAGCTGAGTGGGAGGAATTTTCAAAGGCCTTTATGCATAAGTATTTTCCCCGGGAGCTTCCACAAGCTCGAGCTGAGCAGTTTTTGCACTTAGAGCAGGGAAGTATGAGTGTGCGTGAGTACTTTCTTTGATTTAATTCTTTGGCTAGGTATACTCTTCACATGGTTCAAACAATAGAGGATAGGGTTTATCGGTTCATGCAAGGGATAGAGTTTCATATAGCTCATGATTGTTTGGGAGTATCTACTCAGGAGCATATGGATATTACATGGATACAGGCCTTTGCTTATAGGGCCAAGGATTTGGTTCACCAGATTAATGATACTCGTAGGGGGTAGGAACAAAGAAAGAGGGTCAGGACTATGAGGTCCTATAGAGAGTCTAAAGGAGACTTCGGGGTTCAATCACTTGAAAAACCCACTCGACCTGAGGAGAGTGCTCCACCTTAGTTACAAGGACCAAGGAGAGACCAAAGTTCCACTGTTAGGAGTGACTTCCGATATCCCTATGTGCTCAGTGCAGTAAGAGTCATCCAGGGAAGTGTTGTTTGGGTCGGGATGTATGTTATCAATGTGGATAGCCTGACCACTCAATGTGACAGTGTCTGATAAGGACTGGGGGTGATGCCACACAACCAACGGTTCAGCAACAACATCATCACCCTCAGTTCAACCTCCTATGCCTAGCTCTCAGCCTGCAGTAGGCCCTGGTAAGGTAAGAAGGGGGAAGCCTCTGGTTCAGGGACAGTGCAAAACCACTTCTATGCTCTAGGTGATCGCCGGGACTATGAATCATTGTCTGATGTTGTTACAGGTACATTGATTATATTCTCTCATGCTTTTTATGTTTTGATAATCCAGTATCTACTCTTTCTATGTTACTCCTCTAATAGCGAGTCAGTTTGAGATAGCTCCTGAATTATTAGCTAAGTCGTTTCGAGTGTGGGCTAGATAGAGTGCTCATATACCAAACTTGTTTATGTGTGCCGAACATGGGCAAGCTACGAGAAAAAATTACGAGTGAAGCTCATTACTCTTGGTATTTCATACACCTAGGTGCCACAAAGATGTATCATGACCTAAAACAACTGTACTGGTGGAACGGCATGAAAAAGGACATCACAGGTTTCATGGTCAAGTGTCCTAATTTCCAGTAGGTGAAGGTCGAGCACCAGAGACCCAGAAGCTTGACTCAGAATTTAGAAATTTTTTCCTATAAATAGGAGGTGATTAGTATGGATTTTATTACTGGGTTGTCATGGATAAGCAGAAAGTGCGACTTCATCTAGGTAATAGTTGATAGATTGACTAAATCAGCTCACTTTTAAAGTCAAGACCACTTATACCACGGAAGATTATGCCACGTTGTATATCTATAAGATAGTTCAACAAACTATCTCAGGTGAATCAGATAGAGGTGCTTAGTTTACGGCAAACTTCTAGAAGTCTTTCCAAGAGGGCCTAGGCGCTCAGGTGAATCTCAGCACCACAATTCATCCCAGACAAATGAACAGGCTGAATGCACCATTCAGACGCTTGAAGATATGTTGTGTTCCTGTAGTTTAGACTTTGGAGGAGGTTGGGATGATCATATCCTTTTGCCTATAATAATAGTTATCAAGCAATTATTCATATGAAGCTTTGTATGTGCGAAAGTGTAGATCACCAATAGGATGGTTTGAACTACACAAAGTAGAGTTATTGGGGCCTGATTTAGTGCAGCATGTTATTGACAAAGTAAAAGCTTATTAGAGATCAACTTCAGACATCTTAGAGCAGACAAAAATCTTATATGGATTTACGTCGTCAAGAGCTGGATTTCGCTGTTAATGATTGGGTCATCCTAAAAGTGTCTCCTATGAAAGATGTCATGTCATTTGGCTGAAAGGGCACTAGATATATTGGGTCTTACAAAGTTATCCAAAAAATAGGCAAAGTAGCATATGAGTTGAAGTTGCCGCCAGAGTTAGCGGTGGTCCATTGAGTATTTCATGTGTCGCTGTTGTGGAAGTGTTTAGAGACCTAACCCATAGTATGCCTATTGATGATGTTCAGATTTCTGATGAAATGACCTACATAAAGGTCCCAGTTACTATTATTGATCGGTAATTCAGGAAACTTCGGACCAAAGAAATCGCCTCGGTTAAAGTATTGTGGCAAAGTAAAAACTGAGGAAGTAACTTAGGAGGCTGAGGAAGAAATGATGAAGAAGTATCCTCACTTGTTTATAATGTTGATGTGATATTGAGGTATCTATTTTATACCTACGTTACTAAGTATGTATTTTGAAGCATGTTAAGCAAAGTTAATTCTCATTCGATGACAAATGTTCCTGGTGGGGGGGGGGAGGATGTTACACCCCAAAAGTTTATTGATAATTATTTGATGTTTTTATGCTATTATAAGGAAGTAAGGGCGGTATATTTGTTATAGGTGAGGAGGGAAACATGTACGAAGGGAAAAGCGAAAAGTATGTGAAGTTCATAAGGGTCAACTTTAAATGACCATATCGCTTAATGTAGAATGAGTTAGGAGTCCTACAACCTATCAAATTAAAGGTATTTGCATATAGTTTTCATAACATTAAATCGCTCTTCAATCGGAGTATGGAGTAAAATGTTGTAGGAATTTTATAATATCACCCTCGAGCAGTAACCTGGCCACAACCCTAAAACGTCACTACCACCCTAAATATACAAAGATTAAATGTTTGGCTTATATTTCATTTCTAAAAGTTTTCAGAATTGAGCTTCTTTTTTCCACCCTTATATTCTCTAAAATTTCAAGCAAATAATTAAGGCAATGTTGAGAGGAAACATCAAGGTAAGTGCAATAAATTACAAGACAATTTAAGAGTTTATTTGCAAGGTGAAGGTGGTGTGTTTGTGGGCTGTTTTGCGGCATTTTGGACAGCCAAGATGCTTCGTTTTCTGGCAAAAATGTGAAGGATAACACTCCTCTCTTAGCCAAAAGTTACTGCAAGTAAAAGGGTAAGTTGTTCTAGCTACTAAACTTGTATGAAATCCTAGCCAAAGCTAGGCGGTGGAAGCCTTGGGGGCTGTCTTTTTGGTGACTGTTTCTGAGGCTCGTTTTGGCAGTAAATTGGAGCACATTTTCTGCATTTTGCAGCTGGTTTCTACTGAATATACGTCTCTCTTTGAATAGGGATTGAATACAAGAGGAAATTTAAGAATTTTACCCATTTTAAACTCCTCAACTTGCAAGCAAAAAGCTGAAAAATTGGCAGCTAGGTGAGCTAGCTTTGGAACTGTTTTTGGGCTTAATTCTTGTTCATTTTTCCTAGGATTTTTGGCAGTGACATCATATATAAATATAATTAACATTATGAGGAAGAATATCAGGTGAATTTATCTAATTTTCCCTCTTCTTTCCCCCCTAAAAAGTTAGTGAAAAAAAGTGAAGTAAATGGCTAAAATTGTTGATGTTGTCGTGAGTTGTTGTTGTGAGTTGGTTTTGTTGTTGTGACTGCCATTTGGTGAATCATTTTAGCTCCACGTTGTGATACATTAAGATTTTTTCTAACTATAAATTCAAGAGATGAAGGAGGTTGAAAGATGGTCATTAAAGAAGAAAGTCGGCTAAATAAAGCTCATCGGAATAAGGTATGTAAGGCGTTCCGTCCGTCGTTCTTTCAAGCATGATTCGTGCATTGTAAATTGAATGAGAAGAAAGATTATAATAGGTGTTGAAGAAGTATTTTAATATAAATTTAATCTTTAAGTTTCATGTTTGATTGAGGCTAAATATTAAAATTGTGCTTAGCCCTAGAGAAATGTTAAAAGTATAATATTATGTCGATTGTTGTCATAGCATTACATCGAGTTGGAGACCCCTCAGTATGTGCATTGTTAGTTTTTCCTTTACATTATGTTATGTTGATCATTTATGAGATTCTGGTTACTTATGAAATTGAAAATTGAGGTTACGACAGCGACATAAGAATAATGTACTCTAAGAACGAATGATGAGTTAGTAAGGATCAATGAGGGTATTAATGTGATTATTCCTTGATTTGGTCACCTAACTTTATATATATGTGTTTTAAAGTTCTTAGTACTCAAAAGATATTCCATAAATCCTAATTCGTAATCTATTAGCAAGTTAAAGGATTATCGGGTTTTAAGTTAAGCGAATGTCGATGATAAGTATCTATAATTAAGCCTAAGTACTCCAAGTTGATTTAAAATTGATTCTAAGGTGTATAAATCAAATTCAAGAATTCTATTAGATTCCAAGTATTCCAAAGTTGGGTCTAATTATTCAAAGTTGGCTCTAAGAACCCATATCGAGGTCCAGTATCATTTTCCTCGAGCCTCACGTTCATGTTAAGCTTCCAAGTCAAGATATGTTTTATGTCCCCTTCTGTCAGTTTCTAGTGGTGTTATCTTTGGTTGGTCCTCTAAGATGGACCCATTATATGAGTCAGTTATATTGCATTGTTCGATTGTTGTTCTAAGTATCAGTCTGTTAATTTGTATGATTTGCACTATATTTAGCGCACACCCTCTCTGGTCCGGGTATCAGATGGCTGATTGTGCCAAGGATTATGTATGAAAATCTTGTTCCAAGTATCAGGTTGGCCATATAAAGTCTTTGTCCAAGTACCAGGCAACTCTTAAAGTCTTGGTCCAAGTATCAGGCAATCATACTTAAATCCTAGTCTAAGTATCAGGTAGCCACAAAGTCGATTCTTATAAACTCCAGTCAAAGTATCAAAGGTATTGGAATTTGAGTCTGTTATGTTATACTCATGCACAAAGTCTGCATTTAGAGTTACAAGTTGTAGAGTTATAGATTATTTCTCGACCCTATCTTCTAAGTTATCGATGTTGAAGCGCACACAAGCACATGTGGTCTTCAAGTAATATAGGATGGTGAAGTCCCAATATCATACCTGTGGAGACTTGTTAGATTAATTGGTTGAGTTTGAACCTTCATTTCACTATTCAAGAAAATACAAGTAAAATTAAAAAATGGTTTTGAGATTATTCTATTAAACTTGGAATGTAAATTAAAAAGCTAATGAAATAAATTCGTTTGCAAAAGAGTTTGTAATTTAAATGGTGATAAAAATCCAAGATCTTGGCACTTCTGCTTTCCAGTTGAGTTTTAGGATTCAAATACACTAGATAAAGTCCTTCTAAGATTTCTAGTTGCAACGTAGGAACTCACTTCTCAACTATCCTCCCAAATAGCCAAAAATATCTCATGAACTTTAACACCTAGATCCCTATCGTTGCCGGAGAAACATGAGATGACGCTTGAAGCTACTTGACTCAACTGAGTAGGGTTGCAGGGTACATCCCTATCCTCAACAACGAAATCAACTCTTGAATTGTTGAATAAGATAATTGAAACCTATTCTATGCTTCCTTTTAACCCTCATAAGTTACCTCTCCCAAGTTCAACTAACGAGGCCAACAGATAATATTCAAAGGTGATCAGTTTAACGAATAAGCATGAATCAAGTAAGTATAAACAATCTTTAAAAGATGAATTAAACGTCTAGCATAAGTGAATATTCAATTACAACCATCAAGCCATCGCCAAAAATACAGAACAGGGAGTTTAGCCACTCACGTTTAAGTGCAAACTGGTCGGGTGTTCCGGTATAGGTTAAAAACCGACACGCAAGTGCACATGGTCAAACAAGTAATAAAGTGGCTAAGTAGCCAAGTATCGATCCAAGGAGGCTCAAGATATGTAAAGTTGCCTAGTTTACTATATTCCTATTTCACTTCTAATTATGCTAACAACAATGTAACCAACAGTTACTTGAGTTTTTGTTTCTAAACTATATATACTAAAATTAATAACAACTATTTACTGAGAATTTAGACAATGGATATGAACATGCCAAGGTTAAGAACAAGTAATGAACTTGATAATCATGATAATTTGGTTAATCTCTTCTTCATGTTGCTAGCCAAGAACATTCGCCTAGAAATTAAAACTCTCGTATTTAATTTCACTTTAGAATCATAAACCATCCGTCTACATTTCTGTGATCAAATGCAATTTATGACCTAGCAATACAATTCCGGTTCCTAAATTGACTAATACGGCTTTCAAGTATATTTCTTTCAGGAAAGCACATCAAAACCCAATTTTCCCAAATCAAGTTAAGAACAATACCCTATTAATTCACAACTTTCCAATTTCTTGCTCTTTCGAGTGAAATTGGACTTTTTAGATGTACATTAATGTCGGCCACACACTAATGCAGTAAGAACAAGAATTAATAGAACAACATGGAAGAAGAAGAAGAAAACCATATCAATTATAATCAAAATTCATTACAAGTGTCAAAACCTCAGCAAGGAAGAGAATTAGCCACTCATTTGTGGATTGATCATCCTAAAATGAGTGTAAATCATACGTACAATTGATAGAAAGAAGAAAAGAAGAGAAGAAATCCCTTAGCTTTTTCGTTCCTCAACTGCTCCTAACCCACGTCCTTTCTCTCCACTTCTGAACTCAGTCTAAAAACTAAAAACTGCTTAAAATAAACCTAAGTGTGCTATTTATACTAGTGGGAAATTTTTCCCGGAATAACAAGCAACGTGTCACGGAGGCCAACGCGGAGCACTCTCTCCGTGCCACGGAGCTGACGCGATGGCACACTGGAATTTGCCATTTTAATTCCTGTCCAGGCAGTGTGCTACCGCGATGGTAGCGTGGCACGGCTCCATCGCGGAGCCCCTATAAATTGTGCATTCCAATGTCTTTTCCACGCTCGCATCCAAGTCCAACTCCGATATAGTTCCAACATGCATTTTAGCTCCTAAAAATCACATTTACCTGCAAAACAAATGCTAATCATGTTGGTTAGTATAAATTCGCATTTTATTACCGATTACATGATATTATATACACATTGCACAACAAACAAGGTAAAATTGATACGTTTGAGTATCACTTGGGCATATAAATCTACCCAAGATCACTTACCCCACACTTAAATCCTTGTTCGTCCTCGAACAACACATACACAACTCATGCAAATTACATCCCAACCTTCGTCACTATGGTGCGACCATTTACGCTACGGTCATACCGATTATTCAATTTTTGCAAATCATCAAGAAAACATGCTTGGTCGTACAATACAATGACCTTTAATACATCAAGACTTCCTAGATTTTAAGAATTTATTCTTGATATCAGCAAACTCATGCAAATCAGCTAATCAAGAAATCCGACACGAAAATCAATCTTTCATCAAGCATGTGCCCTCACAACTCGAGAGAATCTTCCCCTTTTTGTTCATGCAACACACAAACATGCAAGTAGGGGCATATAAATATTAATTTCACTCTCTCTCCCAAAAGAATTCACATGCCTCATGTCATGACCCATAAGCTTGCCCTTAGTGTATTACTCCACTAATATAAAGAAATGCAATGTAAGATCACGTAGGACTTTAATGGGTTGTAACGGGGCTATGGATCTATATATATATATATTGTATTAGCCAATAATAGTCGCTAGCATCCTTAAGCGCCTTTTCAACTCATTCCCATCGACTCATGGCCATTGTTCCTCTCTTTTCTCTTTTTCTCCCATTCATGCTGGTTTACTTTCGTACTGCCCATTTCATCGAACACACTTGACACAAAATAAAGGGTTTTCATGTACCCTCAATATCATTTAATTATAGCAAGTGCTTCTTCAACATCATCTTTTCTTTCTTCACTCTGCTTTTCTTTTTCTTTTCACTCTTTAACACTTTGGGAAACATTGTCTTTTCTTTGTAAGCGCTTAAGAGTTTCGTATCGACTTTAAGGCTAATGAAAAGAAGGAATAAAGCTTAGTTTATACAATTTTGGACAAAAGAAAGAAAGAAATCGGCTAAAGGCTCAACGGGCTAACTAGGGTATACAACACATAGAAAGGTAGAATTTGACAAGAAAAAATGGAAACTATCGGTTAAAACAAAGAAATGCCTACATCCTTTCCAACACTACACCTCCTTCATTTCATTTTGTATACACACCAGGCAAGTTCTAGACACTTCACAATGACATGGAATAGCAATACCTCACTTCACACTTCATGCACATGCTCGAATCAAGATGCATGCACAGACTCTTTAATTAGCCAATCACATGAATTCAAGATTAAGCCTCAATCATACTGAATCAAATTCTATAGCCTAGGTAACTCAACATATTTACAGAATTGCATGCTTTCAAACGAATCACTTCCACATTTTGAACATCAGTTACACACGCAACGAAATTTTAGCAACCATAAGCAACTACAGTTCATTGATGCAATCCACCAAAGATAAACTAAAGACAAATAAAAATCCTACTCCTACCGACTACATTTCCCTTAAGACGGTCGTCATCCATCCATCATAGGGAACGGTCACTAACTATGACATCGGTTCAATGGGACTATTCTCGGTAAAAGAACCGAAAACAAACTCCGAGAAACCCAAAAAAATAAAAATTGAAAAATTTTGCAACACATCGATCATTTCGATAGAAACATATTTACAAAAGATTTTGATAATTGCAAAATATCTTCGCAAAAATTTTGAAAAATATCGATCATGTCGATAGAAAAAAATATATTTACAAAATATTTACACTGGCAACCACAACTTTTCATACCACACATCATTAACCACACAAACAAATATATACATATACACCACAAATCAGTTCATAACAGGGAAAGCACAAACATTCATCCAAACCAAGGAAAAACATACAGCAAATTAGAGCCCAAGTCCCAGCACCTAGCTACACCCCACCCCACACTTAAATCGAACACTGTCCCCAGTGTTCACAAAAATTACAACACAAAAAATTCGGGTGGTGGAACTCCCTGATTAGTCAAAATGTTCGACTTCTTCATCCGGTGTTGCGGCCTCGTCGCCCATATCTGAGTCAGCTCCATCGTCGTCATCGGACTCCACATCGGAGTCCTCCCGACGTGTCTCCTCATCAGTAGGGACATCGTCATCTGTCGGCTCCACGAAGGCTGGTCCCACCAGACATAAGGCTCTGGCGTTCTCGCCAAAGGGGTAGTCCAGCTCCAGCTGCCATAATTCTTCCTCGGTGGCTAGTCTCCCACCAATCCGTAGCTGAAGCATCTGCATGCCGAACATACGTGCCATGTACTGATCGTCACGAGCATGTCGCTCGCCCAAAGTCAGTACTGGTCCGTGTGTAGTGTCGGGGGCCTTAGTCTTTGTCACATCGAGGGCCCTCCGCTCCAACTGCGGAATATAGTCCAAAGCCTCTTCCTCAATGTCGAGGCCTCGGAGGAAGGTGGTGATGAGTCCGCCAAACCCGTATCTGTGGCCCTGGTGCAGTCTGGCTCTCTTCATGGCGGATATTATTACCGCCCCAACATTAATCCCAAGCCCTTTCATAAGGGCATACACCAAGCAGACACGGTCCCGGGTCACGTCCGTCATATGAACTCCCGGGATCAAACACGAACACACAATCTTCAGCCATATTCTGGCCTCCCTGTTCATCTGCGAATAAGGCAGAGTCTGGTGGTAACCCATCTCCTTATGCCTACTCCATCGGGCTGTGGATCGAGCCCCACACAACGTACGTCTGATGTCGGCGTACAGTGGGGTGATGTTTAGCTGGCGGAGAACATGGGCGTCTGTGTCCCGCGCTCCGACGATGGCATTAAATTGGTGGGGTTCCAGAGTGACAATCTGCCCTCTGATTTTTATTGTGTGGCTTCTGATGGCCGGGTTCCAATTTGCGTAGAACTCTCGGACCAAGTGAAGGTTGCTCTCCTTGGGCTCCTCAAAAATAAAGCTGAGCCCAGCTGCTTCAATTCTCTGTACAATGCGAGGGAACTCCTGTGCGAGTGGTTCCCGTGCAATATGTTCTTCCGGGAAGTACTTGTTCTCCTTATGCTTAGCATACCATTTCTTTCCTTCCTCGGTTACCCATCTTGTTCCGTATTTGCGGCGTTGGCCGCGCGGAACAGCGGGTGCAGCTGGGACTGCGGTGCCCAGTCTCATCCTTTTCCTACCGGTGCCTGAGGTAGAAGCACCCTTGCCTTTATCTTGTCTGCTCGCCATTGTACCTGTCAATTTACACAAACAAGCACAAAGTTAAGCTAAAAACTTGTTAACTTTGGCTAAGGTCGGGTTACACAACATTTACCCCACACTTAGGCCTTAGCTACTTATACAAAATTACGGCAGGGATAACTCTAATTACACCACAGACAACACTATACACTTCATGCTTAGTGCGTTCACAAAAAAAATTTCGACAGCATAACGGTTAGCGTACTACTCAGACTTCATACAGCTAATCCCAATCCTACTATCGCTAACAATTCACACATCGCACTTCGCAACAAAAACAACAACAAAATAAAAACAACGATAAAAAGATTCTATATACAATCTAATCCAAACAATCTAACCAATTTACACACTTTTTGCATTTTCCCAAAAAAATTCGAGAATTTGTCGTCTTTTAACATTTACACAATATTTACCACGACTTCTCTCAATTTACAAACACACCCCGGCATCTAATTTGCCGACTTATCAAGTCACTCAAGTTAAATTCAACAACTCATGCCCTAGAATACAATTCTATAATCAAATTCAAATTATTTACGCAATCGATAAGTTCAAACGCTAAATACAACAATCCCAACATATATCAATCACAAATAACTCAACATCCATGTTTAATTTCTACCTAGGGTGATATATCTCACCTCACATGCCCAAATTTGACTAAAATCACCAAAAAAATTGAGATAGACGATGAAAACATACCTTTGAATTGAGAAACCGAAGAAACTTGACGTATTCCTTGCCTAGGAACGTGGCACGGTGCTTGGGGAGGGGGAAATAGGTGTTTTGGTCGCGGAGGGAAGAGGGAATGGGAAGAAATGGGGCAAAATCGGGGGTTTTAATTTAAGAAAACACGCGGGTCACCCGGCAACCCGGTGTGACCCAGCACCAAATACATGGCAACGTGTCACGGAGGGTAACGCGGAGCCCTACCTCCGTGACACGGAGCCAACGCCTTGGCTTACTGGAATTTTTGAAAAATCCGGATTTTGCCTTCAACGTGTCACGGAGGGTAACGCGGAGCCCTACCTCCGTGACACGGCGCCAACGCGTTAGTGCACTGTTTCTTCAATTAATTTAATTTTTCATACCTTGCCTCATTTTCTCGATTCCATGTATATTTCCTCCGTTATACCTGAAAATCACCTCACTGAACAGAATTGGTTAGATTAATAGATTTCCCTAACTAAAATGAAAAATATTAACTAAAACAAAAATATATACCGAATCAAGAAAAGAAAAATGAAAATAAAAATTATTTACACTAAAAAGAAAGAAAGAAAATATTTTTCACGGGTTGCCTCCCGTGCAGCGCCTGGTTTACCATCGCGGCTCGACGTCCTTTATGCTCACTTGTCTACTAGGGTGATGGACGATTTGTCCCGATCATGGTCATCCCCCCAGTAGTTCTCAACCTTATCCGGTGGCCTTCCTAGTAACTCTCGGGAATCACTCATTCCATTAGCATTCTCATGATCAATCACATTGATCACCGAGAGTTCCTTATAAACAGTCGGGAGCTTAGGTACCTTGTACACATCGAACACTTCGACCTTGTCATGTGCTCGCATCGTGAGTTGACCCGCAGCTACATCAATTAATGCTTTTCCGGTTGCCAAAAAGGGTCGTCCCAAAATAAATGGGACTTCAGCATCTGGTTCAAAATCCAGAACAATAAAATCGACCGGAAAAATGAGGGATCCTACTTGCACTAAAACATCCTCAACAATGCCATCTGGCTTAGCTAAAGACCTGTCTGCTAGCTGCAAGATTATCGTTGTAGGTCTAGGACTCCCTAAACCTAACTTTCTGAATACCGAAGAAGGCATCAGATTTATGCTTGCCACCAAGTCACATAATCCACGAGCTCGGATACTTTGCCCAATCGTAAGCTGGATAGTAAAACTTCCAGGGTCTTTCAGTTTTGTGGGCAACCTATTCTGAATCCGGGAAGTGCATTCCTCCGTTAAAGCTACTGTGGCATACTCAGTCAAACGACTTTTGTTAGCCACGATGTCTTTAATATATTTCGCATATTTTGGCACTCCCTGCAAGACATCAACAAGAGGTAAGTTCACATGTACCTGTTTAAGTACCTCCATGAATTTCTGGAAACACGCCTCCTCCTTGTGTTTCTTAAGTCGTTGAGGGAACGGGGGTGGAGGCCTTTCTGGTTCAGCTTCTTTAGTCTTCCCCCTATCAGAGATTTGCTCCTCCTCAACATCTGCTGCTCCTGACTTTTGAGGCGGTCTTTCCGGTTCCACCTCCTTTAACTGTAAACCGCTCCTCGTGGTCACTGCATTTACCTGCTTCGGATTAGGATCCGTGTCGCTAGGTAATCCTCCTCTGGGTCTAGTATTTTGGGCACTAGCAAATTGCCCAAACTGATATTCAAGAGCCTTGGTCGCCAATTGATTATTCTTCACTTCGGCTGCCAATTTAACATAGTCAGCCTGCAATTGCGCCTGATTAGCGATCATGGTTTTGAACATCTCCTCAATGCTCGGTGATGGTGGTGGAGGAGGGGCATTGTGATTTCTGAATTGAGCTTGATAGCTTTGTTGCCCTCCTTGGTTTCTGTGCATACCCTGCCCGGAACTTTGGCCTAGTTGATTGTTGCTACCCCACGAAAAATTCGGATGGTTTCTCCAATTTGAGTTGTAGCCACTACCAAACTGCTGCTGATTTCTCTATGCATTGCCCACAAAGTTAACAGAATCAGGATTTGCACCACAGCATTCAGCTGAATGCTCACTACTACCACACACTTCACACCACATCTGTTGGACAGCATTGACTGAAGCTGAAGGCTGGTTCAAGTTCATATTGCTGAAGTGATTGTTTAACCGATTTTGCAGGGCAGCTATCTGTGCAGCGATAGCTATAAATCCATCCACTTCAAGCACTCCCGCTGCTTTCCTTGCTCCACCTCGAGATGAATCTACATTCCATTCTGGATTGCCTTATGAAATTCGGTTGAGCAAAGTGCACAGCTCCTCATATGTCTTTTCCAGCGCTTGCCCTCCAGCTGCTGAATCTAACAGAATTTTAGTGTGGGGTTCCAAACCCTCAATAAATGTGTGTACCAACACCTCATTGGACTGATGATGATGAGGACAATCCCACAACATGGATTTAAATCTTTCCCAGGCTTGATATAGATTTTCTCCCTCCCTCTGTTTAAAACTTAGAATTTGACTTCTAAGTCTGGCTGTTTTACCAGAAGGGAAAAATCTAATCAAAAACATCCGTGCAAGATCATCCCACGTTGATATAGAATTGGGTGGTTCAGCTTTTAACCACCTCTTAGCTTCACCAAGTAAGGAAAACGGAAATAAGGTGAGCCGAACATAATCAGGTGACACTCCAGCGGGTATATAAGTGTCACTTATCTCCAAAAAGTTTTGGAGATGTTGTTGTGGATCTTCAAGAGGGAGACCGGTAAACTGCCCGCTTGTGTGCAAGAGTTGCACCATATTCTGCTTTAATTCAAACCTCCCTCCAGGCTCTGGTTTGCGGATGCTAGAATGTACATTGTTAGCGTGTGGGATTGCCACCTCGCGAACCGGCCTTGCTGCTGCTTCATCGGGCACTAACACTGCCCTCACAACTGGTGGATTTTGTTGCTCCATAATAGACTGTTTAAGCAACTGCAGCCTCTTTTGTAGAGCTTCTCTGCGTTGACTATGAAATTCACGTTCAGGCTCTAAGTAAGATTCCACTAGCTCTTTGTCCCTTGCCAGCGTTCACAGAAACAAAATCTGCAAAATACAGGCTAAGACCAAGTTGTTAACACTTTAAGAAAATAAAAATAAAAATACAGTAAATTTACACTAAACACAATTTCACAAATCGCCTAGCCTCCCCGGCAACGGCGCCAAAAACTTGGTCGGGAATATTCAATTACAACCATCAAGCCATCGCCAAAAATACAGAACAGTGAGTTTAGCCACTCACGTTCAAGTGCAAACTGGTCGGGTGTTCCGGTATAGGTTAAAAACCGACACGCAAGTGCACGTGGTCAAACAAGTAATAAAGTGGCTAAGTAGCCAAGTATCGATCCAAGGAGGCTCAAGATATGTAAAGTTGCCTAGTTTACTATATTCCTATTTCACTTCTAATTATGCTAACAACAATGTAACCAACAGTTACTTGAGTTTTTGTTTCTAAACTATATATACTAAAATTAATAACAACTATTTACTGAGAATTTAGACAATGGATACGAACATGCCAAGGTTAAGAACAAGTAATGAACTTGATAATCATGATAATTTGGTTAATCTCTTCTTCATGTTGCTAGCCAAGAACATTTGCCTAGAAATTAAAACTCTCGTATTTAATTTCACTTTAGAATCATAAACCATCCATCTACATTTCTGTGATCAAATGCAATTTATGACCTAGCAATACAATTCCGGTTCCTAAATTGACTAATATGGCTTTCAAGTATATTTCTATAAAAAAAGCACATCAAAACCCAATTTTCCCAAATCAAGTTAAGAACAATACCCTATTATTTCACAACTTTCCAATTTCTTGCTCTTTCGAGTGAAATTGGACTTTTTAGATGTACATTAATGTCGGCCACACACTAATGCAGTAAGAACAAGAATTAATAGAACAACATGGAAGAAGAAGAAGAAAACCATATCAATTATAATCAAAATTCATTACAAGTGTCAAAACCTCAGCAAGGAAGAGAATTAGCCACTCATTTGTGGATTGATCATCCTAAAATGAGTGTAAATCATACGTACAATTGATAGAAAGAAGAAAAGAAGAGAAGAAATCCCTTAGCTTTTTCGTTCCTCAACTGCTCCTAACCCACGTCCTTGCTCTCCACTTCTGAACTCAGTCTAAAAACTAAAAACTGCTTAAAATAAACCTAAGTGTGCTATTTATACTAGTGGGAAATTTTTCCCGAAATAACAAGCAACGTGTCACGGAGGCCAACGCGGAGCACTCTCTCCGTGCCACGGAGCTGACGCGATGGCACACTGGAATTTGCCATTTTAATTCCTGTCCAGGCAGTGTGCTACCGTGATGGTAGCGTGGCACGGCTCCATCGCGGAGCCCCTATAAATTATGCATTCCAATGTCTTTTCCACGCTCGCATCCAAGTCCAACTCCGATATAGTTCCAACATGCATTTTAGCTCCTAAAAATCACATTTACCTGCAAAACAAATGCTAATCATGTTGGTTAGTATAAATTCACATTTTATTACCTTTTACATGATATTATATACACATTGCACAACAAACAAGGTAAAATTGATACGTTTGAGTATCACTTGGGCATATAAATCTGCCCAAGATCACAAACCTAAAGAAATCATCATTCGAATCAACAAGGATAAAAGTGAAGAAGAAAATAGACATCTTTTTTCTCCCCTAAAGACTACATACAATGATCGATCTAATTGATAGATTCCTAACAAATGCCTTATACGAAGTTTTTAGAAGCACGACAATAAATGACTCTTTAGCCCTTAAGTAATTCAGCTTTTGGACTTATAAATATTCATCTCAGACAGGCCCTGGCGCACCACTCCATACATCTAGCCAAACTTGGCTTGAAATTCATTTGAAGTTTGTCTTCTAGCATGCCACTTCTCAAGTGTTAGTCAAAATTCTTCATTCTTGGACATGGCACGCCACTTCTATCAATGCACCAGAGTGTTATAAAATTTTCCCATGTCTGAAACCTCTCTGTTGCGTCACTTCACTCATTTCATCAAGGTATTTATCAAAAATTCTTTTGAAGTTTGAGGTTTAGCATGCCACGCTAGACTTAGCACCAACTTGAGCATAATTTCTCTGAAGTATAGGTTCTGGTGCGCCAGCTATCTCACCAAGCCAAATTTTTTTCTTCATATTTCTCCACATCTTTCACCATTTATGAGTAGTTTTCCATGTGTTACCTGCTAAAATCATCTTCGAATATGTGTTAGGTCATTTCAAACACATATTCATAAAAACATGCATTTCATAAGGATGATCTTCTCAAAACATGATTAAAGAAGGGTAAAAATATGGCAAATGGGCATAAGAATATGGCCAACATCACTATCCCTATCTTAAACCATTGTTCGTCCTCGAACAATCCTTACTTATATGCGACAAACACTTTATTTCACACCACTTGTCACCTCTATCAATTCTTATTCAAGCAACTAGAACAGAGCACATGAATAAGTGGTGCATCAATTCATAAACAATCCACAACATATATACAAAGAAGTTTTTCACATTTGAAACTACATAATTTCTATAACTGACTCATCTTTTCCAAAACAAGGCCACATGATTAAGTATGAATAATGTACCACATAGTACATTGACTCCAGCCATCTTATGCCCTCACTTATTTAGTGGTGTTCCTTCACTCATATTATCAATTCAAAAACTTGGAAGGTACATCAATCAAGGCGCACTCACTCTCACAAATGATGTTTCATACACACGCAACATACTATAAGCTTGCCTCTCATGTATAGTCAGATTATTTAATTACTTCAAAAAGAATAAGATCATAATGACTTTTCCTGGATGTAATATCAGCTAAGGGATGGGTAGGAATGATTTTCTTCAATAGTGGCTACCAATTCTAAGCACTTTAAGATATTTTTACTTCATTTTTCTTGTCCACCATTTGTTTCCTCACTTCTCACCCTTTCTTTCACTAATCTCTTTTTCTTTTCTCATACCTCTTTTTACACTACTTGACTGCTAGTTTCTGCTTGTAAGGTCAACAAAAATAACAAACTATAAAGAATCTTTTCTTTATGTTCTAGTAGCAAGTAAAATATATCTTTTGTGGAAACCACTATTTCCTATTTTCTCATCTTGTCATCCACATTTTTTTCTCTTTCCTTTCCCTTAACATTGTTATACCGGTGGAACCTTCATTCTTAAATCTCAAAGTGCCTCAGACTATCTTTAGATCAAAAATTCGGGAGGTCACCCAACAAAGGGAATAGGCTTCTTTTGTAGCTAAGAAGAAAATTAAGGCATATAGCTCAATGGGTTGGCTAAGATAATGTTAAAGAAGGTATAACAACAATGGACAAACATGGTTTATTCAAACAAATATCTTAATTATATCTTACCTCTTTGGCAACTAGCTATCATAAACACATTTAGGCAAGTTCTAGGTATTAGACAATGTATAAAACACAATAATTTTAAGCTCACCCCTCATGATATCATGATCTGAGTCAGTTTCTTATGGCCACATATCCACACAATCATATTAAATGAATTTCCATTATTAAGCCCTAAGATCTATTTTCTTGAGTCAAGTTAAAGAACCTATATGTTTCTCATGGAATTGTACTTCTCATGCATTCACAATGACCACTTTATTGCTTCTAGCTTAACTTATAAGTGGAATATCAAGAGCACACAAGTGGTAGTTTTGGACTCCAACCTAGAAAATAAAAAAATATATGTGACTAATTTTTCCTGAAGACGGTCGTCATCTATCCATCATCAGGACCATTCATGATATCTATGACAGTTTAAAAAAGAATTTGACTCTCAATTAATGCACTTAATTAAAATAAACAAAGAGAGACAAACAAACACATGACATAGCATCATTCAGTTTCAACGCCATCCATATACTACTTATTACAGCCCAAGCTAACAAGAATAAAAGTTTTACAACTGTTACTACAGCCCACTCTAACAATTTATCAAAGATAGACTATAACGGAAATCTATTTCATCCATACCATACTTAAATAATGCACTGTCTTTAGTGCACAAACATATCATATCAAGTAGGGAGAGAAAAAAACTTCTTGGACCTCTAAGCAAAGCCATCATCATTAGGATTATACTCCTGATCATCATCATCATCTCTGGAATCATCAACCTACATATCTCTAGTGGTGATGTCATCCTCTTCCTCATCATTATCATCATCAACTGCATCAGTCAACACAATAGGCTCGTTATCATCTAATGGCTCCTCAAATGTCGGTACCACCTTGCACATCATCTTGGCATTGTTTGTGAGTGGGTACCGCTCCTCTAGTGTAGATATCTCCTCAGCAGTCGTAGTTCTACCACCAATCTTCAGCTACAACTCAAACATCCCAAATGTATGACCTATCCAACTGTCATCCAGAGCGTGGCGCTCGGCTAGAGTGAGGAATTAGGCTAACAAGGTGGTTGACTCCTTGAACTTTGTAACATCAATCATTTTTCCTACCAAGTGCACTACTATGGATAGATGAAGGTCAGCCTCCTCTTCCTTAAATCCAAGCTCTCTCAAGAACTTAGTCAACAAGCTGCCATAAAAATGCTTCCAACGGCAATTGTCATTGGACTACCGCATGTTGTCTCTAAGACTAATCCAAAGTTAATTGGTAGCCCCTTCATCAGCATATACACCAATACTACTCCCTCTCGAGTGATCTCAATGGTGTATGTCCTCGGGAAGAGTACTGCACAAACCAACGTAACCCAAACTTTGGTCTCCATAGTCAAGTAGGAGAATGAGAGTGTCAAATGAGTTCCATTCTCACCTTTTTCCCATCGTGTAGCTGAATGCTCTTTGCACAATGTGTAGTGAATGTCATGGTATGGGGGCTTCTCGAGCAACAAGAAATACATCTTTGGGTCCACCACTGGCGTGCCAAAGAATGCATTGAAAGACCTGGCAGGGAAACGGACCACTTGACCTCGTACCTTGATCTTTGTGCTCACTCCATAAGAGGTGTTCCAATTGGCATAAATTTCCCTCAATAAGGTGAGGTTGCACTCCTCTAGCTCAGCAAACACATACCCCAGCCCCAACTCACAGACAGTATCACGAATAGTGGGAAACTCAATTACCAGACGACCTTTATAAATCCAATTATCTGTGGTATACTTGTCTCTTTTGGGCATTGAACACTTGAGCCCATGCTCTTCCATAGCCTTAGCTCCAAACCTCCTAGCATGGGTGCCTTTTTGGGCTGACGAGCTCGATATAACTCCCTTCTAAGCCTTTTCAACCACTTGCTAGAAACTGCTACTTCCTTGCCTTTGTCTGCACTGAAGCCATAGCACCTACCAATCAATATCAATAACTACACAAATTTAGTTCATTAACAACAAGTCTATCTAATTAGGTCTAGGAGGTACAAAACGACCCCACACTTAATTCGCTAGCATAATTGTGAGAGTTTTGCAAAATTGGGTACTCGGACTTCCTCTATTATCATGTCAAATCTGATTAACCCAATTTATTCACAAACTTTACACTACAAATCAAATTCATGATTTCTCTCATACTCCACTTATTTCTTTCTATTTTCTTTTTACAAGAGTGTTTTAAGTTAGCCACTCACTTCACTTTCCCATTTCTTAATTCACAATTCACAATAATGCAAGTGTGAAAGTAGTCACAATATATTTAACCAATAATTTACATGAATTTCACTAACTTTACACAATGACAATGGTAGAATTGTTTCAGCTACACCTTTTAAAATTGATATTGTAGATACCCAGGGTGATCCTAAGAATAAAGATATAAATAGATTAATTCAACAAAATAATTATACTAATCAAGTACTATATGTAGTCTCTAATCAAATCCTTAAGACTATAATAAAGAAATTTTTAATGATAAACCAAGACCTTCATATAATAATAAAAAACTAGAAATGCATCCAATATTTAAATCACTAGATTTTTCTAAAGATAAATTCCCCAAATTTTAAGAAATGTTTGAAATCACAGATGATCTTATAGAAAAGATTAATGAAAAATTAAAAGTCGAATTAAAATTAGAGAATGAATTAAAATTAAAGGATGAATTAAAATTAAAAGATGATAAGTTCATAAGAATAATATCCGAAGAGTTTGATAATGACATTAATAAGTAAAGCTCCAAATATTCCATCAAAAAATTTATTATAATAAATCCTCATTTCTAGATATGCAGTATGAGGAAAATAAATTTTTATCTCATACTTCACACTCTGGAAATGAAATTGCTGAATGGAATATTTATGGACTTGCAGAACATTAGATATACAAAAAGTTACATGAAATGAGAATGGCCATTGCGACATATAAAATGAAAAATTGCACGGATAAACAAGCCACCACTTTAATTATACATGAATTCACAGGGACATTAAAATATTGGTGGGATAATTATCTCACTGAAGATAATAGACATAGCGTAACAAATGCAACAACCATCACTCAAGTTATTAAGACTGAATCTATAGGACAAACTTTTGTATGCGTAAAAGATGCCACCGCTACCTTAATTTATAGTATAGCCAAACATTTTACAGGGGAACCTCAACTTTTCCAAGATAGGAGTTTAGAAATATTGTCTAACCTATCTTGCCCAAGGTTAGATGATTTTAGATGGTATAAAGATGTTTTTCTCAACAAGGTTATGGTCAGAGAAGACTGTTGTCATGATAATTGAAAAGAAAAATTCATAAGTGGTTTACCAACATTATTTTCCGAAAAGGTTAGTATAAAATTAAAAGATAGATTTGATGGAAAAATTTCTTATAGTCAGTTAACCTATGGAGACCTTATAAGTTTTATAAATGTTACAGGACTTGAATTATGTACAAATTTGAAGCTTAAATATCAACTTAAAAAGGACAATAAAATATCCAAAAAAGAAATAGGAAGTTTTTGTCAAGACATTAGATACATCAAGTTTTCTGCCCCTTCAGAAGAAGCATACAAGAAAAATAAAAGAAAATACAAACACAATAAGAATAAATATGAAAAACCCCATTATTACAAAAAAAAAAGATTTAAAAGGTATAAATAAGAAGCCAACAAGCGTGACTTTAAGGAAGTACTGATAAGTGCTAGAACTGTGATAAATTTGGCCAAAAGGCTAAGGATTGTTAGGTGCCTAATAAAAAGAAAGATAAGATCAATATGTTAGAACTTGAGACAGAAATAAAAGATAAATTATATTCTATTCTTGAAGAAAATGAGAATAATTCTTCCCCTGAAGAAAATTTTAGTGACGAACACCAGCCGGAAATTTGGACTTAGCAAGTAATTCCTCAATGACCTTATCAGAACAGTTGGGGATGTAACTCGATTCTTCATGTGCAAATGCCTCCAATTTGTTCATAAGGTGAGCAATTTGGAGATTTTTGTTATCAGCAAAGTTCTTCAAGGCTTCAATTGTTTGTTCTATTATTTGTAACATTTGATGTGATGTGGATTTACAGCACATTCGATGCTTAAAACTAGAAAATAAGCATGGTCTTAGGTGTGTTTATACGGATATGATATACTTTTTCTTTGTTTTTAGGGAAATTAGGTATTGGAGTTGAAATCGGCAAAAGAAGTGAAAAGAGTGCGGAAAAGGGACAAGTACTAACCTCATTACGAGCCGTATATCATGGTACAAGCCATACTAAGAGTCGTCGAAAACTCCAAAAGATGAACTTAAGGAAAAGGCCAAGTTACAACTCATGGTACGAGTCGTTCCATCCTTGTACAAGCCATATTGAGAGTTGTAAAAAAATATAGAAGAAGTTGCACTGGGTTAGTCTCCTGGTGCGGGTAGCAACCACGGATTGTGATACCTACCTATAACCCATACCAAGGAGTTGTGGTAAAGTTAAAAAGGATTGAGGAATGGCATATCTCAAAGTACGAGAGGTAGTCACAAGGCGTAGGAGGAAGGTACGAGTCGTACCAAGCCACTCATGAAATTATTTAGAGGATGCCAAAACTCTCAAATTCAGACCACGATAGGATTGTACGACTCATAGGATTAATATATGAGTCATACCAAGTTCCAACACTTATCCAAGTTTAGAGTTGCCAGATATTTTATGAGTAGAGATACGACCCATAAAATCATGGTACGAGTCGTAGGTGAAGGCGGCAATAATTTATCAGTTTCCCTGTTAATTTAAGAAAGGTTTCTAATTATTTGTATAAATACTTTTATAGGTTATTTTTCTGAGGAAGAAAAAAGAATTTGATTCTTTTGAGAAGTATTTGACTTTGGGGAATATTTAGAACAACTTTTGGAGAGTTTCTTGCATAGATTCTTCCATTGTTCTTGAATTGTTCTTCATTGATCTTTTGCAATATTCAAGTGGGTTTACTTTTCAATCATTATTGTAAGTTCTAAATTATGCTTTTGTCTATGAATGTTAATTATTTTCTTACAATCATGATAGGCTAAAACCTCCACAATTAGGGTTGTGGGAATAATAGTGAATTAACAAACTTTTTTTTTTTATTTTTTTTTTTTTTTAGTAAACGCCCTTGTCCCGGGCAGGGGCTGAGCAACACCCCCAGGCCTTATCATAAATAAAAACAACAAAACAACAGAAATAAATACATGGAGGGGGACATAAACCTTACCTCCGATTTAATGGTGGTTCATAGGTCGGCCATCCTACTAAGAACGGCCAACCCATCCCCGATATTGAAATGAAATCCTGGAAACTATGCACCTAACGGAGAGGACTCCTCTCCAATACATAAGTTCTAGGAAAGCAATAAATGAGGGAGACTCTCCCCTTACATATTAAGAAAAGAAAGTCATAAAAAAGCTAAGACCTATTCAAAGAAGCTATAACGTACAAAGAAATAACTTATCTGAAAAGGATAAAGTAGATAAAAGTGGTTGAAAACTCTAAGCAATCCGCGATCTCATGGTGGTTTCTTGATTCTCTTCAATTTTCTTCTTCTGAAGTTTTCCATGCCAATTTTGTCTAGTTTGTAGTGGCCTCTCGCTTCTCGCGGCAAGTCCTGCATGCTGTGAAAATGGTGGGGAGTGTCCAGGTCGTGACTATACTTCGAAAGAGCATCTGCCGTGAAGTTTCCTTCTCTATATGTATGCTTGCTTTGAAAGTACTCCAACCCGGATGTGAGGTTCTGCAGTTCCTCTATGTATTTTTGGATATTCCACTGAGGTTCAACGGAGTTGGTGAGCCATTGTATGAGCAGGTATGAATCTACCTCCAATATGACTTTAGTATAACCATGTAAAATGCACCACCGAAGCCCATAAACCGCTGCTTGGATTTCCGCCTGGTTGTTAGTACCTGTACCTAAAGGGGAAGCAAAAGCAAATATCAAATTCCCTTTGTGGTCCCTAAGAATACCACCTGCTCCTATTCTACCCGGGTTATCGAGAGCGCTGCCGTCTGTATTAAGTTTGACTAGAGGGTGAATCGGTTTGATCCATTGAACTCTAATCACCTTAACTTCATGCTGACATTTCTCCACCAAATTACTCAAATCTGACCATTTAGACGGCCACGTGATATAAGGAAAGGTGGTGACTAGCATGCTCCAAATATCCCTGCAGATAGAATATTTGACCCTACTTGAATTTGACTTCTTGCTGCCATATTTGCTAGCGCATCTGTTCTTCCAAAGGTTCCAGCAGACAAATATGGGCGTAGCCTGAAGAATGAGTTTGTGAACCTCACTGTTATGTTTGGACGTCCACCAGGTCATAAGCAGGCTTCTCAAAGACGTAGCTCCCTGATTAATTCCCAGCGGGTCAGAAAAATACTTCCAGATATATTTAGCAAAGTGGCCTGTTACGAAAATGTGATCTATGTTGTCCAGTCCAGGTCTGTAGCAACAAGAACATTCCGCTGGTACACCCCCGAAGGTAACAATTTTCTCGTTCGTAGGTAATTTTGCTCTTAAAGCTCTCCAGAGAAGAAAAGACACCTTAAAAGGTATACTTTTTTGCCAAGTGAGAGTATTAGTCAGCGTTCTGTTCCTGTTCCTTCTGACTAAGTCCCAAGCCGAGGTACAAGTAAAGTTCCCATGGGTATTTAGTTTCCAGACAGGTTGGTCGGGAACACCCTGTTGAAACTGAACTTGTGTGTTGAGAATTTGGTGAACTAAGTGAGGCGGGGCATGACGAGTCACCATTTCCTCATTCCATCTTCCATTGTCCATGAACTGGGAGACCGTCATGTTGTTGAGTCTCGGTATCGGGTTTTTATGGTAGGCAAGAGGTCCAATTCCCAACCAGTCATCCCACCAGAAATAACATGATCCCGAACGGAGGACCCATTGAATATGTTTTTCTGCCTCAAGCTTATTTCCCATCATATGCTTCCAGATTAAAGTTTGGCCAGTATCCCACTTTTTACTCACTGGATTAGCCCTTTGGCAGTACTTAGCTTTGAGGAATTTTGCCCATAGAGAGTTCTTGGTTCTAAACCTCCACCACTGTTTATACTGCAAAGCAAGACAAACATCTGGCAGCTGCCTGAAGCCTATGCCCCCTTCCTCGTAAGGGTAGCAAAGATTTTCCCAAGAGGCCCAATGGTATTTCGTCCTTTCAGCTTCCCATCCCCAGAAGAAGTTTGCAGTGAGTGATTTGATCTGTCTGAGGGTGGTTTTCGGAGGTGAGATAGCCGACAGAATGTGAATAGGCAGGGATTGCAAGACAAATTTCACAAGCGTCGCCCTTCCTCCGAAACTAAGCATCCTAGCTTGCCACCCTCTGATTCTAGCCACAGCTTTAGCCACCATGCCTGAAAAATAAATGATTCTTTGCCGTCCTACGTATAGTGGGCAACCAAGGTATGTGATGGGGCTGTCTTTTTGAGTGAAACCTGTGATGGTCTTGATTCTGGTAATAATATTCTGAGGTGTGTGGGCAGGGACCATGAAGTGACTCTTTTCCTTGTTGATGAGCTGATCGGAGACACTTTCATAGGTAGAAAGAACATTCATAATCAGCTGCAAGGTAGAAATAGTCACTGAGGAGAAGATGATAACATCATCGGCAAAGCTGAGATGGTTTATCTGTGGTCCCTTTTTCTCCATGTGAAACCCCTGGTATAAATGATGTTGGAGAAGATGATTCATCATCCGAGAAAATACCTCTGCTCCAATGATGAAAAGGGCCGGGGATAGAGGGTCACCTTGTTTCAAGCCCCTAGTGGAGTGAAAGAATCCATGTCTCACACCATTGACTATGACAGAGTACCAATTGTTAGCCATGATTCTCCAAACCATGTCAATGATGCTCTCACCGAAGCCCATCCTTCGCATCACCAAACAGATATATGACCAGGAGACCCTATCATAAGCCTTGGTCATATCCAATTTGATGACTACATTGTCCCCCTCTTTAGGCCTTTTGATGTTGTGAATAATCTCCTGAGCAAGCATAATGTTCTCCGAGATGCTTCTGCCTTTTACGAACCCAGACTGGTTATCCAAAATGAGATTTGGTAGAATGGGAGCTAACCTTAGGCAAATGAGTTTGGAGATAATCTTATTGGTGAAGTTGCTCAGGCTAATAGGTCTGAATTCCGACAACTTATTAGGATGGTCTACTTTTGGGAGCAGAATCAAACAAGCGTGGGAAAAGTACTTGGGCATAGTTTGTCCACAAAAGAATGCCTGTACAACTGCCAGGAGGTCCACTTTAATGATGTCCCAACAAGCTTGGAAGAATCTTCCATTCATTCCATCTGGTCCGGCAGCCGAGTGAGGACTCATGGAGAAAACCACCTGTCTCAACTCATCTATGGTAGGCATAGCTTGTAGACTGTTGTTTTGTTCTTCGGTAATCATCCTAGGAATACAATCAAGGACTTCCTCATTAATAGCCCTGTCATTGCCTGTGAATATGTTCTGGAAATAATCACATGCTGCTTTGGCTATAGCTTGGTCACCTTGAAATTCAACTCCACTGTCATCTTGGATCTTATGGATGAATAACCGCCTCCGTCTACCCCTCATCAGAGCATGGAAGTAACTCGTGTTCGCATCACCCTCTTTGAACCAATGCAGTTGTGATTTTTGTTTGAGAATAGATTCTTCTAATTTCATGTACTTTATGTACTCTGCGTTCAGTCCATGTAAATTAGCTCTATTCTCCTCGGTGTTTTCCGTTAATATCTTTTCCTCTGCCATCCTGACTTTCTCTTCAAAATCCTTCACAGTAGCATAAATGTCACCAAATTCGGATTTTGACCAACTGCTAAGAGTGGAGGCGAGTCTCTTCATTTTCATGTGAAAGACCCACATTGGGCTACCCTTTATTTCTCCACTCCAACAGTTTTCGACAGTAGGTAGGAATGATTGACTATCCACCCAACAGTTCAAAAATTTGAAATACTTGGTGATGTTCTCCTGTCTTACGGTAAGCTCCATCAGCAAAGGGCAGTGATCAGAACCCACCGAAGGAAGGTGTGTAACCGCGGTGTGAGGCATGGACTCTAACCATTTATCATTTACCATAGCTCTATCCAGCCTCTTCCAGATTCTAGCTTCCGCTTCTCTTTGGTTGCACCAAGTAAAATTAGGTCCATGAAACCCCAGGTCCGTAAGGCCACAGGCTTCAATGACACTAATGAAGTCAAAACTTTTATTCATGTTGTATGGTAAACCTCCCATTTTCTCTTCAGGATCAGTGATGACATTAAAATCACCCACCGTGCACCAAGGCAACTTAGTGTCCGCATAACTCATCAGTTTGTCCCAAAGAGGTCTTCTGAGGTGGTTTATACACTTGGCATAAATAAAGGTAGTCAAGAAAGTGGTAGGATGTTCCTCATGCTTGATTTCACAAGTAACCTGCTGGTCATCGGATTCTAAGACTGTGCAAGTAACATCTTGAGTCCAAAAGATCCAAATTTTTCCATTAGGGTTATAGGCTGCCTCCTTCATGTTTAGGTACATTCTACAAGTGTTGATATGAGAGTTATCCGTAAACGGTTCCAAAATTGTGATCATGGATAACTTGTGCAGCTTGGAGAGATTTTTAATTCTCTCCATAGCTCCTTTGGTATGGATACCTCTAGCATTCCAAGTGATTGTACTAATCATTGGGAACTTTGACTTTGGGATCTGGTGATGGGCCTGTTTGTTTTGATAGATGTGCTAGCGGCAACACCTTTAGAGTAATGAGGTTTATCCTGGTTCTTCCTTAGGGATAAACCTTGTTTGACCGACTCCTGCTGGATTCCATTTGGTTGTTCCGAGTCAGTACTGGGACCGACTGTTCTAGTCAACAGTTGGCTGATTTCTTCTTCCTCCTCATTCTCAGGGTCATGAACCCCAATGGATTGGGAATCCTGGTCAAACTCATCTTCAGAATGTATGACCCTATATTCGTCATCTGAGTCCTCAAGCATTGGTGGAATGGAGTTGAGGACGCATTCCCTAGGAGGGCTTACGTAGGCTTGAAGTGGGGAGACATTTGTGTCATCTTGTTCGTTGGTTAAACTAAGGTTTGCACCAACTTCCTCCTTATTTCTTCCTTCCTGCTGTAGACATTTGGATTTTTCGGACTGATTTTTGGATTTTTGGGATTCTGATGAGTTGTGTTGATTTTCATGACATCGAGAATTAGGGGCATTACTGCTCTGTTCAATCATAAGAGGACTTCCTTCGTAAGTTCCTTTCAGAATTTCCAACTTCTTTTTAATAGCATCCCTTCTCTTTTTACTTGCCTTGTTTTTTGAATTTGACTTAGAGGATTGTTCCTGGTTAGAACTCTCCTCTAAATTTCCTTTTTCAGTCATATTCTTTTGGAGATTAGTCTGCTGCAGCCCCATATTCTGATCTGAATCCATACCGCGAGCAATAACAGAGGTAGCAGGAGCTCTAGAGTCGTTCCTAAGGTCTGTGTATTAGTTCTCATGCAAAACATGAGACAAACACCCCCCTTTGGATACCCCTTCCTGCATGTTAGTGGGTTCCTCCTCCAAACCTTCCATACCTCCATCAACTACAGAATCATGCATAACAATAACATCATTATCTTTGGGGGGAGCCATGGGGGAGGGGAGCATTGAGTCAATACCTGTGGTCTTCATTCCACTTCCTTGTTCTGTGCTGATGCCTGCTTTAAGACTACTGGGATTTTTGGGTTTTGGGAGCATTGAGTCAATACCTGAGTCTTGTGGAACATTTCCTTTTGGCACTCCAGTAGTAGCAGCAGTAATCTGAGTATCCTGGGGAGTGGGGTGTTGGGCTTGGATTTCCAGCTCAACATTACAACCTGTGAGAGATTCATGAGTCATACCTGGATTGATTGCTTGGATGGGTCTGTATACCTGTTTGCAATTGTCTTGGAGTTTGTGGCTGTGAGTGTTTCCTTTAAAGTTTTTCCTCTTTTGTGTTTGCCACTGTTCCTCCAGATTTCTGCTCTTACTTTCCTGCACTATATGTTCAATCAGTTTGTTACCTGTTGTTCTGACATTGGACTTTGGGTGTTCCTCTTTGTTGTTGGCGTCGGGTGACTTGGATTCTTTTTTATCCAAGTTTGTTTGCTTGTTGTGTTTGCTAGTTTCAGCTTCTACTTCCTTTCTCTTTTTCTGCTCATCCTCTTTTTGTTTCATAGAACAGTCCTGAATTAGGTGGCCCTGGTGTTTACAAAAAGAACAGTAATCTGGCACATCCTCATATTCAATAGCCTGCCATATCCCTTTAGTGATATCATTTTCATCAAATCCCAGCCATATATGGTGGGGTCTATCCTTGGTTAGGTCGATTTGCATTCTCACTTTAGCTACACTTCCTCTAGTCTTTTGAACAGAGGCAGTGTCTAGGTACATAGCTTTACCCACAGGAGATAGTAAGGCAGTAAGGAATTCTAGGTAGTAACAATGCCAAGGAAGTTCAGGAAGAGTAACCCAGATAGGGACAATAGAAGTCTCTTCCTCTGGTCTAAATGTAGGAGTCCACATTTGCAGTCTCATTTGTTTGCCTTCTATATACATTTTTTGTTTGTTCCAGACAGTGATATGATCATTCTCATTGTCTAAATCTATATAGATATGCCTTGAGTTGAAATGAGCTATTTTGACTCCTCCAGTTAACTGAGTTTGAAGAATGAAACTTTTTCTAATGAGTTCCATTTTTGGCATAGGACTAGTGAATTTTCCTATTAAGGTGAATTTACACCTATTTGCTAACTTGACCATAAAGTCTTCTTTTGTAAATATTACAGCAGGAAAACCTTGTTTGGTGGTAATTTGTGGGGGTGAGAACTTAATAGGAACATAAGTCTTAGCTTGATTAGTTCTAAGGATGGTAGCTAAGGATTGTACGATTGTTGGAGGGGCGGGTTCTTGGACAGTGTTGGTTTTATTATTGTTGTGAGAAATCTGGTTAAGGCTTTTAGTATTATTTTCATTAGGTTGGGCTTGTTTCTCTTTTGGTTGAGGGGGTTGGTAATTATCAAAGTTGGATGAAATTTTAGGTTGTGGAGGTTTTGAAGCAATTGGTTTATTGTTATGATCCCTTTTTTGACTCCTAGTAACTGTATTGGATTTTATCGGGTCATTAGCTAATACACTAGTGTTTACAGCCATGTTATTCACACAATCACCTGCATTTTGAAATTTGGTAGGATTCTTGACACAACCATTTAGAGCCACAGCATTTTGTTCAATCACTTTAGATTGCAACTGGGCTCCATCCCTGCCTAAAATAGAATTTTCCACAGCTAATGAATTAATAGAGTTAGAAAACGTACCTGCTACTACCTGTTCTTGAGCCTGAACTGGAGTCTTCACTGTTCGAACCTGGTTGGCAGTGGCTTTTTCGCCAATTGTAGCATCATTTTGACCACTATATGTAATGGGATTTTGGGTTGGGGAATTTACAGATTTGCTTTGATGTTTAGTATAAGCAGTAGATTGAAGATGAGTAGTTTGAACATGGGTATCATAATTCCCAGTCGCCTGAATCGTTCCCACTGCCGGCGCTTGTTGTCCATTCGAACAGTGAAAAATCGTGGGTTTCCCATTGTTAATTTGCAGATTCGAATTGGTTGGACTTGTATTGTCTGAGAAGTTCTGGAGCTGGGTGTTATCATCTTTACCACGAATTGAATTTAATTGGGACTCTTGATTTTTAGGAGCCTTGTTGGTGATCGGATTTCTCCCTTTCGACCGCACCAGATGACTGGTTTCAAGATTTGAAGCAGTCGCCGGATCTGCGCACATACCCACTGCCTCTCCCATTTTTAACTGGTCGCCGGCGACTGTTTGTCCACTTCCTTGAGTCAAGATTTGTTGGGTGTTGTTGTTTTGGTCGTAACCACAATCCCCAAAGGTTGTGAGCTCTTGAAAGTCGCCGGAGCCTGCTGGATTTGTCGCGCGATTACCTGCTGCCTCGCCGGCAGTTATTCTATTATTTTTCCATTCTGCTGAGGTTGAAACTCTGTGGGGGGGCACGTTTTGGCTTGGGTAACGATTCCCCATTGGTGGTATCCGTCGATGTTGACCGGAATCCGGCCTTTGAAGGTCGGATTTTGCCTTTACTTTGCCGAAAAAATTCAAAATCGTCAACTGCCTATTTTGTAAAATTGGTAACTGAACATCATTTGAATTTTTTAGAATTTGGCTATATGTACTAATGCTAATGCTTGTGTTATATTCTCTTCAATATTAAACATTTCTTAACGAAGCACAACGTTAGGACTTGCCTAAATTCTCTATTTGCTTGATTCTAGAGGTGGAGATTAGGAAAAGAGAATAACAACAAAGCCTTAAACTTTGTGGTTCATTGTATGACTTGAGCTGCGGTCGCAGGATAGTTAATTTGAAATAAATTGATAATGGTTTAAATGAAATCACTCGAGAAACCTAATTGGTAATTGAGTATATTCATTCAATATGGACTAACCGGTCATTTGGATGAACCTATGTTATCACTTCTACAAGTCAAACATTGGGATAGATCATGAGTGTAAAATCTGAAGTAGTTATGAATCCATGGGGAACACTTCCCTAGTTAATTGAATCATCTTGATAGCAATCCAATTTTCCATATTGTTATGTGTTTAGTTCCTTACAATATACCTCTTTAGGAAATAACAGACTTAAAAGCTTAAATACTTGCGTTATTCTATATCTTGACCATATTCCCTGTGGGATCGACCCAACCTTGTTGGG
Organism: Datura wrightii; assembly: GCA_035772735.1. Taxonomy (NCBI): domain Eukaryota; kingdom Viridiplantae; phylum Streptophyta; class Magnoliopsida; order Solanales; family Solanaceae; genus Datura; species Datura wrightii. The sequence continues at coordinate 1,466,718 of JASDFA010000014.1, read as the reverse complement.
TTCTATATTAACAACATCCACGTCATACTTTTACAGGAGTGTGATTTGAGCATTATCAAAAGTGGCACCGTTGCCTGGGAATACGGCTTAAGATTAGAGTAATTGTTTGTGTTTAACTTTTAGTCGTTATTTTCCTCATTTATGTTCTCTTTTGTTTTTGACACCCACAGGTTGTCACTTGGTGGATGTAAGGTACTCGATGAAGAGGAAACCCCCTTATTCCATTGGATATTAAATTGGAGCAAACCCTACGTAGGATGCAAAACGCTGAGCGAAGAGAGACCCGTTTGGCTGAAGAAGCTCATCAAGATGAGATAGCTTAGCAAGCTGCACTCCAAGAAGCAGAGGATGCTCGTGATAAGGTAGTAAATGATGGACACCATAGAAGGGTCAATAGAGGCCAAAGATATGCTCCTTAGTTCTATGATGATGATGACCCAGATATTGATGAAGTCGGGTCAGCAGGAGCCATCATACCACCACCTTTTCCTACTGGGAAAAGTTTGATATTACAAGCACCATGATTTAGCTACTGGATATAAAAGGGGTGTTTAGTGGTATTGCAGTTGACGACGCGAATCTGCACTTAATAAACTTCATTGGTATATGCAAGGCATACAGATTACCAGGTGTTAGCCAGGATGTGATAAGATTGAGACTCCTCCCATTCTCTCTAGTTGGAGAGGCCACAATTTGGTTGTTGAAGTTGCCCAACGACTCCATAACCAACTGGAGGAATCTTAAACTGGACTTCTTGAAAAGATTCTTTCAACCCTCCAGGATGCTACAACTAAAGGATGAGATTTACAATTTCTTCCAACTAAAGATGGAGGCACTTCATGAGACACGACTGAGATTTAAGAAGAAGCGGACTAGTGCCCAAATCATAAAATTTTCAATGATAGCTTGTTGGAAATCTTTTATAGGTCTCTAAATAATAGCACTAAGGCAGTGGTAGATATGGTGGTGGGAGAAGCATTTATGGGTAATTCATGAGAGCAAGTGATTATTATCCTTGATCGAGTGACCAAGATGAACAGGGCCTGACATACTAGGGAAGAAAAAGCAGTTATGGGTACATATGTTATTGGTATGACTTTTGAGCAACGCAAAAACCAGGAGGAGCGTGATTAGGAGATATCTCACATGAGGACATCCTTGGACCTTCTCATGAAGAATATTATGGGCACTAGTACAAAAAATTAAATGCAGTTGGAGCTCAAGTCCAAGAGCCAAGGTTTGATCAATCAGATTTTGAGGAGGAGGCAAACTTCTTGGACAATCAGGTGGCAGATTTTTGAGCCAATGCCCAAGGGTCTAGACAGGATACTTGGCGCCAAGGTTCCAAAAATTAAGGTCAGAAGAAATATCGGTACAACTACAATAGGAATGGATATAGGGACATGAGCAGAGGTTGTGACCAAGAAGGAGAATCGAGAAAGAATGATGGATACCACAATGACCGTGCAGGTTTGTATGTTCCTCCAAATACTTGTGAAGGTGAGGCTGGACCCTCAAAATTGTAGAACATGATGGTTGAGCTGCTCAAGAGGGATAAATTGACTGAAGATCAGCTGAATGATATTTTGGGTGATATATCTGGCATAGGCCAAAAAGTTGAATCCCACTCTACAACGATCAGGCAGATTGAGCAGCAGCTTAGTCAAATGTTTGTGTCCCTAAATTAGAGGCAAGAGGGGACACTTCTTAGCATCACCATCCAAAATCCACAGTCATTGTATAGCATTGGTGACTAGGAGTAGAAAGACTACTGTTGACCCTCCTCTGCTGGTTGTAGTTGAAATGGAAAGACAGAGGAGATCGAGCTTAATAAGGATGATGAGGTTGCTGACTAGGATATTGTAGGTAAGGCTGAGTTGATTGAGACTCCGATTGGTGAAAAGGGTCTATAGATGATAATGGGAAGGACCAAAGGGCCACACAAGTATATAAGGCTATCACTCGACCACCGGCACCATTTCCTCAGCGGATGAAGAAGAAGGCGGAAGATGGTAAGTTTCAAAAATTTCTCTCTATGCTAAAATAGTTATCTTTGAACATACCATTAGTCAAGGCATTGGATCATATGTCCGGCTATTCCAAGTTTAAGAAAGACCTTGTGACTAGGAAGAGCTTTGTGAGCTATGAGTTGATGGGTAATTTGCATCTTTGTAGTGCCATAGCTTTACGGATTCTTGCCCAGAAGAAGGAGGATCCAGGTGCCTTCACCATTCCTTGTATGATTGGTGATTTTGAGTTCGCAAAGGCACTATGTGACTTATGAGCAAGCATCATCTTGATACTATTAGCTGTGTTCAGGCAGCTGGTCTTAGGAGCCCTCACATCGATGTCGATGCAGCTATGATGGATGACCACACAGTTAAAAAGCCAGTGGTGATCCTTGTTGATGTGTTAGTTAAAGTGGATCGGTTCATATTCTAGCAAACTTCGTGATTTTAAATTGCGAGGTTGATTTTGAGGTTCCATTTATTTTAGGGAGACCATTCCCCACCACTAAGATAGGGGAAGCACTTCTAGGTTTTAAGGTTCCCATTATTATGAGTCTAGTAGGTTTCTTTCTAATTAAGCATCGTATGTCTAGTAGTTTTTATTTTCTTGAGGATATGCAAAAGTCCTAAGTTGAGGGTATTGATATAGTGGTATTATGGCCCTTTCAATGCTTAAAATGAAGGAAAGATGTTAGTACTTAAGTATGTTTATGTAGATATAAGATATGTTTGTTGTTGTTGTAGGGAAAATGAATTTCGGGAGTTGGATTGGTGAAAAGAAGTACAAAAGGGTAGAAAAAGGGCTTCCTACGGGTCACAGCATGAACTGTACCATCTAGGTATGAGTCGTTGCTAATGCCCATGATAAAGAATTAGAGAATTCACAAGTATAGAACCTCAGGTTACAATAGGGCATCACGAGTCGTGACATCATGGTACGACTTGTACCTAAGGCTTGTAGCTAGAAGCAGAGAATCAGCTAACTGACATCCTCAAGGCACGAGTTGATTGCATGGGTCTTACAACCTAGTACGACTCGTATTGAGGGCTTGTAAGATGTTAATCAAAGATGCTAAAGTGCAAAAGTTTACATCATGACTTCTAGCTATGACTCATAGTGACCTACCATGAGCCGTACTGGGGACTCGTACCTGAGGAGATCAGAAGCTGCCAGCCATGTTATGACCACTAACCACAACTCGTAGCATCCTGCTACGACTCATAGATCATCCCGATGCTGCATTACTTGTTAATTTAGAAAAGGATTTAATGATTGTATAAATACTTTCATTGTAGTTATTATTTTGATATTCTAGTTACGGTATTTTTTAAGTTTTCCTAACATTACTTGGAGACTGAATCAATACATAATATTCGAACAACATACTTTTCATCTTGTATTCGTGATTTTGAAGATCAATTTGCAATTGATACTTGGAGTTTAATTCATTCAAGACAGTAAGTTCTTTATTATGAATTCCTCTATGTTTTCTACATTCGTTCTTGCAATTATGAGTAACTAAACTCCCAACACTAGGGTTCCCCCACCATGGTGGAGCGATAAAGTAGCGTTTAACGCAAAGTAATTCTAAATCAATATAAATTCATGTATTGTCTTTGTCTTTGTTATAATTAATTTCTTAATGATGTGCAATGTCAGAACTAGCATGTAATCTCTATTTTCTTAAATCTAGAGAAGTAGAGATTAGGAAAATGGAATTACAATAGAGACTTGAAACTATCATCTTTCAATTAATAACTTGAGCCGCAGTTGTGAGAAAATTATTTTGGGATCATTGATAGGATAAATTGGGAACACTCATGAGACCTAATTCGATAAATGAGGATAGTATCTAATAGGGGCGAATCAACCATTTAGACAAAAGGTTACTTATCAATTTTGTAGGTTATGTATTGGAGTAGTTCACGAGTATAACAAATCGGTCGTATTTTATAAAGTCATGGGGAACACTTCCCTAGTTAATTGCATATCTTTGATAACAAACACAATCTTACAAAATTGTTACTTATTATTTCTACAAAACCCTCCTCAGGAAGTAATTGAGCTAAAAGCGTAAATAATAGCATTAATCAAAATCATGACCATATTTATCCTAGTTGGGTTCTTTAATTGATACCGACTGTTGTATACTTCTTTTGAAGTGTATTTTTGGGCATTATCAAGCGCTATATGGTATGTTAAGGGTTTCGCTTCCTCTTTTTGGAATGAATTTTGTCGTAATCAAGCCTTGTCAATATTGTGTGAGTTTGTTGCCTTGTGAATTGATATTATGTTGATTATATTATTGATTGTTTCTTTGGTATGATATCCTTTCCATAACGTATTTAAGTCATGAATAGGGTGTTGGAACGTGTCGGTTGTGCTTTGCTTTGTAGCATTGGTTGCGACCCTATTTGGTCAAGTTGGGGGCTATCTTTTAGGCTTATATTGATGTTTTTGGTATCGCATATGGTGTTATCTAGTTGCATATGAGGTGGGGTGATAAAGTTGTTAGGCTATGATATTTCGATCGTTCGATAATACTTTGAGAAGGATAAGGTGCGTAGAACATAAGGATTAATCCTACGATAGTGGTAATTGGATTGGAAAGTTGTACCTTGATCAAATATGTGGTTTTTATATGAACATTGGTTATGTATGTACTCTCCTTGATTGTATGTTTTAATTGTTGCCTTGTGGCTTATGGATACCTGATGCATGAGAGTTGTTCCGGCTAGGGGTCGAGCCTGAGGTGCCTTATGGCTAGTGGATACCTAATGCACGAGAGTGTTTCCGGCTAAGGGGTTGAGCCCAAGGGGTAAAATGACCTACAGGGTTAAGGATGTTGTCCTCCGTAGTGTCAAATTGAGACATGATTCATGAGTAGTCTGGCATGTTTGAGACTTTATGGGATCGCGATTGGTTCTCCTGGATAGATTGAGCTCCGTAATTATGCACAATCGAGAGAGGGTATGCTAGTGTTTGATTGATGTTATTGATTAACAAGTGTTTACTTGTGATTTTCTTGGCATTATATTGTGATTGTGGCTTGTTTTAGCTGTTGTATGATAGTAGTGAATGCTAGATGTCGGTTGGTGTTAGATGCGGCTGTTGAGAGGTCTAGAGGCGATGACAGGTGAGCTATATCAGCTAGGTACCGCTTGTTGTTGTTTACTTGTTTTGGACTTGACGAGCTTATGGGGCCAAGTAGATTCTATGTGTTTACTTAAGTTGAGTTTCTTCTCCAGTAATATTCGGTATATCTGTTGTTCTCTAATCTAAGTCTTAGAGTTGTTTCTACTTTACATACTTGGTAGATTTCCATACTAACGCCTTAGTTGGGGGCACTACATTCAAGCCTATAGGTGCTGATGGGCAGGTAGGTTGAGTCCTTAGTCACTGAGTGGAGTTCCAGCTAAGTCGGTAAAGCTCCAAGTAATCTGAAGTTGCCAGATATTTGTGTTATGGATAGTCCGAGGCCCTGTCCCACACATTTATTTTTTATTATATTCTTAGGGGCTCTTAGACACTTGTTATAGGTGTAGCATTGTTTTTGATGGTTAGGTGGGCCTTTTGTATAGATTGTTTTCCATTATGTTGCCTTGACGGCCTGTTGTATTTATTTTTGGTTGGTCAGGTGAGCCATCTTCTATTCTTAGTGTTTACTCTAATTTCATAGTTGTCGTTATGCCAAACCTCATCAATTTGACTTGTTGTAGTTAGATTTGCGGTAGGGTGTGCTCGATCATGTATGGCACAAGGTGCTAGTCATGCCCCTCCATGCTTGGGGCATGACAAACTTGATATCATAGCAGTTCATGTCCTAGAGAGTCTATGAGTCGGTTTAGTAGAGTCTTGTTTATGTGTGCGTTGCACAACATACTTATAAACAGGGGTCTATAGGACATTTAGGATTGTTACCTTTTTTTTTCTGGATCGAAACCATGCGAGATGTCAGCTATCATAGGAGTTGGGTCTAGACTCATGTTTGCTAACTTGTGTTGTGACATTGTGGACTATAGACGGCTAGTGGCTAGATATGGTGGAAGGTAAGGCTTTTATTTTCATTTTGTTATAGTTATGTCACACCTTAATATGGTGCAAGGTTGTTTCGTTTGGAGTTGTATGTGGTAGGCTTGGTCCTGCGAATCACGTGAGATCCCAAATTCGAGGACGAATGTTTCTAAGGGGGAGAGGATGTAGCACCCTATATAATTTAAAATGTAAACCCGTACATTCGAGGTAGGACTAAGAGTACTTAATATGCTAAGAAGAAAATATTTTGAGGTATTTGAGTCACTCTATGATCGTTTTAATATTGGACGTCGATCAAGTTGCAGAACGAAATTCGACTAAAGTTATCGCAAATTTTTTTCTTAAATTTTTTGAAATTTGGGTTAAATTTCTCGGAGCTTTTCTCCCAATTCAAAAGGAGTTAGAGGGAATACACCCTATAAAATTAAAGGTCTATGAATCTAATTTTTAATGCATTAAATCTGTCATAAATCCGTCTTTGAAATAGAGAGAAATTTGCATTTTTGTGAGACCTACAAGCAGGTATACCAAAAACGGCTAAGGCAGTTGAGGACTATTTAAGTCCATTTGGTCATATCCTTAATTTCCATCCATTTAAGTCCCTTTGGTCATATCTTTATTTCCAGCTAATTTTCTTGATGAAAACCTCTTCCAAGCTCCCCTTTTCATTTCCTTGTTGTCCTAAGAGTAGGAAGTAATTGTCAACTTGATTTTTGATGTCGGAAGTCGGGATTCTCCACGTAACTCGTGTTTCAATGCCGTTTTCAGATTTCTTGGTGGTTGTCCGTAGTGAGTGATAGGTAAGTTGTTTTTACTTGCTGATTTTTAGTATGTTTAAATTGGTTAAGAGGTTTTTTATGCTAGTAGGTGTTTATTTTCAATTTTCTATGATCAAATCCATAAGAATTTTTCCGAATAAGCTTTGTCTTGTGCCATTTTCATGTTGTGTTCTTAGAGTTGCACTTTTGGTGTTGAGTGGACTGTTTTGGGGCTGTAGTTCATCATGCTATTGGAGTGGATATCGACTAACCTTGCCTCAGCGCTATATGGTATGTTAAGGCTTTAGCTTCCTCTTTTTTACATGAATTTTATCGTAATCGGTCCTTCTCAATATTGTGTGAATTTGTTGACTTATGAATTGATATTATTCGGATTATATTATTGTTTGTGGATTGTGTTATGATGTCCTTTCTCTCATCTATTGAGGTCATGAATTCGAATAATAGTTTAGTCTGTAGTTATGCGACGATAGGGTGTTGGAAGGTGTCAGTTGTGCTTTGCGTTGTAGCGTTTGTTGCGGCCCTATTTGGTCGAGTTGTGGGTTGTTTTTCTAGTCTTATATTGAAATGTTTGGTATTGTATATGGTATTCTCTAGTTACATATGAGGTGGAGGGATAAAGTTATTAGGTTATGATCTTTCAGTCATTCGGTAATACTTTAAGAATGATAAGATAGGTAGAATATAAGGATGAATCCTACATTAGTGGTAATTGGATTGGAATGTCGTACCTTGCAAAAATGTGTGGTTTATGTGTGAACATTGATTGTGTATGTACTTGTCTTTATTGTATGCTTTGATTGTTACCTTGTGACTTGTGGATACCCGATGTACAAGAGTTGTTTCGGTTAGGGTTCGAGCCCGAGGTGCCTTGTGTCTTGGGAATACCGGACGTAGGAGAGTGTTTCTAGCTGAGGGGTTGAGCCCAAAGGTTGAAATGACCTACGGGTTGAGAATGATGTCCTCCATAGTGTCAAATTGAGATATGATTCGAGAGTGGTCCGATATGTCTGAGCCTTCCTGGGATCGCGATTGGTTCTCTCGAATGGATTGAGCTCCGCTAACTATGCGCAGCTGAGAGAGGGTCTGGTAGTGCTTGATTGATGATGTTGATTAATTGGTGTTTACTTGGCATTATATTGTGGTTATTTATTGTGTTAGTTGTTATCTGATAGCACTGGATACTAGATGTTGGCTGGTGTTAGTTGAGGCCATTTGAGAGGTCTAGAGGCGATGACCAGCGAGCTGTGTCGGCTAGGTACCGCTTGTTGTTGTTTACTTATTTTGTACTTGTCGAGCTTTTGCAAGACAGGTAGGTTCTATGTGTTTACTTAACTTGAGTTTCTCTTCCTGCAATATCCATTATATCTATTGATCTCTAATATGAGACTTACAATTGTTTTTGCCTTATATACTCGGTATATTTTCATCCTGACATCCTAATTGGGGGCACTGCATTCATGCCTGCAGGTGCTGATGGACAGGTAGATTGAGTCCTTAGTCGCTTAGTGGAGTTCCAGTTGAGTCAGTAAAGCTCCAGTTCTTCCGGAATTTCTAGTTGTTTGTGTTATGGATAGATCAAGGCCTTATGCCAGACAATTATTTTCTGTTGTATGCATAGGGGCTCAGAGACACTTTTTGTGGGTGTGGCATTATTGTTGAGGGCTAGGTGGGCCTTGTTGTGTAGATTGTTTTAACTTATGTGGCTTTGACGGCCTATTGTATTTATTTTTAATTGGTCAGTAGGCCAGCTTCTATCCTTATTTCGTTTACTCTGATTTCATAGTTGTTGTTATGCCAAACCTCGCCGGCTCTAGCTTGTTGTTGTTAGATTCGTGGTAGGGTGTGCTCGATCATGTATGGAATAAGGTGCCAGTCATGCCCATCAAAGCTTGGGGTGTGACAATTCCATTTTCAAGTATTCATCTCTACATGCTAAGGGTTGGTGAGGGTGGAGAAATCAAAGTTTATACTAATAATCATAACAAATTGATAATTTTTTCAAGTTTAAAGAAAACTCATCAGAAAAAATTCAAGTGAATATATGATATACCAATAGTTCATTATTATTTTTTGAATGTCGTTATTATTTTCAAATCATGATTTTGTAATTACTAATCAATCCAACTAATGTTTTTTATTTTTTCTACATATGTACTTGATGTTTTATGCTATTATTTAAGATAAAGGAAGTAAAAGATCTTACCAAATAATAAAAATATTTCATACTACTTAATTAGCAGCGGGATTCAAAATTTTTAATTTTATGAGTTCCTATATGGACATCAAGTTAATATCACAGTAATAACTTTGTTCACAATCAAGTATTATAATTATTTTTCATATTTTATATATATATATATATATATATACACACAAGCTACTGATTATTGGATTACTATAACCTATATTTAAGCCTCCATATACGCCTCCAGTAGTTATATCAATAACGAAAACATGCTCACACGGAATAATAAAATTTGAAGTTCTTGATTAATATATTTATATATCAAGAATGAAAAGTAGATGTAATAACAAAAGATATTTTGATTTTAGTTATATTTGAATAATTATTCTAGCACTCTATTCTTTTGTTATTCAGTATCCTTAAAATGGAGTCAAATAGTGTCCTTTTATTATGTCATCCGCCCCAATCAATATATAGGGTATTATGAGGCTTACAACTCATGAAAATTATTTTTATAATGTATTATTACATTAAATTGTATTATGTGAAGTAGTTTTCATTTAAAGATAGTTAAAATTCAGTTGGGTTCAAATTTTTATACACTAAGTTTTTCTTATTTTTCGTATATTTGATTATTCAATTTTTTAGGTTCAAACATTATATATCAGCTTAACCTTGATAAACAAATCAAATCACCTATGAACCTTATTGATTCTTCAAAAAAACTTGTACTGTAATCATTCACGTATAATTATATATTAAGTACTTTAACTTAATAAAACTTATATTATTTTACAAAACATATTGTATAACTCAGCACACACGTGCAACGCACGTGTCGAGAGACTAGTTTCAAAGGAAGTACCAAATCATCTTTTATGGTAGATTCCTCCATGTTGCCTATACGTAGTAAGAATTCACTGAATGTTGAATCTGTTCTTACCTTCATATTTCTTGCTAATTTAATTATTTGCATCTAATGTCAAGATTTTACCAAGTTTGCATTTAACGTTCCAGTTCTGGTAGGTTTTGAAACTACTGGTAGTACTTGACGAAAATTCCCTCCAAAAATCATTACTTTTCTACCAAAGGATTCATTAACGTTCAATATATCTCTAAAGCTCCGATCAACCATTTCAAATGTCTGACCATTGACCATAAATGCTTTATCCCAGATTATAAGATTTGTTCTCTTTTTCTTTTAGCTTTACTACTTTATTTTGACATATGTGTGATTACAATAGGTATCCTAGAACTTTCTAACATTCGTTGGATTATAATGTATCAAAATTATTGCAAATAAATTTCTCAGAGCTGATGATATTATGAAGAGTACTGCTTCATATCGTAAGTATTCAGAAATGTTATTATCTAATTTTAATAAACCTCTTTATTTTGCAGCTTCTTTGAACATGTCACATGTCCATCCATTAATAGTCAACAAGTATTTAAACGAACTCGATGCTTTTACGTGATTCAATAAAAAAACTCAAATAATATCTTTCACGTTCTCTTGAGTTAGCCGGAACATTAAAGAAAGATAATAGATGGATTAAAATTTTAAAATATACAAAACATTAAGTGTGTTCGTATTGGATGCCTTACCAACATCAATTCATCCAATTACTAATCTTGTTTTTCTTTTCGTCCACTTCTTACCCTGAAATTTTCAGACATAATACTCGAATAATTCTTGTAAAGATATTTTTGTACTTCACTATCTATTAAACATATTCGAAAATATTTAGTGAGTACGGTTAGCGAGACATATTCCCATGGAATAATATTCGCAAATTGTGATTGCTCTAATAGAATGTTACCCATCAAATAACATACTTTTATATCAGTCATCAGTAATATCTGATCAAATTATTAAACTAAAAAGATAACTTATCACAACAAATACAGTGCTATAATCTCTATATCTATTCATGGGTTGAAAAACTATTTAGCCCTTTTAATAATGCAGAGTTGTAGTAAAAAATATTCGGATTTTAATCCGTTTAATCTGAATAAAGATGTTGCTGAAGAAGATATGAGCAACTTGGACAACAGACCTACACAGATAGGTAGATATAGATATTAAATATAATATTGAATTATTATATATCGTTAAATTTCGTTTTAATAACTATTTGTTATCATAACATTTTATTATAATGGTTTGATTTTTTTCAGAATTAATTTTTCGTATTATATTTTATTTCTTTATAACAATATTTTACATATAATAGCAGTGACGTTCGATATATCGGTACACTCTTTATAAAATTATTTTTCTACAACAGTAATGCTCAAATATTTATGCAATATTATTTCGTAAGAAATATATTATGTATAAAAATAAATATTACAATCTTTATGATAATAATCATTAATGTCATGCACATAGTAAATTTCAAGTATGAATAAAAAAAATATTATATTAAAATAGCATCCACCAATTATGGTAGTAACTTCTCGACAAAAGGCTATTAGTATTTGCTTTTTTTTTATATTCACACTCGTTTTATTTTTATTTTTATTAAACTGGTTAACAAATATATTCATTCTTGGTACACAAAATCATTAAACTAGATTTTTGTATACTTTTATTTATAAAAGCTAAATAATATCTAAATATTAGATGTCGTTATACATATATAACAGTACATCATTATAGCAATTATAAAATTATCAGACAAATAACACTGTAACGAAATCTGACTGTACGTGTAACATTATTTGATATTTAAATTTTATTTGATCGTTCTGCCAAAAAGGTACTCAATAAATTCAAGTTTTACATTATTACAGATTAAATCCCAGAAGATACCCATATTGAAGGTAAAATGTTGAAAAATAAGCAAAAAAAAAAAAACCCAAATTCATCTTTTAATTTGTTATGTTTCAAGAACACAGAGAGTTTATGATGTTCCAGAGTTATCGTGAACTTAAAAAATTATTACAAAATATAATTAATGTATTTTATTATTATAAAATAATAGATACATAGGTCTTTGGACAAGACTGTTATACAAAGGTAGTTTCATAAAAAGTATATCTGTTATAATGATCAAAATAACTTAAAAATAAATATATAACAAGAAAATCTAATTCCCCCCGCCCCCTCAATTCAATCTTTTTTAAAAGAAGGATTTATTATAGTAAATGTTACCAATGATAGAAAAGCTTAACTGAATTTAAGAGTTTGATTGAAAAATCGAATTCTCTTTTCATTTGTTAATTTATATTTTTTAAATTTTGGCATGATCTCTTCAGTCTCATTCAAGAATTAATACAATATTGAGCTCACACTTAATATCCGGATATGATGGATTCCTTTTATAATCTTTAGCCGACAAAAGCATATGATTTATACAACGAATCTATTTCCTTGCCGTCTTTGAGTCGGTTCATTTTTAATTTCACCAAATCTAAAAAGTATGTAGATTTGTTATAACCAAATCATCCCTCTCCCACTCTAAATTCGAAGAATTATTTAATTTAATGCTTGCATCAAATGAGTTAATTCGAATATGCCTAGTGCGCCATGGAGATTTGGGAAAAAATTGTTGGTTATTGAGGTTTGAAAGAGTAGGTTTTTGATATTATTTATTGTTTGTTGAAATTTGTGTATTTTATTTTTTTTAATTTATATAATATTTGATATATTTTATTTCATTCATTTTTTTTTTCTAAATTGCTTAATCTGTTTATTTTTATCTAAGGATTTATAAGGTAGGGTTGAGATTTGCATACACTCTATTCTTTTTATACCTCACTTTATAAAATTAAAGTGGATATATTATTAATTTTTCTTACATCAAATAAATTAATAATGTATATTGTTATAAAATAATAATACTAAGAACAAAAAGAATAAAGGAGAGCTACTCTTTCATATAATACTTCACGACCCGAGCTAAGACCCCGGACTAAGACACGGGACCTAGAACCACAAATGGCTCCAAGCTAACCCATGGTACATACATAGTATGATAAGAGCCTCACTAGCAGAAATAAAGCATGAACATGATATATAAGAGAAAGTCTCCGCATCATAAGGACAAAAGCGTAAACGCAAATCAATAACGCTGAATTGTCTCTACATGATAGTCTGAAAAGTCTCTACTACTACAACAAGATGATGGGACAACACCCTCAACTAGCTCAATAGGTATGAAACTGAAGACATGGTATAAAAACATATAAATGATAATGTCTCCGGAGAATGAGGACTCACCCAAGCGGGAATAGGGTTGGACTAATCAGAAGTGAGCCATCGGCGAGACTGAGATGGATCATCTGAACTTATATCATGAGATGATATAGCATAAAGTGTGATGTCAATACTTTGAATGTACTAAGTATGTAAGATAAGTAAAACATGCTAGTAAAACGATAGTATGAAATCATGAATATAAATCTTCACGACCCAAATATAGGCCCGGATAGAGATATGGGACAAGGAACTCCGAGAGGCTCCAAGTCAATCCATGGAATAAACATAGCGACTAAGAGAATACGATAAACAGATACTGGTATAATAAACATGCTTAAGCGGAAATTTGAATACATATCAATCTAAAACAGAGTAAAAAATGACAAGCTAATTTTTACATAATGTCTGAATAGCCTCTAACATAACTGATGAGCTGATGGGACAACATTCCTAACTAGCTCGACAAAAGAAAGTCTGTAATTGAAATAACATGACTATAGATAACTGAGTATCCTTGAAGGATAAGGACTCACCAATCCCGGCTAATATAGGTATGAGAGGAAAGCAAGACTAATGGTGCGACTGAGGCTGATCTCTCGGATCTGTATCAAGAAACGATACAACATAGAGTATACGGTCAATACTTGAAATATACCTAGTATGCAAGATAAGTAAAACGGACAGTTAAAACACATAAAAGTTCATAAGAATAGGACAGCATGAACGTGAAGTAAATATCATAACATAGCATGAGGGCTCAAGATTTTCAAAGTATTCATAATTTATTTGTAATCATAATCGTAAGAGAAACTTTATAAAAATATAGCTTGAGCAAAAGTAACATAACATAACAATGCATAAATCATGAGAAACAATGGAAGGACTCGTCATAACCGACACCATCATGATAGAGCTTACATGATGCCCCAACTATCTCACTCAAGTGGGCAAAGTCGTGCCATGCTTGCCAGGGAAGGGACCTGCAGTATAGTGATATCACAGGGATCCAATAATGAATGTATATACCTATGGTGGCACGTAGTTCTGAGACCACGGGATTTACCTGAACGCCGGGTCTACTCGGTGCTAGACACTGCTCCCGAAAATATGCACATGAGGCTCATATCATAATCATAAATCATTCATGAAGTTAATGGACAATTATATCATAACATACTTGATCATACTTGAAATACGTGATTTGCCATGAATAAGGGCCCATGAGTCGGCCAAGAGTCATAAATTCATAAATCATGAAATCCATGCATACTTGTAAAACATGTATATGCTTGATAATCATAAAATCATGATGAGTACTTGAAGAGAATTCATAACATAAATCATAAATCATAATTTAGACTTAATAAGATTAAATCATAATAGAATCTTAATTTGACTTTTCATGAAGCACACATAATTGGGCATAATTCAATTAAATTTGAAACTATAGATTAATAATCAAAAATAGTTATAAAATCTGCCCATAGATCAATGAAACATGATTTGATACATGAAGGGAATTGACCCATAGATAGATCATAGAGAATTTCACAAGAATTGGAATATAGATCATAGAGAATTTCACAAGAATTGGAATAAACCCCATAGATCATGAAACATGAATCTAGAATTGAAATTCATGGAATTGAGAAGGATTTAGGGAAAGAGAGTGAAAGGAACTCTCATTCATAGCTTCACATACTTGGGTAAGTTGATCTTACACTCTTCCTTGAATGCCCAAAGGAAACTGAAGGATAATTGATGGATTTTAGAATTGATCACCCCTAGAAACCTTCTAGTCTTGCATGCATGGAGAGGAGTGATTTAGAATGAGCTAAACCCTCAACAATCCTAACTGAGCTTAAAATGACGTAGTTTAGACCTTAGAAACTTAGGAATTATGGAAAAGCCCTTAGTATATTCACAAGAAAATACACACTGTCAGTCCCAATGAGGGACTGGACGACTCGTCGTCAAAGACCATGACTCGTGGTCTACTCTAGTTGCCAGCACTGGAAGCTTATCATCACTGGTCACCACGAGGGACACCATGGCTCGTGGTGTACTCGACGACTCGTGGTGACTAGCTGTTAGGAGCACTACTAAACCTTCAACATCCAAGTCAAACTCTTGACCATGGCCAACTTAACGACTCGTGGTGCTGACCACGACTTGTGGCTCCACCCGTGGTCAAGCCCCAACCCAAAATCCAACCAAACCTTCCCTCCTCCCCATGAGTCACCTAATGACTCGTGGTGCACCTCACGGATCACTAGACGACTCGTCTTGTGGCCTGGTGCAAAAAATCTTATTTTCTCCATTTCAACACTCGGATCTGATCTTGGGGCTTTCAGGGTATTACAATATCTCCCCCTTGGGAACATTCATCCTCGAATGTGGATGAACATAGTGAAAGCTGAGAAATGCAACTATAATACCAAATACTGAGCATCTAAAGCTGAAAACTGACAGAGTGACTGACGCCGGACTGAAATACATGACTGGACTAAATTCATGAATCACATACACACACATGGACATGAAAGAAACTGGGGCACATGATCTAAACATGAAACTAATTAGAGTACTAAGTAGGAAAATGCTACCTTGAGATGAAACTGAGTCGGAAGGGAATAGATGTGGGTGTTTAGCCATTATATCTGCTTCGGCTTCCCATATAGCTCCCTCAACATGATGGTTCCTCCAAAAAACCTTTACTGAGCCTACTTCTTTATTTCTTAGCTTTCGAACCTGAAGATCAAGTATTTCCACTGGACTCTCCTCATAGCTATGCTTATCCTTCACACCTATGCTCTCCACCAGAACAATCAAAGTCGGGTCACCTATGCACTTCTATAAAAGCGACACATGAAACATTGGATGCACTGAAACCAATTCTGAGGACAACTCACACTCATATACTACCTTGCAAACCCATCTTACAATCCGGTATAAGCCAACATAATGGGAACTGAGCTTTTCTTTCATTCTGAATCTTATCACTCCCTTCATGGGAGATACCTTCAGAAACACCCAATCATCAACTTCAAACTCAAGCTCTCTCCTTCTCATGTCCGCATAGGACTTTTGACGACTCTGAGCTATTTTCAATCTCTCCTTTATAAGCTGAATCTTCTCCATAGCCTTGTGAACCAAATCTGGACCTATCAATGTAGATTCACCGACATTAAACCAACCAATAAGTGATCTACACCTTTGCCCATAAAAAGCCTCAAACGAAGCCATCCGAATGCTGGAATGGTAGTTGTTGTTATATTCAAACTCAATGAGAGGCAAATGATCATCCCAACTCCCCTTGAAAACAATCACACACGCTCTCAACATATACTCAAGAGTATGAATGGTTCACTCGGCCTGACCATTTGTTTGCGAGTGAAATATTGTGCTAAGCTTGACTTGAGTACCGAGTCCCTTCTAAAACAATCTCCAAAAATGGGAGGTAAACTAAGTACCTCTATCTGATATGATGGACAAGGGTACTCCATTCAACCGAACTAACTCCCGAATGTATTATTTGGCATATTCCTCCACTGAATCGACAGTTTTAACTGGTAGGAAATGGCCTTAGTCAACTTGTCTACAACCACCCAAATAGAGTCATACTATCGACGAGTGCGAGGCAACCTGTAATCAAGTCCATATTGATCTCCTCCCACTTTCAAGTAGGGATACTAATATCTTAGAGCACTCCTCCAGGTCTTTGATGCTCAACCTTCACCTGTTGACAATTTGGACACTTAGCCACAAACTTTGCTATGTCCTTCTTCATGCCATTCCGCCAATAGACTTCCCGTGGGTCACGGTACATCTTGGTGGCACCTGGATGTATATAATATCTGGAACCATGAGCCTTGTGCAACATACGATCTCTTAAATCATCAACCCCTGAAACACACAGACGACCTTGATACCGAAGCACATTATCTCCCCCTTTGGAGAAGACCTCAACTTTTTGATTCTGAACGGCTTCCTTCAACTTTACCAAAATAAGATCCTCGTCTTGTCTAGCTCTGACCTCAGTCACCAAGGAAGATTCTGATCCATTCTGAATAATAACACCACCATCCATTGAGTCAACAAGATGAATTCCTAGTCGTGCAAGCTGATGCACATCCTTCACTAACTCTTTCCTCCCCTCATATACATGAGACACACTCTCTATAGAAAGTCTACTAAGAGCATCTGCAACCATATTGGCCTTACCTGGATAATAAAAGACACTCATATCATAATCTTTCAAAAGCTCCAACCACCTCCTTTGACGTAGATTCAGATCTTTTTAGGTAAACACGTACTATAGGATTTTGTGGTCCAAAAAAAAATCCACATG
Organism: Datura wrightii; assembly: GCA_035772735.1. NCBI lineage: Eukaryota > Viridiplantae > Streptophyta > Magnoliopsida > Solanales > Solanaceae > Datura > Datura wrightii. The sequence goes on along the minus strand of JASDFA010000014.1, from coordinate 1,449,151 downwards.
GACCCACTACAGATAGTGTCTCCAAATCTTCAAGAAAAATACTACCACCGGCAATTAAAGTTCATGAACCGGATCGTTCTTCTCATGGACCTTCAATTTCCTGAAAGCAAGCTATAACCTTGTCGTGCTGCATTAATACACAACCAAGGTTGATCCTAGAGGTATCACAAGACACCACAAACCCATTGGTACCCTCACGTAGGGTCAACACCAGTGTTGAGGTAAGTCTAGTCTTCAACTCTTGAAAGCTTTTCTCACAAGCCTCCGACCATTGAAACTTCACTTTCTTCTCAATCAACTTAGTCAACGGTGCTGCAATGGATGAAAACCATTTAAGAAACCTCCAGTAGTAACCAGCTAAACCCAAGAAACTCCTGATATCCGAAGGATTCACAGGTCTAGGCCAATTCTTCATCGTTTCTATCTTTTGAGAGTTCACCTGTGCACCCTTACTTGACACCACATGACCCAAAAATGCCACTGAGTTTAACCAAAACTCATATTTGCTGAACTTCGCATATAATTAGTGATCCTTAAGGGTCTTAGAACCACTCTCAAATGAGCAGCATGCTCCTCCTCGCTCCGAGAGTATATGAGAATATCATCTATGAACACAATCACGAACATATCCAAATATGGCTTGAACAAGCTATTCATCAAATCCATAAAAGCTTTAGGAGCATTCATTAGTACAAAAGACATAACTAGAAACTCATAGTGACCATACCTAGTGCTGAAGGCTGTCTTCAGAATGTCACTCTCTCGAATCCTGGGCTGATGGTATCTGAATCTGAGGTCTATCTTTGAAAAACACTTAGCACCCTAAAGCTGGTCAAACAAATCATTAATCCTGGGGAGAGGATACCTATTCTAGATTGTGACCTTGTTCAATTGTCTATAATAAATGCACATCCGAAGGGAACCATCCTTCTTTTGGAAAAAGAGCACTGGTGCAGCCTATGAGGATTTGGTAGGTCTGATGGAACCCTTATCTAAGAGATCCTTTAACTGCTCTTTCAACTCCTTTAGCTCAACTGGAGCCATTCTGTAAGGAGGAATAAATAAAGGCTATGTATCGGGAAGAAGGTCAATACCAAAATTGATCTTTCTCTTGGGAGGAATTCCCGATAAATCGGCTAGAAACACTTCTGCATATTCGCACACTACAGGAACTGACTGGATAGTCAGGGTTTTGGATGTAGCATCCTTAACCCTAACTAGATAGTACATGTAACCTTTAGAAATCATCTTTCTATCCTTAAGGTTTCACAAAAAAAGTCATTTTTAGATCAATCCAAAGCCCAAAAAGTTTTTTATAAGGTTAAAAGGTCTGTTGAGCACCTCAGGAAATGAAGCAACTTACAGGCATAGCTGAACTACCCTTCCACTCTAAGACTGGCTCATCCAGAAATTAAAACTCTACTGCACGGTTCTATTATTTATTGAGGCATAACATGCATGTAACCAATCCATGCCAAAGATAACATCAAAATCCGTCATGGCTAGCTCTACTAAATCTGCTGAGGTGACTTTCTGAAGGATTGTGGTAGGGAAATTTTTATATACCCGTCAAGCTACATTTTAATCACCAATAGGAGTAAAGATTGAGAAAGGTTCTGATAGGATTTCGGGACTGAGTTTGAAACTACTAGCAACATAGGGCGTCGCAAAAGATAAAGTAGCCCCTGGATCTAACAATGCATATACATCAAAGTGGAATACTCATAACATACCGATGACAACATCTGGTGAAGTCTCCTGCTCCTGTCGGGATGTAAGGGCATAAAACCTGTTCTAGTGCTGGCCACCACCTGCACTGGTGGATGCACCCTGCTGAGCTGGGGCTGCTGCTAAACTAGAAGCCTGAGCATGGCCTTTACTATCACCCTGTTTATTTAAGGGACACTCCCAAATAATGTGGTCGGATCTACCACACTCAAAACAGATATCTGATCCCATCAAGCACTCTCCTATATGATTCTTGCCACAGTTTCGGTAGGCCAAAAACGTATGGTCTGTATGCATGCTCCTCTAGCCCTTCGAACCTGAGGCTCTGCCCTCTAATCACCCCACAGTCTAGATGAGGCACTGGCCGAAGATTGCACTAGAGCTAATGACCTTTGATGAGACTGCTGGCGATGTCCGCCCCCCGATCGCTGTTAAGAGTTGTCCTGGCCCTCTTGGCCTCTCTCTCTCTCTCAGATACACTGCCTCCATCTACTGGGCATACAAAATCAATCACAGAAAATTACTGTCCTGATGAAGCATAACGGTCATACAATCCTTGGTCAGGTGTTCTGCTACTCCGTGTACAAACCTGCTCACCCGAGCTCTCTGATCAGCCACAAGCTCTCGTCCATATTTGGACAAACGAGTGAACTCCAAAGCATACTCCTGGATTGTCATATTACCCTACCTTAGGTTCACAAATTTAGCTACTTCAATGTCCCTCATCTCCCAAAGGAAGAACTGATCCAGAAATGCGGTATGGAGCTCATCCCAACCTATGGGTCCTGCTCCAACTGTCTTGCTATCCTTCAGTTGTCTGAACCATATGTGTGTGACCCCTTTCAACTGATACGATACTAAATCTGCACACTCCTTCCCGGTCACCCCTATGATCTGGGTTATCTTCAGAACTTCATCATTAAACTCATGTGGATCCTCGTCCACCTTTAACCCAAGGAACTCCGGAGGGTTCATCCTAAAAAAATATCTAATTCTCGTCGCTGCCACATTCCCATTCTGAGGGACATGCGCTACCACCTGTTAGTTGACTCGGTCAGTCAAAACTTGAGCTGGCATCTGTATGGCTTCCCTAAACTCTGTGTGGGCAACCTTTTCGGGTATAAGATAATCGGGAACTGGAGGGGCCTACTGGTGCCCATCCCCATTGCCATTCTCATGGCCATTTCCGTTCACATTTCTTCTTCCGTTAGCTCTGTGAGGAGGCTTGATTATTCAAATGTATAGCATGATTTAGAAGGATAGAGAGATATCTCATCGCACGACATAGATCATGAAAAGGGGAACATTTCCTAAATATCTCATAACCTCTTCGTCATAAGTGCGGCGCACTTCACACCCATGAAAAAGATTCTACTTAATGCAGCTTTTAGATACCCTAGGACACTTCAGAACCAAATGCTCTGATACCAAGTTTGTCACGACCCAAAAATAAGCCTGGATAGAGACACAGGACAAGGAACCCCGAGGCTCCAAGTCGACCCATGACATGAACATAACAACTAAGAGCATATGATAAACAGATACTGGTATAATAAAACATGCTTAAGCAGAAATCTGAATACATATAAATCTAAAACAGAGTCAACAATGACAGGCTCATTTCTACATAATATCTGAATAGCCTCTAACATAACTGATGAGTTGATGGGACAACATCCCTAACTAGCTCGATAAAAGAAATTTTTTTACTGAAATAACATGACTATAGATAACTAAGTGTCCTCAAAGTATGAGGACACACCAATCCCGGCTAATATAGGTCTAAGAGGAAAGCAAGACTAATGGTGCGGCTGAGGCTGATCTCTCGGATCTGTATCATGAAATGATATAGCATAGAGTATGCGGTCAGTACTTGAAATATACTGAGTATGCAAGGTAAGTAAAACGGACAGTTGAAACACATAAAAGTTTATAAGAATAGGACAACATGAACGTGAAGTAATATCATAACATAGCATGAGGGCTCAAGGTTTTCAAAGCATTCATAATTTATTTGTAATCATAATCGTAAGAGAAACTTTATAAAAATATAGCTTGAGAAAAAATAACATAACATGACAATGCATAAATCATGAGGAACAATGGGAGGACTCATCATAACCGACACCATCATAATAGAGCTTACATGATGCCCCAACTATCTCGCTCAAGTGGGCAGAGTCGTGTCATGCTTGCCAGGTAAGGGACGTGCAGTACGGTGATATCACAGGAATCCAATAATGAATGTATATACCTATAGTGGCACGAAGTTCTGAGACCACGGGGTTTACCTGAACGCCGGGTCTACTCAGTACTAGACACTACTCCCAAAAATATGCACATGAGGCTCATATCATAATCATAAATCATTCATGAAGTTCATGGCCAATTACATAATAATATACTTGATCATACTTGAAATACATGATTTTCCATGAATAAGGACCCATAAGTTGGTCAAGAGTCATCAATTCATAAATCACGAAATTTATGCATACTTGTAAAACATGTATATACTTGACAATCATAAAATAATTTTGAGTACTTTAAGAGAATTCATAACTTGATAAGATCAAATCATAATAGAATCTTAACTTGACTTTTCATGAAGCATGCATAATTGGGCATAATTCAATTAAATTTGAAACTATAGATTAATAATCAAAGATAGTTATAAAATCTGCCCATAGATCATGAAACATGATTTGATACATGAAGGGGATTGACCCATAGATAGATCATAGAGAATTTCACAAGAATTGGAATAAACCTCATAGATCATGAAACTTGAATCTAGAATTGAAATACTTGGAATTGAGAAGGATTTAGGGAAAGAGATAGAAAGGAACTCTAATTTATAGCCTCATGTACTTGGGTACGTTGATCTTACGCTCTTCCTTGAATTCCCATAGAAAATTGAAGGAGAATTGATGGATTTTAGACTTGATCACCCCTAAAAACCTTCTAGTATTTCATACATGGAGATGAGTGATTTAGAATGAGCTAAACCCTCTTAAAACGATCCTAGCTGAGCTTAACGGTGTAGTTTAGGCCTTAGAAACTTAGGAATTACAGAAAAGCCCTTAATAAATTCGCCGAAAAATACACACTGCCAGTCCCAATGAGGGACTGGACGACTTGTCATCAAGGACCATGACTCATGGTCTACTCTCATTACCAGCACTGGAAGCTTATCATCACTGGTCACCACGAGGGACATCATGACTCATAGTGTACCCGATGACTCATGATGACTAGTCGTTGGGAGCACTACTAAACCTTCCACATCCAAGTCAAACTCTTGACCACGTCCAACTTAACGACTTGTGGTGCTGACCACCACTCGTGGATACACCCGTGGTCAAGCCCCAACCAAAATCCAACCAAACCTTCTCTCCTCCCCACAAGTCACCTAACGACTCGTGGTGCACCTCATGGGTCACTAGATGACTCATCCGGTGACTTGGTGCAGAAATTCTTATTTTCTCCATTTCAACCATCGGGTATGATCTTAGGGCTTTCGAGGTATTACAAACTAAAGAAAGTTCATGAGAGTATGGGTTGCATGTTAAAAGACATAAATCCGAAGTATACATAATCATAAGCTATTCATCATAATCTGAACATAATGACCCATGATTTAAAAATAGAAATCATATAACTTGTCATGTTTGAAATTGTAAGAGAAAGCTCATAAACTGATCAATGGGTCAAATATGTTATAAAAGATAATATCATAAGTCATGAACATGAGTAACTGAAATCATGAGAAATAGTGGGAGACTCGTGATAATCAGCAGCCGTCATGTATGAGCGCATAATGATCCAACATCTTGCCTACATGGAGGAGAGTCATCATAAGCCTTGCCAGGGCAAAGGATGAATGAAGTGTGATATCACGGGTGTGCCCTCAGATGGGGGAAGCACTCTCTTGAGAGGCCCCAAATAAGAATATATATATATATATCCTACGTTTGCGCGTAGTTCATTAACTGAGGTCCTCGAAATTCCTGGCCTACTCGATGCTAGACACTTCTCCCAAAACATTTATATTACTCATATAATCATATTCACAAAACATAGCTTAAATATTAATAATTGGGGAGTCTTAACCCCAAATATCTCTTTAAAACTGATCTTGTAAGCCTTGGCTAAAATCATGATAAACATACTTAACTTGCATGGGCTTACCCAAATCATGAAATCATACATACTTGAAATAAGCTTCATAATTCCAAATAGAATTCATAAACGTTGATGCATACTAGATAATTCATCATACTTGATATCATAAACTCATATGTTTGAAATTCATAAAATCATGCATAATAGGGCATAAACTTCATAAAATTGAAATTATGAATTGATAATCAAATTTATCTTTAAATATGCCCTAAGGGTCCTAAAACATCAATAAAAACATTAAGGGATTATACCCATAGAAAAAACATGGAAGATTCATGAAATTTGGGAAATAACCCTAGAATTTAATTTGACCTACTAGAGACTTGGATCATAGACTTGGAATGAAATTGGGAATAAAGGTGGAAGATTTTTCCCCCATTCATAACCCTACATATCTGGGTAAATTTATTTCCAAGATGTTCTTGAAAGCCCAAGAGGATTGAGAGTATATTCGATGAGGAACCCTAGCTTGATCTTGGAAGAGGATTTCAAATTCAATGAATGTATTAGAGCTTAATGACTTAGGCTTGGTTAAACCCTCTTACAACACTCTTTAAGAAGCCAAAAATGACATCATTAAGGAGGTCAAAGATTAATAATTTACAAAAATATCCCTAAAAATACGTAATTAGAAATTGTCTGTCAGTTGCAATGACCCATCCGACGAGTCGTTGCTGGACGTAATGAGTTGTTGGATCCATCTGTTGTTTTTGAAGTACTTCTAGTACTCTTATGATTTCTTGACCAATGGTTAGACAGGACGACTCATTATATGAAAAAATGACTCATCACGCCTCTTGTCGCCACTGCTGCCACACCTACACTGGTTTTTAAATCCTTCCAGTGGATCAATACTATGGATCGTTACATGCCTCAATGAGTCGTGGTATCCGTCCATTGTCTCTTAACCAACTTCGACCCCTTTCTGATTTCCACTTAATGACCCCTTAGGATGACCCGTTGCATGGACTAACGAGTCATTGCTGGACTCATTGTTTCTGGGAGGTCTTGACTGAAGGCTTACTACAAGGCCCACAACGGACTATTGTTTTCAACAATGACTCGTTCCTTAAGTCATTCTGTGACTCTGGTGCCATTTTTCTATTTTCTTCATTTCAGTCCTCGGGTCTGATCTTAGGGACTATTGAGGTGTTGCATTATCTACTCCTTGAGAACATTCATCCTTGAATGTTGATTAAGCATATTAGAAGGCTAGGGAAAGAATTCAAATCCCAAAACTGAACTACTATAGTTGAAAGCTGATGGAGTGACTGACTCCATACTGATATACATGACTGAACTGATTTCATGAAACATATATGCATGCTATGACATGAAACAAACTTAGAGACATGAACTTGACATGAAACAGAATAGAGCACTAAGAGGAAAACTGGTACCTCATGATGGAACTGAGCTGGAAGGAAAAAGATGCGGGTATTTAGTTACCATATATACTTCGGCTTCCCAAGTAGCTCCCTCAACAAGCTGATTTCTCCACAACACCTTCACTGAAGCCACTTCCTTGTTTCTCAACTTCTGAACCTAATGATTAGGGATGTTAATCAGAACCTCCTCATAAGTAAGGCTATCCTTCACACCAATTCTTTCTACCAGAACAGCAAAGGCTAGGTCTCCAATGCACTTCTTCAAGAGAGATACATAGGAAACTAGATACACCGAAGCTAACTCTGTTGGTAGCTCTAACTCATATGCCACCTTGCCAATTCGCCTCAGAATTCTATAAGGACCAATATATTGGGGACTAATTTTCTATTTCTTTTCGAACCTCATCACTCCGTTTATTAGAGACACCTTCAGAGACACCCAATCATCAACCTCAAACTCAAATTCTCTCCGCCTAACATACGCACAAGATCCAAATAACAATATAACATAAAGCATCACAAAACAGCTAACACACGCATCAACACCGACGACAACGGCTATGGAATTCATGCTGGCAAATGGAGGGACAAGCCTAACATACCTTAGATTTAAGTATAGCCGAATTTGAGACTTAAACAACATGAACCTACTGCCTAAAGGCAGTCTAAGATTCTACAAAAATGCAGCCTACACAACTCAACAACAAAACAAGACAAACGAAGCTTACCCAACAAGATTCATATGAATTCGATGGTACAAACTCCGAGACAACAACCTACTGAGGTGAATATAACTATAACCAACCTTAAACACTAAGGATAACAAAAGTAAGAAGGATTACCAATAGCTTTACCATAAAACAACCCAGAAAAGACACCAAACCACGGACTACACCAAGCTCAACTTTCCGATATCAAAATCATGTTGAGTTACGGATTTTAGCCCCAAAACCATCAAGAACACCTCTAGGTAGAGTTCTGGTCGAGGAAATTTCCAGAAATGAGAATTGGAAGCGAAATAACCGACCAAATGTACTTAAATAGTCCTCTGCCGACTTAGACCTTTGTGACGTGCCTGCTTGTGTGGTCTCACAAAAATGAGAATATCTCTCTATTCCGAAGTCGGATTGACAAACAGTTTAATGAACTAGAAAATAGACTCATAGATATTTAATTTGATAGGTCGTACACCCCTTAAATCCTTATATATTTGGAGAAAAGCTTTGAGACATTTGACCTAAATTTCAAATAATCTCAAGAAGGAAATTTTACGATAACTTTTTCTGAATTTTGTTCTACAACTTGATTGATGTCCAATATTAAATACGAACATAGAGTGAGTCAAATACCCATAACACTTCCTTCTTAGTCTATTAAGTACTCTTAGTTTTATCACAAAAGCATGATTTTATTTCTCAATTTATCCGGGATGTTACACTGATGCTCCACCTTCACCTGTTGGCAATTCGGACACTTAGCCACAAACTCCGCTATATCCTTATTCATGCCATTCCATAAATATACTTCTTTTAGATCACGATACATCTAGGTGGAACCTGGTGGTGGCACCTGGATGTATAGAGTATCAAGAACCATGAGCCTCACTCAACATCCGTTCTCTAAAGTCATCTACAGCCGGAACACACAATTGACCCTAATAACTGAGTACATCATCTCCCCCTTGGGAGAAAACCTCCACCTTCTGATTCTGGACTGCTTCTTTCAATTTCATTTGGATAGGATCTTCATGTTGCGTAGCTTTGACTTCCATCACCATGAAGATTTTGACCCATTTTAAACAATAACATCACCATCTGTAGAATCTGTAAGGTGAACCCCTAAATGAGCAAGCCTATGGACGTCCTTCACCAACTCCTTCCTCCCATTCTTGACATGAGACACACTCTCCGTAGACAACCTACTAAAAGCATCTACCACTACATTGGCCTTGCCTGGATGATAAAGGACACTTATGTCATAGTCCTTAAGAAGCTCTAGTGATCTCCTTTGTCGTAAATTCAGGTCCTTCTAAGTGAACATGTACTAAAGGCTCTTGTGATCTGTGAACACATCCACATGCACCCCATACAAGTAGTGCCTCCAAATCTTCAAAGCAAACACCACATCTACCAACTCTAGTTCATGCCTCGAATAATTCTTCTAATGAGTCTTAAGTTGTCTAGAGGCATGCGCAATAGTCTTACCATGCTGCATCAACATAAAACCAAGACCAACTCCAAAGGCATCAGAATACACAACAAAACTATCCGTTCCCTCAGGTAGGGTCAATACTAGGGTTGAAGTGAGTCGAGTCTTTAACTTCTTAAAACTCTTCTCACAAGCATCTGACCACTAAAATTTGACTTTCTTCTGAGTCAACTTAGTCAATGGTGTTGTAATGGATAAAAATTCCTCTATGAACCTCCTATAGTAGCAAGCTAAACCCAAAAAGCTCTGAATATCTGAAGGACTGACAGGTCTAGGCCAATTCTTCACCGCTTTTATATTTTGAGAGTCCACCTGCACACCCTCGCTAGACACTATATGGCCCAAAAATGCTACTAAGTTTATACAAAACTCACTCTTGCTGAATTTAGCAAATAGCTGGCAATCTTTGAGGGTCTGCAACACAATCCTCAAATAAGCAGCATGCTCCTCCTTGCTCTGAGAGTATATGAAAATATCATCTATGAAGACAATCACAAACATATCAAAATACTATTTGAACACCCTGTTCATCAAGTATATAAAAGCTAAAGGAATATTCGTTAGTCCAAAACACATAACTATGAATTCATAGTCACCATACCGAGTCGTGAAAGTCATCTTCAGAATGTCATTCTCCCTAACTCCGAGCTATTGATAGCCGGATATGAGGTCTATCTTTGAAAATCACTTAGCACCCTGAAGTTGGTCAAACAAATCATCAATCCTGGGGAGGGGATACTTATTCTTGATCATGACCTTATTTAACTGCCGATAAATAATGCACATCCAAAGGGAATCGTCCTTCTTCCGGACAAAGAGAACTGGAGCACCCTATTGGGATTTGCTAGGTCTAATAAAACCCTTATCTAGGAGATCTTTTGAACTATCTTTCAACTCTTTTAGCTCGACTGGAGCCATTTTATATGGAGGAATGGATATAGGTTGTGTATTAGGGAGAAGGTCAATACCGAAGTCAATCTCCCGCTCGAGAGGGGTTCTTAGTAGATCATCTAGGAACACCTTTGGATACTCACATACAACAGGGACAGACTGAAGAGTTGGGGTCTCAGACATAGAATCCTTGACCCAAACTAGATGATACACACAACCCTTAGAGATCATCTTTTTGGCCTTGAGATAAGAAACAAAATGACCTATAGGTACAACTGAACTACCCTTCCACTCTAAGACTGGTTCACCAAAAAATTGGAACTCTACCTTACGGGTTGTACATTTGATTGAGACATAACAAGCATGTAACCAATATATACCAAATATAACATTGAAATCTATCATATCTAACTCCACTAGGTTGGCTGAGGAGACATTCTGAAGAATTGTGACAGGGCAATTTCTGTATACACATCGAGCTAAGATTGACTCACCGATAGTAGTAGAGATTGAGAACGGTTCTGATAGGATTTTGGGACTGAATCTGAAACTAACAACAACATAAAGAGTCATAAAAGACAATGTGATCCCTTGATCTAATAATGCATACACATCAAGAAGGAATACTCGTAACATACAAGTGACCATATCGGGGAAGACCTCCTGCTCTTGATGACATGATACTGCATAGAACCTGTTCTGGCGTTTTCTGCCGGCTATAATAGAAGAGATGCCCTACTGAGATAGGTGGGCTGTTGGAGCTGTTGAACTAGTGTCTGGGGTGTGTACCCCACCATCGCCCTGTCTGGCTGAAGGGAAATCCGTGAGTCTATGTCCTGGTTTTCCTCATCCAAAACAAGCATCTGAGCCAACTAAACATCGCCCATGGTGGTTCTTTTCGCACCTCGTGCAAGCTAAAAAAGTGCGCTCTCCTACCATGCTCCACTGGACCCTAGAGACTAATGCTCTACCCCTTTGGTCATGTCTGAGTCTAGATGGGAAATTGGCTAATGACGGGGTTGGGGCTGAATGCTTCGGGTGGTACTGAGGGCGATGTCTGTCAGACCTCTGTTGGAAGTGCCCATAGCTCCTTGTCTTGTCCCTCTTAGCCTCCCTCTCCTTTTCCACACCTACTCTACCTCTATCTGCCGGGCATATATGATCAGTCTAGAGATATCTATGTCATTGATCAACATGGCAGTTCTGCACTTCTTGACCAAGGAATCTACTACCCCATTCACAAACCTGCTCATATGAGCCCTCAGATCAACAACCATCCTTGGTGCATACTTGGACAACCGGGTAAACTCCAAGGCACACTCTTGGACAATCTTATTGCTCTACTTCAAATTGATGAACTCAACTACCTTTGCCTCCCTCAACTCTCGAGAAAGAACCTGTCCAAGAAAGCAATCACAAACTCAGCTCAACTCACGGGAACCGCACCTACTCCCCCTCTCTCCTTCTGATGTCGAAACCATATGTGAGCGACCCCCTTCAAATAAGTTTGCACTTTCCTCTCCAGTAACCCCCATAATCCGGGTGATCTTTTGCACCTCCTCGATAGACTCATGTGGGTCCTCATCCACCTTCGACCCAAGAAAATCAGGTGGGTTCATCTTTAGAAAGTCTTGCACTCTTGTTGCTACTACATTCCCATTTTGGGGAACATGAGCCACTACCTGCTGGTTGACCTGGGGGGTCATGGCCTGTGCTAAGATCTTAAATGCTGCCCTAAACTCGGCATGAGTGACCTACTCGGGAAAGGGATCTGTTATAGCTAGTAGGGCTAGCTGATGTCCATCTCCATTTCCATTTCCATAACCATTTCTGTTGTCATTTCTTCTACCATTGACTCAGCATGGAAGAATATTTCTGAAAACGCATACAGCATGAGTTAGAGGAATAGAGATGTAGTTTCTTGCATGACATAGATCATGAAAAAAGGAAAATTTGAAACATCTTGTAGCCTCTTCCCCATAAGTGTGGCGCACTTCACACCCATGGAAAAGACTCTACTTAACGCAGCTTTCAAACACCCTAGGACACACCTATAACCACTACTCTGATAGCAAGTTTGTCACAACCTGAGCTGAGACCTTCAATAGACATGGGACCTAGATCCAAGAATGGCTCCAAGCAAACCATGGTACATACATAGCATGACTTAAGAGCATAAAATAAAGCGAAAGATAAAGAATGAGCATGACATAAGCAGAAGTCTGCATATCATAAGCAAAAAGCGTAAATACAACTCAACAACGTTGAACTGGTCTATACATGATAGCCTGAAAAGCCTCAACTAATAAGATGAGATAATGGGACAACACCTCCAACTAGCTCTCTAGGTCTGAAACTAAATGACATGGTAAAAACATAAAACTCATAACGTCCCCGAAGAATGAGGAAACACCCAAGCGAGAATAGGGTTGGACTGATGGGGAGTGAGTTATCGGTAAGACTGAGTTGGATCACCCAGACATATGTCATGAGATGATATATCATAGTGTATACGTTCAGTACTTGAAATGTACAAAGTATGTAAGGTAAGTAAAACATACTAGTAAAATGTACTCTGAGATCATCAGTATAAATCGATAAAGATCATGAGAGTAAGGACACCATGCTAAAAATCATATATCTAAAATATACATATTCATAAGATACTATCGTAAGCAGAACATAATGACCCAAGGTTTAGAATATAGAAATCATATAACTTATCATGCTCGACATTGTAAGTGAAAGCTCATAAACTAATCAATGGATCAAATATGCCATAAAATATAATACCATAAATGATGAACACGAGTAAAAGAAAACTTGAGTAACCGTGGGAGATTCTTATAACCGACATACCCCACGTGAGCATACATGGAGCCCGACCTGTAAATCCCCAGTCGGGAGGGTATTGGTACCTTACCAAGGGTAGAATCATGAAAAGGCATGATATCACTCATGGGAGGCCCATATGGGCATGGGAGACACTATCATGGATACATTGGCACGTAGTTCTAAGATCTGGTGCGCTAAAACTCTGTCCTATTCGGTGTCAAATACTACACCCAAAACTTAAATAGTGCTCATATCATAATTATCAAACATACTTAAAGTACATGGGATAGTTGAAATCATGATATTCATAACCTACTTGAGATACGTGAACTAGCCATAAAATAGGCCCATGAGTCGTCCATAATCTCAAACTTGATATTCATGAAAGCCATGCATACTTGAAGAAATCATCAAACTCTAAAATCCGTAAATTCATGAAGGATTCTTATGGAAATCATGCATTTTAATCATAAAATGTAATTTACTTCATCATTCTTGAAATCATGGACTTATTAGCTTAATTTCATAAATCCTGCATAATAGGGTATAGTTTTTATTAAACTTGAAATCATAAATACATAATAAATACCCCATTGTCCATAAATCAATAATTGAAACATGATAGAATTTGGCCCATAGACATTGCATGGATATTTGCAAGGAATTGGGTTAAAACCCTACAAATTTCAATACACTTAATCAGGGACTTGAATTCATGAGTTAGAGAAGAAATTGGGCATGAGGGCGGAAGAAATCCCCCATTCATGGCCCTACATACATGGGTAACTTTATTCCTAAGCTGGTCTTAAAATATCAAGAGGATTGAGAGTAAAATTGATGAGGAATCCTAGTTTCATCTTCGAGGACGATTTCAATTCTATGTATGCATGAGAGCATAATGACTTATGCAAGGTTAAACCCTCTTAAATAACTCTTTAGGAAGCTTAAAATGGCGTTATTAGGGAGTTAGGAACTTAGAAATTATGAAAACACCCTCAGTGATCCGACAACAAATTGCACACTGCAAGACCTAACGAGGGACTAGACGACCCATTAGGAGACTTGACGGGTCATCCCCTCACCTGTTGCCATTTACAACTTCTTCTCATTCTTTTATCTTTCTCAGTCAATGAGTAACTTAACGAGTCATTAGGGGACATAATGACTCGTCCCTCAATCCGTTCTGTACACTAGAAAATCAACCCTTTCTCCATTGTTGCACACTTAACGACTCACACCACAACTCATGCAGAGTCTTAACGACTTGTCGCACCATCCATCATGACTTTTGGGACATAATTTTTCCCAACCTTAGCACCACTTAACAGTTCACTCAATGATCTGTCAAGTGACTTAACGAGTCACCTGACAAGTCTTTCTATGACCTGGTGCAGATTTTTGTATTTTCTCTGTTTAAACCCTTGGGTTTGATCTTAGCAACTTTTGGGGTGTTATATATAATGTCAGTTTGTATGAGGTAAACCTATAATGAAGTCCATATTGATCTCTTCCCACTTTCGAGTAGGGATTCTAATGTCCTAAAGCATAACTCCAGGTCTCTGATGCTCAACTTTCACCTGTTCACAACCACTTAGCCATAAACTCCGCTATGTCCTTCTTCATGTCATTCCACCAATAGACTTTTCGTAAATCACGGTACATCTTTGTGGCACCTGGGTGGATAGAATACCGAGATCCATGGGCCTCACTCAACATCCTCTCTCTCAAATCATCTACAGCTGGAACACACAATCAACCCTAATATCGGAATACACCATCTCATCTTGCCTAGCCTTGACTTCCTTCACCAATGAAAATTCCAACCCATTCTGAACAATACCACCACCATCCGTTGAATCTGTAAGGTGAACCCCTAAACAAGAAATCCTATGGAAATCCTGCACCAACTCTTTTCTCCCATTCTTGACATGAAACACACTCTCCATGGACAGCCAACTAAGGGCATCCACCACTACATTGACCTTGACCTAATGATAAAGAATACTCATGTCATAGTCCTTCAGAAGCTCTAGCCATCTCTTATGCCGCAAGTTAAGGTTCTTCTAAGTGAACATGTACTGAAGGCTCTTGTGGTCCATCAACAGATCTATAGGCACTCCATACAAATAGCACCTCAAAATTTTCAAAGCAAACACCACAGCTGCCAAATCTAGGTCATGCGTTTGAATAATTTTTCTCATGAGTCTTAAGCTGTCTGGAGGCATACGCAATGACCTTACCATTCTGCATCAATACACACCCAAGATGAACCCTAGAGGCATCATAATACACAACAAAACCATTTGTGCCCTCCAGTAGGGTCATGTTATACCCCATAAGTCGTTATTGACTAATTGATGTGTGCATATACTTTTGAGAGTGTTTAGAGTACGGCACGTGCAGGATAAGGGTTGAAAGTAGGACGCATGAGCGTGTTACAGAGTGAGTGAGTCTAAGGAGCCACGGGCAGGAGCTACAGGCACTGCGCTGTGCATCCCCCTCTCACACTCGGAGCAGTGTGCCATGCCCCTACCTGGAGGTCCTCTCGGCTCGCATAGGATATTATTATTTTTGCGATTGTTGGGTTAGTTATTTTATGCAGGTAGTATGTTGTGGCCTAAGGCTTTGTTTTGAGTCGAGATGTAGCTGTTCCTTTTCTTATTTATGTGTTGCTGATCTGCACCAGAGGTGTATATGCTCAACTAGGTCAGCTCGGGGTCCAAGGTGGCATTAGGTGCTAGTCACGCCTCCCAAGGTAGGGCATGAAAAATTTGGTATCAGAGCAATGTCGTATCCTAGGGAAGTCTGAAAGTCGTGTCTAGTAGAGTCTTGTTTATAAATGTGTTGTGCACCACATTTTATAAGCCGGAGGCTACGAGGCATAATAGTGTGGCTACCCTCCTTCCTTCTCAAATCATGTCGTAGAGCTAAGTTGTATAGGGTTGAGTCCCTAAGCTTATATTATTCCATTTATCTACAGAGAGATGTCTAATGAACGGCAGACTACAGCCAGTCGAGAGGTGGATACAGTAGAGGGAGAGGGTACTAGTAGGTGCCACAGTTGGAGACGACCCGATCTGAGGGTGTGAGAGGAACTCTACTTGATCTCCCTAGCATCCTCCACTACACCAGGAGCCTTCTAGGGCAGCAGATATACCAGCAGCACCTCCAGCTCTCCCTGTACCATCAGATCAGGAGGTTAGGAGTGTGGTATACATGTTGGCTCAGATGATGGTCATTCAGCACCAACCAGTGGCATTATTTATTACCGAACCTACTGAGGGACCCAGAAGTTCAAGGGTTTATGAGTTCTTTCCTTGAGTCCCTCATAGTTTACAAGGAAGGACAGTAGAGAGGATCCTCAGAACTTCTTGGATCAGTTACAGAGGATATTCAGGGTGATGCATGGTTATTCCATAGAGTCAATTGAGTTGGCGGTGTTTCGGCTATGAGATATAGCAGTTCTGTGGTACGAGAGTTGGGAAAGGTCCAGAGGCAGGGATGCAACCCCACCTACTTGGTCTAGTTTCTTTGAGGCCTTAGTAGATCATTATTTTCCTGGAGAGTTCCGATAGGCCTGAGTAGATCAGTTCTTACATCTGGAGCAAGGTAGGATGAGTGTCTGAGATACGCATTAAGGTTTGACTCCTTAGCAAGATACGCGCCAAGATTTGTTTATACTACACCAGCCATGGTACACTGGTTCATTATGGGGCTTGTTCCGGAGTATGTGGAGGCCTGTATTACAGCCACGTTATGGGAGGACATGGACATATTATGCATCCAGGCTTTTGCTCAGAATACAAAAAGGATCAGGTAACACCACTATGAGGCTGAGAGGGTGAGTCAGGAGCAGCCTCGGAGGGCTAGGCCCACTAATTTGTAGGCAAAATTTTAGGGTGGGCCCAAGCCTCGGTTGTCAAGTAGGCCACCTAGGCCTTCACCTCAGCAGCAACAGGGCAGCAGATCAGATTGTCGTGGACAATTAGGTCCCAGCAAAAGTTCATGAGCGTCGGACTCACAACATCAGAGAGGTTTAGATTAGATTAGGGTTGTTGCACCGCGTTGTG
The DNA here is from genome assembly GCA_035772735.1 of Datura wrightii. NCBI lineage: Eukaryota > Viridiplantae > Streptophyta > Magnoliopsida > Solanales > Solanaceae > Datura > Datura wrightii. Next base: position 1,431,846 of record JASDFA010000014.1, on the reverse strand, counting down.
GCATTTGCAATCGGCGACATTTTGGGAGATGTAGATATGGATCTACTGATTGTTATACTTATAGGCAAGAGGGTCACATGATGAGGAATTGTCCGACTAGGGATCAGAGTGACGAGGATCAACAGAATAGGTCCTCAGCAAGGTCACATGCTCTGGAACCTTCGACAGGGAGCAGGCTCTCACCCTAAGTGGGAAGAGGCAGAGGTAGATCCGGGGCATCTAGTTCTGGCAACGATCTAGATCATACTTATGCTTTAGCAGGGCGACAGGATTTGGAGTCATCACTAGAATTTGTGATAGGTATACTAAATGTTTTCTCTCACTTGGTTTATGCTTTGATCGATCCAGGATCTACGTTGTCTTATGTTACTCAGCTAGTGGCATGAAAGTTTGGTATAGCACCAGAGCTGCTTTAGCGAACATTCTCTATATCCATACTTGTTGGTGAATTTATTATTTCCAAGAGAATTTACTAGGGCTGTACAGTAGAGGTTGTTGGTCACCAAACTTTTGTAGACCTAGTGGAGCTAGAGATTATTGATTTTGATGTAATTATGGGCATGGATTGGCTAGCGCCATGTTATGCCAATGTTGAGTGCTGGACCAAGACTATCTGATTTCACTTTCCAAGGGAGATATACGATAATGGAAAGGCAATGCAACTAAGCCAAAAGGTAGGTTCATATCCTATCTCCGAGCAAGGAAGTTGTTTATGAAGGGTTGTATTTCTCATATTGTTAGGGTTCGGGATGTGCAAGAAAAATCCCCGACTCTTCAATCCATTCCTTTGGTCAGTGAATTTCCAGATAAGCTTCCTAGCATTCCCATAGAGCGAGAAATTGATTTCTCCATCGATACGCCATCCGATACACAACCCATATCTATCCCTCCGTACTGAATGGCTCTTGCCGAGTTGAAGGAATTAAAGGTATAGTTGAAGGATTTGTTAGATAAAGGCTTTATCAGGCCTAGTGCTTCGCCATGGGTGTGTCAGTGTTGTTTGTGAGAAAAAGAGATGGCTTGCTATGAACGTGTATAGAATATCGATAGTTGAATAAGGTTACTATTAAGAATAAATACCTCCTTCCCAGATAGATGACTTTTTTGATCAATTACAGTGGGCAAAATACTTCTCAAAGATCGACTTGAGGTCAGGATACCACCAGGTACGTGTTTGAAACAAAGATATTTCGAAGGCAGCTTTAAGAACCAGATATGGTCATTTTGAGTTTTTAGTCATGTCATCCGGGTTGATGAACACCCCAGTAGTGTTCATGGACTTGATGAACAGCATATTCATTCCATATTCAGATCTATTCATGATTGTATGTATTGATGATATTTTGGTATATTCACATTTAGAAGCGGAACACAGAGATCATTTGTGGATAGTGCTCTAGGTTCTCAAAGATCGCCAATTATATGCAAAGTTCTCTAAGTGCAAGTTTTGGCTAAACTCTGTAGCTTTCTTGGGCCATATTGTGTCAGATGTAGGTATTCAGGTTGACCAGCAGAAGATACAAGAGGTAAAGACTTGTTCTAGACCCACGACCCCAACTGAAGTTCATATTTTCTGGAGTTAGTTGGGTATTATAGAAGATTTTTGGAAGGATTATTTGCTTTATCAATGACATTGACAAAGTTGACTCAAAAAGCAGCTAAGTTCCAGTGGACTGAGGCTTGTGAGCAGACTTTCCAGGAACTGATAGACAGACTGACCTCTACACCAATGTTAGCCTTACCAAAGGGTTCAAATGGTTACGCTATGTATTGTGACTCTTCAAATATTGTTTTAGGATATGTTCTGATGCAGCATGGCAAGGTGATTTCTTATACTTTGAGGCAGTTAAGGAAGCATGAGCAGAACTACCGTAACTATGATTTTGAATTATCTACAGGTGTCCATGCTCTGGAGATTTGGAGGCATTACCTATATGGTGTTCATGTAGACATCTTTACTAACCACAAGAGCCTCCAATATATCTTTAAGCAAAAAGATCTAAATTTGCGACAACAACGGTGGCTTGAGTTGCCGAAGGATTATGATATCGACATATTGTATCATTCGGGCAAAGCTAACATTGTAGCTAATTCCCTTAGTCGCAGATCCATGGGCAACATATTGTATTTAGGGATAGAAAAGAGAGAATTGGCTCGAGAGCTGCATCAGTTGGCCAGTTTGGGAGTCCGATTATTGGACTCAAATGATAGTGGGGTTGTGATCCAAAATACTGCAGGGTCATCTCTAGTTGTAGAGGTAAAGGAGCAACAATATGAGGACCCTCGCCTTATGCAGGTCAAATTCAAGGTTCAGAAGGGCAAACTACTGCCTTTGAGATAACGGCAGACGGCGTCTAGAGATTCAGAGGTCAACTCTACATTATGGATGTGCCAGGGCTTCATCAGCAAATTATGGCATAGGCACATTATTCTCGTTATTCTCTTCATCTAGGTGCGACAAAAATGTACCATGATATAAAAGAGATTTATTAGTGGCATGGGATGAAGAAAGGTATTGCTGAGTTTGTAGCACAGTGTCCCGATTACCAGCAGGTAAAAACGAACATCAAAAACCTAGCGGGTTAACTAAGGAGATAGTCGTACCTACGTGGAAATAGGAAGCAATCAGTATGGATTTTGTTAAAGGTTTACCTTGCACCAGGAATAAATTCAACTCTATTTGGGTTATTGCGGATTGGCTGACGAATTCATCTCATTTCTTACTAGTCAGGACTACGTTTTCAACTGAAGATTATGCTAAGTTGTATATCAAAGAGATAGTCTGACTGCATAGTATGCTAGTGTCTATCATCTCTGACAGAGGGGCACAGTTCACAGCAAGATTCTGGAAATCATTTCAAAAGGGTTTAGGGACGCAAGTTAATTTGAGTACATCCTTTCATTCTCAGTCAGATGCCTAGGCTGAGCACATGATTCAGATGCTCGAGGACATGTTACGGGCATACGTGGTAGCCTTCGGAGGAAGCTGGGATGAGCACCTACCTCTTATTGAGTTTTCATATAATAACAGTTACCATTCTTCCATTTGGATGGCTCCTTATGAGGCTTTATATGGGCGGAAATGTAGATCACCCATCGGATGGTTTGAAGTAGGTGAGTCAGGGCTAATTGGACCACACATGATACGTCATTCTGAAGAGAAGTTAAGCTCATCAGGGAGCAGTCATTAACAGCCTAGAGTCATCAGAATTCCTATTCTGATACACGACGTAGGGACTTAGAGTTCCATGTTGACAACTAGGTATTCTTGAAGGTTTTACCTATGAAAGGTGTTATGAGATTTGGCAAGAAGAGCAAGCTTAGCCCTAGGTTCATTGGCCCATATCGGATCCTCAGAGAGATAAGCCAACGGGCTTATGAGTTAGAATTTCCTTTAGAGCTAGAATTTGTTCATCCAGTCTTCCATGTATCAATGATATGGAAGTGCATAGGAGACCCATCTCGGATTTTCCCAGTTGAGGATGTTCAGGTCGCAAAGGAGTTGTCGTATTAGGAGATTCCAATGTCTATACTAGACCGACAAGTCCGTAGATTGAGAACCAAGGATGTTGCCACCATTAAAGTCTTATGGAGGAACAGAAATGTAGAAGAGATGACCTAGGAAGCTGAGGACGGCATGAGTTCTAGATATCCTCACTTGTTCCAAACCCCTTCATGATAGCACAGACTCGGATTGTACAGTTAAGGTGAGACAGTTAGTCAGATATTGTTTTATCGCTTTTGATATCATTGTTGTTGAATGCTAACTTATTTGTTGTGGAAAGCTATGTTTTATAGCCGTTTACTGCATCCTATGAGACGTCTATGTTGGATTTTTCTATGTTTCAGGTTTTCGGATAGTTCATATTACAAGGGAGACTCTGTCAAAATTTTTCTGGAAAACCCTAAGAACTAAGTCTCTTAAGGTTAGATCACATTTGAGGACGAATGTCCCCAAGGGGGGAATGATGTTATACCCCATAAGTCGTCATTGACTAATTGACGTGTGCGTGTGCTTATTGAGAGTGTTTAGAGTACAGCACGTATGGGAGAAGGCTTGAAAGTAGGACGCATGAGCATGTTACAATGTGAGCAAGTCGAAGGAGCCGAGGGTAGGCGCTACGAGCGTTGCGCCACGAACCCCCCTCCCACGCACGGAGCTTCGTGTTGTGCCCCTACTCAAGTGCATTGGGAAGCACACCACGGACCCTTGGCCACCGCCTCCCTATATATATGTTTAAGTGTGAAAATTTTATTTCACAAAAAATTTCCTAAATTATAAAGCTACGTTGTGGGAAAATTTCTCACGAGGGTTTCATCACTTAGAAGCCGAATTACACTCTTAAATCATCTTCTATGGTAAATTCTTCTTTGGTAGTGATTCCTAGGCCTACCAAGAACATATCTATGGAGTAATATCTTTGAAATTGGTTGGGTTTAATGGAGTCCCACCGTGTAAAGGTCATAGAAATCACCTCTAATTAAGTCCTAAACGTCTACAAGTGATAGGTAACTATTTCAACCTTTTAAATTCTCTAAAATTCGTAAGCTTTTGGCCGAATTGGTGGTCATTGTGGTTTATGAATGATGCTGCTAGCCGCTTTCTTGGGTTAAGAACAGCCTTATTCCCTCGGTGTGAGAGCTATGATTTGGATGGATTACTGGTTCTAGGTTAAAGTAGGGTATGTTGAGCAGAAGTCGGAAATTGAGGTATGTTAAGGCTAACCTCTTCAGCAAGTTATTCTCGTCATATAGTTAATACGACCTGTACCTTTGTAGTAATTCAAGATTACGCATGTTGTCGTTGGCTTCTACATATAGATTTGAGGTTATAGCGTAGTACCCCTTGATGGGATCGACCATACTAAGCTTGGTCTCCCGTTAAATGACCTCGATATTACTAAATTATATCATTACCTACGATGCTACAGATTGCTCACATGAGCTATATGATGTCTGAAAGGACTAGGTTGAGGCCTACAGGGCCATAATGAAGTCTATCCACTTATGAAATTTCTTTACATCGTAGCGTCGTTACTGACCCTCAACAAAGCCTTGTGTGCTCGGGATGCAGTTATAGGAGCCCAGAGGGCTCAGTTACAGTCTCAGAGGCCAAGTATGATTTGGTTACAGTCACCAGTGGGGCCATACTAATATTATTAGAGGTATATAGATTTAATTGTACTTTTCGAGGCTTATGGGGGAGCAGGTAGGTTATTCTATGTTGTTTGTACCTTCCAGGCTTATGGGGGCCCGGTTAGGTTCTTGTTTGAATGGTATCTGCTAGTGTAGTTCATAATTTTGAGATCTTATAGGTTAACTTATGATCCTTGTTGCTGATTTCTTTCAATTTCTTTATCAGCTTCTATTCAGCTTTCATTACTGCCTTACATATTTGGTACATATTATACTGACGCCCATGCATGGGGCGCTGCATACTTGCCTGTAGGTTCGGACAGACAGGTTTTAGGACCTCCTTAGTAGTTGTTTAGAGTCTGCAGATTGGTCAGCTCCTTTATTTCATAGTTGCCAGATATTAGAGGTTTTCCTATCTTTTGATGTATGATTTTTGGGTAGGTTGAGGCCTTGTCCTGACCAATATCTCACTCTTAGAGGCTTGCAGACTACAATTCATAGTTAGTTGTGCTTTGTAGGTCATGTGAGGCGTATATGTGTTATGATATGTGTGTTGGCTATGTGGGACCTAGTTATGTTATCTTTTAGTAGCCTTGTCAGCCTGTAGTTATGTATATATGTGCCTGCCTTTATTCTGTTATGATTTAGACAGCATGATGGTCTTGTCGGCCTGTATAGGATGTTATTACTATTGCGATAGCTGGGCTAGCTATTTTATGCAGGTAGTATGTTGCGGCCTAGTCGGCCTAAAGCTATGTTTTGAGTTGAGGTATAGCTGTTTGTTTTCTTGTTTATGTGTTGCTAATACGCACTAGAGGTGCATATGCTCAGCTAGGTCAGCTTGGGGTCCAGGGTGGCATTAGGTGCCAGTCACGCCTCCTAAGGTGGGGCATGATAGGTCAGCACTAGGGCTGAAGTGAGTCGAGTTTTTAACTATTAAAATCTCTTCTCACAAGCATACGACCACTGAAATTTGACCTTTCTTTTGGGTCAACTTAGCTGATGGTGCTGCAATGGATGAAATCCCTCAATGAACCTCCTATAATAGCTATCTAAAACCAAAAAACTCTTAATATCTGTAGGACTAATAGGTCTATGCCAATTCTTCATCGCTTCTATCTTTTGAGAGTCTACCTGCACACCCTCAATAGACACCACATGACCCAAGAATGCTACTGAGTTCAACCAAAACTCACACTTGCTAAATTTAGCAAATAACTGGTGATTCTTGAGAGTCTGCAACACAATCCTCAAATGAAAGGCATGCTTCTCCTTGCTCCGAGAGTATATGAGGATATCGTCTATGAATATGATCACGAACATATCTAAATATTTCTTGAACACCCTGTTCATCAAATCCATATAAGTTGTAGTAGCATTCGTTAGTCCAAATGACTTAACTACAAACTCATAGTGACAATACCAAGTCCTGAAGGCTATCTTCAGAATGTCACTCTCCCTAACTTTGAGCTGGTGATAGCCGGATCTGAGCTCTATCTTTGAAAAGCACTTAGCACATTGAAGTTTTTCAAACAGGTCATCAATCCTGGGCAGGGGATACTTATTCTTTATTGTGACCTTGTTCAACTGTCGATAATCAATGCACATCCTAAGGGAACTATCCTTATTCCGGACAAAGAGAATTGGAGCACCCCACGGGGATTTATTAGGACTGATGAAACCCTTGGCTAAGATATCCTTCAATTTCTCTTTCAACTCCTTTAACTCTGCTGGAGCCATTCTGATATAAGATGCGTATCAGGGAGAAGGTTAATACCAAAGTCAATCTCCCGCTCGGGAGGGACTCCTCATGGATCATCTGGAAATACCTCTAGATACTCACATACTACAGGAACTTATTGAAGAGTCAAAATCTCTGGCGTAGCATCCTTAACCCAAACTAGATGGTACACACAGCCTTTAGAGATCATCTTTCTGGCCTTGAGATAGGAATAAAGCGACCTACAGGCATAGCTGAACTATACTTCCCCACTAGAATTGGTTCACCCAGCAACCAGAACTTTACCATACGGGTTCTATAATTGACTGAGGCATAACAAGCATGTAATCAATCGATACTGAATTTAACATAGAAGTCGGTCATATCTAACTCTAATAAGTCGGCTAATGTGACTTTCTAAAGAATCGTGATAGAGAAAATTTTGTATACCCGTCGATCTAAAATTGACTCACCAATGAGAGTAGAGACTAAAAAGGGTTCTGATAGGATTTCGGGACTGACTCCAAAACTAACAGCAACATAAGGAGTCAGGAAAGATAAAGTAGCCCCTGGATATAACAGTGCATACATATCAAGATGGAATACTCGTAACATACCAGTGATCATATGTCATGACTCAAGCTAGGGCCCCGGATGCGACACGTGACTTAGAACCATGAATGGCTCCAAGCTAACCCATCCATAGAATACGTCAAACATAACAACATCTAATAGATTATATCTTAGCGTAAGCGTGACTAAAACATAACAACAAAAAAGAAAGGATAAAATCTGATAACAGCACTCAGTTATAAGCTGAAACTAGTACTACACTATCTGAAAGGCTCTACTAATCTGATGAGTTGTTGCGACAAGTCCGCAGCCAACTTCAAAATATGAAAACTAGAAATAAACTGAAATACACTGTCAGCTGGTAGAGTCTGCAATGTATCTAACTGCGAGGCTGAGTCTGGATACCTGGATCAATATCATAAAATGATATAGCATATAAAGTATGTAGTTAGTACTTGGAATGTACTAAGTATATGGGACGTGTAACTAAAGCTAGAACATGTTAGTATGCTGAGAAGACTAATTTGAGTACTTAACTGAATCCATAACTGAGGTTTAGTAAAATGACCCTATTAGTGATACATAGATACTGATATAATATGCTCGTCTGAAAACATTTAATGAAATATAAGTAAATCTAGTTTTGGTTCATGTACATGTACTAAAGACTGAATCTCAAATCATAAACTGAAATAACTGTATTGAAACTGAATTGTATTTTGGGAGAGACCATTACCCGACAAACTCCAATGTGAGCCTCATGGAGCCCGACTTGTAACCTTGGTTAGAAGGGTGGGCCAAGGGTAAGAACTCTAACTGGTGGGATATCACTCATGAGCTCAGGGAGATAATCTCTAATAATAATGACCCCTGTATGTGCCTATTGAGGCAAGGGAGTCACTCTCAAATAACAAGGATCCCATATTCTTCGGGCTAAGAAAAACCTTCTCTACTATTGAGAATCCCTTATCCTACAGTGGCACGTAGTTTTGAGACCCGGATAAGCTGGAACACTGGCCTACTCGGTGCTAAGTACTACTCCTAACTAAACATAAAGATACATGCAACTGATAAATCTGAAGCTGATATCCTAAGATTAGTTAAAACTACTTTATCTAGCAAGAGTCCCGAAAGCCTAAAGGACTATGACATACTGATACTGAGGTCTCATAACTCATGTTCTAAGACTAGCCAGGGCTACTTTCTACTAGCAAAAGACCTGAGAGTCTAAAGAACCATATACATGCTGATTATACTGAAATCATGAGAGTCCAGTCAGGGCTACTTTCTCTAGAAAGAGGCTTGAGATTCTAGAAAATCATAAACATGCTAATCATAATAAATTCATGAAAATCATAAACCCAAATCATAATGTAAATCATATGTACTGAATTCATGGTAAAATCATATGCCTAAAAAGGACAATATTTTCAAAAACAACTATTTCATGGGCTGAACTTTGGGAAAACATGCTAACACCAAATCATGGGAATTCATCACGCAATTGAGAGTGAAATCATGAACATCATGTGCTATTTATCATGAGGACCTTTAAAATCATGGAAGACATGAGAGAAAACATTCATGGAATAGAAACCCTAAGACATTCTTTTCTAGAGAAAAAAAGTAGCCAGGGCTTGAACATAAATTGGGACACATGGATGAAAGAAGATCCTTGTTAAAGTACCACATACCTAGCTTGAGGAAATCCCCCACTAGCACTTGAATCCTGAAGCTCTTGGAGAAGAACCCTAGGTATTCTTGAGCCTTGAGAGGAATAGAGAAGAACTTACAGATGATTTGAGTAGAATGAGGGTTTGGGATAGGAAAATCCTTTTAATTGGTCCCTTAGAATACCCTAAACGACTTCACTTAGGAATTAAAAGCATAAAAAATTACTAAAATACCCTTGGAAACATGAACTGAAAAATATGTCGATTCAAGCAACAACCTACACAACGAGTCATTGCCTGACTTAATGACTTGGTGGATCTATCCATTATCTGCAGCCAATTTGGTAAATTCTGGTCCTTCAACCTATGAATACACAAGACGGTCCATTGTTACACACCATGAATTGTCCTATGACTCGTGGTCAGGGGCTACCCTTGCATTTCTCTGAAGTTTCTTCCAATAAATCATCACCATATGTCGTCACTTCGTATAACGAGTGGTTACAGCCTTCCATTGCTACTAAGACAAATTTGAGCCTTTTATGGACTAAACCAAACGACCCATTAGGATGATCCATTACATCATGAACGAGTTGATGCTTAACTCGTTAGCCCTGGGACGTCTGGAGTCTTGGCTTACAACAAGGCACATAATGGGTCATTGCTCCTTATAATGACTAGTTACTGCCTCTCGTGATTATAGAAGTCATATTGCACACTTTTTCAAACCCTTCCACTGGCTATTCCTAACGGTCCGTTACACGGACCAATGAGTCGTCTTTTAACTCGTTAGTTTTAGGTAAAATTTTCACCAGCATAAGACTTCCTCGGGATGGGCGACCTAATGATCCATCAAACCAAATGATGACTCATTGCATGAGTCGTTCTGTGGCACTTTTGTTGGTTCCTTGCTGAATTCCATTCTAACTCTGGTGTTTGATCTTGGGAACTTTTTTGGGGTATTACAATATCTCCCCCAACATTCATCCTCAAATGTGGGCTAACTAAGCTAATAAAAACTAGGGAAAGAGCTACAATCCCAAGAATTGAATATGAAATGTTGAGTGCTGATGGAGTATCTGACTCCAAACTGAATTACATGACTGAACTGAAATCATGATTCATGCATGCATGCTAAGACATGAGACTGAAGTGGAACTAGATAGAGTACTGAGGAGGGACTATTTCCTCAAATGGGAGCTGAGATGGTAAGGACGGAGTTATAAATCCTAAAACTACTTTTTGATATCTGAATATATGACATGATAACTGATTTGATTGAGAGTTAAGACTTATCTAAATACAACTTCCCAAGTAGTCCCTTCTACTGGCTGATTGCTCTACAAAACCTTTATTGACACTGTCTCCTTAATTCCCCTAACTTATGAATCAATTGGTCCAAGATTCTAACTTACGACTCCATTGTAGCTTATAGTATTCCAAAAGCTCCTCAGACTACCTATCATGGCTAACAACTGAACTTCATGAATTTCCACCTACCTAGCATCTAAGCATGAATGGGGAACCAATTTAGGACATATCCATTGCAACCATCATTCTGTTATGGGTGATCATACTTAGGGATGAGAGTAAGAAATTATAAGCATGAATTATTTACAAAAATACAAACTGAGCACATTCATGAGTTAGCATGATCTGCTGAGCCATTAAGGACTGAGTTCATTGAGCTGAGCATACTAAGAGACTTGAGTTTTCATACCTAATTGGCTTTATGACATTAAGCTGAGATTTTTGGAATCTTTGAGGAAGATGGGATCATTGTCGGAAGCAGTTACCTATCATTCTGGAAATCTAAACATAGGTATGAGTAGAGCGTAATGTTTACTAAAACATGGGGAAAACAATTGAATGGGAAAGGATTGACATCCCATAGCTACTATTTTTGGAACCCCCCTACTAGAACGCTTAGGTCTTGACATGGCCTTTCAACTCAACATCTCCCCCTTAGCTTAAAGTCATCATTCTAAGGCTCTTGGATCCTTTCTTAAGGCGGGGCTATATCACTAACCCTTGACTTTCCATTCTTCCCCACAGCTATTACTTAAGGCTTCATACTCATAATCATTTCATACCATCCTTGGACAAATCTCATACTAGGATGCAAAAAGAGTCTTATGCCTTATACTACGACCCTTAGGTCTAAAAATATGCAAGATCAATCATGCAAAGCTCATAACATATTATGGCTATTTCTAGCGAGTTCCCCCAATCCTGACATGATGACAGGGCATAGAAGTGGTCCTAATTCAGTCCACTACCTGCACTAGCTGATGTGTTCTCTTGAGGTGGGCGGGCTATCGAAGTTACTGAAGACACGGTTGGGGCTCTACCTCGCCTCGTTTGGTTGCTGGGAAATCTCTGATTTTATATCCCCAAAAGTAAGCGCCCGAACTATCCATGTACTCTCCTAAATGGTTCTTTCCACAGTTCCTGCAAGTTGGGTATGTAATCGACCTCACTATGGGTCTGTGTGGAACACTGGTTGTCGATGGTGCTGGGACTAATGACATCTGACTGTACTAGGAATGAGGTGCTCCACTCGTTCTCCGTTGGGAATACTACGAGTCCCGTGTACTTACTCGCATGCTCTCCCTTTCCAACTCTTTTAACTATTCTTCTTTGATCTGTTCAGCATGGATCATGAGTCTACAAATGTCTATGTCACTAATAACATCACGTCCCTACACTTATTGAACACTAAATTTGAGACTCCATTTACAAACCTACTCATGCGAGCGCTCGGCTCCACAACCATCTCTGGAGAATACTTTAAAAGCTGAGTGAACTTCAAAGCATACTCATGCACTGTCATATCATTCTATTTCAAGTAGAAAAACTCTACAGCCCTTGATTCCCTCAATATCCAGGGAAAGAACCTGTCCAAAAAGCCTACCACGAACTCGTTCCAATCCATCAGAGCTACACCTACCCTACGACCTTCCTTCAATTGTCTGAACCATATATGAGCTACTCCCTTCAGGTGATAGGAGGCTAGGTCTGCACTCTCCTACCCAAACATTCCCATAATCTAGGTAATCTTTTGAATCTCCTCTATGAACTCATGTGGATCCTGATCCACTTTCAACCTAAATAATTCCAGCGGGTTCATTCTAATGAAATCTCACACCCTTGCCACCCTAGCATTCCCGTTAGGGTCCACAGGTGCCACTTCCTGATGGTTGGCTTGTGCTGTAACGGCCTGCGCCAACACTTGAAATACAGTCAAAAGCTCTGCATGGGTAACTTGCTCGTTCATCGAGTCTGCTAGGGCTGGCTAGTGTGCCTTACCATTTCTCCTTCCATTTGTTTATCTGTGAGGCATTGTCTGCAAACGCGTAAATCATCAGTTAGGAGAGGAACTTTTAGAGTTTCACACTCTATACACAATAAGAATCATGATGAAAGGGAATTTTCCTAAAAATGACTTGTAGCCTCTTCCTCATAAGTGTGGCGCCCTTCACACCCATGAAAAAGACTCTACCTGACGTGGCTTTCAGACACCCTAGGACACTCTAAACCTAATGCTCTAGTACCAAGTTTGTCACGATTAGAGTTAAGACCCCAAACGCAACAGGGGACTTAGAACCACCAATGGCTCCAAGCTAACCCATGACATAGCATACTTCTAACAAAACAACAGCTAATAGATTCTATCTGAGCGGAAGCGTAAGTGAAAGATAACAACAAAAAAGAAAGGATAAAATCTAATAACGACACTAGGCCATAAGCTGAAACTAGTACTACAATGTCTAAAAGCCTTTACTAATCTGATGAGTTGTTGGGACAAGCCCCCAGCTAACTCCAAAATCTAAAAACTAGAAATAAACTGAAATAAGAAAACATAATTCCCATCCTCAGAATATGAGGACTCAATACTGTCAGCTGATAGAGTCTGGAATGTGTCTAACCACAGGCTGAGTCTAAATACCTAGATCTATATTATAAAATGATACAGCACATAAAGTATGCGGTCAATACTTGGAATGTATTGAGTATATGCGAAACATAACTGAAGCTAGAACATGTTAGTATGCTGAGCAAGACTAATTTGTGTACATAACTGAATGCATAACTGAGGTGTAGTAAAATGACCCAATTTGTAACTGATTAATCTGAAGTTGATATTCTAAGACTAGTCAGAACCACTTTATCTAGCAAGAGGGCCGAAATTCTAAAGGACCATGACGAACTGATACTGAGGGCTCATAAATGATGTTCTAAGACTAGTCAGGGCCACTTTCTACTAGAAAAAGGCTTGAGATTCTAAAGAACCATATACATGCTGATCATACTTAATTCATGAGAGTCTAGTCAGGACTACTTCCTACTAGCAAGAGGCTTGAGAGTTTAGAAAATCATAAACATGCTAATCATACTAATCCATGAAAATCGTAAACCAAAATCATAGTGTGAATCATATATACTGAATTCATGGTAAAATCATATGCCTCAAAAGGACCATATTTTTTAAAACAACTAATCATGGACTGAACTTTGCGAAATGATACAAACATCAAATCATGGGAATTCATCATGCAATTGAGAGTGAAATCACGAACATCATGTGTTATTTATCATGAGTACCTTGAAAATCATGGAAGACAAAAGAGAAAACATTCAAAGAATAGAAAACCTAAGACATGCTTTTCTAGGGAAACAAAGTAGCTAGGGTTTTGAGCATAAATTAGGGCACAAGAATGAAAGAAGATCCTTATTGAATTCCCACAACCTAGCTTGAAGAAATCCCCCACTAGCACTTGAATCTTGAAGCTCTTGGAGAAGAACCCTAGGTGTTCTTGAGCCTTGAGAGGAAAAGAGAAGAAGAACTTACGGATGATTTGAGTAGAATGAGGGTCTGGGCTAGGAAAATCCTTTTACTTTGTCCCTTAAAATACCCAAAATGACCTCACTTAGGAATTAAAAGCATAATAAATTACTAATACCCTTGGAAACTTGAACTAAAAAATCTACCGGCTGAAGCAACAACCCACACAATGAGTCATTGCTAGACTTAACGACTCATTGGATCTATCTATTACATCTGGAGCCAATTTGGTACATTATGTTCCTTCAACCTACGACTAGACAGGATGGTCCATTGTTACACACCACGAGTTGTCCTATGACTCATGGTCAGGGGCTACCCTTGCATTTCTCTGAAGTTTCTTCCAACAAATCGACACCACGGGTCATTACTCCTCTTGACGAGTTGTTGTAAGCATT